>FR990138.1:2795000-4192500 GCA_905404295.2 Ochlodes sylvanus | reverse complement strand
TACCTACTGTCAAAATATATTACACATTTAGAGGAACTAGTGAGTATTTAATTATGAAATGAAATGAACCTGTTCACGTAACTTATCACACTTTGCCCAAGAATTCCTTATATCTTGACCGGCATATAATCTGTTAACTGTGACACTTTAAAACCAGATATAAACAACAAAAAGTAAACAACCAACGAGACCCTATAGCCCGATTGGTGGCTAGCATAAAGCTTTCACTAACAAATTTTCTTTATATCGCCCCTGAACATCAGTTAACACCAAGTCCTCACCAGAAACTAAAGAATGAAGAAGAAATAAAAAGCCACAACACGTTTGGCGACTGACTCCATTAAAAAGGTGATGAGCTGGCCAGCCGGACTTTTTTTTATATACGATGCTAAGTTAACCCTTGACAACAATCCCACCTGATGTTAAGTGGCGATGATGTCCAAAGATGGTAAGCGTATTAACTTAGTAAATACCTATTCACTCTACTCTTTTTTATCTTACTTCGTGGAAAGACATTGCCCGGTTGCCCTCATTCCTCACCTCTCGGCCTGCAGCTCCGAGCAGACGGCGACCACCGCCTGCACGCGCTCCTCGTACGCGAAGATGTCGGTCTCGATGGCCTCGTGCTTCTTGGCGGCCGCCTCCACCGCCGCCAGGTCGAACCCGAAGTTGTCCTGGCTCACCAGCCGCTGGTTCTCCGACAGCCACGTCTCTCGCATCTGTGCCTTGCGGTTGAATCTGGCAACGAATGGACCGGTTGATTATTGTTTCCAAGTCCATGCAAGTACATAATTGAAACTATAAAGGAGGACTAAAATGGTAAATGTAATAACCTTTTTGAATGAACAACTTACTGTAAAAAGTTTTTAGCCTTGACGTCGATCTATACAAATTGGGTCGTAATATCGGCGAAAAAATTTAATACGTATCCATATTGAGAACATTATGAAAAACTGTCAGGTGTGCAGGTTACCTCACAATGTTTTCCTTCACGTACAAGTGATAATATTCTTTATACGCACATAGTTTTTGAAAATAATATGTGCGTACAAAATTTGAAACCGAGCTTCGCTGCTGCTTGCACTGCTTGTGTAACTAATACTAATGAGCTACTATTACTGGTAGTAAATGACTACTAATGATTTTTTTATGGCCTAAGAAGGCAAACGAGCAGACGGGTCACCTGATGGTAAGTGATCACCGTCGCCCATGGACATTGGCAACACCGGGGGCGTCATCAACGCGTTGCCGGCCACAAAGGAAGCGAAATACCATGATTATAAATTAATGATTATCAAAAAGCGCCACCTGGCTGCCAACTGCTCCAGCTTCTCCTGCCGGATGAGCTCCTCGCGCAGCGCCAGCTCGCGCTCGTGCTCCGCCTTCTCGAGCCGCTCCCACGCGCGGTTGATGTCGTGGATCATGCGGCCCTCGCGCGGCGCGTACGGCCGCTGGTTCGCCGCGCGCATGCGCGACTGCAGCGTGAACAGCAGCACCTCCAGGTTGCCCTTCTCCACGAACCTGCGACGATTGGACGCTTGTCACCACATGTGGCCAATGATTGTAGACAATTATAGTACGGCCGACGGTTCTAGGCCGGTCTGACGTTAGCCTTACGGATATAGTGCGCAGGTACAGTAATTTAGAGAGAGATAGCGACATTAGCGACACGAACACTGAGCGTGTGACTGAAACAAACAATGCTCAAAGTGACACGCCGCGCGTCTTGCCACCATTTCGACCCTAAAATTGACTTCTGCGCAGCGATCCGAACAAAGTTCAGACCGGCCTAGAACCGCCGGCCGTACTATAGTCGAGTACGTCATTGTTTACTGTGAATTTTGAAGTGAAAACTTCTTTTGGCGCACCGCCCACAGATTTTTTCGTAGGCTGTAAGTGGGGCTGGTCCGTCACGCTCCGAGGTGAAGGGCTCGATCGGGTGAACTCGGGAACGCCGAGTGTACCAGAGCGAGATAGATACAGTCAGCTGCTCTTCACTGCTGTGTTGCTGTGTTTACTATATTCAATTTGTATGTAATGATTGTTATTATTAATTATTATCAATTATTCAATAGTTTTTAATAGTTTGTAATAACAATTAATTTACCAATCATTTTATTTACATTTTTGGTTTACCTCCGACGTGGCATATAAAACTCACCCTTGGGTTGACCACTAACCCCTCTACCAATCCGTACTGAAGCAGTGTAGTGGAGTATGCTCTAGGCCTCGTCAAGTACGGATCATTTCTCAGTAGTGGACCATTAATGAGTGGAGTTTAATCATTTGAACAATAAAAATGATCGCGTGAACTAAAATAAGTTTAAATAATAGTATGTCTACCATTACTTCACACTAGAGATGAATTTAATCGGCAGAAACAGTACGAAGACGCAATGTAACTCACTTGGGTGGTTTCTCAACGGTGCGGTAGTTCGCAAACTGGATGAGTTGTTGGCGCACTCCCTCCAGCGAGTTCGCGAACGTTCGGTCGCCGAGCGCTTCGATGGTCCGCTCGATCCATTGTAGCAGGTCGCTGCGGGAAACAATTACATGTATCAGCCAAACCGATTCGCGCTGCGGGAAACAATTACATGTATCAACCAAACCGATTCGAATACTGTTCTGTATCGGTCGCAGTTGTCATGAGCGGCAGCGGAAGATGGTGCTGCATGGTCGATTGCTATCTTAATTCCATAAAAATAAACATAATTTTATATGTAAGTATTTTTGTAGTATGCTTGTATGCATATTTACACTATGGGTACATATTATATTGTGCCGTATTTTGTGTACGGTCTTTCTACTACTTAGCCGCACCAATCTCCAGTCTCAGGTCTTCTGGAAGATCTCGTAAAAAATAAGCAGTACCATACTTAATTAATGTTAATTCTTTATACTGTATCCATGTGTGCATGCATGAACGATTAAATAAAACATAATAAATACTCCACACACACACTTTGCCACTAGGATTATCCGTGTTTTGTCTAACGAAGATATGAGAAGGAAAATGAGAAGACTTTCAATACTCCCCCAAGATGAGATAAAGGAGTGGGCAGAAATCACACAATAAGGATCCTCTCATGATTAAATTAAATAAAGATTGCCCGCATGTTTGAGTATCGTGCCAGTAACGTTAACAAACAGAAATAATGTTGCCATAACTTAATAAAACAGTCTTTTATAAACCATTTAGAAGTTCTCTTGTATGGCGCCAATCTTGCGTACCGTAACAAATCTTACTTCTCATACAATTCCACTGTTATCGTAACTAAATCAACATACATACAAACATTGAAAGGTAAACAAAAGCTTGTAAAACAAAATCTAGGCCGGGCTCCATCAACCCAACAGTGAAATCAATACAAATAACAACATTTTCAAATATTTGATATTTGCACGTCATAATTCACAAGTCATGATGTATTATTAACACAAAGTATTTGTAACATAAATACGCCATCTCATTGAAAAGTAGAAATATAATCCATTTGCTGCTCCATCGAGCAAGGGTGTCCTTGAAAACTATACCAAAGGTCGGATTTCTTGTAACAGTTAATTACATACAGTTAGTTGTAATGTGTAACAGTAAGCTGTGACTGTACCGACAATCAAATTTACTACTGACAAAACACTGTTATTAGAAAACACTTTGAAAAGATTAATCATCATTCGCATCTTAATCATAACCAATAAACGGTATCATTACTTGAGCAATGGGATCCCACCGTGTCAAAGAGACCCAAAAGAGAGACAAAAAGAGATTTTAACAATGAGTTTAAGAGAGGTACCTTGTGAGCGATTCGTATTCCTGCATCATTTTCTCGTTCTCCATGGCGATGCCGACGACCTTGCCGATCCTCTTGCCCTGAACGGTCTCCTGCTTCAGTTTGCTGAAGTAATGGTAGTACGTCACCACGTAAGTGATGATCGACTTCTCGTCAGGGTGGTCCACGGCGATGTCTGGAAGGTTATTGTAAAAAGTTAACATTTTAAGGAACTTGTAGTTTAAGCCTTACAACTAGAGACAGAACTTATACGACAGATCTTTATCATTTACTGAATACAATGTAATGTTGATTTCCACAGCAACAAAAACAAGCAACTTTTAAGATAAGGCAACTTTAGGGTCGTTGTATATCTTTCATAAGACCACAACATTAGCGTTTCATGTTTTCGGTTCTCCCAATAAACAGTTGTCAATTTTTTTTTAAATTGATTTTTCGATTTCCGATACTTGAATCTTACCTTCGGCATCAAGGAGCTTCGTGAGGCCGAGTTTTTCCTCAGCGACATTGAACGCGTTGTTCAAGTTGTGAATCGGATTGCTTCTGTGCAACTTCTCGAATTGGATCAAGTCTGGTCTGTGTTTGTGTATGATGGCGTTGAACGCCAGCCCGTCTCGCCACGACGTAGTGAAGTTCCTCACATTCACATTGTTATAGCCGGCGGTCTTCATCTGACACCACAACAATAATGCGTCCTTGGCGGACTTTGTCTCTTTATTGTCTGTCTCTTCAATTGTAATGTCTTGAATCTGGAAAATGGACAAGCATATGTTTTATGATAAACGTTCAACAATTCCGTTCATTACTTCATTTCACGATGGAGGTAACAATAAAGATGGAAAGGATTACCAACACAGAAATTTATATAATTCCATATACATTTTGCTTTAAAACTTAAACAGATTTTTGAATGAACAATATGAAAAGCAACTTGGTTCATAACTTGGTTTTTGATTTAATCTCAATGTAGTGGTAGTAGACGTAATTCCAAAGGAAATTTCTGGAGATTTTACAATATTTAACGGTACTGAAAAATAGAGGGAGATTAACATACCTGGAAGCGTAAGATGATGGTCCAGATGAGACCAAGATTGAGCCGGGGGTTGCCATCGACGATGTCGTGCGAGCCCATGTTCTCGAGGTGGACTCGCTGTTCGCGCAAGAACTGCAATGCCTTGTCCACATTCTCCAAGCAATGGATGCGCATCTTCCCTTTTGTTGGTCGGGGCTAATGAAAAATAACAAATCATAGAAATGCTTAGATACTAGAATATTTGCTTTATGCAATTCCCTGTCTACATTTTCTTGTACAAAAATTTCCGAGGAAAGGAAGCTCACAAGCTGGTCTACTATCAAATTGAACGAATGTCCATTTCTACTTCCAAAAGAACAAAAATAATATAAGCATTAATAGAAGAAGTTAGAAAAACTTACCAGCCTCTCTCCAGACAGAACCTCTAGCAGTTTGATGAGCATCTTTCCATCCCTCATGTCCACATAAAGATCGCCGATGCGACATCCTACACGCACCAAGTGCGAGTTCACCCATTTCTGAAAGGTCTTCTTTTGTACGCTCTCTCGTTCGTCTGGACAAGGACAAGAGTTCAAGTTTAGGGCAACACTATCGACGAACGCAGTAATTCAAATTGCATCAAATGGTAATAAAGCATAATGAAAACGTGTGCAGATTTTGGACCAAAATTTTGGTAAAACACCTTGGTCTACATCGACAATGGAATGGAATGAACAATCACTATAACTTGTACTCTACATGACCGTGACGCAGTATCGCGAAAGGGGCGTTAATGAGACATCGGGGCGGGTGGAGAAGATGAAGCCAAATGGAATTCGTTGCCAATTCGTGCACAGATGCTGACCGCAAGGGCCGCGGGGTATCGGGCACTGGTGAGTAAGGTATAAAAACAATAGGGAATGTTAACACAATAACCGCCAGTGAGGTCGACCGCGGCGGGGGGACCAGAGAGGGGGCGCGGGCAGCTTGCGGAGCCGCGCGCGCCCGTCCGCGCCCGTCAGCTCCATCGCAATAACTCAGCACGGTACGGCCCCGGGTATTGAATTCGTAAGATAATACGCGTAATACGAGATGCGGATCGTATTGCTAGTCGCACGCTTTAGAGCGGAAACTTAGGCGTTGTGCAGAAGCCAACCGCGACACTCAATTAATGTAAAAAGATTATACAATAGGATTGCACTGGCCAAAATTTGGGCATTTTAATAATAAAAACATTATTTGCTTGAGTGATTATAAATTTGGCGGTTTTCCTATGGCGGAAAATCAATCAAATTACTGGTACAACGCCTACATGACACTAATAACAAACAGAAATAAAATGATTACTTTTCCTTAATATTTTACTGAAATTTGCAATTCATACAGAATTTCTTAAATATTCTACCTACAGTAGAGCCATACGAGATATCACCATCAAATATTTTCATTCACTGCACAGAAAAAAAAACTAACGTAATTCACATAATTAACATAACACAAATTGGTACCACTACAATAACTGAACTTGATGTAACATAATAAAACCGCAGTTTTCGTAACACGTAAACATGACGAACCTCTGAGTTCCGACACCACTTTATCATAGTAGAGCTCCAAGCCGGGCACTTCGATATCAACGCCTCTCTTGATCAGATCGTAGCACTCCGTCGATGTCATATCACCAACACTGACAGACTGAGCCCGTGCGAGGCGAAAGAACGGGAAGAATCAGAGCGACAAAACCCAACTGCCTACTGGACAAGGATATTCGATACGTACGCTCCAGATATCGACAACTTGGAACTAGTTTAATTAATTATATACTTCCTAATAAAATTGAACATAACACTCTGTTACTTTACAATTCAATTAACATTAACTTCTATGTGCTATTTTAAATTTAACCCGAGATGCGCGTCTATGAAATTCGACATTTCGTCGTCGTTGGATAAGTTACAGGGAAGGTCTACGTGAGCCGGTGTGTATTCACTCATAGACCAATATATGACAGATCACTCATCACTGATAAGCATCCGTAACAGTATGATAAATAATAGTATTCACAAAAAACTACAATGAACCAAATGTTTACATCTCCTGTAGCAGCGGGAAAAACGGAAACAGTATTGCAATGTTATGATAAAACGTTACCATAAACCACAAGCGGTAATTAATAAATTCAAATAGATTCAAATAAACAATGTCAACACATCGCACTCGAATTTATGAAAATTATATTTATCATAAGGTCGTGTAACAATTATATTTACAAGAATAATATTGATCAAGAGGAATCTTCGCGTTATCTATTACACCTACATAGCTGCAAGCGTATCATTATCGGGCATTCAGTTATCTCAGGATAAGGTTGCGAAGTCCACACAAGAATCTCTTAACTTCAGAGAAGTTCTCGGTATTCTACAGTTACTAGTACTACATTACTACAGTAACAGACAGTACAATCCTAACACCAGCCACGAAAGAGCACGAAATCCCACACACTCAGACGAGTCGAAAACAGCACAAAAGCATATTCACAACACTAGCACATCAATACGACGGAACGGTGAGAAGCTTCAGACCAAGAAATGGCCGTCGCGATTGTTACATGTCTACTGCTGCAGTTATTCGGAGTACCTGACCGATAGGTTCACGGACGATCAGTGCAAAAAACTGTACCGCCAAATATAAATTGTACAACGGGGTTTTGGTACAGTCCGTCTCTATCGTCGGTTATTGTATCGTAGGTACATTTACCGGCTACGGCAGAGACTGCCGCGGTACCATTCTGGGTGAAGGCGAAAGATAAGCGACGCTTGCTTTTATCATTTTGATAAAGTTATGAAAAGTACACGACACAATCGAATGCTTTTGGTTTTGGAATGTGATATAATGTGTGTCATTTTTATATGAGACTAGCTGTGCCCGCGACTTCGTCCGCGTGGAATTAAAAAAAAAGTTGTTAAATTTCTAAAATAAAAGTGGCCTAAGTTACTGCTTATTACATCTGCTATCTGTCAGTCCAGTCAAAATCGGTCCGTATAGACGTGTAGATCTCTACACGTCTATTCCTCACTACCGAGAATAGAAATTTAAACTCATCATTCAAATTTCCGCCTCGCTGGGAATCGAACCCAAGACCCTTTGAATGGCAGTCCGGCATGGTGACCATTACGCCATACGGGTCGTGAAATTAAATTAGGTGTCTATAATTTGCTATTAAATTATTCATTATGCCGTTGCAAGGTTACCTGCAAGCGCCTTGATGCGCGATCGTTCGAAAAGCCTCGACGACGAATTGCCGCCATCGTACTCGAACTCGTCGATGATCTCCTGGCCGTGGCCGATGGACGGGTCCCAGCGGGACACCGAGATGTCGGTCGTCATCGCGACCTACTGCACCTCACCGCGCCACGCTCAACTAACTGAAACAAAAAAAAATATGAATAAAAAAATTTAACACAATATCAATACAACTTTTGTTTTTTTGTATTCCATGTAAGTAAGATTAGTTACAATCGGTCCTATTAGAGAGTTAGCGGGATCCTTTGCCGGCATTGCAAAGTAAAAACGAAACAAACTCGATTATGAAGATTTACCTTAAATTAAATTTAGATCGACAAGAAAATTAGTAACTTGATCTGATCGACCTTAATTTAAAAATTTTGTAACTAAATAAATACAAGTACAAGACAAGCTTTTATATTATACAAATTATGTAATGACGTTGTAAGTTGATAGTAAAAGTTTCAAAGGAAAAGGCTTTTTAGCGCATTTAAATAAAATTTTGTTGTTTTAAAAAACTTTTTTTTATTTATTCCTTCTTTACTTTTTATACTTTAATAACCTTTGTTAAGTTACGTGTACCTTAAAGTACTCATATGCTTTTTAATTTCGTTCGTCGATGCGACGTTCGTAATATACAATTCTACTTTCGGTTTTACACTTTAAATGGTCAATCAACGTGGAATATACCAATTGATTCGATTGATAAGGTCTTAACTTCGGTAAGGTCTGTAGCTGATGATTTATAAGAAATCGCATCGCACGGCGTACCTGCCCCACCTCAGAAGTGCATGTTCCTACATCTAGGTACTCTATATTTTTGTTATTCATGACGTCATAGCGATAAGATAAGATACGTTATGGAAGAGACTACTTATCACCACACCTAAACGGATTTCTGTGCATTTTACACAATTAAACAAGTAGGTAATATTCCTTACTGTTCGAGAGCTAAAGATGGATACGATTCGTAATTTTTTAAAAGCTAAAGGCAATTTCGACCACTTAAATAAACGAAGAGAGTTTGAAAATTAGACTATGGAGAAACTTGCGTGTATATACAACCTTACTTGCAATTTATTAGAGCTAATACTACAATTATCATTTCATTACAAGACATTATTAATGCACATGATATGCTTTTATCGCCTCTTAAAGACACTTGCGAATTAACAGACATCACCATTACGGAAAATTCTAAGTATGCAAGTTTCCCCGTAATGTTTTCAAGCACCAATTTCAGTGACAAACTTAACTCAAAAAAAAAGATGCATAAAGTAACCCCCGTCCCAGGCTTCCAAATCCGTCTCCTTTGAGGTTGACTTATGTTCAAACTTCGAACTACACTACACTAAACTGCTTACAAGTGTTT
Organism: Ochlodes sylvanus; assembly: GCA_905404295.2. NCBI lineage: Eukaryota > Metazoa > Arthropoda > Insecta > Lepidoptera > Hesperiidae > Ochlodes > Ochlodes sylvanus. The sequence continues at coordinate 4,183,040 of FR990138.1, read as the reverse complement.
TCACTGATTATGGAGTGTTTGAATACATAATTCAGGCCACAAGTCGAGACGAGATCCTTCTCCCTCGCTATCGCAATCAATTAGTACCCTGGCATTAATTGTTGTAAGTGCGGCAAGTGCTCTCGATCTAACGTGTTAACAGTCGTATGTGTTAATTGTTTTAATTGTAGTTTCGATATTAAGAAGTTACTTGAATTAGATGAGCTTTCGAATAGCTTGGAGAATTTTAAGGTATGTACACGTTTTAAATCGGCCATTTAAATGTATACTGTACCTTCCTACGTCTCTATGAATATAATCTTAATTTTCACTCACTTATGAAACTACAAGGATTTCAAAGTTACGAGATATGGCCCAAAATTTTCACTATAATCATCAGCTGTTCAAAATAAACAAAAATAATTGGTTATACCTTCGCCTTATAGATGTCGCTAGTCGCTAGTTATCATTATTTAACTAAAATAATATGCTAATAACTTTTAACTAACGAATAAGCCAAAAATCACATAACATTTAAAGCCCTGACGATTCCAGTGCGCGTTCATAAAACATTGATCACCATACACACAGAGTACGCAGCATTTGCCAAACTCATTTTAAATACCAATAAATAAATAAATAATAATAATAATAATCATTTATTTCAGGCATCTATGGCCCATAAAATAAAATACATACAATTAATTTATAATATAACAAACTAATACATAAAAAGAAAATTTTAAACAACATAAAATGATACAATAATAAACTTAAAACTAAGATTAGATACTATACATAAAATAAATAAAACTATTAATCACGAACGGACGGCGTCGTGTGTTGCGCGGTGTTTGGTAGCCGGCCTCGGAATCGCCGGAATACAACACCCTTCGGCCAGAACTCTTCCTTCATATAGGTCGACAGCTGTTCGGTGGGCAATCTCACCACAAAGGAACCGAAGTTAACATTGTGACGAGACTCCAACCGCGCGACCCTCAGTCGAAAGTTGGTCTTCATTCGGATGTACTCCACCACATCGTCAGAATATGGGGTTACTGACAATGAGATGTGTGGGATAGTTGACTCACCTAATAACTTTAATTGAATAAAGCGAAGATATAAAACCAGCAAAATATTAGCATTTTATTATGGTATTAGGACTCTAGATTTTTTGTCTCTAGGTACCTACCTACATATAATAAGAGACAATAAAAAATCCATATCTTGTGAGAAAATCCAAGTTAAATCCGGCAAATTATTGTTTTATTCAAGGAAAAATTTGCAGAGGTTTCATAAAACCTCACTTTATGGACTTCATTTGGGAACTGTTAGTTACACACGCTTGCCAATTGTAGTTATAGTAAAATTTGTATGTTAACGTTTTAAGAGCAATGTATGCAAATTATATTACAGGATATTAACTATACCTGATTCATACGGGCTTATTATTTGAATATAGAGTACGAAAATATGTTACATATAATTATTCTCTATGACCTATAATAATCGAGCAGGGGTGATGGTAGCCCTAGGCATCCATCAAAATCCGTAAAAGCACCTGGGTACCTAAATTGTAACGCGAGAAACAGAAAAATGGTCTCGTCAATACGTTGACGTAATCAAACCTAGGATACCTACATAAAACACTCGTAATGACGCGAAAACAGAGTCTACAAAATGACCTACCTAGCTCCAATAATAAACAAAATATAAATATGTGCCTGCTAGGTATGCTAAATTCCTATCAAACGTCATCCTAATTATATCCATCAATGTGAACTATTAGGACTGGTTTAACGAGTAATGAGTATGACTCACTCCTCGATTATCACAACACAAAATGCTTCATGAATATTGGCTATTGGCTCACCTATTGGGCAGCATGACATGATGACAGAGTACACTTGGGATGGGACGCAGCACAAAATAAGTGATAGGTAGGTATATAGTTATAGGTGCTTTATTATATTAAGACATAGGTACATATTGCAATGTTATCTAAGTTTCGATGATAATAATACCATACTTAATAATGGTAATTATTAGTATTTATTAACTCTATTAATTGTTATTTCAAATGTATCAACAATAATCAGAATCACGGTATTTAGGTACATAGGTAAGTGTCGATAACCAGATAATAAGTAATTGGTCAAACGTTTAATTTTACTACATAATATCAACAACAATTTTAATAAACATGCACGCGTCATGAAGAAACTGATATCTAATTTAGCAAGCTATAAGAATATTACGTTATTCTACTGAATTAAATTGTACAATCACTGTCGCCAAACTCACCGACGGTACCACTCAATTTAAAAGAAATCAGAGGCCATGTTAACTCGTTAAGTTTTTTTATACAATCAATCACAGTACCTAGCCAAGTAGCCAACAAAACGACTGTATTGAGTAGGCAAGGTGAGTGCATTGACCTGCGGAGGCAGACATGGCGTCGGCAGTCGGCACCATACCATGGCCTGTGATTAACACAACCCATAGTTCCCCACGAGCACGACTTTACAATAGATCTATCTACCTTCGAGTAAATTTTAACAAATTGACATTAGAATTAATAATAAATTGCAATGACAATTACGAATCAGGATCATCAATTGCCGCGCCAACACTAGAAGAGGTAGAATAAATGGACAAAAAAACTTTTGTGCCAATTTAATTAGGTTCTACAATGCAATAGTGGAACAAAACTCAAAGGAAAGTATAATAGACAGTTATTCACATAACCATAAGCAAGCAGTAAAATAAAAACTCACAAAAACAAAACCGAGAGGAACATTCCAGGCGAAAATGCAGTTAACAACGCGATTCCGCTTTTTATTAAGGCACTTGTAAAAACAAAGAACCTCACTTTGGTTTACAAAGGCACGGGAACTTTTAGGTTTTATTTTTCAGATACATATTCACAAAGTTTATGGCTTAAAATACTTAAAAATTTACTAAGCGCATACATGAGTTACAATACCGTATTGACCGAGTAAACTCAGTAAAGTCTAAGCGTCTCCGATGGCATAGGAGACGTGCAAGAGTGGCGTAAAATCGAACATGCAGTTTTGAAGTGTGATAAGGAGCAACCGGAACAATCTCGAGACTACGAAGCCCTCGAGTTAGGGTACCTACCGTCTTTTGTGAATCGTGCCTCCCCCTTTATTTACCGAGCCTACCGAACGGCTAGACATCACGCTATCTCCATTTGGAGGGGACATAATAGCGTCTGGTAACGGCGCGTGACAAGTACCAGTACATCCGGTGTCGATTCGGATATCCTGACAGAAGTCGAAATGAGACCCCTAATTAGGGTTGTGAGATGTTAGATTTTGAAGGAACAAATCGGTATTTCAGAATTCAGACACTATGACAAAAAAAAATACCAAAGTACGAGTAATCAGTGAAGTATGATATTTTAAGCTACCCTGTTTTCTTTTTTGAGCAGTAGTATGATACTATTACCGTGGCAGTAATTAGCTTCGCCGTCAATGTAACTCTGTAGGCAACTTGGTCAAATTGATGTGCCGCCTATTGTATGAAGCCAATATATTTTCTTACTAATCCTCATTTTTTAGTGTCTTCCTTTTTCGGTATTGCCGTTCCGTTCAGTTCAGTATTCATCGGGTAACCCTGCTTTAGTGTGGATAAATTGGGATAAATAGTGATATTTGAAATGCCAAATAGGAATGCCCTATTCTAATTTACTAACACAGTCAGTAAACACCCCGTCAAAGATATCAAAGAATAGGTTCAGCAATTAAAAAGTCGTTAAGATACTAATTTGTTGCAACATAATCTAAACTATTTTTAGTTTGCTTCATTGTAGGTAGATAGATACATTTACGAGCAAAAAACACATCGAGAGTGATTTACTAGATTCTTAATCTGTACTTAAAAATAAAGAAAAAATAAATATCATAATATGTACTAGTAAACCAACTTATAATCAACAACAACAAGTACCTATTCTAGGAGCTGAAACTTAGTAAACAAAATAGTACCTACGTAAAAACCACGCGCGGAGAATTATTCCTCTAACCTCCTGGCTACCTAAATTACATCAGTTCTGGTATTTCATCCCGGTATCGCATTCCCTAGCTAAAGACGAGATTTCCATTTCAAGAAAAGCAGGTACCTACATTTATGTTTTTATATGTAAACAAGAGTCGAAAGTGGCCGATAGCCTGCGCTATTACGTGAAGCTGTATCCCATTTCACGTTTACTTTTGAGTTATGTAAACCGTAATAAGACGACCGTTATTGCACGTTGGGACAGCCGGCCAGCGACTAACACGCCATGACGATTCATTATAACACCACGAATTGTTGTAACTACGACTTTAATCCCACCAATTTATGGTTCAACTTTACTTAACAATCAGAAACAACATAAATATATGTACGTTAATAGAGGTTATGCCTTTGTGTTTACCGTTCTGTTGTAGTCAGACCAATTTATTCACGCATATAGAATGAAAAAAAGATAAGAGACTGCTTTGAATTTTGCTTTTTACGTTAATAGATGATATGAGATGAGAGATGATAGATTTTTACGTTAATACCTAACTCTAATTACTGCTATCGATTTACAAAAAAAAAGTATTGATTCTCTCATTTTTACCATTTTATGTTTAACCATCTGAATACATACCCATAACAGCTTGGATAACTTTTCAAACGACTTAAACAGTCGTTACATACAGCCGTTGCAGCTTCGTTATAAATTAATTAGGTACCTACTAATTACCAAGAAAGCGTTCGGAAGAATTCCTTACTCTAAATTAGTGTCATTAAAACTCATTACACACAAAAATAAACGATATATAAATAACAGGGTTTAGAAACGCCAAAAAATGCTCTCTTAATTCAAATGACTCCCTTTCGACGACACAAAAGAAGTTAGTGAAAAATACTCTATTGAGTGAGGGAGCCCTTTTTATTCATTCATTTCATTCATTAAATGTTGGTTCATGGCAAAAAAACATGACAAAGTTTTCTTATAAGCTTCTAACATCCGTAATACGTACGTATCGTAAATATTCACCAAGTTTCTTCAATCAATTCCTTTCTTCGACTTCTTGTATGTGTGACTTCTACGTGTACAGTCAAAACTCAAAGAAACGTGAAGATAGAGGTCAGTAATTAAACATGCGCACTGTACACAATTTACAATAATATGACATTTAGGTGACACTATGGCCTAGTTGGTAGTGATTCCATGTCGGAGAAGAAATTCAAATGATAAAGAAACGTACAAAGGTACTAGAGTCTCAACAGATAATTTATGAACCAATGCCACCAGACCTGTCACGTCACACAAGACTCAGTCCTTGCATAGACAACAGCCCCTCGCATTTTTAAAGCTTCGATAAGGCATTTTTTAATAATATAAACAGAGAAAGCTCGTGACGGAATGTTTCTCGCTCTAAAAGCTTACTCATCGACACGTGACGTGAACAGCAATGGTTTGTTATGTGCATTTATTTCACCGTTCATTCAAACAACAGGAAACAATGCGATTTTAATCACGACTACCCTATTTAAATATTTTGTTCTTGTGTTTTCAAATAAGGTTCATAATGGAATGGTTCACAACTCTCATAACTGTCGGCTTCGAACTACCTACTACGGCTAACGTTACCAGGTAACCCGATTTGCATGGGATATTCCCTCTTTTAGAAGTGAAAACGTGTGTCTATGTAGAATTCTGTGCGAATGTTTGAGCACATTTTACTACATTTAATTTAATATTGAAGGCAGGACGATTAAAAAAAGAAATTTGCTTTTTATTATATTTTACTAGCAGACCGAGTGAACATTGTTCTGCCATATAAATTACTTGTAGTGAGTGATTTGGCTATCGTTCTTACAAAAATTGTAAAAGCGATATACGACTAAAAATTGGGGGGTATGGGGTATGTATAGAAAAGTGAAAATTTAGGGTTATAGGTATTTTTTATGCCAAATCAATAAAGAATACAAAAAAATGTTTGGTAAAAAAAATTTATGGATAGGATTACCCTAATCACCTAGCGGTATGAAATACACTTTCAGACTTATTCTCATACCCAAGTATACGAATCATAAAAATCGGTAGAGCCGTTTCGGAGGAGTTTGAACACTAACACCGTGCAACGAGATTTTTTACATATAATTATATATTTTTATATAACTTATATTTTTTATACTGCACGCCATTAGCTTAATTTTTTACACTTCCCAATTATTTTAAGTTTCCATCCCGTTGTTTGACACAGTGGACATGGCAACACTACTTGCGGATGCAGTACCTACGAGTTACCGTTGGACAGTAGGTCGCAAGTTCTCTGCCACACTCACTACCACTAGTAGCCAACTGCTCCTGCATAGTAAGCTCACTCGAACCTTTGTATTTGTTTTAGTAATGATCAAGCGACGCTTTCAACGAATCGAGTTCTCTGGTATGATACCGTTAAGCTTACTGCTACGTATAATGTTGTTGATAGCATTGTACGAGTACACTACCAGTGCATAATATAAAAGGAAATCAACCAGGGGCTCAAGTCTGCTAATTGATAAATGCTTCAATTGAGTCGTCTCGGAATAGCTTTGACACATTTTTACTTTTGAATTGATTACTGTAGAGGATTTTTAATAAAAATATATAATTATAATTTCTGAATCCTCATATAATTTATGTTAAAACAATCTTAACCATACTAAATGGCAATTAGTTTAGTTTATTTTTTCTATCAGAGATGAGGGCAGAACGTTCTCGCGGAATCACTATGTCTTCCGTTTATTCATAGAGCGTAAGGAATGCTAATAATAGTTTGGTTTTTAAGAAACAAAGCAATCCCGCATTCCTACAACCCGAATCACCACAGCACGTTTATCTTATCACATAAAAAAATAAAGGGTCTCTAAAAAAACATAACCAAGACGGAAGCGTGTGAGACCCATTTTCCCAATATCAATCACCGACGTTCACATTCCGCAAAGTGACCGGCGATTGAATAAAGTTTGGCCGATGGCACGATTTCCAGCTTCCGACTAATGCTGACATCACAGACTCTAAATATAGAGCCATTAGCTCAGCAGAAGTGGACTCGAGACTCGTCGCGGTTCCTGCTGTAGCCGACGATACTCTCGATAACGCAACGCCAACATTTTTTTATATTGTTTTTTTTATATTATAGGTAGGTACTAAGACTTTCATTTTTTATATTATGAAACATATTTTTTTTTATATTATATATATTCACTAATCAGAATTTATAGTGTCACTCTAAAATAGACAAGCTACATAAAAGCTGAATGGCAAACAAAGTTTATTTTTCAGAGACTAAGCAAATAATTCGAACTCTCTGAACAACAACGGAATAATTGCCAACAATTTCCAAATATTCAACTAACTGGCGACCTGTAGACCCCGAGTTTATCTTGGTTACTGAAACCCACACTCCACAGGACCAACTCATCGGAAAATCTTATGCCGTAGGTCTCTGGAGTAGTTTAACGACAGCTATCTAACGAAAGCATTCCTCATTTCAGAACAAGAAAACGCTTAAGAAATGATGCCACAAGCCGTCACATCCGACAAGCAACCGCACTCGCATCACTCAACCCGTCCGACAACTCGCGATCGACAAAACCCGTCGTCGTCTGTGAGCTATGAATCACTGTTACTAGTACTTATCCATAGATCTACAGATAAATGTTAGGACACCTCGGGTATTAAGGTCGAAGATATAAGAGAAAGTTGTAAGAGAAACTAGCCTGCCCATTCTAATCTAAATCGATACCATAAATATACGAGACCTATTCTACCATCAATGGATACGGCCTTAGAAATTTGAAGAAGCCATACCCATTTGAGCTAGTATCGTAAACGTACTCGATACTTGCTAGTGTTTGTTGGGTTAACTTCAACGTCAAAAGTGACCCATTGAGCTTCACGCGTGGGTCTTTCCTCAATCGAGAGGAGATCCAGGCACTATATACTATCCGTTGAAAGCTGATTTGTGGCTAATCCAAGAACAGATCTGATGACAGTGACTGTTCGACTAACAGTCGTAGAGTCAACGTACTCCGTAAATTTGCAGATGCTCCGTTTCGGGGCGATACACGTGTAGGTGCTGATATGTAGGATGTAGGTATGTTGATTAAAATATATAACGCTACACACTCATATCCTCACACCAGGATTCACTGTGCCATACTGTGTTGTCCATGGCACAGTGAATCCACACAAATCAAGAACAGAAATTTGCTGGGAATCGCACCCTGGACTATTGGCACGGCAGTCCGTCATGGTAACCATTGCGATTTGTGAATGTTTTCTTTGTGGGAGGGAATTGTACACATGTCTAGAGATATATCATTTTACATTGAGCTTGCAGATTGTTACAAAGTAGTTTTAGTAGTACTAGTACCTTCCTTACACAGAGTAAAAAGAAAAATACAGATTAACTTTAAAAATAATAAGAATAAGAACAGCATGCATGTTCAAATGGAACGGAAGCGATGATTGCATAAACGAGTAACAGTAACAAGAATGTAACGGACTCATGTTACCAGGAATTACCACTAATAATAAAAATCTACCTAGAGAACGGAATAAAGTTTTAATAATACATAATAAATACAGAATGATACACATTACGTTATAATACTTTATGACATCAATCTTTCTTTCCTGGACTAAGCACTTATACCTATCGTTGTTACAAGAGGATTTGAATGTAGTTAGACGATTTTGCTAAATCTCAGCTGTTTCATATCTTATAGGTGCTGAAGTATATATTCTAGTCGCAACTGTTATAAATGGAAATATACCGAGGATAAATAAATACCTAAAATATACAAAAAAAAATCTGAGTGATTGTTTCCATATACTTCATTTTTAGGGTTCTGTAGGTACCCGAAGGCCCCGAAGGGTGACAAATGGGACCTTATTAATATTCCTCCGCTGCATGGCTGTCTGTCACAGAACTGTATCACTTGAACGGAAATAGATAGACCTGAAATTTTTTATCTCCTTTAGATCCTCACGGGGGTTTCCGTATAAGTAACCTTTAAAAATTGGGATTTTTCTACATTCTTTCTGGTTATTGACGGAACATGGTACGAAACCCTACGTGTACACCGTTCGACTTGCGCTTGACCGATTTTTCATGAATACATCTCAACCGAGGAATAATAGAGTTATATAGATGAGTGTTACACTGTTACAGTCACAAAATTAAATAGCATCTCGATCGTAAACACAATCTAATTGCACGGGCTTCATAGGAAACGCCTTATGCCTAGATTTGGCTACCATAGGAAAAGGTTTGCATTGCAAATGTTTAAAAAATAGTTCCCATGTAGACAGACCCCAGTATTCCCAACGCCAGTCGGAAGGTGGTAGCGGACGAACTAACAGGTACTTCCCATGTTGGCTTTGCGCGGACGAATCCATTAACCCAAATATAGAACCGCGCCCGGAGCCTTGCGTGAGGCACACGTCATAATTCAATAGCCGTCTCACTCCTACACAAAGTAAATCCTGCAGGTTAGAAAGAACTAACAATATTGGGAAGGTGCGTAAGTTTACATGGCAGTGACCATCACAGTCGGTTCGTCATATAATCATAACTAATTAGATTGCTTATGATATGAGGTGTGCATGAAATTCGAGATACCTTTTTGGCAAAAACTGTTGAAATTTTGTCACCTTTGTCATTACCAGTTCAGTTAATATTGTTTATTTATTACGGGAAAAAATTATATCCTCCATTTCTCAACTTCTCTAAAGTTTGACTGGTAGAGAATGCCGTTCATTAGGCATTAAGTCCGCTCATTGTTATTCAGGTTCAGGTTTAGGTTTTTCAATAAAGTGTAAGAGTGAAATATATAAATCTTCTATATATTAATAGCGTAAGCCGATTTTTGTCCCAGACATTAAAGGACGATAGCTGCACATAAAAAATCGATTATTGTCTCATGTCCTCCGAAGAGCTCCAGCCGTAATGTGCAGAAAAATAAAGAGGAAAAATAAACGGATTCTTAATTGCAATTTACTGAAATTAAGAATCCGTTGTCATTGGGAAATTGTTACGATTTAACAAAAAAATAATTTTAAGAGCGGAAAAAAGTTACTCGTCGGTTACAGAGCGACACTACGGCTGTATAAAAAAACGAAAACGTGCGAACCCACAACAACATACGTTGTTCTTTTTGTGTTTTAAAACTTTAAATAATGTGTATTCAGCGGTGAAGATGTTTTAACACCACGAGAGTTTATAAACCCGTTCAAATGGAAAGGAGGTAGTACCTATACTTTCGCTGCTGACATGAAGTTAATTTATTTCAAGAACTGTTTGGTGGTACCCATCCGCACTCGATAAAATTAGGCAGTACAACAGTGCACTGTCCTTTACGTCATTGGGTGCTAACAACGTGCCACCACCCGGATATGGGCCTTGCTGCTTCCGTGTACAAGGTACTGTCTACCACTTAATTTCAGACACATCTCCTGATCAACGTCCACCGCAATTTGGACCAATCATTGACTCTGACGAAGTGACGAAACGCTCGATCACCGCATCATCCGTAGGAAGAATCTCATCCAAGATCTTATACGGCTGCTCTCTCATGAAATTAAAGGCGTCAATCCTTTTGCTACGATGCCTGTATAAATCAATAATACAACTTTCATCATTTGGCTAAAAATGTAGACGAGTGACTTGCAGTTTACAATGAAATCAAATCAAAATAAACCTGTCATAGGTTTCGAAATTGCTAAAAATCTATTGAATAAACGCGAAGTTTCGCGGGCGATCTATTTGTAAATATTATTCCAGTGACTCACACGTAACAAAGTTACTGAATATTCTAAGTATTATACCACTTTCACTAGTCCTAATCCTAACATCAGGTTACAAGATATCATTCAGTTCGAGAGTTCACCTCTAACACAAACCACTGGCACGTTATAAATAATATTATTTATAAACAAAACCAACGCCAGGCCGAAACGTGAAGCTCCCCAGAAACAAAAGGGATATCCGGTCAACGGGGCGAACTCCAAATTAGTTTCGTCAGCGTAGGCGATAGGTTAACAATTAAATATTAATCAAAGGTTTGCTTAACACAAAATTTGATTCCAATCACGTATGCTCAAAATTATTGATATGAAATAGCTCACATTGTCATAATGCAACACAGATGCGTACAAACATCTGATGCAATAAATAGCATAAAACGTTGAACATCGAGCACATCTTTTTTCATTTACACGATGACGTCATTTGTATGACGTCATGACGGCCTTTTAATGTGCTGAAAGTAAACAGAACGTGATAAGTTCAACGATTAAAGACAGCATTCAATTTGCGTTTTTTATTGTTCAACATCTGACTTGGTACCGGTATAGTAAAAAATAAAGTAGAGCGTTGTGTGTTGGTGCGTGGCACCAACAACGAAGACGCTGGGACAATGGAGATATGTATTTATCGCACTCCATATTTTATTCCATTATAATAATTGTTGTTTTAAAGAGGGAGGAATGAATCGAAATTCAGCATTTGTATCCAGAAACATAACAAACTAGTAAGCGTTACCACTTGGTTAACTATGGAAATATCAGGGAATTTTATGAATGTTAATAAAAATCGTAACAATACACATATTTAATCACATATAAAACAGATACGATATTTTTTAAATATTTCCCACCAACCTGAATGTTTGCGATTCCCACGTCACACTAAACAATCGCTCGAGACATACCTAAAGGAAATTCTAAGACTTCGGATGAGTTTCTTTACGAGAACGCAAATAAAGCGTAACCACTTATTTTTAAACTCACGTACGTACACTTTAAGATCATGCGAAACGAGGCCAATAGTTCCCACTGTTCGCTCATTGTTTATGTTTGAGATAACCGCTAGCTGCACTTTGTCGAAAGATTGGACGAGTAAGTTTCAGTAATAGACCTTGAGTTTGTAGTTGAAAGTTCATCTTTGAGTATACGATTGCATTCACTTAGTCAGACGCTCTACATTGGATGTAGTCGTGTCCATTAAAATTTCAAGGCCCTAAACAATGAATACAACAGTACACTGCCAACTTTTTTGGCTTCATTACCTGACATGGCGTGTTATTTTTCCGCGAAGAATCCAACAAAATGTTTCCGAGAAACGACATTTTATATGGTTCCACGTTCACAGACTAGTGCTGATAAATTTTGAAGCAGTCTGCGGGTAATTTAATGTTTAATTCATGTAATTCATGTTGGCGTACTTGCGCGATGATATCAAAACTTTCTACAAACACATTTCATTGTAACGTTTTCTTGAGAAGTATGCTGTCATTGATTTAATTAGCCGATCGATAAATTACAAGACGTCGTCACAAATAAAAATAAAACTGACTATTATTAGAAGCTGTCCAATTTTCCAATGAGAGTGAACGATCATCTATCCAAATAGAGCAATCGTCATTATTATAGTTGCACCATCTTAATGCCAACGGGTGAGATGGAAGTCAATGAGCGCTTGCGTGGGCGCCGGCAGTGAACTTAGAGCAGGATGCCGGTCATTTGTTGCCAACCGCATGTATTCTAGCTATGTAGTAATGGCGCCTAAAATTGGAGGTCACTTTTGCTATCTACTTACGTTGCCAATTGTCGAGTTGAATGTAAGTGTCATAACGGTCAGTCAACGGAACTACACATAACAAAACACTCCTGATTTCAGCTAAACCCTGAACCTCAAGCGTCCAAACCACACGCAAGTAACTAGATCTGCAACCAATGAGCTAATTAATACTGTAATTCAATGATAAATGTACTTTTGTAGGAACTGTATTGCAATATCTAACCAGCTCGATTAAGCGATGTGCAATCTTAATTGACTTTCACGACCAACTAACTACGAGTACAACGTATGTAACTGCAAACATACTTTAGACGAGCCAAATGTCAAGATCTATCCATTGAATACATTGGGGACCTCTTGTCATATCCCATATAGGATAACAAGGGCACGAGCTCACAGTTTGTAAGCCATGAATAGTATTATGAAAGCGGTCCTGCGATGTGACCTACTATTGAGCTTGGAGTCCCCCCCCCCCCCCCCCTTCGATGCGTTGGCGTATAAACATCCAATAGCCCTAACACTAAGGTGATGCAAGCGCTATGTGAAATTGTTTCGAGTTTTATTTCCCTACTGGCTTTAGTCATGCGTAACAAAGTCTTTAATAGATGAAAAGCTACACGTAACAAAGTGGAGCATGAAAGTGAAAGACAATGGGATTTTCTATACGAAAAGATTATAAAAAGATATTTCGTTCGAGTTTCGACACCAGAAAATTTGTTTTAGCAAAAATTCATCCTTTTTCATTCATTTTCCTGACAGTTTATCATTACCTCAACATCTCATCAACATAACAACCCAACCCACAACAATTATTCTGATGATATCTTTTCTAAACCACAAAAAGTAAGAACTCAGGCATGCAGATTTTATCACAATTCTTCAACAGATCATGTAATAGGCACTTATAAACCATAAATAGCTTCAACGTATTTATTACAGATGGAAGATTCGAAACAAGACTACCCAAGTGAGAGGTTGAAATTTAGTTACAAGCTAACTAACTACTCCATACAAACAACATATGTACATGGTAACATGCCTTATAGGGAATATTATGGTAACCTATTCTGAACTTACTGAGATGGCACAGGTGACCTAATAAAACCATGCGCGATAGATATTTGTCGCTTTAGACCTACCAAACGGCCTCAGATACCGCGCATCCTCGCATCCTCTGCTAAAGAGCTGATGAGCACGTTCGTTTGGCATTGTAGCAGACAATCAAGTCATCAGTGCGATAGTATGACATAAGCGCGGTGACGTCAGCGGGCGTCGGCAGCATCGTCGAAGGCCGCCGGCAGAGTTGTGTCTGACCGGTTCTACAGCGACGCATGCACCGGCGAATGTGGCACGCGACGCTATACACATTCTATGAAAAGGTAACTGTTATTGATGATGCGAACTCTTCATACTTGCACGTCAGAACTCAGAATAAGGACCACAGGAACTATTGCGTCACATCGACGTAAAAAGACGAGAGAGAATGTCAATAGACGTGATACTGAATGCTCTGTTATTCTTGATCGAAATAGTGTAAAAATAAATTTACAAAAGTAATAAATAAATAACAGCAAATCCTAAGTGCCAATTGGGAAATTGCGTAAATCGCAATAATAAAAAGTAAACATAAATGAACTAAACTTCAATATGAAACTTTTAAATTAGTCAAGATGAAAGACAAAACAACAATAAATTTAGTAGGTATACAGTAGACGACCCTATAAGTGCGTCTGATGGAAACTGGCAAGGTTCCCAATCACATATGAGAAATATTTTTCACCATAGTATCATGCAACAGCCACACCCTGTGCAAGATCCAAGTTCCAATGTGGCGATGACGTTATCGCTTTATTTAGGTCAGTATAACTCAGTCATAAAAATTAAAAAACCACTTTAGTAAGCCAACACGAGTGAGATATTTTTAAACATGGTCATAAAGTTAATACCGTTGAAATTAAACCGAGATGATAAAAGACAAGCATCGTTCTTTCTTTTGCTGTTATAACGATGTAGGCAGATTGCAAAAATAATTCAGTACATAAACGTAATTCTCACTATAGTATCCGTAATTATAACTTTCCAATAAATGGATTGTCAAGTACCTATAACACAAAATAAAAATATAACCATACTAGACATTTTCTTATCAGGTTTTCTACGTATTGTTGGACTGCACTGTAATACTGTATTGATATATATGATGTACTTCTACCATGTCATACCGCGTGATATTTATATTGAACAAATATAATAAACGTCGCGGTCGCGGATAAGCTGTGAAGCATCAAATTACCTATAGGTTCATCGTTAAAAACATTGTTGTAACAAAACCCCGTCCAATAATAAATATTAGCTCATTATATTATGAGTCCTGCAGCTCATGTTGAGGTTAAAACCATTTAAATAAAACAAGTTTGAACAATAGCTGACACAAAAACAAAAAGTTGTAAAACAATTAACTTCTCGAGACACCAGCCGCTTCAAATATGGTGTCCATTGTGGGACCGTGAGAAAGATGCTGATGAATTAAAATGACAAAACTTAACTCAACTGTTAAGAAGACCGAGTCAAGTCAACCTTTGTCCAACAAATAATATAAGATTTCAGTCACTTCCTCTAACACAGATTTAGCAACTGTGTTAGGCGATACGTAAAAGAGGAGAAACTGCAGGTGAAAACATAATTTTCATAGTCGCTACAACAATTCTTCAAGCTAATTAGAAAACGTGTAATAAAACATAACTTTATACGTACAAATTAAGCTAAAATGTGTAAATTACTACGAGATTTTATTCAGTTGCCATTTCCAATGCCTCTAATGGTGGTAGAGAAAACGCTTGAACATAGTTTAACTTCATTCAATTTCACTCCATCCATTGTAAACAATGTATGGTTGTAAACATCCAGTGATCAATGTAAACAATGAATTACGTATTTTACAAGCTTCAAGTTAAGAGAAATTCTGCTATGTTCGGTGTTTGTACTAATACAAACATTTGCATAACATAAATAAATGCTGTGTGGGCAGGTTCTGGCATACCAAATTTTGCCGCATGACGAAAGCTTAACATCCAATACGATTCGTTTACGAATACAAGACTCATGCGGCAAAAATTCTTCGTAAATAACTTCAATATTATTAAATAACACCAATTTTATTGACGATTTAGGAGTACAATACAACAATTTATACTGACACCATATATTATAACAAAATACATAATAAGATTCATACTTGGAAAAGCACTTTGAAATCAACAAAATATAGCCTTGTAGAAGAATAATACGAGGTTAAAAAATAAAACAGGATATGAATCCTTACACCGGACCAAACGCTAAAAAGATTATGATGAAAAAAGGGAAAAGGGACTATTGTAAAATAAACCTCGAGAGCACTTCACTTGTACTGTTCGCTCTGACCTCATTCCCTGGTTGCTGAAACGAATGAAGCAAACGCTATGCTAAATCATATTGTTTACGTTTACACAATGCAGTGTAAAACTAATTTGAAGGCCAAACCAAAAGCTAAATCATTTGATTGTGTAATTTGGTTTCTGCTTCTGTTAGAACACTGCGTGGATATGTTATAAGCCAGAAAAGTATTACTTTGTTTCTTATTAGTTAGAAGTTAATGATTGACTATAATCCCACCTGATGGTTTGTAGTCTTGGGTGGTAAAGCCTAACCACTCGATTTGAAGTAACAATTAAATAATATTGTTACCATAATGTTGTATTAATTTTGGCTTTGTTTAATATTGTTGTAATATTATAACTTTAAATACAGTTCAATATTCTCTTAACGTAGAATATAAATTAACGAACTCTGAATTAGGTAGCTAGTATTTAAACTTAAATGAAATATTACCAACACCGGCTCCATTTTGTAGCGCCAAGTTATTACTGTGTTGCAAGCCACAACATATATCCACTTTCTTAAACCACATCACACCACGATACGACCATCAACCGAACAGAAGTCGTAAGTAATTTTTGGTATACTTTAAAATAAGATCTATAGAAAACATAAAATACTATTGCACTAACAAAATACAAGAGCGTCGAACAGTGATGCACACATGATTTTTTAACGATCTCATTAAAGGGTTTATAAAATAGAAATACAAAAAAGTGATTTGGAGATGTAACTTAAAATAACCCAGAACCTTACAGATATTATAACCTACCATTGTCGTACATCCGAAATATACGTTAATTTTCCGTGGTCTGATCGCAAAGTTCTACACAATTTTTGTTTTTTCAAAAATTATAAGTTTCTGTCACTTGCGCTCCGATCCGATTGATAGAATCACATAATAAAATGCCCTTGGATCGATACAACTTCACGACCGGACTACGGGCAATAAATTGAAATATAGAACAACATAGTTCTTTATAGGAAGAACATGATAAATTGTATACAAAATATTTTCATGGGATCAACGGAAGGGTGGTGCTGCATGCTCGTTTGCTATCATAATTGCATAAAAAAGCGGCATTATACGACAGAATAAGAATCCAAACAAACAAATAGATCTTAGAAATCAAAAACATCAACAACACGGTATCGATGTGGACCAATTTAAATTGCAACATTTCCTGGTTACTACGAATTACATCACAACACATTCATAACACACAACATCACGTCAGTAGTCACGGTGGAGTAGTTGATGATGTCGATGGGAAGAACGCGAACTGACGAACGTGATTGTTGCAAATTGGTGCCCAACAACCGGCAAATCATCCGCCAGATTGAATGCCCCGGTCCTGTCGCCATGTTAGCAGACTCATTACGAGCACCGCTTGATTCAATTCACATTATGATGCAACTATTAAAGCGACGACATTTTGCAGTTGTAATACAAATCCATGAATGGAACAGAAGACAATGTTGTATGTGAGACCATAGCTTAAAAATTATTTATGCTTCCTAATGTTACATTTGTTAAAGTATTGAGAACAGTCAATTATGAAGATTTTATTATTAACACGACGATTTTTGTCATGGAAGACTGAACAAAAGGAACGTCGTCAGCTATTTTAGCCGTGCGCTAAGACTTAAGAGCAGAAGTGTTCTCAGAGAACTTGTTTTTTTAAGATCCGATACAAGAACTCTCTTAATGTGTGAGATGAAAGATGGAAAATAATATATCGCGAGTGCGGATTCTATCATGTTATTTTTATGAATGTCATCGGAACTACGCTGAATACGGCAAATTAACATTTTATGTTAGCGGTAAATCATGTGAAATAAATACTACTTTTTATCATGATCAAAGATCTAGCAGCATCAGAGATGTCGCGGGAAGTCAAATTTTTTACAGGACATCAATCTTTTCAATCTTGTCGCAGTTTACAAAATACTACCTGTATTTTGTCCTGTACCTTGCCGGTCTAACAAATAACTTTATTTTGATTTAAGTGTTTGCGCTCATCATGAAAAATTCATGACACGCCTAAAGTGTAATTCAAAGAATTGTATCGAAGCTATATTTCAAGTCTTTACTGAAATACATATATTGACCATATAACTCTGATTATCATAAGATAAACGCCTTAATATAACTTTAAATAGATAATAATTGCCTACTACAAGAACTAAACGACCAACTCTCGAAGCACCTACACTATCTATTTCCACTACGTTGATCGGTTGATTGAATCCGATAGCTTGAGAATTAACAGACAGTCTAGGTAGCTAGACAGATGAGCGATTGATTTCATAATAATTCATCATCTAGACGAGGTTCATTATTTAGCAATGATGTAAATACACAGTACAGAGGAATTATATCGTAAACTATTAGTAAATGGTATCAGAAAAACATTAACTATCAACAAGTCCCGCATAATAATTTTACTTCTTAAATGACGTTTGAGATTGAAACAAGCGTGATGTCAGAGCTAAATAAAATACATAGAATAAAGATGCTTCTAATCTAGACAGTTATAAAGCTGTATGAGAACTTAAAAATAGAAAAGCTCGCGACAAAACATTGGTTAAAATTAAATACTGGCAAAGCCAATCGAATATTTCCTTGACATTAGACGGCGATGTGGAAATAACTTATTGTATGTCCGTACAAATGTATACAGAAAGCGGTTGTTACGTGAGCCGGCGAGTGCAAGACGTGAACTGGATTTGAGGTCGACGACCCCGATAGAGCAGGATTCAGGACTCCAACTCCACTGTCGGAATATCAAATGCAATTTTTAACGGTTCATTTAAGACTGTTCCAGCTTTAATGCGTTCAGCTCTTCAACGATCAAAGGAATTAGTTCTAGTACTTGGAAGTGTTGGGAACTTGATGCTTGACTTGAGGCATAATTGTTAACTACTCAAATTTAACCTTTGTTTGAAACAACGCCGACATCTATTTGAGAATGATAATGCTACAAGGAGAAGTGCACTTAAAGATTAATTTGTAGGTGTAATCTTCTTCATAAAACCGTATTTCGTATAAAAACATAACTGTTTTTTACAATAGAATAATAGGCTATGTGGTAGACAATATCAAAGGTTATTTACAAAGCTTATTGCTAGCTATATACATAGGTAGGTATATAGCTAGCAATAAGCAAATATTAAAAACGGCAACAATAACCCAAGTTACAATAGCGTCTGTAGTCTGTATTGCTGACTTTAGAAAGGCTCTCGACCCTATTGTTAGCGCAATTAAAGGCTCCATTGCTCAACCGAGAAAGGGCCATTCATACTTCCAGACGGATGTTATGGAAAAGTTACTTCTTGACAGAAGAAAGTTTTAATTTGAGCAAATTAGGAAGACACAATAGTGCCGAAAAATGTAATACAAATGAAATTAATCAGGAACAGCGACTAAGCATGGCGAATCTTCATGTTTCGGCCACTAGCCCAACATCTATATTTAGAGCAGTGTAAAAGTACACCTAAATTCCAAAGGAACTCTCATGTGTACATGTAAAAGCATTCGAAACGCTCGCTGAGACTAAAGAAAATTTATTTTAGTCAATCCATGGTTGTTGCGAACAAGTAATAAAGTCTGCTCTTCGAAAAACGAACAAGACAATCTTGTATAAATGTCACCTTTACCATCGCGGTTATTTTCAAAATTTGCAAATTATACGAACGACTATGGATAGAGAATTGTTCAATTCAAGATGGTATTTCGCCAATTATCACTGGTACTCATCCTTTTTTTTAATTTACCTCCACCGTTAAAAACGCAATGCCTAATTTAATGTCTCATAATTACCCCATGGGCTAATGATGTCGAAATTTCTACACGGATTTTCTTTTACCACCAATGGCGATAAACCACAAAGTTTTCACATAGCCCATTAGCCCTAAGTTCGGAGCGCAAACCACCGGACTCTTTATAACTGCACAGAAGCAATAAACACTATTTATTTACGATAACTAATAAAAAACTACGTAGACTTACTTATCGCTGCCAAAGATGACTTATACTTCAAAAACAATTGCTTACCTGTAAACAAAAAACCTATATTAGTTAAAACATTCAAATGACAGTACAGCTAAAGTAACTAAACTAAACTTAAGATACGCATTATAAGCAAAATTATAACTCGACAAATTGTCATGTATTGTACATCGATTGCCATCTCCAATAAGTTTAATCAATCTAGCATAGATTTCTGATACATTAAGAGCAATGCACAGTGTCTTATTATGTCAGCACAAAGGCATGCCATCGCAGGTCAATTGATAGGTCACAAGCCGGCTTGAGCGATAACAACCGAATCTCTAAATAAAACACAGATATCACAATCGAATCGTTATCGGTTTCAGATACACAAAGTATTATTTAGGTGATTAATTCTCAAACCGGACTATCGACAGTTACGTAAGCTGAGTAACGTTAGTATTTATAGTACGTTAGTGGAAATAAGACAAATGCCAATCTGATTTTCTAATAATAACTAACTTTCTCTTTATGTCAATGGACGGCCATCAAGAAGACTGTCCATTCAGTAAACGGTCATCTTTACCCAGGAACGTCTGTAACAGAGACGCTGACAAGAAAGCTAAGAAAGACATTTCACGTTTGACTTAAGACTTCACACGGTGGAACTGGTGGGAGAAAGCACGCAAATCCAACTAGTACAGAACCCGGTGAACTTCAACCGGAAGGAACTATCGCCGTTACCGGCTCGTCCATCTATCTCTATTAGAATCTCCGCAAAAATGTTAAATAATACTTTTGACTACTACACTTAATTCACCATTGCGCTTCGAGAAGCTCTCGTCTATTTACGAATCAAATTGCGAATCATAAAACACACTTTCAGTTCTTAGTTAAAGAAAGTAATTAACAGGGAAAGTTGAAAAATAATAAGTTATACAACATAGAATTATAATTAACTTGATAAAGCAAACGTGAAGAAATTACATTTCATAACGTCTATCTTGTTTTAAAAAATACTAAGTACGATAACATAAAAGTAGATAACAGTAGCGCGCGTGATGATGTAAAGTTACACACATACATAATTTAAGTAATCCGTTCGTTCAGACTTCGTAAAACGGTCATTTTCTCCTTCGACCGTGACCGTCGAATACTAAATTAGATATACGAACGTAATGTAGGCGACGCTATAGACGAAAGTTGAACTCACAATAACAAGTTGTAAATTTTGCGGAATATGCTGTTTGGTGAGATTTTGCCACATTAACAACTCGTATTCAGATTTGTTGGAAGAGAACCGTTGAAAATCGTTTTTAATGAACTATTTCTTGATAAGGGTGATATTAATTTTCTTAAAGTTGAAGAACCTTTAAGTACAAAAACCTATAAAGTGTCAATGCAGGACCCGAAAAACGTATCTGAAGATTTATATGTGGCGCTTCCAGATTTGGAAAAGCTTGAATAAACCGGCTCAGCAAGTACCCTAAATATGTTAGCCGGGTAGCCGGCTGGCCTCGGCTCCAAGCGTATCGACGCGACGCGAATGTGTTCAAACAACTCTGCAAAACTCCGAACGTATTGGTGATATCACGTATTATCTTTTAACATTAGCAGATGAAATCGAGAGCCCGAACACGCCTGAGTCATGGAATTATTTATTCTCACTTTTAGTAGATAACTATGTTACATAACTGGCATGATAATAAAGAATGCACTAATTGCAAAACTACGGTTTCGAGAAAAACGCGATAAACATAAATTTGAAAATCTACGCAAGTTCGTATTAAAAAAAAACAGCTTCTGAATGATAATTTGCTTTTATTTCATTTATCAATCTGTTCCAATATAATGCGTATTACTGTGTTTAGGTTTAGCATCAGGTTTGGTAAGAATCAGATGAAACTAAAACTAAATGCAGCACTTGAACATATTACTGACTTACTGTGTAGTGGTCTAGCACAGTCATGTCGATTACCACGTTATTTTTGTTAGTATTTATTTCCATTTCTTGCTCGAGAGTAAGTGTAAGCTTAGAGTATAGGTTTGAAGTAATTCCTAAGTGTTTTCTACGAGATCGACGAAATACTACTTCATGTTCTTATATTATGCTGTATCAGGGTGAAATAAAAATGTTCAGTCCGGCTGACAATTAAAATTAATGTAAAAACAATATTTGCTTAATCTAAGAAACCATAGTGAGAGGAATTATATACATAATAAATAATTATATAATTCCTCTCAAAACCCACCTGGTAATTGTACAATCGTTAAAAGGGCCTCTTATCTACGAGTATTTAACAGAAACTTACAATAACAACATTAGACGTGATAAGCATTTCAATACTGTTCTTATAATTCAACAAAGTGGGTCTGTCATTACTCAGTACACAACTACATTTTAAAAACGCTCATTACGACATATTTTTATTAGTACCAAAATGTAACAATTAATTAATAATTATCGTTGAAGTCATAAACAAATGAACTTTGTGAATAACATTATCAGCGCAAAGTAGTACTCAGTACAGTAGTACTAAGAATCATACAAATTAGGATGACTTCACTTTTAACACGGTAAAAATGAATGTATTGTTGTGTTACATCATCAAAGATGACACATTCTTGGATGACACGTAACTAAATTTGGTGATAATAAGCTATTTGAGCTCTGAACTTGATAAATACAATATATGTAATTATATTCTGAATTATCTCTTAACAGTATAAAACAAAGTCGCTGTGTCTGTCTTGTGTTATGTATGCTTAGATCTTTAAAACTACGCAACGGATTTTGATGCGATTTTTTTAATAGATAGAGTGATTCAAGACGAAGGTTTATATGTATAATTTATTTAAGTTTTGTGTAAATTTGTTGAAATATTTGAGAAAGTCTGATAAAGTCAAGCCGCCTAAGAGCTTTCAGCGAAAATTCTGTCTAATCCCTTTGAGATATAACAAAACAATGTATGGGTGGAATATTCCTCTTTTATTGGTCTAAAGTCAATGTATAGGAAGAGTTATACTGACCAATAAAACCCTTTGAAAATCAAGAGTATTAATTTCAAAGGGAAACATTAAGCGTATAACGATAGGATACATAATTATATTCCAGAACCAAAAAGTAAGATGATAAACAAAAATTTAAAGAACATGTAAATCTAATGAGTAATCTAGCAGTCTGTTCTGACAACAACCTACAAATAATCGTAGACGTAATACTCGTATTAGTGCAGACGAGGCCACTATAGCAATAATGTGTTGCAATTCACAATGGTAGTTCCGTAGTTCCAATCTATCCAGTGCCCGGCCGACTGATTGGTATGTCTGCGCCGATGACCTCGTTGGGGGCCGGACTCTACAAATAGACCGATTTTAGGACGCACCCACCAGGTTTCTAATGCTTGACAAAAATCTAGACCAAAGTTCATGCACCCTACCCCACATACGACTTTATAACTCGTAAGAGAGATCAGAATGTGGAAAATTTCAGGAAACAAACAATTTTTAATGGGTATCGTTATTTACTTAACTATAGCGGCAAGCCTCCTCTCTTAATGAATCTTTTATTACCAATTATTAATTTGTATAATAATACTTACACGGTTACATTTTTGACATTTTCGTGATTGAATGCGTTAAAATTTCAAATTAGTAGGAATTAAAGTATATACCTATACTTTTTAAAGGGCATGAAACTACAACAAATAATATGAAAAATTTCAAAGTAACTTACCTTGCAAAAATTATCATACTAATAATATTTATTAATAATTTGCATAAAAAGTAAATAAAACTTCAAAATTCCAAAAAAATATGAAATGCCTTACAGGGTATGTAAGACATTTGATAAAGTTTTTCAGTTATTTATTTAAGGTGTTGTTACCTTAAACTAAGTTATACAAGGGCAAAAACTTAATGCCTGATGGCATTCTCATAGTTATGTCATATAGTTATGTAATTTATAAGCAATTTATTCCTCCCATCCTCAGTTAACGACCAATTGATTTAGCAGAAAACAAAGTAAGGCCTACTAAAGAACCACAACATTTTTATCCTTTTAACGGCTTTCATGTTGTTGACGGATGTCGACAGCAAAGCGGAAACCGTTGGCCTGGATTTAAAAGAGATTTTCATTGTGAACTTATTAAGGAAGCCGGTTGCGGAACCCGCAGGTAAATGCCCTGTTGCGCAACACTGCTGACATGAGGTGCCCTGCACCTAGTAACTCAATTAAACAGGGCAATTGCAGAAACTTATGGCTACAACTAGTTATGAACTCGTATATCGCTAATTAAAGCCCGCAAAGCCGTGTCGCGAAATCGGACTGGGTCAAAAGGTAGGTCTCCGCAACTAATTATCTTGGGAAGTTTGTCTTTCGTTCGGGTCTGAGGCACGTCTTATTGAACGAGACTGTTGAATAGAATCAAAAGAAATGTCATGGTTCTTCAACGGCAAAGGCAAAGCTAGCGAAATAGCGAATAGCGGAAATATTGTTGCCGATAATTTAGTTGTCACGTTGTAGGATCAGGTAAGCATATAATAGGACTGTAGTTAAAATAATATCTCGCATGCTGAAAAACTTAATTGAAGATTAAAAACAAAATTATTAAGGCAGTAATTTCGAAATACCTTATCCTATTGCTAACTCAATAAAGTGAGCCTGCCTGTTATAGCTCATAAAGCTATGGAGACATTAAGGTCAGAATCATTGGCCTTATGATTAGTCACATTCATTATCACCGACGACTGTCGCGCTACGGCGCTACTTCAAATTTGTTATAGGAGCATCCGTCTGTCTGGCTTTAGATACGCCTGCGTTATACCTACATTTCCAGCTTTCTAGGTCACTGGGGGCGTGGAGAGAAAAGCTAACATTGTGCTGACACATCGGCACACCAGACGAAATCAGGTATTCATGAAACTTTAGAAATACCCTTGAATACGGGTCGGTACAGAAACTGACCTCTTTAAAACGTGAATTGAAAAGATGAAATCAAGGTGACTTCTGGCAGACTATAATATAAAAAAATATGAGAACAAATAATAACGTAACGTTTGCCGTCGTCCACCTATCCTAGCCATGTATAATTGAAATATCTCACGAGAATACCTCGCGGAAATAATTTATCCCACGGCTCCCATCCTACGTCCTAATTAGCAAAAATATGACATCATCCGTCAAAGCACTATTGATCCTAGTGTTAGTGTTAAAACATCCAGCGGTGGAAATTGTGCTACCGTGTCATGAGCATAAGGTTAAACGTACAAACATACCAGTATCAGGCGAAGACTATCTCATGTCCGTGAGCGAAGTAGCGTTCGACTTCGAACGGTTGAAAACACTATCACAGCACTGTGTCAAAATTTTCTAGGTCTCACACAAACGGCGTCGAACGCACAGGCGCGTCGCGGAACGATTCGCTCGGAGTGAGCACGGTCGGTTCTTGCGCGGGCCGGAATATCGATCCGAACTCCTGGCGCCGGCGGGCCGCATATCCCTAGTGCACGCACACCCCTCCCACTCGACTCCCCCAGCTCAACCCCGACGCGGTGAATTAATGTCGTCACTTTGAAAAGTGTTTTTATAATGCCGCTTTAATTACTTCCTAGTGGACATCAAGCCCAGTCTGCGCAAACACACTAATAATGCAACCTTTACTCGACTTGGGGAGTAATGCTTACATTTAATTAAGAACTATAGCAACTTAAGGAATTGCAGAATGCCGACAAATACCTATTTTTTTTAACATTAATATACTAAAACACATCTGAAACATAAGACAAAATAATAAATAGGTCCTATTTTTTACACGAATTTAGACGCTCTGTCATGACGTTCATAATTATAACACTTCACATCGCCAAATATAATAGGTAAACGCTTAAATTCTAGAAGTTGTCACCAAACTAATGTTAAAACAAGATCTCATTATATTCTCATCAAAGATCCATTAACAAATTACTTTTCAATGTAATCCAATTTAGGGCTTTACCCTGAAATAAAGGCACAAGGCCACTGGCTGGTCAAGATCAGGTTGATACTACTTCCGGGGTAATGCCGTTAATAATCATGGACTTGATCGCACATCGCAGTGCGATAGGCTAAAAGGCGAAGTAATATTACCTAATCTGTGTTAAAAGGATGGATTAAATTTAACCCTAAATAGCTATGGGTTATGTTTTCATCATCGTCCATCTCCAATGCTTTTTAGGCAGCTTGAGTGCCACTAAATTCGTACAGGTGGACATGCAGGATGTAATGACTATTATGTCGGGTCTATCCGACTATTCCGTTTTGAATCATTCCGGCGTCGTTATTTGTCGGGACTACTTGTCTTGTCTCGCTTATGATCTCATCATCAATCTGTTTGGGAGACAAATAGTGAAAAGTAGGTCAAAGGTTACTTCTGATTTTTTATAAAATTTCGAATTTGTAGATGCTCAGGTGATAAGATTACTGATACTGACGAACAATCTTACGTCTGAGTTCTTATTATTTTTACACGATTTGTATTACGAGTTGCATAAAGACATATCATGTATCCTATACTGGGAGAGTTGCTAAGCCGTATATACTTACAGAGGTTCGCGATTCGAAACTGCAGGAACATTGTCTAAGAATACATGGGTAGATATAAAAAAAGGATCAAGAACATTTTGTTAAAATGGTCTATGGTACCGTAAGTGTACGCACGCCGATTTTACACTCCGTCTTCGAAGCATAGGATTTTCTTGAGTTATTTGGCAGAGCGTAATTTTGATCAAGGTTGACCTTCCGAGTTTTACATTGAGATTGAATGTGAGTCTTACAATTTACAATCCTACGACCATTTACTGCTAACCACAGGGATTCCATTAAATTGAAATCAAAGCGTATTTACATAAGTACCTAGATATGTACAAAAAAAACTACTTACTTAAAATGCTTGACAACAGCCCATGGTGGTTCAATATAATTCAAAATCAAAAACAACCTGATTTCGTGGATAGTTCCCGTCGCGTGTTTAACGTTGAAACTACTCACCAAAACATTTTATATGCATAAGATTTTAGGTAAATTTAGTAGGTACATCTTAATGCTGTTGAATACATTATTTCAGTCTCAATGTCGACTATTATGATTATGACGGCCATTCCGCTTACTTAATATATAAGCGGCGAATCGGATTCACTCTCCTCAGTCCAACAGTAGAATGTGTTGTTCCCAACGGTACACTCGCATTCACACTCTTACCATCATATTATACCTATATAAAGCTTTTTCCAATTTGCTTCGACTTATTGCAATGATATGGGGATTCCCAGCCGGATAGGGTTACTAGTATTATCATAGAGTAGACCACAATTATGTGAAAATCAACATCAGTCAGTCAATCAATCATGTCTTTTTTTTTATTTTGTCTTATAACATCCTGAAAACATTTTGCCTTTTAATATAAGTTGAAATAAAACCATGAAGTTATGAGTATGTTGTTAAAAAGAAATGTAGTGTCAACTAGTTTATGAGTTGCATTATCAATTACATATGCAATTATACCCAGGAGGCATGCATTATGCAAGTGATATACCCTTGAAACACTTACTGTATTAGTAACACAGTCATTACGCTTCTATGTGTAATATTTCATGTATCAAACAGGTCACTCTCAATAACTGAACTTTAGTGCAAAACTATAGCAATGAAATTTTATTTAAAAAAAAAGAGTAATAAATTATATTCAAGTTCTTGATAAAAATCACGATGGTTATTTTTATCCAGCCATATTTGATTGAAAAAATCTAAGAAACAAGTACTTAAGTACATCTACATTATTTCTTACTGTCTTGATCTTCTTATTCTCTTGATGTCCTCCAATTTAAGGTTTATTTTTTGTTGTTTGATTTTCTTATTCATTTATAGATTTTTCATGAATGTAAATGATTTAATTATTTAAGAGTTTTGTAGCAAAAAAGCAAGTCTGATTTCAAAATATTAACCAGGATATCATGTTTGTAATAAAATGATTAAAGTTGGTTAATTAAAGTGCGTTAATATAATAATTTAAAATTTTAGAATTTTAAGTAATTTTTTTTTTTTAAGTATGCCATTATATTTTGAAGGTAACAATAAAATCTTAAAGTAAGGATAAAAAAATAAAAAACAATAAACACAACACGACTTTATACAGTAGTATCTAGAAAGTTTCAAATAAGAACTTGGATTAATTAATAGGGTTTGATTTTTAGACCTCATCGAGCACCAAAATCAGTTGACCCCTGGGAAACCGATTTTAATTATTGTCTTAAGTTGGAAGAAAAAGATTTATGGGATGACATTACCACCCTTTTTTTAAGCAACAACCATAATTATTACTTATTATTTTTTAAATGTTTCAATTGTAGCGTCTCAGTGTATATAAAATCTAATCATAAAATAAACTTATAGAAACAAGACTATAAATAGGACAAAGTAATTGATATATTATCATTCATATACCTACGACAGATACAGTTGAATTGCAACTGACCATTTTGCCTTGGTAAATGATTCTATATGTATAATAACTAATGTACATTACAATACACTTGGCTACTTTACTGGTAAATCAGTGATTAAATACCTCTACTAAGTAGGTGTCAGTTTACTTGTGATACAATAAATATATATTTGTTATTATGTACATTTGTTAATAGATACATAAATAATACTTATTTTATTATAAGCGGGCAGTGTTATAACAGATTTTGCCCATATTCAATGTTCTACATTCATAAGTATTATTTCTTTATTTTGTGTAAATGTAAACGTAATTGAACTGAACATTATGATAATAAATAAAAACCTATTTAGTATCATAATTTATTATATTATTAATTTATTATCATACTTATTGATTATCACAATTAATGGTATTAAAAAAGGAACTAAATGGTTTATTAAAGCATTCACTATGAAATTAATTTTATTATATTGAATTAACCTTAATGATACTTCATTGAATTTAGTAATTACCACCTAATTAATTAGTTGAGGAAAAAAATCCATATTCATAGCACAGGAATGCAATTCATTGTTATGTAAGTCTCAAATCACTTACAACCTATATGGTGACACTATCACCCAATAAAAATCTAAATTTTACAAAATGTGTTCCAAAGTTTGAGATTTTCCCAACTTACATAATTATTATTCCTAGTGAACCTATAGCGATGTGATAACATTAAGCTGGCAATTACTCTGAGAAATAAACGACATGGCCATTTTAAACTGTATCTTTAATCAGTAATTGTATGACCCCGCAGCCTAGTTGGTAGTGACCCTGCCTCGAAGTGAGGGGACCCAGGTTCGATTCCCGGCCGGGGCTGATGGTTATGTGACAGGTAAATGGTTGTGGGTGTTAGTAACGTGGAATTTGTGTTGTCCACCTGTAACACAGGAAATCCTAGTGTGGGGGTATGAGTGTATTAATGTTTATTTATTTATGCCTAAAAATATACATAGAACGCTAATTAAATACACTGATGAATTGTGAAATCAACTTGTATTCAAATATCATTGCTGTGTATTCGTTTTTATATGTCAAGAGCAATTATTTTAATTTTTATGAATATTTTCTATATAACTCTATACAAAAAACTTATATTCTTAATTTTATTATACTAACAGGTGGTAATCAAATAATATTTTCAATAAGTAAATACAGAAATGTTATCATTACTTTTTATAGCAATGGGCGTGGTGACTTCACCGTTGAGTAATCATCATTGATGGAATAATGATATGGTTAACTAAATATATATTTTTATTCCTATAATATTTTAAATAATATTATGGAATAAATTTAAATCAATCAAAATTTTAATTAGGGGAATCATAAATTCACTTATAAATAAGTGTAAACTAAGACAAAATTTTACAAGGGGCAAATTTAAGCCGTATATAATCAGCAAAGAAGCCTTAGTAATCGATAAAAACGAACATGACTCAAAAAAGCAGTAGGTCGAGCGCAAACAGGAGACACCTACGTTGAAAATCCAATAACAGAATTGTAATGGGTAAAAGAGTAAAATCCACTTGTATTTCCAGTAGGATACTAATCCTTACCTTAAATTCAATATTCAGGACCGCTAACCAGCACAGTTGACACAAATATCCGAATCGTAACACTCACAATTTAAAACTCCAGTTCCGTCCGTCCGAGCACTCAGGCCCATATACTTTAATCAAGCTTTTCACAACACAGAACTGATTTTTTTAAAAATAATTTACTCTGTTAAATCATAACAAGTCACTTCTAGAATATAACGGCTCGAAATAAACGTTATTCATATACAAATTGTCAAAATATCATCCGTGACTACGAGTACGAACACGGCGTCGAAGGCAAGGCAAGCAAGCAAAAGATCGCCGCGATAGCATCACCTTACCGCCCGTATCATAGATTAGATATATAAAAATGACAGATCTTTATTCAGTTCAGTGTATTATACCTAAGTGAAGTATAGAGTGTAAACTATAATTTTTTTAAATATAGTTAAGTCATACGATTGTCATGATACTCATGATCAGTTCGTCAGTATTTATTAGATACTTAAAAAAAGTCGCAGAGTACTTTTGGTCCTTATGTTGTTTAAGTTAAATCATTATTTCGTACTATGAATTTAGTATTAACACATGTCAGATCTAAATTTATTTCGATGGTTTGATGAGATTATGGTCATTTTGATAGACTTAAAAAGGCACAGTGTTATTTTCTGGACGTAAACAATATTCGTCTCATGACTTTTCTTGAACATTTTATAGAGTAATGCAACCATTTTCTTTGAGACTCTTTTTTGATCACATTTTATATGGAAAGGCAGTGCTTTAGAATTGTTATAACAGTGCTTATTTAGAATTAAAAACAAAAAGATGTTACCAAACTTTTGTGAATATATTATCACATCTATTTTTTATTTAATCTTTGTTCAGAGAATGATGTCATCAAAGAATGACGACCATAGACTATGTACTGCTTTTAAATTTTTATTCATTTAAGGCTTACATAACACTTTTTATAAATCCTGTCCATAATATCCATAAACTGATAACTGCAAATATTTAATTAAACAATTTAAAACAAAGAAATAAGTTAAATCAAACAAGGCCCCTAATGAAAACATTCCTTTTTAGTCATAAGTGGTTATTCCAAACATTTTTAAATAATAAGCATCATTATTTCTCAAATTAAGGTTCGTAATATACATAATTATTATTATCGCTACAAAAATTAAATTCCCAGGTAGACTCTGAAATCTTTCGGCTCGCTTCGAGCCATCAGCTGCTTTCGGTGTTTCGAGACGAGGGGCAGTGCCATCACAATGCTAATAAGTGTGCTTAATTAATGAGTCGATGCGCGTAAGCAAGGCAACATCGAATCGTTTCTGAGGTGTGTCTACCCGTATCCACAGCTTAAAAATATTAGAGATGAAAATATGATAACAGACATTACAACTGTAGTCTGTACACATTTAAATGTGACCATAGACGAATGCAGTAAAATTGAGACATTCTTTTTGATTTCACTCACTAGATGGCATGGCTTGTCGCTGCGTGTTTTAGGCATGGTAGTGCGAAACCTAGTTTTAGGGGGTAGGAAAAGAAAATACTATGTAACTCATATTTATGTCAATGATGTAACTCAATGGCCAAATTAATACTATTAAGGTACAAAGGATATGACTCGAGGTCCGAGAAACATTTCAAGATTTACTGATTTTCCAGGTCAAATGATTTAAATTCTTTCACTTTTAACAAAGATTATTTTCAAACAACACTCCGATGATATTACTATCGATATTACTAACGATACGCAAAATAATTTAGCAACATATGCGACGGAAAGAAGTAGTAGGTAGTAACGTAGGTATCTAACAAAGTAAGTACTTCTTTTTACACAAATTACACATCGCTCATATTTAGTATGTATGCACAATATTAATAATATCACTCATGTCATTTCTGTTTAAATTCGAAAAGTTTTAGTAGCTTGAAGGACAAGAAACGGCAAAAGAAACTCCTCAGTCCAGTCTGAGTCTTGTAAGAATCCACAGAACATTTTTTTTAAATATATAAACATATCTACCTATTGTACACAGAAATATCTCTAACCTGAGTTCAATTGGTTGCAGAGCAGGTAATTTCCATGTATCTTCGTCGTTTAAAATATTCTCTCTACACTATAGTTCGTAAACCTTGCTAAGAGTTGTGCTTTTACACGGTTGTTAAGCTATTTATTGCCAGAAGAAAATGCAGTCTACTGGGAGCACCACGAGTATAATGAAACATGAAATTGGGTCAAGGACATTATGGAATGAAGCACTCAAAGCTTGCTTTACTCTACATATCTCAAGTTTACCTGTTAAGTGTAACTGTACAGGCAAACCTGTTAGGTACACTCTAGCGTGAATGGCTAGTTTTAGGTATATCAAAAATATGAAAAGGCACCTATCTGGATATGACACAAATAAAATGAAACATATTTTTTCGTTATAGGTACGTAGAGTATATTTCGTAAAAAAATATAAAAATATACAAAACTTTGTATTACTTAGTACCAATGTATCACATCTGTAATTTTTGATCTAAGATATGTTTTAAATTAATATTAAAATTTTAATACTACCATACTTAATTAACGTATTAACGTCGAGGAAATGCTAATGAATATTGAAACTTCAACTATTGAAATAAATATAATTATCTTAAGTTAACCCTACCCACCCAATAAAATCAAATAAACTCATTATGTAGGTATTTTCAAAAGCATCTCCTCAAAAGCATATGACAACTTATGATATAAATAGTAATAGATAATAGATACCTAATCACAACACGAACAATAAATGCCCGTCCATTAACCGGATAGGGTTCATAGACCGGCCAAAATTGTCATTTCAAATTACAAAAACTCCGACAGAGTTGAATCTGTAATCATGATTACATTTGCTCATCTATGGCTTCAGGCTTATCTACGATCCCCTAATCCAACGTACATAAATAACAGTAAATTATTTTCACACTCACAGAACAGAGAGACACGTTCACACTAGTTTGTTTTGGATCAATGTATAGTTGATGAATGAAGTTATGAGTCGAAATAGTTCGTTCGATAGACATTATTTGCCGTGTGTATTTAATGAGTCTTTCAATGACTACGGGGAAAATTAATGAATACGCTTCGTCAATTGCGATGTCGAAGATTCTTCCGATAGAAATTATTTTTTTATATGCCTAGTAAAGTAACATGGCAATACTATCTGATAATTGTGATCAACCCATATTTCGATTAAAATCTGGTAGGTAGGTACTTACAAATACCTATATTAAAATTAAAACAATGTGGTTTTAATGAATGGATGAATGAATGATGAATGAATGACGTATCCTTAACATTTTGCAGTCTTTTATCTATGCTCAAAAGGCTCTTGTATATGGCCAGTTGTGACTCGAAGAAGAATGATGGTCTAAATAAGGGCTATCAGTCAATAGTAGCTTACTCCCGCTTAAACCTGAACTAGAACTTTCACTTGACGAGAACAAGCTTTTGCTTCCAGTGTAAAATGACAGTGACGTGTGTAAGGGCTCCCTTCCCAATCGCCTTCTCGCTCGCACCAAGGACGCGAATGCGACGGCTATAGCGCAGAGGAAAATAACGCCCAACACGCAGAAGGCTAGAGCCATTTTCCCCGGTGATAAACAAATTGTCTTGTCTCCAGGCGAAAAACCTCGAACAAACTCCTCTTCTTCCCCTTCTATTCTTCTTGAGCCTGCAGAATAATAATTTTAAATTAATGATTTGAATATACGAGTTATACGAGTATATGCTTTAGTCTTTGGCTGAGCGTATTTACACCATATTTACACTATAACGCCGTGTTCAGAAAAAAAAACTAAGCGTTATTGTAACGGCAATGGCGGCATAGTCTACGCAGTTACTTTTTTTTTATTTGGTAAATTTTATGGTATTATATTTAACTGAAGCCGCATGGTGGAGTACGCCCTAGGGCTACTGAGTTATGAGGACAGACCTGTGCTCATTAGTTTCGTTTAGTACCAAAATGAAAATGTGTTTTTTTCAATATAGCTTATCTTAACATAAGAAACCTACCTCGTATGGATGCTTCATCTTCCAATTCAATATTTGGTGCTAATACTTCAATACTGTTATAGACTTCCAGTCTATCGATAACCAACCCTTTGGCTTCTTTGTCCAATCGAGCCTTTCGCAACAAGCCATCTCTTATTTGCTGAGGTTTTTGCAGTGCCCTGCAGTCAACCCTGGGACAGCTTCCTTTGCATAGTTCTACTCCGCATGTCAAGTGGAGCTTTGCTCGATCCGGAAATTTGAAAGCGGCAAACGTAGTCACAGCATGCTGATACGTCATAATATTTTTGAACACGTATTCCGGGTCAGTTTTGGCTAATTTTATATTGCTGTGTTCGTCCATATTGTTCTGAGAATCGATAGCTTCCAGCTGGGAGAAGTCGATTTCGGATCCACGAGTTTTGTGGCGATGTATCGTCGGCTTGTCGAATATTGTTTCATCGATGGGGCAGCCGGCGTCGTCCAGTAATTTCTGTGATGCTTCTCCTAGACCGTCGTGGGCTACACAATTAGTAACCCGCAAGCCCACGCCAACTGTGTTAAAAAATAAATCGAATACTTAATATTTTGTCATGTAAAAGTGTGAGGAGAATCATTATAAGGGTGGTAAATGGAGAAGAGTCAAAAGGTAATAATAATGTAATATGCAACATAATATTGATAAAATAGAAGTAATCGTCGATATTATATTATTCTAGTAACGACACACAGGAAAAACGCCGCCCAAAGTACCTATGACAGTAGAAGATAATACTTAGGTACGTTGTGAAATTTGAACAGGATATTATCCCAATAACTGGAAACCAAAGCTTTGGTCTTTTTCCTACTTCTATTTTACCCATTGTAACTCAGCATAATTTCTACAAAGTTTGTGATTTTTGTTTATTTTAGTTAGGCAGTTATTTGGAACTGGGTATTTAGAATCATACTTGAAAGGGTATGTAGCTAGGTAGGTAAGTAGGTACGTAGCTCTATTCTGGATTTCCTCACCTGGTAAAGTACACTGAATGAGAAGTCTGGTCGGTTGTCCAACTTCGACAGTGGCTGGCTCTTTGGCCCCGGCGGTCGGCGCTAGCTCCATCCAGGCGCGAGCCGCTTCCAGAAGCATTTCCCTTTGTTCCTCTTCTTCTGGACTTGCCCAACCTTGACGATTTCGTCCAGTCCTGAAATGACAAGATCCATAGGTGTTATAGCGATAAATTAGCTAATAACATCAGTTTCCTTATTTTATGTAATGTAGTATACTTACATGATAGGTAGGTATTAATAATATAAATCATCCTGATTTGACTAGTAATTAACCGAAAAGCTTTTCAAATCGTGATTCATTAAAGGTAGGTATTGTTAGAAGTAATTTATAAGGCAATTAAAATAAAATATCTAATCTAATGTATGAATCAAAGATTCAATTGTTCCGATAATGTTTAATTGGATTCGTGAATACAAGACTACTTGTATCTGACTGCCTTTCGACTGAAGGCATTTTATCATGGCCGTATTCATGAGTTACGCTTCGACTTTTCTTTCAAAGAGGTATGACATACTTAGCGTGTCCAAAATGGTTTTAATGAATATAGGGATGGTTTGTACATCTCATTCCCACTGCAAAAAGTGCAAAAGACCTTATGTGTCGTACCTCCTTTCAACTCCCAGCCTTAGCCATTTTTGGGTGATTTTTTGTATATGTACTTGAAGAAATAAAGTAACCGGGAGGTGTACGGGGCCAGGACACATTGGGGTGAAGATAAGATGTACATTCCCTAACTATCGCTATTTATAAACTGTCCCTAAACTTTCGCTACTACGATCCCGGAGAGGTGACATTAAATTTGCAACACTCGATGACGTTATCTTATAAGCTAAGCTATAAGGAAAGTAGTTATAATACCTTGCTCTAGGTCCCTCCGGGCCCATAATGGCGCGAAGTTTGCTCCTGATTACGGTCTCGAGCGCTGAGCTGTTAATGCGGACAGCTCGAGGTTGCAATTTACACCTGTTACACGTTAGCACTTTATTTGATGGTCGATCAGATTTACGAGACATCTTAATTCTAAAGTAGTTGTTAGTATTAGCCATTACTCTATTTATCCCAATCAGTCGGATAAATCAGCCAAATTTCGTGCTTGTGATACACCCTGCTGAACAACTGGATCAATTCAGCAGTACTCGTTAGTAAATAATGCTCTTCAAATTCATTTAGCAAAACTTTTTGTAAAGTAAGGCTATTGTAGAAAACGAAATATTTTTATAAGTACGTATATACTCCAGAATGGTGTGTCAAAATCGTTGCTTATGTTAGTTTTTCCACTTTGCATCCTAGTAATTTTCAAACTTACCTTACTACTAACTCCTGATCAGACGACTGCTGCAGCTGCCGGTCCATCTGGACCACCAGCTCCACATTGTAGTACAGGTCCTCGTCATCATCGGGCTCCTCGTATGTGGAGTTCAGGGTCGACGTCCTCACGCCACACGCGTTCGACGGCAACCTGATAGATACTTTCGTTTGCATATTTCCTGAAAAAATCGAATGAATTGTGCTAATTTCGGAAGTAGTTTCACAGCTCGGCGGCTTCCGTAGATATATATGATAGTTTAATTACCTATTAGTATCTATATTAGCAATAAATCCCTCGATTAGAATATAAAATATGTTGCAGAACAACGTCGGCCGGCCCTGCCGATGCCGGCCAGTCAGTACAATATAAAAATAATGTAGGTATTTATGTCAGGAAATATATGTTATGTAGAAAGTGTTGCATGAGTTTAGGTGATTGAAAAATCTTCTATGCTATATAATTTTTCTTCAATTACATTGTCGTGATGAGAAGAGGGTAGTAATGTCGATGAAAGTCAGTGGGAAGTATGTCTAATACATTATCCGACGGCATCAATCCACTATAGTTTCCCACGTACGTCCTCGTTGAACATATTAGATTAATTTATGTGTCCTCTTTAATGAAATACATACGATAATTTTGATTATAAGTACCTACCTATAATCAAGAAGCAAATATGGCGAATTAAATACGAATTCTAACTATCTTGTCTTTAAGTAGGTAGGTTACCACATTTGGAAATAATTTACTTTCGATGAGAAACTTGTAATTAAGGTTGTGACTTGTGTGTGTTGACTATACAGCTTTTGTAATTGTGAAGATCTCATATAACGGGAAAAATAAATTACCTTGAACCCTGCACTCCCGCGCGAAGTCCTTACTAAACACGATTCCTTTGAATGGCTTCTCCATATCCAGGTGTACACTGACGGATCCCTTTTCGCATGACGTTGTTACATCCAGGACTCGATTGGCGCCGATTTGAACGCGGAACGACGCCACCAAACACCCCAGCAGCACCACACGCCACATGGCGCAACCTGAAAACATTAAAAATGGAGTAAATACTAGACTAGACAAATACTAGTACTTAGAATAACGCTAGGTACCTTCTTAGGTAATGGCAGAGAGTAATAGAGTATTTACGTCCCGCTTGAGACTTTAATCGCTTCGAGCGTCATTGCTAATTCGTAAACAAATTCAAATAATAGCGCTACATTTTGTAGCGCCTTGTGGTCTTAAGTATTACCTTAAGCTTACCCTCACGTCCTTACCTTTAGTGACCTTAAGGTCAAATATATATTTTTTATGTAAATAGCCAACAAGCGAGCTGACGAGGCACTTGATGGTAAGTGGCGCACTTACCATGCACATAAAATGCAGTAAATTATTTGAATTTTTGAGTTATTGACAACAATAACCTCTGCCAAAGGCAGAAACAAGAGAAAAGAAACATTTTTTACCCGACTGATATTATCAATCGGAATGTTTTGTAACAATTCCAGTAATTGTAATCAATTTATATATTTAATTGATATGAAATCAGCTAATAGGTATATACACTTTAATGAAAACCAAATAATAGCCAACTCCTCTCATGAGTCTAATTTCTTCACTTCTACACTTATGTGAAGAAGATAATGTACTATTTTTACAAAGTTACCTACTTAGACTAACTTATAGGTAATATTCCAGAGGTAAGTTTGTCAAAACATGTGGCTGTCAATATACGAGAATGGTGCTATAAAAATGTCAGCATGCCACTGAAGTCAATGCGGTTAGATCCGCGGTCAGCATTGCGGATATGAAAGCAATTTTCTACAAATCTCAAACGGCTCATTGAAAGAATCTATAAATGTATATAAAAAGACAGTGACCGTGCAATGAACCTCACTGCAGATCTCTAATTGACTTTGTACTGATTTTGAATTACTTTTATTATTTTTTATGACATTATGAAATATAAACGCCTGACGGTAATTATTGAGTGATTGTCTCCAGTGTCTATGTGTAAGGAATGGGTTTCAGACTTTCAGTAGGTACCTATGCGATAGGATGAATTACATGTGTTACGAATTCTACCTCAGCTGAAAATTAAACCCGAGAGCGGTAAGCTCTATCAGTGCTCTACTCTCTATCAGCTGAGCTAAAAGCTACCAAGTCCTTTCAGCTCAATATAGGTGCTTACTTACTTATTCTACTAGGTAGTAGGTAGAGCTTGGAGTTCGGAGTACTACCGCCCGCCACGATACTTAACACCATTTAATAACTTTTAATAACTACCGTGTAATAATTGTTTTAACACCAATGGTGTTCCAGTTAGAAAGGTGTTGAGCCAGTTACACTTTTTAGAGGCGACCATTTCAGTCCTCAAGGGTAGGAAAACATCTGTGACCGAATTAGAATGAGACTCTTATTAACAATTACTAACAACAGCTAAGGAAACTGTTAGGACAAACTGTCACTAACAGTCCCTGTCCCAGTCCTCAAACACTAACATCGTCTACTTACGAGTATAGGACTAACCCTATTTAAGTCTTTCTATGTCGGCCACAGTTGTTATGGGTGGCTGTGGAATGCTCGTTTTCTACCATAATACCATAAAAAACTAAAGATAAGCATGAGATAAACTAACAGAAATTAGTTACTTATAGATTTCGTTGGCGACGATGACCATTGGCTATTGAAAGCAACTATTAGATCAATTCAGTAAGATAAGGCGACTGTAAATGGATTCATTTCACTCAGTAAACTCCTAACCTTATTTCTGTCAATGCAGTTCTAATGACAGATATAAAAATAGTGTTTCGAACAAACGACCGCAATCAAATTGGGCTATCGGATATGGAAGGAGCGGAAATAGCGGTACAGCGGTCTGTGGCGCCGCCGCCCACTACTTTCCATTGTTGCGATGGCGTAAATTAACGGGTAATTGTTTTAAATTTACAAAGGTGTGTTTATTTCAGCGTTTATGTGAAGGTCTGTGATGGTGTGTTACGTGATTGAGACGAATCTTTACGAAACCTCCATAATAGGCTTATTTAATTATTATGTGTATTCTCCCAGTGCCAACAGTCGGCCTTAATAAAATTATTAAGAGTTTGAGGAAAACAAAGAACATTCTTCCGTTATTATCATTGAGATATCATGTACTAAGTTCTTATGTATTCGTATATTTGTACCATACACTTTTCTATTTCTACATATCCTGCTTACCATTAC
Source organism: Ochlodes sylvanus (assembly GCA_905404295.2). Classification (NCBI taxonomy): domain Eukaryota; kingdom Metazoa; phylum Arthropoda; class Insecta; order Lepidoptera; family Hesperiidae; genus Ochlodes; species Ochlodes sylvanus. Next base: position 4,143,331 of record FR990138.1, on the reverse strand, counting down.
CATTAGTGAATTAAAAAAAGTATTTGTCACTAAAGCTCATCAATCAGTCTCTTTGAGTATTTAGAATCAGTATCAAATAAAAGAAGTAAATGGGTTGACAAAGAGAATAGAAGAGAAAAGAGGCAGTAGGTAGGTATGTAATGTTATTGCTTAGTTTAATACTTTTTGTACTGTAGTTTTTATCACTTTATTATATAATGGCGTTAATGCTGATTTTAGGTCAAACAATTGTTGGTTTAATAAGAAAATCTTGAAAGCGTCCTTCTAAGTTGCATAATTTAATTTATAACCGAACTTAGTAGGTATCTTTTCAATAAAACAGTATTAATAAAGTGATCAATATTGAATGCGCGTGAATAAATGCGCGTGGTATATGGTTTTGTAAAACTATAATAAAATACAAAATAATTATAACTTTACTGGTCATAGAACTGCAGTTGTGGTTCAAATAAAAATAGCGATTCATTTTATTACAGTTACGTAGCATTGCGTAATTTTAGACGAGGGACAGCGATAATTAAAACTGTAAATTAAGTCTGGCGTCTGCGTGGACTCACTCGCATGCGTGTGAACGTAAACACCGCACTTGCGGGTACTTTGTCGTACTCGAAGCCCACGCCGCGCCGCCGAGAGCCTTATAATAATAATAATACACTTATACAGATACTACTTATAACAGGGCCGTATCTGTATCTATGACAGGGCCGAATCAGTCTGTACTAATTTTTTTTTTGGAAAATTTGGTACACTTCGCAAAAAAATATATTTGTTGGAATCCTTGTATAATAATAATAATAATTACATCTACTACTAATATGATTTTAAACTGATATCATCGCGGACACTAAACATTTTGATGAATACGGGTACTCACGATTGTGAATTGTTTTACCGATATTTCGACCCAGTTGCATAAATTATGGTCACGACGAGAATGCGGTGGCCAATGACATTTTAAGTATCATTGGCGGTGGCGGGATGTATGTCAAGTGTCACCGGTACAACAATTCAAAATCGTGAGTACCTACCAGTGTACATCAAAATATTTAAAAAATCTATGAGAATAAAGCTGAAAGAAATTTAGGAAATCCATAAACCGCGTATTCGCGTATACGCGCATAAATTCAAACGTAAAGATTATATTTTGAAGCGAAGCGACGTTATACTAGTTATTTACTATAACGGGTGAAATAACAAGGAGGACGGACGGTAGAAAATGATAGCTTTAATCTTTACAACAGGAAACTGTTTATCGCAATTATACGAACGAGTTTCAAATCAGCATCTCAAAGCTAGAAGTAATAGCGGCTGTTCTGTTCCCATACGCTGAGCTTACTGAGAATACTGAGATTATAGTTGGAAATTCCTTAGCTAATATATGTATTTATCGCACTTGTTTTTTTCATAAGATAAATAATCAAATACATCTGGTGTTAGTGACTTATGGAGCGAATAAGTTTTGTTTTACAAACGATTTGATTCATCGATCAGTGTTCTGCAAACTTTTTCTGTTCAAGGTACATCCCACCATCGCCGATGTCTCGTGTGTTTTATCAGATAATTTTCGCTTTTTAATTGAATAATATGTGATTGTTCCAACACGATGCAATTGAGGCATTAATAAATTAACAGACTTGGGTCTAGTGTTCAATGATAAAAAAATATGTTGATATAATATTTGATTTACGAAAGGCGATCCAGAAGTACATTATTTTTAATTATTAAAACCCGCAAACCGAAGAGTTCTGGGTTTGATGAGTAGACGTATATCCGTGCTCTTTATTAATTAATACTCCATCATTAATTCTTATTCCAGTTACCGCTTCTTACTGAGATTGAGCGTTATAAGGGCCAATTGGAAATATGTAATTCGTTTTCATTCACATTGCCTTTAATGCCTTACAAAGCCAGTGCAGGCACAGTTTACTGCTATAATCAAGTTGTACACGAATAACTCATAACTAAAATTAGTTGTTATAGACCTACATGCTTTCCGTTTTGTAAAAGATAACGAACATGGGTAGGTTGGTTAAGGGGCTGTAACTAATCTTCAACAGAAGCTGCACAATTTTTCTTTATTACTAATTATTGTTGAAGGAAATTTATTGAAATATCCGTGCAAATAAATAATATTGCGAATTTGCGAATGATGTCCAATTAAAAGCAGTAAAAATTTATTTCTTTAGCCATGGCCATCGTAAACAAATTAAATGTTTGTGGCTTGCGGTCTTTCTTTTCCCACTACAAGGATATACTAACAAGAAGTGAAGCAATTTTAACGACCTCAATTACTAGTGTCCTTGGCGCCTGCAGACTTGCAGAGTGTATAACTTTTTGAGTTCTAATCCGACCTGAACAGGTGTGTACGTATTTGTATAAATATTCATTCTTGGATGGTGTTTGTTTGTCACTTTTATGCCGTGTGCGTTATTTGGTGCCGTGACCAATGCCATTTGCTTTAGTTTTTTTAACAACTGTTAATGTACTTAATCTTGTGTAATATCAATCTATATCACGATACAGTAGATTTTTGACTGGCGGCGCTCTGGTGGCGTCACTGACATGGCATCCTAATGAGATATTGCCCCAAGTGAAAGCTAGTGATAACTGGCGATAGCGTGTGCTCCAATTAAATTGTTCTCCGAAAACTTAAACCACTTTCAAATTTAACTAATACATTGTATGTCAATATATCAATTGACTAGTAACCCACTAACGTCCCGCTTAGGGAAAATAAAGCTTTTTTCGTCATATTTGTAATGTAAGAAATCTTCAATTGTATCCAAACACGCACATGTATCTGTTCAATAATCCAGCTCGACTAAGTAGGTACTTCTTCTGACTGTGACCTAGCTACTATTGGTAAATATTTTATATTTCCTTATTCTTAATTTACCGTAAATATTTTGTGTTACAAAGAGAATTTATTGCAGGACTTGCATATTATTCACCGCTAGGTATATTATATTTGTAAGTACCTATTATAAGTGCGCAAAACGCAAACAAGCAAAAGACGCAAAAGAAGCTGAGATGAAATAACAGAGGGTGCAGAGAATAAGAAGATTCGTTACTTTAAATAAAATACCTACTACCTAGTTATAATACAGATTTTACACATAAATGTATGTACATACTTATATCGACATAATCTCTACGGTGTAGCAAATACAATGTCGACTTATTCTTTCTTGGTACAAGCACAGGTACAAGTATACAGTAAGACGAATGAATGTGACTAAGGTGCCTGTGCCAGTGCTCGACAGGGCCGTCCCAGCGAACCTCGTACCTATCGAAGTTGGTGACGTATCGCTACTAGCGCCGCCTAACCATCTATCTGTTCGCTTGAATAGTTTCAGTTGAGTAAAAGATTTGTGACTTCACTGCGTATAGGTGATGACAAGTTAAAAATCCATGATACTCAAATTCCTTAAATATTTTGTCCACCGGTAGAGCAGAAAAGTGCGTTAAATTAATTTATTAGTTAAACCCATTGACTAGTAATAATAAATTAATAAGTCAATGGTTAAACCTGTAAGATTTTAATAATGGTACAATAGTACATTACGATACGTGAGCGTAAAGTAGCTTATTATTGCACGGTGTGAAGTTAGCGCACGAGCGGAGCGAGTGCGCTAAACACTGTACAAATAATATAGCTACTTAACGCACGAGTATCGTATACTATTTTATAGCACAAGTGACATAAACCCGCCTATACTCAAACATATAATTATTTACATGGAAATAAAAGAAAGGAAAATATGTTTACGAACTTAATTGATCACTGTCTGCTTTACCGACATGTCAAACGTCATTCAAAAGTATTATTAATTTGTGTGCTTTACCGACATGTCAAACGTCATTCAAAAGTATTTATCGTTTAAAATGTATTATATAACAATATATCTCAAAACATTTTTGCATTGATTCCAGAGCATCAATAATTACATTATAGGCATACATTTACTGAGATCATAATAAGAAACATTTGTAATTAATGATGACTAAAATGCGGGTTTAGGTTACCTAGCAACCTAAAGGTGTGTTCCGATATACACTAAATTACACTGCGAGACCACTGTCCACTTGTCCAGTGCTCTTTGGTGAGAAATTCGTTCCGTTACACATACTGGATATACAGTATACTGACGCAGTATCCTTGATAAATATTATGACGTCATAAACGTTGTCATTATTGTACTCGTAAGCACTGCTGTTTTCGAGGTAAGATGCTCTTAGTGCTTTGATCACATGATTAAAAGCGTCCAGAAATTTAAAAAAATGCTATTGATTATTATTATTGAATAACTGAATATTGTTTTACAAAGTGGCCGTTTTATTATGCGATTAATTCAATTGCCAAATTATTTTTCTTCTTAAACAGATCACTTGCATATTTAGGTATTACATAAATTGATGACAGTATACTTTACAGCGTGCCGTTTTACAAAATAACCAGTATAGTTAACTATAAAGAACGGCTTAGTAATATACTAAATTGACGTCACACCTTACAGTGCTCGCAGTGTATATCGGAACACACCCTTAAATATTCGTAACTACCTCCTAAATTTGTTATAAATTTGTCTGCTGCCAGATTCTAAGTGTCAATAGTGTAAGTGTGAACTTGTGCACGGTGTGAAGTTAGCATCATAACCCGTGCTGTAATCGACTACTTTACGCACGGAAAAGCGTGGCATAAATGCGGGTTTAGGTCACAGTGTGCTATAAAAACATTTTAAAAATTGACTATATTAATTAATTATTACTTTTAAATGGGGATTTTTATTTGAAAATTACATTTAACCTAAAGTGACCATTACCGGCACAACCACCATATTACTTACGAGTTACGACCGGGTGTGAGATACAGATACAAATAAAACAAAAGCGAAAGTGAGTGGAAAAGAAACCGAGCACAGAACCTAGTGCTTTATTTTTAAACTTGCACCAACTAAACTATCATGGCATTAAAATACCTGAGTGGATTTTTAAATTCACCGGCATAATATAGGTACGGCATAAGGTAAACTTTATAGTAGACACAATCTTCCTAAGATCTTGCGTCTTATTTCAGCCTAGGATTCTATGTGAAGGAATCGAATTCCTTAAACGGTCTGCTTGATTAGAAATGTAAGATAAGATTGTGCATTTTTTGTGCGCCCAAGTTAGCTGAAACTTTATTGGGAAACAGCGGATGTCGCTAAATGCGACCATAGTCGCCATCATTTGGCAACATGGCAACCGTTAGTACAAACTTTTGTTGTAGTATTCTGTTGTTTGTCTGAACGTTTATTCCTAAATAATTTTTTCTTTAAGATGACTTTTAGTGTCGGAAATTGTGCCGGTCGAGTTCCCCTGAATGTCCTTTATAGATTTTACATTTGACTTTTGAGTACGAAATCCCGAAGCTATTTATCTCAGTAAAATTTTTAACCCATTGGTTCGTATTATACGAATCATATCAGACCTTTGGTCAAAGCTTGGTAGAGTCCTTCAATCATTAGGGAATTATAGGTAACATCGAAAAATATTCTGCATCAGAATTAATTCACAAGTTTAATAAAGTAACTTATAACTGTAGTTATTACGATGACTTATGATAATGCAGTAATCGCTATTGCGTTACAGGGCATACAAATAAATTATTTTAAAACGATAATGGAACTCTACCTACATTAAGTATAACTTCGTTAGACGCAGCTTCCCATAAATCGAGACTTTAATAACATGTCAGAACAGAATAGTGTATTTATTCTAAGTGTCAGAATTTTATTTTATTTTCAAGTCTGTTATTTACGTTGTTCAAAATCGTCCAAGTTCATTGACATCTGATTTTATCTTATGTTCTCAGACAATTGTGCATTGTAGCCAAATTAAATACAACTTTATAATAAATGGCTTCACGCATGAAGCTTTACAAATTATTAGGTATGTCTCTTCCAGATTTCCCATAGTAGTAATACAGTACATAGCATGAATTTTGATAGAAAAGTAGGTAGGTACATATATAATTCGTTATAAACTATGTATTCGTATTTGTAGTAAATTACGCATAGTTAGATAGGTGATGTAGTACGTAAACTATGAACTAAGCTACGCATAGCTGATTTGGAGATTGTTACATTTATAAAAAAACTATCTACATAAAATTAAAAACACAAAACCAAATTAACATGAAGATTTAATTTTCAAATACATATTTTCTTACGTATTATTTTCTTTTTACATAAATACTTAGTGTTTGAGCTCGTATACCTACTTTTAATATTTATTAAAAGTAGCACAGTCAATTTACTTTCGGACAAAAACACTGTGACACAAATATCCAGCAAGCTTGGCAGATTATCTCATGTTATCATTACACTAAGCGGCTGTAATACGTAGCACCGTTACGTAGACGCTGTCGTGAATGCGGTTTTTATGAGAAATTCTGATCGTTAGCTCCAACGGAACATAGTGTTTAGTTTAAGGTTAGGACTTGTATCCTTGAGTTCAATTCTTAGGACCTATTTTAACGTACATGAAAAAAACAATCAGGTAGTAAATGAATAAGGAGATGGTGTTAGGTCCGATTGAAGAGGCTTTACTACCGAGCATAAATCCTAAGGTTCTCTTGAGAAGTAAGCTTTTTTGGACTAATTACAATTGAACTAAAATTAGCCCTGAAATGTATGAGGTTGTTAGGAGTTTCACTACAAAAGTTGGAGTGCTGTTAGGTTTAAGAAGTGATATAATGACATGGAGCAAAAAATTACATGCAAAGATAATGAGTATCCTAGTACTCGTAGTAGAGTGAAACCATGCGAATAAATTAATTTGATTTAGAATAAGAAGCCCCAGAATAGGGTTTGAGAAAATCATCTGTATTTATCCGTATAATCGTTCATTATGCGCACTGCGACTGGAATAGACTGTCCTCGTCTATGTTTCCGATTGTTTATGATGTGGGAGTATATAGAAGAGAGTGAATAGACTTGGAGAAGTTCAACTTTTGTACAACATGTTGGACTTTATCGCCACTTAACCTCAGGCGGGTTTTTGGATAAGCACTAACTTATCATAAGTAAAATAAAAATTCATTCACATTCTCGTTCCGAGGTAATATGACGTAATTAATGTAGAGTAGCCGTATCAAGTTCGAAATCGATACACTGCATACTGTTACGAATAATATATTTACATCAATAAGATTGTCATAATCACAATATCATGTTACATGTCTTTCATAACATGCAATCTGTTATATTAATATCTGAGGCTATACTTGTATTATCATTTTGGACCTTGACCATGCAGGAGCCTCAGAAGTGTACTGAAAATAGACCTCTACTCTAATCGGGGTCTAATCGGTCCTGAGCCTATCAACGCGCAATGGTATCTCGTAGGTCTTTAGTCATTTTGCAGAGGGCTTTTTGTTAAATGTATCGACGCTCAACCAATATAAACATGAGTAAGGCTCAGATTAACACTTTTTTGTTCATCTGTGGAGTAAGGTATCTCACCTTCCCTGTTTTCTAAGGTAATTCGATAAAGGAGCGTCTAGTTAAAATAAGACGCATAGTGTTACAAGTAAGTATAAGAATTTTAAAAACCCGCTAAGGAAAACCCCTAAAAATGTAACCTATGTAGTTATTGATACCATTCCAATGAGTATATCCCTTGAACAGGATAAGGGCTGATGGTCTTTAAACAACTGAACAAATTTCAATCATAGCTAAGAACAATCTTGAACGAGTCACCTTTCAAACACAAAAAGAAGAGTTATAATCATTTGATTCCTTGAGGAGCTACGATTCCGCGGACAGACTCACTTATACACAGATGCACACGTTATACATAGAACAACCGTTTTTGCGTAGAGGATTACAAAAAAACAAATACGCATTACAATTTATCTCGAGTGTAATAACTAGATCCGATAACTGTAGCAACCGATTCTCCCACCCTTATCTATGGTGTTCATGGTACAGATTCCCACACTATTGTTTCTAGGTTTCCTATGCACATTACAAGCGGTTATAAGAATCGATGAGTTTCACCTTTTTACCGCTGTCGCAAAGGAATTCTATAGGTACTTATGACGTATGATGAGTAGGAGAGATTTCTTGACATTGCGGTAATTGGATTAATCTATGACTAGAGATAATAGTGAACTTCTTTAGACAACTTTTATAGTCTGTGGAAATATATCGGGACCCCTGCAACATTCTTTTTTTATTCCTTTCGATTTTGGGGTTAGTGCAATGTGGTTTTCTTCAAAGCTTTTTCTTTTTATAAGCTTTTGTTCAACTTGCACTGTTGGATTTTCGGGTCAAATCTCGCAAAGTAAATTAGAACTAAGTACCTCCTCTTACATTTCCGGGCTTGAAATTTTACATACTACTGCTTAAGTTTTTTTAATTAATTATAAGTTAAGGCTTGACCACATTCCCACCAAAATCCCAGTTTTGATGACAATGCAATTTTATGACCAGAGTGACCGTACCTATGCTACGCTCAGGATAGGCTCCATACCAGTCACGGAAACTGTTCAACGGTTATCAGCGGTTATTGTTTTGAATTTAATACACTTGCATTATAAACATTCTTTATTCATCTTAAAAATTCGTGACATATAAATTTATTTTTAAAATATTTCGAGGAGTAAGTATATAATCTACGTATTCATCTTTTCTTTCGTCTTTATTACGTCTCGTAGCCTCCCTTGTTCATTTTTAACACTCAGATCACGACTCGCTGATTCATTCTCGTGATTTACATATTGTATGGTGTTTGAATTTGATCACATGAATTGTACTGGAGCTAACGTACATAGGTACTCTATTGAACAATTGAAATTCTTGTAATTATTGTTGTGTCCCTTTTTCCACAAATATTTGTCCTTTTATTATGTACCAATTATTACAAAGTAGGTACAGAAATTATATTCAAGTTTCACGACGTTCTGATGTAACTAACACCTAGATCTGATTATCCAAATTTTACTTTTAATGTTAATAACCGGAAAATAAGCAAACGAACGACCTGATGTTCACCGTCGCCTATGGACATCATTAAAACCAAAGTTCCACGAATTAATTTTTTAAATTTATTACAACTAATATTCTACTTAGATCTGAAGACAATTTGTTCAGTCCCGTATGTACCTACATCAATTTAATTTTGATTTACCAACATTTACCTACTGAACCGTATCCTAGTAACCTCGTAAACCTCGTAATTCGGCAATCAAGCCATACCGCGGCGGTGGTACTGTGGTCCTATTAACTCAGCAAGTGGTACGAGCGTGATTCTAGCACAGTTACATGGGTTCCGTTACCGTTGGTAACGAGCACCAAGACGTGACGGAACCGACGTGACGGCCTTGCGGGCGACTTGACACAACATGGAGCACATATCAAGGTATACAAACCGGCTAAGTGCGAGTCGGAAAAGGATACGTATGATTCCGTAATACCGAGCGATATTAAGTCTAATTATTTATTTAGTGAATGTCATTTCGCAATACGACAATTCTTACTAAATCATCCAGGATAATCCATTCCTAATAAAAAGTAAAAATATGATTCCACAAACCGAGATTACTACGAGTAATTTTACGCAAAAACTTAATATTATTGATGGCATGCCGTAAGTATATGCAATTTATCCCACAGTTCACACGGAACAGTCACATCCGCGACCACAAATCGCAGCGGTACTTAGGTATACTTACCTCACTCCTTACTCATTTTCTCCAGTCGCTTGCATGCAGATACCATACATCATGTAGAATAATAATGTAATAATAATGTCCATAGCACACGTAACAAATCCAAGCTACTGAAATCAAGTTATAAATTATTACCTACATTATGAAGGTTCTAGTTCTTGTGGTAAAATTAGCTAGGTAAGTATCTATTCATCGCTGGTCATGAAAATCCGTAACATAAAAAGCATCGTCAACGCGTTGCCAATAAAGAAGTAGGCTAACGAAATACAAACATTTCTCTGATTATTCAAGAAGGTGGTGAGCCAGTCAAACTAAAAACGGAGTTAATATGAGTGATATAGATAAACCAGCTTTGCTTTAAAAAAGATCTGCATCGGCGCAGGAGAAATTAACCTAGACGCAAGGATGGATGCAGACCCTTATAAATATAACTAGCTGTCCCAGCGAACTTCGTACCGCTCTATAATTAATAGACAAATAATTTGCAATAAAATAAAATTGCGACTATAATTAAAGATCTAAGCTATCCTATCTCTCAAGTTGGACCAGACTGCTCACGGTGTGCCAATTTAATTTAAAATCGGTTAAGTAGTTTAGGAATCCATCGCGGACAAACATCGTGACAGGAGATTTATATATATTAAGATAGGTAAGTTACGCTGTCTCTAAAACTTTCGAGTGACTTACGAGTTACACTTCAATAAATACAGTTAGCTACAAAGTAGTACGCTCAAATAGTGATCATTATCATCTAAAGCTAAACAATTGTATTTAATTTTTTTATAATTATGCGTCGGCACACAAGTCAGTTTTATACACAAAGTCAAGTACCATTGTATGATTTAAAGTCCTAATTGTCTGTTTTCCCAGGAAGTACGAAATAATTTACATTTTGTTCAACTAAATATCCTTTGCGTTCTAATATAACGTTTTACTTGTTGTAAGCTTATGGTGAATTTATTTACATTACATAAGCATAAGTGCCAAATTATCCAAGCTAATTATCCAATAAATTAATGAAGCACTCTTAGCTCGGCGGCTTGAGTAGATTCTAAGTGATCGACCAAATTAGGCATCACGTACCAGGTACCTACCTAAAGCCGTCGGTCCGGTTTGTAATCATTGGATAGCAGTCGTTAAGCCATGAGAAAGGCCTTCTCTTGCGGCGTGAAAACTTGTAATGCTTGGGTTGGCCCCTAATCCACACTGGACCAGGGTGGTGGAGTCAGTATGCTCTAGCCTTCCTCAATAATGAGGAGAGACCCGTGCTCAGTAGTGGCCATTACTGGATTGAAAGCAATTATTCAATTACTTATTCTGATGCTATCATGATTAAGTGCAATGCATATATAATTACACGATTATCGTAATAAAACTCGTAACGTCTTCGAATTCGCGCGTTTTTTGTAATTTCCTACTAAGTACGTTACATAGTCACGTCACGGAAGTTAAAAAAAATATGCGGAATAGATAAAATCAGTTCAGTACCTACTTACCGGAAAGTTCGACCTTTCAATTACAGAATGTTAGTGCTGATACTGGATGGAGAATATTTGCAAATAATAATAAAATCATTATTAGATAATACCTAGCTGGTTCTCTAGTTACGCACAAAAAAACTGCTACGAAAACTCTACCTAGGTCTATCAACAGAAAAAAAGGAAAATCTCACCAAGTATCTACAGAACCAAAAAATCCGGATCGGCCTTAACCGGCTCTTTAAACATTGATCATTTGACAAGTGAACTGCGATGAATAATTTACAGCTTTTATTCTTAGTAACGATGATCACATTTAAACCACAAAGAGCTTGCATCACCGATTGGATAACGTGATTAAAAGGTTAACTAAACAACCATTGAAAGCTTAAGCCTTTCTTCTCTGAGAATCACGAGTCCTATTGTAAAGAGTCGATAAATCTTTATTTCTTAAACGGTGAGATTAAATTGCAATGATTAATCAATATTTGAACTTTAGAAGACTGGGTTATATGTAGTACAAACCGTTAGCACTTAAGCCGGGACTCCAGCGCGAAATGAGCGAGCTCATTAATGAGCCCCAAACTGATCGTTGAAGCTCAACTAAATACAAGAAACTTATCGTAGGTAAGTATAAATTCTCGTGTCACAATGTTAGTTACCATACTCCTCCGAAACGGCTCGACCGATTCTCATGAAATTTTGTGTGCATATCGAGTAGGTCTGAGAATCGGCCAACACCTATTTTTCATACCCCTAAGTGTTAAGGGTGGCTCGCCCTAATTTTTTTTTATTTCTTGACAAATTTTTTATTGGTTATTTTTTTATGGTGTGGCATAAAAAATACACATAATCTTAAATTTTCACTTCCCTACCTCCACCCATAAAATTTAAATCGCGCTTTTTGTATTTTTGTATGAAAAATATAAAATATGGCAGAACACCGTTCGCGGGGTCAGGTAGTATTTTATAACATTGAAATTTTTTAATGCGTACCGCGTACAACAATCCTATTTTATTTTACAATGGCCGATAAATCCTTCAATTCGATTGCTATCCTGCGGACACGAATAACCGCACTAAGTTCACCAGATTATCTTGGTTTCCATTTTATTCTGCATCAAGGTTAATGACTTACTAATGTACGCCTTGGTATTATAGAGTATGAAAATATTACCTTCTGGTATTTAATACTAATTTGCTTGCATGGGCATTGACCTTACGGTCACGGTACGGTCCTCGAAAACGCCACTTTATCGCTTCCTTCTCGTCTTGTAAGGCGATTGTGACACTTCTAGCGCTTTGAAATTTGATAAACAACACCTTTTGTTAGGCATGAACACGGGTAAATTTTTGTCTATACCACAGTGATTTGAAGAAGCGTAAGCTCATGAGTCAAGTTACAAGGTAACGCTGACGTAACCAAGAGACAGATCACATGTGAATCCAACAGAACGCTTTCACTCTCGCCTCGTGCGATTGTAATCTAATTGGGGCCGCGCTAACTATGATTTACGTTCGCCAAATATACATATTAACACGTTGTACATGAGTCTCCACCAATCCCCACCGGACCAGCATGGTGGAGTGTGCTCTAGGCCTCCTCAGGTATGAGGAGAGACCCGTGCTCAGTAGTGGGCCAATAATCGGTTGAGCCAACATGAGTTTTATCTGTCACTTTTTTGAACTAAAAAAGAAAAAAAATCTGGCTTTATTTGGGATCATTGGTACAAGGATGTTACATTAAATTTATTTATTTATTTTAACATTTATAGACAGTACGAACACTACGAACAAGTTTATTGCGTTCATAAATAAGAAAAGTCGAAAACCTGACCATTATCATTATGTTGTCGTTACAGCCATGTCCAATCAACAATATTTGGACATTTTGACATTGCCAGACTGACAACGGTAAGTACCGCTAGCTCGCATACAGCATCAATCTCATCTGGAATCTTATCACGCACGATGTATGTATGTACCATGCTTGGGGACAGTTGGGGACAGCACTGTAACGCTGTGACCATATATTACGAACGATATTGTGTGCTACTGCGGATTATGATTCTTTTCGATCTGTTTGTTCATTTTGTATCAATTACTTATATACTCGTATTTAATACTTGATTTATCTTTGAGATACCTATATTCAACGAGCTATTTTCGCTACCTATATTATAATATTTGTGCATAGATCATAATTATTACAGATAGAGTGTATGTTTATTGAAACCCAAATTAGTTTGACCTCGATTTAAAAGGGAAGTTATAACCTTTCTATAAACGGCCACTTATATCCCTTAGGAACGGGCCAAGTGAGCATAATAATCATGAAAGGAAGGGGAGGTATGGAAGTTATGTCAAGGTATGTTATTACTCTGTCTTGGTCCTGTTGCTCAGCTGTTGTTTGTATCCTACCTCTCTAACCGCCCAAGATTCCAATTCGATTCCCAATCGGGTTTTTAACAATTAATTATTGAGCGATTACTTATAGAATCCACAGTTGTGTCTTCATTACTGCATACGTTCATTCCACTTGGAGCAAAATGCTAGATGTTGATATGGTAGTGAAAGAAAATGAAAACTTGTGATTAACCCACGAAAATATCGATAGGAAAGATACATTATGTATGTTCATATAGAACAAAACCATTAGCATTACATTGGCATTACAGTCATTGCTGTAAGAGCTTTTTAATAAACTAAAATTTTAATAGAATTTTTATGTGTCCCATAAAACCCACAATTAAATTTGGTTACCGCTATCTATGAATTTGCTACAAACAACTATGTTGTTCGCTTTACAAAGCAAACTCTACATTGCATTGCATAACTTACTAATGACATAAAGTTAAATTTCGCGTGTACAAATGAAAAAATGTAGTACAGGATCGATTTAGTATGAGTTCTTCGTGCCGACACAGCCGACCTGTTGTGCCTGTGACCTAGAGAACCTTATATTTACTTGTGAAAGTCAGGAATATCATAAACTAGTATCCGCCTCCGAATAAATAAATAAATAATAATTTATTTTATTTATTTATTTATCTATTCATTAATTCATTAATTCATTAATTCATTCATTCATCCATCCATCCATCCATCCATCCATCCATCCATCTATCCATCCATCCATTCATTCATTTATTTATTTATTTATCACGGGTCACCAACGGAAGGTACACTCCGTATTAGTTTAAGTGCCTTCCACTTTAAATATTAATAATAAATAGGTAGGTATATGCTAACTGGACTAACCATCCTAGCTCCGATGCCAGTCTTGTTCTGTGTCGGTCACAGTAGTCATGAGCGGCAGCGGAAATGTGGTGCTGCATGCTCATTTACTATAAAAAAGTTTACGAATTTCGCGGTCGCGAAGAAAATGTACATTGAGGAGAGGAAGTTAATCGAATATTTTTTCACAAAAGAAATAATGTAATGTTTATGAGTGAAAGTAGAGTGCAGTGCAAATCACTTTTATATCTTCTTACGGCCGCGACAAAAAGTTGTCATGAATTACTTTGATAGATTAAGGTTAATATTTTATTCGAGGTCTGTGCTTTTTCTAATCTGGTTTAGCGGAACATACTTACATTATATTTCTTTATACATTGTACGAGTAGTGCTACGCGGCGAAAGTTTAATGGATAAGCTGAATTACTGATTTAAGACAACTTGAAAAAAATGCTAAACATTATTTTACAGTGACATAATGTTTATACATAAATAATAATGAGTAGTTTTAGAAAGGTTATCAATCCATCCATATTTTCATCTCTTCTCCGTAATCCAAGTAAATTTTAAATAATAACGTATGCAGGGTTTGAATATAAAAAAATAATAATAGGTATAGGGGGAGTATAATAAGTATAGCATATAATTCAATGAAGATAAAATAAAAACCAAAATTCTCTAATTAGACCATTGATATAATTTCTTCAAAAAGTGACACTATAACAAGATATTACAGAAGTAATAACGAGTAAACTTACTAGAAATTTAATCAGATAAATAAGTAGTTGATGTATATCATTTGTAGCATATAAGATAAATCATTAAATATAATTTTGAAACAAAAAAGATTTATAATTTTTATTTCATGAACGACTACACAGCAAAGCCAGCTTTAGATCCGACACGTAATTACCCTGCGCTCCGAACCTCCACAAACTTCACGCTTTCGTTACGTAATTAACTCATCAACAAAAACGGATGCATGCCGCATGACGCGAACGAAATCTTTAATCAAAGCGAGGAGATAAAATTTAATAAAGCAGTAAACATCACCGGACCTTTTTCTAGGCCGTCGCTCCCCGTTATTTGACCGTGACCGCTTCGTTGGACGATGACTCGGTGTTTCGTCGGCCCTAGCCGCCAAAGCCTACGAACTACTACATGTAGTCGACCAACTCAAGTCGGGTACGATGGCTTCCCAGATCTCTAACAGTTATTAGGGAAGCGCGCTGAGGGTTAGCACATTGTTAAATTTGACACGCTGTTAAACTAATTTAATTTTTTTTTATGTCTATAAAGGAAAATCTATACAGACGACGTGATGCTGATCACATATCCATGGACGTCTGTATCAAAAGCATGATCGTTATGGATCAAGATAGAACTGATGATTTTTAAATGGCTCTCTGATCCTGCAACCCCCATAAAATTACCTTAAAATTACCGCCATAAAACATGTGGCGGTAAGGACCCTAGAAGATAGAACAGTTGGCAAGGGCGGCTTTGAAATAAAGAAGAGTAGCGGCCATTCTAGACGCCAAGGGGCAAGGGGTCAACAATGGCAGCCCTGCAGCGGACGTTGGCGAGCTTTTTTCCTCAGATCTCGCATCACTTAACAATTTTACTAGGACAGCCGCCGATAGAACCGAAATACATTTTACGTAAAGCGCGGTGAAATCTTGCTCTACCCTGATCAAGGGTACCTACCATAAACAAGGTGACGTACATAAACGTCATGATTCTGTGATGTATCTTTGTTTGGTACATTTAAAACGTCATGATTCTTTGATGTACCTATCTTTGTTTTCTTAAGAGTGGCAAACACACTTAAGTATTACAAAGAAAACTGGGTCTTTTCCATTTTTAGGGATCACAATAATGATTAACAATAACCAATATAAATAACCCTTGTTCCGCAGGGCAAGGCCCCCAGATTCGATTCCAGGTCAGAGCCGACATTAGGCTTTTAATACAGATCAACATTATCATCAGGTTCTGACTTTTGTCTGCGTGTGCGATCATGCCACCTACACTGAATCCTTGTGTGAGAATATGAGCCTATGTGCGTTTATCATGGATTAATGACCGCTGTTACTAATTTATTGCGGACGAAGGTACTAGAAGACGCTAGTATTTCAAATTGATTTAAGCGCATGCGCGATACCCTTCAGTAACTGTAATCGATGCAGCTGTACGATGCTGGTTTTCTTTTATGGTATTAAGATAGCCTTACCCCTCCACTGCCCGCCCATTACAACTGCGACCGACCTAGAACAACGGGGACTAGGATAGTGACTAACTATCCTAGTCCCCGTTTGAGTCTGGGGACTAGGATAGTTAGTCCGGTTAGGAAACGATGTTAGAACATTAGTTGAATGATTTGTAAGTATGGGGACTGGGACAGGGACTGTTAGTTATTGTTAGTCCTTTTATTTGTTGTAAGTAATAGTCCAAATAGCAATTGTTAGGAAGTTTTCTAATTCGGGCACACTTGTGTGCTACCCTTGAGGACTGAGATGGTCACCTCTAAAATGTGTAACCGGCTCCACACCTTTCTAATCGGAACACAATTACTGTTACAACAATTATTACACGGTAAAAATGGACGGTAGTACCACTTCGGGAGAACTCTAGGCTGAACTACCTATAAACACAGGAACATCGTGACATTGATTTGTGATGTTACCGGTTGAGATTGTTGGAGTAGGTCGGCTATCCCGTTATCCGTCCGATAGACAGAAGCTTATCCAGACACTCCCAATCCGGTATATTAGAAAGTCCAAGCGGTTTGCCTTTGCTGGGGAATGCGATCCGGAATGTTCTTGTAATTATTGGTTCCAAGACTGTAGGATGATAAAAAGGCAGGAGTTACATCGCTGTTTTTAGAAGGGTGCGTGCAATCACTAGGTAACTGGCTTGTTTTAAATACAATATTGTTTGTAAAAAAAAATCTTTACAAAGTATGTATAGGTACGGTATAATCATTAAAGTAATAATGAGAAATGATATGTGATTTTAAGTTTTTATAATTACTGTTGCAAAGTGAAGAGTAATTTGCGATAAAATAGCATTCAAGTAGATAGAGTAGACCAGTCTTTCTCAAAGTGGGCAATTACTCCCCCTTGTGAGCGCTAAAGGCCTAAAGGGGGGTGGTAAGGGGCCAAAAAAAAGTGGGAGGTATTGAAGTTGGTCGTTTTAATTGCTCTCATTGGTAAAAAATTCTGGCTTCGAATGTAAGTTTAAACTCTACACCGGACTAATATAGCAAACTACAATTAAATTAATTAAAGTAATGAATGTCATTGTGGTTTTTAATAAAAAAAATGGAGGAGGGTACTGAAAAATAATTGACTTTCAACGTGGATGGTAGACGAAATAAATTTGAGAACCCCCTTGGTGTAGTCTATTATTTTTAGTATACATTAGTTACTCATTCAGACCTATGATGTGTGAAGGTTTCATTCGTCTCGAGTCCAAGCCAATATCCTTCCTCGTTCTGCACCCTGTTGAATTCGGAAGTGGCTATGGTGCCAGGCCGTGTTGCGAAATCCCTGGGATCTGTACCACCAAGTTTAAGCCCGACGGTATTAGTGCACGGTGGTTCTGGACGCCCTGGCTGCCTATCAAGCTCCTTCTAAGGTCCATGATGATGAAGTATAGTTGTCGGTTAGCCAGAAAAAATGCTGGTCCGTTTTATAAAAAAGTGGTACCAGCCTAAATGAAACAGATATTATTTATACTTCAGACTTCAATGCAATTCGTTGCACGATACTACTTCAAGGTTTAGATACAACCTCAGACAAATCGTACTAATGTTCCATTAGCATCAAAATAAAATCGTATCAAATTTGTGGAACCGATAGCATAATTTGTTCCATTCGAATTCAACAGCGCCACTGGAAATAAAACCATCTATGTACGTGTTTCATTACGCTATCATTAAGTATATCAATTTCCTGCTTTTCTAAGAATGTGGCTTCAAATTAATTTGCTACAAAAAACCAAAAGCGCCGTTAGCATCAAACGGTCTGGCAAGAACACGAATGTTGAGCCAACCGCATATTTCTCACTTTTCGATCAAACTGGAGCGTGGGCAGTTGAGCACATAATAAGGGATTTTACGTATCCAGCTATCGTGTACGGTACAATTTCCTCGTTACCGGTAACAAACGAGAGCCCGACAAGCGTTTATGGTAATTCGCGTTCTGCGGCCTTATTGTGTACTTGAACCTAGAAGGGAACGTACCGTTACGTAGACAAAGTTGGGCGAACTCGCGCTTGTTGTGTAATGACAGCGTGAAAAGTTAGGGCAGTCACGATTGATTGTAGATGCATTTTATGCTGATGGTACTGTCCGCGTATGATGTTACTTCACATGCAAGGCACATTCAGATCACACATTTCATGGAACTTTTTGCCCTTTTTCGTCGTTATGTTTCAAACCTGATCATTGTTATGGAACTATTATGGTTATTATGTCCTATTCTATGCCTAGTAACGTGGCTGAGAGCCCACTATATCTCTCCCTCGATTTGATTGTTATTTAAAAACCGATAATTTAATTACCCCTTTTATTGCTTGCATTATAAATCTCTGGTTAAAAACAAGTTGCACCACTTTCGCATAATAGATTCCCTCTTACTCTAATCTAGACCAGCATGTCTCAACAACATTCCTTAATCAGAACCGTTTAGTTCCTGTTGTAGGATGGAGGGCATGGTTAATAGGACTAGCTGTACTATCTGTTGGGTAGATAAACTAGACTCCTAACTTGGCAACACGCTCAGATGTTATGATAATGCGTTGGAAGACGAATGATCGTACCTTACGTTGGGTGAGTCTTGTTAAGGGCGATGGTACAATATTTTGCGTAGTTGTCTTGGAATACTTGTCACTCGTAAGTAACTACCGGATAGATATGTCAATTCATTTGAGCAATAGAAGAAGATAGAATAGAGCATATTGAATACCAATATGAAACTAACGATGGATTAGTGACGCACTTAATGTTATTGTCTTGTCACACACACAAGTTCTAAAATGTAGAACAGTGCATTGGCTGCACTGGGATTATGTAACAACTCGAATATGTAGACTTTTATTAATGGTATGCATTTTTTTATTAACCCCACGCAAAAAGAGGGGTTGTTATAAGTTTGACGTCGATGTCTCTCTGTCTGTGTGTGAGTGTGTCTGTCTATGGCATCGTAGCTCGGAAACGGATGGACCGATTACGATGCAGTTTTTTCATTTGATAGCCAGTTTCCTTGCCTTATTCTTAGCCATGAGTGGTTAATATCGGTCCAGCAGTGTAAGAGTATCAGCTCTTTTTCAAAATGATGTAAGGTATTTTTCGTCGTGAGCTTTTTCAAAATTTGTAATTTTGTTGTTATGTTCTAAGCAGGCAAAAGAGCAGACGTGTCGCCCGATGGTAGGTGATCACCACCGTCCATGGACATTAGCAACAAATTTTTATCACAGGATCTGTAATAGGTAAGTGAAGTAGACACGCTCAAGCTGTATTAATTTAATAAATGATCTACATCGTGATACAGATTATCAATTGGTACAAGCGGTATTACCATAACGCCGTTCCCAGGTGAAGGGCAAATTATATAGGACTAACTGTTAGTTCGTCTCCAGAGCACTCTGATGCCGTTAGTGAGCAGCCCGGAAGATCACGGCATACGGTGCCGACATTGGCCGGTAATAGCATCTATTTATCTACGTAATAGTTCCAAGCTTTCGCAAACACACGGCTAGCTGTATTTTCTATGTTAACACAATGGGCGCCGCACGTTCAAATAATAGCCTCGAGAATGCCTAATGAATAACCTTTTGCTAACGGTATGCGTTCGTTGCAATTTCAAACAAAGATCGATTTAAATTCTCGTGATTCCAATTTAAATCGGAATATCATTATTGTTTAATTTTAATAAAAGTTTAAATGATTTTATATTATAATTAGTTCCTTAGTGTTCATTTAAATTAAATTTTTAATTAGCCTAATACAGCTTAGATACATTGTAAGTTTCAGTTGGTATGCCTTTTATAATTTAATAATTCTCATAACACGTTTCTATCATTTGATTTATTAGTAGTAAACTGCCTTGATTCGTAGAAGCAATTTCCATTATAATGAGAGAACTCCCCCGCTACGAATACCCATTATCATAGCAAATATGTATTTATTTACCTTTATTGTTTTCAATGAGGCCATTAAACCCTTCGATCGCGTGATATAAGTTGCGGAAGTACAAGGCGTAGAGCGAACTTGCACACTATTCATAGTCAAGTGCAATCAACCTGAACCTCATTGTTCTAGCTGAGATAAACGACCAAGGCATCATGGCCTCCGCTGCCTCCCGAGACGCAAACAATTCGCCGCCGAAAGGAGCAGTGAACGCATTCTGCAGGGTCTAGTTTAACTTGCCAGCGCTGGCTGGATGCACGAAGCAGATAGTGGCAAATAAATCGGAACGAAAGCTTTATAGGTGGTAACTTACAATAAGTAATAGTTTATTGAATGTTACAAACTTGTTTCGTACGTTCAGGGTCGCTTGATAAAGAACTCGCTACACGGCTGCGGACCACGGTGAAAGAATTGAACTTTTCGTTGAAATTTTATTCAAGCACTACTTACTTTGCGATCAGCCTTTACTGACTTACGTGTTTTTAGATAGATTATATAAAAAAATATTTCAAGAAGGAACTAAAACGTCTCACCATTTTGTTCTGAGTAGTGTCTACTATCCCAGTAATCTGTGGCCAGTGACGGTCGGTCATTTGGTAGGGAAGAACCTATGAAGAAGAGAAGAAGAGGGTGATTTAACATCTACGACAGTTAGAGCCCTTAAAATCTGTCCTTGTAAATTTGTCTTAAATTACAGTTCCTTACTTGTTATTATTTTGTAACGCTCTGGAAAAATCTGAGTCATCTCAAACCTTTCGATGAAATTCCTTGATTAGACATCCAGTATCTACTCAGATTTACCAAATGATAGTTATTTATCGTGTCATGTCGCGTGTATTTTGACG
This sequence comes from Ochlodes sylvanus, assembly GCA_905404295.2. Lineage (NCBI taxonomy): Eukaryota > Metazoa > Arthropoda > Insecta > Lepidoptera > Hesperiidae > Ochlodes > Ochlodes sylvanus. The sequence goes on along the minus strand of FR990138.1, from coordinate 4,121,863 downwards.
ACCTGTATGGTTGATGGCGCAATGGTTAGTAGTACCATGCCAGATCACCGTTCGGTCTTGGTCTTGGATCTTGGGTTCATTTCTCAGCTAGGGGAAGTTCGAATGATACGTTTACTCGGTTTGGCCATTTTGTTCATGTCTTGTGTGTTGTCCATAGCACACGACACAATGAAGCCTGGGTCTATGAGTGTAGAGTTATTTATTTGTTGATTCTATTTCATATAATTTTAAATATATTTTCATTAGGTACTAGACAACTTTTGTGAGCAGAAAACTGATCTTTACATTCCTTGTAGATCAGAACGTTGTATAGCGAGTGTAGGTACACATTTTTAAGTGTATACGGTTTTACATACTCGCTAGTAATGCTAGAAATAGTCTTACATGAAATAATATAGGTAGTACCTACAATATATTTTTTCCACTGTAAAGGTTATTTTAAAGTGTTTAACGTTCATTTCACGCATTCCAGTGCATTTACCGCTGTCGTGTTCTCCACTTAACACGCCGGAGCGCAAGGAATGCTGCAAATAGAGCACCGTCCGTTACTCCAGTCCAGAGCTACTCAGCCTTCAAAACTAATTTCAAATCCTCACTACAATGACCTTAGAAAAACTGAAACAGGTAAGCTGTTTATCTAAAGTCAAATTAATTTCTTTGTCCCTAATCATAACTTTAGTAAGAATGAGTTAATATACTAGCCTCTCAAGCGGATGGTCAGTATTTCAGGATATTTACTTTTTAACTTTGAAAATTAATTTGTAATACAGGGTGTATTACAAATTTAAAAACTGATTTGCATAAAAGAGTTTTTTGAGAAAACATGCTTACCAGGAAATTCTTTATATTGTTCTTAAACATGTGTGATATTTGACCCGTGGGGACTATTGGTGTGCCATTTAATCGGAATTATGTAAAAATATTGTTAACGAGAACAGAATTATATATTAATGGAAATTGACGATATTTGGGATTAACCTAAATTATAATCCTTACTTGCTGTTAAATAATATTTAATTGTCTATTTATTTCACTAAATAATTAAAAGAAAAAGTCAGTATAAACCGGAGTAATAGGTATCTGACTGATTATTAAATCAACGTGAGCATCAAATATAGACTTATAATTCTTATTCACTCCTACATTATCAAGTGCGGGTACTGAAGTAGCTACCTATAGGAGCAACCCTAGCTAACTCTGCTGCTAATGGAACACCGTTAGCAGAAGCACTCAGTCTTGTTCTGGGAACAACGTGGTACCTAATGTTTTCTTTTTGTAATCATTAACAACTTCAATACGAACCGTGTTTATGATTTATACTGTTGTTGTTTTTGTTTTAGCCTTGTATCCTACTTTAGAATCACAGAAACATAGCTTTGAAATGTACTTAACAAACCTAAGTAGCTTCGCATTTGTTACTTAAAGTAGTTAATTTTGCCAGGAAATTAATGCGCAAATTTTAAGTAACTTCCATTTGTTAAATATTATTTTAACGTTAAGTTATAAACACACAAATGAGTTTTGAAGTAATGGTAAGAAAAAGCACTATCGAGTTCATTATAAGGCGCGATACGCGGTCGAATCCGTGGGCGGAAAGCTTGTAGTTTATTTAAAAGACGAAAGTAATATATTTTAAAACAAAAAGGTAAGTATATAATTCATTGCTCTGTGGTTTTCGAAGACGTAATCCTATCCTAGCTTTTATGCAGTCTACTGAATCCTACTACTCGTATATATTATACTGTCATCTTTTAAAAATCATTAACTTTAATGAGGGCCCCTGGCGACTAGTACCGCTTTGTAACACTCCGCACGGTATTAACACAAATGAACAAGTATACATAAGTACATACTCATCTTATTTAATCATTTATCTGGGCGATAATTTGCTTCGGATATGCAGTGTAGTTCTGTAGTACTTATTATTGAGGTATTTAATCGTTGCCATGACGTGTCATCCTATTTAATCGGTATTAATTTAAACAATTGGACTTTGGAAGTTCTCACTCAAACGTTAACATAACGGTTGGTTTTGAAGTTTTGATATATCATGGGGAATGTTTTCCAATACAATTTGTAAATTTAGATAATTATTTATTAATTGATCCTTCCTTTAGATCGTAGCAGGGCCTTAGTGTCAAAACTTTGTAGGTCTAGCATCGGTAGTTTCGGCTCTGCGTTGATGCGTCACAGATATAATAATAATAAATTTATTTTTAATTACATAATGTAATTGATTCATAATATTGTGTAAAACATATGAGGGATTTCAATGATGATAGGTATTAGAAATATACCTTCTGATTTAACATTTTAAAACGTAATTGATCTATCTACGATTTATTTAATTAAACCATGTGAATAAATGGCGCCATTACGTAAGTAATATATAATTATTAATTAAAAAGCGACAATACTAATGAGAAACTTATAAATCACGTCAGTACACAGTAATTCCTTAAATTTTCCAATTATACACATTATTCTAACAACAATTTGCAAGCAGCTTCGAAAACATGCATTGTGTTAAGATTATCTTAAATGGTCACGCCACATGCAGCTGTAGAGGTCAGCATTTAACAGCACGAATGTACTTGTACATCAATCTTTCTAATTACTGTAGGTACACAAAACGAAAGAAGATTCAAATTATGTCCCATTTTCATTCCTCACCGTCCAATCAACGACCTTGTCTTCAAAATGACATGCAACAGCAAAAATACTACAACCAGCTGAATAATTTTAAACTTTATTTTTGTGGAAATAGGATGTAATATTTGAAAGTAGAGGTTGAAAGGTAAGCACATCACTATTGCGTAATGTGTATTGAAAGCGTGCATCGAAGTGCATCCAATACTGAGCATCGAAATATCTCTTCAATTAGTGTTTCGCCCACACAAAGTGCTTGAATATAAGTACATTCATCCACTTACGGTACGAGTTATGTCTATGAATGTATTTCCTGAACAAGCATGAATTAATGATATAACTTAAAACTTCGATTACGTTTGATGATAGTCCAAACATCAGGATTCGTTCTTAAGATTTAAATGAAGCGAACGCGGAAATGTCAGTGAAAGTAAAAATCAAGTTATTAACGGAAGTAAAAAAATTGTTTATTTTTTGTTTATTATTTCCAAATAGCTTATTTCTTACACAAACTAATCTGAAGTCTGCGTTCGGTCCTCTTAAAACGCGCCCTTAGGTACATTTTAAATCTGTGGGTGAAGAATGAACGATCTGAAACTTTTAAATTAGATCGTTAGAAATTCGGGCATTAGAAAACTAAGCTATTTAAAGATGTCTAAAGCAATTTAGATATCCGTTAAGAATATGTATGTATATTGTGAGGCAAATGTGACGTAACTCCCAAATTTAAATTCAAGCAGTAAACTGGAAAGCAGAATTATCCGTTTCGTAATTTATTTTAAGATGTTCAGTTCACGTTAAAATCGCAGTTGCGAATACATGCACATACGCATACATAATACATATACCACCATAATAATCTGTTAAGTAATTTTTTTTGACAATAATACACTTGTCTATTTCGGTTGATAATATCCCCATGAATAAGTATGTGTAGTATTTATTTCCACTCACTTTTGCACAGCAGTAGGAAAATCATCAATCAAATTAACCCATTTTTTACACCATACAAAACAATTGCACCTACAATTTTTTCTCTTCATTATAGTAAAATATATAACAAGGTTTAACAAAGGGCTTTAAGCTAACTTAATCTCTATTGGCGTTCTCATGGTGAACATTCTAGCTTGCAGACGTCCACGACGTTTCCTTTTAATTGAAGCAAGCGATAAATTAAATTTTCCCCTACCTAGCTAGTGTATTTGCACAATTAATTTCTTTATTTTATTCAATGTATTGTACTGGGTTTGTACTTGTGGAATTATGGTTGACTTCGGGCTTCCCGGCCGTATCGAGTTTCCCGTTAACAGCCGCAGGAGATATTCTGTACGAATAATTCTAAAGGTCAGTTTGTATTGTACAACACATTCTCAAACATTTCAGTTCATCCTAAGATTTAATTTAAACGGATGTTTAATCATGACTTTAAAACGGTGGTTCTTTAACTTTTATGTGTTGACCACGTCCAAAATTTAAAAATATCTTTGACCACCTACCGATAGAGAAAATTGTAGAAAAAATAACGTTATTTTAAACGTTAAGAAAGAGGTGAGTGGCTATGAATTCTTGGTAGTTATTTCATAGAAAGACAGTAGGTAACCGCTCTTAAGGTTGGTTAAATTCAAAGGTTCTAACACCTAGCCAATATTTCATATTATCCTGAAGACAACATTGTACCTACATAGTCTTGAGAATTATGTCTTGGCCACTTTGCTTTGCCATAAGTATGTTCACGTTCACGCAATATACAACGAAAGCAAGAACCTAAGTATGGTAATTTATTAATAACTTCATTCCAATAAGGAGGTAAATGGCACGTAATCGCCGTGTGAAGAAAATATTACACAGGTGATGTAAAAAGTTACGAGGAATTTGTAATTCGTAGAATTAGATATATAAATTATAAAAACTACTTAAGTAGATACATACTTACACTTAGTTTTTATATAGAACTAGTGGTCCCAGCGTACTTCGTACCGCTTTATAATTAAAAAATGTTTTAGTGATATATCGACAGCAACGCCACCTACCGGGTCCAATTGTGAATCTAAACCATTCTCGGATCCACCTGAAGACACACAAAAAATTTCAACCAAATCGGTCAAGCCGTTTAGGAGGAGTTCAGTCACATACACACGAACACAAGAAATATATATATTAAGATAGGATAGGATTTGTTATGTTTCATTTACAGTAGATGTATCTAAGTCATCACGTAAAATATGCAAACAGATTTCGCATATTTTAACAACAATACAATTTGAATTTGTCTGGGACGCGAGGGATTCCGGGATCGATTCCCGACCAGGACGGGCATTTATGTGATAGATAGATGTTTGTTTTCGAATTGTCGGTACCTATTAGTGGTGTCTTATTTGTGTTGTCCATGCCACCCGCGACACAGGGAAAATGCCTCATAGTGGCTAAGCGTTTATTTTTATTTTAATCTATCTATCGTTATTGTTCAGCCCTATACATTAATCAACAATATTAACACGAGATCGATTAAAAATCTACACGTTCTTATAAATTCCGTTATCTAAAAAATGAGTATAATGCAAAATTTGTTAATTACTTAGTCCTTCTCAAAATATTGCAGATTACTTCACTTTTAACGCCAAATTCAGCACACGTACTAAAAGTGAACGTAACGCGACTTTGCGGTCGAAACCTTACACACATGTTAACTTTCAATGTGAAGACTGTTACTTAATGACGTATTAGCATTCGTATTGACCCGGCTGTGTCGCGTAATGTTTACCTGAATCCACCTTTGTTTAGTGACCAAGATTATGCATAACGTTGCCTTAAAGTAACTTTATTTCGTTGTGGGGGGAAATCTCGCATTTTATTATTTTTCTACTTAAACATCTGATGGAAGAACATGAAGACAAGAAAACATTATATAGGCATTTTGATACAGTTTCGCAAGTCATTGTGATGGTTCCACAATGGTAAAGGTAATCGAAGACCGGTGTGGCAGCACAATAGGCTGAGGACGGGTCGGATGTTTTGCAAGGTGTAACCTGATTTAACTCTTTGACCATATGATTATTACTACAGCATACGTTATTTGACTTGGGTAGCTTTAGGGACGTTGTCGACTCAACTTTCCCAAAATCAACTAACAGGACTAACTATCACTAACAGTCCCTGCTCCAGGCCTCGTACCTTAGTAGGTATAGTAACAAACTTTAATGTTCTAACACCTGCTAACTGGACTAATCATCGTAGTCTCGATTTCAGCCTTGTTTTCATAGTGTCATAAACGAATTTTCTTTTTCAATTATTGTCTGCCTGTCCGGGTATCACGTGAAAACCTATAAATGAATTTGGATACCTAACTGGTTGACTAATATCAAAATAAATCATTTGATGAGGAAACATTGAAGTTTAGTTCCCCGCCAAATAGTTAAGTACATTTAGTTACGTTATTTTGTTTCCAAGTGCAACATTTTGTCACAATGTTACCATAATATCCACTGTTATATAGTAGGTAATTCATGGCACGGTAAAGCCCCGCGCCTAAAGTGATCATTACATCCCTTTACTTCCTGTTCCTGCGTTTTATGTGTTTGGATACTCGGAATACCAAACAAAAGTTGCTACTATGTATCAGTAAGTATGCATTGTCTGATACATAATAATTATTAAGTATTATGTATCAGACAATGCATACTTATTCATAATCATCAATAACTCTTCAGTTACTGAGTGACAAGGCACAGCCGAAACTACTGTACGCAAGGGAGCATTAGGAGAGGATTATTGGAAATTCTCAAGCACTCTTTTCCCGGGATTGCGAAGATTACAACTCTCACAAACTAACACTGGAACACATTCGTCTAATTTCCTGTTCAGTCGTCTAAATAACAAAGTAAAGCTATTAATCCTCAGTGTCGAAACGGAACGGACCGCTTGTATTGTTACGCACTACGCAGATATACTTAATATATTACAAAACTACTAATATGCCTAAGGTAACAATGCACCTACTTTTTAATAATAAATGATTTAAGTAAACAAGGAAGACGTTCCTTCCGTTTACGTAACCTCGGAGTCGGACCACAATTATTGCCCATAAATATTCATTTCTAACGCTACGTGCTCTACCGTGCGAGAGAATCGCACACATTTGAACTAACTCGAAAATTATGCTAATATCTAGGTGCGTACTGGCAGTATTTGGTTAATTGTACCCCTTCATATACTTGCTTGTGCCATACGATTTTAATTATAAATTTTTGAAGTTATTTTTACCTTTTGTATAAGTAATACCTAGACTTGATGTAAGCAACTGATACATTCAGGTATGAATTCTAACAATAAGTTTACAGTTGATAATTAAAATATTATTAGGTAGGTACCTACTAATAAGTATAAAATTATAGTAATGAATTGGTTATTGTTAAAATTATAGCGCGTGTGAGTTACCTAAATAACTTGGAGCGCACTTGCAATTCCGATGACTAAGTACATGTATAAAAATGTATTTTGTACTTCGGAAGATCATCATCATCATCACAACCCATAATTGTCCCACTGCTGGGCTCGCGTCTCCTCTCACAATATGAGGGGTAGGCCATAGTCCACCACGCTGGCCAAGTGCAGATTGGCGGACTTCACACACCTTTGCGAACATTATGAAGAACTATTAGGTGTGCAGGTTTCCTCACGATGATTTCCTTCACCGAACGAGTGATAATTACATTATAATACGCACATAATTTTTGAAAATTAGAGGTGCGTGCTGGGTGTGCACCCGGGACCCCTGGTTCGAGAGTCCAACGTTCAAACACTCGGTTGTCACTGCTTCGGAAGATACACTCATTTTTACCATGTACGAGATTGTCCGAGTTCATTTCATCAGATAGTAGTCGTTAAGTATAGGGAAGAATGGAAGAGAGGAACATAATTATTGCGCCGGCCCCAAATAAATTTTTGGAAATGGGCAGGACGATGATGAGTAATAGTCGTCGAAGTCGAAGGCCATCCGTGCTCTCCAATAGCCGCTTCAAAACAACCCTTTTACAGCCTATTATGCTATTGAAATCGGTAGATACGTACTTACCTATAATTTCGCAGCATTAAAATAATTATGTATATTCTCATCTTCAGGTAGGCACTTATTAGCGCCAGAATCTAATAAAACGCATAGACATAATGCATATAACTAAATTATGAGCTATAAAATTGGGATTAAAATCTTTGTGGGAAAGGATATAAAAGTTGGATAATTATACCCGATCCCGGAAACCCGATTCTATAGATGGACAGGTGTGCTACCGCCGGGATTGCAATTATAAGATAAACCCGCGTCGTAAAATTAATGACTGCAGGATAACGAACTTTTATATGCATAGGTATCTATGATTCTCATAAAATAGTGCATAGGATGAACGCTAAACAGGAAAGCAGTGTAGGGAAGCAGTTTTATTCGGTTAATCATGAACCTTGCTCTGGGTGTAGTGCTCGAGGAATCTTCTCTATATATCACTAGCTTTATGTGAGAAAGAAAATTTTCTTAGGTAAAGTTAAGTTCGATAGGTATAGAACTGTAAGTACCTAAGTACCTATTTAACATTTCTTACTAGTGTTACATGGTTAGGTATGTATGTATATTGTATACTGATGTAGAGCTATAATGGTCAGCGTAACGAAAGACCTAAAAGAGATCTTTATTTTATGTACACCTATGTCAATACGTAAGTAGAGGTTTATTTACAGTCCCGAACCGACGCGACGGCGCGGCGTCCCAATTCTGGGCACGGTTCTCGTCCAGAAGCATGTGAAACTTTTATTATGGCCAAAGAATGATACAATGATAAATCTTGCAAATTTTAATTTTTTACTCAGTGGGGATACCTCGCAATTTTCCTAAGCTTTTTCGGATAGTTCCTATTGTCTAATTAGTCCCAATATATAGTATATAATACCTATATATAGTAGTAGCTCCTAAGATCCCATTAATTACAAAATGCAGCCTTTTAATTTAGAATCATGCTTGGGTTCTGCGTAAAGTAATTTAAAATTTTGCCTTCATATCATAGAAAATGATGTAGAGCACTACTTAGGTACTTATAATGAATTATTTGGATAAAAAATAGAAGTGTTTGGTCACACATCATAAAATTATATAATTTGTAGCTAATACTGCAAATATAAAAAGGTACAAATTGTACACCTAACCGCAATACTAGGTTAAAGGCAGCAGTCGTCATTAAACGTAGAATATTAATTAACATAAACTCATGTTATTTAATTATTTAAGTAGATAGTAAGACCAATAAGTAGTCCACACTGTCCACAATAAAACCACAGATAAAACTAAGAAGACATTAAATTTCGTATAAGTTGTAAAAAAATATGCAAAAAGTAATTAAATAATTACTACGTAAGAACTTACTTTATTATTCTGCTCCACTATAATTGTACTTTCAATTTTTTTGCAGTTTAAATTGTATAATAGTTACACATAGAAATTAAAATGTTTTAAATTAAATTATTGTAACTCACCTTACATAGGTTTTTCACTAAAATTAATGTGGCTGCATCAATAGTAAACACTTTTCAACGTCAAATAAAAATATATCATGACATGTGTACACTTAAAAAAAACTAAAGAACCATAAACAAAGATACGTTCTCCCGCGCTAAGCGTGCGACAATCTCAGCGGAAACCGTCTTGCGTGTAACGTGTTGGCCGGCGGTCTTTGTACTGAATGTTTTCCTTTCTTGTAAGGTAAAGTCACACCATGGCGGTTCCACCTGGCCGTTAACGGGATGCGTGTAGAGTTGTAGACGACGAGCTAACTGCTGGATATAGTAGCTACAAGTATTCGTGAAATTAATATAGATTGTTATTTATTAGAAAATAGCTCTACAAAAAATTAAATTATCGTAACTCCTTAACTAGTTCTTGTCATAATATAAAGTAGGTAATGTATAAGTTACTCTATGGTATGAAGAATTAGATGTATGGAATAAGTTTGTTTCCATTTTCCATTCAAATAGTGGTAGGTTTATTCAGCGCACCGCACTGTAAGTAATGTTTTTCGTAAAGAGCAGAAATACGCGTGTGCCACTGTTTTATAATTCGCTTCCTCTCATCTTCGATCTCCGAGTCCAAAACAATCTCCTCAGATCCCGATGGACCTTGCTGAACAGTAGACAAGGCAATGATTTCATTTTTAGGGTTCTGTACTCTGTACTGTACCTCAAAAGAAATAACGGAACCCTTATAGGATCATTTTGTTGTCCATCTGACTGTCGGTCAAAACCCTTTTTCTCAGGTATCAAGCTGAAATTAATATCAAATATTCAGATCTGCAATCCCTTGGAGCAGAGAAAAATATCAAACTTCTTAGTCAACGCAAACAAAACCGTTAACATCGCGTAGATTGGTACGCAATGTAAGGTACGCGTCAACAAATAAGTCAATAAAATATAATTAATAGTGATTATTTATTGACTCATTTGTTGACGACAACACAAATAAACATAATCACTAAATAAAATCACATAAATATCTACCTGGCCTGGAATCCGTCGTATACTCGTTTTGCACGCAGACGCAGGGTCACTAGTTCAAGCTTCAAGTACCTAGTTCACTACGAACAGTACGAAGTAAGCTATGAGGTGTGGACTTATTATAATCTGCCTTGCATTTATTATCTACTTTTTTGCCAACATTGGGATGCATCGACATCGCTTGCGCTTCGGCTTCGCTCGCTCGAGTGTTACAGATAATGAGTATAATTACCTACTTTAATCTATGAGATAACGCAAGGGCAACAGTAGCCATTGCACTTTCATTTCAGAGACCTATTAAAAGTCAATTTGAAAACTAAACTTATGAATGTTAAAATAAAACGCATTGAGCTCTTTACATCATTTATTTTGGTTATAGTTGTATAACGTGATTACGACATTTATCATTAAGTACATAATTCACCTACTTGTATTTATCTAAAAATATACAGACAATAATTTAAAGAATAGAAATTAGTAATTTTAAATACACATTATGATAACATTGTATCTATAATAATCACAGACTAAGTGGTCTGTGATAATAAGAAAACTTAATCTATGTTATACGATCATTAAAAGACAGTAAAACGTTTAGTAAGTATGTAGTGTTTACCAATTTAAGTTATTTCAAGTAGGCCAAAAATAACTAAAGAGAGCACAAAGGGACATTCATTTATTAAACGAAAAAAAGGAAATTGTGCACCTTTTGAACAATTTGGTAACCCGGGTGGCGCAATGGTTAACATGCAGTGTTCGATTCCCAGCGAGGCAGAAATTTGATTGATGAATTTAATTTCTGTTCTTGGTCTGGGTGTGTGTTCTTGTCTTGTGTGTTGTCCATGGCACCCACAACACGGAATCCTAGTGTGTACAAATTAAAATGTCATGTCTGTAAGATACGTAATAGGTATATACAAGGTTAACTGTATTATATTCTTCAAACATTAGAAAACCAGTTTTATGATTTTTTTAAAGGGCGTCATGTAAAAAGATTTAAAGTTATTACATATCTGTCTCATTGAGACCATGCATATAAATACAAATACATATAAATATACATAATTATTGACTAATACACAAATAATAAATACATATAGAAGGTACACAGGATACAAGAATTTGTCATTAAAATCTCAACCTCAATTAGTCATCATTCACTGGAGCTTCTGTATTGCCTTCAAGGTTACTGTAATCAACTTGGCTTATTTTTAATGTGACATCTTTACTGATGTTACAAAACTTTTTTACCGCAATAGCTGTCCATATTATTCGGAGGATCCAAATTCCAGTTATAGGTATATAACCTGGAGAGAAAATTAACATTACTTTTTATAAACCTGAGAGTTTAGGATATCAAATTTTTTAAAAGTAAGAAAGATGATAGATTCCTATGCAAGAACTGTGATTATTCTTTCTTCATTCTTCGCAGAGGCAGTCTGTTTTATTAAGTGGTCTCTATTACTAAATGCTAAAAATCAGACACATCAATAGGTACTTACAAAAACTACTTACTAAACTAATTTATTTGATACAAATGTACTGAGTACAACATTCAGCTGGAAATAATATTGCTTAGCATATAATTATAATGAAATAAGTAAAAGAAACTAAAAAATATACTAATTTGGTTACTCATACCTTACCTTATTTACCTGGCCACTTCTACTAGGCAGAACATTAAATGCAGCACTGGTCGCAGTGACAAAGGTAAATAACCAGACCAATCTGAACAACTTTCTAAATGAGAATGGATGGATTACAACGCAATACGTTAAAGAATTTCTGTAAAATTCTCCACTTTCATTTTAGAAATGTAAGTACCTACCTGTTCTAGATATCAATTGTATATTCAAATCCAGTCTTCAATGGTTTTCCAAATATGTTGCATTGTTGAGACATCTTACCAATCATACAACATGATATTTTGTAATTGCCCTTCCTTATATAAATAAAAATAAAAAGCCAAATGAAAAAAATTGCAGCCAAAATTTTAAAATAGGTACTAAAAAAACTAACATTTAGCACAGGCATTGAGAGTTAAAATGTTACTTACCAGACAACATGTCATCAAATATAAAATTCTCAACGCAAACATATGCATAGCCCACTCCCAATACTATCAGCACAGACATGAGTATAACAATTAAATCCTTTACACTCAAATCCATGATTTTTTGGGATTCCCTTCTTATGTTGGCTTAAAATAATAACAATTTAATATAATATTAATGACATGGTATTAATAGGATAAAAAATAAATGAACTGGTAAGTAATGGTTGTAATAATCAATGGTTTTTTTTGTATTCAAAGAAATAATTTTATAAATATAAGAGTTATATGAAATATTAATATTTTATTTATAAACTATCAAAACATAGGAAAAAAGCATCATTGTAAAATGTATTTATTGTAATAGTTGAATTGGAAATATTGGAATTGCAGATCAGAGATTAACAAATATTTTGTCCAATACATCCCATTGATTTTATTATGAGGGATTAGCACCCTGATTAAGTTGTCACAAATTTATTTTGTTAATAATGTGATTTAAAACTTTTCAATTTAAGCAATCATTATTATATTTTAAAAAACCCTAGCATATGTACCGGCAAATTAGAAGTTTCACTGACTGATGAAGTAGAGGTAAAACCAACAACGCAATACGCCTAACAAACAGCTGCTGCAAAAAATACTTTTCACTTGAATTGAACAATTTGTGATTTATCTTCTGAATATTGAGAAATTGTCAAAATTGCTTGTTGCTCTGCTGCTAATCAACTGACAGATTGACACTACACAGTGACACTGACATTAATTATCTCACATGAAGAATACTATTAAGGAAACAACGAGATAAGTACCGTAAAACGGGGCTTTTTGCAAGTCACGAGGCTATTTGGAATTTCCGAAATAAAAGATTTTGTCACGTGTAATTATTTATTAAGGAATAGTATGAATTATGTTTTACCACCTGCCAACACAGCGACAATTAATCTCAATGTCACAATTGAATTTTGGAGATTATTGGCGATAAACAGCGAGCAGTTTAAAATTTAAAAAGTCTTGAAATTTTGATGTATTTCGTAGGTGCATAACTTTCGTCTGGTATACAAAGTCTAGACAGGTGTGTACAAAGTGAAATAGACTAAGAAATTGTGTGTTTCATGCGGATTTCAGTGAGTCTACTTGCTCTTTTTTATCACTTACGAAATCCCATAAATTTTCTGTTTTTCGAAATGGGGCTTTTTGGTTGCTGTTTTGGGGCTACTTGGAATTGAGTGTTTCATGAGGCATAAGTTAAGGGGAAGATTTTTTCAGCACTCTACAATTATCAAATTAATTTGATAAAAATAAGTCTTAAATCTGAGAGTAATTATTCGTCTTATTTTGTAATTGTTTGAAAAAAAGTAGTAGAATAACATTGAGAAACTGTGAACAGTAATTAAAAATAAAATTATTAAAATGCAATTTGGAAGTAGTTTCTTTTGAATTATAAATTTATTAAATCTGATAAAATAATCAGGTCAATGTATGTAATACATACCTACATGTATTCTGTCAGGATTTTTTCCCGTGAGGGTAGGGGGAGAGCACATCCTTCCATTTGCTACGATTCTAACTCACTCAATTTGACGACCCGGATGGCGCAATAGTTAACACGCTGGATCGCCGTTACAAGGGTCCTGGGTTCGATTCCCAGCGAGGCGGAAATTTGTATGATGAGTTTAAATTTCCGTTCTTGGCCTGAGTGTGTGTTATTGTCTTGTGTGTTGTCCATGGCACCAACGACACAAGTAATCCTAGTGTGGGGCTATGAGTGTGTAGCGTTATAAAAAAATGTATGTAAAGTTCTCTCATATTTATTTATTTGTAAGGCATTACATTCATGGTATAGTATGGCAGGCAAATGGCATGTATTTTTGGTAAATTTGTCGAATCACGGCACCTTGAAAGTGCTCCAATTTTTTTTCTATCGTTGTTTATCACTAGTATGTAGTAAGGCGTAAAAATACCTAACCTAACTCAACTGTCCCCCTAGCTAGAGTATTTATTCTTACTCTAGACCTAGAGGGACAGTTGGTTTAGGTTAGGTTAGGTCAGGTATACGCGAAAAAAAGGGACCCCGCGGAGCGGGGTTCCGTCGACATCTGTGACGAAGTAACATAAATTTGGAGTACTTTCAAGGTGGAGCCGTGATTCGACAAATTTACCGTATTTTTCATTTAGTTTCATTTTCATGTCCGTGCACTTTCATCTATCTGGTAAACCAACCGATAACTTGTTAATCACCAAGAGGCTAAAATAAAACAAACTTAGCCTTAAATATTCCAAATATCGCTTCATCCATATTAAGAACACATCCGATATTATTAACGTTACCTTCCAAATAACCCCAAAGTAGCAGTAGATATCATTATGAATAAATTATCAGTTGTCGTTTTTCACCTTTTAAGGGACATAAAGGAGTGAAACTGAGCTGAACTCAAGACAGCTGGTTATCCTTTTACTTTTCCATTATATTTCTTTATCGTTTCTTTTTACACGGCTTCAAAAAATAAGGAAAACCGAAGCAATAAAGTCAGATTCCAAATACCCCCATTGAGGCGATATTTGGAACGGCACTTGTAAAACAATATATCTCTAAATCTATTAACCGAAGATGAACAGTGAAAGTAGTTATTTATAGGAAATTGCGAGAACTACCCAAAGAAAAACATCCTATGTAGATAGGGTAATCGTCGGTTTTGTTAACAGCCGTTTCATGAAAAAATTCTTCCAAAAAGCCCCACTTTACGGTACCTATTAATTTTCTCTGAACCATACAAACTCCGTCGAAAAGTATTAATAAGGCTGGCGCTAATGTAGCAATAGTGTAAATTTAACATCCCTTTTTTTGGTTTTATGTCATGTATGTATTTAATATAGACTTATTTTGAATTGTACGAAATGTGTTATACTACGTAAGTAACTATAGGTTAGGTACGTTTTATCATGCGTAATAAAATTGCAATGCTTAAAAAATTATTATGCGTACCTAACACAAAAGACATAAAAAAATCCCGGGTCGGTGTCTCCATCTGATTATATTGTGGATGTCTTCAAGTACAATTCAAGAGAAGACTAATGAGCTAGGTTATAGGCGAGGTGATGCCGACCGTATCGTTTCAGAGTTGATAGGTGTGCCCCCCTGAAATGGCTAAAAAGATGCCATCCCATGCCGGAAAGCAAGTTTCATAAAACTCAAACTGAATTCATTCTTGTCTATGCGATTACAATAAAAAACAAAAAAACAAGACTCGGTCACGGTCACCTGTCACGGCTGTCACAGGCTCACAGCCGTCATTCACTGTCAAAACCAAACAAAAGTAACAAACAACACACAATGTAATGTACTAACAAGTAACAACTAACAAAAATATTTAAATGTACTCTTGTAGTGTTTACGTACTATAAGCTGACTTTTTATAATTTTGTTATTATATTAAAATTTGTGTATTTGTGGGGTGTCTGGTGTGTGTTACACATAAAACCCCTAAAGGTTCCTGTAGCCTCATAACCGTATGGATATACTTTCTACATACTGCAAAATTATTCCAAGTTATGTCTAGAGTAATACCGCCTCAGATGACTTTACTTCTCGATCTACTCAGTGAGGATGGGGTTTTGGAAAATGGAAATGTCAATTACGCGAATATCACAAGACAGAACTTTTGGAAGCGGATCGCTGTACAACTGAACTCCGTTGAAGGCGGAGTTTGCAAAAATGCATACAAGTGGTGTAAAGTGAGTATTAATTATTATTTCTTTAGTAAATTGCTTACTTACCAGTTTCTCTATGGTGCAACAGTTTTTAGTGATTCTCATTCTTTATTATTTAGAGAAAATAATGAATTAAATTGAGGGTATTAAAACAATGTATATATATATTTATTTATACATTTCAAATTTTCAACTACAGGCAAAATGCTTGTCAAATTTTACTGTTTTCTATCTACCACTGAGAATGCTTAGAGAACCAAATTTAATTAAAGTGGAACATAGATAATTATATTATCAAGTTCAGAAATTAGTGATGACTTAATGAGAGATATTTTAGGAGAATGTCCATACCTGAGTATTATTGATTTGCACATGCAGTGTAATAATACAGTTCCTCGTATATCACGGTCTCCAACTGCCCATTGACGTTCCATATGGTGCAATGGTTACCATGCCAGACTGCTGTTGGAAGAGTCCTGAGTTTGATTCCCAGCGAGACAGAAATATGAGTTCGTCTTTTTGTGTTGTCCATGACACCCTCAACACGGGTATCCTAGTGTGGGGCTATGAGTGTGAACCATTAGCTATAAGCGTTATCTGCATACATTTTGATATAGGATTATAAAAATTGCAATACATTAAATATGAAAAGATATCTAAAGGTGTGTTTATCTAATTTGTTTAAGATGTGGGCTGACTGGAAGAATAAAACAAAAAAGAAAGCAGACATATTATTCAAGAAAAAGAGTTACGATTTCAACCCTCAAACTCCTGTGTTGACGACTTTAGAATTACGATTGCTGAAAATCATTGGCTACCCATTAACAGACAATGCTACAAATATACTTTGCAGTATCGAAATGGTAAGATTTAATAATCAAACACACTGTTATGATTTTTATAATCATTATCATACTTGTGTAAAGTTCTGCTTCTTATAACTGCGACAACCCAACACGTAAATCAGTTGAAGTTTTATTGTAATTATAAACTAGTAAACCCACCCTCGACTTGCCTAAACCGGTCCCTTAGTACCCTCACTCCAAAATTGTTAGATGTAATCAACCGCCCATTCGTTTTAATTTTGAGATAACTCCTAATTTTAATTAATTTACACAAAACTTAAATATATTTTATAACCAAACCTTCCTCACCACTTTGCGGGACAGGGGACTTTGTTTTTTAATAAGTTAAGATATCTATAATGTCAACTTTATATTTAAGACAGGTAAGTTGGAACCAGCAGATCCTGTGACAGATGCAATGTTAGACTATCTGGCTGAAGAACTAATTGATGAAAAGCCCGACTCCGATGAGGAGGACAATCAAGCTTTGCGGAACTTTGCTCGAAAAAAAAGAAAATATAAAAGATCTCATAGCCTTTTAGGTAAGTTTATAAGACACTGAATTAAAAAAAAATGTTTGATATTCTAAATTGAGGTTAAAATTATTTTTACTTTGTTTCAGATGAAGATAAATCAGATGCATTTGATGAATCCTTAAGTTCAGAAAAGAAAATCAAATTAGGAGGTATTCTAAAATTAACTTGTTTATTAAAGATTGTCCTCAGTCTATTTTACTACTAAAGAACCCTGTTGTAAGAACTGTAGACATTAAAAATGCTTAGAGTGTTGAATAAAGCTTGTCTAATACAAGACATAGTGTTTATGTTTCAGGACGGGGCAAGGAATCATTTGAAGAATTTAAAACAAGGACAAAATTAGAATTGGAAAAAGAGCGAGCACAGCAAAAAAGCGAAGAGCTACGGCTGAAAGCTTTGGAATTAAAGTTGAAAGGAGACGAACTGAGATTGAAGGAAATTGAGATGAATAAAGTGAACTATCTTACGAGCATTGAAGAGGAAAAACTAAAGTGTTTTAGAGATATATCTTCGTCACTGAAGGAGTAAGCTGTTAATAACTTATATTTCTTTATGTTGATAATTAGTTGTACATTTTATACTTTTATGGACGGTGGTGGTAGAGTTTGGGTGGTAATCTTGCCCACAATGTTTTTTCCTATAAAGCCAGTGATAATTCATTTCTAATACTCACATCTTTGAAATTTAGAAGAGGTGTGCATATACCTCTTCTATTTGAATCCTGCCCCCTCATTCACACCACACACACGGCTCTAAAAATGCTTAAAATTTTATAGGATAAAACTACATTATGAGTCAAACTTAGCATAGACTTCATCTTGTCTAAATAACATTCAATGGATATGGCCTTGATAATTTGTTGTACGGAATTTAGCTACACAGTGTATATATATAAAACTATAAAATGCTCCAACAATTATTTTTTATTTTCAGGTTACTGGAACGATCTAGAAATGGCAGTGTTAGATTTCAAATGTGACTAGTCTAGGGAATACTTTGAAGGGTATTGTTTTTGTAGTTTCAATATATTAGCTGGATGCTGTAGATCTGGAATAAAGACATGAAAAGGCCTGTGTTGAGCAAGTCGAGAGAACAATTCTTCACAATTATGAAATTTCCTAATTTATGTTTAATAATTATTATCAGTATTAAGTTATGTGATGTTTTTATTGCTTTGAAGAATGAGAATAAAAGAGATTGAGATCAAAAATGTTGATTGTAAATATCTATATTGTATGTATGCGGGCGCCCTTATATTTATGTATATATAACAGTCGGCTTATGCAGATTGTCTTAATTTAGTGGTGGGGAAGAACACATTAACATAAGCTAATCATAATTATAAGAATTTATTATTTACATATTTAAAATTATTTCAAATTTAACAGTGAGCAATATTAATAAAGAGTGCCTATATTTTAAAGGAAAAAAAATTTAAAACATTTATACATACAACGAATTTACTAATTGCTTATCATGTTTCAAATAAATCAAAATTTTGAATAGTAGAATTTTTGTAACAAGTAGGTACACATTACCTAGAATTTGTAAATATAATATTTTTGTAAGTGGAAGGGAATAAAATATTAAAAAAATGTCAACATTTTGTAATATACTTTTGAGACATTAAAATATAACATAAATCATTTATTACTATGTACCACATACAACTAGTACAAATTGACGATTTGACCGCTAAGAACAACAATAAAAAAAATCTTTCGAAAAAATATGAATATACATTGCGCGCTAATGGGCCATCTGAATTGACATGTTTTAGAAACTGTCACCAAGCGAATCTAGAAACAACTTAGTCACCCGCTATCTAAATATTCCATTCAGAAGAAAAAAATTAAAATAATGAGGGTAGATTCTACTTAATACGAAAAAATAAAATAAAATTACAACACTTAAATTAAAACCATTTAAAAATAGATTTCGTACTGCAATGACGACGCATTGGCATAACAGGTATCATGTATCTATCTAATTCACACAGCGTCGAATGAAGGACGCCCTGTGATTTTACTTGTAGAGGGCGGGCCTTGGGAATAGGTCCTTAAATAATTTTTAAATAGATTAATCAATAGCAAATTTACGAGGTTACAAACATTTTTAAATAATTTATACTAGTATTTAGATAATTTAATGCTTTTATGAATTCAGTAATGTCTAACTACTAGTATAAAAGTAAATTAATATAAAAGACTTCTGATTTTCAATTATTGTTTAAAAACTTCAAACCTTATTAATAAAATTTAAATAACATATAGCTATTTGTATTCGTCACCAGAAGACTAGAAACGGCGGCCGAAGTCTACTAATTTACAACCAGGTTTAAATAGCGTCGTGTCGAAATAGTTTGATACATTTGAGCCAATGTGGGAAGTAGATTAAATAATATTAATTAATAATTCAATTATTAAGTATTATCCGGGCGCAATTTAAGTAGGCAACCTATTTGCAATGTGTCAATGTAAATATTATCTATCATTTATTTCTTATCACTATTAAATAACAGATGAGGGTATATCTTTCTTACACCGGATCTTGAACTATTTTTGGTTATTTTCGTGCACGAATCGGCTAAGAATAACTATAAATTAGTAGACTTGGGCCCCTGGTTTTCTATTTGACGCTGTGTGAATTGAAATAGACACATATATAACAACAATAGCTGTTGGAAATTAAATGTGTTGAAAAACCATCACGCAACTTTAAGCAACTATAAAGACGTAGAAAGTAGCGCCCTCTGCTAGCGACATACGTGACAACGTACCAGCATAGGAAACGTAAGATCAAAAGACATTATTTTCTAATCAACACTCTTCCATCAAACAGAACTGTTTGAGAAGTATGTTTTGTAATATGGTATAATTTTGAGAAATATAATATAAATCAACCATATTCCCAAAAAGAAAGAATGAAACAAAATAGAAAAAATAATCATTGATTCAATCAGCTTGCTTCTATGTCTATTAGATCTCTGAAATTAAAGTAGATCTTTAATCAAGTTGTTTTCCGACAAAAAATTTAACAAATTCCTCATAAGAAACAGTAACAATTAACTATAATAAACTCTTATCCTATAACTATGGAAAATGGAAGGAAACATTCCCATTAGTGGAGTTAAAAAGGTTTTCTCAGAGAACAAATTCTGTAGATGTGTCCAAATCTCTTAAAACTAGAGAGGTATGTTAAGACCATGTAATCAGATTCGAGATTACAATTTAATGTAGTGCGCTTTACCCAAAATGTAATCATGATAACGGATTCTGGTAATCTGTAATCATGGTTACATTTTGGGCAAAGCATACCAGATGAAATTGTAATCTGTAATGATGATAACATTTTGCCCATCTCTGTTAAAAACCATTTTAAAATTATTGCATCATCACCAATATTATATAACAATATGAACAGACAATATTAAACCCCTCCATCACCGAACTGGCACATACTATATAAAAAATTAACAATACTTATCACGCTTTCAACAGTTTTAGATAATTAGGTCTTATTTTGCTTAACGTGGTTGCATCCAGTTCTGAGATTCTGTGTATCCGCAGATGGCTCTTCATGTTAGACCTCTGTGCATATCCTCGTCCACAAATAGGACATTTGAACGGTGTCTCGCCAGTGTGTAGCCGCATATGTTCTCTCAAATAGTCCTCGTGGTAGAAACTCGTCCCGCAGATCTCACAAACCGCAGGTCTTTGGCCTGAAGGAGAAAAATTGAAAAAATAATTGAATATTGGAATATAAATAAATAATTTGTCAGGCGGCTTTAAGGCGATTACACATGCCCCATGAGGTGGTTTTTAACTTTTTTTTTCAAAATAAATAAAGAATGAAAATGTGCTAATTACGTTAAGCCGGAGGACTAAAGATTCTACTACTACTTTAATCCTAATATTATTATCATATAACATATCTCCCGCCGCGTCTGTCTGTGTGTTCGTGATAAACTCAAAAACTACTTATCAGATTTTCATGCAATTTTCATCAATAGATGATTGATGGATTCATTAGGAAGGTTTAGGTATATAATTTAATAAAGCTTTTTGTAAATTGTAATATGACGATAACTGTCGAGAAAGTCGGAAAAAAATAGGAGTTATCGCAATATTAACACTAATGTGCGTAAAAATAAATTGGAGCGCGGGCGTGGGTCTAACTATTCATGCGCCGCGGCTCTCTCCGTCGCTGTTGTCATATTATGTACATTACTAACAAATGTGATGTGTGTGTTTGTGTGTGGGTTTTGAATGTGATGATTACTGTTTTATTATATGTTTTATGTTTGTGTGGGGTAATTTTGGAGTATGGGTACTAAGGGGCAGGATTCCCGAAGCGAAGTGGGGGCGGGTTTACTAGTTAAAAATATAATTTTAAAAATTATCTTAACCCACGAGTCAATACTGATCGATGCTGTGATCAATATTGAATCTACGATCTTAATTATTTATCACTAACGAAAACTACGAGATGCTGATTCAGTCCATGCATTGAACATTAGTCCCAAACGTGGGTCAGTGGGCCGCGTCGTCAGCGATCTCCGTGTCGCTACGCGTGTAACATGCTCCACATTTTCGTTCTTTATTGGTTACTTTGCCTGCTACAGTAGATCACAGATCTGGTACATACTACATGATAGTATGTACCAGATATTTTCATAGCATAAGTGCATACGCTTTAAAATAACGCTTTATCCAGTAATATTATTTTTGTGAAAGTAAAAACGATTATTAATCTTAAATTGATATAGATTCTGGTCATTTTCAAACACAAATCGATTATGATATGTGATCTTTAAAATCGATAGACAAGAATAACAAAAATCGGCACACATTTGGTGTCCAGAACGTCACCAAGGAACAAGCAGACATACATAGACAACATTCATAACAAGCCTAAGGATCTGCACACATTATATCAACTCAACTCAGACACTGACAATGAATCAACTCTAGTAAAGGACTGAAATATGAGCTCACTGAGAGCATTCGCCTGTCAAGTAATAATTTGAGAATTTCGATTCGATTTCGATTTTCGCAATAACTTACAATACTGCTTCACTAACTGACCAGTATTGTGCCATACTTGATCAAGATATCTTTTCATAAAATAAAGTAAAACATTTACCTGTGTGAACTGATCTTTCATGTACAATTACAGATTTAGGACATTTATAAGTCTTGTTGCAAATTTTACATGAATATACCTTCTTTGGTATCAGATGTTTATTGTGGACATTTCTGATGTGTGTTGTCAATTCACCTTTGAAGGCAAATGCTCCGTCACACGTTGGGCACATAAAAGTCTTCCCTTGTGTATCATGTCTTCTCTTTAAATGTCTGTTTAAATAATACTGAGAAACTAACATCCGAGGACAGTGTGGACATTTTGTAGGTTGTTTATTGTGGACTTTTTTCTTATGCATGTTCAATTTATCCTGG
Organism: Ochlodes sylvanus; assembly: GCA_905404295.2. Classification (NCBI taxonomy): domain Eukaryota; kingdom Metazoa; phylum Arthropoda; class Insecta; order Lepidoptera; family Hesperiidae; genus Ochlodes; species Ochlodes sylvanus. The sequence goes on along the minus strand of FR990138.1, from coordinate 4,099,080 downwards.
TCTTTAAAAGTTTCCCCGCAAAGATCACACAGTCTGACGGGGGGTGGTTTTGGTACTTTTTCTACTTTCGGTATGATTACCTTTAATTGTTTTTGTCTCTGCGGTTTACTTTTCTTGATCTTTTTTTCTTTTAGACCTGCTGGCTTTGTTGATTTTATACTGTAATAATTGTTACAAATTTACAATTAGTATACTGTACTAACATAAATAGCTATTTGATAATGGGATTCATTATAAATATTCTGGATGTTGAGCTAAAGCACAGTCGCACAGATCCCCAAAACTAGTTGATTACTTGGCTTATATTTTTTCATATTGCATAGACACCCTGTATACTATAGTGTAGTGAAAATTAAAAGGCTTAAAATTAAAAGTAATTCTTAAGTAAGCAGTAACTACAGAAATGAGATCAGAATGAATCACTGTCTATCCTATTATTGTTATAAGCATTACTTATGTTCCATTATTAAAATCCTATAATCATTTAAAATAAGAATAAGAGTCGATATTACCACCATACATCTCCTATCCAAGCAAAATCACCCTCTAATATGGAAGACGCTACTTTATTTATGTCATTTTTTGTACTCTTTGCCTTAATTGTTAATTTTTTTGGACCTTTCCTTTTGGCTTTAGGTTCATCCTCGGTTTTTATTTCCTCCTTCAATTTCAACTGTATTAAAGGCAGGGACTCATCTGGATTGTCCGAGTCGTTAACTAAATTATCATCACTTTCTACTTCGTTTTTAATATTCTCTATATCTATTTCTATTTCTGACGCCTCTTTATCACTATAAAAGTTTTCATTTTTCACCGGTAATTGGTTTGCAAGGATTTTGGATGTTTGTCTAAATTTGGTAATAAAATTGCAGATAATTTCCAAGGTGTCCTTGCAGTTTTTACATATACTACGAGGATAGCCTTCAATATCTTCAATCTGTAAAATACACAGTAAGTACATTGAAACTTACATTTATGGTATAAAAGTAATTTAATTTCGTAAAAGAGATGTTTTGGTGAAAAATTTAAGAAAAACATTAAATATTATATATTAAATACATTACCTTTTCCTTTAAACACAAAGTAAGTCTAGAAAATATACTGCAGTCTTCATATTGGGAGTTTTCAAATATAGGATAGTTAGCACCACTCTCCAAACAAATTCTACACAAATTACACTTATCATTCATTGTTGTGCAGGTGTAGAATAAACGTATGAATATATTTACATGGTCAGAAATTCGACCAGTTTCTATTAACTTTTCTATCGTAGAGCTTGTTAATTATAAAATATATTTATTTGAATTGAATTTAAAAATCTGTTATACGTGATACAATCCATAATAGAAATGGAAATGGAACAAACAGTCAAACAAACAACAGCAATGTGAAAATCCCACACCACACGACATAATTATCAATATCAACATTGAATTGAACATTGTCAATATTGTCATTGTCATGTTGACAATTGACATTGAATTGAATGACGTTTTTATCATTTTCAATTAGAGGTCTATGGTTTATATAAACAAATAACTGCAAAGCCTGCAAACCAGAATCAGAGACTTCCATTTAATTGTGAAAAATAACTATAAAGTTTTAACAACAAGTTAATTTTCTAGATTAATTAGATTTATTTTCATTTGGTAATAAATGGCGGTGTCGACTTAATACCCGGCATTATAATCGGATAGGAACACTTTTACGGTTTACTGCTTATCATAATGTTTAAAGCACTAATAAAAATTAATATAGTAAATGAATATAATGTAATATGCACAAGATTTATATCGAAGCGAGAAACAAGCGAAAACATTGTTCACATTATAGTATCGTTGTGATTTGGAAATGGGTTAAACGGAAATGACGCACAATTGAAATGAAACGGAAACGAAAAAGACACAGACACACTTTAACGTGGGACAAAATGAGATAGGAAGCATCGACATGCGACTCGAAATAGCGGCTTACGGAAGCAAAGCAAAATTTCAATATTTTAACTGACAGTATTCGTTATTTTTAGTTTCTCTTCTTGCACATAAATTGATTTTTGATTTTATTTAATTCCAAATCTTTAATAAAAAAAATCTTATGATTTATGTGGTTACAACGTTTTTGTGAGTTATGCAATCAAATACAAATTCCAAAGGTAATCAGTTACTAATAATTTTGCTTTGTTTGCTGATATCATTCAGCTAAGTTTTTAAAACGTTGAGCTCCTAATTTAATACCGGTATTTTAATCACTGACTTGTCAAACACATTTTTTGTGAACGAGATCACAAGACTAACCATAGACAACATTGTATTATCCACTTGTCTTCTTCTGTCATCAGGTGATTGAGGGACCTGGTCGGGGTGTAAAAATCCAGAATAGGATTATAACGCCAATAAATTTATAAATCAATAATTTATCATGTCTGGAAAAGATAGATTACCGATTTTCCCTTCTCGGGGGTAAGTAATACTTGTAATGTGTTGTGTGTGTATGTTAAAGTGCTGCTTATAGGGTTTATAGGGTGCGAAATATCTAATTCTATAAATTGTCATATTTCGGATTCCAGTGCCCAGATGTTGATGAAGGCCCGTTTGGCTGGAGCACAAAAAGGTCATGGTCTCCTTAAGAAAAAGGCTGATGCTTTGCAAATGAGATTCCGTATGATCCTGAGCAAAATTATTGAGGTAAGTTGTGGCAATGCAGTACATAATAGGACGAAGTATATATGAGAATTAACTTACATTTTGTTACCTAAATTATCTCTATGTGTATTCTATTTATACATAACAGTTATCAGTTCAGATTAAAATCTAACACGAAAAAGTAAAATTATTTATCAGTGATTTTTTTTTAGACCAAAACTTTGATGGGAGAAGTGATGAAAGAGGCAGCTTTCTCTCTGGCCGAAGCTAAGTTCACGACTGGTGATTTCAATCAAGTGGTCCTCCAGAATGTCACCAAGGCTCAAATCAAGATTCGCTCCAAGAAAGACAATGTTGCTGGTAATTATTGCTCAACTTATATTAATAATATGAAAGTTTGTGTGTTTGTATTTTGGATCCATGTTGTTCAATCATGTTATAACAGCTGAATTCTAGACAGGCAATAAATTGCTATTAATAAAAAAGAGGAGTAGATTTTGATTAAATTTGGTACACACTATGTGACCTGGAATACAAGATCCTACTCTCCCTGAGAGGATACTATTCACCCTGGATATCTTTTCTTATAGATTTAATATTGATGTATTGTAAATTTATTGGTAACTGCTCTTATTAATCTTTACTGATAGGTTAAAAATTTGTTTGCCATTTTTTTAATGAATGACATACTTTAAATATCCATTTCATTAAATTCTGAAATCAATAAAATTATACATGTAAATAGTTATACATGTAAATAAATAAAATACTATACTAAGTAAATAGCACACATCAGCAATACGGATGTTTTGCATATTTATTTTTTTATTACTATTTTTTGCTTGCAGCTGCACCCACGTGGGTAATGTATCTATCTTATAATGACAAAATATCATTATACTTATTCTTGAGGCACATATTATCGGGTTAAAAAATATCCTTTCCCAGGTCTTAAACTCTTTAGATCAAATTTCATCTAAGTCAGTTCAGCAGGTTAAGGTTGAAAAGTTAGCAGACACACACAACTACGGAGTTACTTATGCATTCATAATGTTATAATGGATTATTGGTAATGCATTTGTGATTGATGTTAGACATTACACAATTATTTAGAAAAGACTTCAAACTTTTATTATTGGTGCCCTGTCTTTTGGTTTGAACCTATGAACTCTTCTGTAATAGATAAAAAGTATTCACTTAATGCTTTATTGCCTTATTTATCTCTTTCCAGGTGTAACCCTCCCAATCTTTGAGTCATACCAAGACGGGTCAGACACTTATGAACTGGCTGGTCTGGCGCGTGGTGGCCAGCAGCTAGCTAAGCTGAAGAAGAACTTCCAGAGTGCGGTTAAGCTGCTGGTGGAGCTCGCATCGTTGCAGACATCGTTTGTTACTCTCGATGAGGTCATCAAGATCACCAATAGGCGTGTCAATGCTATTGAGCATGGTAAGTGTTGAAAGTAACAGTCATATTTTATTATCTACATTATCTACCTTAATAGCAAGGTCTCAGGTTCAATATTGATTTAGGTTTTCATTTCGGAAGTAATACTGTTTCCGATGTATTACATACAGTTTATTTTTATGTAGGTCACAAACAATACTTTAAATATAATATTTTAATTGTATCCATCTACAATATTAAATGTGATATACTTATTTAGTTACTTTGCAATAATAATGCTTATTCTTTTAAAATAGAAAAGGATGTGTTTTATCTGTTACACATAATTATGTAAATGGCATTCATGTCGTTGATGTATATATTTTTTACTTTAGTGATTATCCCCCGACTGGAGCGCACGCTGGCCTATATCATCTCCGAACTGGATGAGCTGGAGCGTGAAGAGTTCTACCGTCTGAAGAAGATCCAAGACAAGAAGAAGATTATCAAAGATAAAGCCGAGGCAGTAAGTTCAATTGTACACGCTATGAATCATTTTTGCTAATTGATCAATTCGATTTTAACCAATTCATCATAACATATTATTATTGTGTCTTTAAAAGTGGAATCATTTATTTATTTATTTATTTTTAATTGTTCCAACGACTTGTGTTACAATAGGCGGACCGATAGGCGGACTTATACAATAGGCGGAATGTTAAACAGAATTCTCTAACAACCTTGGGAAAGCGCAGAGAACTAAGAATGAAGATGGGGAATCATTTAACAATACTGTGTTGCTCCGTTCGCAGCTAAACAGTATTTTACACATTTATATCATTTGGTAAATCCGGCTCGAAGGACCATATAAAATTTATGATGTCCACTACACTCTCAGGATAATAAATATACATTGTGAATTTTATTTGTTCAGAAGTCACAGAATGTCACCGTTCCTGCATCGTACAACCGATGCGCGGTCGGTATCCAACCTTACGTTATTAATATCCGATCCGCACGGCGTGGTTCAGCTCGTCGTTCGTTATGCGTGCCGCGAAGGATTGGATAGCTTGCCTTCGTCAGTGTATTCAAAAAGATTCCGTCTTGATGGTAAATGGCCTTAGTAAAGTAAGTTAGTGCTTGACACTAACTTTACTATAAAAAAATCAAATTAATATTTTGCTTTGCTTACCTCAGCCGCCATTTTGCCGATGCTTCATTCGCGTCATTTCCGTTTCAACGAATTCCAAATCACAACGATACTAAAGAAGTATTCACTTCAAAAAATTACTAACAATTGATTATAATATCAATATATAAAGTTAAATTAATATTGTCAATTACAGAAAAAGAAGGCGATGATCGCAGAGGGCAGGGACGTTCGCAGTATCGCCAATCTGCTTGATGAAGGGGACGAAGACTTGCTGTTCTAAGCCTTTCCACTTGTACGCAGCCAGTTAGTAGGACGCAGGAATTCGGTCAATCAAAGTTGACACATGATGTGGAGACAAATTTGTTCGTTAGCATGGTTCTTGTTATATTGGATCATGCTCATTCTAGGTAATCATTTTCTGAATTTAGATACAAATAAATGTCATAAAGACCATCTTTAAGACACTCTTCGATTAAGTCTTCCGTCTATAAGCCCGCTGAGGTTTTAACCGTATCCAGTGTCCAGTACGCTTTCGTTGCATAGAATTTAATGATATTACAGTGTTGTTTAAATATGTAAATACTGCATTGTTCTTGGTGAAATTAAGCTTCAAATTAAATATCCCTTATATCCTTATTGAATCCTTTTGAGGACTGTTATAATGTATGTGTTATTGTATGTAAGCATTCCAGCGATGTTAGTTTAAATGTAATTCAGGTTTTATTTTTAAAACTATTTAGCACAAAATTTGTAACTTCATTGAGCATTTGTGCATTTTTACAGTTATTATTTTCGTGTAATTATTTTTAAGAATTAATGGTGTTAGACACGTTTTTCATTTATTTATTTTACATAGTTTTTTAAGTGAAACCTGAAAGTAGTAGGGCATAGGGCCTTTACTTCTACAAGTGCTACTGAACATAAAATCAGAATAAGTACACCCGATGAAGTATTTAAATACGGTTTTTGAATTGTTGTTTGATTAATAGAGCAGTATATTTTAAGTAAGCCATCATGTAAATACAAGTTTGTGGAGCGAAATATAATAATTATTATTGACTCAATCGTGTTTTTTTGATACGCCTTGTGAACGATATTTTGTGCCATTTGAACTGCAGTCAATTAGTACCTATTCGTAAATCGCCTTGAACAGTGTGGATGTTAGCTCCACTTAACGCTGGCACTTTTATAGGAGCAGTTTTTATTAAAATATTTGATATCCATTTTGAATACCTGTTTCGAATCAATTTTATTTCATTTTCCCACCGTGAAATGCGCAAATAATGAATACGAGCATTCCCCCACGGCTACGCCCGCCATTAAAAAAAAACAGTTTATCTACTTTTTTATCTCCTTAAGCGGGGAACTTCCAAAAATCCTCTCTTAGTGCTCCCCTACACTCCCCAAGGAACATACATGCCATTTCAGCGTCTTGCGTCCAGTAGTTTCAGCTGTACGTTGTCTGTCAGTCACTCAGTAACGGAAGAGTTTCCTAAATTAAGATTAGTGATGAAACTGTAGCCCACTTGGTATTGGCCCTACTACTCGGAACGAGGGGTTCCGGGTTCAATTCCTGGCCTGGGCATATTTATGTGACAGTAAACGCTTGTTCTCAGGCCATGGGTGTCAGTCAACCAGTGGTGCGTTGTGTCCTTAATTTAGTGCGGGGAATGGGAGTCTTAGCGTTTATCGGTGACATTGGACAACATTCTAAGATAAGGATTATGAAATAAAATATGTAGTTAAGATTTTAATTGTATTTTAATGGTCCTAAATTTACAAGACCACCATAACTTTAAACAGAAATTAAATACAAGTTTTTACATAATGAAATTTGAATTTTTAGCCAACTTAAAAGCAGTACAATTTGATAGTCGTACGTTTATTGTACAAATATTTCTGGAGCACAAAAATATATTTCTTCATACATACATACATAAAATGTACGCAATGGTGGACGCTAATGATTTGTCGTCACAAGAAAATATTTATTACCCTCTTTTTTGAGTAAACCGAAATCTACGGCATTTCTCAGTACGTATCCTATCTCTTTTCCTGTGCGACTTGGGTCGTTGCACGCTTTGTAATGTCTCTTCAGGAAACTTATAATTCTACGGGACGTTAATCCTTCACTGGAAGGGATTTCGTGGAAAGCCCACAGTACAATAGCTGCTGGGTTCTTATTTCTAAGTCCACTTTTGATTCTTCTGAAATTTATTATTCTTCTTTCAACACAATTTGTACAACAGGATGTGGACGACTTAGTGGAGAATGACTTGGTGTATCGTAGCTTCATCGTTAATTTTTTTGTTATTTAATATTTTCCGATTTTTATACAAGCAGTGACAGATTTCTAATTTGATTTAAAAATTGTCATGTAGTAGTTTATGCTCATATTTATTTATCGTCTGTGCTCTGTAGTATACAGTATACAGGCAGTTAAAACCTAATTCATGCCCGGGACAGAGGACCAATGCAACCATAAGTAATGCAACACAATATTTAATTTTAACTAAGAAAAAAACTAAGGTTTGTGAGGCCTCGCATAGTTTTTCTAACGTGTAATAAGTTTAAAGGCTATGTGACATTGTCGCCTTCCCGCCAAAACTCCGCCTTTATTTTACGACCTAATTCTAGTGGTATTGTCTAGTATTCAGTAGATTAATGGGATTCCCTTACTTTTCTGTACGAGAGTAATAGATCGTAGCAGAGTTTTGTGTTTATTGACCTCAGTTGCTCTGTTCTTTACAATTGTTCTGTGTTAACTCTATATTATTTTAGAAGCCCTGCCATTTAATTCGTTCATGAGTCGATACAGTAAGTTTTCTAAATCTCTTATAATATTATAATCACAATAAAATTGTAAATGTATTGCACTTTTAAAACAAGGGAACGCTCAGTCAAGACAGTTAAAGTCAAATTGAGAACTGGCTTAGCCACTACCACGCCTCTGCCTGCGGGAGCTAGACTCGGGGTCACACGCGGCTAAAACAAATGTATAGAAATTGAAATGTATGAGTCGCCTAATCGGTTGTTCGCGCCGGCGGTGGCAGGCGGTATGTCAGAGCGGCAGACGGCGGCGCGGCGGCGATGCGCGGCGCGGTGACCGGCGGGGGGGATGGGGGGTCGCGGTCGCAAACAAAATGAATGAACAGAGAACAATGACCTATGCGGCATGCCATGAAGCAGAGCGGCGCGACTAGCGGCACGGAGAGGACGGACTCAGCGCCATTTTGTATAAATATTTTTAGCGCAAAATGGACACGAAAGATTTTATTGCTGAAATATTCAATCGACCGCCTATTTGGATGTCCAAACATCCCCACCATAGATTAAAAAATGTAACACAAAGACTGTGGAATGAAATGAAACAACGTTTTCCAGAATACGAAGGTAAATTATTTGAATTGTTAAGGATGCTCATTTTATATTTTCATGTGTCTATTTATTGCACATACATTTATCAATATTAGGTATTAGGTAATTAAGGGTTCCATTCCCGATTGGAGCAGCCATTAATGCTTCATTAACGTTCGCTGCGGATCACGTATATCCGTCGTGTTTTTTTCCATATAAAATTACCTATTAAGTTAAATTATTGACAAAGTAATTTTTGTACTTATCGCGTATCGCCATTGCGCGTGATGTAGATCGATTATTGCGCTTCGATCGGATTGACTTTTTGCTCTTTGCTAATTTACCCACAATATTTCTATAGTCTTGATCTTTATTTCCGTCTTTTTGTCTTACAATATTATGTAGAACACACGCGACTTTTATTATCAACTTTGCATGTTTTGTGTTTGTCTCTAAAGTGTTTATTAAAATACGCCACTTGTTGGTCATAATGCCCAAGGCACGCTCGATTGTAACTCTGGCTCTTGTTAATCTTTCATTGAAGATTTTTTTTTCTCTGTCTAAATTGACACTTGGATAGGGTCGCAATAAATACGTTTGTAACGGATAAGCTTCATTTCCCACCAAAACGTACGGTACTTTAATCTCCGAGTGTGGCAGTTTTTGTGGTGGAGGTACATTAAATCGATTATTGTTAAGCATCTTCTTTAACATAGACGAATGAAATGTACCACCATGGCTATTGAGATCTTTATTACAAACCTCGATAGCGAGGAATTTATAGTCTGCGTCCGAAATAGCTTGCAGTACCAACGAAAAGTGCTTCTTTTTAGTTTCCTTTAATATCCGGAAATGGTTTTCGTCTATCGATCCTATGCAGTTAGGGAATTGCCATTTTTCAAAAAATTCTTCGGATATTTTTTTTAAACTCTCTTGCGTTGGCTGAGGCATATAAAGTTCAGTAAAAGCTTTCCATATCGCATTGAGCGTCTGATAAATTGTTCTAGCTACTGTACTTCGTCCAAGGCGATATGAATGCGATAGTGTCCTTAAAGACATTCCTTGTGAAAGGTACCTGAAACAAATACATATTAATATCGATTTCAAATTATTATTCTTATTACAGTTGAACAATTAAAGAAGAAATGGAAGAATCTTAAAGATACCTATCGGAAAGAACTAAAAAAATTTACTACACGCCCAGGAGACCCTTACTTCGTGGACGACACTCCGTCGCAGTGGATATATTTTAATAATATGTCATTTTTAAAAGAAGAACTTTTTACACCCGAAAATAAGTCCAATCTGAAATCTAAACACCAGAACACAGAATGTGTACAGGAAACCGAAGACTTGCCCAATCTGAAATCTGAACATCGGACCAAAGAAACTCAACATGAAAGTAAAGAGTTGTCTAATGTCAAAATTGAATATCAGAACAGTGAATTTGAAGATGAAACCGCAGACTTGTCTAATGTCAAAATTGAATATCAGAACATAAAATTTGAACATGAAACCGCAGATTTGTCTAATCTACAATCTGAAAATCAGGACACTGTGACTAAAAGTGAAACCGAAGAGTTGCCCAATCTTAAATCTGAACATCAGGACACAGAATCTGAACATGAAACCGAAAACTTAAACAATGTTCTTTCTCCATCGGAAGAACATACAATGTCGTCCCCGTCACCTTTAGGATCTCCTCGGCCACTAAATGCTTCACCCGAACCATGTTCCAGTTCGAATACACTAAACATTTCCAGAAAACGGCTTACACCAAATGACATTCGGGCTGAATATTTGGAAATAGAAAAAAAGAAACTTAAAATCTTAGAACAGGATTTCGCTCGACAAAATAATACTGTGAAACAAAATTCACCAGAAAAAACGGACGATTATTACTATCTTATGAGCCTCTTACCTGAAATGCAAAAATTTTCTTCAATTCAAAAAATGAGAGTGCGAAATAAAATAAACCAGGTTTTAATGGATGAAATGATTCTAAATAATAAGTAAATATAATGATTCTGCCTATGCATCACGTAATTCACGTAGCTACTTACTACGAACAACGACACATAAGTGACATGATTATAATTTATAACTACTTATTAAATAATTTTTAAGTACGCTCAATTACCTATTCAAATTCTGGAGGCTTATAAATAAGTTAGCTAAATAGGTAAGCAAAGTAAATAAAACATTATCGTAAATGAATAGGTATATAATTTAAAAGTATGACTAGGTTGGTATCTAGTTATCGAATTGTAAAGGTTCAATATTTTAAACAAATACGTGCTGTACATAATTATGAGATTATTGCAAAAAATATAATTTGTTATGATTAAGTTCAATTCCTACATAAAAATAAATAATTATAAAATTATGTGTTTGTAATTTTTATGTTTATATTTTTTAGATCATTATTAAGTATCTATTCTACTTACCTTAACGTAAGAAACAGCTTTTCCGCATTAGTGACAACCCTTTTGGATTTGATTGGTAAACGTATTTTTATATTTTCAAGAATATAATCGAACGTTTTTACACTCATTCTTGTGTACTCGTAAAATTTCTCTGGACGTTTCCTATATTCTCTGTATAAACGACGGAATTCGCCACACAAGTATCGCTTTTTATTCTCTTCGTCGACGCCTTCTCTTAAATTTAAGATATCGTATGTAAAATACGCACTGCTTTCAAGGCACTGAAGAGCCAGTTTTGATAACGGCATGTCTAAATACGTCCACATCGTCGGTGTCGCTGCCGCTAGTGGAGGGGACTCACTGACACTGACTTCACTGAGTACTCTGAGTAGTGACCGCACGGCTCCCCGCGCCCCGCCAACTACCGCGGGCGAGCCGCGCCGCGTCGTTCTGTCAGTCGCGTCTGTCAGTTTGAAACATAATGTATATCCATGTATACTTAACCGAACTAATTCGAAACAGCTTTCAATCTCTAGGTACTCTAGTTGTTTACTTAGCTGCACTGGTCTCTTTTCCAAGAACCTATACGAAAATCTGCACATAATTCAATGTGAATTGAACTACAGGACAAGAGTAAAAAATTCCAGCAACTTTTTAGCCTTCTTTTAGTCATGTAATTATAATATCCCATTTTTACTTGTTCTGGAAAAACTGCGGACATCCTCATAAATAATTAAGTGTTTGTTATGAAGCTATCTCATTCTCCAGCTGAGATACTGAACTAGTCGGCCGACTAGTCGGTCGACAAATCGTTTCTCGCTCAACCAAAGGCACATATCCGGTAACCGGGGTGAATTATTGCAACTTCATTTACTATGACGCGGGGCGTATTTTGTGCGATGAATGTAGAACAAGCTTTTGTGCTCTTTACGGCTGCGTTTAGAACCGGAATTTTCTTGTTTTAGTACTCTATGCTCGGAATTTCGGTTAAGGAACAAACTGGCATAAAAGAACTTTGAGGTTTTACGGTAAATTTCGTAATTAGGCAGGAGTTTATTTTGTTTCACAAAATAATTATGAAAATAAATTACCTGGAGGTTGTTGAAAGATCATGAGAATGTGAATATTCCAAATATGGAATCTAAATGTATTCATTTTAATTAATGTTGTACAATAATATACCTATGTAACGTTGATTTTTTTAGTTTCAAAACCCGGTAGATTCGCATTCCTCTGTCGTATTCATTTAATGAATTGACATTAAGTGAGTAACTTCAGTACCAATCAGCTTACGATCCATATCCATATAAACCTATAACATTAAGATATTGAGAGGATATTTACCACTAATCTGCTGCATGTGCGGTAAAATAGGTCGGTCTGAGCACTATTGTGCTCTGTATTCAAGGGATAGCGCGCGAACCAGGAGAGGCTAGGACGAACCGCCTCATTATTCTTCGGAGAGGATTATGTGAACTATTTCTTCAGTTACGGGAAATCTTTTAGGAAGCGGTGAAATGAAGTCGAAAGGGTTTGTTACACTTCGGTGCATCGATTGGTAAATTAAACTTTATTAAAATAAAAGGCATTCTCTACCAGTCAGCTCTGGGTGGATGTGGAAAAGACAGATGGTAGGTGCGAACAAAGACCAAAAGGAAAAAGAGAATGTGGCTTTTGTCTATAAATATGGTAAATCTGAACAATATAAAATGGAAAAATATATGCAATAATAATATATAAACATACATAATTTATAAATTATAAATACATAAGATTAATATAATATAGCAAATACTATTTAAATTCTTGTAAGCCTTAGAAAGTTTCCAATTTAAGATATTTTAAGATAATATATCTTTAACTTGAGTAACCGAGTTACGCCTTACGAGAATCCTTGTTCGGAAACCTTACAAATTCTCTACTGCGTAGGTATTTGCTGCAGATTTTCAATGGATGACTTACATTGCTCGTGTACTATACGTGCAACATTACTTTTATATTTCAATTGTTTTAATCTAGCTTCTGTGAATGCATAGCTCTTGCAATCAGTGTACTAACAACACAGAGGAACGCGCGCTTTTACTTGGCGGAACCATTTTCAGTGGGCGTCGGGGGTGGGGGCGCAGGGAGGGCGTATAGAGTGTTGTTCCCTGTAAACGTCAGGGGTGATCATGGTCTGAAACGTAACTGGAGATAGATATGAAGCACAAGTGCTGTAAAAAATAAGAATCGCGCGGCAAATTTGCGTGGCTAAGTGATGGCTGCCTGCCTGTGCCTAGCGCGAATTCTGATGCGATGTGTTGTTTTAACGGAATTGTACGCCTTTACGTGGTATTGTAAGAATTATTTTGGATACGATTTTTATTGTGTTATAAATATTTTTTCCTTTCCTTCTTGTAGTAGTCGTTTTTAAGTAATCAGTAATAAGTACTTAAAGCATCACTGATGTGATTAACCGATGTGCATTAAGTATTACCTACTGATGTCAAGACGCGCCGGCGGGCACTTACCATCAGGTAGACCACGTGCTCGCATGACGTCTATTTACATTCAAAGACATATGTTACTTACATGGCAACATCTAAAATGATTCCTTTCCGTTTCCTTTGTCCGCCTCTCCACTGTAATCTTTTGGTAGCATAGTAGCATTCTCGGTTAGCTTTACCCTATTAAGTTTGTAGTAGATGTATCTATTGTGTAGTGGCTTTGAGTCCCGCTTCAATAAGTGAGGAATCTAGTTAAAGGCCGACCGCTGCCAGTGATTATGCCAAGCTTAATTGATTCATCTCTGTACGTAAACAGCTACATTAGTGGTTTAGTGTTGAGAGAGGCTTGGAGAGTAATATCGTAACTTCAGTGCCAGCTGGTGGTATAAGAATCCGGATTTAGGATGGTGGCTCTTAAGCTTTCCGAATCCTCTGATAACACTTAAACGATACTACTACATCTTCTCTTCTACTCAAAGGTTACCTGTAAGATATTAGTATTTTAGTGACAAAGCCACCCTTTTCATTACTATAATAAATTTTTTATTGCTTTTCAGATTTAGTTTAAGTACATTAGCAAGTGGCCAGAGCCTCCTTTTAAGCACAGAGTGCCGGTATTAGAAGTGTCTACTCTTCAGTTGGCTATAAGTGAAGTTATTAAATACAAATGTCTTTTATACCTATTTGTAGTGTATTGAAATATAGAGAACGAATTAAATAAATCTAAGATCATGCTAATTAAGGTTTGGAACTGTTGTTTTGTTTTCTTTTGTTTTGTGCTTACTTTGTTTTTAACGTGGTGTGTGTGTTTGTGTGTGTATGAATTACTTTTTCTTTTAATTCAATTTACGTATCTATGTATGTAATTTTGTGTACAAGGTATGCATGCTATTGTATCTATGAATAATAAATAGATGTATAAACAAGTGATTTTGAATATGGCTTTCGAGTTTAACATCTGCAGAAACTGTTGCAAATTGTAAGGTATGCTAATCGGCTATTTCCAAACAATAAACAATAAAATCATTTTATAGATTGATTGATTTGACGGTAAGTACAAAGAGATTTTGCGGCATTCATCATGCCCTTTCACGTTTCTTGGACAGTTTTTCACCTCTAAAGAAAAAAATGATTCATAAACCTATTCGACCAGTTCAAACGATAAAGAACTTTGTGCTGTCGTAATAAAGGTAACGGTGTGTGAGACTCTACATATTTCAATGAAATTGTGTCTGGAGTTTCATAGCCGAAGGTCGCTTGGGTGGTTTGTTCATCGAAGCCTTGTACCTAGAAAGCACTAAACATTATTGCGATCATGAAAATTTTATGCCTAACTGTCTATTCTGGCTTGATGACGAATTAGTAGGTACGTTCACTAATAAAAGCTAAAAAGGTAGATTGGGAATGTATGTTATACATCGTAAAACATTTTTTCGGTGAGTACTTGTGTGTTATGATCATTGTAGCATTTGCAACCCTAACTGTCTCCTCTCGCAATGTACCTTACATTGTCCACCACGCTAGCTAACTGTGGATTTGTGGACTATGTTCTAGGCCTCTTCCGTGATAAGGTGAGACTCGAGCTCAGTAGTGGGACATTATTGAGTTGAAGCTGCTAGTTGTGGACATATGGACCATTTTCCTTAAGCGTTGGTATTGGTACCTATGATATAGTGGGGTGAGTGCTAAGTATAAAACTTAGTCGAGCTATGCGCAGTGTATCGCCATACGTGATAGGTATACTTAGGTACAGCACATTTACAATGTAAGCGAATTATGTTAATGAGGTTCAAACATTTGAGATACATAGTTAGCAAATAGATGATCTTCTATTTGATGTTACTCATGATGTTATGAATGATTCTGTTAGGATATGTACAATCACCGCTTGCTTAGTCGAATTAGGTACGACTCAGATTACTCTCTAGATAGTTTTTTTCCTTTTGCAGACTTTTACTCAGTTCTCCGCTATCTGCCTGACTTCAAATTAATAGGTCACTTAAAACTAGGAGTAAAATTCATCAGCTACCTGTAAAAATTACCCTGCATAAATCCTGAACCTCAAAATTTTATTTGCTCCGTTCAGAAAACCCTCTATTACCAACGGAAAAAGTCTTTAGACGCGACGGTCGGTCCGTGGATTATTTTTTCATCAGAAATAGGGGATTAGGTCGCGGAACTTTCTGAAATACTACTGGCATTACTTTTTAATACCCCATTGTTTAGACTGAATTTCCTTTGAGGTTAGAGACGCATGCATATTTATAATGTTACGACACCTTACGACGAACGTAATCATATGTTTTGAAAAATGCTCACACTTACACCTCCCTTCTCGGTCACAGTTTAAGATGTGGAGGCTACGTGCTGATGAAGTTTTTATATTATAATAGAACCGATCGTTTTGATGACTGTGATAACGTCTTATAAATTGATGGGCTGCGTGCACGAAAAAGATTCCCGTTCCGCTGCCGTCAGAGCGTGACGTCAGAGCTAGCAGTTAGAATAGTTCTGTTACTGGAACGCCGCCACGCGAGCTTCGAGAACTTTTACAACAACCTCCGCCCACCTCGACGGAAACCATGACGGACAAATGATGAATACGCGACAACGTGTTTTCATCAATGTCTTTATGACGATTTCACGTAAAACGGTCTTCCGTAAACAGACTTTACAGACGACCAATTTTCAGATGTCATCCAGAGGTCTATAGTCTTCTCCGTCTACGGGGCTGAAAGACATGAACATTATACAGACAAATCACAACAATGATTGCCACAGGGGTATCTGAATTGGTAACCAAGCACATAGTCAACTGACAGACTATAACAGCACCCGTCATTTTTTTGGAGGGAAAGTACAATTTTAATATTGATAGTTTGGGAATAGTTCGGGGTAACGTTATATAGTTTAATTCAATTTATGTTGGTATATATTAAAGAAACAAGTACATCTTTGGAACAAAATATATTTCAATACAAAAAATAACAATTACGGCGCTTAAATAACAACAACTCACTTGATAGCTCTTTCGCAAAACAAGCTACACTTGTTCATTGTCGAGTGCTCTACAGAAATTCTTTATAGGCAGAGCGAATACCTACTATCTCATCCAGTTTGCTACGAGCTTTTAATTATTAGATTAAGTTTATTACCTACAATAATAAAATTTACTGTTGACTGGCTGACTTCCGTATTAGAATAAACATAGGCTTAGTTTACTCTAATATTTCTGATACGAATTCCAAATGTATACTAGGTATAACCTACAATAACAATTTGTATAGGTAGGTCACTTTTTTTTAATGTTCGGTGTACAAAAAACAAGAATCAGTAGGAAGCAGTTTCGGTAGGAATTTTCTCATTATAAAAAGCAACTTTTGGATAAATTATCATACAACATACAAAAGTAGCGCAGCAGTGATACCAAGCGGCTCGAACGTCGGACTCCCGAACGGAGGGTCCTGGGTTCGAATCCTGCACGCACCTTTACCACTGCTGGCTGCAAGTCCACCACGCTGGCCAAGTGCAGATTGGCACACAGACCCACACAGACACACACAGACAAACAACGATTCAGACACCTTTGGGAACATACGGAGAAGTCTCAAGTACTTATGCAAGTTTCTTTGCGATGTTTTCCTTAACCGAAACAAGTGATAATTAAATAGTCCTTGCCCCTCTCAGACCTCACTGTGTTGGCCCTACAAAATCCTGAAAGAAAAGAATTTCCTGTTGTTTCTTGCTGATTAGAAGCGCATTTGCCAGGTGACCTATCTGTAGCTTTCATCTTGTAAAAATGATTATGTCCGTAACGTAACTATATCTATGTAACAAAGTCAGAAAGGTTTTTAGATAATTACCATTCCAATTCTGCACGAGTATTTACAAGTCGAAACCGTAAGCCTGCAAGTCCGAAATTACACTTTTAAAATTTACCCATCAAGCCATCAGGAAACAAAAGCTTAATCGGGTAAGAGGCTCGAGATGGGAGGCGCTACGGCTGCAGTGCTGAAATTTTACGTCCCTCCGAGGGGTGCAAGGGGTGCATGAATAACGTTATCCGTGTCTGCATCTGCCTATGAAATGTGGATGCGCGAAATATTACGTGTAACGGCTACTTAGTTCCCAGAGATGGGCATAATGTAATCATATACACTACACATCATGATAATAGATTTAAATGTAATCTGGTGCATTATTATTCATTATTACGGATACTGTTACGGCATCGGTTACGGCATGTCGGTCCCGGTTGTTACAATTTGGTAGCAGTCGTTAATCCATGCAGATGCAGCAGATGCCTTCGGGCGGCATAAACATTTCCGACACTTGGGTTGGCCACTAATCTCTCCCCCAATCCGCACTGGAGCAGCGTGGTGGAGTGTGCTCTAGGCCTCCTCAGGTATGAGGATTAATGAGATGAATCCAATAAGACCTAAAATGACGTTTATTTATTAACGTTATAGATAAGCTTATTATTGTAGATTTGTAACTGTATATAACACGACAAACTTCAAACATAAGCAACAACTAAGTATAGCAGAATATATGTCAACATTCTTCACTTTACGGTGGCATTAATTCTAAGGCTTCCCGAATTCGATATGGCTCCCCGGGGAGTGGAGCCCGCCTTACGAACCTAAGTTGTCTCCTTCATGACTACTGATGTCGCGATAACTAATGAATAACTAAATAACTAATGAGTGAGAGACTGTACTTACTTAATTACTTTAGTTTATGCTACTTAAATAATACGTAACACAACCCTTGTTTTAATCATACATTAGTGACAATCCTTGTTAATTTTTAGATGCCTTTATAGTATGTACTTATGTATATGTATGTATACCTACAATTCTTTTTCAAAGTGTCGCTATGTGGAAAAAAACATTAGCGTTTTTAAGGTTACGTACAGTACCTAAAGGGTGACAAACTGAATCCTATTAATATGCCTCCGCTGTCTGTCTGTCTGTCACAAAGCTATATCTCTTGAACGGAAATAGGTAGATGTAATTCCAAGACTGTAATTTCCAGCGCCGTTAATCATTATTTACGTACGTGGCATAACTGCGGGTTGAGGTCACAGAGTGCTATAAAAAGTTATGTATAATTATATGAAAGGGGGTCACTGTACAAGTAACATTAAAAAAGGGGGGCTTTCTACATTATATCTTGTTACAGTTAAATAAATAAAGTTAATAAATATAGTTAAATAGAGTTATATCGCTTGGTGGTACGAAACTATATCTCCGTACTATATCTCGTACGACTCCGACTCGCATTTGACCGATTGTTTATTATAACGATTGTATTAATAAATAATAAGTCAGATCACACTACATAATAGATTGGAAAGCACAAAAGCAATTTGTTTACATTTACAAAACGTAATCAATTAATTTAAAATCACATCACCGCAGCAAAATTTTAGTTCGCTACCAAATTGAGCAAGCGAGCTTAACTATTTTAAACTGGCCTCAATGCGCAGACTGCTACGCATGAACGCAAATAATAAAGAACTATTCTCTATGTCTAATATCTTATAATTATTATTTATTTAGTGAAATTTTGTGTGGCAATTGTAAGTATGTTTATTAATAAATTTACTATTTCTAAAGCGTTGTAAAATAGTAACAAGTACAAAAATTACAAAAAATAAAAAAATAGTATAAAAATTAAGCTTCAGTGTCTTAGTCTTAACTTAACTACTTTGTGGTCTTAGTAAGAGAGGAAGGTCTGCAATCAGTTACCTCTGAGACTCGTAACGCTGTATAAATAGTCCTATATGTATATGAAGTATAGCTACGGCCATTAGTCTACGACACTAGGCTCGATTGGATTACTTTACTAACCTGTGAAACTTCTCAGTTTAAACACAATTATTTTTGTGATTTACTTTGGTGACGACATACTAATTAATTAATAATAAAGACGCTTTTAATACTAGATATAAAACACTGGCAACTAAAAATTACTTGTAGTTTTATATGACTATCATTTATTTATTATGTTATAGCATATTGTAAGAAAAGAAATAATGTTGATACTTCGTCCTACTTTCTTTGTTACGTAGCTCCTAGTGTGACTACTGTCCAACAGATGGCGTTACCTGATGTCGTTGAGCTAAAATCACTACAAAGCATCTTCACCTCATTACACCTTAATCCAAATTCTTTCCAATGTTTTCCACATTCATAATATTTTGTCATAACTTGATATTTTATTATAGACAGGTAAGCAGCAAAGTGTCCAAAGTGACCTTATTTATAATTAATAATTAAAACAATAAAAGTAAAACTAACAAATAAAATTTACATAATATCTGAATAATTCATAATTAGGTACGTAAGTACCTAAACTATGTTAAGTTTCCAGTCTATTGACGGAAAAGCAAAAAACATCTTAAGGAGACCTGTATACCTGTGAGTTCTCCATGACGTTCTCGAAGGTATATGGAGTTAGCCATTAATCAGTAGTCATAGTTTACTCCTACACCTCACTTTGTGGGAAGGGACCCAAACCCATGACTGCAATAGTCACTCTCACGGAAGATGACTATAACCCAACTTCACTCTCTAAGCCATTGGTTTAATAATAAGGTGAAGGTGAAAGGCACAAGCAAAACGAGTCGAGTGTCTGCAGTCTGTGAGCTACCTGACGTAACGAGGTCTGTTGAAAGTAAATCAATAATGTAGATCAAAGAGGATTGTCACATCACTTGCTTTTGGTTAGTTAGGTTACTTCGGGGTCTAGAGAGGCGTCAAATCGGCTCAGTTCTTTATTCACGTTTTTAATTTAAACATTTGAGGAACTAAATAGCTGGATTTTAGGTGGAGTGTGTGTGTTTTTCAACAATTTGCAAGATAGTCACCAACTAAACTTGGATACTTAATTTGTCAGCATGCAGAATGTCCAATTACCTGTTCAGGATTCAGGAATCTAGTTCTTCAAATGGAATGTAGGTACTTAAAAAGGAACAGGGCCTAGGTTCGAATCCTACCCTCACCTGTAGATTTTATACATTAGTTGCATCTACATACCTGTATAATTTTTATAGTCAGTCGCCGAACGTCAGACGGCCTCATGATAAGTGATCGCCATCTATGCACATCCGCAATACCAGGGTATCATAAAAGAGTTGCCGTCCGAGCAGTAAATCAAGTTCCTTAATTACCACCTGCTTAAGTGAAGATAAACATCGCGAGGAAACCTATAAAATAACTGGCGTCTCTAGCGTTTCCTCCTTCACGTGGTGGTATTACTGTTTCTGCAGATATAGGTCATGAGTTGCCAATGACCACTTCCCACTATATGACTAAAGATCTCCCTGGTCTCCACGAAATCTCTTTGGAATTACCTATGTCTACTCGTGTTTGACCCGAACCTAGCTGTGGGACAGTTACAGGCGAGGTCGTATCTCTTTATAATCTATCTATGATCTAAACTCTATGTAGACCATAGTGTTGTCAAAAGATAAAAACCATAAATAAAATAGATTTCACACTGCACGCACGAAATTCAAATGCCCTCCAAGCTTCAAGAAAACCGTCACCATATTTCATGATCTCTATACTCTGTGGTCCGTTGTACTTCACTATGCACACACAAAAAGTAACTTTAATCCAAAGACAGAAGATTCAAATTAATATTGTATTCACTAAGGTCCCTTTCAACTCAGGTAATAATAAAATAAGAGATTACATCTTTGCGTAAGCAACAATAGGGCTCCCACTTATTTTATTAGGGTAAGCTTTTTATGGGAAAATAAATTATATCCCTTACTGCTGAGGGTATAGTTTCGCGTAACAATTTGTGAGATTTGATTATAACAAAGTTGAGTTGTGATAGGTAATCGGTTGTTTAAAACGTTTAGCGTGAACGGCGATGTTAACCGTGTCATGACGACCGTGGCTAGTTCATCAGATATAATATAGGATTATTCGTCCTATTGTTTCATCCTGTCCTTTTAATACGAAAAGCGGCGCAAAGGTGAGGAATTGAAGCACCTTTTTTATTTGTGAACTAATTGAAGTAAAACATTTTTGTTAACCCAAGCTACAATACGTAAGTGACTTTGTTCAGAAATACGCATAGGTACATATTGATAAAATGTAAAAAAAATAATAAAATCTGATAAGTCTTTTTTATGATCACTTACGAACCTGTGGGTCATATAAAAACCAATGTTTTTATATTTAAGAGCCTCAAGCCCAGCTGTGGGACGGGTTATACTTTATGATGATGTAATTAAAATGGATTCGGTAAAATAATGTATACGCAGACAAAGAAAGCATTTTTGAAAATTTTTGAAAAGCAGCTAAGAAAATAGTAAAAAACGACTTGAGCATTTTGAATAAACGTAGTTAAAAAAAAGGTTTAGGGGTGTTTGGAAGTGGGCAAATCAACAACGCGACATGCGTTCTGCATACGAGTGCTCTAGCGAACAGTCGGCCTTTGCAAACTGTACTTCAAAATACAGGATTTCTATAGAACAATATAAAAAAGAACAAAATACCGTGTGCTATGCACGTACCTACGTCGGAAGTTAAACTTCTTTGGCTTAGGTACATAATTAAGATTTTTTCCAACAAATACTTATTAACTGAGCAAAGGAGCAATGAATAACAAATATCCTCAAGCCTAACCAGTACTTTTATTTGAATTAATTATATTTTTATGAATTTACGATAATCTTTACCTGAAGAATTGAGGATAGTTACGCTAATAATGAAAAAATAAACAACGAAAAGAAATATGGTAAGGTACCTATTTGTTGTTAGAATATGATTTAAGATCTCATCGATCTAGAGATCGTCATAGATGACGGATCGTGGTCACGAGTAAACTATGATATAATTTTATTATATGCACACTCTGACCACAAAACTAAAAAAAGCTTGTAATAAAATAAATAATGATATAACGAAACAGTTGCTGAACATTTCAATTCCGCTGGATACAGAATGTCAGTGAACCGCTGCGATAGAAAATTCAATTGGCTTCGTACCGCGCTGTCCTCATTTATTAAAATTCTATCTGCTCCGTTGTAAATTGTAGTTACATGCACGCATAGATGGCTTCAACCCATTAATGGCCCACTACTGAGCACGGGTCTCTCCTCACCTGAGAAGGCCTAGAGCATACTCCACCACGCTGCTCCAGTGCGGATTGGTGGAGATGCACGCATACGAGTAGTATGAAGCACCCAGCTCGAAATTAATAGTGATAGCTATTGGTTACTGGTTTTAACACTAGCCTCCCGTTTGGGTGTAGGGGTTCGAATCCTGCGCGGTCATTATTAATTATAACTTACATACCCAAAGGACAGTGTTAGGAAAATTTGGAGTTTTTCGTATTGTAAATAGCCAGTAACCGAGCATACGATGATGAGTGTTCAGCTGTTCACCGTCGTCAATGTCGTTATACAATAGTCAGCCAAGAAAGAAAGAAAGAAAGAAAGAAAGAAAGAAAGAAAGAAAGAAAGAAAGAAAGAAAGAAAGAAAGAAAGAAAGAAGAGGAACGAATGTAAAGATATGTTGGAGGTAATATAATTATGTTTCAGATAATCTGACATATTTTTGATATGACTGTATAATTTCAAATAAACACTCGAAATAGTTTAGTGAGATATTATGGAGGTAATAAAATTCTCAGCTATCTCTCACGCTTCATCTCAATTTTCATTTAATTTAATCTGTGATTCTCATATTATGTCAGCTTTTACTAAGAAAACTAGACATATTGCCATAAATATTACATCAGTATCATTAGGCTTACCTAATCAGCGTCAAAAATTAATCCTATATAATTTTAACAACTCAATTGAGAGCAGATACATTCAAAGACATCCTTAACCATGCATCGATTGTCTGATTTGTTCAGGAGGTTTAACTGTCGTTATGTAATAAGGTTCTAAATAGTGAGCATTTACTTACCTTTTTTTCAAAACGCGCCCCCCGAGGCGAGTCTGCAGCAAGAAATAGATTAGACGGCCGACTGGTTTATCGATCTGTCGTTGGAACATTTGCCACAATAAGGTTGGAGGGCGCACTTGCTAAGGAATTGTCTTTAGTTTTAGCACGAAATGAGATGTCTAAATAACTAAGATTATGATGTATATTAAGAATGTTTCAAATGACGATTTAGTAACTAGTAGTAGCTTAGGAACAAAGGAAGATCCTGATATAAGTTCTACACAATATTAGGTAAAGTGTTTAACGGGTTACTATTCGAAGTAAATACTACCCTATAACTATTTTATGAGCGTGGTGGACTACTATTGAGTGAATAAGACCGAATTTAGAGGCAGAGTAATATAAGGTTATGATTTTATTATCTAGTAGTAAACCCGCCCTTGCTTCGCTTCGGAAACCATGTAATTGTACCACAACTGTAATTAATCTATTTATTGCAATCCGTATATAAAATATTTTTATTTTAGAAACATTTAATCTTATAATTGTGATTTTTAGAACTTTTCAATTTTTGTCGTTTGTCACTTTGTACGTTCGTCCCCGGTAATCTCACAACCGCCAAAAATATTTCGATGTGGTTTTCACCTACTTACTACGTTATTACTATTACTATGCCTATTTACTATGCTTACTGTAATCATTGTTTGTTATAATTATTTATATTATTTTGGTATAGAAGCGATGCGAAGTCGATTAATTGAACCCTACCTAAAATAATAGGCCTAAATTGCGAAATGGCTTCATAATACTAATACCTAAATAGAATCCCATATATATATAATATTTCTGCTAATACCAATGTGGTTTGTTCATAAACCTGATTCTATAATATTCATTCTTTGATACATTTCGTATATTATTTTCCAGGTAGTGTTTTGCACGTGAACAACGCGCGAATTGATTACGGACGGTGAATCGTTTGACTCGGATTCATCAACCATTTAGGGAATTTGCGTTGCAACCCTCAGGACGTCGTATTGCACGCATTCTACATCGGACTGCGTTTTGGCGCAAATTGTTACGGAATTGGTGTGTTCGAAGTTGAAAGTAATACAAAACACCAAATAATTGTTTGATTATACTGAAAAGTTTTTGAAAAACCGGAAAGATACCTACTGAAAAATCAATGAAATCATAAGGATAAATACGGAAATTGATTGGAATCTAGTTGCCGCGTACATTTTATTACTATATAATAGAATATAAGCGTACATATTAGTATCTATTATGTGTTATAACCCTAAACTCGTCCAAAAAATAGCTTCTTGATTTAAAAAAGCGCTATTTTAATTCCGATCTGGATAGTGCCTACATTATTAAAGTTTTATTACTCGGTCCATCGACTCGGCGATTCATTTTGCAATCCAGATAACTGCAGGACAATGTCTTTTTGTGTGACCCATAGATTGAACAGAAGTACGGAGATTGGGTACCTATAGGATAGGATAGGATAGACGAAGGATTAGCAAGGCAAACATAAGACAAAACTTGAAGAATTGATTGTTCTGTTTTATGA
The DNA here is from genome assembly GCA_905404295.2 of Ochlodes sylvanus. NCBI lineage: Eukaryota > Metazoa > Arthropoda > Insecta > Lepidoptera > Hesperiidae > Ochlodes > Ochlodes sylvanus. The sequence goes on along the minus strand of FR990138.1, from coordinate 4,074,139 downwards.
TTTGACGACCCCGTAGCCTGGTTGGTAGTGAGTGGCCTTCCTGTGATGTGAGGGGTCCCGGGTTCAATTCCCGGCCGGGGCAGATATTTATTTGACAGATAAATGGTTGTTCCCGGGTCATGGGTGTTCGTGATGTGTTATTTGTGTTGTACAGGTCACCCGCGACACAGGGAATCCTAGTATGTGGTATGAGTGTGGAAGATTAAAGTATATGAGTGTGTTATACTGAATTTATATACTATATAAATTCAGTCTAACACACTCATATACTATATTTATGGCTAAATAGCTTCTGCATCTCTTTTCCATTCTTAGGCCTTTGTGCAAAATTTCCTCGTTACTTGTGATTTCATGTATTTGTATCAAATATTTAATTTAAAAAAAATTATAATATCTCTTTAATCTTTAAACTAGTTAAAAATTATCACGATATCCACCGATATCGATTCCCTAATATTACGCACATTATATTATCGCTCCCTAAACCCAATGAGTGCGAGCGAGACAGACTAATTACAATGATTTATGGCCCGTCTCGTCAGTTCATAACGCACGCACTATAGTAATTTCTCTGTGTGCTATACGTCCTATTGATAATTTAATATCTGTCCTATTTATTACAAATAAGTCCTATGTGTCCCATATACTTCCTTTATTTGTTACATGGTTAATTGCTGTAATTGTAGTTTTGAAAAAAACCCGCATATACGATCACTTGCATGTTTGTCTATCTGTCTGTCACACCATTTTTTAGCTGTATAAAAAATGTTTGGTTCAATAGAGTTAGATAGTTGGCAAATGCATTCATACAATTCAAACAGAACTTATAATTCAAAGAACGTCGCTCGGGTCAAAGCCACCAACTGACCAACCAATTCATGAAGAGAAAGGTTAAATCAAAATTCAAAAGTGAAGAAATGTATATTGTTTTACATAATTACTTCAGTAGTGTCAATTACCCGGTTTTTCCTTTAAGCTTCTTAAATGTTTTAACAAACAAGCATTTTGCTCTACCCGGAACCGATCGTTTTAATTTTCTATCAAATCTTTTTCTGTAAGGAATCTCTTATCGAATATTTTTCGAAATAGAATCTCTCATCGAATATTTTTCCGTATCGAATCTTTTTTGGTGCCATACCTTATGGCACTACCACACCGACAAGACCTTTCAGGTTTTTTTCAATCATAAAAGCGTAGGTATATAATTTTTCGACGCGTAATCTAGTTCCATGCAAAAACTAACATTGATCTGTTTCTCTTTTGCATTGTGAAATAACGACAAATCAACACACTTTCGAGTTTATAATGTTAGTAAGGAAACTGAATGAATCGATTATTGTAGAACGTAGATTCATTGTAAATCAATGTGGTCCAGATACGACCAGTTATTTTGCAAGTCTGATGGCCGGGCTACGGAAGGTCAATGTCTTCTGGTGTGACATACATTTGTGTTTGTTAATACTTTCCAAGAAATTTCGATTACTGATTTAATTCTATTGTTTTTTTACGCATTGGGCAACCCGTTACAATCCGTTGTGGCGTTCTTGATACTCGTATATCTATCTCGCTCTAACATACTCGCTCTAAACATTACTTACATGTTACAGAGACGTGCATATTGTTACAAAATCCGTGTCTATAATCAAAGTCAGACTTTTTAAAGTAATTTGGTTAGCAACCATTGTCATTTGAATTTTTAATATTCCTTTTAAGTAAGTACCTAGTTAGGTTTCATGTTGTTAATACTTGTTTAAGTTACTTATAATTAATTTACTTTGCAACACTTCGCGAGCGATATAGATGTACCTAGTTATTGAAATGTAGGTGTAATATAAATGATTAAATATAATTTACCTATACCTAATGGTAGTGCGAAGCTGACTATGATAGTGCGCGTATAATAAAATAAAATAGGTAGGTACTATCTTTGTAAAGAAGACTTGAAACTTCCGATCCTACATCCAATTTTAGGAATATCATTTGCAGGTCGATTACATAATTTAAAAGATTATACCTAATTATAAAAAAGATTGGATAGGGACTCAAGGTCGAAATATTTACGTCACATACCTATACATATTATTAAAAGTAAATAAGGTGGATTCATAATACGGGAATGATAGGAAGGACTATTACGTCATAACTCGAACATACCTATTCAAAGTGAACCGTGGGCAGCAGGAGGTCAATGTCTTTGTTTACTCGTTTGACATACATTCCTGTTCACATGTAGAGTAGTCATATAGGAAAGGTAGGGCCTGAGTGCGCGGGATCCAGCGATGCCGTCGCGACAGGTCGTTCTTTTTTTTAATCGACTGTTTTGTTTTTTATTGTAGCAACACTAGGGCAATTTTTTCAGCCAGCTTGGTTAAGGCGTCAATCGATTAAAATGTTTGTGTTATTGTTATCATTTTATGTTATAAGTCAGTTCACCTAGGTTTACCATTAATAAACGAATTATAACGAAAAGGTTGGTAGATATCAGATTAATGAAGCAAGTCTGTATGAAAAATAGTATTTTAAATGTCGAAAATAATGTCTAAAATGTATCTCTTTATAAATGGGCTATTGGCGTGAAAGTAAAGGTTAACAAAGTAATAGCTGGAAAAACTAAAAACACCTATATAATGCTATTCAAAGTGAATTATAAATGTAAATGTAATAATTTACTCACTGTATTTTTTACTTCACTGTATTTCACACTCACTACGTTCGTGCATTGTTCTTAAAAAGGTTTCCCTCACGTATTATATAAATAAGATTAATAAGATAATTAAATATAATATTATTAATACGTATCATACTTAAATGAGATGAAATTTTGTTTTCTGGTACATCATTGTTTCAAGAGTTCTACAGATTTGGAGTGGAAGCAAAGAAGCTTGTGTAATTTGTTAAAAAACATAGGTACTTACTTAAATAGGTAAGTATTATGTAATCGAATTATTTAGGGTTGGTAATTATAAATACCTAACTAAATAATAATATGTAAGATCAAAAATATTCTGCACGAATTCATTTTGAATATATTATAATTTTTTCACAATTTGACATTAGTTTTAAATAACCCATGTCTAATAAATTCGGGAAATTTTCTCATACAAAATATAACGTAGATATATTTAAGAAAAACATTATTTTAAGTTAAAATACTTTGCACCGAAATATTTATAAAAAAATCTAGTACTTAAGTAATCGACATATTTATTATCGTATGAATAAAAAAGGCGATATAAAACGTTATTTATGAATGAGTGTTTATGAATAAGTGGGAGTGCCTTAGGTGAGGGGATGCGGCGCGCGGGCGGGGGCGCGGGGCGCGGGAGGGGACGCGCGAAATAATCGATACCCCATAGAAGCAGTAGGGTGGACATACAAGCTGGGTTATGGCTTTTTTTGCGCAATCTAAGAAAAATAATTGATTTTAGATAGTATCGAAGCGTGATTATTGCATTAGGATTTTAATTGTATGAAAAAATAAAAAAAAGTAATGAGGAGTCACTTAGGCTTAGGAGTAACTCATATTTCAGAAATTTCCCCATAACAATTAAAATTCCACGCGGACGAAGTCGCGGGCACAGCTTGTTTTTTAATATTTTCCTTAGCTTGTTAAATTTCATAAATATAAGACACAATAAGTGAATTAATTTAGGTACCTACTAAATAGTATAAAAATTAATAATTACAGCTTACAAACAATATATACGAGTACCTATATAACTAGTAACCCGCTCATGCTTTAGGTACTTCGGTAAAATCAATATTAAAGGCTTCCTAAAAATTGTAGCCTAATCTTAGAAATCGTTTTTCTGTTTCAAGCACGGAAGCGCTCTAGAAATTTTGCCACTAGCGGTCACCCATCCAACTACCGACCGCGCCCGCTGTTGCTTAACTTTGTCGATCAGTTAAGATCGACGCAAGCCGCCGGGCTATTAGCGCTTCTATACCAGATACCGGTATAATGTAGGTATCTTCATTTTAATTTTTTTTTCGTTTAAATCGAACGATATTATTTTCGTACACGTTATTTTTATCTCACGGCCCCTTGTTACGAACTACCACATAATAAATAATAGTACTGATAGCAAGTATAAGATCAGTGAGGACAGTGAGTGAAGTAAGCCGTCCCCTCAGTAGTACGGGTGCAGCGGGTTCACTGAACCACGTTGACATCCAGCCGTTGCGTTATTGTTCAGCACATCCTAAATGGGAACGCCTTATCACTATTCCTTAATTAAATTTTTGGACATCACTATATAACCGAAAATAGATACCTTTTCTTTTTTTCATGACACCTTTGACATATGTTATTGCGTATTAAAAGGTAGCTCGTCTGCCCGTATGTGGAATATTAATATAAAAAAAATATTTTACTTAGTAGAAAGTACCTACCAAAAACACCAATTGATAAATATTGATTTGTCGCCCGATTTTAACAACCACGCCAACATCGCCTTTTGTGTGATTAAAAAACAATACCATGATGTGATGTGATCAAGCAAGGATTGAATACTGAATAAACATAAGGTCGGGACCATAACGACCCTACTTTTAGTATGTATTATGATTATAATAGTACATTACGATACGTGTGCGTAAAGTACCTTATTATTGCACGGTGTGAAGTTAGCGCACGAGCGGAGCGAGTGCGCTAAACACTGTACAAATAATATAGCTACTTAACGCACGAGTGTCGTATACTATTTTATAGCACGAGTGACATAAACCCGTCTATACTCAAACATATAATTATTTACAGGGAAATAAAAGAAAGGAAATGTTTACGAAGCTGCTGCCTGCCTGCTTTACCGACATGTCAAACGTCATTCAAAAGTATTATTAGTTTGTCTGCTTTACCGACATGTCAAACTTCATTCAAAAGTATTATTAGTTTGTCTGCTTTACCGACATGTCAAACGTCATTCAAAAGTATTTTAATTTGTCTGCTTTACCGACATGTCAAACGTCATTCAAAAGTATTTATTGTATAAAATAAATGTAAATTGTTTAAAGTACCTATTTATTATTATAGGAATCCTATCCTCTTATCTAATCTAATACCTTTAAACGAGCAATTCTTGTATTTTGTGTTTTTAGAAAAAGTCATTTTATTCGTGTTTTTGTAGTCCCAATTTAAACTGAAAAATATGACTCTTCCTGACATCTATTGGCGAATAATAATACTACTATACTAATTGCTTTAACGACACAACCGCAGAATAGATGGCGTTGTTAAATGAAAATCAATTGTTTATTTATATTATTTGTGTCTTCTTAATATTATTATTCGTACTTAAATATAATTTCCAAAAAACACAATTTATAAAAAAAAATACCGAGCAAAGCTCGTCGATCTAGCTAGGAATCATTTACGCTATCAATTTATCGTAGCGACCAATGTCGATGTTATCGTACGTGCTTATAGTACATTTTAGCATCGAAAATGTTGCCCATAAACTTGGTGGGGCGTACTTTTGTGACAAATGCGCAAAGTATGCCAAGAGGACATCTTCACAAAAAGAATTTGATTTGTTTCCTCTGCGCCATTTCTTAAATGCATTGTACGCTGCTGTATATAGCCTTTTTGATTTACTGGGCAACAAATTTAGGGTCACCGATTTTGCTATTTCTTTTATAGCGTCTGGAACAATTTCATCAATGCCATCTTCACTAAACTCACTATCCGAACTACGAGTATTCATTTTAGCGAAAGTTATAATAAATGTACAACTATGACTTTGATAATAATTATTAATACCGTTTCGTTTTGACTTACTTAGTATTTCTACCTACCCACTTCTCTTTTGATATTTTTCCCCCACCAATTTGTAATTGTCAACAGTGTAAGTGTCAATTTGTGCACGGTATGAAGTTAGCATCATAACCCGTGCTATAATCGACTACTTTACGCACGGAAAACCGTGGCATAAATGCGGGTTTAGGTCACAGTGTGCTATAAAAAGTTAAAAACATTAAGAAAGAAACATTTCATCAAAAAGATGACATCAAATGAAAACTTTTTTTTCTGTTAGTGACGTGCGTACGTGACTGCAGTATCTAAGTCGGACATCTGTGGCTGTGATCAACTTCAAATAGAACTCCTGTCCTGTTTGGAAATTGTTCCTTATTTATAAACGTCACTGGCTCGAATTTGCTTTAAACCCAAACAAACCAGTGAGAGGGCTCACGGTGAATAATAATAATACTGTCATAGAAAAAAATAGAAAGAAAATAGTTATTCATTTGACTCGATTTTTATTACAATTTATAATTTTGCTAATAAAAATTTAAAAATAACTTATTATTAATTTGAATTTGAAAAGGAAATGTTATTGACTCCTCTTTTAATTTTAATTGTTCAAATGAGTTTAATTAACATCTGGCGGTTGTTTTATGATCAAATTGAAAACTTATAATTAAGTAAAGGCGTTTTAAGACACAAAGCCAACACAAAGTAAACAATCGTGGGAGATTGAACTTTTGAGGGGTTGGTAACAATTTGAATAATTTCCTTTTTCAATTAAATTATGCATTGTTTTACGGTAGAGATTCCTGCAGATCTACAGGAACGTCGATTTCAAGGATTTCTTTACGCCTACATTACTTAAACTAAGAATTATTTATATTAATAATACTTTTACGTGGTCCAAACGACCTATTGGATATTTTTTGTAATTTTTTTATAATTTGTGTCACGTTTATTTTGATGTTTTTTGCATAATCTTTTTTTGTTGTAAAATTCATTATTAGGTTATTTAATTTAGGATTTAGGATATTTAATTTTGGCTTATTATAAACTACCAGCATGATTTTTTAGAGTAAAATTATAAATATATTTTTAAATTTCTTTTTCCAATGTCCTACAACAACAATTGACCTTGGTGTGTGGTGGTAGAGCTGTGGTAAACTCATCGAATATATTTTGCAAGTGCCGATTCTTGACTCAAGTTTAGTGATGTACGTTATACAAATCATTACACATTATTATAATGTGTAATGATTGTAGTATGTGTGAAGATATTCCATTTAGGTCTAGCTGCTCCAGGATTCAAAAACAGCACAATGATTCTTCAAGCATAATAAATTAACCATCTTCCTCCTACACGAGTCCTTGAAGAAACTAATATAGCACGGGGAGTCTTTAGACTCGTTGGCATTCATAATGTATCCAATTAATTGATCGTAAGAGTTATGCGACCATTGGGCGCAAACACCGATCACACAGCCCAAAGACGCCTAACAGGCGAGTGGCTCCTGTTAACACATCCGACTTATAGTTTCGATATAAATGTCAAACTATCGTGCCGTCTCATTCTTTCCCATTGCGTAAATTAATCTATTTCTTTCAAACATTTCGTGTGGCCAATCACGGCGTTGCTAATTGTTGCCAGAATTTATTCAATACGAATATCAAACATTAGGCGTCTATGAGCTGTGTGGTCGGTGGGCGCAAACAAAACAAGCTCATACCTACCTACTCTTAGGTGAAGTGAAAAGAATGACACTACATTTTTATAAAAATGTAACACGTTAACTTACTTTAATTACAATAGTAAAGCATTCCTTAATAATATAGAAGGGCAATTGCCAGATATAACCCGCTTCCCAAGATTTTTACCAGAATTAAGAACGCCACTCCAGATTATGTCTGTTTCTTGAATTGTTTACGTGACTGCGTGTTATCCATCGTTAACTAAAATAATAGCTGTTAATCTTATATAAAGCATAGGTTTTGCCATTTGTTGAATATTGCTGTCACTTTAAATAGGCTTTTACCATTTAACACTATGCATTATATCAGGTGGAACTGTAGTCAAAAATTAATTTATAATAAGAAAAAATACTTTCGTCCGTCCAGCTTCGTACGATTAGGCGCGGGTAGGTATGGAAAGTCCCACTTATACAGCAGCCACGATGTAGGTCAACGAAGCCCGATGCGGGATCTTGCACACTGCACAGATAAAAAATGTAACTTAGATCAGAATATAGAAGATATAATTAAGCTCGTGTTTTCGACTTATAGTTATGTAATTTTTGGTATGTTAATGTTGTTGTTGGTTGTTTGTATTCATAATAGCTAAACACAGACTAAGATTTCCCGGAGTTTTCTGCAGGAATGAAACGTGTAGAACAGATTACACTTTTTTAGAGACGACCTTCTTACTCCTGTAGGGTAGCAAAACATCTGTGCCCGAATTAGAAAGCGACTCTTAATAACAATACCTAACTACAACTAACAGAACTAACTATCACTAACAGTCCAGTGCTCAAACTTATCTCGGAAGGGTTCTGCATGCTCATTTAAGTCCGTAAAAAAACAAGTATTAGACGTAACGCTTATTTCTTTGACATATTCAGTAAATTTCACCAAAAATGCCTGTGTCCCAGCATGTAAAGAACAAGTTTAAACAAGGTTTAGTTTCACACGCAACAATGACCCATTAGACGCGTCGACACAGAAGTTCAAATGTGTCTAAAAACAAAATAAAAACTCCGTAAACGGATACGAGCTGAGTGAAGAATGAAGAATGCACGCCGATACTGATGTGACTCATCCCATCATTGGCCACCACGAAGCTTTGGTAGCCAGGTAAAAAAGGACTTTATGTCACGCAAATCTAGCCTTTATTCGATCATGGTAAAGTTCATGGGATGTATAATGATGCGCTGGTAATTAAGTTTGGACGCGAGATGATTGCGGTTGCAAAGCTAAGTGTTGCATCGCGTTAGGCGATTGTAATTTCTATGTTTATTAGGAAAAGTGCTATTGTCTCGTGATGTCGCGCTGTTCAGTTACGAGGTATAAAGTTGTGTTTTGTTTAGACTACATTCCGTGGTGATTGCAACCGGGGCTCTATTGTTTAGAGTGATTTTTGAACGTTATTTATCGTCTGACCGAAGTAGAGTCACCGTCGTAATGTAGCAAGGTTGATACTTCGGCCTTGTGCCGACGATGCGACGACTGTGTAAAATATGAAATTACCAGAGGGCTAACTTAGCTACTTACTTTGCTTTGTAGTCTGGGTGATACTATCATAAGGAAAATATAGGTTTTGCGTGTGCCTTATTAATATTATGTATGTACCTACTGAGTAAGTAAGTAAACCCGCCCTCGCTTCGTTTCGGGAAACCTGTCCCTTAGTGGCTTAGTATATTCGAAAATTGTTAGTTTTTTATTTATTAACTGATTGATATAAAACAAAAATGCTACATTTTATATGAAGTAACACTATTAATGAAATCACCCAAAACGGTTAATCTGTTTCTAAGATTAATTACGCAAGAGAAGACTTTCTAAGACACAGAATAACAAACTAAAATTCTAACAATCATTTTTTCGTTCCTAATGCACTATTATAGGCCGCGAATTATTCGCGCACATACATTTTTATCATATCAATAAGACGAGCTAGCTTAAAGTACCTTATCTAGATAAATATCGTATTTCGTTAAGATGTTTTTATTTATTCGCAACTGAAGCGTGTTGCTGTAGATGTAAAGGATAAAAATAAACTATCGATAGTTTTCTTGGAAGGATAAGCAGTCTGATTTGTAGCTTTAGAATAACATAAATCAGTTTCAATACAAAGTGAATCTTCCATTTCAACAATGATAAGTAATTTTTATACGGTACGGTCCAACGTTATTGGGGGATCGTGGTGTCGGAACCCAGTGCGGGGTATGCGTGTGTCATGTTGGACCGCCGTTCGTTCCTGGGTTCAATTCCCAGCGAAGCGGAAATTTAAATGTTAGTTAAATTTTCTATCTCGGTTCGGTATGGGGCCCCACACTAGGATTCCCTGCATTCAATTCTACACTAACATTGCTTGGTAGCACGGAAGCGTACCTGTCGAGACTCGCTCAGACCGCTTTTTTACACATTACATACATTATAAAGGTCAATTAGAATGCGATAATCTAGAAGGAGAGCGAACCATGTTAACATTGTTCAGAGAACCGTTCAGCAGTAGTGGGATGTCGAGTGGGCGGCTACAGCTGCCCACCCAACGGCCTAGCATTGCGTACGGAAAAGTTACAGGACATTTTATGATACTGACACGGGAATAAAGTGTAATTTATTGGTTAAAATGTTTCCATGTTCAATACCGACATAAATATGGACTCTATTCTAATGAAATCATGTTACCATATTAATAACGATAATTTTATGAGATCATGTTTTAGGAGTTCTTTGCGATTGAAACGACGATTAAATTGACGACTTGAAAGTCGTTAATGACCTACAGGCACGGTCGAAACGGGTCTCTACACTGAGCTTCGGAGACATTTCACAGTTACGGATTATGTACTTATAGATTAAACTTCTTTTAGTTTAGTTTTTTTAATATAATTGAAGCCCCGAAAAGTAGAATTGGAGTTAGTCTGTTGGATTTTGAATTTGTTTTTGAATCGAATTTTTATTATAACTAGTTGTCCCAGCGTACTTCGTACCGCATTATGATTAAAAAATGTTTTGGTGATATATCGACAGCAACGCCACCTATCGGGTCCAATTGTGAATCTAAACCATTCTCGGATCCACCTGAAGACACACAAAAAATTTCAACCAAATCGGTCAAGCCGTTTAGGAGGAGTTCAGTGACATACACACTCACACTCGAATTATATATATTAAGATTATCACCTACCTCAGAAAAACATCGTTTTCGAAAACTGCATTTGTTCATTTGTTTGGCCATTTGTTGCAATAGTTCATCATATTGGTTTCCAAGACGTGTAGAACTCGCCGTTGGTTGAGCTTGGTTGAACTTTCGTCCTTTCGTCAAACCCTCAAACGCAAGAGGGCTACCAATCCCAGGACTAAAACAATTAAAGATGCGGTTATGATAAATGCGTGGATATATTTTATCACAAATGCGTTGTAGTGTTGTAGTGTTTACGTAGATTGTTAGATCCCTTGATAGCGACTCCCTGCGCCCCTTCGCTAAGATAATCGTAAACAGCTTTTGAACGTGTCCCCTGCGGAATAGTGCAGCGCGGGTTCGCTGACCCCCGCTGTCATCCACCTTGTATCGTTCGGGAACTTTGGGAGATGTTTTACTTTCATTATTTTTAACAATTACAAGTTACTTATTCATTTAAACTTTATTGTCCACAATACAGAATATTACGGTATAAATGGCGAGCTTAAAGAGAGTTAAGCTCGATAAAAGAAAGTTGAACATTTTATTTATTTATTTCATAACAATCTACTGACCTGGGGTCCAAGTCTGCTAATTTACAAATGCAATGAAGCGTCAATTGCGTCATAAGAAATCCAAATGTGTCGTAGTATTACACATTTGGTATACTAAATCCAAATATGTCGTATACCCAATGTGTCAAAATATTCCGAGTGTCCGACACGATGAAATTGAACCATTTATAATTAGCAGACTTTGGCCATTGTTAGCAACAGGCGGATCGTCCATTCACTGACATTTTCTTAACCGGCAACCCGTCGGTGATTTCCCTTGTATTGATACAGCAAGGGTGACTATGACTACTCGCATCACCTGTATATTACTATGAATAAAGTTAGTAAATAAAGTTAGTAGGATTCCCTGCGTCGAGGGTGGAATGGACAACAGACTAGGCAAGAACACACCGAGAAATTGTTAAGTAAGTTAATATCAAATATCGCAAAAAGGAAATGAACAATTTTATTAAAAGATTTTTTTTATCTATAAGGTACAATAATTTCCGTCATACAATTTATAGATATTACTTCTTATTTATTTATTAGCTTACACATTCTTATGAAGCAAGTTACTTCTAGCGACCTCGTCTTTAAAGGGTGTCAGGGTCGTTGTCTTACAGATAAGACGATTCCTTTCAGGTTGTAATGTAGGCGTCATCAAGGCAAAAGTGGCTTTTACCAAGTGCGATGAACTACGTCACCACTAACTATTGTATTGCAGTTAGGTATTATAATTATGTACTCTTTCTGGAAACAGTTTCCCTAATTACTTTTTCTTGGTCGGGAACGGTTTTCATTGACCGTCCCTGGGTGTTTGAATGTTTTATTCCAAAAGTCTTCAAACATCTGTTTCATGGCCGAGACGTTTGAACGTTGGGGAATCCAACGTTCAAAAGTCTCATTGACTGATGACGATAATTTAGCACCCGCATAGTCTTTGTCAGATTAGCATAAAAATACCTAAGTTTCTACTCTCTCAGTTTCTATTGAAACCTGATTTATCTGAGGTTACAAGTCTACTTTTAATATATATACTCTAAGTTACAAGTATATCTATCTAATCTAAGTATAAGGTCAATGATTGATAAAAGAGCTTCTATGCCTAAATATGCCTAAAGAGGCCTAAACACACCGGGGATTCTATAGGACCGTAGCCGTAACCCAATCGGATAGCGGATACCTTATCCGTGACAGCTGGCAGAGTCCCGTCTACGCTACCTCCGCTTGTTACCAAGCAACCGATCGTGCTCTAATATTGATCTTTCACGAAATAGTCAATTTTAAAAAGACTGCGTGGCTAATTGGTACCAGCCAGAGGGTATTGGAAGTATTACTCCTCGTTAGAAATTTTAGTAAATATTCGGGGACTTAGCGATTTATGACCATTTTCTCTTTTTCTTATTATAAGTTACTGTTTGATGCTTGACTACGCTTTCACCTGAAGGTTAGTAGCCAAAGTCTCGGGTGGTAGAGCGCAGTAACTTAGTTGAAGGTCACCCTTCACTTTTGATTTTAAGACAAAAAAATTATAAAATAAAAAAATATAAAAATGAATGTCGTGTTGTGACGAACGGCACAGTGGTTGCTACTTCGGAATGCAGTTCGAAGGGTGGTGCTGGGATCCATTCCTAGCGCGGCGTAAATATGAATGAGGAGTTTAAATTTCTGTTCTTGGTCTAGGGGAGTGTTCTTGTTATTTTGTGTTGTCCATGGCACACACACTCTTTACATGAATACATCCACATTATTATCGGACGGTAAAACCGACGCGGGAACTTTCTTCCAGTCCTTCGCCGTATGAATAAATAATTGACGAATTCTAACGTCGCGTCGTAAGGTGGGATGTTCAGGGAAGATATTCGCCGTGCGTCGGGACGTTCGATGGTAGAAAGGGGAATTAATCGTAACGCACACTTTGAAATGTATCCTGTAGAATACCGAGAGAGTTAATTAAATCTCTACGTAATAAAAATGTAACAGATCGCTGTCTGTACGTACATGGATAATATATGAACAAATCTGTTATTCGGGGCTTTATTAAACATTAATGCAATAGAACGTAAGCAATGATTGTTAGAATCTTTTGTCTGTGTGTATCTGTACTGTCTGTTTGTACTTTGAACGTGCTAATCTCTCAAAAACGGCTTACCGTTTTGGGTACTTTTTGCCACTAACGTATTATGGTACGCTACTCGTAAAATTTAATTGTTTTATTTCAATCAGTTCATAAATAAAAAATGTATCTGTTTAAAGAATCACATCTAATAATTCATCATAATTTTCGAGTATGTGTACTAAAAGAAGCTATCCCGAAGCGGAGCGAAGCGACGCGACGGCGAGTTAATTACTATACTTACCTGTAATATCTCATTTTATCGTGTTCGTTGTTATTACTCTACCTAGTAACTTATCCAGAGATGATTAATACACAAAATACCTATTGAAAACTGTCGTAAGTCAAACAGTTACACTAATTATATCGTATCACTGTGATCATTTACTGTTCTCTTACCACCTACCTATTCTATAATGGAATGTGATAAAGTGACACTGATCGAGTATACTGTCACTGTTGTATTGAACGAACGGCATTTGAATCCTACTATCGGTCACTCGTTATTGTACTGTGGGAAAATATGTTATATCTTCACTATTAACAAAACTTTACTTTTTTTAACTGTAATTTTTTGGCCCATTTTCACGATGGTGGATTTTGTTAACACGTTCGCTGCGAATCACGTATAGGTACTGCGTCGTGATTTTTTCCATAGAAAAATACGATCGCCGCAGCGAATGTGTTAACAGGAACATCAAAATATTGGTTTATTAAAGATATTTTTTAAATATTAGTTACCGGCACAGAGAGCTGCAGCTGAAATAATATTAGAAATGACTAAATGAGTATCTATAAAAAGATCTTGTTTGAAAAGGTGTCATGTGTTACACTTGAAGGTCATAAGACCTTATGACATGTGACTCTAGGAACACAGATTTAGGAAGTTCGTTCCACAGTTTAACGTTAGAAGATTTGTAACAGATGTATTTAATCTGTACTTCATGTATTTGCATTTGAACAGATAAATAATAAAAAAAATAGAATTAAGTATTCTGATAACACATTTTGACATAACGTTACCATCGCCTACGCTCCAATTATTGAAAAACACGTAAGACCCTGCAAAAACGGTGACCCAAAGTCACCGGAGCTGTGAATGATTGATTAATCCGACCCATTGAGTGCCGCTTAGATATTACGTATGGTTCCATACACTGAGGTATAAGCAATAAATCTGATGAATAAAATGTGTAATATTATTCTTTCGCTCTCGTCTATAACAACCTTTTTGTTTTATGCCACTCTTCATCCCACTCCTCTCTTCATCTCTTCCACTCTTCATCTCTGTGAAGTTAGTAAGAAAAGCGAATAGGATTTTATTCTTTACCTACTGAGGCTTATTATCGTGCTTTTTCAGGGACGATCGTTCAGGTCAAGTATTAAATTATCATCATAAATAAATTCCAATTTTAAAATCGGACTACTATACTGTTTGCTAAATTTAATTTGATATAGAATTATACATCCCAAATGGTCATTCGAATTTGAATTTGAATAGGCTCGGACATTTTTTAGCGCGGACCCGTCCTCACAATGTGAGGGGTACAGGCCATAGTCCACCACGCTGGCCAAGTGCGTAATAATAAGTCAATGCTCAAAACCAAAAGTTCCTGTCAGGTATTCCCTAGCGTGTATGGCTAGGTTAAGTTTCAATTTATTATTATCTCGTTACATCCCAAATGGTTATCCGCAGGTATCCAATATCTTTACGTTGGTAACTCAAAGTTGGGATCAATACTACATCAAATTGAAATCGAGACCGATTTGTATACAAACAAAGTAATGGAGCTATTACTCCAGGCCTCGGAACACCGCAAACTATTGAAAGGGACAGCCTCAAAGCGAAAACCGATTGTCTGTGGCACTTAGCAACCTAGCACGGCGCTACGTTAAGTACTGGGATAGGTTAAATGGATATTATGACCTACTCGTAAATGTACTTAAGCGGAGGAAACTGGCACTTTTAGCTAATTCTTAATATTGTAATCATTGTTATGCAAAAAGATTTGTAGACGGATTTATATATTAGGATGTACATAATATATGCCCGTGACTTCCTATATTTTCAATCCCCCAAAGAGTTCTTTTTGTCAAATGTACGATAACACGAGACACGTAGAATGTTCATTTAAACACTTTTAAATGTCAACTTATGACTTTCACTTTAAGATGAAAATCTAAGCAATTACTTTAGCTGTTTACTGAAATGGACATGTACGTACATTGTACATGTACAAGCGTGACCCAATTTCATAAACAGTCTGAACTATGAAAGCTATCTTTAATTAAAAGGTACTTGGACACACAATAACAAGGTGAATACGAAATATTTTATGATGAAATCGGTCCAGTATGGTAGTAAGGAACAACCTAATTCTGCAGGTAACTGCTTGTTCACACGACAGTAGATTTTGGTCACGCCTGTGTCCATAGCCTGTAACTCCACGAAATAATTACTGTACATCCACACGCACACACGTACGCACAGGATATTCACAAAGCATTGCAAAAAAATTAAGGGTTCATTCACACGCAAGTAGGGAGAGATTGAATGGAGTTTGCAGGCAGACTTGAAATAATGATATTTTGCTGGTTGTTTTTTTGTCAGCCAGTGCAGCGGTTCTGTTTACACTGACACTGGCAACAATTCAACAAGACACCTTTTTGTATAGCCTACTCGGTACGTATTATGGTCTTTTCGCCTATCGTTGCTTTACATATTATTCATATAAAAAAAAAATACTCTTAAGCGTACATATCTAAGCGGTTAACGCTTTGATTATTTTACACTCTAGATAGAGTTACAAAAAAAGCTTACGAATTAATAGTCACTAACTGTTAGCCTCTAAATGAAATAATGCGGGCGTAAGACAAAGCCAACACAAGTTATATAAAAAAAGACATTGTTCTTGTATCGCTGACTAATATAATCAAAGGATTAACGATTTTATGAAATGATCTACTTAACTACTGTTGTTTGATAACGTCTTGCAATCAATAACCGAACGACTTCGTCAACGACGTTTGATAATAGAATAACATCATTCGGATGTGATGTGATACGTAAAATAACATGATTCGGATGTAATATTCCGATTCCATTGGCCAGACTTTTCCTACGCTCAGCGCTCTTGTCTCATGTTGCAATGAGCCGTATATCAAACACAAGTGTTTTTAGGGTGCTACACTCAAGGGTATCAAATGGGTCCCACTGATACCCTTTATAAGACTCCTTTGTCCATCTGTTCGTCTGTCACAGGCATTTCACAGGGCCTTATCTCTTGCAGAGTTAATCGATGACAATGGTAACCAATTAACAGCTCACTCCTGGGCTGGTCACCTTACGCTGCTCCAGTGCGGATTAATGGAGAGATGGTCACATACGAAGGTCCAACTACATCTAACAATAACAGACCGACTGACTTACCGCAAGGACATTTTGCCATTAGCGGTCACCCACCTACCGCAATTTCTTAATTCAGTACAATCGACCCAAGTCGGGCTACGAGTTTGCAGATAGCGTTGATCATTTCATTGAAACGATTGGTATGCGAAACGGATGGGCGCTTTTGCGTCGCGCGTCACTGTGATTTCTTTTGCCCGAATGCGACGCGCGGAGCAATCAGGATCAACGCTATAATAATATACATAAAATAGTATTTTTGCACTACTCGCTATGTGGTTTGTGTCAAGAGAAATTCATTCCAACGATTTTTTTACTTGTAAGGGTTGTAAAAGCCCTCGCTTCGTTTCGAGAAAGCTGCCTTAGTAACAAAAATGTGTGAATGGGATTCTTTAAATTAACATTTGTAGACCCAAAAAAGAAATTACCTAATAATAACATACAACTGGTACTTTAATACAGAAAAGAAAAGCAAAAGGTCTTGGTCATTTTGTTTTAATTAATCACTAATTTTGAAATACGTTAAATTATGTGTCGAATACTTTTTATATTTTAAAGAAATAAGAAATCAGCAGGAAATAATATAGTTGCCGATGTGTATAACAGTGAACATTTTTGGATGCTAAACGACCAATTAATTCAACTTTCTATCTTGTGACCTCAGTGACACAAAATTTACCACTTACACTAAATCGCAGGTATATTTCTATGAATTTATTAATGTATTTTTGCATTTTCCCTTATCATTACCTAATAAAATTTCTAGTAGAATCTTTCTGTTAAAGTAAATTTTATATGTAGGTACTAATAAATTTTTATGTAACAACAAAGTATTAATTATATAGTAACACGCAATTAAAAGTAATAACCAATAATAATAATTTTATATCAGGCAACGAGGCTTCCATTCGTGGGCTACAAGTTAACACATAATTTACCACAATAGTGCTAAAACAAAAACACTTAAACAGATCCTTTGAACACAAACTCTACCACTATTCAGTTTAATACAACCTCATCGAATCTTAACATCGTATAACAATGTAGAGCCGGAACTCTCGCACGAATACTTTGTCCCGGCCGGAAATCGTCCGGAACTCTACAGCCGGCAGGTACCGACCCCAATGCCGCGCCACGCCGTTACCTGTTTTATTTTTAAAACAAATTGGTCTCAACTTGATATCAGATTTTAAACATTTTGAGGCTCTACAACAGCCATTCTTGTTGTATCTAACCGCAATCCTCAAGTCGGATAACTAGCAACAGTCAAAAAGTGTCAACTTAATATGTAAGTTGTTCCTTTTTTTTCAAAAGTTAGCACTTGACTGCAACTTACTTTATCTATTAACTTATCCAGAAATAATGGAAGGATTGGTTATTGAAAAGGGCTGTAAATTGGTACGTATCATTTTTATTATCTTAACGGCTGAAAAATGAGCAGACGAGCCTGCTTCTCGCAGCGCGGATGGTATGCGAAGGCTTTTTCTACTCGTTAAAAAAATGGTAAGTCTTGTTAGCGAAGGTGTTAGAAGTTTAGAACATTGGTTGGTTAGTTTGTTAGTAAGTATGAGGACTGGGACAGGGACTGTTAGAGATAGTTGTCCTGTTAGTTGATGTAAGTAACAGTTAAATTAGTAATTGGTAGTAAGACTAGAATTCTAATTCGGTCACAGATGTGTTGCTACCCTTGAGGACTGGTCGCCTCTAAAAAGTGTAACCGGCTCCACACACCGCCGCGGTATTTTTTATTTTGCACATTGAACCTGCGCACAGCTCGCAATAATCAGCAATTTCTCCGCATACGTATGCTAACTGTCGTAACAAATTTTATGTTTCGTTCTGAAAGCTGTAGATGGCGACACTGACAAATGTGGTGCGGTCCTAATCTTAAGGAGTGTTCCTGACTAATGCATCTGAGACTGTATTCTTGCTAGCTGTATAGACGTAGGATGAATACTTTTATTCAATGGTCATATAAAACTGTAATACTTATACATAATTATTATACTAGCATTATGTCAAGCATGTACAGAGGTCCACCCAAACACACTAAAATTTTTATCAAAATAGGTCCAACCATTTGGGGTTCAGTGACATACAAAAGGACAAAATAATTATACATATAATAAAGATATGATACAGGGGTTTAAACTGAATTACGTAAGTATTGCGCCCTGCGATATGTACGTATTATTATTATTTTACTTCGTATAAGGTAGTGCTTGACAACAATCCCACCTGATGGTAAGTGGTGTTAGGGGTGACTTACCTTTGAGGTTTAGTTGGCTCATCAGCCCGGCTATCGACAATTTACTTAAAAGTAGTAAATGTCTCTAAACCTGTAATTTAATTAAAAAACAATATTTTAAGATTCTTTAACGCAAGCTGTTTTCGTATTACTAGTTTAATGTGATTTTATTCTAAAATCTTTTAAAGGTATACAAAGTGTCCATTACTTGTACTAGCACCTTATAGTTTTATTTATTAAAAGTATGAGTCCAGATTTCGTTTGCGGTATTATGGTCGTCGCAAACCAATCTGACACTACTAAATGTAACAACATATGGACATTAATGTTCCATGCTTCCATACATCAACTTGTCATCGCTGGGCACTTACACCAGAGCGGAACCGAACCGGAAATCGAACCCAGGACAGCGGGTCGCGTGGCAAACATCCGACGGCGGTCACTAACCCCACCGAGACGCGGTGAGGCGTAGGATCGCCATTAATATTTATGCCAAATCGGGATATATATCATGGTTTTTATTAAGCTACTTTTGAAAATGTTAAATTTACATATAGATTACTAGTAGAAACATAAATTACATTACTCTAACGCCAGCAAAAACTTAAAAAATAATTGAAAAAATATAACATAACAAAATGTAATAAGAAATGCCAGGCAGAATTTTTATTTATCGTTCCAATTTTTTCTTTCAATGTATTTTTACGTAACTTTATTTGAACATAACTTAAATTGACAATATTCTATGTATTTAATTGAATAATATAGTTCATATATACAACGATATATACGACCTTTACATCTACGACCTTTCAATGTTCATTCGAATTTCAAATTGATGTCAAAAAATCTTTGAATGTCAGTAACAGTTCGGCTTTCAAAACCAGTTACGTGTCTGGCACTGTGATCGTTGTAGTAGGTACTGTATAAAAAGGTTTTTTAACTTTGCAGAATATTTATTTGATTTTTTGTATTGTTATCCAGATGGATAATAACAGGAGGCAGTATACTTTATTTGTTATTTTAGCACATGCTTTTTTGTTAATCATGTACATTATTATTCATATTCATGCCGTAACTTTTTATTTAATTTATTTAACTTATATGTGTAGATATAATTTTTGGCCTTCTCCCCTGGCAGTTTACGAATTTTAAAGTGCTATAATACTAATACACATACAGGTACAGGCCATGGCATGGCCAAGTGTGGATTAGTGGACTTGATACACCTTTGAGAAACTTATGGAGTTGTCTCAGGTTGTCTCACGATATTTTCCTTTGCCGAAGCAAGTGATAAATAAACTCTAACACGCACAACATTTTACAAAATTAGAAGTGCGTGCAGGATTCTATCCCATTCCCCCAACCCACCTATTCGGGAGTCCAATTTCAAATTTAGACCTATTTTACTATCACTGTGCGACATCCGGATAGTAATAGTGACTTAATAGTCCATAATAGTAATAACTAAGAGACGGGACGAATCCTATGCGTTTGTAAAGTGTGGTATTGGTACGCAAGAGCCCAGTTCGTCGGCGAAGGGGCCGCATGGAACTAGGGTTCGGTTTTTTCTCCCGGCGAAGCTTCCGCCCGCAGCCAACCTTTATCCCATAGTTTTCGCGCTCACCCCCATTATCAACTGATGATGTTTGATTATACGAGTATTGATTACGGCGTTATATTGTTAAACGCCGCCAACGGTATTGTTATTCTAAACTTAGAACAAGAGATTGAACAGGTTTTACTAAACTGGTGCGTTCAACTTCAAGGATTTCATTGTCATTTACCATCAGGTGGGAATTGAGATTTTTGTTCAGCATTATCTTATTCTATGTAATTTTTTTTATATTATGTATAATTAAGTAAGGCTTTTTCCTGAATATGTAAAAAAATCGATGAAGAGTTAAGTCTCACAAAACCATCGCATTTAAACATTTCCTCACTTGATTTCTTTTCCAAAACCTAAAAGCTCCGATTGAAGTGTAATGTTTGCGAGAGGGGGAGAGATAAATGTTTGCCCTTGGTCTGCGTTTGTGTCCGCATGTAAATTTGTTTGTGTCGATAGTCGATACACAGCATAAATTCAAGAAGATCGGGCTTATTGAATCTATGCTGTGTGTGTAGGTGACACAGATTACTGTCGCAAAACTCCATAACCATAGATAATATTGCTTATACTGATCGTAGACAGTGGCTGTATATGCGAATCGTAATATTCCAGTTACGTCGCAGAAGAAAGACATCTTTTTCGTCATTTGGAGTAATACGGTTTTGATCTTCCGCGACCCGAATTGTATTGAATTTTAAGACGCAGAAGAAAGAGTTTAGGAACGACAAGATACGACTTTCTTGTAGTTGTAATAGTTTACCACACTGGACTGTCATTCAAAGGGTCCTGGGTTCGATTCCCAGCGAGGCAGATATTCGAATGCTGAGTAATAAATTTCTGTTCATGGTCTGTATGTGTGTTCTTGCCTTGCGTGTTCCAGGGAATCCTAGTGTGGGGCTATGAGTGTGAAGCGTTATTTATTTTTTATTACGACTGATTGTGTTGCTGATACGTTTTATTGGCAAACGTTATCCAGATATCACCGTGCCCTCTGAAGCACGGACTCGCTCAAGATATGTAACGTTCACTATGACGTTCACTTATCCAAGTACCTAGGTCTAGGTCTAGGTCTAGGTCTAGGTCTAGGTCTAGGTCTAGGTCTAGGTCTAGTTCCTAACCCGGTCGATCGGTTACGTATGACACAAGCCGTCGACGTATCAGTGCTTCTTCATAGTATAAGTAATGAATGTTTTATTTAAATATATATACATATCTATACAAATAAATAAAATTGGAGTGTCTGTTTGTAATATTAAAATAACCGCGTTTTACTAAATGCATATGGATGTATACACGGTGCATATACCAAAATAATATTTTTGTCAGTCTGTCTGTCTGTTTGTTTGAGCTTATCTCTGGAACGGCTGGATTGATTTTGACAGGACTTTAACTGGCAGATTGCTGATGTCATAAGGAGTAATTTAGGCTACTTTTATTTAAGATTTTTTTTTGTTTCACTACACGCGGACGATGGGGGCACAGCTCGTTTTAAATAAAATAAAGTAAAAACCAATCTTATTTCGGTTTGATTCTCCTCGATATATTTGGTGTCGCTATTTTGGGCTATTATAACAGTAGTATTATAACAGTTATAAACCATAAAAACCATTCACTCTTGTTCACGATGGCGGTCGCGGGACAAGGGTTGCGACCCCACCCCACAAACTTGGATGTTTTTTTAAGAATTATAATTTAATCTGCAATCTTCCGTTACCGATCAAAATATATTTTCATATTAAATTTTAATATTTCCTCCGTGACGTTCCAAAATACAATATTACAAAAGTTAGTTACTAGTCACTTCGCTAATACGTGAAAAGTTAGGCAGTCAATTTCGGGTAATTGTTGTAATTTTCATTAACCATCTCTTTCTATCTCATACGTTCCCTAATTATCTTTCGCATCCATAGATACAATAACAACATCGAAGCGGATTAAAAAATGCAACTCGCGTGGTATGAACATAATGTATCTCTAGTAGGTACCTGGTAGGTAGGTAGATGCCTGAATAAATTTAATAAAAATGTTTTGCATTCAACATCACTTCAAGCAATTTATCAAAAATGGAAGCCTAATTCAGGTTTATTTAAAAAGAAACAAGTATATACTACATTGCTGTGTTAAACGTTATGTAATTACAGTGGATAGATAAGTCTCTCTATTACGTACTTGAGTTCCCACGCCTTCTCAAGAGATGGCGCCACATGTACGTACGTATGTTTATCATGTTTAAACCGCGTATCACTTGCATGAAGTGTAATGTGCACGGTGTAACAATATTCCAGGCCTCCTCACTAGGAGCACAAAGTAGTTAAGTAAACTAGGAGTGATTATCTGAATTGGATCGGTAATAAGTTGAAATACGGTGTAAGTTTATTTTTAATATTGTAAGAGTCAGGAAACGGGAAATCGTAACAAAAATAAGTATCCGTCCGAGGCCCTTAATTAATAAAGTTGAATAATTGAAAACGAACTGTCAGGGAAATTATTTCCTGGTTTTAGAACTGTAGGTACCTACAAATCGTTTCGAATTCGGGTGTTAAGATTTTTGTAAAATACGCGAAAACGAACAGTTAGGTTTGCGAAGAATTCCAAAAAGAAATTAGGAGTACCTTAGTGCTAATGTAAGTGGATATTATATTTTTATAACAAAATATGCGTTAGTGCGACTTCACCCGGCAGTAAAATGGCATTGTAATTGTAACCTTAAATGTAAAACGCACTCACTCAAAAAGGCTATTCAATATTTAGGTATGTACTGTATACCAATACAATGTAAAGCTTCAATACAACTTCATCATAGTTTACCACTTACCAGTATAAATAGTAAACGTAGTTTAACTACTTTACCTCAATAACTGCGTTGCCGTACCTACGCGTGAATTGTGTGTAAATGAATATAGGTGACACGTTCCACATTGCAAGAATTACATCAATATGGACGGAACACGAATGCAGTACACGTTTACGATAGACCTACACATATTAATTACATCATGAGACTGAATTAATGACATTTCAAGTAATGTGTTGGTTAGGTTAGTCTTAACTCGGTTATAGGTATTTTTATTAAATTTGGGATTAGGTCGTTGTTTCGCAGGCGCTCTCGTCTGTGAACTTACAGAAATCCGTAAGAGTTGAAAAATGATCCGCGAAATATTTTTTACTTTTATTCGTTTTCCCTTTTTACTTACCAGATATTTTATGACAATAACTTATGTTTGAAGTTATGACTAGTCTATGTAAAAAAAAGAAAATCCACTCCTTAACCTATTTATCCTGGAGCAGCGTGGTGGAGTATGCTCTAATCTAAGGTCTAAAGCTCTAAGGCATACTGTAGGTATATATTTTAATATTGTTTTCTTTTTATTTTATAACAACAAAGATTTTTTTTGTTATTACGAGAGAGAGAGTTAATACAAACTAATTTTACCAGCGAACTCTTATCGCAAGCTGTGAAACATTATTACAAAATACCTATAGGCATTGACTTATTTTTACATCAATGCCTATAGGTATTTGTTTTGTAAAAAATATAAAAGTATCCGGCTTGTCTATGTCTGTCATTATTTGGTTTGCGTTAAATTTTAGTAACCTTTGTCACCGGGTGCAAGTGGAACTCAAGATGTCGTGTGAACCGGTTCCTCCCTTGCGTAATCCCGAGGGCCAGTCCCCCGGGACTCTAGAACTCCCCTCAGCTTGCTACAGTTATTTGAAGTAACGGGAGATCATATCCTTTACATTAGCACTGTTACTATCAAAACATCTTTATAAAAATATCTTTCTGATCTTTCTCCCTTTGTCTCTCTATCTTTCTTTTCTCTTCTTTCTCGATAATAAAGTTTGACACAGCTGTGTTTATCTGTAACTGAAATTGCATGCTAATTAGATAAGCAAGCCTTAATTTTAACTCAATATGCAAAGCAATTTTGTAGATGAATCTGAATAAATTAGCAACGCAGTGGTGCTTTTGGCGTGACTGATGAGTTGGATCTTTAATCGGTTCTTTGGGATCATACAACTTGATGAAAATGAGAAGAAGGCTGTGACTGAACTCAATTTTCAATCAGGATTGACAGCAACAGTATCAGTATTGTGTTGCAGGTAAAGAAAGACAAACACATATTCAGACATCATTTTATTATGATACGGGTACTCACGATATGTATTTTGAAACGCCGATATTTCGACCCAGTTGCATGGATCAAAATACATATCGTGAGTACCCGTATCATAATAAAATGAGTACAATCCGCGTTGAGTTAAGTTTAAAATCTTACATATTCAGAAAAACAAACAAGCGTGTATGTGGAGAATCAGAGCCAGATAAACAGGGTAAGGTTAGGTAATCAGCGTAAATAAATAATCATTTCAGTATTACAGTCAAAACTCCATCTTTGTCTGAAAATTTTCCACAATACCTAGCTAATCAATGTGCGATTGGATTCCGGAAAGGTACCTACCTACTTACCTTTAATTTCGGATTTAAGGTAACGATGTTACAACTTCAATATAACCACAGATTAGGTTATCTAGTCAAGAAAGGCGTTATTAAAATAGATAGGTACATAATTGTGTTAAACATTTCCAACCAACCAATCCATATAAAAAGTGGATACATCTATTTTAATAAGCAATGATGGGTGATAGTGACTGCCTACATCCTATTTAAATAATGAACAAATCAGCTGAGCACTAACGTGCATCGCAACAACATTCAATTTATTGTATGGAGCAGATGTATCAAAATTAGCGCGAAAAGCGAAATAATGAAGCGGCGTTCAAAAAACATAATCATGGACAAAAGTGGTTTGAATATCAACGCGATACGAAAATGTAAAGCGAATAACAGCCTTACGACCACTAAATACAATGCCACGTGGATTATTCTCAGCATTATATCCATTGCGGTTTACTTCGTTGTTACAATTTAATAGTAATAACGTTGCGCAATGTATTGTGATATCTGAATACGAATCCTAGTTAGTGTGCGCATGCGGGGCGGTCGTCTCGAGGGCGTACGGTAGCGAATAAATCTAAAGTCGTAAAATTCATTATTTTGTTACAGTAATGTGAAATCTTCTACGTACGCATAAAGTTGGAAATAGAACGTGGTTTCGATCATATACGACTTTGTTGCATTGTTAAAATACGCTTCGGCAGCTGGCCGTTCGTTATATAAATATCTCAAGTGATATTTTTTCTTCACTGAAAATTCAGTATTACAATTTCAGCATAAAGCTCAAAATTCAATAGAGGGGTAAGTCACTTAAGGCTTAAGAGTAGTACATATTAGGACGTCGCCCTACAATCGTCAGCATTCGGGCGCCGTCGCTTGCCGCGCACGTGCCCGCTACAATCGGATGAGGTCCAATTTTCTTAAAGCGTGCTCTCGTTTCGTATCGAGATCGAAAACTACTGTAACTTTCGGGAGCTAAGCTCAAGCTTTGAAATAAACACTTACCGCTGACTGAAACTTTTATTACTTGTTAATGTTTCGTACCCACTCTATCGCCTCCATTTTGGTCGTTATAATAAAATTTTATTTTTAAGTATGATAATGACAAATTGTCTCAAAAATACTACGAAGTCTAAAAAAATATTTTTTATTTGATTTATTAAATGACTCAAATTTATTGAATGTATGTACCTATGATTTTTATTGAATTTATTGTATGATTTTTAGAACTTACCTTATAATACCTTACCTTATAAAAAATAAAAATTATGCAGGAGCTACGATCGGTACCGAACCAGGTGGTCTGTTGAAAACAGAATAAAATAAAAAGGAAATGCCCGATGGTAAGGTTATTTACCTGCCTGGCCGGCTACCACCCCGTGCCCAGTCAATCGGGAATTTTTTTAAACGTGCATCGGTTGTAGTGTCGGAGAGACAGTCTAAATACACGCTCTTTGCTTCTGCCTTGGCTGGCAACGCGTTTACGATGCTTTTGATTCCATCGTGGAGAGAAATTTACATTAAAAGAAACAAGAATGAAGAACGAAATGAAAAAGGAGGGAAAAAAAAGAAAAATTGAGAGATTGAAATTGGTGTCATTAGCGGCCTCGTACTATATCTCGTAGTGGATGATGACCAGACAGGACCTATCTACCTAACCAGGTATTGAATATTGTTAGTAAAACCACGCTATGTTGAATTACGAAATTTTTATTCATTTTAATTACAAATTTAATTTTAACGATTTTTGTTCTTAACTTGAATTTTAGAATACATTATTTTAAAGCACAAAAGAACGAATTCTTTTTTAAATTTCATCTCCTAAAGCGATAAAATATAATAGGAGGTAAAAGTTTGTTCAAACTAAGCCGCGGATACCAGCTAGTCCTAATACTAATTAAACATCACCCTGTTAATGTAAGGCTTGTCCCCTTTTATGAAAGGAAGTAGCAGTATTCAAGATAAATAAACTAAAAAGTATCAAGTTTTAAACTTTTCAAGACATTCTTGTCTTAGTTTCTAAGTAAAAACTGAAATGAGAAAAGCAAAAGAAGAATTTTATTGTAAGTGTAGAAATGTGAAAGATATGAGATATTTTACAATTATCGTGGCCTTGTCTTGTATAATGTACATGTATGACACATGTACAATTTGTACATCTCTATCTGCAAGATTTCTACACTATGTTATCTGGAAGAAATCGCTTTTAGCAATGAGATTGGAGATTGTTTACACTGTAACACATTTTAAGTTAAAAATTGTACCTACTTTTCTAAATTGGTGTGCAATGAAGTGTTTTGTATTGTCTTCCAAAATATTCATACTCTCTGTTACTGCACCTTTCTAAACAACGGAAAATTTAATAGTAGGTTTCAATGGTTCTATGTGGTAGCAGCCTTCTTAATGCTGACAGTGTCTATGGTTGGTGTGAAGTACTTTTCATCTACTCGGCTGGCTAACTCATCCATTGAAATGATATTGTATTTGGGAATATTAGAGTCAGTTCAAGACTTGGTTCAGCGCAAGCGGTACCTTTTGTTATACCTATTATGTTTATGATGAGATGAGATGAGTCTATGAGATGGTGACCATTTACCACCCTCCATAACTCCAGGTATTCTGGAAGGCTTTCCTCAAATTCCGTGAAGTAAAAGAATATCACAACATTAATTTATAATGTCGGGCATTTATCGTAAACTTATTGTATTGTCCAAAAATCTGATCAATTTGTTTACTATTTCCAGATACAAAAATATACAGCTGAAAATGCTATAGAAAAAGCTGTTTACTTAAGAGCTTAATAAACAATACAAAATGTTTTTAACTATACAGAATCAATACGGATACAATGAAATATAAGCAATACAGATCCCCTAGCCCCTCATAAGAATACGCGCAGACAACGTCCGATACCCTCACACTCAAATTAGCGACCCCACATATCCGTACGACCGTTTTATGGCCTGCTAATGTTTGGAAAGAATTGCTCTTCACACTAAATCTCTTCTCATAGTGCTCTACAACCGACAATGATCCCCTCAGTTTATTGACCTTATCTAATTAAAAAGATAAAGTGAAATTTGGGTTTTATTAATCGATAAGGCTGCTGTGTGGTACTTTTGTAAACTAATTATATTTCTTACTTTATCTAAGGCAATTTAAACACACTATTAAGTATACGTATGTATACTTAATTAGTTATAATGATATAAGTAGTTATCTGGATTTATTTTTACGACCTCGTAATCGAGCTGGTAGTGTCTCTGTCTGCGAAGCGAGAGGTCCCGGGTTCGCTTCCTGGCCTGGGCATACGTTTATGTGACCGTAAAATGTTCTCTGGTCGTGGGTCTTATTGATAGTGTTATTTGTGTTCTCCATACCACTTGCAACACAGGGATTCTTAGTAGGGGTTACCGTTAATTTTTAATTATTATTCACCATCCCATAACTGTCCCACTGCTGGGCTTGGATCTCTATTCACAATGATTGTGGCTAAGCTTTTTGGGTATAGGTACCCAGTCCAAACAGTAACGTAACGAAATATTATATTTCTATTTCTTTATCTTCAATTCTCTTTTTCAAGAAACGCTAGAATTCTTTGCTCTGTGCTAATTATTTAGGTTGACTGTTTTAAGTAAACATACGGATAACCTAACCTCTTATTTCCAAAACTGAAGTTTTCCCTGTCTCCGCGAACGTTCCATTATTCTTTAAACCCGTGCAGGTAAACATAAGGCAATTGTAGGAGGGCCATTGTCTTCTTTCATAATTGGCTTTACCCCGCGGCAAGGCGCGTGCTTACTGCTCAACGCTTAGCAAAGTTCATAATACATGCCAGATGTTTACTCTTGTATGGGAAGTGTGTGTTAGACGTGTTAGTGTAAGCCACACGCTAACCTTTTTCGACTTAATGCTGTTTGAAATAATCGGGCAAACTCTCGGCTCTACCTATTACTCCTAAAAGGAGATTAAAATATTTTCGTTGATTATCTCAATTCATGCTCACCTTTCAGGAGTGCGCACATTACAACGACTCCACGACCGACCGACGCCAACGCTACTAAAACCTTGACAAAGCTAACATTCAATTATGAGCCTTATATCTTTGAAGGTAAGGTTGAATTTCAAACTTATACTTAAAAGCCCTGTACGGCTCGCCCTACACCCATAGCCGTTCCGTTTCGAGACCAACGCGTCGACGTTGCGTTGACGACTCACCGTAGACGAGTAGTCCACGCGTCGACCGACACAATGACGTAATGTAAATAGCGTCGGAGTTGAAACGGAGTGGAGACGGAGTCGAGTTGACGTCGATGAAGCGTTGATCGCGGAACGGAACGTCGGAGTTGAAACGGAGTGGAGTCGGAGTGGAGTTGACGTCGAGTTGGTGTAATGTGCGCACTCCTTTCTATGTTGTTCTATTTATTGCTGCACCTTAAGTCGTCTTGAACAAATCGCTACGTACCAATAACCGAATATTTCTCCATATTATAAGTAGCATTTGTTAGCAATTTTTCATGGAGTATAATAACGAGTTCGCTAACTTAATCCGGTTTACAAAGTTTAGTCAGACCGCTAGAACACGATAATTTAAACCAAAAAGACAAGTTATCTAACACTGGGATAAAGAATTAGTAATTATGCTAAAGGCTTGGAATGTATAATTTAAAAGCAAACGGCTAAACACGTTCATTATTATAATGAACATAAGCCCCCGGCATTACCATTCACTGGACGCATGCAGGAAAAAGTGTGTATAAAGGGATGGTTCTTTTGACAACGATGAGATTCCTCAACGATTCTGATGCCAAT
The DNA here is from genome assembly GCA_905404295.2 of Ochlodes sylvanus. Lineage (NCBI taxonomy): Eukaryota > Metazoa > Arthropoda > Insecta > Lepidoptera > Hesperiidae > Ochlodes > Ochlodes sylvanus. The sequence continues at coordinate 4,044,292 of FR990138.1, read as the reverse complement.
GCTGAATGTTTAAGTGTTCTGTATATAAAATAACCGTTAAACGGGCAGATTAGCTACCTGGTAGGTAGTCAGCGTCGCCCATAGACTTCTGTAACAACATACGAGATGATGCTGCGGCGACATCGCACACATTTCGTATGGCGACGTCATAACAAGCCTGAATCACGCTATCGAAGTTTTCCACACCGCTTGCTTAAAGTTCGTAACGACATCACTAGGTGATGTTCATCCGAACATCACCGGCTAAGAAAGAAGAAATAAAATACTGACTGTCTCAAGCTCTCAACAAAACAAGTCGTTTGGTGACTGACTTAAGCAACAGGGTGGAGAAGAAGAAGAAGATGAAAGAAGGAGAGCTTCTGTCGTCTCATATGACACCCTGCTCTGCTGGCATAAGATGCCGGTCAGTATTCAAGGCCGCCCCGCCCCAATACGGACAAAAACTTGGCATGTTTTGCAGCGGTTCATTTAATGGTAGGTCCTCGCAATACACATTCGAAAGAACAGAAAGCTCGCAGAAATGTTATTTGAAGGGTGTAGAAATAATTATAACTACAGGAAATGTCCGAATTAGTGTAGGTATGCTAGGGACCTAGGGTGCGGTAGGGTATAGGATACCTACTGTAAATATTTATTGAATATTTTCTGGACTTGTTAAAATATCAAGACTTAGATTTTGTTGTTTCATTTTGCTTTGTAATTCTTTAAAGATAACTTAATTTTTTTCTGGTCCAAAAACTTTTAAACGAGCTATTATCAATTACGGAAATACACGGAATACATAGACTCGGATGAAATTATGTTTGTCAGCCGCCAGTCAGTACATACAGATAGAAAAACACGTGATTTATCTATACTGAACTGAACGTGGGTGATTCAGATTTCGTCGGATGAAATTATTAACCGTGAAAATGGGGACAAAACGTGTTTAATAATTACGAGAAAAATATTATTTGAAGTTCGTAAAGTTTCAGAGTTTCAAAATACATAATACTGTGTTTCAAAGCTATTTATGTATTTATATAATAAACGTTTACGTACCTAGCCAGTGATATTTTATTGACATGGAGTGCCCCAAATCCCGATCTAGGGAAATGGGTCAGCTCACGCCTTACTAAATCATCTAAATAAGTAACTAAGTAACGAACGGTGGAGTTTTGAAATCTTGATCCATAATAACTGTGTTATTGGCTTTGTTTTAGAAAACAATAAGGAACTTTTAAGGGATACTTTACTATAATAATTTACAAGTTAACTTTAAATAAGTATCGTACTAAGCATAATTAATTATATCACGGATCGTACTGGTACTGATGTATTGGACTATGGTCTTTGTTAAATTCTTCTTATTATGCGAGAAGACGCAAGCCGAGGCCTGGGCCAGCATGGCTGTTATTAAGACTAATCCTTAGAAACGAATATCCTCGGCCTTAAAGGATTATTTAGAACTTTATAATTGTATAAATTAAATTTCAAGGGACAAGAATTAGAAGCCTTTGCTTAAAATTCAAACGCCGTTCAAATTTCTCGTCTTTACGGGGAGCACAGAAGATTTCGTAGGGTCCCTTAGGATGGATTAGAATTTTAAACAAGCAAAGCAGCATGAAATAACCAATCGTGGATGGTTTGTTGCAAGAACATTTCACAAGAATATAATTAAGTATACAATACAGTACTTGCCTTACTTTTTAAAACTAGTTTACTGAAATTTGCCATCAATACTGGCCATGGATGAAAACGGCCCGGAACCAAAAACAAATGTACCCCAAATCTCGTTATGAGTACTTTTTGCAAGAACATCCTCAATATTGGAGCGGGGCGATATTTGCACGCCCGGGGCGTATGTCTGTCGTTTTTCACACGTCAACGGCAAGCCATCGGGAGGAAGGGCTACTCCCTGTCTCCCTGAGTGTGGCTATTGCACTACCAATAAATGTTATTGTGCCAATCAATGCTCCATAGTTTTCATAATTAAATGTTTATCACGAGTATGACAGTAAGAACTCACCTTTAAAGGGAAATCCAACTGCTTTTAAATGTGTTTCAATGGTTATGATCATGTCATATTTGTACCGGAAACTTGGAAGCGTCCAAGAAAAATTCCCATCCAACTACCGTCCGCACTCGCTGTATCTATCAGGACAACGCAAGATGCTGGCTATGAGCGCTTCCTGTGATGTCTTACTACTGTCCTATAGGCATAGGTTTACTAATGCGAAGTCTGTAATATATAGATAATTATTATAATTAGAATTAGAAGCCTTTAATACTACGGTATCTCACGTATGTCATTGTACATACGTCAATATTTTAACCCAGTTGCACTCGTCACAGTCAATCTACTGGTTTTGTTTTGGTTTGGTGATCAGTAACTACATACTATAACTAATGAGCGATGATAGATTTATCAAAGAACATTTCCTATCAAAATCGTCGAAAGCTTGCCCGAATTGCCCCTCTGTCGGTACTAACTGAGCTGAGACCAACGGTATGTATTTCTTGGCAATAGCAACTAGCTACTGGGGAATAATTCCCGCACCGGACTATATTTCTTATTCGATATAAATCGGTGCCACGTATCTCGCACGTTTAGGATTTTTAATTGATACTTATATAAATTAAAATTGCATCTAACATTATCGCAAACGGGGAAATTAGATATCATTAGGGGAATTTTAGTTCAAGGGGAAATTACATAATGAATAGAAAAGTTATCGTTCAAAACGTATAATAAAAATAAAATATATTATTTATGATTTTGGCAAGCTAACGCGAATCTATCCATAATATCACATTAAGGTGGCGGAACTAAATTTAATCCAATTTTAGTGATATATCTTTTGGTCTACTTTGTTGTCTTGTCATATTATGTATTATTCATACGTTACTGATCATATTTATTATAGGCATGGTTTATAGTATAGTCACTAATAGTAAATATTAATTAAAGCTACACTTGTCTTGTGATTACGCAGAATGCAAATGTGAGTTGGAGTGAACAAGGGAATCTTGACGGGTGGTGCTGGTGAAGGAGGGGTCAATAAAATACTTCTACGCAGCATAAAATAATACGTAGAAGTGTAACTACCGATCAAAAATATCGTAATGAATATTAGGCTGCAGCCTAGTAGGCAACGTCAGTCCATTCGTCGTTCCGTTTTTGGTTTTTTACTGACATTTAAATTAGCCAATCACGGCTGGCCTTGTCTAATGCGGCATAAAATGAGAACCAATTGTGAACTTTTAGCGGTCTTAAGTCATGTTAATCATTTGGTACCATTTTCGAATGACTGTTTATATGGAAGGGCGTCCTATATACTTCATAGCTCGTTGCTTGTACGTACCTGTTCTGCTTTAATAATTAAAAAGCACTGTTAAAACCCAGTTTAAAAAAACAAATCCCCCACCTTGGGGGTCAGTAGCTGGGTACGTCAATGTGACTAATCTTAATATATGTATATATTTATTCTGTGCGTGTCTTTTTATAATTGGACTCCTCCTAAAGGGTACCAATTTGGTTGAAATTTTTGCGTATTTTCAGGTGTATCCGAGAATGGTTTAGATTCAAAATTGCACCCGATAGATGGCGCTGCTGTCGATATGTCGCCAAATTTGTTTATTAATTATAGCGCTGTACGAAGTTCGCTGGGACAGCTAGTATTCTAATAAAATGACGACCTCTAAATTTATAATACAGCCGTTGTTTTTTTCGATAAAGTCACATTCCACACGAAACCGAGGTCGTGACATTGTAGAGCTAGAATAGCTCCCCTGAGCCTACAGTTATTGTGGTTTATGCAGATGATTTCATTCACGGTGAAAGGTATTCGAGGCGTTCAGTGAATTATTTCTCGTATAACCTTACGCTGGCACCGCTTGGTGGACCAGGACGATAATTGGTTAAGAGTTCTCAGGGTTACTTCTAGAAGCCTCTTGAGGGATCTTGAGAGTCAATACGTTGTTTCTTCTGCGTTCTTTCTCGGTCGGCGCACCGATGGTGCCTCTCGTGTTTCTGATGTGCACGGGTGAAGGTGAAGGTCACCAATTATCATTAGATGGCTCGTGTGCTCGTCTGTTCGATTGTCGGTAATTTACGTAGAAAAAGATAAATGTCAATTCAAAGTAACCCTTATGTTTAACAAATTACGCTCGAATTTCCACTGCAGAGTGGGAGTCACTTATATACTCTAACAAGTCCAATGCATACTGTGTGTCATATTCCTTATCATCCACAATGCATTATTTTTATGGTCATTTCTCCCAAACCTTGAACGGTCTCTAACCCGAACAACCAATTTGCATGCTTCGGAAACTATAAACTTTCCCTTCTATAGTTGAAATTACTCTTAATTTACGACCAACCTCATCATCCTGGTCTTTTAGAACGATTCTGAACTATAAAACGAAGGCAAATACGTAAGCTGATCTTGCCATGTGGTTCCTTCCATTGAAGATCGAGGAGTTCTGTACCAGTTTAATCCAGATGAGTGAGATAACAGACTCATGGTAACAGCGTCCTTAAACTTCAGCCTCGAGGCGACACGGTACAATGCGACAGCGATCGTGTTCCCATGAAGAGGATGTGGTAAGATGACCATTTAGTTTTAGTGAGTAGACTGTGAGTCCCACATATCCACCCCACAAGGGGATGGGACGCGTGAAGGCGTTTCCCAGTGGTATATAAAAAAGGTTCTCAAACCCTGAATTATCCTTGTATAAGTCACTCGCGAGTTATTTTCCACACATTTTACCGCACTGATAAAGAAGATAATGAAAGTAGTACACCGCATCTTCCAGGCATCGTGTTGGTAACGCAGCTGGTGTCAGATAACCAAATACCATCACGGGGCCGACTGTTTGCCTGCCGATAATAATCACAAACATGAATTGTAGTAACATTGAAACACGTTCACTGTTTCCTTGATGGCAACGTGTCGGTGAGCTTCTGGTCTTTTGGGCAGTGACCACATACCATCACGTGACTGCTTGACATCAACACCAATTAATAATATCATAATGTAGCTAAAACATCAGTGTTTATATCAATGAAACTTGACTACTTCCGGCAACGTATCGGCAATGTTGGTCTCAGACGGGTGACCACTTGCCATCACGTGGCAAACTGTTTCCCGCTGTTATTAAACACCAATAAACGTAACCAACATTGACAATGACACTCATTACGAGCAAGAACATTGACCTGAATACGATGCGCTTATGGTAATCGTTATAATTTTCCGCGCTCAATAATGCCAATGGATTTTAAATACCAGACGCGTATACGAGTTCAAAGTCTCAAGGCTATCGGAATAGGATTTTATTATCATCGTTTTGGACTTTTTAAAGATTTACTGGTGTTATAAAATAAAACTCTGAACAGTGAACACGATATTGGAACTACTGCACGAATTTTCAAGTTGTTCTGACGAATTTAGGAAGTGATTACCTATCGAGGAAGGCGGAAGCTTTAGGTAAATGAAACATGGAGTATGAGTAATAAAAGCGAACGGAGTAGGTGTATTTGGCACATAAAACATCCTGACCGATATCCCTGTTCAAATTATTTAACACATTCGCTGTGGCGTCCGTAATTTTCTATGGAAAAAAACACGACGTCTATGTACGTGCTCGTAACATTTTTTTCCTAGGTTTGGGTAGATGTCCGATGACAGCTGTTCTCAATGTTCCTATATCTGTACAACCTGATAAACAGATACCTTAATAATTTACTTGGCAACCGCTTAAAAGCCACATATTTTAGTGTTAGTTGTTACTTCTTTATCTACTCACTTTACCAGAGATTATAGACCGATAGGATATTAGGAACATCTGTAATTTGGTCAGGATAGGAAGATAGAGTTTGCGTTAAAAAGTCCTCAAAACGAAGCTCTTATTACAACGATAGAGTCACAAAACTATTCTTAGTAACCTGCTACTAGTGCTACTATTTAGAATCGGAATTTTAAACCTTTCTTGTGTAAACATAAGGTTGCTTATTGAAAGAAGTGTGAAATAAACACAAAAGAATGACTCCATAGGTACCTACTAAGTTCCAAGAAGGTACGTTGCAAAAGTTATTCATCAAATTGTTCAGCGTATAGCGTACAAATAATGACCTCTGCCGCCCACGAGCGAGGTGAATCAATCAATTCAAGGTCTGTTTCCCAGTAAAAGGTTCTCCCATATTAGCTAGTCACGAAGACCTCTGACGTTTAGCGTTTAGCGACGAGCGACGGGGCAAGTTATACTGGATCCCATAAAACCCTAGGATAAATAGTATGTATAGAAGGCCGTGATTGTAATACCTTCAATCTAATCCTCGCGTTAACAGAATCTGTTATTATAGAAAGTGGTTTCGTCTTCAGTTCAGGTAGGAATACTAAGTAATAGGTATTTGAACCTGATCCTACTGAGTACTGACACCTAATGATCGGGTTGAATTCTAAACAAAGGAATAGATACATGGAAGGCATTTGAGGAAAGTATGATAAGTACATATTAAATTAAGGCAATAGGTCCCATAACAATGATTTTTATATTTTATTTTGTTTGTCGGGTTTTAGTTTGTCTATATTTGCATTTTTTTTTCAATATTCTTAAAAGTTGCCAATTTGGATGCGGTTGTAGGGTTGACCCTACAATGCAACAATTGTAGGGTCAACCCTACAATACAAATATTTGTTACTATTTGTTACCTCAAGGTAACAATGTTATGTAACATTTTAGTTTTGTTTTATTTTGACCGATTAGAAAAATTGATAGTTTTTATTTTAAAGATTCCTGTATTCCTGTAGTAATTTAAAGATTCCTATCTAAACATTTCGGAGCTAACTAAGACAGATTTCGAGAAGCGAAGCGCTTACTAAAAATAATGTAGGTACCTAATACAATATGTAAACACGTGAAAAAAAAATAATTATGTGATTTTAAACAACTCATCACGTAATGTACACATTGGTACTAGTTAACGATAAGTATTTTGTACGCCGTGTTCAGGCGTGACCACGATCCATGCAATTGCGTAGAAACATTGGCGTACAAAATATCAATCGTGGGTACCTGTGTAATAAAATTTGAAATATATTTTAACGAAATCCATTAAAAATTTAATTTAAAGACTTGTAAGTGTTCTAAGCCGAGAGCGCCGCCCGCCGGTCCAATGACCTGAAGTTCCACGCAGTCTCGCTGCCGATATCTGGGTCAATACATCTATTTCCAACACGGATTCGCTATTTTACATATAATGAGATAATTTTTATTGCATACCAGTTCATTAATAAGTCTTTAAAAAACTGAAATCATAGACTGTCGTACTATTTTTTAACTTGAAAATAAGAAAATAATAATAAAATATTTTTTTTACTTGAAAGTCATAAAAATTTAAATAATATTTATCGTGAATATATCCAAGAACTCTATGCGATTACTGTGATGCGACATTGTGAAGCATGATAATACGAGTATTATACGACCTAGCTCTTGTTTAAATTTAAAGACTGTAACAATACAAATATTTGTTACATAAAGATAAAAGATAATTTCAAGATAACAATAAAAGCTAAGCAGCGAAAGATAGATTAAAGTGGAAATCTTCGGAGAAGGCCCTTGTCCAACGACAAGATGTTGCATAGGTAGATTAACCGGTCGTCTTTAATAAAAAATACTATAAAATATAATTCAAAACTAATATTAAGGTTTAAACATTTGTAAAAATGGCATCCCCATACCAATAAAATAATTATTCATTCAATCATGTTTATTTTCTCATTACAATTAACGTCATCTTTGCTTTTACAAGAGTTTTGATAAGAGGATACAATAAATTGTATTGGTGATGAAATATCAAAAAAATTATATTATCCTGTCAGTAAGATGAATCTAATTTGCGGGAAAAATCGCAGGCAACTGCTTGTATACATACATAACTTAGAGTATATATATTAACTTTTACTCTAAGATACATATAAGTATAATTATAACAAGTATGTACTCAATTCTAATCACAATAAGAAAGTAGTTGCTATATTTTTAATTTTTTAGCATAAATACTCACATGATACTGAGAATTTAGTACCTACGGCATGACAAAGGGTATTTTGTTCAAATATTCTTTACCCAAAACGGCCATTCCGCACGCTACATTTGTAGTAAGAGTAAACAAACTATTAGGTAGTCAGAAGGCAAGTGACTTTCTCCCTGCATAAAATATATAATTCTTGATTACGTAATGGTCGTGTTCTCAACTTGAATGTTGCCATGTTCGCAGATGGGTTAGGAGTAGCTCATATTGATAATAATACGATGAAACAAATGCACTCACTTATAATTTTTAAAGTTTATAGCGTTTAGCAGTTGTCCCACCGCCGGCGACTAGCGGGTAGCGAGTAGAGCTAAAATTGATAACGAGTTGGCGAGCAACGAGCAGCCAGTGTGTAGTTCCGTTTGTTTTGTAGCCGGTCTAGCAGCGAGTGACAAAGTGCGACGGGCGATCACTCGCACAACTCGGTTAACCGCTGGTTTGTCTCTCAGCGTGTGTACTGACCGCCAAGGAGCGTCGCTGAGCGAGTATTATGTTTGATAGCTCTCGTCTCTCAGCGATGAACTATTAATATTAATTAATATTAACGATTAACTATTAATATTAGCATCTATTTTGTTTACACGGAATGTATATCTATTATACGTTGCGCGAGAAAATAGCTATAGTTACTCGCTTACTCGCCGGTGGTGGGACAACTGCCTTAATTAGAAATTACTTATAAATTATATTTAGTTTCTATCATTTTTCGGTGAAGAAAGAAATTATATGGCAACAACGAATTGAATAGTTAAATAAATCGTGGTAGATGATCATTCTAAAAAAAATTAAAAATGGTAAAAGAAACCTAAAAAATATTTTCAATGAATTCAATGATACTCCACTAAACATAGTTCGAAGACTTTCGTTCATTTCTTTGCGAAGATGTCTCAATATTGAATTTTGATTATTGTCATATTAATCATGTTTTTAGTGGTATTCGCAAGATTCAATCAAATCAAAGAAAAAAAGTCCACCCTTTTGGTCTCTAGAGCCCCACACAGGAACAAACATACATACATAATATTATACTGTTAAACAGTTAAATACATTACCCTCCTTTGCCTCTCGCTGTCTGGTAAAAAGACATGAAGTGCTACAAAACTAACAAGACTTACTTCGAGTCCTTGCAAAGCTTTCTACACAATACCTTGATACATATTATTATGTACTTGATGTAACAAAGCTTAGTCTGTGTATCAGGTGTTCTATCCCTGTAGCTGCTACTATTTAGCATAAACAATGTAAACTTTAATTTGTAAACAATATGTCATTAATTTTATCAGGCCGCTGACTTCACGAGTCGTGTGACGAAGCCTGCAACGCATTCAAATGGGGGTCACGAAAAGTAATTATTTAAATTTGCTTCGGAAATTATTCCAGATAATATCACTTGACTGGTGTTATTTAATTCCGTTTTTCACATTGCCATATTAGAGAATCAATCCTTCGTTTAGGTACCTAACAATAATTATGATAATGCAAAATTATGCCTGTCGCTTGTTACTGCGTGCGTGCGGGTGAGCGTGCGCGTGTGTGTGTAACGTACGTGCGTGTGTGTATGTAACGTACGTGCGTGTGAGTACGTACGTTTGTGTGTGTGATTCTAGACTCGTAATGCTTCTGATGTATAGAATTATAGACGTACAAGGGTAGTAGTGACCAGTGTGACCACTGACTTTCATGTGGGTTGTATCGATGCTATTAACATTTTGTTTCAACCTATCAGTGATCCGTTGTAGGGTCGAACATAAGTGCGTCCACCACCTTATTAAGGCTTCGATTTATGTATAAATTTATGTATAACAGAACTGATATCTAACGAATTTCATGGAAGCGCTGCTAAAGTTGCTTCACTCGGTCACAAAGTAGATAAGTAAAACTCGGTCAATTAATTACCAACGTTTGAAATATCCTTAACATAAAAAATAACCGGTGAAAATAATTATATGCGATAGACAGACGCGAAATGAATCTGCAAATCCCTTTTTAATTAAGTACGAAACACTAGTTAGGTTATTTATTAAAACGAACGATTCTTAACCCACGTGAAGCGTGGCTCTTTGTATTAATTTCCGATTAACATTTTATCATTAGATTTTAACGAGAGCCCTTAACGAGATGGTTATTAAACTACACATCAACGAACCGTAAACGCCCGAATGTAAATGCGATGTCGCGTCATCTTACTCACAGTTCACAGTCGACGGAACGAAACATTTTTATCCTCAAGTATTAGTGATAAAGCGTCAGTGATCACAGTTTTAGGACGAGCGCGGGCGGGGTTTGAGAATGTAAACGAAGCAGAGCGAAGCAAAGCTCGATTTTAATTCGACGTTGCGTTAGTTAATGAAACGTTTTTTTAATGGTCAAATTTTGATATTAAGTTTAATATTTGTAACTAATTATTATATTTGTCACGAAAAACAATTTTAATAATTGCCGATGTAGCAATAGCTACTCAAGTTCTACTTAGTTCCGTTCCGTTCTGTTTTCTGTAATTTTTAGTATTGCTACTAATTAAATCTAAATATTATTTAGGTAAATAAATCTTATATTTTCCTTTGGGTAAAGACACATTCTCTCAGCAGATGTACGGACCACTTAAAAGAAATCTTCAACGTAGCATTATCTTCGCGTTAAATATTTCCCGCTGTCCCTGTGCTCAACCCCTAAAAGGGGGTGGTTCACCCGGTCGATGTTAACCTCTGTTGAATATTTATATTAAGTCAACCCTCGCCCTTCGAGATGCGATGTGTAGTAATCTGTTTACAGTTGTAAAAAACGTAGTCCGTACCTTGCCTATCTGCTTCGATTTGTCAAGGTGAGAGTTTTGTAGATAAAAGGACGGTCGGTTAAAAAGTGAATGTAATCTCGCTGTCTCAAGTGGTTTGGTAAACTTGGTAAAGTTGATGTCGCTAAGAAATATGTTCCTAATTTATATTTACAAGTATGGAAGAAGATTAATAGGGATTGGATTGGGTTCAATGTTTTCTCTTCGGTTGCAAGTTTGAAGTTCCAAAGCATTGATGGGCTTTTGTAAAGATACATGATAGCGACATTACATGACACAGTTATACAATGGCGTAATTTTTATATAATGTATGTATATAAAAAAGAGTGTACAAATTACAAATTATACAAGTTTCAATATTATACCTATTCATTTCAAAAGTTCTCCGTATAAAACTGGTCATATTCGGAATAAGATAGGGCACTTGAAATGTATCCAGGATATTATTTTCCGTTTCCGGTAGAAATGTATGGTGTTACGATTTTCCCTTTGAGCTTTTCCGTAGAGAAGTACATTCAAAGAAAATAGGGTAGGGTGAGACAGTTAGATCCTTGTTCGTGAGTGATCGTATAAGGCGGAAGCATTATGAATGAAGTTTACGTTAAAATGAATCCAACGAGGACTGACCTAGGGAAAAGAAATAGTTAGATGCATCGTAGACTGCATGACCAACCACAGGTGGTAATTATACCATTATTAATGGAGTAAAAGCACTAGGTATGACGACCTCTTAGCCTAGTTGGTATTAACCCTGCCTGCGAAGCGAGGGGTCCAGGGTTCGATCCCGGCCGGGACAAATATTTGTGTGACAGGAGAATTTCTGTTTTAGGTATTTGACACAGAGAATCCTACTGCGTGTGCGTGTGTATGTGTATGTGTGTGTTAGCGTTTCTATTAATTGAAGGTGGCGCGACGCGACAGTAATAAAAATCATTATTTTAAACCGTATTTTGTTATCAATTTTTGTCTCGCCGAGGTAGGTCGCCATCTATGTAACCACTTAAACACAAGTTTACTACAATGTATACCTAGTGAAATATTACGGTGAATATAACATGAGTAAAGAATAAAAAAGAAACTATGAATTGTAATACTTTTATCAGTGTCAAATGTACTAAGTATTTACTCAGTGTCCTTCAATCATTCATTGCCTGAATACGAATATATCAAGCACTTAACTCTTATTTTGTATATTAATCGACCGCTTTCGTAATCTACCTGTTTTATTGTGGCGCCTCTTTAGATCGGGCGTTGCTTCTCAAATTTTGAACTTATAACTAGACTTACTTTGATATTTATAATCATGGTACCTAATTAAATTTGAAAATATCGTTTCGCATTTCGAATGCAAATATTTCTCTTTGACATAACTTTACAATAGTGTTCGAATTTCGTTCGTTTCAAGATTGGACAGCGTATTTAATACGGCAAAACAAGCAAGAGCCAAGGACTGTACGGCAACCGGAAACAGGTTGGCAATGTTCCAAATTTTTGCCGTTGCATGCGAAATACCGGACCAACTTGTAATGATTAGTTTTCCGAACCATTAAACAAAAAATTGGATTTATAATTAACACATCAGTTTGGTAGTTGGTTCCAGATGCATTGTTGCTTTAGCGGACAGTGTTTTCCTATCTTCCCGTACGATAACTCATACTTCATTATACCTACTAGGTGGATATTTCTATGACCCAAGCAATTGCATCATCTCTTCTCTCTCAATGCACAACTCTTCATATTTAACTTTTAGTTATAAAACTAGGATAAAAATTATTTGAATCAAATGTTTCATCCTTTCAATTCAATACCAATACTTCTCAAAAAACATAACATATCATTTCCACGCCTAATTTGTCATGCTAATGCGATATAATTATTTAATTAAAATAATTCGCTATTCGCTACAGGTTTAAATTACTAATCAGCAGTTTGACTAACACAGCTCGAGTGCTTGACCACTGTAGTGTCCGTAGTAAACAACAGAAGGCCAGTCAAATAACAGTTTAATTACGGAACTGTTACATTCAATGTAACAACTAAACAACTTCGGTACAAAACGCCAACAAAATAGGTTAGTATAAAATTATCGTAAAAGTAAAACTCCTACCGAGGATAACATCTGTTTACCGTGGAGTAGAGTCAATGAATATTTCGTCTAAAAACTGGGGGCTTACCTGCTGAGATGACGTTGACCTATTGAGCCGAACGCGTAACCTGACAAATTACAAAAGGCCTTTCTGCCTCAAATTAAAATGGACGAAGACGGATATTGGAATAGCATGGGTTATCGAACGTTGGGCCCAATGTTGGCCGTGACGTAAAAACAGGCTCACTATGGCAGGAAAATGAAACAGAACATGATTATCAACACGACCGCACAGCTGCTTTTAGGGCACACTGCGAATTTGTTCACTATGCAGTGTTACAGTACATCGCACGTTTGACTAGCGTACTTTAATTACGTAGCCATATCCAGACTGCAATGTATTGTGAGTTAAAATTTATTTGAATTGTCGTGAAGTGTAGTTGTACTGGATATTGTATACACACATGTATGTTGAGACAACGCACACAGTAAAGAGCCCTCTACCTTAAGGCACAAAGAATGAAAGAAGCTTTTCCACAACAATTTTTTGTCGATCGAACCTGAAACATAACACTTTATTTAAGGGTGACAAGGTTTAAAATATAAGTTGAAATAGGTTTCGGCTACGCAAATGTATTTGGTCATGTTTAAATCGAAAGGGCGTAGATTTGACATCGACATGGGACATAGACGAGTAAATTGCAAAATGATTATGTCATTTTCATGTTAAGTATGGGGTTTATTCTAAATAATTAATGATTTAGGTCAAGAATAAAATATTATCACTAACCGTGTAGCTCGGTTGACATTAAACTTAATATCAACATTAAAATGCTGGCTGTATATAATGTATAGCATACAAAGATTAATCGATACTTAAAAGTTACACTAATTTACCAAAACAATATGTTAGGTTCTTAATTTACCAAAGAAAATAATAAATTCTGTAATGTTGAGCGGCGAAGCTTGTGTTTACAATTCTTTCATTTAGTTGTTAACTTCTCAACTCACTTTCCTGTTTGGCTGGACGAATTATGCAACTTCTGTCATTGTTCTCATTTTCCTGTTATTTTTATACACAAGTTATATTTAGATAAGATTTCATATTTATCACCCTTTTATCTAATTCCATATTTCGTTTCACCACATTGGGCGTTATAAAATTAAGTTACAGTGTTGTTTTAATTTCGATGTCATCAAACATCGTGAGGAAACATGCATACCTAAAAAGCATGCAGTTGACTCAAAACAACTCGAAGTTGTGCAAGTCTGCCAATCCGCACTTGGCCAGCGTGGTTGACTATGAACCTACTATTTCCTGTACCTCACACTGTGAGAGGAGACCCAACCCGAGCCAGTGGGATAGTTATGGGTTGCGATGATGAAAATGAATGATTTTTTGATTTGTTTGAGTCCACAATATCTACAGTATTGAGTTTTTCGCACGGTTTAATCTGGTCTAATTAAATTTAACCCTTTAAAAAACCTTCAGTGAATTAGAATTTTTTATATTAAGGAATATGAAATATTATATAATAATTTGTGCAGCTCCATCATTCTTGAGTCCCTATCGATCTACCCGTTCGTGACGCACCTTCCAAACAGATGAGGCTATGGGCTCTGGACCACTCAGTTTGACCACGATGGTACTCGGCGTAGTGGTAGGGTTTTACCAACCTCGCTTACTTCCACCCTTCTTCAAAAATCGTAAAGGCAAACAAGTAAAACAAAAAACACTAAACAAAAAAAGATTTGTCCCTTTTGTTGTATTGTTAGCAAAGAATGTTAGTCAATAAATTTGTTGTTCGTCTTTTATTTTATTTATCAAGTTCAGATACGTTTAACAATTGAATTGTTAAAAGTCGCCGAATTTCTTTTCAATGAAGAATAAGCAAAAAGCATTCAATAAACTTCGCCTTTTAGCTTGCGCAATTATGTATAAACAAAAGCAAAGTAAAATATGTAGGTACTGAATTTACCCATAGCCTAAGAGTTCAATAAACGGATGATACTGAGGCATAAACATGATTAAATAAAAAAGATTATTTTACCTTCATTCCTTTCAGAAATCTTTAACTCTACATACCCTATACGAGTCCTATGATATATCTGTATCTGTAGAGCAATCATTGCTCTATGCTCAAAAGATGGCACGTTTTATAAAAAAACACTACATTTAGAGAAAATATAATTAGTTGCTTTTGTCCCACAGTTGCATTTGCCCCGGGAACCTGCAATTTTATTGTTTTCTTTCGGTAATACGTAAGTTACCTTATAACGTTCCCCAACCTACTTTGGTAACGTACGTATTCAACAATAGATGGCGTTGGACGGTGTCTGGGCGCAAGCCCGGTAAACATCGTTTTATTTTTATGGCTTCGTGAGTGAAATCATTAGCCGATGAAAGATGTTGTTTGGGTACGAGTGTGTATAGTTGCTTTACTATAGCTATTGTTTTCTACTTAAACGTCTAAACGATGCTACTGGCATAGACGTAAATCTTAAGCGTTATTATAATTATCCGTAACTACACATCTACAATGGATTTAAAGAACAAGATATCTTTAATCGAACTATAAATAATGTAGGTATAGTGCGGGATGTAATTATGGAAGAAAAATTGTCTTGTCTACAGATTAAGAATCGGAATGTCTAATTCTGAGAATTTTTAGTAACATTTTATAATCATAGGAAAGAAAAAGTAATTTTTGCTACTGATTTAAAAGTGTTGAGCAGAAATTATGAGAAGAATTTCTTGCGATATACATTTATTTATTAGGTATTTAATAGAAAACTTATGCCAAAGTTCAGAATAATAATAGATTTCAACCCCCTTTTGTTTGCACTCTACATCGAAATGTGTGCTATAACCGTACATGAAAATGCATAATAATATTATAAGTGTTAAGGTTACGACATAATAATATCATAAGACTTGATCATTTGATCTGTCCTTCCGTATGCCTCCTAGTTACTGTCTTGCAGTAAATCATAATATATTTTATTTAAGGTAAACTTAAACTGAATGCTACATTTATTGTATAAATGTTAATGAAAAACCGAAAAGAAACTTATTACTATCGTGTTGTAGTCAAGTCCCAGTACTAACGGCGCATATTATATTACAAAGCAAACAGCAGAAGAAGTAGTAATGAAGCAAGAATTCTATCCGTCGAGGCAGATTGATTTGCGCAAGCGTAAAGTGCGAAGAAAGTCAAACAAAGTTTTTCATCTTCCGTCTCGATGGGCGCTTAGCCAGGTTCAGACGGCATGGCCACTCTCACGAGTCACTACCCTGTTTGCTGTACTCCCAACTTCTTACTAAATGCCTCTAATTTCGGCTATTACTAAGTACTACTTAAAATGAACTTAGTAGTTAATAGTTCACTGTTGTGGTTGTAAGTCACATAAAATTATGATAATTAAGTTACGTCAGATCATCAAATAATTCATGATATTCAACCCAAGTTAGATAAATTGTGTACTTAACTACTTTTTTTCTACAAAAAAGGTTTTATTTAATTTAAGTTTTTAGTATTTTTTAATTTAGGTGTTACGTCTACACTCGCTTACACACTTATAAACCTGAGTTAGGATTCATTGTATTGTAAGTAGCATGGAAAACACGAATAAGACATTACTAATGTTCATGAGCTGAGAACAAACCTTTATCGGTCACATAAATGTCTGCCCCGGCTGGGAATCGAACCCAGGACCCCTCGCTTCACAGGCAGGGTGACAACAACTAGGACACATACACGAAGCTTCGAAAATACCTATACTAAAACTGTATTGAAGTGTCGCCACTAATACTCGTAATAGACGAAGGCCTTTTACTACGAGTACTAATAGGATAACAATCAGGACCAACTTTTTAACATGGCCTGCAAAGAGAAGCGTTAACCAAATTTCGATGTTGATTTTTATGTAAATAAATATCCATCCATCCAACAGACGAGCTATCTGTCGGTAAGTGGTCACCGCCGCCCATTTATATCAGTAACTCGCAAAGGGTTTATCGACGCGTTTTCGGCCAGGAAAGAAGAAAGTACTGGCTCTTAGCCCCAGTCAGAACACGACGGGCGGCTAACTGAGATGCTTAACCATTAGCGACTTTATTTATTCTGCGACCGAACCAACATAGGTAACGTTATTGTTATAGAATATTCACACTCGTTGGTGCCACGGTTGAGCGTGTGCGCGCCAAGTACGTACTATCGTACGCACACTAACGAGCAGTATCGTACTAACCTCAACTACAATCTTTGTGTGCGTTCTAGGCTGCGTAGAGACATGAGAGGACATCGGCGTGCACACAAACAAATCATGATTGTGCCTTTGTTTGATTATAACCTATTTTTTTATTAACTTCAACTCACTCATACCCCCCGCACTAGGATTCTCTGTGTCGCCGGGGGCATGGACAACCCAAATTACATATCACTAACATCCATGATTTGAGACCAACAATTTATCTGTCATATAAACATCTGCCGCGGCCGGGAATCGAAACCGGGACCCCTCGCTTCGCAGGCAGGGTCACTACCGACGAGGCTGGGGTCGTCAATCATTTAAATATACTCGCTGTCAGGCTACAAGAGCCTCGAAGGTCACTTAGTAAATATTTCTACTAAATAACCAAGTCTTTATTACTTACTCGTATTACTCGATGTTAGCTTTAAACCCGCCCATCGCCCGGTCGGCTCGCCTCTCAGCCGCAGTGGATTACGTCACGTTCATCTAAATAACTTGCTTTGTTTATTTCATTTAATTACAATCAATAACAATATTCAACTAAAATTATGTTCACACATAATGTATTGTATATAAGGTATACAAAAATTTATGCGATACAATAAAACGTTTTGTTAATATGTGATGTCAAAACTTTGTCTTCCTTTTTAAGAATAACATGCAGTATGAGTGAGGTTTGATATGTAAATGACCCCTCACTTTATGAGAGTAAATCCCAGTACACCTGTAGTACAAGGGTTGTAATGATCAATTACATCACATAAACATCTAAAAATATGAAATGGATAAGTAAATAACGCACACAAACCAACATACCTACACATAAATAACAATATACATAATTATAAATAAATGCTCACACACGCACACCTACGAAATAGGTACTTATACAAGAACATCATAACGTAACGCAGCCTGGTCACGATCTTACGACTATCCGAACACAAGCACACATCACAAGTGTCTGCCCCGGGAATTGAACCCGGGACTTGTTGGGCAGAATCACTTCCAACTTAACTAGAGGATCGCGGACATCCGCCGGTCACCCGGTCGTCGCTTGTATTAATATTATTATGTGGTAAGTACTCGTCTATCGAGGAGTTAAAAACAGTTTGGTATACACGCGGGGCTAGGGTTGCCAACATTTTGTTGTCTGAATTTAGTATTAAAAAAAAGCTATAAAAAATATAGTAGGTACCTACGCTTCAAAAATATAGTATTTTATGGGAAGAATAAAAAATATATTATGTTAATTATGACAGGAACGCGTTCGGATAACCGCATTAGCGCACACGCACATTACGTCGGTCGAACGAAAGACGCGTTCAATAATTGCGGAATCTGCTTTTTTTTATTACTTTTAGTGTTGCAAAATATAAACATCGATCTATACTGAAAATTAGAACTTTGGCGCACTATATATTTCTTGAACAGTATACATAATTATTATAGTGCGGAGGGCTGAAATACAGTACAATACTACATACATGATATATTTTTGTACGGTTGGCAACCCTACGCGTGGCCGAGGTCATCCAGTTGTTGACATCGCGAAACAAGATAGGAGTATTTAAATAAATTGTTTTAAGCAAAATACATAAAACAACAACTAATGCCCGATTTCTAAATTTAACCGCTCGTTTTCGAGTTATTCCGTGAATCAGGGTAGACCGGAATGGTTAAGTTTACAGTGGAGCAGACTAGAATTAAAAAATAATAACTAATAATTGGCAGTGGATCGGTTTCGGGGATCAGACCGGAATCATTCTAGTTTTCGAGTTACCAGTAACGAGTCGTTAAAGTCATTCCTTATAATTTTTTTTATAAGAACACTTTTTAGTTACGTCTCGTAGATAGTTCTACCACGGTCATGATAAATATATTGTAAATGTAAATGTAGATACCATTACCGAGGTTCTACTATCCGTAAGCAAAACGAATAGTTTTTCGAATACAGAACGGAGCATTGCATTAGTAAACCAAGTTATTAACTGCCTATCAATAAAGTTAATGGCTTAACTTCAGTTTCTTCAGCATCACATTGGTCCACTTTTTCTGTCGCCATATCGGTAACTAATGATGTTAGTGAGCGGCGGTGACAAGTTACAATCAGTTGGCTTCTCCTAAAAGTACTTGACTATATCCCCATTGATCAGGGCTGTAATTAACTTGACTATGTTCTCATTAATCAGATTCTAGGTTAGGTTAGGAGTGCAGAAAGAAATTGTTCTGAAACATCATTTCAATAAGACTTCAATGAAACTTTCAGAAGTTATTGGGGCGTTCATAGACATATAGAAAACAAATGTGAAAGTGATCAGCAGAATTCTGAATACAGGACAAACAGATTTTAGACGTATTAATCTTGCTTCTTTGTTGGTTCGAATTCAATCCTTTGAAGAACACGGTAATCTTTCAAAATGATAACTTGTAACACGTTTGTCAAGATTTGAGAGCAACCATTGGGGCGTGTAATGCGCAGTTCAGGCAACGATATAATACATATTTCAATCTACTTTGCCAGACGCTATTCAAATACCGGCGCCATATTCAATTCCGGCTGCTTTTGTAAATTCACTCATTAAAACCTTTTAGCCGATCATATCGTCACTATCAAAATTAACCGGAAAGTTCATACCGATTAATACGTCATTAATACCTTATCAAAATACGTAGGACCCTGACAAATGATTATTAAGAGAATTTAAGCTTTATTCCAATGTGATAAAGTTAGGGTTACAAAAATATGGCGTTGTAACGAAACCTTCAGGCGACTTCAACGTAATATCGTACTTGTTATCGGTTGTGAGAGTTGAGTTTTGTTTGGCGTTACAAAGGCCATTGGCACAAACACACAGGCCAATGCCACAAACACATGTTGGCGCTTCTCGCCCAGTCAACAAGAGCTACCTCGCCTCCTTCTCTCATACTGTCAGTGTATTACAGAAAAGTTTTTGTACCACACATCAGAGGTCCGCAATTTTGGTTTGCGCTATATGAGCGCGCTTGGGGGCGCAGAAACGGAATCAATGAACTCGGTAGAGTCGACCGACAAAAGGACGTTTCGGCCTGGCAGGTAATTAAGTTAATATCAATCCCTTTTTTTCGGATACAGGTACAAGTAGTCGTACACTTTAAGAGCCGGGACGGGTTAAACATCACTAAACGTTTAGCTAAACTTTGTTCTTTAGACCAGATTCGTTCTGAGGTCTGATTCGGATATAGAGATATATTTGGTTGTGAAGGATTTTCAACTTTCGGCTACGTAAGGGTGTTCACCCTCTACAGCGTTATATTAGACGATTTCCTTTCAAGTACACTTGAATAGGTGGTAATCTCGTTTCGTTATGCGTTATTGTTGAAGATACTTTCACTTAACAAAGTTCGTAGATATTTCAATGAATGTTGGCTGATTTTGCAGGGGATAGTGGTATATTAAGTCAAATGATATACTCGTAATCAATTTGCAGGCATGTTGGTAGTGAAGGAACTTGCGGGAAGGCAATGAGTTCTATTCTAGATCGGCAGACTATTACATAATTATGTGGTAGTGCTATGCTATGGTATGTGATAGTTTTGTATATTATGAGCTGTAAAAATAAGATATGAATAATTAATTATGTACAACTTTAACTTACAGCTAACTCTGAATTACCCGCTAATTCTATGTAAATCGGTTCAGAGATTAGGGAGTAAATTTGTCATGTACATATATAAAAGTGTGAATAAATTATTACAATTTTTTTTGTAACAGGCTTTTTCACAAAATACATTTATTTATTACTTGCGTATATTACAGATGGTTTATAACAAGCTTATTTATAAATCCGAGGTAAAATATATCTCCTATAAAAATAAAATAAAATTACACCTCTACCTCTACTTCGAGGTACAGACCAGTACTACAACCACCAGTACTACAAGGTACCAAAGATGTAGAATAAGATTTTGTATTGAAATCTTATGTTAGATTCTGTTTTAAATAAGAGCTAGCATTTTAGTTACTAGTAAAAACATCCCACA
The DNA here is from genome assembly GCA_905404295.2 of Ochlodes sylvanus. NCBI lineage: Eukaryota > Metazoa > Arthropoda > Insecta > Lepidoptera > Hesperiidae > Ochlodes > Ochlodes sylvanus. Next base: position 4,023,058 of record FR990138.1, on the reverse strand, counting down.
CTGGGGTTGGCTAACCCTTCTGCCGATCTGAATTGGCGCAGCTTGGTGGAGTATGCTTCAGCCCTCCTTAATTGGAGGGCACTGATGCCTTCGTAAAATGCTTGAGGCTCTACATGTGTGCTAGATAGCCTCCGATGGGGTTTAGTGGGCAGGATTTTCACATTACCAGCTACCTACAGGTTCGGTATTATTCGAAGATTTTATGACCTGTGCCCCGCAACAACAAAATCAACTTAACTCAAACTAGGGGTCATTCCATTTTCCAAGAAGTCAGTGTCTATTCTCCATGCCTCTTACCGTTTTAGGGTTCTGTACCCGAAGGGCGAAAACCGGAACCCTATCAATATGTCTCCGTTGTTTCCCTGTGTCTATCACAAAGCTCTATATCTTAAACTGAAAAATTCACAGCGTACATGTTAATGTGGCACAACAAAATTATAAAAAAGTAAAAGATAGATCCCACGGGGTCCCTGTACAAGTAACCAAGAAAAAATAGGGGTTTCTACATTCTACCTCGATTTTTTCGTTATTGAACAAATACAATTATGGTTAATATCGCTTGGTGGTACGGAACTCTATGTGTGTGTGTCTGATTCCCACTTGACCGGTTTTTTTATCTTCTATTATTTTCTCATTTTGTATCGAATGATTATGACCTTGTCGATACAAGCTGTGTCTAGACAGCATCGGTTATTGTTCCGAAATCGGTGGCTGTGAATTCTAACACTATATGTTTATTATGCCCAAAATATTATTACCGATCTTTTTCTTTTTCTGAAGTATTTTTATTTTGTTTTTTAACACATCATTGTTTTTAAGCAACCGTTTATTAGCTTTTTGTAAATTTTGAATTTTTCTACTTTTATCGATGATAATTTGACGACATTTGTTTAATTGTTTTTTTAAATATGATTCCTTGGGTGTCTCAGATATAGGTATCAAATCTGATATTGATGCGTTGGGGGTATCCTGATGACAGAACGTATTCAGTGGATCCTCCTCGGTGAGTTCTTTTTTAATTTGTGGTAATATTACAGGATCATCCTCACTGATCTCCATTTCTGTGCGTGAAGATATTACTTGATCATTGTCAGTGATTTCTTTTTTTATTGGTTGGGATATTGCTGGATTCTCCTCATCGATTTCTATTTTTATTCGTGGTGATATGCGTGGATCATCCTCAGTTGTTTCTTTTTTTATTGGAACTGATATTTCTGGAACTTCTTCTGTGTATTCGATTTTAATTAGTGGTGAAATAATTGGTTTTACATTCTTTCTTTTTCTTCTTGTTCGTGTTGATGCTTGTTCATCTGTCACTGGTTCAATCTAAAGAATAAAATGATGGTTGTACAATAGTAGTTACAAGTTCGAAAATTAACGTAGAAAGTGATATTGATAGTAATTTGTTTATGTTTACACTTATCTTTAGTGCTTTGATAGTGAAGACTGTGATGAAATTACTGTTATTACATTTCAATTTACCTGCAATTTAGGAACAGCTGTGCTAACTAAGCGTTGTCGCTTTTTGTTTTCAGATATATCACATTTTTCAAAGTGAATAGAACAAATGACAGAGCGTCTAGATGGTTTATAAAAGGCATCCTTTCTCTCTCTGGCAACGACTGCGATCCATTCTTCACAGCGAAATGGGTTATTGGGAAAGCTGAAAACATGTAATACAATTAATCTGGTACACTTAAACTAACATAAAGTAGATGCGATAATTTTGATATGTCCGTATTAAATGGCGTTGACCGATTAGTTTGGGACATGATCAGATTTCTTTGTGTATGTAGCCAATTAATGAGCTAAACAATGCTTAATCGTAAGTAGTCATCATTGCCCATGGTCATAGTCCAGGCTTAATTGGACGAGAATTCCATCTTTCTCTTGCTTAGTAAGGGAAAGCCACTCCTTTACCTTACTAAGATAGAGTAGTGGTTTAAACACTGGACTCCCGAACAATGGGTCTTGGGTTCGAATCCTGTACAGCAACTTTAATTTTTAAAAATGTTGTGCGTCTCAGAAATTAATTGTCATTTACTTCGGTGAAGAAAATATGAGGAAAGCATACATTACATACGTATTATCAAAATAATTCATAGTCATCATTCAGGGACATGGACATGGACAAAAATTCCAATAAATATGAGTATTTTGCACTATTTGATAACAAAGGCGACCTCACCAACACAAAAAGTTGCTACATTTATAATTATGTAAACAGATTCTACAACAACAAAAATGGGCACACGTGCCCATAATTAATTACAATAACTATAGTAATAAATGTGGAAAATCTCCTTAAAAGTGTCATAAATACGTATAAGTAATAAACTAACAATACTTCATGATATTTATTATTATTATTATTATTTATTTATTTATTTATTAATCCTGTACATTATCCTTATCTGAACATAAGCAGGAAAACAGGAACTTAGTTTATGTTAAACACAGCATTGAGTAAAAAAGTTTTGTTACAATATTAAAGAAACTCTGTGAAAAAACAAAAACCAATGGGGTTTGTTGAATCACTACTCTATGGACCATATTATATCTGTGAACTACTGAAGCTGTGAACTATTGTATCTGTGAAAACAACAATAACATTAAGACACTCTCAGCAACTTCAACCTGTAGCTTTTTTCGTACAGCGCCAACTTCACAAATGAATAAGGGATTAATGTTTAGGCAACCGGACTGTATTGCGTACAACATAAAGATTGGCAGAATATAATTACAGCAATCCTTCATTGGAACGCAACTCAGTTTCCCGCTAAAGGTACCTATAGTTTAGGACTATAAAGCGAAATTTGAAGTTTACATTTTACATCAAAATATTTTTGCTGAAATCAAAACCCTTATTGACTTTACGGATTAATTGTATTCATTCTACTTTGATTAAATACACATAAAACACAAAGGATAAGCAAATATAACAGCCGGTAAATATTATAAGTAACTTCACGTGAATGAACAATGTAAGCGGTGTAAATATGATACCACGAGATGTTTTCAAATACAACTGGGTAGGATAAACGTGAGATTATCTGTTTTATATGTTGGAAATAATCAAAATCATTTATTTAATTACCTGAAGAATGAAATTCCATCCGATACGCGCGAGTTTCGGTGATTATTTTTACAATGTTTAAATGCGCACTGCGGCATCGTGGGATGTGCGCACGTTACGGTTGTCCTTGCCCGACTGATGCGAAATAAGACCACACGTCGTAGCGTGGCGTTTTTATTCAAGCCGATTTTAGTATGCTGACATTGCTGACTTGTTTATCTTGCAATTTTTGATAGAAGTTGATTGGTATACTTTTATTAGTATTATAGGAATTATAGGTGAATATTTGTTGTGATTGTCATTGAATTTTCAATACCATTCGCGATAGTTAAAGAAAATTTAGACTATTCAAAATCAATGATTTTGGTTTAGACAGGTCCAGGGCGCCAAATTTGGAAATGAAAGGTTCAAATCATGGGGACTTTCGTTTTAAAATCAGTGACCAGGTGGCTCGTCTGTTCGGTTGTGGGCGTTGTTCGTATTTTCAGGTGTTATAAATTTTTCTTTAAGTCTACTCTTAAAGTTGAGGTGAAAGAGCGTATGGAACCTGCCTTTCCCGACCGCACATTTTTTTTGTCAGCACTATGCTCGAATCCTATAACGAAACAAGAATACAATTTTTAATTTTTTTAAACGCTAACACGCTCATACCCACTAGGAGTACCTGTGTCGCGGGTGGCATGCACAACATAAATAACACGTCACAAACACCAATGACACGAGAACAAATATTTAACGGGAATCGAACCTAAGACCTCGCTTCGCAGGCAGGGTTGCTACACTTGCTACCAACTAGGTAAAGTGGCCGCTTTGAAATTTTAAGCACCAGATATTGTAACGTCAATCCTTTGAGCCTTCTGCGCCCAATGTAAGAGAACCCGCCAAGCTTACGCGAACTAACTCGCGAAGTTTTTCGATTTTACTAACTTTCTAACTGAACGGCTGTTAAACTAGAGAGTTGTTACATCGATAGATGTTTTCGTTTTCGTTTTGTAAAAATGACGTGCGGTTAGAAAACCCTTAACATAATTGGTTCGGCTCTTTTTAACCCCCGACGCAAAAAGAGGGGTGTTATTTGACGTCGATGTCTGTCTGGCTCTGTGTGTCTGTCTGTGGCATCGTAGGTCTCAAACGGATAGACCGATTTCGATGCAGTTTTTTAATTTGAAAGCCAGTTTCCTTGCGGTAATTCTTAGCTATGTTTGGTTAATATCGGTCCAGCAGTAGAGTATCAGCTCTTTCCAAAATGATGTATCTACTCTATTTTTGGCGTATGATGAATTTACTTATTGAGTATTATTAGTAAAAGCTTGACTAAACCCAGCCCATAAAACACATAATATTTAATACATTTACTCATTTAGTGTGCCTATTATTGATAGTTGTTGAATTATATTGTAGCTGCTACATTTATTATGAGATTGTCCTTACAAATAAGAACATATTTCGCCTTAAAAGCTTTCGCTCCGCTTCTATTTAGTTAGATATTCTTGACTGAAATAAATTTATAAATAAAAAATGACTCCAGCTCAGTGCAATAACATTAGCGATTTTCGGCATGGGCCAGATTTCATTCTAATTGACTTTTAAATCTTGTAATACTCCATCTCGGAATATACCCATATGAGGAAAACCTACAGTTGTATATTTTCCTTCAGCCCATTGATGGCTCACTGTGAACGGGTTTCTCCTCAGCATTGAGACGGCCTAGAACATACTTCACCACGCTGCTCTAGTGCGGCTTGGTGGAGGGGTTAGTGGACAACCCAAGCACGGTAATAGTACAGTACGGTATACAGTATTGTGACTCGGCCCTGTCCTTGAAATAAATTCCAACAGACCCCGCGCGCTAGGGCCGCCTCTTTCTAGCTGTAGTGAATGAAGTGGGTAGGTAATACGCACGCTTCCTGATTACAAATACAAACCCACACGTTCGTCGTCCCTATGGCGCTTCTGTGGCTGTTGTGTACTTAGTGTGTACTAAACTCTGAGGCGCGTAGGTATGATTCCGACCGTTTGTATGAAGATGGAATACTGTATGATACTATTACCGTGACCCAAGTATCAGAAGTTGTTATGTTACCCAAAAGGCGTCCGACATGGCTTAACGACTGACATAATTATAAAGATAACAACCGCTACCGACGACTTTACGCCAAGATTTTTTTGCCACTAGCGGTCATCCTACTACCGGCCGCGATAAATTGCGTCGATGTCGACAGAATGTCTATATTGCAATCATTGGTTTAATTTCAGTTGAAAATACAGTTTCCATATTGGATTATTCAATTATTACTTAATCACCATTCGACAGTACGGATAGGTACTTACATGTCGTGTAGGCCACATCATAAATGAATATGAATATTTATTTGTCATTAATGAATCCATAATATAATATCCCACTCTTGTATCCTAATTTCTCCATAACGAGCACTACGTTACACTTTTTAGAGGCTACTTCAAGGGTAGCAACACATCTGTGACCGAATTATAACGAGACTCTTACTAACAATTACTAACTGGCCTATTACTGACAACAACTAACAGGACAGATCGTTGTCTGGCAGTTGTCATGTCACGTCATACTTTTTCGTGCGTGCAGCCGGCGGTAATCGATTTATAAGAGGTTATCACGTCAAACATTTATCGATCATAAGAAGTGTACTGATAAATACCTACATGAAATAAATTATTTAAGTTTATTTATCAAGAGTTTGAGTGAGTATACTTTAAAAAATCCATCACATTGATGGATTTTTAGTGTACATAATTACATTTAGCCGACCAATTATCTAACCTAAGTACATTATTTTTAGAGTCCCAAGTCCCAAGTCCATGTAGCTTTCAAGCCCATGCTGACAAGCCATATCTCCAGGCCTCCACTAAGTGCAGAGACCCGTATTTCAGTAGGCCACACGCAGATAAAAGGCTTAACACGGCAAAGCCAGGATTACAACTCGAACCACACCTGAGACTGAGACGTTTTTAATTATCGAAAGTAAACATTCCGGAATCTGTTACGGGACTTCATAAATGTAAATTGGAGGCGCGCATCCCGTTTAGCCCCCTAGCCCCCTATCCTCCGCGGCCGCCCCTCCCACCGCGCAAGGGGCGTTGCGGAACATCACTACGATATACTTACGCTAAACGCTATCGCTTTCTTTACAAAATGACGTGTTTACACGTGATTAAATTTGTGAGGATCTCGGTTTTAATATTACGATGTTTTCAGTTTGTTTGTACAATATTTAGGCAAAGTAACTTACTGAATAGAGATGTTTCTTTGTTCGCTATTCCTCTTACTTATTTCTTGGCCGATCGCGCATTGTTGCCTATGGCCTGATGTCCATGGGCGACGGTGATTACTGACCAACAAGTGGCTCTTCTGGGGCCCAAGAAGCTTATAAAATTTAGTAGACTTGGGCCGCTGGTCGTTTGTCGACTATTAACATGAAAAAAGTAATGTTAATATTATATAATGTCCCACTGCTAGGGCCGAGTCTCCTCTCATAATGTGAAGGGGTTCAAGCCCAGCTTACAAAATAAAATAAAATTGTGTAAGTACTAAATTTCCTTAAAATCTGTTCACCCGTTTTTGCGTAGAAAATAAAAAGCATTCAAATTATAGGTGTTAATAATATTATTTTACATTTTCAATATTACATTTACCTGTATTTTAATTGCAATAATTAAGTAACGCAAAAAAAAATCATTATAATAAAAGAAACAAAAAATATTTTATGAAAATATTCATCACAAATAATTAGTACCTACTACACACAACCGGCTACTTAGTACAACTTCAAACGTGTTTGGAGGCACGTAGGCCCATTCGGTAATTTGTAACGCATTTCGTTACTAATACCCGCTTGCGAAACAAGGGTCTCGGGTTCGATTCCTGGCCGGTGCAGAAATCTGTGAGAGAAATAAACAATTAAAAAATTTACATTGTATTTTACTCGTGTTACCTAAATTACGTACCAACATTGGATTTTGACGCAGCGATTCCCCAGTCATCCTGTACGGCAGTACTCAAAGCTCTATGGAATAACGGTACTCAAGCGTTGCAAGTTTGCAACGTTGGCCTTACTGGCCAGCTACAACATAAAACCAACCGTCAAATACTGTTTACGTGTTGGTTGCAATATTCCAAAGCAATATCCAGTGGATCACCGATTCCTCCATAATAATGACACAAGCTTTCTATTTCTTCTTCCTTGTTTCTTGACTGGGAGTGAATCGAATTTCTCTGGTGTAAGTTACACCAGAGAAAATGTAACTAATGTCCTGGGAGATAGATGGTGGACTTACCACCTGGCGGCCCGTCTGCTCGTCAAATAAAGTAATCTCTTTATTTGCCACCCATTAACTACAAAACTAAAAATTAAATCTATATTTAATTTTTAGTATCCATATAATATTATGTATTATGTTGGCACGTTACCCCAACCTATATCCTCGTTATTTGTACTATACAAACGAATACCAACAACTAGGAATAGTTGAAAGTACTAACATAATCGGTGCCATAAATATGACGCGTTATAGTCGCCTTTACACAAACGGCCGAGTTACACGAATTTATACCTTATAGTGAACAGAATAGCGAAGTGCGGGGTCCTCTTCAAATGAAATGGAAGCACAAAGTATGCGCTTCACGTGACGGGGGGCAATACATCATGACGATAACGGTTTCAAATGTCTCTTGGAGGCGCACTTGGTGGGTACCTGTCCGGAGAGTCGCTTGTCGGCAAGTAAGGATTAGAAATTTTAAGTATTCATGGTACAACATTGATAGAAGTCGCATGAAAACTTCGTCGGACTTACACACTAGTACTCGTAAATTAATTTGTCGCAGGGAAATGAAAAGGAAGTAACGGAGGGAAGGAAAAGATAAAATTTTTAACAAGGTGATCAATTTACGGAAAAGTATTAAGTAATAAGATGAAATGTAGAATTAAGTCTTACTTTTTTCTAGTATTAAAATACATCATAGATAGATACCTAAATTTTGAAGTTATAAAAATTTATTTATGGCGGAAGTATTCAATACATTATTCGCCAGCAGAAAGAGATACATATATCTCGCTATAACTGAACACAATAAGTACTTCTACACTAAGGGGAGTAAGGTGATAAACTTACTGTTAACCACAATTTTGTACTAATTTGTTGCGCTGCTCTGTTTATTGGCTAGACATCTTCTCTTTCTTTCTTTACCTAATTCTTTTATATGGTTCTATATTCTATACTCAAAGTGTGACAAATTGAACCCTATTAATATGCCTCCGCTGTCTAACTGTCTGTCTAACTGGCTTTATCTCTTGAACGGAAATAGGTAGACATCTGAAATATTCACATCACAAATGCCTGTTACTGTGGTCGCTATCGCATCAAACAATAAAAAAGTTAGATCCCAAAGGGGTCCAGATACAAGTAACCAAAAATATGGGGGTTTAAATGACAAAATAATTGGAGTTAATTTGGTGGTACGGAACCCTAGTGCGCGAGTTCGACTGACTCTTGACCGGTTTGATAGAATATGCGCCTTCTTAGCCAATTCAATGCACTAAGGCTAAAGAGCTGCACAGACGAGAATGTAGAAAGAACGGATAGGAGATAGGACATTATCTAGTAACTTTGCAATTTCGACACATAAACCACAGACAGGTACCTATAAAACTACAAACTCAAAACTCAAACTCAAAACTCAAACTCAAACTCAAACTCAGATCATTTATTTCATGTAGGTATGATACATACACTTATGATCGTCAATTTTTGCATTTACCACCGTTTTGCTAAGGTGCCTTTAAATATTGATTTTTTAAATCTTTGAGGAGAAAAAGAAACCACGAAAGAAACTCCTCGGCACATCTTTAAAAAAAAATGTTACATTACAAATTTTATACCTACATACAGATACATACATGAGCAGAACTGGTCGCGGATGTCTATATCCAAGCATCTTTGTCATTAATATATTCTACTACTGTATAATAACCTACAGACAAACAGATACCTATAATATGTATACCTATTATGTATACCTATAATGATGCTGTCGGGGAATGTTTCTTTGTCGCTATTTGTCACTGTCTGTGACTTAAACTAATAGAACTTCCTTTTATGTAATAAAGAGTGAAATACTCTTCTTATTTATATCTCGAAAGAAGATTTATCGAATGTTTTAATACGACTGTCCCTTACGAGAAATAAGGGAATGGTCCCCTCAGTGTATCCCAATTTAAACGTCGAGGAAGCGAATGAGTTTAGTGTTGTAATGTATTTTATTTGACTAAGATTCTTAGTCCTGGGCCAAAGGATATACGAGGTATTTGATAATTCAGCTGTTTCAAGTTTATCCTAATAGTGGACCCGCCTTCGCTTCGGTTCGGGAAACTTAAATATTAAGTAAACGTAAATATTAAGTATTAAGTAAACGTAAATATTACGTTTATAAATATAAATTTCCTATTTATGCCACATTTTTCATTAATGCTCGTCATATTTTGTCGAATGGAATGTTATTTAGCTCGTTAAATGGACTGTCCAACACAAAAATATTTTTTCAGTTTTTTTGAACCAGTAGTTCTTGAGATTAGCTCGTTCAAACAAATAAACTCTGCTTATTTACCTACGCAGATACATATTGTAATAGTATATTCATATATTATGCACTGGAACATATAAATCAAAAATCAATATCTTAGACGCTTATCTACAGATTACATAATATTGCACACATTTTCATAGATAAAATATTTAAACACTGTAAAATTAGTATGTTTATTTGTTGTTAAAAGCGTACGTTTAAGGTGTGTATATTTCAGTTATTATATTTTAAAATGTTCTACCGCGAGATACAGCAGTGTAGAGAGGAATTTCCGCTGACCCGCCGAGAACGTGCTACCAGATTAGGGGAAAATATTGTACTTGATATAACGCTAATAAATTAAGGCGGTTATCTGCGGGGTCTCGTTCTTAACGAAACGGGCACCCTCGAACTATGGCCACATGTGAGCACTAGACAAATTGACAATCCATGGGATATTATAACTTAGCAACTGGCAAGTAAAGCAATACATTTGCTGAGATTCTTTTTACTGGATAAAACTGTGGATCTGAGTGACCTGTGTTAAAGATAAATGCGATAAGAAAGTAGTTTAAACAGATAACTTAACTTACTTGGTTGGGGCTAAAGGAACGTCTTTCGAATATTTATTTTATGCCACCCGAAGGCCTTCGCCATGGATTAACGACAGTTATCTAACGAGAACAACCGGGATCGACAGCGTTGCGTGCCCTCCGAAATACGGAAGCGCTTAACGCATGAGACTCACTTGTTAGTTAGTGGAAAATGTGCGACATAAATAATAAATAACTTTTTGTCAATAGAAGTCACCAATCCAGCTACCGACCGCGCCCGCACTTAAAATCAACGCAAACCGCCTGGCTATGAGCGCTTTTATGTGTGGGCTATGTGCACGTAAGTAGCCTTTACATAAAAAAACACGAGTATCGTGAGTCTGGTTGATACAAGACGAAGCGATCAACAAAAGGACGGACTTGGTGCGATTACCCTGTCCTTTATTCAGTAGGAAGCACCAAGAGTGGAGTTAGTTTGGTCGTGAATGGATAGACCGGTTTGTAAGGCAAAATATTGTGTTCCAGTCGGAAAGGTGTGGATCCTATTACACAATTTTAGAGGCGACCCTCTTAGTCTTCAAGGATAGCAGCACAACTGTGACCGAATTAGAACGAGACTTTTTGTAACAAATAATTACTGGACAATTATTAACAAAATTACTGGTCCCGACTTAAGTCTTGTTCTGGGTTAGTCACAGTTATCATGGGGGCTGCGGAGGGGTGATTCTGCATGCTCGTTTACTGTCTTAATTCCTTTAAAAGTACGAAATCAGTGTGTACTGAGCTTTATCTTTAAATTTTAACTATTCAACAGTGTCACTAACGCGGTTTTTAATTTAAAAAGAACTATTAAAATGTTTATTATTTAACGACAAAGGTACAGCGTAACAATTGCAGTTCAACGACTCGCAGATTTAAAAGGCTTGACGTATAAACGTTACGAACGATGTTATCTTAGTTATCATTTTATTATGTTTAGTTTACGGTCAGTACAAATAATTAATGTGGGTAATTAAAATACAAAGTACATTGAAACATTTAAAGTTCCTTTGTTCTCCGCTCACTTTTCACGTACGAATTATATTTTAATAAATCTTTGCCTAATACCAAGTTCCACTTTAAATTATTGTGGTGTCAACCAACTGTAAGATAAGATCGTTTTTTTTCACTATGGCATTGACGAACTCACGTTTCAGCCAAAGTCAGAACATGGAAGTCGCATTTTGCTTTGTCTTTTCTGGTGCATAGACAATTTAATATTTTTTTTCGATGATGATATTGGAAAATAAATAATCTGACAAATAAAAATCAATGACTTATAAATAATGTTAATTTTATCGCAAACCCCTAGATTTAATTAACAGTCCCCTAGGGGATAGTCACAGTTTAGCCCTGGTCTAGAGTACCCTTGCTCTAGTCTCGATTGGCAAATATCTATTACATAATTATAAGTGTTATACAAAAACAAAGTGTTTACGAGTACATATTTAAATACACTACGTGTTTGAATTGAAGTTGCAACATGCGAGCGAAACGTGAACTATATCCGATAAACACAATTATACTTACAACAAGAAGTCAAGTGGTAAATATTTTTCTTTAATTTAGTATTACACAGTAATTATACACGAAATTATTGAAGTATTAATCAATTCACGCTCATATCTCTCTCTCATCCCGGTATCCTGTCGTAAGGTCATGGACAGGCGCCTTTAGTGTCAGTGACTATTGATCATGAGGTAGTCCGAACACACTTTTGTCTACTTCACTTGTTCTGTCACTGTGAGTAGGAAGAAAATATTAGCTTTTACGGCTTCTTCTTCCGGACAAAACTGAAGTATCCATCTTTCTTGACCCGCAAACTTCGATCAACAAAACTAACTAGATGTCGGGTTATCGCACAAAAACCGTCTACAAAAATTACAGCGCATTTAAAATGTGAGCTCTTATTTTGTTTAGTTCGCTCGAAACACAGCTAATGACGTAATATGTATTCAAAGATGTAAAAATAACACCCGAAAAAGCAATGTAACGATCAGAGTGAATTGTACATGTACTTTCAGTAAGTATATGTTTACAGGTAGACTTTTAATGTGTAAAACTTTTTTTCATTTTCCATGTATCTACCTACTGGCATAAAACCATTTATATGTGTATCAGAGATACCCGTATAAATAAATTACGCAAACAACATGGCCACTTCATAATTTTCAAGATCGTCTATCAACACGATATATTATGAGGCCATATTGTGTGTGAGGTATCCGGAATGACGTCACCGCCACGCTACGCATTCCCCGCTACAGTTTCGAATACGCACCCCTTATTTTTCCCTAGAAGTGTTAAACTCTCAATCTTGTTTAGTTTAAGCTCTACCCAAAGTTTGTCTGGAAGTAACTATATTACTGGATTACTACTACATACTGGAGATCTCCATAATGTTCTCAAAGGTGGGTGAAGTCGCCAATCCGCACTTGGCCAGCGTGGTGGAGTGAAGACCCGTGCCCAGCATTGGGAAAGTTTTAGGTTGCGATGATATACTTAGGCATAATTGTAGTTCTTACCCGCCTAGCTAACATCCTCATGAAATCGATCGAGAAATATTTTTTAAGTGTTTTTTGCAGTGTCGAATTGCCAGCCAGTTCAGGTCGCCAACGCATCGGTGATGTCTTTAGATTTGCTGGTGTCCAGGGGCGAGGGTGTTCACTCATCATATTATTATTTTGGGTCGTACAAACGAGCACGCCCCTATGATAATGGCTGGCTTTACAAAAAAAAGGAAATCGCGTCATGGCAACATACCGATAGTGATAAAACTTTACAGCTATAAAAACTTTTACTCTTACAATATTTGCACACTCGTTCATCAAGTAATAATTATTAATAATGTTAATTCATTGATTCTCATTGATATTTTAGTAGGTAATTTTATAAGTTTTTGTAACTGTCACGGCACGCGACCAATTATTATTGAAACCAATATTATGCGACACCAAATGCGATAATTCAAATATAACTGAAACACCCTTTTTAGAATAGAAACTAAATTGTTTTATTAACCTGAATATTAGGTACAGTCAGCGAATGGCAACCTTTTGCGGTTTTGGTATCATTACATTCAAATGTTTTGCCTTTTTGAAAAACTAAGCTTGTAAGTCAGTAGGTACCTATCGCATTCTGTGGCCTTAATTAAGATTAAAGTAGTTTAATTTCACGAAAGCTTCCGTCCTTCAAAGGGTAGGTACGTGTAGCCTTTAAGTTACCCAAAAAATTCTAAAAATGGCTGGCTTGACCATTGGCGTCTTTTATCGATCCACGATCATATTATAGTTTGTGGCCAATATCATCAAAAGTATTTATTCACTTAATTATGAAAGTTGTGCAGGTTTAATATTAAGATTCCGTTATTAGTTTAGTGGTGTACGTAAGGTAGATGTTTTACAATAGTTAGTGGACAACATTGTTAAAGCATTGGAATTTCCTAATTATGTAGGTACCTATATTGTTAACGCGTAAAGAAATAAATGGTATTTAAATTTAAATTACATTTTATGCAGTCAATGTTATTAAATTATGTTACATATAATAACTAATACGTAATAATTTTACATAATAATATCTTGTTCAAAAATGTTTCTGAACCCTGACGTACATCCTAAATTGAATAATTATTTTAACCTGGTTGTGTAATGGACCTTACGATTTGGTAACAATATCTCAGACTTAGTAATAAGTAAGACAATTTAGTCTTTTTATAGGAGTGTCGGCCAATATTGTTATGGGCGTTTTTGTGCGCCCGAATGATTAATTATAATTAGAGTCAATCAACGTTTAATTAGAGGCTTGTCAGAGCTTGAATGAGTTTAGAAATAATGACGACTTTTCCAATAGAATCATTGGAGGTAATCATTCGTATTATAAACTCCCATAAAGCACAGCCTATGCACTATTTTAAGGAAAATAAGTGACAATATTTTTACACTTCATCGTTTATAAACAGTAGAACTGTAATTTAAATTACATATTTTTCAAAGATCTAGGTGTTTTACTTTTGTTTTATTTAGGATAGAAACGTGTTTCTATTCTAACTTACGGAACATCCTATCGAAAGAGAAACATCGACTTATTAATAATTAGGTACATTTCACAAAATCAATATAAAAAAGAGCCGACTTTACTCATTATCAAGGACGGTATAAGATTTGAAAGTTGAAGTTAAGTAAGTATCTACCGACTTTTGTTATGTAGGTACATAATAACATACTATTATTACCTAAGTATTAGCATAATTACTACAGCGAAGATGCATATTTCTAAAATCGGACATGGGATAAAGCCGGCGATCGCATTATGACAAGGTCGTGCAGTAGGTAGATTTGTTATTATAATCGTGATCATTCGCAGTAGACGGGTCGCGTCGCGTCGGGCCGCGTCACCGCGCCGTGCTCAATAGCGTGTCCGTGACGTCGACGAAACGCGTTCGCTTCGAGTACGCTGTACGTACGACGTTACTTTACTTATACACGCAGACACTCCATTATGTTCTCAAAGGTGTGTTAAATCTGCCAATTCGCACTTGGCCAGCGTGATGGACTTTAGCATGTACCCCTCACATTATGAGAGGAGCCCAGCTGATGATGAACAACAGAAATATGTATATAGTAAAAAGTCCAATGGATGACCACTTGTTTATCTTAATAAACTTATTATACTTACTCACTCTTATACACTTAACAAAATTGGCATTCAGGCAAGCAGTCGGAATCATCTCATCATTATAATGAAAACCGATATTGCAGTTTCAATATCAAATGGATGTTCCCAAAAATCTTGGATATCGGCAAACGAATGAGTTTAATGCGTGTCAGGGATATTGTTGTTATTGCAGCGGCCGTACAACAGATACAACTAAAATTGGTGTTAATTGAATTCTACTTTAGTACCCGTATGTAAATAAAGTTATTTAGGATCACTTGGCTTGTCATGAGCACGTTTGTTGACATTTTATATTCTGAAGCAATAAATAATAAAAAAAATCAAAATGTGTGTTATTCACACGTGCTAGAAGTAAAACTTCATAACTACAAATACAGTCAGTCCAAATATTGATGTTTTGCTTTGCTCACGTCAGCCGCCATTTTTCCGATGCTTCATTCGCGTCATTTCCGTTTCAACGAATTCCATATCACAACGATACTAAAGAAGTATTCACTTCAAATAATAGATGCTAACATACTCTTACCCCGGCACTAGGATTCCCTGTGTCAAGAAGGGCATGGACAACACAAATAACACATCACTAACACACACGACCCGAGAACAAACTTATGTGACTTATAAATGTGTGTTCTCGCCTTCTCGGGTCGGAATCGAAGCTGGACCCCTCGATTTCGCAGGAAGGGTCACTACTAAACAAGCTATGGGGTATTATTAAGGTGTTCTGAAGGGCAAACGACTTCACACAGGAGACCTGAACGCGGTACCTTCTCTGTGGACATAAGCAACAACTGGAGATCTGCAACGTTGACGCTGAAGATGAAACCTTTGTATATATTTTCTGAAGAATCCCATGTAATTGCGCTTCTCCGGAAATACCTCAAAAGAAAACTCATTTAGTATTTTGCATATGCGCCTTGAATATTAACAGTGTCTTTTGAGCTTCAGTGATAAAGATGATTACATTACGAGTACATTACTAAATATAAGAAAAGGTGTTATTTAAAACCCTATGCGCGAAGTTGGTAAGTTCAGAAATTATATAATATAGCCTGTAAAATCTATACTTTTTTTATTATCTTCAGACTTTTTACGCCCACACAGAGTAATGTAATGTACCAAGAATTTGAAAGGAATCTCATAAAATTCACCAATGTGTCGTAAAGATAATATGCATTTGTCCTTCGCAAGGACGTCGCAACAAAATATATTCAAAGGTGGCTTAAAATCGTGATAAGTTATTGTATTACCCGCAATCCATCTCAACCCCTCTCCCCTCCCGCCGGCCCCCCTCTATAGACTAAACCAGTCAGTACGTTTTTCAGACATGTCTGCAATCCGCGACTCTAATATATTATTTACTACACAGCTATCGGTATTCGTTTGGATTTGCGAACATAAATGTCTATGTTTGCTTTAAACAATTAAACCACGGCTTGACTGATTTCCTTAGTAATTAATGAGTAGAGAATTTACATTTACAGGTTGGATTAGTGACTGGATTTCTGAACATTCACTCAGGCTCCCAAGTCAGTCAGGGGCCCAAATGCTTCTATCGGAACAGTTTGAAACATTCGGTTTACCAAATGTGTCAAACTATTTAAACAAGACGCAATTGAAGTATTTATGAATTCGAGGACTTGGACCCCTGATTGAATGTTTGCTATTTAACAATAACATAGGAACGCAATGCAATTAGGGACAGTGGTTCCCTCTGCAGCACGAAATCTTATGAAATTTTGCCACAAGCGATGAATCACGTTTTTGAACTTCTTTGATCACTTACGAGATATATACGACTGACTACAAGTGATCCGATTGTAGTTATTACATTATGTAGGGTACTTTTATGTTCTGGAGTCCCGCAAATTTCTTCTTTACGCTTAGACGAAAAGATAAACAGCAAAAGGTTACAAATGGAAGTCTTCCAGCTCATGGCCCAAGGGAACCGGTACGTTGGTGGCAGTCAATCTCCCTATGGGCCGCAAATGTCATAGACATAGTGGTGGTGACCACTCGATGCCAGGCTCTACCGCTTCTCTTGCAGTCTTGCTTGGCTTGGCTTGTGATGTCTGTCTGCCATTAAGATCAATTTGAAATGGCGATTCTGAACACTTAAATATTTTGAAATGGGTTAAGGTAGTTTTCCAGTGGACAATGAATTGTCCACCAGGTCCACCACGCTTGCCAAGTTCTAGGTGTTGTGCCAAATTATGGTCTACTTGTCTCGTAGCAATGGAGGAGACAAGGTCGCAGTTGTAAGTTATATATGTAAGTTATAATGACAACGAAATGAAATTCTATTCGAAGTTAGTTTTTACTTTTTGTAACAAACTTTTACAAACACTTCAAAAAACAAACTACGCCATCACTTCAATAAGTCCCTTCCGCAACTGGTTTTGGAAAAAAATCCGGCAAGTAACTCCCAAGAATTTTGTATAGATATTACAGTTACACTTAACTTCTTTGTATAAAACTCACGTCCAAACTGTTTTATCTTCAAAATAATCATCCAGTGCACTGCAAACTGTATTTGCATTTCTTTGACTGATCTATTTAAACAGCTTGGCATTACTGTCAATTGTAAAGAAATTTAGTTATATTTGACACATAATATATCCATACTCAGTTTCACATTAGTTTGAAATGCACTGCCTGAATCACGCTATTGAATTTTTTAAGGTATCCCACAACTGTAACAGAAAAAAAAATGGAAACATCATAGGACCATTTGCTAAGCCCGCTCGTCTGTCGGTTGATAGACCCGACTTTCTCTGAACATACATAATTACAATCGTACCTATAGTGTACATAAATAAACTTTAGTTCTAAGCTTACGTCAGTTAGGTATGTGTAAGGGTTACATACTTGCATTAGGTATATTTATTTGTAAATTGACACTTTTAAGGTTCAAAGTTTAAAGGATATGAAAATGGCAAAGAACAGAACAGGAAATGTATCGACATAAGTTAAAATTAATTTCAAATACGTAACTTTGTAAAATTAAGGTACGGGGACTACGGGGTACAGAGTTACGCGGATTAGAGTTCCCTAACGAGGAACTGACTGTGGAACCACTATGATTTAGCATTGCTTATAATATTAGCTGCGAGTGTAACTTTCCCGCCAGTCGCCTGCTTAGATTTTATTAATGCGATGTTCGTCGCATCGCACAGCTCCGGCTTAGCACTTTACAGGTTTCTAGGCAAAAGACGTTGTTAGTTTAAGGCTTGAAATCTACTGTTTCTAATTCTTTAACACGACATTAATATATTTGCAACTGAATATGTCGCTTACTAAAACTTTAATATTGCCGTAGAGGATTAAATTTCGCAAAATTCTATTTCAGCGAAAAGCCCAAATGTAGTTTTGTTATGTATTCCATGGTGCGTCTCCATTAAATGTTGCGTCCGAGTTAAATTCCCTTATGTGCTGTTAGAGGTTGCTTTCTTGTTCGCAAAGCGTTGGTAATGCTTTTGATAGTATCTACATAGCTATTCGTTTTAAATGCTGTTAAGCCTGCTCATTATCATAACCCGTAACTGTCCCACTGCTGGGCACGGGTCTCTACAATGTGTGGCGTACAGGCCATAGCCCACCACGCTGGCCAAGTGCGGATTGGTAGGCTTTACACGCCTTTGAGAACATTATGAAGAACAGGTGTGCAGGTTTGCTCACGATGTTTTCTTTCAGCAAGAAGCAAGTGATAATTAATTTCTAACACGCACATTATTTCTGAAAATCAGAGGTGTGTGCAGGATTCGAACCTAAATAACCTAACCTCTCTGTTCGGGAGTCCAAAATTTAAACCACGATCACTTAAGGCTATCAAGCTTGTTGACGTAGACTTTTTTGTCTTGAGGAGAGTCTTCTTTATTCTAATTCTATTCTATTTCATTGTAAACGAGGGTAGGTAAGGTACTTAAGGTGACAGCGCCAAGGTCTTTATTTCCTGCCCGATCCGTTAAATAAGACAAGCTTCGTTTCTGCCATTGTCTGCGCTGGGAAAATACTTCACTAGGATTTTGTTATTGAATAACTGGTAATAGTGGATTGTTGGTTTTATCAATACTCTTAAGTTCTCACTTATGCACACCTGGAAAATAACCCCTGTCTTCGCAAGCCGAAACTCTCCAAATTGTATTATCATCATAAAGTTACTTTCATATCATAACTACTTTCTTGCCTTATAACAGGTAAGTAGTTTAAAATACTAAATTGAAGTGGAGACCACGTCTCGAAAAAAGGAGCAGAGGACGTCCCCCGACCAGGTGGACTGACGACCTGAAGAAGACAGCGGGTAACCGCTGGATTCAGAAGGCTCAGGACCGGTCAGAATGGCGCAAGTTAGGGGAGCCCTATGTCCAACAGTGGACTTTTAAAAACTGATGAATGGAAATACTAAATTACACTAGTTACCAATAACTACGTTCCTCTTTACGTATTCATTCTAAGCGCTCACTTCTAAATACTAAATCCATCGTAAAAATTTCGAAGAATAAATTTATGCAATTACGAGTTTAGACCGCGTCGCGGTTCGACGTGATTCAACTCGTAGATTTTTGGACGCGAAGTTTTCGAGTACCCTCCGCCCGACCACAGACGCGGCACGAACCGTCAACTATCAGACGGTGAAATATGGATAGAAATGCGCTGTTCTGTCTATCAAATCATGTCTATCAAATATGATGCCTTTATGAAAAGTTTGCTATTAAGTAGTAATACTTGGACTCGGTATGAGACAGTAGGACTTTCTTTCTTCAATTTTCTTTCTTGGCCAACTTCGCCTCAAAGATTCTTTCTTCTTTCTTGCCTTGATAACACATCGGAGATGAGTTTGACGTTACCAATGCCCAATGTGTCCATTGGTGACTGTAGTGTACGTAACTACGTATCTTTAGCTTTACATTGTCACATGAACATGATGAACACGATTGGAGAGGGTAGTTGCTAGTTGTCCATCGCCAATTCGTCAGTCTTATGACAGACACGGACGCGGATAGACGTCCACTCTAGCTATGTGTACTGGTGAGCCAGAGATTGTGTTATCCCAGTGTAGGATTACCACACGAATCCTTGGACACGAAAGTAACTGGTCACTTATCCTCAGCTGGCTCATCTGCTCGTTTGACTGCTATTGACATAAAATTTGTACATCTGGCCAGTGATTACGCATAAAATTTAATTAGTAAACCGGTATCAACGCAAGATTTATTTATTTTTCTAGATCACAATATTCACAATGCAGAGAGCAAGCGGTAACCGGTTTGGTCACACCTATTTATATAAATATAAATTATAAATTAGCATTGTTACGTACCTATACCTACCTAGGTACTATTATTTATTCTGTGGTAAAATCGAGACACTTGCATTGTACTGTGGTGTCTAATTTCCAAGACCTTCTTCTTAGTCCTGGAACTCACACGTATGAATGTTATTTTGCCGAGTCGTAGTTATCTACAATCACCTTGCTAGACTAAAGTTATAAAACTACTGTAGTTATGAAACAGGTCGTTGAGGTAATTTAATTGACCTTCCGGACATTTTTACATCACAAATAACCACCAGTTTTACAATTTAATAATCACGTTAGTCATACGATTATATCCTACAATTCGGCACCCTAACGATTAGGTATTTAGGACATGAAAGCTCGATGTTCAATGACCTCGACGTGTTCGCGCCAACCTTGCGCGGGCTGTCGTCATAGCGGCCGCATTCGAAATTCGAAGTTTTGAGACAATCGCCAATCACCGTCCGTTCTGAAACTTCCGAATGTTTTCTTTTTATACAATTACGAGCGAACAGATTATAAATTGTTTTCATCTTCTTATGTTTTGAGAAGATTTTTAGAAAGATAAAGAATACTTAATTTTAAAGTAAACATTGGTTTTAAAGAAATTGCAATAAGAAATCCTACTTATTACGTAAGTAGGTAGGTATATTGGCTTGAGAAAGATAATTTCTCCTGTGATTTGAAACCAAGACCGGCTCCTGACTAAATCAATCCCTCTTAATTTAAATAAATCAAATCCACTAGGACATATAGGATGATGGTTAAGTCAAATAATAATAATACATTTTGTTTAATATTTAACTTAAGATCCTATTAGTTACAGGATTTATTAATATTTAAAACAAGTTCCTATCAAGTGAAGTCAATAAACGTTGTACATTGTGAGTCAGAAGCGCCATCGCCACCTGGAGTAGCGAAGTAAAACTATGCATACAGCCATGCACCTGGCTCAGAAAAACGGTTGAAGCCAATGTCATGCTATGTGGTGTTTAAAAAATTCGCTTCGCTTAGGGTTGTCAATAAAACTTTGAAAAGCGTAACTTGTTTAATTAAGAATTTTGTGAAGTTTATTAAATTTCGTGATAAGAGTTTTTAATTAAATCGTAATGGATGACTTTGGACTTCGTTATTAAATATTAAACATTTTACGATCTTTACGAGTAAATATTAAAAATGTTGCGGATTATAAAAGAATACATATTTACTAGCTTTAGTTGAAGAATAGTAATAATAAACATTGTGCGATAATGAAATTAACGTTAAAAATAGTAGTACAAATACTTCGTAGGTAGGTACTTTTAATTTTAACTGAAAGTTAATTGGTAAATCTACATCATCATCATCAAAAATCTATAACAATTTTATCCTCGTATTATTCGAAATAGCTTACGCCGTATTATATCCAAACGTACGTTGAAGTTTTGTAAATAATGACATTGACAACCCTATTTGATGTTATGTTTTTGGTGTTAATTAACGAAGCATAAATATTTTTAATGCTCTACAAAGCTGTATCGGATTGTGAGGAAATCATAAATATTTGTAATCAAAGCGTGCTCGGCGATTCTATTAAATTCTTGTTAGTTTTGATTAGCAGGATTCATTTTGTAATGTTTAATTTTTACTTCTTCTGACGTCTATTTACGTCTTTTCGGTTGCCCTGGGCTTGTTTCACATAAACAAGCCCAGGGCCGCTGGGTTATGAGGGGTCCCAAAATATCAAGGCCGTTTACAATGAATGAATTAATTTTGGGAAATGTGCCTAATTAAGTCACAGTAAAAGCGCATTTTCTGAGAAAATTTACCATAGTTGAGCCATACCATAGTGAGTACCCGTTTTCATTAAAAAATACATACTTACATAATGACTGGTTTTCAGTGCGAACCAATTTGCCGCATAGTTAAGTATGCAAACGGCTACATAATTAAAGGTGCTCGCTTCCCAAAATTCAACAAAGATCCAATCGTTACCGAGAAATATAGTTTTTATTGAGCTTCGTTTGTTATCTCTCCAAGAATTCAACCGTCAGCGTCGCGTGTTCGTAATCTGTAAGCTGTAGGTCGCTGGTCGTTCAAATTCCGGTACGTATTTGACTCGTCCGTTATGGTTGCGGGTTGAACCCGGTTGGTTACCATTTGCGAATTGTTTTTACTTATTTAGGTATTCACTTTACTGTTTGTACACCAAAATAAGTAACTATGCATAAAACAGTATCTATATCATTATATATGTAAGTACCTACATATACCTAAGCATAAAATAATTTCAACATCAAAATTTAGTTATTCTAAGGTGTTGTACTTGTTCCTTCCACTGATTTATTTTTATGTAAATATTAGAAGAACCATATTCAACTCTACAGCAACTCATCTCCTCATGGATTCTAAAGAAACGCGTACGATTCGCGTCACTGGTACTGCACCCTGCACCTTGATCACGTAGGTCAATCTAAATTGATCGTCCCGGCATGAAGCGGCCGCTACAGTTTACCAGCTGACATGATTGCGTTCACACGGGGTTCATTCCACTTCGGCTCACCACGCGGCCCCGTACGTCACAGCTCCCCAAGACGCACCACGCACGCGGGAAAGAGAGAGTGCACCGCAATGCTGCACGGTGCACGCACAGATGACAACTCCGCGGCGCGGCGTATAATACGAAAGTTAGCTGACAAAATGCTTTAAATTGATAAAGAAATCCAGTCTTAGGTGTTTTCCTTGATAGTGCTGGTAGATGATGAATACGTAGGTCTGTATTCCAAACCTTTTCAAACCTGTATTTCAAACAAAAAAACGGACTTTCCCAAACAATGGGTACTATATTAAGATGTGCCTAAATTACATTGCAGGATACGGGACCACAGGTGCTAGCAAATGGTGGAAGGATGTGCACTTGTCAGGAAAGAAAACAAAGGTTTTCTTTTTATTTAGTTTCCTAATTCCTATTATTATTATGAAAATGATCCTGGTGGCGGCGGCGCCCTTGGTTTGTTGCCATAAATCATACTAAACTACGCTAGCTAATCAAAGCGATAGAATAGAGATTACCAATTCATAGTTCAACTCAAGGTACCTAAGGGCAAGAAGTGGATTGATAAACCAGTTGCCGCGTGTTGCTACGCGAAATTGTATAAGTTCAGTATGAAATGACCAGTCTGTACTAATCAAATGCGTGGAGCACAGGTGTGCATCACCATCAGCTGTTGTTCGCCGCTCGTGCCAGTTGCCAGTTGCCACGAAAGATTACTGCGAGCGGGCTAGTCTTTGTCGACGATCGCACGCGGGTACACGTGCGACTCAGCCGCCCGACCCGACGCTTCTCTCGTTTTCGTTCGTTTCCCGCGAACCGAATCCTCGGATGCTTGAGTGTGTGCGTGCTTGTGTATGTATGCTATTGTCATTGTCACCGGCAGCACTGACGGCTGACGACTGACGGGCGATCGAGCTCTTTGTCTAATTAGCAGGTAGGCAAATGGTTTGAATTTTTTTTCTTCCGCCGGACACAATGCTTAAGAATATGAACCTTATGCCCCAATTATAAGACCCACGAATAATACCTATTACGTTTCGATTACATTTCAGTAAGTTTGCGTAATCCTTTTATATAGGCGTCCGGCAAATTCGCGGACTTTTTAATTGAAACATTTTGTGGAAAATAACGTTGGAATTAGGACGGGTCGGTGTGGGCTCTAAAGAAACAAAGCTAACGCTCAAACGGCGCGATAAAAAGGTCCGAAACAGGTTTTCTGTAGAAAGGCATCTGGCACGCACTAATTGATATAGCATCAACTCCACTGACGTTTGTAATTACGAGTAAAGTTGGGTTGAAAGTTGCATTTTTAATATTATTGCATTCCTATTATCCGCTGCTGCTACTGCATGTAGGAATTGGGCTATGAATAAGCTGGAATTTTGCCGCGATCCATGCAATGCACGTGGCAGATATCTACCTACCTACTTACTAGTATTCCTCGTAAATATTTACCATTTATAATTCTATTTCAATTGCAAAGTTAATTTTATTATTAAATTTATAATTGTTATTTTGGGATTTTTTTCAAAATAATATCCAACGTGTCGGCGCAGCTCCTAAATATGCGGCACATTTATCATTACTTGAAATAGATTCTGCCTTACCTTCCTGAGATGATTCCCCTAGGCAATGGCGCAATGCAACGCTTAATTGGTCAAAATCGAGAGAATTCCATCATACTTTATAGTTTGCCTTTTGTTATTTGCCACACCACAAACAGTTCTTCCGAGGTTATGAAGATGATTACGAACTGCTCCCATTCTGACCGTTACTCAAGGTCTCAAGACGAATAACGAGGTCTTGGAACGCCTCTACTTAAGACTAGACCTTGGCAATGAGTTAAGGGTTTATAGGGATGACTTAGATCAAACAATCTACGATGGTGAAAACTATTAACAATCTTCTAATAGCCGTCTCCGACCCTTGGCCTTTCAATTCCAGCTGCATAGAATACTGATGCGTAAGTAAATAATGTAACATGTTCTTTGTCATTACAAATTCATTGTCTAACGCTGACGGAGAGTGGTTATGGTAAACACAATTTTATAGATAGCGCGATAAGGTCGCTTAACGGACTCACTGTTCCATAGGCCTAGCGATTTCTATGGTATGAACTTGGAATTTCCTTCAGATTAATGAGTAATCTGCTAATGCATAACGCATTTACGATATTGCACTTACATTTGGAAGTTTTCAATTATTGTGGCCGAACCATATGTTTTTTCTTTTGCTGAAGCACAATATCTATAGATAGATTTTAGATATTGACATGACAGTACCTAATGCCAATGATAAGTTAACATTGGAAAGAGTTAGGTTACCTCATAGATTAACTAACCTGTGGGTTACCTACTTACTAAAACTTTGTTAATTTGTGTGTCTTGTTTTTACAGAATTGTTAATTTATTGATTTTAAACATTAGGTATAAGACTATTTTTCCCGATTATCCAGTGTAAGATGAAAGAAATGTAAAGTGCATGTTTTTACAATACATACCTATGTTATTAAAAAATTCAAATGTAGCTTCTTAAGAGACATATTATATATAACCAATTAAGTAAAGGATTTAATTAGAATTGAGATTTAGGAAAGAAATACGAGTTTTTAAAAGTTCAGACTGAGTTAAACAAGTTAGCTTCAGTTAAAACATCATTTGCTTTTTTTAACCGTCATAGTCGTGGCATGTCGTCACTAGCTTGTTAAAATACAGATTATGAAAAGGCCTGGATGCGTGTTTCCCGTTTACTGAGTGTGGTGTAATTTATTATCATTAACGACACCGCTTTAATTAATGAAGGTGGCGCTTTGAAAGAATTGAGTTTACATTTAGATAACCAACTAAAATGATTTCATTTGCTATTTTTATCACGAACTAAGCGTAATTAATGAAACTTTCAATGGTGTACTCAAATTTCTCATTGCGTTGTTCATTGTACTTCACTTTCGTTTGATTATTAGGATCATTTGAATGGATCTTTTATTTTTTTTTCTTTGAGCAGTTTCTGAGTAATGATATGTTAATGTTTTAGTGGTAACAGAGACCTAACTTTTGAGTAAAAGTGAACTTTACAATACCTAATTCTGGGGTGAAAAATTGCACAAAACTATTAATGATATATCACCATTGCTAATATCCTACTTATTATTGCCTTATGAAAGAATAACATGCCTAACATATTAATATTCATATTTATAAACTAATTTTATTTATTATACAATCTTTAATTGAATATTATTTCTTTATTTTCGTCTCTTCTTTCTCCTTTCTTGACCGGCAACGCAATAGTCATCACTAATTGCCAAGTCAAGACGTTGACCTTTGATGTTTTCTTGTCCATTGGCGGAGGTGATCACACACCGTCAGGGTCCCTATTCTGCAAATTATTATCCAGGTGGCAAGTTTGCTCGTTTGTACACTACTTACACAAAATCCACCTCCAATTAGTTGAGTCGGTGACTTCTAATGTACGTAGACCTTAATACTGATGCAGAATCTGTTGTACTTTAAACTGACTTCAAACAGATTTCCAATTGTGAATGTTCTTTTGTTGAACTACCAGCCAGTCAGAAATATGTCATTGTTGATACAAAAGTGATATTAATTACTAGATAATATAAGCAAAAATCAATTACCATAAATATGAAGTTCTCGAGACTTCACCGACGGTCCTCGAAATGAGCTCGGGCATTAAATATTAAACTCTTGTGTATCGTAATACGGCTCAAAGTTACCGAGTGGCGAGGGGATTCGCCGCAGTGCTCGTGTTTCACCGAATTATTACAGACGCAAGCAATTTTAAACCTTATTCGCAGCAATCCAATGACAATTCGCATTACGCCCTTTTTGGTTCGTTCCAAAAGGTTTTTTTAAAATAGTATGTATGTATTGGCTACAACCCATTAATGGCCCACTACTGAGCACGGGTCTCTCCTCGTACCTGAGGAGGCCTAGAGCATACTCCACCACGCTGCTCCAGTGCGGATTGGTGGAGGGGTTAGTGGCCAACCCAAGTGTCGGAAATTTTAAGCCGCCCGAAGGTATCCGACATGGCTTAACGACTGCTACCAAATGATAACAACCGGGACCGACGGCTTTACGTGCCCTCCGAAGCACGGAAGCGTATGTATTATTAGAACTAAATTAGTAATGATCTGTGGATTGCTTTTTGGTTAAGTACAGTATTATAAATTACTATTTATGTGGTTGATGTATTTCGCTGTTTCATAGATAATATTGATGAGTATTACATACTAGTTTAAGCTCGCGGCTTCGCCTACGTGGGAGTGGAACGTATTGTCGGGATAAAACTGTCCTGTGTCCTTCCTAGGTTCAAATACCAAATTTCACTTTAATCGGTTAAGAAAATTAAGCGTAAAAACATTTACAAACCTATTAGTATGGATTTTCTATTTTTGTTATTGTTGTAATCTCCTACACGAGGCACAGAAACATCTTTATCGATGTCATCAACAGGAGGACTCCATTTCGGCATTTGATGTAGGTACGGTGTTCTGAAAATAAATAAAATAATATCGGTTGTTTCTATAAAAAAATCTACTGCCTGTCTGTTTGAAATTGTCTTCTTGTTTTAAGAAATAATTGAATAGTTACAAAACTAAAAACACGCTTTATAGTGCACCAAAAACCATAAATTATATAAATTAACAAAAATCATATTTTGCAAATTGAATGAAAAATGGAATAATTTTATCAAATTAGTGTATTGTCATCGGTCCTCAATAAATCTACAAAGTTTGAACGAAATCTGGCCGTTTAAAGTGGGTCAAAATCGCGCCCAAAGAAGTCGGTTACAAACAAACATACAGGTGAAGCTAATATAAAGCGTGTAAAAATGGAATAATTTTATCAAATTAGTGTATTGTCATCGGTCCTCAATAAATCTACAAAGTTTGAACGAAATGTGGCCGTTTAAAGTGGGTCAAAATCGCGCCCATAGAAGTCGGTTACAAACAAACATACAGGTGAAGCTAATATAAAGCGTGTAAAAATGGAATAATTTTATCAAATTAGTGTATTGTCATCGGTCCTCAATAAATCTACAAAGTTTGAACGAAATGTGGCCGTTTAAAGTGGGTCAAAATCGCGCCCAAAGAAGTCGGTTACAAACAAACATACAGGTGAAGCTAATATAAAGCGTGTAAAAATGGAATAATTTTATCAAATTAGTGTATTGTCATCGGTCCTCAATAAATCTACAAAGTTTGAACGAAATCTGGCCGTTTAAAGTGGGTCAAAATCGCGCCCAAAGAAGTCGGTTACAAACAAACATACAGGTGAAGCTAATATAAAGCGTGTAAAAATGGAATAATTTTATCAAATTAGTGTATTGTCATCGGTCCTCAATAAATCTACAAAGTTTGAACGAAATCTGGCCGTTTAAAGTGGGTCAAAATCGCGCCCAAAGAAGTCGGTTACAAACAAACATACAGGTGAAGCTAATATAAAGCGTGTAAAAATGGAATAATTTTATCAAATTAGTGTATTGTCATCGGTCCTCAATAAATCTACAAAGTTTGAACGAAATCTGGCCGTTTAAAGTGGGTCAAAATCGCGCCCAAAGAAGTCGGTTACAAACAAACATACAGGTGAAGCTAATATAAAGCGTGTAAAAATGGAATAATTTTATCAAATTAGTGTATTGTCATCGGTCCTCAATAAATCTACAAAGTTTGAACGAAATGTGGCCGTTTAAAGTGGGTCAAAATCGCGCCCATAGAAGTCGGTTACAAACAAACATACAGGTGAAGCTAATATAAAGCGTGTAAAAATGGAATAATTTTATCAAATTAGTGTATTGTCATCGGTCCTCAATAAATCTACAAAGTTTGAACGAAATCTGGCCGTTTAAAGTGGGTCAAAATCGCGCCCAAAGAAGTCGGTTACAAACAAACATACAGGTGAAGCTAATATAAAGCGTGTAAAAATGGAATAATTTTATCAAATTAGTGTATTGTCATCGGTCCTCAATAAATCTACAAAGTTTGAACGAAATCTGGCCGTTTAAAGTGGGTCAAAATCGCGCCCAAAGAAGTCGGTTACAAACAAACATACAGGTGAAGCTAATATAAAGCGTGTAAAAATATCACGCAACACTAACTAAAGTAAAGAGGTCTTAGTCATTTGACCTCGTGATGTCAAATGGCTTAGAACCTCTTGAGCCTGCTCAATGTATCCAAAGACACAAGAAGCTGAACTGCCTCTATACCAACGTAATGGAGATGCCGCAGTATGAGGTTCTGGTATCATTCAAGGCACATTACATCACCTTAACCCTGATTCGACGCCAATTCAACTCATAGGAAAGCATTGAAAAACGAGCCTAATATCGTGCTTGTTACGGTTGAATTTGCGACATTTATTTGAAAGAACTGAACCACGTGCGATTGTATTGTATTCCTATGACCAACTCCGATCTGGGCGAAAAGTATAATTATTAATTACTATCTTTAGTACAACCTAACAGTCCTAATTGAAATTTTAATATGAAAGTTCAACATAATAATATTCTGATCTACTGTACTCTTACCTACTCTACTGTACTCTTCCCTACTTTACTATACTCTTCCTGTATATGAGAAGCACTGAGCAGTTTCCTTACCTCTCATTACCAAAGTTCACGGCCCCCTATCGGTTATCGCGGCAGAGATAATAATTTAACGATCGTATTGCTAACTGTAATC
Source organism: Ochlodes sylvanus (assembly GCA_905404295.2). Taxonomy (NCBI): domain Eukaryota; kingdom Metazoa; phylum Arthropoda; class Insecta; order Lepidoptera; family Hesperiidae; genus Ochlodes; species Ochlodes sylvanus. The sequence goes on along the minus strand of FR990138.1, from coordinate 3,993,579 downwards.
TACTACTAGTTGACACATTGGATGTATTTACGCAATATTGTCGTAATATTAATGTGTTAAATGCATCTAATGAAGGTGTTTTTGTATTTAGTTGGTTTCAATTTTGGATCGTTATTTTGTAATTATTAAACCTGGTCTGCACTCGAAATTCGACCGTAATACTTTCCGGTAAAGAATTACTTCACATTGACACTGTAAACGTATGGTATCTTTAATACAAATTTATAACACTCTAGGTCTAGAGTAAGTTTCATAAATAATTGTATTAAAAAAAACATAAAATAAGTAGTTATTTTTGTAAGCATTATTTGATAAATAGGGTATAGGATGGAGACCAGTCGATTCCTACAAGTTCGACTATTTATCATAATAAAATTCTTTCTCTGTTATACGCAAAGCCCCGTGTTTGCACATGAACCGATAATAGAACTAAAATGTACTTTATGTCGGTCGAATAAGACTTACTTGCGTGTGTTACAGTTATAAATTGCTACGGTAACCCACCCGTCCTCTTTTCTCCGGACATTGTCCCCATTTCAAGGTTAGTCGGGGCCTTTATGGTGCATTAAAACCTGACGAAATATAATTAAAACCTATATGTATGTAAAGCGCTAATCAATTTCGGTTATATTGTTGGTAGGTTAATCATGAGGGTGTCTCATTTAGCCATATTACCAATAAAATGTGGGTAGCCGTATATCCTCGTATTAGTGAGCAATCATATCATCTCGTCGCAGTTAAAACCGGGTAGTCTTTGGCCGGCAACATGTCGTTGATACTTTCGTCGCGGCGTCGATAACACGTTTGGAGCTATGCACTTCTTTGCGGTGATTACTTACCATAGAGTAGCTTGAGTGATTGATTATCCGATGTAAGTAAATAATTAAACGCTCTCACACACGGCATGGACAACACGAATTAGAAATCACCAACATCACGTCCGAAACCAATATAAGCTTGCCTGGGAATCGAACTCGAGACCTAACGCGTCTGTTCACTACCAACTGGGCTACGGGGTCGCTAAAACCATAAACATGCTATGTCGACACATAGCATTAGTATCGCGATGGCAATGGTTTCGCTAACTGTAGCAGTACTGTTACGAGTCTCACACACGATGGGTATATGAAATCAATGTCAGAGATCATTTCCTCAATCGTGCGCGGGAAGTGGGATGACACATCTCATACAGAATGTCTTGTGTTTGAAACAAACACTTTACGAACGAGTGACTTTAGAATTTCATCATCCCATTACCCTAGTGTACATGTTCTCAAATTTTTGCACAAGCTTTGTATCACCCACTAAAGTTCACGCTAAAAAAGTACAAATAATTTAAGAGCTTTGTGATAGATAGACAGCTGAGACGGGTGAATATGGTTCAGTTTGTCATCTTTAGGGTACGGAATCCTAAACACTAAAAAACAGGTAGGTACCTATTAGTACTTTTAGGTTGAGCGTGTTTTTGAATATGGTACTTATACCTAATTGTTATTTGGAAAGTATTAAGTAATTGTTTAATTTTAGGTCATAAAATTGGACAACATACAGGTTCTGTCTTTACCGACTGCCTTCGTATATATACATCTTAAAATGTCTAATTGGCTTATTTTTTGTAATGTTTGCCCTCTAAATACTTTCAACGCCCATCGGATGTGGGGGGTTTATTGTCAGCTTTGATAAGCAATGTCCTAATGGGATGTAAATAGGTCCAATTAGAAAGTAGAAAATACTTGTAACCCTTTTACCGGATACCGGACCATAAATAGGATCTTTAGCGCCATCTAAATATAAAATTTAATCCCATTTGTAAAATCTTTCCAGAAGAATGCTGAATAGATTGAATAAAATAGAACGATATAAATGAGGTCGCAGAACAGTGATTAGAGTTATAATTTTCGTTCCGTCCTGATTAATTCCAAGTACAATTCCCAGACAAGACTATTTTAGGGCTAATAAGTCCATACCAATCTCCCTGCTCATGTTGCACCCTGCGGCATCACGGGGCCTGTTTACGGTAATTACCAAAGTTAATCGCCTGTTGTACCATGACATATAAAATACCTGGTGTATGCTACTGTATATTGAAATATTGTTATTGGAATTCAACTCCGGCGTAACATACGGAAACCCAACCACTAGGCTATATAATAAGACAGTTATAAAATGGACTAAGAAATACAATTCTCGCGATTCGCATTAAGAAAAGGGACAAGAACATATTTAGATACACATTAGATGATACGCGCTCGGTCAGAGTTCAAGACTATACAATGAGGAATTTCCGTGTGGTACAATTCATATACTTTACTAACAATCATCATTACAACCCTCATTCCATACCAGCATGGTACATTTGATGGAAATTGCTATTGGAAATTGGAAAATTGCGTTTAATGCGCTGATTAGAAAATTTCTAGTCACAGACTAAACTGTATTGTAACGGTAACAGTAAACTGCAATTTCTATATTCCTAAAACTTCTCTATAATGTTCTCAAAGGTGTGTGAAGTCCGCCAATCCGTACTTAGCCAGCGTGGTGGACTTTGGCCTGTACCCCTTTCATTGTGAGAGGAGACCCGTGCCCAGCAGTGAGACTGTTATGGGTTGCGATGATGATGATGATGGTGACCAATATCGACCCTATTACGACCACGACATCACGATCACGACGACACGAGATAAGAGACTGCAAGAGTAAATGTTTGAAGATAAACAATGAATTTGGACTCGCGTGTACCAATGACATAGTTATGAGCGCATCGCTAGCGTGTATGACCTACAAGGATAATGTCATTCATAATTCCAAAACCTTCCTTGAGTTTGCGGATAATACAAGCGGAAATAAATTATGAAAAATAGGAAGGTCAGGGTCGCCACGATGCTGGTGCTTTTATCCTAAAACATGAGTGATGGTATGACGAAGACCCTTATCTTTAGACCGAGGGTAACTTCGTCCTCCGTAACCGAGGGTAACTCCGTCCGACCGAGGCTAACGTCGTACCTCAAAGGGTAACAGAGCCTTCGCTAAGTAATAATTGTTTGAGGACAGCTGCTTTTGCCCCTTTTGAAAAACTATACATATATTTCGGGGCCTTAAAATAATCAAAACTTCAATTATTATCCATTTCTCCACTATTCTTTTAGTAAGTAAGTAGTTTTTTAGTAAGTAGTTTTACTTTGGGTTGGAATGTTATGATGTAGTTTATTTTACACTAAATTGCCTACAAACTTATAGCACCTTTTTACCACGTATTTCCTTTCTATGACCAGGTTAATTCAGACCCCTATAAAGACTGCGGATCCCTAAGGTTCAAGGGAGCATACAATGAGCACACTATACGGCTGATCTAAGCTATTTCAGTTATTAGAAAAGACCGCGCCGCGCTCTCTGAAGCTATGATGATGTTGATTTAAAAAGTTGTGATCATCTGACAATTTTAAGACTCGCTGAATGGTCGCTAATTGTTTTTATAAACAGTTGACAACTCTGATTGCAAAAAGAAAAACAGTCATAAACACAATCAATCAATGACTGACTTGGTTAAGATTGCTTAGAAACGCAACTTAACAATCTTCAATTATCTTCAAATTATCAATTTAAAACGACTTCAAAAGCTACAAATAACCAAAGCACTCACTCGTAGGTATAAAATACAATTATATCAAGCAGTAATCTCTACTAATCCTAATATTGGATAATTTATTTCAAAGTGCTACTGACATACTTCGGTTGATACGATGGTCAGAGATGCAGACGCGTGGGCAACGATTTGATTACTCCATCATTTTGTAGGTCAAATGAAGGATAATGACCAGACGTGGAAGTAAATGTTTTATATTTATTATAATATTAACGTTGTCTGCTACTGATAACTGGTTACAATGACAAGGACTGAGGTGTAGACCGGTTTCTAGGCTGAAATGTAACTTAATCTACATACGAGTATGAGTACATTGCTGCAATTACACATTGAATTTCTAATAGAGATGTACACTGTATTAAAAAAACAATACTTAGACGTGAAACGGTAGTTACCATAACAGGAATTCTGAAAAACATTGTATTCTTTATTTTAATTTTTTTTTAATATTATATTTAATTGTAAAAAGTCACGCAACACTGAGCAATGACGTCATCGGTTCATATCGTATTATACTCGTATTTAGTTCTTGCTTCTTCACAAAAACGTAGTTTATGTAAGTAGTTGTCAAACTTGCAAGTTTACCAATGTAAGGGAACAAGTGACGTCATGACGTTCACGGGCACGGCCGTCACAGGACAATAATATAGGTAGTTTTACATAGCGAAATTTCAAATGGCTTCATAAAACACACAACTTTTGTTTTGTGTTTCAACTAATTGTTGTAATCAACATTTTAAGCTATATTACGGTTTCGTTACCGTTTCAAACACTTTTCTAAATGGACGTAGTTATGCGAAAACGTTCCAGCCTACAAGTCACCCAAATTGAGTTAAAGTGACTAGTATGCATTTTTTGATAGTGTTATAATTTGTAATGATTATTTTACTAGACCCAGTATTCGCCTATACCTACTAGTTTAGGGCAAAAAATGAACCACTGAAACACTAAAATTGCATTTTTCTCAAATTGCTGTCATTGTGGACTGAAACGTTTTCGCATAACTACGTCCAAATATAGTCACCATCCCAATTAAAAATTGTATGTTTTATTAGAAGTCAAATGGTCAGACGGAATACCTAAGTGGTCCGTGCCGCCCACAGACATAACACGACCGTGGAACGTTAGAGGAAGCGGTGAAATCGAGACTCGTCTTATCTGGTTTTTAGAACCTTTTGCAAATACTATTCCGGATTAAACTAGGGTGTATACCCGGCAACCTTCAGTTAAATGTGATGACCAAGACTGGCATTACAGAATGAATTAACTGATTGTTTGTACAAGATTTTAATTAACTTGCTATGCTTGCATGTATGTATTGGTCAAATCTTACAAGCTGAATTAGAACTACTTCTTACGCTACGGACGTGAAATTTTAAATGTTACCTCACTCCTGATAACAATGCAATTTTGTGACAAGCATAGCCGGATCTCAGACCTTTTGTTTAGTCTCAGGGCCGGATACTGATCGGATTGACTCCGAATACGGGAAGTCGTCAACAGTTAGCAGCCCTGTGATTTAGTGTTTTGCACTTATAATTCACATAGCATTTTAAAAGCGTGTTTTTCGTTTTTTTTTTAATATTTTTCTACTATACTAATTTTTTATTGTCACACTTTTCCCAAGAGCAAAACAATTAATTACTGTCAGTTTTTCGACTAGTCCGAATAATCGTCCTAAACTTAAATAACTGCAAAGTATTTCCGTCTGCTATGGAACTTTATTAAAAGAATGTCTAAAAGAGGTCAAAGACGAGTATATTACTTAAAAGACTCGATCAAAGCAAGGCCAAGCCACTAGTATGTGATGTAATAATACGAAGCGTGTGTCTGTACGCGTTGATTTGACGAGAAAACCGCTAATTAAACTTTCATGCTCCACAGTCCTGAAGCGGTAGGTTAAATAGGATAACTTCAAAAATGTTGGAATTAAATGTAATGTTATTGTTTTAATTTGTTTTTATGGAAATGCCAGAAGTATAAAATCTCACTTAGGTGAGACTAATATTGCAGGCATATAATTTTAAACGCTCTTTGCAGTTACTTTTTCAAATGCAAAAATGAAAATATTTCACGCAACTTCTTTTCCGGATTTATTTACTTATGTACCTATCTATTTGTATCTATATGTATCGTAAGTATATATATGTACCTAACTATTAAATGCTTAAATATGTATATTGGTTTTTAGGTGAAATAATTTTTGACATTGTTTCGTATTAATTGATTCAAGATTAATCTTGAATTAAAATGACATTACCACACTTAACCTTACTTAACTAGTACCTACTAAATAATAAAGGCTGGCACTTTATTATAAAATACTTGTAATCGGCCTAAAAGAAGTCGACCTTAAACCAGTTTTTAGATATCTGAAGCTGTTTTTGGCATTTAAAACTATTACGACACTTCCTTATTCTATTACCAGTTACAGTTACTAACTCCGATAATCTACTCGAAGCGCTGACAGCCCGATGGCTTGCGTCGACCATAAGGGCGTGTTTATATGATGCGAAAGTTTGCGAACTTTCGCGTCGTCTGATTGGGGCCTAAGTGATGGACCAAGGACGCGGTCAAAAACTTCTTAAGCGTTTCCGTGCTTCGAAGGGCACGTAAAGCCATCGGTTCCGGTTGTTTTCGTTAGATAGCAGTCGATAGGCCTTGTTGGAGGCTTTCGGGTGGCATAATACCTTCCGATACTTGGGTTGGCCACTAACCCCTCCGCCAATAAGCATTGGAGCAGCGAGGTGGAGTATCCTCTATGTTGCGGAGAGACTCTCAATATTGAGGACGCCTCAGACTCAGTAGTGGGCCATATTTTACGTCGTATTGTTCTTTGTGTTAATTTATTTACCCTTGGTAACCGTTAGACCCTCAATGCTGTTAAGAGAAATATGTGTATATCTTCGTTAGTCGTATATACGCAGCTACGTATGATCTCTTATCGGCAGTAAGAGATAGATAGGTTAGAACGGCAGTAAATCAAGCTAAGATTGGTCTGAAAGTCTGAAGACAGTCCTAACAGAGCCAGTTATGTGGGTTTAAAATATAAATCACGTAGCTTCATTCTATTGGGAGCAAAGGTTCATTCCTGGTGGCGTTATGCCCTGTACCTGAACACTTTTTAATAAATGAGGTGTAAGCGACTACGTCTGGCGGTTATGACCTAATATAATTTACGTATATGAATCCGTTTACTCTTATATAGAGGTCATCTTAGTTCTCAAGCTAGCTAGTCAGCCGGGCTTCAGCCCTGGCACGACTTCCGTCGCTTACGACAACCTGGTTTGATGGCATGGCGGGAATAGTTATCCAAACTATGTTTATTGGATCGCGTTCGTTTATAGAGCTTGTTGTGGCAGTATACATTGCTACTTATTCCTCTGTTTATAATTCCGTAAAGGTCTAAGAATAGCATTATCATTGAAGCAACGCTATCTGTTGACAATCACATTCTGTGACGACATCAATTATAACGATTTCTACTCTGCTCTTGAGCGTACGTAACAACTGTGCGTTATTATTTACTATTACTTTCAGCTATCGTACATTGCGATTTGCGTTGCGACCTAAAATTTTGTAGTTGTACACAGTGAGCAATGGATATTGTATAACATTTTACGTTGCATAAATAAAATTCGGAGCGACCTTGTTCAAATCCGACGCCAGTTATAACAAAACTTTTGCTTTGCGATTTTTATTATAACCACAAAAGCTAAAGTAGCTACTAGCTTTTAACAGATGCACAAGTTTTTGTTTCTCGTGAATAAAGACAGTTAACGGATCGTATTGTTCGTGTGTTAGCGCCTTTTATGTCGACACTGCTTGTGTAGTCCGCTTGCATGAATACCATATATCTCTTTACATAAAATCATGTGAGTATTTTGGCGACTTTTGTCATAAATTATAAACAATTTGTAAAGTACCTCGTGCGTGTAAGTAGTAGTATGTAGGTAGTTCGGTACTTATTTGTTACCTAACCCACTGTATGAGTGATTAAAAGTAGGCTGATTAAAAGGTATACAAAATAAAATTGACAATTTAAAAATGGAAACGTAGTGAATTTTAAATGAAGAACAATCGGAATACGAGCACCTCTCATTTACTTATTTTGGCAGGAAATCTTCATTTGCTAAACAATTATCTACTTAATTATCGGTGTGCTAGCTTTTATTATTCTTATTTTGAACATTGCCATGCAGGAAGCGTCTCGCGACCTCAGTGACGTCACGAGGCCGCGCCGCGCGCCGTGCCAGAATGGCGGGTCTCCACTCTCCGCGCCATTTCATCAACTCGGCTGTACTGCTGTTACTTTGATCTACTTGAAAAAATTAGAATTAACTGAGCAAGTTATGTCAACACGATGCCTTTTCTAAGTAAGATTTTCGTACATTCAGCCATATTTTTCCCAATCTTTTTATCAAGTTTTAACTTCCAGTCCTTGCTTATTTAGATTGGTCAGGATAGGAAGGTTTAAAAAATTAAAGCACTTTTAAATACGCTTATTTAAAAAGGATTGAACTTAGGTTTACCAGTACTGTACCAGTATGAGTTCATGACACCCAGAGTTAGCAACACAGTTTTAACTATAGCAGCTGTTTACGAACATAATCAGATTATGTTATTTTTGTTATTATTCTCAAATAAAACTATGGGAACTGAGTATACTTAATGTTATTACTTGATCATGATGAGAGATGTCTTCAATATTGCTTATTTACGGATATTTTGGCGAAAGAATAAAACAAAATTATTAAGTTAAGATAGGTGTCGCTGTAGTGAAACTACTAACGAAATCCAAATCGAAATTTAGAATTGTTCTTATGTTGAAGAACGTCTGTAAGTACTAGGAAGACATAAATTGATACTACGTGCAACGTGCGAGTATACCACATTCAGGAATTACAGTTATGTAGTACGCTGTAAACCGGCTAGCTGTTACTCAAATAACATTATTTATTCACGATAACACTGAACGTTCGCTCAGGTTTACGGAGACTTGAGACCATGTTGTTACATGTTATTTGAACACGATGTAAATTGAATGTGAAATTTAAGAAATTATGAACTAAATAATGTTGGTGTTCTACGATGCAATCGCAAATATGTTGTTTAAAAAGGATTTACAATAAAGGACTACTTAACTAATAAACGATGTTGTTTAAAAAGGATTTACAATATAAGACTAACTAATAACTAAGTAAGTAATAAATTGATTAAAACAACAGCATTACCTATAAATATTAAATGGTAAGTCATGCTTTTTTATGGAATTAAGATAGCTAACGAGCATGCAGTTGCAGCACCACCCTTCCGATGACTACTGTGACCGACACAGAACAAGATTAAAATCGGGACGGGATGGTGTTAAAACGTTAGTTAGTTAGCTACTTACTTAGTTAGTTGGTATGTTGACTGTAGCAGGTACTTTTTTTACTTTTTGCATAATTTGCGGGATTTCAAGAGTTGGCTGGTAGATTCACGCTTTCTAGAAGTGCCTTTACCCGTCATGAAATATGATTATTTTTAGAACGAAGGTAGAGTAGAGTCACGCCTTGTAGAGTTTAACTTTGGCTCTTCATTAAGTCTGATAACTCTTTAACAGCAAAAGCATTAAAAGTTCGCGACTCTTCGCTAACTTTTACATGAAACGATATGGTGGATTAGAAAAAAAAAGGTTTGTATGACTATAAAATGAGTCCCATTATTACGTTCTTGGACATTTTTTACGTTTATTAGACGCGCAAATGCTCTCTCATAGGAGGATACGAATAATGCTTAACTCGTGTGTTTCCCGATAGATGGCGTTGATCGCCGCGGGAGACGTGAAAGCGGTCATCAAGTTGGTTACCGCACATATTAGTTTAACGAACTAATGTTAGGTTGTGGCGGTTTATCATGAATTATAGTATTTCTGTACACTGTTTTTTGTAATGTAAATAACGAACAAACCAGCAGACCACTGATGGTAAGCGGTCATCGTTGCATATGGACTGCAACAAAACAACAAAGTATCACCGATGCGTAGTCAGCCAAGAAATAGGAAGAAAGTATAGTATGGCGGGCGGTTCTAGGCCGCTCTGAACTTTGTTCGGATCGCTGCGCAAAAGTCAATTTTAGAGTCGAAATGGTGGCAAGACGCGCGAGGTGTCACTTTGAGCATTGTTTGTTTCAGTCACACGCTTAGTGTTTGTGTCGCTATCTCTCTCTAAAGTACAATACTTGCGCACTATATCCGAAAGCCTAACTTCAGAGCGGCCCAGAACCGTCGGCCGTACTATACTTGTTTTCAAGCTCCTAACCGGGACATGACAAGTTGTTTGGCGTCTGCCTTGGGGTTGGGTGGTCGCCCGTTAGCTGTATTGATATTTTAGTGCGATTCGATATCCTAATTTAGTAGAAGTAGGAAGAGTGATAGTTGGATCATCACGCAGTATCAGAAAAACCCTAAAATGTTTCACCGATATACTTTTGAAGTAAAAGTTCTTTATGCTTTTTTTCTTTATTCTACGCCAAAACATTACCAACATGGCAAATACATTAATGTACCTAGAATTCATAAATAAATCATAATATGATCATAATATGATCTTTATCTGCAATGTTCACATACATATAAGGCGAATTCTACGTTCTATTCTTGGCCAACAACGCATCGGCAATTTTACAATTGCCTATACTGTATAGTCTATAGGCAATACCAATACATCACTTAGTCCATTTGATCGTTTGTCGTTTAAATATAAATCCGAAAACGCACTTCTGTCCTTTAAGACGTCAAAAGCGTCGAAATGGCAAAACTCATAACAATACACAGCATTTAATATATATCTTTTTTATCCGTCCGCAGTGATTAAAAACGTGAATAAAAACGATTTGCTAAACACACTGGCGAACAAAAGAAACTGTTAAAGTATCGACGGACGTGTTTCGTTATCGCTTGCAATACTTGTAGGTACTCGCGCCGGCCTTGCCGGGTTATCTCCAGCTCCAGCACGGTTACAGAAATACATTTCGATATTCTCTTATAGGTACATTGTAATAATACTGACAAGGTGTTTCGAAACCCCTAAAACACTCAAACCCGTGTTTCAAAATTGTAGTGTTAGTCGGTGTTCTAAAATTCTAAAATTCAAATTTAAATCATTGCTTCGGTGATGGACAGTGTGATGTTATAACAACAATATAAGTAAAATCTAGGCACCTGGAGTTATGTCACGTAACTGATGATCCTCTTGTTACAATTTTCATCAATCAGTATAGTAATCAATATGGCATTAGGAATGTATGTAACACTAAATGTTTATATTTAACTAGCGACCCGCCCTCGCTTCGCTTCGGGAAACTTATTATCAAGTGCTTAAATATAAAGTTTCATGGTTCTTTAAGAGATGGCGCTAGGCGTTCTTATTCTTTAAGTTAGGAAGGTTCACCCCTAGATGGCGCTGTGCTTAAAACCCGAAGAAATCCCATACAAACTTTCAACCTTTATTTCAACCTCTTCATCCCTTTTTGTCGCAATAAAAGGTAGCCTATGTCCTTTCTCAGGGTCTAAAGATTGTCTGTGTCAAATTTCATCAAAATCGGTTGAGAGGTTTAAGCGGGAAAGCGACACAGACAGACAGACAGACAGACAGACAGACAGAGTTACTTTCGCATTTATAATATTAGTAGGGATTACATACATACATATGTATAATGTATGTGTGTATTTTATAAGTATACCTACTATATTTTATTGATATTAAATTGTTAACTCTTCAAATACTTAGAACGTTTGCACCTCTACCAACGAATTTTTAATAATTGTGTCATGTACCCTAAGGTTGTCTGGAAGAAATCGCTGCTACAGCTATAAGACCGCCTATTGTGTTTTTAATCATTTGCACTGTTCCGTATACGTTTCTTAGTGTGCTCAATAAATGATATTGTATTGTTATTCATCTCCATTTTTGTGGAGATCTGTTTGTGGTAGTAATTACTATTTGCAGCGGACTATAAGAGAGTACTAGATTTACTACTTTACCTCACCGCGCGACAAGTTAATGAGATTGCGACTGGAACGAATTTTTCAATTAGGTATCACTTGGACAAATAAAAACAAATACCAACAATTTGTTGTTATGCAAATTGATTTTTTTTGTTGTTGTAATTTTCTCTCGTTTCTTGCGTTGGACGTGTTAACACTGTTAACGTGTTTAATAATTTATGGAAAAATAATCGCATAATACCTACATAAGGTAAGTAAAATTTGATTGATTTCATAATTTTAATACAGTTTTAAAATATTATTAGTTTCCTAACGTAAATTATTGAAAAAATATGTCGCTTCTAATATCAAATCGCCAGCGTGAATATTTTGTCAACCGCATAATTATTATTCAATTTATATCGGTTTAGTTTCGCTAATCATAGTTCAGTTCATCTATTGTACATCAGTGTGACGTTAAGTTAATCGCCGGCGCAGTTTCCTTATCTTATTTTAGGAAGAATCTGATGTAAGTTTCGTTTTAATCACGTAATCCGAGTATAAAAACTCAATCAAACCTTATAGTTTATAGTGAATCAAATTAAATAATTGCCCGTTTGTAAATACTCTAGTGTTATAATAATAAGGCCTTACACTAGGATTCCCTGTGTTATGGAGGTCATGGGCATCACACAAAGACAAGAATACACATTCAGATTCAGCACAGACATTTAAAGTTATGGAAATCGAACCCTTGTCTCGTAAAAAATTAAAAATTCATTCATTAAGAACAATTGATGGACTAGAACAGATTCATTATTTTTATAAGCTTAGGAAACGGTCATCCAAACATCCATAATTAGTTATCAAGTTTTCTCTCGACGTACCTACTTATGTACCTATGGTAGTCTGTAAGATATGGTCCTCGTTGCCTGATATAAAATATTAATATATAAAAAAAAATGTCGTCACCCAAATTTAATGCTTATTACCCCCCCTCCCCTTTTTGTCACACATGGCTTTTGGTCATAATAAATCAAATTTAAAGTTTTGTGTATATCTCCAAGTTTCGAGTTTTAGCATTTGAGATTTTTAATTATGTGATAACACGAACCGATGCCACCTGTCACCTGTCACACTTTGGTGACCACTACCCTCCCCTAAATGTGTGACGTAATATGCATGGCCCGTGACACACTCTCGCTACGCTTCGGAGAACCTACTCCACTCCTTTCACAAATAGATCTGTAGCCACACTCGAAATAATTGAACTAAGTAACTAACTAACTCTCATCGAATATTTCATTAACTTCATGTTAACTATAATTTTCGGTAATTATAGAACTGTGGGTAGTGGTAGTAAGTGTGCGTAAAACCGGCGAGGTTGGCTCGCAAACGTAGGGTTCCGTAGTACCGTGCGATATTTACTTTAATTTGGTCAATAACAAAAAAATATGTAGAAAAACTCATTTTAATGTTACTTGTGTGAGGATCTCTTTATTATTTCTTGTGATAGCGGCCACAGTCTGTGGAAATTTCAGGTTTGAAATAAAACAAACATTATGTTACCATAATATAAATAAATGAACCACAAAAATGTTACCACAAAACATCAGTGAAAACTGTATTCAACTCGATTAAACAATTTCTGAGGTTTGCGGTAACAAACGCACAAACAAACAGACAAACAAATAAAAACCCATTCCACAGTTTTCCAAGACAAAAGTTTTCAATATATCTCATAATTGTAAAAGTTATTTCAAACAAAAAATGTCGTAATTCTGTAAATTAAATTCGGTAATAACTTTTATATTACAAAAAATCAAGTAAGTCGTTAAAAAAAGATATTGCAAACAAAAAAAAAATCGTAACTCGTTATGGAAATATTTACCTTGCAAAGAAAGTAATTGGTACTAAATACAAAGATATCGTTGACTAAATAGCTATTAGCAATGTTAGTTTGTATGTCAAGTTGGCTGTATCGCTACTTGATCGATAACAGTTACGTAATGGACTAGGCGTATTTGATTTCATGTTAATCATTTCTACGACTAGATACCTATTAGGTAACGGCGATTATATTATAGGTAATACTTATTACCGTTTCCGGATTATTAGTTGGTAAAAATACCTACTTTATAAAAAATATGATTGAAAAACTGATATAAAACAAGAAAATTTACGCGCTTTCATTGCTGTTACATTAAATTTCCTGTTTTCTTATTATTGTTTTTTCAAATTTTACACCAACAACATAATTATAACAAGCTACAGGAAATTGTATTGACATTAAAGATAATTACGATTTTCATCAAGTTAGGTAAGACTAAATAAGTGTATTTATATAATTATCCATCAGTATTGTATTGTATTTGATTGTATGGTATTGTAGTTGAGCGTTGGACTCTGGGGGCCCGGGTTCAAAACCCGCACGCACCTCTAACGTGACGTCATAGCTAGCAGTTAGAATAGTTCTGCTACTGGAACGCCGCCACGCGAGCTTCTTCGAGAACTTTTACAATAACCCCCGCCCACCTCGACAGAAGCCATTATTTATAACAAATGTTGAATACACGATAACGTGTTTTCATCACTACACTTACACTTTGACTTCACTGTTTTATAACTTTATGACGTTATCACGTAAAACTATCGTCTGTAAACCGACTTTACAGACAACCGATTTTTAACTTATAAGCATGACGCACAATTTCTTACTTTCGAGTGAAAGAGAAAATATCAATTCATCTATAGTATATTTTGTCTTCGATTGATGCCTTGTTTATTACCACGCGTATACAAAGCTTGACATACTTTAGGTTTCTGTAAATGAACAATTAAATTCCAAGTAAATGGCAGTAATATATTGGCGTGCAATTTCATTGAGCACCCTGCTTGGATTTCGAGAAATAATGTGTTGGTGTATTGTTCCGTATACATTCATTTATGGGTTAAACTGAATAGTTATAACTGGAAACCGACCTAGCTAGGCTTTTGAAAACCTACCCTTAGGTTATAACCTAAGGGTATTAATTTATAAAATAGCACCTGCACTTGAAATAACGTTATTCACACCCAGACCCCCCATTAGGACTCCCTGTGTCGCTGGTAGCTTGGACAACACAAATGAGACATCACTAACACCCATGATCCGAGAACAAACATTTTTTCTGACATTTATTCTGCAACGGTCGGGAATCGAACCCACGACCCCGAGCTACGCAGGCATGGCCACTACCAAATAGGCTACCGGGCCGTAATATAATATTTCTATACAAATTACATACATCTTTGACCCCATGTACATGGACATACAGTCTTCGAACGTATAACATAAATATAAAACGTATACAGTACATAATATTAAATATAAATTATGTATTCATAAAAATATGCGCAATCTATTGAACGATCCTGGCGTACTACTGACGCGATATAGAGTTCGTGTGCACTCGGTCTCTCTCGCTCTATATATACTCTATCTCGTTCTATCACAGGCGCAAGTGTACAACGCTTATCTTTTTATTTATTTTATTTATTTATTTTATTTAATAATTTATGTACACGTGGATACATTCATTAAAAATTACATGAGTAGGTAAGTATGGTACAAAGGTACTGCTTATTCCTTATGAAATCTCTTCCAGCAGACCCAAGACTGGAGAGTGGTATAGCTAAACGGTAGTAAGGCCGTGCACACAATGTAGTGTAATTATAAGACAATCAAACTACAAATACATTATTAATATATATAGATGATATATATATAAATATATATAATAAATACAAATATACATATATATATATATTATATACATAATACATACATATATATATATATATAATAACAACTATGATGTGATAAATACTTACAAATATATAACGCTACAAACGACGACACACTTTTAACCGACTAAGGAGATATAGTGCTCTTTGACCCGTTTTTTGAATAGCGAGATCGTTTTAGATTCGCGGATGCTAGGTGGAAGTGAATTCCATAACTTGACTGCTCGCACAGAGAAGGAGTGGGAGTAGAAGGAACTTTTATGTGAAGGACATTTGAGAAGGGATTTAAGGTGAGTTCTGCAAGGAGCGATTGAGGGACGCGCGGTACTAAAGCGCTCACGCAGGTAGGATGGAGCAGTAGGACAGCGGAGGATGTTAAAGAGCAGTAGTAAAATCCTAGAGTTTCTGCGAAAACGAATTGGGAGCCACTTGAGATCCTTGCGAAACTGAGAGACATGGTCAAACTTGCGAATACCGAAGATAAAACGAATGCAAAGATTTTGCAAGCGCTCAAGTTTGTTTAATTGCTCCTCTGTGACATCCAGATAGCAGGCGTCAGCATAATCTATAATGGGCTGAATTAAAGATTGAGCAAGAGATATTTTAGTTTTCAAGGGCAGTACACTCTGAAGGCATCTCAGTGAGTGAAAAGAGTAATGAACCTTGCGACTAACTTCACTGATCTGCGGATTCCAGGAGAGATTTGAGTCGATGATAACACCTAGATTTTTAACAGTATCGGTGTACGGTATGTCGTTACCACCCAGGCTAACCGAGGACACTTGTGATATGTTGAGCAAATTACGATAATGTCTGCTCCCAATTAATATTGCCTGCGATTTACCAGCATTGATGTTGAGACCGAAAGATTTTGCCCACTTATCAATACGACTTAAATCTTGATTGATACTACTGATAGCTAAGTCTATGTCCGCTACGTTGAAATGGTTTTTTAATGTTATTACTGTCTTTAATTTTCAACGTCTATGATTTCGAGTGAGTTAATTGATTCGTATGTTATTAGTAAAGTAAATACATGCCAAGAAAGCTACAATTGGCTTCAGTAGCTACAGTAGACTAACAAACCCAGGAACAATCCCTAACTGAGGATATATGTATGTATATCTCAAGTTGACGTGGGTTAGTGTAAATTATTCATTAGCGATGTATTTCCCCGTCCAAGTGGTATCCTGTAAAGCATTATCCACTAAACTGACTGTTGCATAAGAGTGAAAGTCGCGTGAGACAGATCGTTATCTACGTATGCATGTACTGATATTACTACGGCCGTACAAAAACTTCGTATTCTGGCGACGCGTGTGTTATCTATATAACGATATGTGATAGTTTTATTTAACTGTGTCATTTATTTTTGTAACCGAGGATTTCCAACATTGCGAGGGAGAACAGTCCTTACCTACTTCATTTTTTTTATTATGCAATCAAATATAGTACACAGAAACTAATTCTATGTTTGGGTAAATGTAGAGGCAAAAGGTACTCGTCATAGAACTTGAAATAGGAATCCCATACGGCGCTGTTTTTCAGATACCCTCTTCTCCCTACGATGGTGCCTATGTGCTCTCCAATTAGCTGCAGACCCTTACCAAAGGTCTTCAATAACAACAATTAACTGCTAAATAATTTTTAATTTAATTGTGTAATTACGCAAAACTCTATCACCAAGCCAAGCCAGGATGCCGTAAGAAGCGAAACAAGCTGGGAAGAAACCTTCTTTCGCTTCTTACGACGTCCTGGTCTGAATAAAAGGATCAATATTCAAGGCCGCGGCCGCCCCAATATGGCGCAATAGGTTCTTTAAGGGAAGTAACCAGAGGGTTCTTGACCCGAACATCACATATCCCGGGTGTTACGACTGCGAACGACTACGACCTTACATGACTACATCGTAACCGAAAGTAAATTAAAATTCATGTCACTTCTTTTCTAACTATAACCGTAAATTGTTTCCAACGCCGAGTCCATTGCCCTAATTTAAATTATATATTAATAAGTACATCTCCTAAACATCAAATTAACTATTAACATTGACACTATTCCGATGCAATTAACCGTCTGACTGTACATTAATGATATTACTCAACGCCGGCCTTGGAAGATGTCGGTAAGAGGGCTCACAAAAACAGTTTGGATCGGAAAACATATTAGATAATTCGCGTTCATTGCTGTTTGACAAGACAAAAGGCGTGGATAGGATATGCAGACGAGAATTGAACAGTGCATAAACTTAACGCACATTTAGTTAATAGCGTAGGTAGTGCGTGATTCACCGCTAGGGAACCGACGATAAACGATCTACAAAATGCTCATTCAAACTGGGTCGGACTGCCGTCGACGTCAACGCTAGTAATTAAATATTTTCGTGTCTTGCTCTTGTGTTATTGTTTTTGTACAGTATTTAGTTCAGGGGTATTTTGTATGTTTTAGTCTACGTTTGCAATTGCAGATTACATTTTTTATCAGTATATTCTTCTAACGATACGATCTGTGTTCCCACAGAGCTATGTACGTCTGACATGAGATCCTTCAAGAAGCGGTTCCAGCGATTCCTTCTTTCTCGGCAACAAGTTGGTGATGGTTTTGCTAACTGGTTTTGCTAATGTCCATGGGTGACAGTGATCACTTATCATCAGATGACCTGTCTACACTTTTGTATGCTTCGGGCATAAAAAACGATTTATAGGTGCTTATTTAAAGGACTTCGCAAGTTCGCACATTAGACCCCTCAACTCCCACCCGTCACCGACAAAACCTGACACTCGACACAACCTGTGACAGATTTTCAGCTATGAGCTTTATATCTTGTTGTACAAGGTTGAATTTCGAACGTATAGGTACTTGAAAGATATGTACCGTCGGAAACGCAACGGTCGGAGTCGGAGTTGAGTCGAAGTCGAGTTGGTGTAATGTGCACAGTCCTTAACTCGGTCGACCACTTAGAATCGACTCAAGCCGTTTCCGGCATAATATTACTCATTATTATCATTTCGTAAAGTAAAGTTTATTCAAATACAAAGCTGCAAAGGTCAATGTACAAGTTATACGTAAAATATAGGTAAAATGGCGCATGCCTATCCGATGAGACTCGACACTGCGGTACTCAGGTTTCGATCTTGACATATTTTTCGGCGCAACCAAGATATGTGTATATTTCGCAATGTTACCGATATTGGTGTCGAATTGCTCGCTATTTGAATTCAATGATCTGTGACGAACGTGTACACGGACACATTAATTTACTGGTAATATTTGGGCTACTCTATTTGGGTAACGATACTGGCTGTGGATTGTTGGAATGTTGCTATTTTATTTATGTTTAACATTATTATAGTGTCGTCAACGAGACCAGGTAAAAACTGACCTGCACTACATACATTGGTACCATATTCCCGGTCCTCTTTAATTTGTCAACTAGTTAAATTATGTATAAAAACCATAAAAAGTTCTCTAGTACATAGTAGTATGCAACAATACTGCCCATAATAATCTGGCTAACTACTGTTTGACCGGGTACAAATTAATCTTGAAGTGTTTGTATACAGATCAATCAAACCATTGAGTAGCTCACTCCCCGGTTGAGGCCATTACGTGTTCAGTGTAAAGTCTAGCGATATGCGTCGGTCGGCGGTCGTCAACTGAATGACGAGGAGAAACTAGCCGACTAGCCGAGGTACCGGAGGACATCTTGATATGTGTGTGGACATGGCACTTAGTGATAAGTGATCTGGTGCATATTAGTTGGCTGATAACTACTTGTCTATACGAAGATATCGCTATTCAGTGGAATGCGTTTGTGTTGCGATTAAATAAAAATTAAAAAAACTGGAATAAATATCTTTTGGCGTATTTTATGTCAATTATAATTTTTCTGAAGGCAACTTTTCATGTTGCAATTATTTTATATCCATAGCTAAGGATGATTAATATCAAGTACCTAAACCGTGTGCTTTTTCATCTGTTCTTCAGTTTATAAATACACATTTTTGTCTGCTCCGATAACAGGTATCTAATTTATCTTTCTCCTTATCAGTAATTTAAGGGTTTTGCTTTTAACACAATTAAAATTTAAATTCAATTTAATCAGAATTTTGTGACGTGCCTTTTACATTCTTGTCGGTAGTCTCTTATTAAAAGACTGTGGGTCCGGTTCCCTTAATGACCAAAACGCCGTAACCGTTATGTTGTAACCGGGGTTTAGGACAATTGATTATTTTTCATGCTATGTTACGTCTTGACCCCATTTTGTCGCTGCAAACTTGTACAAACATCTGCAACGTTGATCTTATAAAATGTTTGGCAATTACAAATTTTACTGATGTATGACCTGTTAACATTTCATTACACAAAGATAAACATGATAATAACATTAATGATACAGAGAATAACACGATGACATCAACGTTAGATAAAAAAATTGGCAAAATTCTACACTAAACTGTTATTTGTTGGATAGGTGAGAGGGGTGTGATCCCAAAGGCCATCATAATGAATGATAACCTCACGTTAATTATAGAAAATAGTAGTCATAAAAATACATGTTATACCACAATTTAAACAATAGGAAAACCGCATAGATTTCTCAGGTTTTCAGCACCACCTATTTAGTTATGGGTTAAAAATCACTTTAAAACAACAAAATACTGAATAAGAAGGAGAAATCGATCAAAATCCGTTCGCTGCTTCCACAAAATAAAAATGGTAAGTAGTCTGTTTGGAAATAATTTACAAAGCAAACGGGGTCAAGGCTCATACTAACGTGAATTTCGTTTTATTTAAACACTTTGTTCCAAGTTTGATAAACAATAACGTTTAGTGATTGGCAATTCTATAGAAGCATTAAAAGAAATTGTAGGTGTTTAGAAATGCGATTACATTAGAGAGCGTAACGAATAACGATAAACGTGAAATTCAAATCCCTAATGGACTTGTTTTACCATCGAATAAGAATCGACGAGATGGTTACTGAGAATGATATGATAAATTGATAACTAAAACGATTGATAAAATACTTTCATACAATCAGCAAATTAACAATGTTTCTTTTAAAATTTAAAATGACATTTAAATGACTTGGTTCGGACTAACGAGTTGGTTCGGATTTTACTCAATGACACATTGAGGTTTGGATATTAACCTTAGATCTTTCATCTGTGCTTACGATGTTTAGCCTTGGAGTCGCAAAAGTAACTATGTATTAAATTGACTTGTATCTAAATGCTTAGACATATTTTTGTATAGTACCTACAAGTAAAGAAAAATCGCCATATGCCTAGAATATGTGACCCACTAGAATAGTCTCCAACGAGTGGAATAGTTTGTTGAAGAAGTCTTCAAGAGAAGAGTGGATTGTTTTTTATATGTTAGTGTGTCGACCATTATGGACCTTATCATCCCTTCCATTTAATTAGCATTAACTAATCAAAAATTAAATGCGTGCCAATTTATGATTCATTGTTATTTCTGAGAAGTTACTCTATGTTAAGAAGAATAACCTCGACTATGGTACTTTTTAAGCGTTATGTAATTATTTTATTTTCCAGTGTTGTTGGGCTATAAATATAAATAATTCTAATAAAAACGTAGACCATTTCGAAAATTTTAAACATTCTAATGTAGATAAGGTTCGATTGAAAAGGTTTAATTATATTATAACCATCGTTCGCTTGTCGCAAAGTCTCTGAATATAGGACAAGGTTTTGTGATGCAACTCCAATTCAAGCTTCCAACGGAAATAGTAATAGTGATGGCACTTTATGGTTTTTTAAGACTTTACTAACAATCTCAAACAAATGGTGGCCTTCGTCTGTTTAGACGTACTTATTTTATACATTGGTATTCATGCGAGATTTCATTTTGTTTGAAATCAAACATAACTTTTGAAATCGTAATTGGTACATGAACAAACGAGGGAAATTTTCATACTCATACTTAATATTTGTTTTTCCTTAAACCAAGTTTTGATAAAGAAGTGTAAAATGCCAGATCATCCTCAGACAAGCTCATAGCTAACCTTCAGTTCTCACAATGGCCTTTCAGCCCCCACAAGGGGAAGGGGTGAGGGTGGGAACGTTCTGTACACGAATACACAGACTGTTATAAACGCGTTAAATAGTCAGTCGCTTTACTTTATCTTCTTTTTTAAAGGTAATTCTAAATAAAGTCTTCACATGTATATAATACAATTTTTAGTGATCGACTTCTGTACTTAGATGATATTTGAAAATTATTATTATCGTGGGTATACCTATAGTTATAAGAAAACTAAATGCTTGTTTATAAATATTGAATTCAGATTCATAATCATTGCATAGATTTCAAATCACCAAATTTTTTGGTAGATTCTAAATTTTCAATCCCATTTTTTAGTAAACCAGTTTTCGCGTTACCTTCTTTCTCAGTCACGCATTAATTTAGTTTTATCACGGTAATAGTATCATATTACCGTGGTTTTACTCCTTTTTCGTCGGCTTTTCATATTCATTTTTTTTAGAAGAATAATATTTCTCTGAATAAGAATACATTTAACGATAACTTCACACTCGACACTATTCTCTGTTACTATTTTACAGATTACTTCTGGATACACGGAAATGTCCGCGCCAAGAACGCTCTAACAACTTTTTCTCGAAAGGCGTTCACGGGGTCATTTTCGGGCCTCTAGACGTAATTGTAATCAGTAATCATGATTACAATTTGCTCATCTCTGTATCATCGTACATCGATCAGTTAGAGTTTCATTAAATGTGTAATGACTCTAAATCAGATGATTTGAATGTCATTTATCAAACTTTGATTCGATTCGCTCAAGCCGAGTTTTCATTGTCTGTTACATTATCGTTGAAGAAAGGTCTTTAGTTCTCCATAAAGTTTTCCAATTCATTTATTAATTTAATGGTTCAATTGAGAGTATATTTATTCACTTAGTAGTTGGGGTTTGTGTGTCTAGTAGAGGTTCAATAATGGTTTGAGGTATGAATGGTAGGTATATTGAAAGTCTTTTGTAAGTTCTATGACATCGTAATTGTAGGAATTTTCCAACTATTAATTAAAATAAGTAGAAACAGTGTCTGTTTTGTCTATTGCGTATTCGTGTGTTGACTGAACAGTAAATCTACACAAGAATTTATTTAAGAAAATATTAATGAAACTACTTAATCATAAATACCTTTTCATTATTTATATACATATAAAATGTAATAATACAGCAATAAATAACTTATGCATCTATAAATTCTTAAAGATGATTTAAGAATTTATTTGTATAACTATGTATATTGTAGTCCCTTTTGTTCTTAATATTAATATACATTTTCCCAAGGTCCTGGCGAGAATAGTTATATAAAAGTTATAAAAATCGTGAGTACTCGTTACAGTTAAAACGTTAACCGTAATATTGACTTGTGACGCGTTGCGAAATACTAAGTACAGCTGTTGTGTCATGATTGTACCTTACAACTACAGGGGTTGTCCCGTGTCTGCCATTATATGGGCCCCTACTTCCTGTCCCCTATAGCCCCATCTGGAGCTTAGAGCAATTAAGTCTAGAATCAGAAAAAATATTGATTTCTTATGCATTGTGCGTGTACCAATCTTTCGACTACCGTCATCTTTCCCTATATTGTTGTTACTTTATTACTAATTATTAACTTTATTATGTCATACTAACTCTACAACACGCAACACAAATAAAAATTTATACCTACTTAACTAATATTAATAAAGTATTGGCGGTATAATTTAAAAAATAAGATATTATATACTTGCACCTAGTAAGTTTAAAAAGGTCGTAACGACTTAAAAATCTTTTTTAAACTGTCCTGCTATTTTAAGCATTGATGAAAGAGTTATATTTTCTAAGTTTAACATCAGAAAAGGTCAACATCATAAGTATTTAATTAGGATTATTTGCAAACTCGTTCCGTAATAATAATGCTTAATAAGCGCACACAATTATAAGCTCACGGGTTATCTTTGTATCGATGGGGGAGCCACCGCATTTGAAATTGGAATAAATAAACCTTTGGTATTACCCTACAGTTACACCATTGATATTCCATTATTACTGGGGCAAGATAGCCTGATGCGAAACGAAATGTCACTCCTGCCCATTTCGGTGTAGCAGTTACGCAGTAGATTTTGGTGATGCTTTTGACATGGCATTTGGAACTTGTGGAGAATCTCGCTCCAAGATCTTCTACAAAGGACATCTAATGCACAATCGAATATCACAGGAAGTGCCCTTAAACTGTTGGCGTAAAGTAGCGTTATTTTGCGAATGCGAGCTTCATGTCCCGGCTACACTCGGAGTCATTCCTTTTCTCCACCGTTTCTTCTCCAATTAAGCCTTTTATTTCACCGAAACAAAATGTTGCTCACCAGGATTCAGAGTCAGGATTTTTAGCAGATCATCCGCTGCTTACTAGAGTACACGTCTACTTCAAGACTACTTGTAATCAACTCAAACAGAAGCTAAACATTCCACAAAAAAGTGAGAGGCTCAAAAGAATTCCAAAGGAGTTGAATCCCTTAAGATTTTATCCTAAAGACTAAATAACCGCAATGTCTGTTATTTACTTTACGGCAACACGAGTTTTCTCTTTACTGGATTTTTCCGTGGATATGATAGCATACAGTGTTATAATGAGTCGTGAAACCGAGGTGAGCGCACACGTCTCATTCGATACGAGTAAAGATATTGAGGATACACTCTTTTATGTGTAATGTAATGCACACAAAAAAAGTGCACTGGTAGAAATCCGTGTCAGCAGAATCATTTTTTACTCGTTTCAGCCCGCGGCTTTGCCAGTAAGGAAATCGAAAAACCACAAAAATAAATGGTAAAACTAAGTTAGTTAAGATTAAAACTATTCTATTTCTTTTCCAGGGTGTCAAACAACCTCTATTCTTTAAGCGTGAAGAGGTAGCAGGTAGACAGACAGGCAGACAGACAGACAGTTATTCTCTCATTTATTATATTATTA
The DNA here is from genome assembly GCA_905404295.2 of Ochlodes sylvanus. NCBI lineage: Eukaryota > Metazoa > Arthropoda > Insecta > Lepidoptera > Hesperiidae > Ochlodes > Ochlodes sylvanus. The sequence goes on along the minus strand of FR990138.1, from coordinate 3,969,179 downwards.
TGCATGCAATCATACTTGCCAATTAAGAATTTACTTTCATTCTTAATGACCTGAATGTGGGAGCTCTATAGCTTTAATTATGCACGTCCATTAATTAAATAGGAACTATTTTACTCCAGATGACGCTCGTTGGTTACTTCTACATTAATAATAAAGATCTTAGATGTACCAGACAAAGGATTTGGACCTTTCATGATCTTCTTAATCCTGGGAAGATGGTAGCCTAATTAAGTTCCGAGCCATTCCGTGCTGGGACGAGTTAGTAGGTACTCGAGGTGTCTAATAGAATTGCATAAGACATACGAAAGCATTGTGCTACGGAAATTGCCAAGTGGTTTTAATGGGCAAGAATGTCCCATACAGGTCTAGTATCCTTACAAGATTAAGTGCCCTACACTAAAAAGAGACCAGAAGCAAATCATTGCATACCAGGGAACTTTGGGGACAATTAAGTAAGACTGAACTGACCCCTCTCTGCAATCAAAACTCCCTCTAAAACGCATAATAACTTTCAAATTGTTTAATCAAATAAAATTTGTTTACACATCGAAAGACATTATTACGGCTTTTCGTTTGAAAGGTCTTTGTCCGACAAGGCGCTATTGCGGGTTAAATAAAGGGGTGTTAAGGGCCCACCCTACCCGTCGCCGAAATGAATAACAAAAATCAAAGGCGCACTACTTCACAATTTGGCAGCGTTATTTTTTAGGAATACTGGCTGTAATTTACACGTTGTGTAATTAAAAAATATGCAATGGGCTCTTCGTTTTTTTTGCTTTGTTAAATTAAAACAAATAATGCAGTTCTCATAACCCCGCGGCTCATGCGGTAAGCGATTGGTAAAATCTTTTGTATTGTAATTCCCACTTACTTTTTATGTAAATAGCTGACAATTGAGTAGACGAGCCACTTAATGGTAGCTGATTACCGAGGCCCACATAAATAACGCCATAAGTATCAACGATGCGTTGGCGTTCAAAAGGATACAAGTACACGTATAATTTTTGGCTTTTCGACACTGCGACTCTGCGACCAAAATACTTAAAAACTTTTCACGCTTGATTTTAGGAGGATCGTAGAAACAGGCAGAAAAAACCCCACCCCCTTGAGTCCTTGAGTCTCTTTATCTATCAGCCTTTCGAAGTCCACAGTTGGACATAGGCCTCCCCTAATTGTCGCAACTCCAACCGGACCTGAGCCCTCTGAATCCAGCGGCTTCCCGCTGCCTTCTTTAGGTCATCAGTCCATCTGGTCAAAGGCGACCTATGCTCCTTTTACCATGAGTACCGTCGGATTATACTAGATGGTACAAAGCCCAATGACCTTCAACAAAAGGGACCTGTCGCCCTAGCGTCGTCTGTCGTTCAGGATGCACCACGGATGGATGGAGCCCCTTACGTTTCCTTCTGTTACTCCCATATTAACAGGTTTTAAATATAATCGTGTATACTTTTGTGGGCGCAGCTTCGGGGTGGGGCACAGTCGATCATTGAATTAAAGCCAAATCTTTCTCGTAGTGAATTAGTTCCATTCTTCACGGTGCAACATTGCCCCGTCGGGGTACATGGGAATGATACAATACAATGCATCCTGCTGAGCAATAGACGGGGTAATGGGGCCAGGTCCCTAATGTTGGAGGTCGCTTGTCATCTTACCACTGATTGTATTCACGGTAATTTTGCGTACTATGCGTATCTTTCAGCATCCTACCACGGCTACAACTCTATTCTGCATCATAATACAGAAGGCATAATGACAACAATTTAGGTAAACATAGATCGATAAACAAAACCCCCAGTTGTTTGTAATAGCTTTACGATTCAATGTACCAACAGATTTCGAAGTTACTTGTAGTTCTTGTAGATTCATTTTTAATTAAATTACCGAGAATCTCAATTTCTAAACGAAATCATTTAGGTAAACAGTCCTATTCTGTAATTTTGCATTCGATATTCGAAAAGGGGCGAAAGACATAATTAATCGAGCAACTTCTGTCACTGGGAACCTCTCCCCTCCCGCGAACTTCCATCGGCCGGGGGGCAACGAAATCGTGAAATGTGTCCCTAATTTTAGCTAAATTACATTAACGATGGTTCTAAAAGCTGCTTTATTATCATCGCTTTAAGTTTCAATTTCAAATGTCGTACTCCTAACAGGAGTACAAAGCCGAAGGGTAGTTTTTCAAATATGTAATTGTATGGGATTGTGGTCATTAACTACCGACAATCAAGTTGGGAGTTGTCGAAGTTGTCTGCGGATAGGCGCGATTTGTTCGAGATATTTAGAATTTTACGCCTAGGTGCATTGCAGATATTTTGTACTCGAATTTATTGTATATACATATTATGTAAAGAAAGCAGAAGACTGCAGCTGATAATCGTAGAGATTAAAAAAGGCAATAATGATCTTAGATATAATTATGATAGATAAGTATTACAGCAACTTACAGAACAAAGTCGATAAGCGCGTAAACTTTGATTTAATAATGTCAAACCAGATTATATTTTAATAATATTGGCAATTTGGCAGCAGTACAATGGTGGAATAAGGAAGGAAGTTTACTCTTTTTAGTTAGACACTAAAATTCATTAATTACCGCCCCGCTGGGTTCCGCACTCCCTTCAGAATGAGATTAAGGACAATTCACCACGCTGCCGCTGCTCATAAGTTATGGATTGGCAGACCTCACACATCTTTGAGAACTTTATTTACGATGCTTTTCTGCACTGAAGTGGATAATAAATGCGTTCGTGAGTTTTTGGAAGAGAATAGTTAGTGCCCAATTGAAGTCCAGTGAAAGTTAGGATTTTAAACTAATTTGAATACGCTTTTACTAATTGCTAGATACTCCTGAGAATTTTTGCCCTCGACCATATCCTAATGAAATATAAAAGGTGTTGACAGAGCCTTGTATTGTGACGTGTGCATTGTCGCAGATGAGCCCTACAAGATCCTTTCCTGCCTTGTCAAAACCTCTACCTGCCGCTACTATGTATGTCAGTGTGCAAACACGTTTTACTGTAAGTTCTTTGGCGGGCGATATCTTTACGAAACTTGTTAAGCGACCTATTTTACGTCCTTGATACGCTGTCGAAGCAATACATTTAGAACGAAGTACCAACGGAACAGATAAAAAATGAACTTGCTATCTTAATCTTGTGTGGGTGTAACGGTGTTTTCTGACTCGTATCATTGCAGACTTTTTAAAAATGAAACACTAGTATGAATATCTTCTTGTTTGTTCTTGGTTACGATAAGTTCTGGATCACAAAAACAATCTAGAAACATTCATCTAGAATACAGTTCCATTCCTAGTTGCAGTACATTTTCAACCATTATCGTATTAAGATTATGTTTTCACCATTTCTGTATTACCTACTTCATAAACATACTTACCAGTATCTGTCTAGATTGGCTGCATCATCTCCCCAGGCATGATGACCCAGCTTGGCCGGAGATTCATGCTAAATATATAGATAAGTTTCTAAAAAAAAATAGATCATTATCACCAAATTTAAAAAAATCTAACTTCGAAGTTGTAAATCTGAGGATCACATGATCGAAGTTGGCAGTACGGAAGTTTTATAACGCTAATATAATTATATGGACGTTAAAGTAGAACATAAATCCCCTGAGATCAATATCGCACTACATTTCGCCGTGCTTTGGATGACATGGATATAAGCAAATCAGACATCACAAATACCCACGACCTGAAATAACAGTTATCTGTAACATCAAATTAATGTCTCTCCCTGGAATCGAATCCGGGATCTCTTGCTTTGCTTTTAGGGACACTATTTAACAAGGTACCAGTAGCAGAATCATCAAAAACCATTTCGACCGTAATCGTAAGACAAATTTTACTGTCGAATAAACATAGGTACGTGATTTTAATCGTGCAAAATCCACCACGTGTTAGTCACTTGGATCACGATGTCTTGATCGCGATCCATATCACTATGTGGTAGCTTATTTAAATTATATTGTTCTGAGCTGAACAATATAATTTCAAGCTTTATTCTTGATGATATATTCTGTTGTTTCTGCTGCTATTTTTAAGCCGGATCATATTTGTAGTAGTCATTTGGATCACTGTACAAGATCCATAATAATATCACTATGTAGTCGTTGGTTAAAAACATTATTTCATGCGGTATTCGTTATTAACTAGCCGACCCACACCGAATATTATTATTTGCATGGGTCTAGCTGACCAACTTGATTTATAATGTTGTATGAGGATTTAATTTCATTGATTTGCGTTATACTTTCATATACGAGTACCTAGGATTTTCGATTATCTTGATCTAAGCTTATGATGTAAACTACGGATGTAAATAATCCGGACACTATCATCCTAGTTAGATTGTTAATAGATGGCGCTTTTTATATTTTGTATATAATATATTTGCAAAAACATATATTTTTCCTATAGAATATAGACGCATTGATTTTGTCAAATCAAAAAAAAATTAAAGCATTAAGACTAGGTATGTACCTATATCAAGAGTTTCTCATGAATTCACTATTGACTTTAATGTATCTCAGAACGTAAGCGTCACAATTATGTTGGAATCACAAATATGTAATAACAAATTAATAAGTAATTATTACAGAAACACCTCTGACCAGCGAAAATACTTTATAGCTAGTCGCCTGTGATAAATAAATAATTGATTACGCTCTCCGTTGATACACCGGTGACATTTGACATTACACCTTAATCCGAAGTCGTGGGCGAGCAATTCAATTTGATGTTGTTTTTGTTACAATGTCAAGTGCTTCGCATATAATTAAAGTTCCAATTTATGCCACTCGCGTGCGATACCATAATGTTTAACTAATAATATCGCGCTGCGTCATCGTTGAAAATAAACCTTTGCAGCCAGAAAAAAAGAGCAGAGTAGATGATTTTATTTACTTAAACTTTAATTTAGACAGTTAAATAATAAGTATTCATATTTATTTATATTACAACATAATACACAATACAATAATTATGTTAGTTCTATATAATTATGAACTTATATCATATTTACTTGAGCTCTGTCACCTTTAAAGTAAAAATCCAAGGATCTTATTTAGTTTAAATATTTATGAAAACACAAATTTTAATAACCTACAAAATTTTTATTCTAAAGCTTTAGTTCTAAAGCGTATTTATTTGATAATTATAAAAAAATAGTAGTATTATAAAAATTATATAAAAAAGTATTTGAACAACGGCTCAGAATGAATTGTTTTGTTTTTTGAAAAAGCTTGTTTGTTATTGATAAACGTAAGTATATCCAAACGTCTTGTCAAAAGAAAGAATCTACAATTTTTTTGCATGGTTTTTGAAGAAGGCTAGACATAATTTATAGTTATTATAATTTTCTGATATTCATCTTTAATTGTTATCGTTGGTTTCCTAAAGAATTAACAAGTTTAGGAATTTATAATAATCCTCAATTTCAAAAAGGTTTCCAACGAAAACACTACAATGCAGCTCTGTTTAATTTCCAACTGGGCAATCAGTTGTCATTCAAATATTTAGTTATCATAGAATGGTCACAAAAACACTGCAGAGATACTTTTTTCTGCTATCTCCCTCATGATAAGATAACGGAGTTAATGCTTCAACTTATACAAACGATAAAAACCGATGGTAAATGTACGACACATTTGTATGGGATGGGGTCCCATAGTTTAGAAATATGGAAATCAATATATTTATGTAACTAAAATTATTGATAAGGATACCGAGTGTGGCTACTTGCCTTTAGCGGCCTATAAAGGTACTACGCTGTTCCGGTGAATAATCTATACTCTTTATATTTCATATTTTATTTTATATCTACATAATTATTATATATTAAATTCAGTATGAAGGTTTTTCATTATAAGTCATGAACCACGTATAAAATATTTTTTCGAAAATCATCCCTTAAGGGGGAAAAAATGGGTAAAAAGGGAGCTCCAAAGTTAGTATGAAAGTTCGCTGATTCTATCAACTTTTATTTAAGGATTTTTGGCGGGCGAAGCCGCGGGGGAATGCTAGTCTAACGATAAAAGCTCAGTTTACGTGCCCTCAACAAGACTTCCACACCCACACATACATTTAATTTGTATTTAAAAGCGTATAAGTACACGTAGCTAACACAAACGATTAAGGATATCAACGCAGCTGATTCAACTGGTCAGCTGCGAGTGTTGGCACTGCAGACATATGAATGGAATTTATGGAATGGCTCCGAGGAACGGGGGGAGGGAGGGGGGGTTGTGTATCCACGAACGAGACAACCTGACTGTTATCGTCATACCTTAGAAGTTAGAAGATTGTTGGGTTCCGACAAAATTAAAAATAAAAAGGTTCAAGAATTGATTTTTATTGGTTAAAACTTTTTAGTGTATTAGGTCAGTGTAGTCTGTATGTACATTATTATAGATGTTATTAAAAATTACACCAACCTTGTTTCAGGTACGTGGACGGGTTTTGAAGAATTTTTCAACATTTATGACTTTGTTTTATTGACACACGTAAGTAACAGGAATATGTACCCGTCTAAAAATGATGCTGTTTTAATAATTAAAAATGTATTCGTTAGTCACGATAGGTGCATTGCTCGCCAATTGATCAGGAAATAGATTCTTAACTTAAATCGAGATAAAAGAAGATGTAAAATCTATCTTAAATCTGTATCTCGTATCTCTGAACCGTTTAGCAGTTGATTAACTATAGATAATACAAACACGCGTAACACGAGAGTTGTTACAAATGTTTATTTTATGTTTTAAAACATCATGAGATCACAAGTCAGATAGAATAACCAGAGAATGTTTTTGTTTTTAAAGAAATAGTGTTTCCAACGTTTCAATGTGCAAGGCACTCTTATCTACGAGGTCGCTCACAGTTTTACTTTTTTAGTGCGAAGCAGACGGCGCTATTTACCTCTCTCACTCTCGCGGCAGTTAATGACTTTCACTGTGTTAATTTTTTCATAGCTTTAACTTGTAATGTTATTGTATTTATTTAATAAGATTCATTGACAATAATTATTTTCTGATCTTATTCTTGGCGTGATACAGCAATGTTATCAATGTCGTCACGAATTATTAATTCTTTGATGAATAACTGAGGAAAAGAATGAAGGCAATTTAATCCACACTGGACAAGTGGAGGGTTATAGACTTTTTCCACATACACATAGGTACTTCTTTTGGAATATATTTTTTGCGTATTGTATGTTAATGTTTATAATCCCACACAATAGGTACTAGACTACTAGGTAGGTATAACAGTGTTTTGTTTTAAAGTGATAATGTGCTGTCAATTCCAATAGATCTATAATCTGTGTCTATGATATATTTAATTAGGATAGAATTGCAAAACTAGAATGATATGATACATATTATGTATATAAATGATTTTTGTTTTAAATTCAACTATTACATGGTTTTTACACGTATTTCATGTGCAGTCTTGAAAGGTCAGACTTTCGGTCCGGCTTAAGCCGGAGAAAAAAATATTCTTTCTTGGAATTACACTTCTGTAATGTCTCCGACTCTCTGTTATTGGAGATGTAAATAGTAAATTGTTACTTCTGTGGTAGAATTGTACCTGTTGTGCAAACCTAGAGACCAGGGTATCAATTTCGAAGGTTATACGGGGTCCTGTAGCGAATTCTTCGTTGCATTGTGCACTGAGTCATTAAACTCTGTGGATATAGCCGCATAACGGTTCGGGCACGCGGCCTGTTCGCACAACCGACTCACCCGTGAAGGTAACTGTTCACACGCTCGCCAAAACCACTTACGACTACCTGAACACGACTTGACTTACGCAAGCGAACAGAACTCAACCCTACTGTAATGCTAACAAGGTCGATTTCGATTTGAAAGTATTGAGGTCATTCCGAGATAAAAATTTCGGCGGCTGTGTGAAGAGGGCGTTAGAACATGAGTTCGATACGATAATATTCAAAGTCAACCGAGACCAACGCAGCGCGAGACGTCGCTTAGTGTAATATTATTGAACGCAACGCAATGATTAAAATCGAAACATTGGTGTTATCTGTATAGTACGCGTGTACTTATGTAATATCATCGCCAATACGATATCGCTATCTAGTATGATATTACGATCAATATGATCAGTACAATACAAGAATCCAATACTCTATCGTAATTTGCGATTCCCATAAACAGTAGAAGAGGGAACAATAGCAAGCTACTTACAGAAATTGTAGGCAGGCTTGGATTGCTTACGCTTCAACGCATGTACGAGTATATCCACAATATGCAGCTAGAAAGCGTACATTGTTGCAATAATACAAGTAAAATCTACGCATGAAGGGCGTTTGGCTTTTACTAAGTATGCCAATTTTCGTTACTGCAAACTCTAGTGTCTTCTTTGCGCCATCGCGCGATCGAAATTTTAATTATTACCATCGTGAGTCTTCGCTGTGTAGCGATACAGATCGCTACAGATTAAAAATAAATATAAAGCTTTGATGTCTATGGTAAGAGTAACTAAAAGAGTACCTAACATTATAATAATTATGTATACAGAGATATTATAAAAGAATATTACTCTACCAGCACGATTAGACCACTGTTAAACGTGACGTAATCAGAAAAATATCGTAATGATAGCTAAAAGTACAAAATTAAACTGATGTCATAAACATCATTATAGGTAATTAAAGGTTTTACTATTGTTCGTATGATTTATTAATCATCAAATTCAAATTTAATTTATCCATTCAAAGGTATCACCGATACACGTTTACGTACTTCGTTTTTAAAGGGGGAGGGGGGGTGGGGGCTTCCATCCATTGGCCTAATTATACAGGTAGAATATAATATTTGAATCGTTGAACGCGCTACTTTAATTTATTTAGTATGTAACTAGTACACTCACGTATTAATACCGCGATAAATGCTCCATAATTTGTAAAGGATACGCACGCCCCACTTCGGTCACCGCATTGATTTTAAAAATAGAACGGTGCGTTTTCGATGCGCGCTTCTGCTGCGATAAACTATGCTCGTTCTTTTGACAGAGACGATACGCTTTATTACCAGGCTTTAGGGACTAAAATTGATTGAATTTTAACACTAAGTCTAAGTATGTAACGCGGTGCGGTTGAATGGAAGGATGGAACGCACAGTATGTTCTTATTGTGAGTGTGGTACATTGAATTTCGAACCGAAACAAATAGAATGGGCAAATAGCAAACAGAAATCTCACGCCAACTATCCTCATGTAATATAATAATAATATTACGTAGAGATTATAATAATGTTGTAAGTGATCTATGTCTGAATCATGGAAGATGTTTAAAAATACCTAGGTATTAATAAAAATTTATAAATAAAATTATAAACATCATAATGTTTTTATGTTTATTTGAATGTCGGTTTGTCTCTTTGTGCGTTTGATCCCGCTAATATTAGTTATGGGTTAACGGATTTGTATAGGTACTATTATAGTTGCCAACCTGGGTTGTTACGGATGCAAAAATTTCGATATCCGCGGATGCGGATTTTTCGAGGTTCACATCGGTGGATGCGGATGTCAGGACACACACATTTTATTAAAAAGCACAGAAATAAATGAAACTCGAAGTTATAATAATTTAGAATGTTTTATTTCGACAAATTTGATAAGTGAGACGAAGAAAAATGTAATACATAATCAAATTTTATAATCAAAATGAAACTACACAATTTTTCCATCAAATATAATCCTGAATACTCGTAGGTCATTAGTCGACATACAACATAACGCAGTAGCAATACTCGTATTTACATTATTATCACGATCATTATTTCAGTAGTAATATTTCAGATCCTATTCACAATAATTACGTGACAAGCCTCCGAATAAAAAAAACGATATAAGAAGTCATAAATTTTATATTATGCGCGTTTAGAAATGTCCTGATTATACTGCAGAGAGCCATAACTTGTAAGATGCCTTACTCGGTAATGGCATTAAAACCAATATTGACTCGTTGGCACTATAATAATGTTCATCCGAACACGTTTACGACTCTTGTTTGTATGACTTTATATTTGCATTAAATTATATAGCCTAAACAAGGTTTAGGCTTGTGGTTGAAGGTTAAGTTTAATTATTTAATAGCCTCCTAGTTTAACTAAAAAAACATATTTTAAACATTTTATGTAGATTTTCAGAATGTTATGTTATTGGTAAATAGTGTAGGTAATTTAATAAGTTCTCCAAGGATCTTAATGTTGTATCTTTTAGTTCAACAGGATTAAATAAATATGTATGTCAATTGGATTAATTTATTAGTCACCTAACAATTACCATTTCATCAATTGTTATCAGTAAAAAAAATGAATTTTTGGCTCAACTTTGGATCGTTTTTCAGCCTTGACTGCTAAGTTTTTGGCCAAGATTTCTTTTTTTGCGATTCGCACGTTCAAAGTCGTCATAGCTCAGCCGATGCGTTCCGATTCACAGGTGTGGCTTACACGCGGAACGATCCGCATGCTACATTGATGTAATCGTGATGTTACGTTCGAAAAAACTCGCCCGAGCGGGGAAAGTGACGCGCGCCAAGATCGTGAAAGGTACTAGACGATCACCAGCCTACTTAGAACTCTTCCGTCCCTCGCGACAGAGGAGACTTGCGGAGTAAAACTAAAAGGCACTGTGGATGCGATGTCTTTTGGTATTTTTCTGGGAATGTAATCTCGGGTTTCTTTTATACTGAATGTATCGTATCTTCGTATGACCACTTTTTCTGTTGTTACGTATTTGGGTCAAACTCAAATGCAATTCGGAATTGTTAGTACGTCACTAACGTAATTTTTAAAATCGTTATTACATTTCAGCTGAGAATGTATTGTGTCAAAATATATTTAAAAGCCAGCTATTTCATTTATTATTGTGATATTTAATTTTATCATACCTTAGTAAACACAAATTCGTAAGTTTTTGTTTCGTTTTACTTAATTTGTCAGAGCTCTACGTAAATTGGTTGTTTAAACTTACGACACAGACGAACGAATTCGAATGGTTGGAATTCGAACTACTTTCGCATAATCTATCCGAGTAGAATATGGCGTCCTAGTTAATTTGACATCTAAACATTACCCGTTTAATATCATAAACATTTGCAAAATAGTGGTTTACTTAATTGGGAGCACCTTAAATAGTAAAGCTGGGTTGAAATACAGAATTCTTCCAAACGACAGCACATTAATATTCAAGTACCGCTGTGAAAAGGACTGCTCTGAATATGTTCTTGATGTAAAATTTTGTTTTAAATAAGAGCACGGTTACATGGAGAATGTTTTTCATTTACATTAAAGGTTTTATATCAATCTCTTGAGTGACCATCCAATCCGTTTGGGTATAATGTTCTATTCCGGGCCGTCCTAGGAATTGATGACGACATCGTTGAAGCAAAGAAATGAAGATAAAGGTTTTCGCACATTACCTAAACTGCAACTCTGCTCAGATGCACCACGTAGGAAATCATTGCTTTATTTGGTGTATTTTACGGTGGATTTTAGTACTGGATCGGAGTTGGCTGTTGGTATAAAAAACTTCAATCACGCGTGAAAATTCAACCGTAAGGAGTATAGGATCATATTTCAATGATTTTGTACGAGTTGAATCAGAGTTGAGTCGGATTTGAATTGACGTAATTTGCGCGCTTGCGTGCTCGGGTCTTCAACCCATTAATGGGTCACTACTGAGCACGGATCTCTCGCTATCATCAGGAGGCCTTGACCATACTCCACCGTGCTGATCCAGTGCGTACTCGTGGAGGCCCCCAATCATGCCTACTTCTAAACACCACCTACACTTTGTACCTAATGTGATGTAATATTACTTTAAACTTTTTATTCTTGTCCAAGTATTTGAATAAATTGTCAATTAAACAATGGCGAGAAATTCGTATTATCTTTCTATTCGAATCTCAGGGGTTCAGGAAAGTAGATGTCTTTAAAAAATCCTAAATTGTTAGGAGAGACTCTTGCTCAGTACTTTTCCATTAATGGGTTGAAGACAAAAATAAATAAATTGAATGTTATAGTTATAACGTTTTTTGTGTTAATTATTAGAAATTTTGCAAAAATAATTACCCTTCCCTTACTAATACATTTTATGCTAATACTGAATCCCTTGGGAATTTGGGTCTACCCTTCCAGTTATCATTGACCCATTGAGACCAAGCCGACCTTCCTCATGGTAGTCCATCAACATCAAGGCTATGGCGAACTTCCTACCTTCGGTGCTACCTTCGGTTTAACACTCTAACACCCAGTTTAATCCCGACGGCACTGGTGCATGATGGTATTTATCCGCTTGGCTAATTAGCTATGACCTGGCTATGACCCATTTAATAATACTTCTCTTAATAATATTATTCACGTTTTCTTATATACCTACATCTCTTAGATAATATTATCAGCATGAACGCTCTGATATAGATTGAAAACAATCCAATATTAGGGTTTTTTCCATTATTAGCACTCACAAGTTTTGCCAATAACAGAATATTGCTAGTTGGGCTCCTTTAAAATTTATCGTGTTTTTTGCGCGTTACAGGAGTGTCAGAATTAATAAGGGTCCTCGCTTCTTTTCTGGCATATAACCCATCGGTGATGCATTTAAGGTCACCTATTCATGTGTATCAATCATTTTAGCTTTAGGTAATAAAATAAAACATCCAATAAGTTCATTAACGATATTCCTCGTAGATCAAGGTAAATTTTATGACCTCAATTCCAGAACGGTTGACGCGTCACACCGCACCTCGTGTTTAATACCGGTAGTAGACAATATTAATGAAACCTCTCTACGTTACATTAATTAAATATAAGGTTTGATACAATGGACAAACATTAATTACTTCATCACGATTAGATGCCTTCTTCTAGCCGCACCTGCCCGATTCCGAACATCTTCGAAGCGACGTACTCGTCGTAAGCCCGACCCACACTACCGGACGAAGGCAGATGTCCCCGCGTACAACTGATCGCCCGACTCGTTGACACAAAACAGCCCGCACAAAGAAACCAGATTGAAATCCGCGCACGTTTCCGCCGACAAATCTATCGACCGTTTGAACGTCTGCGCGGTTGCGTCACCGGTCCACCGACTCGTCTACCCGACTGTACCTAGCGGTTTAATTTATGGCGATGAAGATAATAGCTGCTGTTAAATTTGCCGTAATGGTGTCCCTTTTGACAATTTTAAACTGATTTTTAACCGTGACTCGGTATTGAGTGGCTTGTTGAGGTCTTCGGCTTTAATTGGCTCAAGATGTTTTACGTGGTCATTATCAAAAAAATAATTTATAACTTATCGTTCTTCGTCACTTTATTGCGTTTACGTTCGCTAATTACGTAATCGTGGTTTTCGATTATATTTCATTACGTTCCTGAAAAAATAATTTTTATTCGAAATAAAATTGTTGCGATTTTAATTTGGTTCAGATTGGTTGCTTCGAATAGTTACGCCTTCATGTAAAAAGTACCTAGTGCTTCCTATTTAGACAGTGGTCTATTATGTCAGCTAATTAGACACAGATGTTAACTAATGATGCAAGCGGTTATATAATCCAGGTTTCATTTATTACAGTAATATTTATTTCAATCTTGTAGATGAATGTTGAGTTGTTCGTAAATTTGGAAAGTTTTAGCCCATTGTAGACTGACGGGACCGTCGGTTAGTGCAGTGAACTCTCCGCGCCAGACTTCGGTAGATTTGTCTGGACTAGATCACAGCCAGGCTAGACGCTTTACGCAAATTCTACCTACGTGTTCCACGCGTACTGGAGTCACGAGATTATCCAAAACCGAAATAAAAACCCGTGATTCCAAAATGACTTTAATTATTGTGTATTTTTGTCTTTTAGCGAACACTAGACGAAGTTAAAATTCGAGCGCGCGTTGTTTTTAACCGAAATCTGTTATTACTAAAAATACTACCTGGTGTTGGTATTCAAAAGTGGAGCCTTTTAAAGCGAGCCATGTAATACTGCGTGCATCGATTTCAATCTGCGGAGTAATTTGGGAGCGGAGTGAGCAAATCGAGTGAACAATTTGTTGGCTATAACTATGGTGTCTTGGTCTGGTGGACCCTTTTACATTTAATAATGATGACATCATGAAAGATATATGCACCTGTATCATGTTCAGTGTAATACATATGAATGTTGAGAATTTAATAATACGTGCTATTGACGACAGGTTTAGGTTTAGATAGATTTAGGAATAGTTGTGCGCCTTGCATTGTACTAGTAGTAATACCAAGTAGTTTGCCAATGTTACTGTGTTATTATTTTTCCCAGTAACGGCTATATTAAAAGAAGCTTGTGTTATATAGGTCTTACTAAGTGTATTATTTGACCTTAGTACATTTTTTTGTTTTATTAGACGTGTATTGAAATACCAACTGTACCTAATGGGGATAGATGGAAAGGATAATTATTCCAAAGAAAATTTATATCAAGGTACCTATATCATCGACATCATCATCATCAGACATCATCGAGAATTATCATCTGGTACGATATTTGTCAAACATTTATTCCATTTAAAAATAATGTAGCTCGGTACTAGAACTTAAATAAATGTAATAAATTTATTCTTTATTGCTTTTGAATATGGGTAATACAGTTTCAAAAAATCAGTGGAACAAATACTTAAAGAATAAATGAATTTAAAGATTTATTGTATATAAAAAACAAAAAAAAACAACAATGAATTTGTAGTTTTGTACGTAAGCAACTGCAATTGTGTCGCAGCAGTTAACGCCCATCCCTTAAACATTAAAAAGTAGTATACAATATTATTTAACTAGTCTACAAAATGTTATGTAATGTAATTCCATAATAATATCATAATAATGGTTATATAATTATATAATATAAGTGTCCGAGAGCAAAGTAACAAAGTAATAATTTAGGAAAAACGCCCAAAAATATTATTCCGGAAACTGGAAATTTGGTACCTACTGTAAAATAAAAGACGAGAAAATTAAAGGCCTGATGTACGAACGATTTTCCTGTATGTCTACACTACATGTTTCAATACCATTGTTTCAATGAAATTGAAACGCAATATTAAACCATGTGTTTTACTAAATTGAGCTCGATGCACGAGCATATTGAATGACGCAATTTTTACACGTTACATTTACTCATCCAAAATTAAAAGTAGAAGTAACCATTTTACCACATTTTTATAAATTTATATACAGTCATAGCATCACAATAATAATCCCTTTGTCGTGGGTTGACAACACACAAGACAAGAACACACAACCAGACCGAAAATTCATTACATCATAATCTTTAATCTCATTCAAATTTTGTCAAAAAATCAATGTAGGTATCCCCTGGGAATTGAACCCAGGACAATTGTAACCGCGATCCGGAATGGGGAATACGAATCATACGCACTCACTCACCTACCGATTAAATAGGATTATCTCGAAAACTACTTCACCAATGAAGATGAAATTCGTCTGAGAGGTAGTTTATGGGCAAACGACGATTTTTGTTATATTACACTACGAAGTGATTTAATAGGGTTAAAAGTTTGTTTGAAACAACCGATTTTAAGGTAAACTATGAAAATTGGTATTCTGGTTAGAAATATGAAACGTCTGTTTTAACGTTTTTGGTATTTAGTAGGTATAGTATTGCCGAGGGTTCTAGGCCGCTCTGAAGTTAGGCTTACGGATATAGTGCGCAGGTATTGTACTTTAGAGAGAGATAGCGACAAGAACACTGAGCGTGTGACTGAAACAAACAATGCTCAAAGTGACACTCCGCGCGTCTTGCCACCATTTCGACCCTAAAATTGACTTTTGCGCAGCATCCAAAGTTCAGGGCGGCCTAGAACCGTACGTACTATATGTACCTACTTAAGGTGGTATAGAAAACAAAAGTTTGTTTGAAAATAAGTTAAAAATACCTACTTCCGCGCGGGCCATACCGCGGGAAACTGAACAGCAAGTCAGGTCAATAAAGGCCAGTGAATGTAATGTGTTCCCATTTCTCAACTGTCATCTCTGTCCGCCTCGACGCCCTTGTAACAAACAATCATTTAACGTTTACGTAAAATAACGTTAGGATAGACAGACTTAACATATGGGCTTGGAAAATAATATTTTTATTCCATTATCCTAAACGAAGACCTACAAAGTCCCGGTTGATGCGTAGTTAATGGATTTCAGTTAGTCCAGGATGATCTAAGTAGTTATACGAATATAATATAATACGAATATAATAAAAATGTAAAAACTGAGTCTGTACTGAAAACATATATGTGAAAAACATTTTTTATGGAATTAAGGTAGCAAACGAGCATGCAGTGCATGACATGTGCGAACGACTTAGAACTAGACTCAAATGGGGACTAGGAGAGTTTACCGGTTAGGAGACGATGTTATAACATTAGTTGGTTAGTTTGTAGGTTACTATGTATGAGGACTGGGATAGGCACTGTTAGTTATAGTTAGTCCTGTTAGTTGTTGTTAGTGATAGTCCAGTTAGTAATTGTTAGTAAGAGTCTCGTGCTAATGCGCTAATTTCTGAAACGACTTAACCGTTTTGGGTGCGGATTCCAGAAATAATTATAATAGTAAACTCTTACAATAATTACACTATAGAAAGACAGTCTTCTTACAAGCGCCCTGTCTAAAGTTAAGCACTAAACCGAAACTTTCCCGAACTGCGGCTGCAGATAATCATAATGTTTTAGCAATAATACATAAATAGCTTTTCAGATATTTCGTGACACCAAATCGTCATAATTTTTTTTTTCGCGAGACACGTTTGGCGTGCGTTGACATTGAACACTACGGAGCTGCCCGGTGTTTGGAGTCATTTCTTACTCCAATTAAGGTGCTTCAAAATGGCCGCGCGGAAACTTAACTTAAAACGTAGAGTTTGTTTTATTTCAATCCCTCGAACATCGTTTTGGACCACTTAATTCCTTCTCTCAGGAGTCTCCAGTAGTCAGACAGTTACGGTGTATTATACATTTGCATTTGCACATTCTAAATAACTCCGGTATTATCTCACAGAATCTCGGAGCCTGCCTGAGGCTTGGTCTTAAGAGGGGAGTCCTTGACGTCTGAGTCGTTTTTATTTTTTAGTGCCTCCCTTTTTATACCGTCTTACCCCTTGGCCACGAAACATGCCCCGCTAGACTTTAAACGCTACAAGCGTCATGTCAAAGTCAATTTCAATTCGCAATAAATTAAACTAATATTGATACAATTTGCAACCTAATTTCGTGGCTTTTTAAGTAGTCCATTGAATATGATGTCCATTTGGGTGATGATTCTACGCCGAAAAGTTGTAGTTACTGGACCAAAGTTATAGAGAATTTAATTTGCAACGAAAAATGATTTTTGTGAATTCTGTGTCAGGCCAAAAGTTTGTTAGATAAACAACCTCCTCAAATCCTCTGATAAATGTATCTCTTCGATGGACTAAAGGTAGAACATACATACATATTTGTTTTTAACGCTCGATGCTGACGTTTGCAGCTAAAACGCAGCTTTACAAGCGTTAAAAAACCTCTAGCGGGGCGTATGTTTCGTGGCTGAGCCAAGAGTGATTTCGCTTTGATCGTTGCGTTTCGTGAAGGATCTAAAAATTTTGAGAGAACCTTGAGAATGTCGCATATATTTTCGTTTTGAATTCCTAATGGTATGTGCATGCGGTATTCAGGTGAGGTAGTAATTTGTATTCATATTATAGCTACGGCTGCAAGTTTGTCGTGCAGTAAGGTATCTATCTATACTGTCCTGCTGCAGCGGTATGTTGACTAAAATTTGTAAATATGTACGTAAATTCGATCACGTTAATGAAAGTAGGGCCGGAATATGGCTGTAGAGATTTTACGGTTTTCTTTAGCTTCAGTTACCAGGAGAGAAATGTATGTGTTTTCATTATATCAATTGCATTAAAATAGAACTGAAGGCGTAGAATAAGGACGGAAATGTATCATCTAATCTAAGTCTGAGTCTTAGCCATCATCAATAACAATATAAAGTTTTCATTTTTTCTACCTGGCAAACGAAGATTGATTATGAGATATTGATGTTACTGTTCCATAATTACTGTTGGTAGCATAGAAGCTAGTTCTAGTGAAACTCAAAATTGAACTTGTTTTGTTTGAAGTTATCGATGTCTATATATCATCATAAGTCTGATTAAAAAACTATGGCGTCGTAATTTGTACTTCCAACTTTAATCTGATTTAATAGGCAGTACGATCATACAGCATTGCACGCCTTTACACCTCACGTCATAAAACGACGGAACATTTAAAATACCTCAGGATGGTTTCTCCATACCTTTTCAAAATTAGCAACATTTTTTTAAGTACCTTATTCGAACATCCGACTGAATAGTCACTTGAGTGTCCGTAGGCTTTAGTTGTGTAAGACATGATACCATTAGTTTCAATGGGAGATTCATGAATATTAAACAATTCCTTCGTAAATTAGACTGCATCTGTATCGTTTCCGGCCGCGCTAATGTGGTTCGTTACGTACTCGTATATCCAATTGATTATTTTCGTATTTATGTCAGGGTACCTAAGCTTTTGGTATCGAGCACTATTCCAGATATCATTGGAAAACCTAGAAGACATACATTTTACAATACGCCGCTGCGGCGCGGCCGTAGAAACTCATTATAATTTAAAAAACTAATAGCATACTTCTTTTTGCTACAAGAAATGTTTAACTGAATCGTCTTTGAATATAGTTACCACCGTTCAATTCTGATGGATCTTCTAAAAGTTGGTGTGTGTAGTTGTGTTGGTTTCTCCTTCCAAAACGAGCCGAGCAATAATTGTAATAATAATTTATATAATTTTTACATTATATACCTACGTTACTTATAATGTCATTGGAGCCGAGTAAACTGTTTAATGTTCAGTTGCTGTTCTTAAGACCCTTTCAATCATCTGTTCATCGCTTCTTTAGCCTACACACTACTTAGCTTACTGATTGGCGAGTGTTCTACTCAGAAAAAAGGTTAATTCTGATCACATTTGCTGCAGGTTAAACAGTTATCGCTAAGTTGGCGACCACATCCGCCCACTGTTTAATCTTTGTAACACTTAACACGTCGTGGCACCGGATACAATACTGCTAATATCGACTGATAATACATTCGCAGTAAAATATTATAGTCGATGACCCGTAAAGTAGTTGGCAGTGACCCACCCTGAAATCGGTGGGTCCCGGATGCGATTCCCGGCCGGGGCAGACATTTATGTGAAAATTACGAGAATTAGCCATTGTATCTGACAGATAAAATTTTGTGACGATCAAAGGATTTAACGTTTAAACACTTTCATTATGTTATCTTGCTATAGAGATACAATAAAAAGTCTACGAAAATCATTGAAAAAATCAAATACACGTACTAATGTACTTTAGGACATAATATCTCAATGACGAAAATAAGTCACTTAATACTTAGTAATACCGAATACAGGTATTACTAAGTATTAAGTACCTATATTATAAGCTCTATATTTTGTGGTATTAGCCTCTAAATGACGTAACGCGACAGAGACATAGAAAGACAAAGCCGTGTGAGCGTGTGAGCTCACACACACACAAGCTTATTTATATTAGTTAGGTATTTTTTCTGCATCGCTGACAGTGTCACACTCCCAACGAGCTATAAAGTATTATGAAAAATTGCTCTGGAAATAACAAGACACTTTTAACAACACAAAGACAAAATCTATAGATAAAATTCCACAGATATTCACATATTCATTTTCAGCCAGCAAGCCGATTGTCACCCTTTTTCACGGAAGACTGTAAATCGTTTTGTTGCCTCTTGCGTGAGAATTTTCTCCCTAATAGAAAGATCTAACTTTCTGTGGGTCTTCGGTTGTACAGGAGCGCAAGTAAATCGTTTTTCTTTATTGTATAGCGAAAAAATGGGTGCGCTTACTTACCTTTAATTATTTGAATGTAGGTTTTAAATCGTCATAGAATAGAGTCCTTATTAAAATTACAAGTTATAGCACAGCTGCCGGTACTCGTATCTTCCTCGCGTCGAGTACTCCAAATATCATTGCGATTGCGCACAGACAAATATGAACTTTATTCTTTGATAATTAGGTACATATTCTAATAATTCCTTGTCTTCAGCAATGCAATGATTTTCTGATGCGGAGGTTGTAAATTAAGATGACCCCAAAATCTTAAAAACTATGATGTGTATGAGTGTACCGCATCACTAAATTGGTATTTATAAAAGTGGACTTATTTGTAGGACAAGTAATAAGATATCTTTGTACTGTAATGTGATAAGGGTGATTTCGTAACAGGATCTGTTACGTTGTACTTACTTATCTAGTACCTACTACGTACTAGCAATACGTCCTACTCATCCAGCCCGGTACATAGTTCTATATGGTACTAGCTGACCGGCAAACTTCGTACCGCCTCAGAATCAGTCCTGTGGCTCGAGTGTGAGTTTCATACATAAAACAGCCAAACGCAACTAACGCGTTAATCGAGAAAACTCATACATTTTAGTACACGTTTAATGTGCGAGTGTAAGTTCCATAAACATCAACGAAAAAGTTAATCGTTTGCTCACTTTGTTAAAAGTATGGTTGTGTTCCTCATGTTGCCAACTTGAGCGAAACGTCAGATATCGTCCCTACAACTCAACCTATTTTAAAAGTTCACTATTTCTAAGCATCCACTGCGACTGAAGTGAAACTTATTTTAAGCGCATTATGTTTTTTTATGAATGAGCTATCGCTGTTCCGCTTTTACCTTTAAGAACAAATGAGATAAAACTATAGCATCATGTTGCTATGACGTCAAGCTAAGCTGCCAAGCAAACATT
The DNA here is from genome assembly GCA_905404295.2 of Ochlodes sylvanus. Classification (NCBI taxonomy): domain Eukaryota; kingdom Metazoa; phylum Arthropoda; class Insecta; order Lepidoptera; family Hesperiidae; genus Ochlodes; species Ochlodes sylvanus. Next base: position 3,948,297 of record FR990138.1, on the reverse strand, counting down.
TGATTTGACACTTGTCGCCATTGATTGGTATCCTATTCTATTAATTATATCCTATTAATATTATTGTGGTGGTGCGTGGCAATGTAATAAATGATAAAGCTGACTCCAAATAGAAAGATTTTAATTACAATGAGAAAAATAAACATCCGGAAAAAGTGAAGTGAAAAAGAATTATTTGACAATGCTGTTAATTTCATGTTGCTATGGCTACTTAAAAACTAGGGTTACAAATGAACATTAAAAATATTTACAAAAGTAGGGTTGCTACATTATAAATGCGAAAGTTTGTATGGATGTAAGAATGTTTGTTACTCTTTCACGCAAAAACTACCGAATGGATTTTGCTGAATCTTTACAATAATATAGCTTACACATCAGAATAACACATAGGCATATTTATAAAGATATAGTTTGAATTATCCAAAATATATACTTAACTAAATCTTTGCAAACCGAAGGAATAAGTTTAACGAAGCGAAGCGAGGGCGGGTCTCTAGTATTATTAGGTATGTTTTATTTAACTCAGTGCTTGTCGCTTACTGTTACTGTTGTAATTTGCATTAGTTTCGCGTTAGATCAAACTTTTAAGTTTTCGTTTAAATATTTAGGCAAGCGTGAAGATATTTAAAAATGAAAAGTAGCACTACACAATTTGAGGTGGCTCGGAATATAGCCCGTTGTTTCCGCTGATGGTTGCGAATATCTTGAGCCCGGGCGTCCGCTATCATCTTCCAAGCAAAGTAATTAAGCACTGGTTCATGCCACATAATGCTTATTCAATTTTCACGTAATAACAACAAATAAACTATTAACTAAAATGAGTTTCACTTGTCAAACATCAAGTGAGTCACTCTACTACTGCGTTTGCGTAAGTTTTCAATAGTTAACTACAAAATGGCAACTTGAGTGTAAGTGTGTAATGTAACTTAAGCGCACACGTCAAAAATGTCAAAATACTTCCACTCGTACGTTAAATTACATTCGAGGTTGACGAAAAAGTTAACGTAAACGATATTTTGAAACTTACACTCGCAGTGTTAGTTGTCTTAACCATCCGCTAGAGGCGCTGACAATAACTCTATACATTTTGATAGTTTAAACGCAAACGCGTTGGTGAAGTAAATCCTTGCAAAAACTCACACTCGAGCTACTGATGTTATCGAGTTTTAGCGAGACTAACGAACAGCATTTTTTTTATATATACATAATAGATTAATACTACTCACTCATAGCCCTCCACTGGGATTCCCTGTGTCATGGGTGCAATGGACGACACACAAATTTATTTACGTATATTTTATTTATTTATAATCTTACAAGTAAAAAAACCGACTTTAAAATAATGAAAATTTAAGACTTATATGGTTTACACTTGGATGCCATTATCAGAACTGGACCAAATTGAAAGGGTAGCACACGGGAAGCACCAGCTGTCAATTAAAAAAAAAGAATCATCAAAATACCTTCACCCAGTCGAAAGTTCTGAGGTAACAAACATAAAATTGTTACCTGGATATGGCTCAGTTCTAATTTCATTAGTTAAGGCTACCGGCCAAATACCTGTTTGCCTTTTCAAAGGGCCAGAATCACCGGGCCAGATACAATCCTTTAAAAGCTCGAAATTAATGTAATCTAAACCCTCGACGAAAACTTCAAGAACCAGTACACAGTATCGTACTCGTAGGGACCTCTTTAGGTACAATTAAATTGTCCATGGTCTATCAACATAACTTGAGGAGCCAAAATTTCTAAAGGATAATGTTTAGTTTTATCCCTGTTTAAGCTTTCCTCTCATCCTCCTATTGTTTTGGCTAAAAAAACGATCGCACATGCCGCATCATTCCTTTCTTAAGTATGTTAGTATGCTTGCTTGTAAGCAACCATTTGTCATGGAGTTCCTTGCTAAGGAGGTCACGAGACCCTGTTGTCATTAGAAAGGAGTAGTTAAGCCTTATGAGTAACTTCACTATTGACCACTGGGTTAGCGACAGTGGCATTGTGGATACATTGAAATAGCTGGGTGTTTCATTCTTCACTATTGTTAGGTGTGACGATAGTTTAGTTTTATAGATGGAACCCGATTATGTAGGTCTTTGGAGATACTGTATGGCGGGGCTGAATGTTTTTCATTATCAACATTGCAACCCATAACTGTTCCACTGTTGACCTAGGGTTTCCTCTCACAGCGTGAGGGTACAGGCCATAGTCTACATAGGCTAAGTGCACATCGGCAGACTTGACACACCTTTGAGAATATTATGGAGAACTCTGAGATGTGCAGGTTTCCTCAAGCTATTTTACGCACATAATTTTAGATAAAAGTGCGTGCAGGAACCCAAGCCTCTTGTTCGGGAGTTCAACGTTCAATTCAAACCACTTGCTATCACTGCTTAGGTATTTATTTATTTATTACGTAATAAACCTGTTATGTGGTAAAGTCCAAAGGTAAAATCCAGTGTAGTTATTTTAAAGTTTTAAAAAGTACACTTATATCTGTGGTTGATCCATGTTATACGTGCTACGGATACCGCTGGAAGGATTAATTGTATCCAATATTTACCTGGCCCTATTCAAAATATGAGGTGACGTTTATTGTCTTTATGTGAAATTTACTTTACAAGACTTTTGGGCAATGATGCGTTACTGATGTACATCTTATCTTATCTTACATATATGTATATTTATAAAATTCTCGTGTCACAATGAGTTACCATACTCCTCCGAAACGGCTCGACCGATTCTCATGAAATTTTGTGTGCATATCGAGTAGGTATGAGAATCGGCCAACATCTATTTTTCATACCTAAATGTTAAGGGTTGTCCATGTCCACCCTAAAATTTTTTTTCATTTTTTGGGCAAATTTTTTTTTGGTTATTTTTTTATGGTGTGGCGTAAAAAAATACACATGATCCCAAATTTTCACTTCCCTACCCCCACCCCTCAAATTTAAATCGCGCTTTTTGTATTTTTGCATGAAAAATATTTATGGCTGAACAACGTTCGCGGGGGCAGCTATCAGCTAGTAATAATATAGGTATATTATTTAGTTTTATAGAATCATCATTAGGTACTCATTTGTGTCCACGCTACACGTGATATATCAGGTGGGTTGGTAGACCCGACTCAGTCCAACCAAGGCCCTAGGTTAAGTCGCTTATTAGTATTTTCCTCTGATTACCGTGACGCGCCACCACGTAACGAAGTCATTGACACTTTTGGCAAATACTACCCAAAGTGACATTGGTGGTTATAAATACATTCAATGGTTTCACGAACACGAAGCGAAACGTTCAGTTTTGTAATACCACGTCATACAATAATAATATCGGTGAAGATACACACCTTGGTCAACGACCTTAACTAATGTCTGTGCCTAATAATTTGTGCTTTGGTGCTTGAATGATTGCCTTTTAAGTCCTAATTTATTGCTACCAAAAAAATGAGTATTGTTGTGGGTACAGCTCGCGAATATCAATGAATATCTATTTAAAATGAAGCAGTAAACGTCTTTACTAAATGTAAACTTACATAAATATCTTTACAAACCCGTTTCATGAACAAAAATAATGTTTGTCGAGCAATACTGACCTGATTTAATAATGACGGTAGTGCGAAAAGCCTTGGACATGACACAATGATGATCCCGTTGCCTAGTTGGTAGTGACCTTGCTCGACGCGAGGGGTCCTGGGTTCGGTTCCCGGCCGGGGCAGATATTTATGCGACAGATAAATTTATGTCCTCGGGTTATGGGTGTTAGTGCTGTGTTATTTGTGTTGTCCATGCCGCCCGCGAGTCCCGAGACACGTAGAATCTTAGTGCGATTGTGGTATGGGGTATGGGGGTATGAGTGTGATAGCAATTACCGTTACAGATATTTCGCCTATTACCGCACATGCAGCTCTAGACTAACTTTCCTCATAAGGTAAATAATAAACTTTGTCATAAATGTACATACTTTTTGGAAAATATTTTCAAAACGGTACTAGAACCACACAAAGTTTCTTGCGTAGTTTAAAAGATCTAAGTGTAGAAACAGACAGACAGTAATAACGACTGTTTTATTCTCTCCTCGTTCGTCGCCGAATAATCTGCAGAGAACGAAACGCTTTATTACTCCGTACGTAACTACGTAGTTATCACTTACCACGTCGGGTAGTGAGTTAATTAATTATTTAGTTTACTCTATATTAAAAATATAAATTACAATACACTATTACATATCATGACTTAAAATAGTTTCAAATTGTTTCGAATGAGGCTCATAACTATAAAAATAAAAAATATAAAAAGTAAAATAAAAAAATCGTACTATTACCAACATAATTATAAGTGATGTGGTTTATATTATTAAGTGTTTTAGTGGCGACCATCTCAGACCGAGAAGCGTCTTGGTATAAAGGAGTGCGCACAGTACAACGACTCCACGACCGACAGACGCCAACGCGACTAAAACCTTGACAAAGCTAACATTCAATTATGAGCCTTATATCTTTGAAGGTAAGGTTAAAATACCTATACGGCTCGCCCTACACCCATAGCCGTTCCGTTTCGAGACCAACGCGTCGACGACTCACCGTAGACGAGTAGTCCACGCGTCGACCGACACAATGACGTAATGTACCTAAAACGGAACGTCGGAGTTGAAACGGAGTGGAGACGGAGTCGAGTTGACGTCGATGAAGCGTTGATCGCGGAACGGAACGTCGGAGTTGAAATGGAGTGGAGTCGGAGTGGAGTTGACGTCGAGTTGGTGTAATGTGCGCACTCCTTTCGGTCATACGTCGTACATTCGTCAATACTGATATCATATCATATCAGTTGAGCAAGACACTATACCATTAATTGAGTATAGCTATTTCGGCGACCAAATTACTGTATTATTAATAGAGCCGTATGGTAAATAAGTGAACATAACACTTATTATTTATGTGGGTTGTGATAAATCATTCGGTATGAATCGATTACTTCCGTGCGGATGATTCAATCCGGCTATCGTCATCTGTTTTAATAAGATCAGTCGGCGCGAGCCAAATATTGAAATGACGATGTTGGAATAAAATACATTCAATGATATTCCTCTACTATCGCCTACAATAATTATCATCTCAATCCGAAGCTGGTATATGTTACAGAAATATGTATGTTCTAGGTCTTGGGCGTTGGCCGTGTAAGTGTTTTGATTTGTGTTTTGCCATATGATTTCCTTTTATTTTCCTTTTTTCAAAACGTCTGCACACACCTAAGCAATTAAATAGATATTAGACATATTGTTTAAGTTGGATTAAAAGCTGGGAGAAGACGCTGATACCCGAAACACAGTTTCGAGCTAATTCGGGGATCAGAGGCTTCATTATTCTATGTCAATGTAAAAATATGTCAATAAAGAATTATTATTATTATTATTATATGCGATAGGAGAATCTTAGGGATATGACTGTGTTAAAAAATATAAAATAAGCACTAACTCATTCATACCCCTTAAATTCCCTGTGTCGCGGATGGCAAGGATAACACAAATAACACATCCCTAACATTCACGACTTGACAACGATAAATTTATCAGTCGCATGAATATCTGCGCAGGCCGAATCGAACCCGGGATCCCTCGTTTCCAGGCTACGGGGCCGTTCATTAGGTAATTTATAAATTAACTAGAAGTATTCAAAGATGTGAGCAATTATAGCATCAAGGTAATACGAGTGACATTAAATCTCAACTTTATCACCTTCCGAGTATTAAATCTCAATACGTGGGCGCAAAGCAACAAGTTAATAACCGTTAAATGTATGAAACTGTCACTTGTTTTTTCAATAATCAAGGACTAGCGATGTCAGTCGCGATATCGGCCGGCACGGGCGGTCCGTTCGGGAAACTTCGACTGTTCTCGGCCCCACGTATCGCTACTCTCTTTGCTCTTTGTTCTTGTTCGTAAGTAATGTTAGCTGTTTCGTCTCCAATTTAAAATAATGTAAACAAACTAGAATGAAATCTGACCACTTAGACTGATAACGTTTGAATCAAGTATGGTTAACATTGACACGGTAATGATATCTAGGTATACCATTACCGTGACACTGACCATTATTGTTGTCTTGGTGAAATTGTAGCTTAACACGTTCCCTGCGGAGCTCGTATACGTCGTGTCGTGTCGTCATGTTTTTTTTGCATAGAAAATAAAGATATCCGCAGCAAATGTGTTAATATCTACCGTATTATTATTTATTATTATTATTTGCGTACCCATAAAGCATTATAAATAAGTTCCTAGTAATAACTTTTAAATTACATAGCTTTCCGTCTTTTTTTTATTTAAAATTTTAAGGTCATCAAACCTAAATTACTAGTCAGTCCTAGCTTTAAAGCTGCTTAAAAACATTACATTCAAAAGGTTTACCATAACCCATTGTTACGAATGTAACTGGCATGGAACTATTATTTTTCTAAAACAATTAAATTCACGAAGCAATTTAGATATTTATGAATTAGGAATGGTACTAAATGGCATATAAAATGTGCGTATCGACGTCACCCGCCGACGAATGACAGGAAACATCTTATTACTGAAGTCTCCACGAGCCACGAGCTGTCTGGGCTGGACGCTGGATAATGATAATTATATTTAGATGTGCAATACAGTACACCTGGGTAACTATGAATTTCACAGTAACTTTGAACCTTATTTTATTTTTGTTTGAATTAACTTGAACCTAAGCTAATCTAGTTAAATTTGTCTTAGTGCACACGTTACTTTTCTTGAGGCTAAGCCACCGAAGAAAATATCGTGCTCAAAGTTACCCGGAAATTCAAAGTTATCGAAAATTACCTTATAACATTAATAATGCAATACACTCATAGCCGTACACTAGGATTCTGTGTGTATGGGCGCTTTAGACAACACACAATACAAGAACACACACACTCAGACCGAGAGCAGAAATTTCAACTCATCATTTAAATTCCCGTCTCGCTGGGTGGGTCAAGTCGGTAGATAGGTCAGATATGGCATGGTTGGTACCCATTGCACTATTCGGGTCCTCGTAATAAAAATACTACTGTATAAGTACCATTTTTGTCACGTTTTTTACAAGTGTAATAATACTCCCTAATAAATAGCGCGTGGTGAATAAAAGAACGAAAAGTTTGCCATTGAAAAAATACCTCGTGTTCTACATTACACAGTTAATTGTGATTAATTGCAATTAGCGGTAACGTTCTGGCAATTATCGTTACAACAGTTGAAACATACTATGAGGATGGAACATTATCCTGTTAACGCTGTTTGTTTTTCTTATAAGCTTTTGTATTCATAAATCCAATGAATATGGACTCAAGTCCCCATGTCCAGTTACTCCGAAAATATAAAATAAATGTTACATGTATTACTTACGTTAAGTGGTACAATAAATAATTATAATAAATACAAATCATAATAATTATTGTAATAATAAAATACAATTTGCCTCTCTTCATTACTCCGAAACTATTAAACCTATTCAAATTCAAATTCAAATTCAAATTTATTTATTTGCTTAAAAGTTGAGTACATATGGTCTTATTGTTTATGTGCGAGGAACGGTCAACTTTAACCAAAATGTGGTATGCAAATATATACTTATTAAATTAGATAAAAACATGAAACATTATTGTCATTTACAAAATTGTTAATAAACTATTACAAATATATTATTATGTCAGTTTTGCTAATTAAATTAAATATATACAATTAAAATTAAAAATAAAGTCAAAATTTTTGGTTAAAAAATTCCTTTAGATCATAATAACATTCGTTTATTAAACGGTCTCTCATGTGTGTTTTAAAAATACGAAAATTCCTAATCACATCTAATCATGTTCATTTTCAGATTAAATTATCAATTATGTACTTACATTGTAAAATACCTGATATAATAAACTAATACAAGTTTATTATATCGATACACAGATTAGCACTACTCTCTGGTGACGAAAATTACGTAAACGCACTTACCTACTTTTACCTTCTTATTTTGTATCTATAGTTTATTATCAAGTTCTATTCAGAACATCAAAAGCCAGGAACAGTTAAAAATGTATATTATTGTAAGAACAGCATTTTGTTACTTAGTTCAAAATATGTCATAAATAGGAATGGTATATGCTATGTATGAGTTATGACATGACAGAAGATTAATTACAACAAGGACTTTTTAAAATAGTCCCACCCTTTTATTATTATTACCCTGTTTCGCGTGATAATCTACCTATACAAAACGTAACTACCATTATGCAATATCAGTAATATGACGCATTATGACGTAGGTATGGTGTAAGGGGCTCCGTTGATGTTGAGTTTGAGGATAGTGTTAGGCGGCAGATCCCTCCAATTCTAAGCAACTGCACCTTGGACCACCTTGTTTCAACCCGACGGTGCTCGGTTGTTAAGACAACAAACCTTGTTTAGGCTGACGACACATTAGTTGTTTGGTGTTACTGTTTTCTATTGGCGACTACTTACCTTAAAAACACTTATTTACGTGCCATTTCTGTGACATAATTTTAGTGATGCTTTTGGTGACACATTGGTATGAAAATAAATACTTTAGTAAAGTATTAGCCAAAAAGTCGCAAAAAACAATGGAACATAGACCTTGAAACAAATTAGTTAACATAATTGTGTAAACCTGAGTATCAATTAACCACGTACATAATGACATACCTACTGACTCCATTTAATATTCAAATCTAATGACTTCTAATATGACATTATCCCAAATAAAAAATTATTGATGGGATAAATAGCTCTACCTATTTTTAACCTGCTAAGTAATATTTAATTATTATTATTATTTTCTTAATATTTGTAAAAGTAAAATAATATAAAAGTGTAAAATAACATATTTCTAAAAACCGTTCAAAGTACGAAAACTTGTAATTTCTCTCAAGGTACTCTCGAAAATGGTAAGACTCTGCAAGCCAACCAAGTGTTCGTTAATTACAACTGCATACCTAAAATATTTTTCTCGGCGCGTGTGCGTCAGTCCTTATTTGTTGAGTGTTTGTTTTAACGATCGTCAAAGGCACACGCAATTCATTTTGCTCGCGTATAAAAATACGTGATATGACGTAATCGCTCTAAGGTAGCGAAATATGTTTGGGAAATATAATGTACGATAATAAATACATTGTAACCACTGTACACCAACAAGAATCAATGTGAGGTATGGCGTACAGTAATCATTGTCTACGCGATCTAAACGGCAGATAAAGATACCGGGGGCTAATTTATCACTACCTCGGTGACTCGGTGGCAAAATGAACTGATGGCCACACGTGAATCTTGCCGGCCGGGCTGTAAGCAGACAGTTGTTGGTATAAGAATATCGTAAGGGGATTAAATACTGCGGTTTAAAAAGTAAATATAATGTATCGGATGTATTACTTACATAATTTTGTTTTTCTACAAAATTATAATCTACGGCATCTAGGTCTAGGTACGTGAATGAAAAAAACAGGTGACTACATACTTAATTCATTTTTTAATCATTATCGAAAATAATGATAACATAACAAAGATTGTAAACCAATCTTTGTTATGTTATCATTATTTTCGACTAGGGAAGTTAAGTAATCGCTTTTGATCGGTGAATAAAAATGGTGAAAAGTTTAAGCTTGCGGTTAACGGAGTTTTTAATTTACAATATTCTAAATATATTATGAAGTTCTACAATAGTTTAGCACGAATTAAATCTACGGACTAAAGCATTTTCAATTACTACTGATTATTGTGTAGTGAGTAGTGAGTCTAATAGTGTAATAACGTAGTTACCGGGGAGCTGATCTCATCTTGGAACCGGTATATGATTACAGGAACCGCTGGTTTTGCTACTAGCAGAAATATAAAGTTAACTCATTGGGGGCTTGAGTTTTTAAGATATTAAACTACTGAATTTACAACCACTTGAATACATTTTGATTTGAATGACGCGTTACTTTCTAAGGTTCGAGTAAATCAGTTAATCTTTGTAAGTAGTGTTTCAAAAATTTTGGTTACTGTTTTAAAAAAATATGCACTATAAATAAAATAAAAATTTGATATTTTAGTTAAAACAATATAGGAACTAACGACTTGATTAATATTACAAAATGGTGACTTTTCAATTACCAAATTGAATTTCTTGTTAGCAAGAGTGATGATGTAAAAGAAAGGTCTCAGAGAGAATATCTCCTGATTGAAGCCCCGAAAATGTTGTATTTTGACTGTATCCTAATCCTGATACAGAAATGTTCAAAATTAAAGACAAATGCACGTCGTATAGCAAATAATTAAATCAAAACATTCATTAATAAAAAATATACAGGTCAAACTAAGCGATAAGTTAGAAAATATAATAGCCGCCTATATTATTTACGTATTAACCTGAATAAATGAGATACAGGAATGAATTTCTATTTCGTTTCACATTTGCGCCGTATTTCTTATAAGTTGTTGAACTCGATCGACGCTGTCGGCCGTGGTGTTGAAAAACATGGTCAGATCAACTGCGTATTGTTTGTCATGTGGAAATTTACAAACAAATGACATCTAGGTACTTTAAACGTATACGTAGGAAATATTTTATACTGTTTTGAGATCAATTAACTGATATAACTTGTATTGGGAGATTTGGTCACAATAAAAACAGATGTTTCTGTAAATGGTTGTTCCGAACAAGCATAGAATCCGGGAGACTTCGTTTAGGAAACAGCGTCACTCTATAATTTTATCTTTGAATTGTTGATAGTATTACGATGGTCACGTTATTGTTGTTATTAATTTTTGATAGCATTACGGTGGTAAATGCAAAATGTTCATAAGTGTATTGCAAATACCTACATGATATAATGACTTGAGTTTGAGTTTGAGTTACAAGTCCCTGTTATTAATCTATTATTAATGCTTGACACTTGATTGTTTACCAACAGTAAATTTAAATCCACAGTGGATTAACTCCAACTACCTTGAGTCAAGCCAATTCACCTGCACCCTGCTCGTTGTACACCCTGCTGAAGAACGGCCTATCCTTTCTATCGGCTTTCTCCTTCTAGAATCAAATATAATATGTTATAACGTGTTTCAATTACAGTCGGTGAAAAAAAAGTTTCGTCAATAAACCTATAATCAGTATTACTAGTACCATGAGGATTATAATGTGTAAACGTAAAGTGTGTCGAGTTCAATATTAAATCTTAAAATATAATATTAATCCTGGTTTATAAAGTAACTAACACAATTTGAGAAGAGCGCCACTTGAAGGCTTCTAATCATGAATCACAACAACAAAACAAAATAAAAGTGTGTTAATACGTTCGTCCACAATGAAATAAATCGGTTGAGTCGTTCAGAAGTTAAACGATTACTCTGACGCACCAATGATTATATAAAGATTATAACCCAGTTACGTGAATTTGGCTTCGCTTGTTACGTTGATAAATAACTCATGATTATCATCATCCATAACTGTAAGATTGCTGGACTCGGGGCCACTGGCACAAGGTGAATACAGGCCATAGTTCACGCTGGCCAAGTGCGGCGGACTTCAGACACACACATACATTATGAGAACATTATGGAGAACTCTAAGGTGCGAAATATTTTCTTTCACTGAAGTAACCAATGATATTATAATGTAAAAAGAAGTAGATAAGTCATTAGCGCGCGAAAAGCAGTACAGTCAAATTTAGCCTATTGGCTTTCTTTCACCGTATCGCATCTATAGTTTTAATATCTTTGGAAGAAATCATTACATTGATTTCTAATGCGCACATAACATTGAAAGAGGTGTGAGATTCAAATTCAAACTCCTATGTGGGCGAGATCAACGTAAAAATTAGGTTAAAAAAACTTTTTGACGTGATAACATCTTATAAATCGATAAACGCCGGCTGCACGCACCAAAAAGTATTAAGTCATTGTCACGTTCCGCCTGAGCAGAGCGTGCAAGCGAGAGCGAACAAGCGATAGAGAGGCATGATCGGCCTAAGCGTTCGGTTTTCTTCAATGTTTCTTATGACGTAAAATTATCGCCCGTTAACCGACTTTGCAGAAAACCATTTTTAATATCTTACAAACTTCAAATTTGAATTCGTTTAGAAGTATCTACGAATACTTTATACTAGATAATCGAATGTAATCATTATCAGTACTAACGTCAGAGCAACGAATAAGTTTGATAACGCGATAACACATAATCCGAGCAAAATAATTCGGTGTTCAAGCTAGAATATTTATCGGTCGTTGGCGTTTGTTTGTGGAGGTTTTTAACGTACTTCTGTAAACTTGTGACGTCACGCGAAACGATTTCAATCTCAGTTTATCCTTAAAATTTCACGGTTAGGTAATTGTTAGGTAGTGAATCATTTGTGTGGGAAATTTTGTGTTTCATTATCATCGCTGCCCTTAATTGTCCCACTGTTGGGTCTCCTCTCGTAATGTGAAGGATACAGGCTATAGTCCACCACGCTGGCCATGTTCGGATTGGCAGACTTCACACACCTTTGTCTGTCAGTCTAAGGTGTGTCAGGTTTCCTCACAATGTTTTTTTTTCACCGAAACAAGTGATAATACATTTCTAATACGCAGATAATTTTTGAAAATGAGTATTGCGTGCATGATTCGAATCCAGGCGCCCCTGTGCTGAAAGCCAATGTTCAAACCATGTTGAATAATGTTGAAGTGCCAGTTAGCAAACGTTTCGTCGTTTCTTGGCCAGTAGCCCGGTATTATATTCCTTATTGCTGGAGACTTACATATATGATAGTAAACACACCCTATCGTGCATATTTTCATAACAAGCCATATAGCGGTTATTTATCAGTATAAAAATTATGCCACCTGTATCTTTACCTGACTTTAGCACATTACCGCCGCATTGCCACAAGTTACCTACAGCTTTCTGTCTTCCAGTGATTTGCATCATACTCCAGTCAATTAAACTGAATAGATAAAATTAAATAATAATTTTAGTAATTAAACAGAACCCTGGCGAAACTTGTAAAGATATACTTCTTATTATTATTTTTGGCTTCCTTACCGCAAGTTCTACATACAATTTTTCTGTACTTTTTTGAAAATATTTTTTCCATATAATTAATTTTATTGTACTTTTATCTACATTTGAAAGTAGATTCTGGGCAAGTTGTTTGAATTTTGCGGTTTTATTTTTAGTTATTTAAAAAAAACACATTTTACAACAGTTAAAGATATTGTGAAACGATTTCGATACACAGACTAATGTATTCAGCTTATAATAGTGTCGTCATCATAACTAAATATTGAGTAATATAAGTTGGAGTATTACATAATTATAATATGTCGAAAACTGAGATATCCAATACTTTTACAGATAGGGTTACCAACCGTAGGTACTGTTATAGGTTTGTACGATATTTCAGTAACCTACATTAATAATAATTTATATTAATACGTGAAGCAAAAACTTTGTACCTACCCCATTTTGCGAAAATTGCGCGGACGGAGGAGTATGAAATTTGGCCACTTATATGTAGGTTATGTAGAGGTGGAGTGCAGAATGGTAATATTTTTTTAAAAATAATGCATAGAAAATACATTAAATGAATAAATAAAACATTACACACACTAATATCTCTACTGCCATAGACGACACGACGTTTGAAATGTGTCATAGGGTCATCGTTTATAGAGTCAATGTTAAGTAACCCTTTGATAGAATGAATTACGGTCGAATTTCGACCGCAGAGCCGATAACTAGTAATAATGAATCGTCATCGTCAATCGTATTTAAAACCGCCGCTTTGTAATATATCCCAGGCTAAAATTCTTACAACTGCCGACAGTAGTGAAAACTTTAGAAGATAACGTAATGTAAGTAAGCAGACCCGCTGTAAGTCTCCGGTCCGGCGCACTACGCCACAGCATGTTGCTGACGTGAACACACAAGATTATCCCCTACCAAAAATCACCTTACGTAGAAGTTTTCACTTCAAAACTCATCTTTACGATCTTGTACATATTTTATTATTTTATATTTTATTCAGAACTCGCTAAACGTGCCATGCGTCCTTGTAATCAGAGCAACCAAGGGCAGATGCCAAAGTCAGTTGTTACGATGAAACATGCCATTAGGCTAACATTATTACGGACATTGAGAGAATTGATCTTTTGCTGTCGTAAAAACTGAATGGTATTTCATATGCTTCGAGTCTTGGACGCATAAAACGAACTACAGAACTTTGCATACATCTCATGCAAATATGAAACTTTGTATTGGGTGAATAAGGTTAACTTTATAACAACGCAAGGTTGTGTATCAATATTTAGATTGAATATACTTCCTATATAATGACATGACTACACTAAGGTAGCTTAATGCAAAATATGTTTATTTAAACATAATATAGTATGTAGCAAATATTTTTCGCTGGTATTTAATGTAATTTTAAAATGTATTTAATTATTTTGACGTAAATGGCACACACCAGTGTTCAAATTAATAATGTTCGTTACCCCTTTCATTAGCTCACCCATATGAATATGAAGTTTTTAATTTAGGCACTTTTCCCCTATTTCCAGACGTCCAATTTAGCTAATTAAAATTTGCATTTATGTGATGTGTTATAAAGTTCAATGACCTTGTCATTGTTTGGAGTCGTATTTATAAGTATTATAAATAGGTAAGTAGGTATTAAGAAGTGATTACAATTGAATATTTTCAAAGTATGTACCCAACAGATAAATTATTTATTAGATATAAATGCGCCATTAAAATAATTGTGTTACTATTTCAATATAAGTCTGAACCTACTGTTTTAGTAAAAGATTATTATTATTTTATTTTAAGCGTTTTTTCTGTATTTGCAATTCCAATCAAATTATACTCATAGATTATAAGGGGCTACTCTCCAGGCGCTCTGAATGACGACGAGACCCCATCCATACAAAGGGCCACTAATGGCTTAATAGGATATAAAACACTACAAGTAATATAATTGAGACCCAGTATTGTTAGTGCGTTTGAATACGTAGGTAGGTACGTCTGATTTAAATGTAATAGAATGTTCAGTTTCGATTTCTTGAGCCATCATCTCTATTAAAAGCTTCGATTTAACGAGCCGAATGAGATGCTACACGCCGTGCCGTGTAAATATGGGTCGACTGGGCGTGGGGTTGCCAAACGATACGGATATTGCGAGTTGTTCATGTTTTTTAAGGTGTAATAGTGTCCAGGGATTATTACGATATTCCTATACAGCACTGGAATAAAGTAACACACAATTACTGGCTCAACAATTCAGCGAAGTCTATCCGGGTCCGTGTCTGTGAGAAGACTGGCGAATTAGACAAGGACAACTACCCTCTCCACTCGTATATGTATGTATGTCTGTACGTGCATTACGAAAAAACTGCGAATGAAATTTGATACAGTTTTCACAGTTGTACTGATCACAGACTTTTCAGGATTTTGCGATAAAAAGGTCCTTTAACTTTACACTAACCTTTCCTATCCCGTCTTGACGTGTCCTATAAATATGGCAAAGATGGTGACCGTCGCTCGGTTCGCGTGAACTCGGCCGCGCGCCGCGAACAGGTAATGAATAACAATACCACGCACGCCGCGGTGTGGTGGTACCCACCGTCAATGGATATCTGTTTAATGTGTAGTCGACGATCGGATTTAATTCACACTTACACTCGTTCAGATTATAATAATACCTTTGTTACTTCAAATCTCGATGGCTGTTATAACACTTATAACGCCTGTTAGACTGAGCTTATCATACTTATAATAAAACTCTTCTTGATCTATCTATTTACGTGGTGTATGTTTGAGAAATACTAATAAGGATCACAAGCGATCCATAATGATTTTTGGTTATTTTGTCTGTTTATCTGATTATTGGTCTGTGCGTTTCTTCCCAATAATCTCAGACATGGCCCAACTGATTTGTATACGGTTTTTCGACGCAGTGTCGTGTCGGGAGCTAGAATAAAGGAGTGCGCACAGTACAACGACTCCACGACCGACCGACGCCAACGCGACTAAAACCTTGACAAAGCTAATATTCAATTATGAGCTTTATATCTTTGAAGGTAAGGTTGAATTTCGAACTTATACTTAAAAGCCCTGTACGGCTCGCCCTACACCCATAACCGTTCCGTTTCGAGACCAACGCGTCGACGTTGCGTTGACGACTCACCGTAGACGAGTAGTCCACGCGTCGACCGACACAATGACGTAATGTACCTAGAACGGAACGTCGGAGTTGAAACGGAGTGGAGACGGAGTCGAGTTGACGTCGATGAAGCGTTGATCGCGGAACGGAACGTCGGAGTTGAAACGGAGTGGAGTCGGAGTGGAGTTGACGTCGAGTTGGTGTAATGTGCGCACTCCTTTAATGCAGGACTTTTTGGCCGGCAACACTTTGGTGGCCTCGATCGGCCTTTGCCTTTCATCGCTTTCCATAACTGTCCCACTGCTGGACACGGGTCTCCTCTCACAATGTGAGGAGTACAAGCCATAGCCTACCACGCTGGCCAAGTGCGGAGGCGGACGTTTCTTTAAAAAAGCTTAATTACAAAAGCTTAGTAACCTATCTATCTAATAGTAGTCATTTTTATAAACATAATTCTATTTTATAATGGTACGTAAGTATAATAATGGTAGGTCTTAATGTTCGTTCGAACGTTGAAAGTAGATACGAGTATGTATTGCAATTCGCTGCGCACACGCATGACAGCTGACACGGCTTCAAGCGGAAGTGACGCGTCATTCGAACCTACGGCAAACCAGCTGTAGACACCGAGTTCTTTTACATCACATTAACATATAATAAATCTGTACGTTATAATTCCTTTATACAAAGATATTAAATGTGAAATAGAAGTAGATATGACATTAGCGCGCGAAAAGCGGTACAGTCAAATTGGGCCAACTGGCATACTTTTTATATAGCTGTCTCTGTCTCTTTGTGTCTCATACGTTCTGTAATTACATTTGTCTTCATATTAATACTTGCAGCAAAAACTATGTTGCCCTTTTAAGGATAAATTACGC
Source organism: Ochlodes sylvanus (assembly GCA_905404295.2). Taxonomy (NCBI): domain Eukaryota; kingdom Metazoa; phylum Arthropoda; class Insecta; order Lepidoptera; family Hesperiidae; genus Ochlodes; species Ochlodes sylvanus. Next base: position 3,931,244 of record FR990138.1, on the reverse strand, counting down.
GGAAGGATTGTGGAATTTGGCACACTAAACTTTTATATGGAGGAGTGCAGAAAGCTGATATTATTGTGGAATAATGCAGTAGTAATACAAAATATTACACACACTAATATTAGTTTCTCAATGCACAATAACATGCGTTTGACACACTTGAAACCACGTGACGTGGCGTGTGGAACGTCCATGGTGTCATTGTGAAATAACCCTTCATTGGCAGAAAAAAATAAAACTAGGACTAAACATACCATACAACCATACCATTTAAAATCATAGGTACTTCAGATTACTTAATTTGAATGTAATTAATTACATCTTAAAATTAATCGAAACATCCCATTGACTATTAACCGAGTCACTTTAATACCACCTACTTAGTAATTAACGGATAAATATGATTACTTTGTGGTTTTATATAATGATAAATAATAATTACAACTTACTATACATACCTACCTACTTTACAATCACACAAATATCTGAAACTAAAGTAACATCATTCAAATTATTCGCTATCTTATTGGAATTTATTCATAATATTAAAATATGACTTCATATTATGTTAATTTATAATGTTACACTCATATTTACTACGTATAAATCATATCATAGCACAATATTTTTTATGATTCAACCTATAGTGGTCAGGTGAGGTGGTTAGGTTAGATCTTTATATCCAATACTTATAAATAAATAAATCCTTGATTTATCGTAGATCGTACAATAAATCAGTTGATTGATCGATTCATAAATACAGTTTTTGTCTAATTTGTCTATACGCCAGAATCCAATAAGGCTGAGTTTATTAAGAAATTTGACACATAAAGCAATGTGATTATTATTGTATACCATATAATAGAATAGAATATAATACTTACTCTTCTTTGTAAGTATACTCTAAAACGGTAACATTGGTTTTTCTCAAATATCTTCCATTTACGAACATCGATCACTTACAGTGATATTATAATTTACGTATCTATCTATCGATTACTGGTATATTAAATGTTAAGAATATAAATTAGTAGAAAAATGCATCGCATTTAATTATGCCGTCACGGTAAATACATCCGATTCCGACAAGAGGATGAAAACATGAATTTTCACAATATGTTTTTCATATTCCTTTCAGCAAAGATTGATACTATTGGTCACGCACACATTTACATTTTACGAATACGAATAATTTCGGTTTCGGTTGAATGGTTTCCATGTCATCTCAAGATCTAAATAAATTAAATGGTTTTTGTATTTTTGTATTTATCTGAGTTTTTCGATCTAATCAATCGAAGGAAATTGTTTTTTAAGTGAAATAAGATTTTAATTTAGTGAAAGTTTTTTTTATTTAAGGATAGTGGTGGTTTTTTATGAATGATTAGTGGATAGTTTTATAGAATACATAGCGTCTTATAGTATAGTCTGCTTGAATAACGTTATTTCGTTCCTACGATACTATAGTTCAAGGTTAAGAGGGTAGGTATAATCTAATACCTTTAAACGAGCAATCTATCAATCGATCAATCTAGCTAGGTTTCATAAACTGAAATATACCTATGACTGTTCCTGACATCTACTGGCAACAAAAGTCGGTGGCGTTGTTAAAAAAAAATACCAAGCGAAGCTTGGTCATCCAGGTAATCATAGTTGTTCCAAATGCAAAAGAACCGTACCGCGTAAACAACGTTAAATGCTTGCCTTACATAGTAAAGCCCGTAAAGAGAGGGGCTTCGTATATTTAGCTCCATAGATAATATCCGGATAAATTCAAAAGCCAGACAACAGGCAAAACGTCCGTATATATCCTGACAAATCCGTCCAGCTGGTAACCGACGGCGAACCGAGCGGGTGGCACCGGCCTAGCACGAGCTACGGAAGCGAGCGGTGATCCACGGCCTTGCCGAGTGCGCCGAAGGTGAAAGTCTGCCAATTACTGAACCTCGACCCGCCAGCCGCCAGCCGCCATCCTCCGCGCACTAGATCCAACACTCGTGAATAACGGTGTTCATCAACCTACGACGCGGGCGCTGCGACGCTGCGACGACGCGACGTAATGCTGTTCGTGATTCAATCTTCGTGCTTCGACCGTCGCGTCGCTGTCGTCGTGCTTCTGTGACGTAAGCGGACATCAGAGATATACTTTTGTTTTTGACTTAAACTATACCCTTAGGCTTAGTATTTTGTCTATGACGACTGCAAAGAATAAATTAAGAATGAAATCCGAATTTTCCGAAAATAACTTAAATAAGTCAAGATATAACCTAGGTATGTTAGTCGGTAAGGTCTTTTTAACCCATTAAGTCTTTGTAATAAGTTTTTTCTTATCTAATATACTTCCTTTTTATAAATATTCTTTATTATTTTCGAAATTTTGCTTAAATAGATGTACAGAGATGTTTGTTTTGATGTTTTCTAAATACATAGGGTAAAAAATAACAAGACTGCAGTTTATATACCTAGTTACTTCTACGTTTTTCTATTCTTTGTTCTTTAGTTGTTTGAAGATCATAAAGAAACAATAAGTAGTGTATTGTAGGTAACTACACCTACCTAATAAGTGTATGTGTAGTTATGTATGTATGTAAGAATATGTGTGTGTGTATGTTTTATTATCTTTAATAGAAACAATGAAATGTTTATTCGAGGTATGTATATTATGTTTGCAGCACAACGAAAACGATCAGCGCTGTTACATTATATATCATGTAAAATTTTATCAGTAGGTATCATATAAAATTTTACTTCATGAACTTCTCCGCATAAACATTATCTGACACTTAACAAGAAAAAGGGTTGTGCAGGGTGCTAGACTGTGGTCTAGTTTAGGTACTAGATCCCATGCCCCTATTGGGACGCGAATGGGTTTAATCTGTCCTATCAAACCATATCTGGCCTGCTGCCAGTTGATAGAAATACGGTTAACACTTACTGATGTTTATAGCTATGTACCTTCTGCGGTTAAGTGTATAACTAACAGCAAATAATACATATTCTGTTATAATATCTCAATAGCATATCAGGGTTTTGCACCTTGTAAGGCTTCGCGACTTACTTCATTGAAGAGGTAAACAAGGGGTTATGATATAGATTTCTTGAGGCATTTCAGATGTAAAATGTTATACATTTTCTTTGTATAACCAGATTATTGAACATAATACTCAAATGAAGTACCAAAATATCGTAATTGTTTAGTAATATCCAATCAATGCACAAGGTAAATCGGTGTAGAAGCGTGCGAAGTAGTTGTGTACAAAAAGGTAATTGCAATAATGGCAGTAATCTGTAAAGCTATAGCCACTGCGCCTTCACGCGTGATCGGATCGCGGTTCGAGGGTCGACGCTGCCTTGTTTTGATCTTGTTTAAATTAAAATTATACTCAAATTTTGTTGGACCGCCAAACGGTTGCCTGGGATAGAATCCTGCACGAATATCTAATCAAAAAAATGTACATATTGGATATTAGTTACATCAGATGAAACCTGCATAACTAATAGTTCTTCATAATGCTCTCATAGGCGTATGAAGGCTCTCAATCCGCGCTTGGCCATCATGGTCATGAAAACCTGTGCCCAGAAGTGGGACAATTGTACAGACATTGATTACGGTTATTTAAATATGTAATCAATTACATTGAATTCATTGCAAAAACACACCTTATGTAAGTGACAATGTAGCCCAGAATTGCAAGCACACTGTGCAATGGTTTGGGGTATCTGTCTATTGTATTCGTATCTCCCCTATTTAATCGTATACTTACGTTAAACAAATACAATAAGCAAAGTCCAACTATGACTTAAATTAATTGAATTTAAAAAGTCTGTCACTCGTAGAAATCACTTGCTCTACGTAGTTGAGGACGGTGATATTATACTATAGTATATTGTAATTATTGGATGCTAAATATTCAAGTGTTATTAGCTAAAAGAATTTTGAATATAATTCTGCGTTCAAAATTAAGGGTACCTTTAAGAATAAAAAGGTTAAATGCATTTTTTATTATTTTATTTAATCTAAATCTATATTTGTATTTCGTATCACTTTATGTCTGCATATATTATGTTTTTTAATTTTTATTTATTTATTTTAAATTTGTTGAGGTTTTTCCGAGAAAATGCTAAACGCAACAAATTAATGCTCTACAAAAATCACATCTGATGGTAAGTGGTAATTATTTCTCAGGTGGTAACGTGCACTAACTTAACAGAAGGCTATTGACAAACTAAACTATTGTTCTACAATTGTTCATTCTTTAATTTAAAACATATAACTTTTAATAAACGTTCCACTAACTCACAACGCTCAAAACGACTCTTTTTCCATGGAAAAAGGAATGTTTTGAACGTTTTGATCGCATAGTGGAACGCGCCCTAAGTGATAATTCCAAGTCCAAAAATGTACATATATTATTTTTTACTCCATATATGCTTAGTAAATGTATGCTTAGTATTGCGACACAATATTATGTATATTGATTATTCATCAGCTGCTTTTTACACAGCTGTTCGAATGTAATGTTCGGGTTTTAAGACAATTAAAGAAACAAGTTTATTAAATTGGTGATTCGTCCTTTTATCATCATTGGGCCATAAATTACGTCACACTTTAAGGGGAAGGGAGGGAGGAGAAGGGTCACACAGGGCGACATTGTTAGGCATGAGGGGGAAAGGTCATAATCCCTGTGACGTCATATTTACATTTTTTTTATTTATGAAAATTCCACGCTTGACTACATCCCACCTTAAGATAAGTAGCGATGTAGTCTTAGTGGTAATACGCACTAACTTAATAGTAGCCTAGCCTATTCAGCCTTCATTGAAGACATCCATAAATCTCACTGCTGAAATGTCAAATCATGTCACATAAGGTTATATCAAATAAGGTAAAGCAAAAAGTTGTGTGACGTCATTTATGGATAGCCCAAGCAACCGATCTTTCGAACAAGGTAGAGTTCGCTTGATCACAAATGTAGAGTTCTGACGTCACTCGTTCAAAAATTTCATACCATATCTCTAATTAATTGTACACACTGGTGGAAATTTACCCATTGGAAAATTAGGCTGCAAGCATACGTTGTACGAACTGTATTCTTCTAACAATATTATTGTATGCATTTTTTAACCGACTTCAAAAAAGGAGGAGGTTTTCAATTCGACTGTTTTTTTATATTTGTTACTTAGAACTTTCGACTGGGTGAACCGATTTTGATGATTCTTTTTTTATTTCAAAGGTGGTGTTTCCCGTGTGGTCCCCTTTCGTTTGGTCCAGTTCTGACAATGGCATCCATGAGAAAACCATATTAAATTAAATTTACATTACAGTACAGAAGACTCACTTAATTACAATTTTATTATTGTTACAAAAAAGTAATTCTTGGCTTAAATAAAGTACATCAAATTTAAGTTTTAAAGTTATATCTTGTAACGAAACTGAAAGATTGTATTCGCTATTCTGCAGTAATCTTAGCAATGTAATAGTTAGTATTATATTTTTAGCATCAATAACATGTCTCCCTAACAAGCAATTTATAAATTCTTCGTAGTTAATGCTATCCGCACGTTGAATTTAGTTTCAACTCTCACTTTTATTATTATTTCTATACGATGTTACGTTCGTACCGTTATTTATTCAGAAGTATAGCGGCACGCAAACCGACAGTACCAGTACCTATAACGATCGGCTGCTGAACTAGTGTTTAATATTCCCTTAGTTTAGCACTACAACGACATCTCCCCTATACTACTTTAATTCCTAACGTACGATAATAATTAAAAGATAAAAGTGTTATAAGATTTTGACTTTCAATCTATCCGCTAAATAATTAAAATTAGCGACATAGATTTGTTCTAAAAAATGGTCAAAATAGTTCCCTAAAATCGTAGGTAGGATGTCAGAAGATGGAGATCGCGGCTAGGGCGGAGCTGTAGATCGGAGAAAGGTCATCACATGACACCCTATAAATAAAAATTATCAAAAAGGCACACGGATTACAGCGAGGATAATGAGGTATCCTTTGCAATAAGGGTCGCATACAGAGCGTTCCCCGCCTGCGCGCCCTCTGTGATCACCAGAAGTTCGTATTTGGAACGCCACGCAGTTTGGCGCGCGAAGCCGACTGCTACACATGCCCCTTACGTTACTTTACTTTCATTCGTGAATCGCTTCAGCGCTGTTTGGACAAGTGTTAAGTTGATCGTTTCGTGTGATACAGCTCTTTGACATTATGTTTAAATTAAGCGTTCGATTTTTAAATAGCTAAGTGCGATACTGTTTTTTTTATTTAATCTATGGACAAAGTGCTCGCGTTTTTGGACTGACTTTTATTAAACAGGTAATTAATGTTTTTTATACTTTTTGTTTTTTGTTTTTTTCTAAATTGTATTTTTTTATATTTGTTTTATATTTTTTATGTGAAGTTTTTATGACATGTCATAAGCATTGTATTCTTTATTTAAAATTTTAAACAAAGAATCTTTATCAATTTCACAATTCATTGCTTCAGTAGGTAGGTACCTATGTACTTAGTGAAGGTCTCGAGCTACAACTTATTAATGCGTAACTGATATCAATAACTGCCAGTAACAGTTAAACTTTGATTAATATACACAAAAAGGAATTTAAACAATTTAAGTTGAAAAAATATATGAACAGGGTTCAGTAAAAAAATAAACAATATGTCCAAATTAGTCACCGATTGAAGGATATTTTTTTTATCATAGAGTTCACTAGTTTCTCAATTTCTACCTGGCCAACGATCATTTTTTTGTAAGACGATAGAGTCGTCTCTTTCTCTCGTCGCGTTACTAAGAGAGAAAGAATTTTTAGTACGTTCCTATTCTGAGAACGTTGGAATAGGGGCATAATGCGCCAATGATTATTCATTTTTAATTTGGAATGTACGGTTTTATATTTTGAATATAGAAAAAATATTTTTATATTTAGAGAGTTTTATGCGAAACGTATTGAATCTTAAATTTATTATATAATTAAGATATAAATTTACTAAGTAACTTAGATATACGTTTAGAATAAATTAGTTTAATGAGGTTTTTATTCTATATTCAAATTATTAACAAAAAATCTATTTCGTCCTAACGAAATGCTGTTATGTAAGGTTTATCGTGATTAATATGTATACAACGAATGGGTCAGTTTGATTGGACATTATAAAATGATCGTAAATACACACACATCTTCTCTACGTACCTACTGTAGTTTTTAAGTGCTTCGTGAGATAAGCGTTGACTGGTTTGAGCAGTATGTTGGTTTGAGATAAAAAATATAAATTGAATAGCAATACTATTAAAGCTAGTGATTGTTGTATAACTTCTTGAGTGCTTCCGTGCGTTGACGGGCACGATAGGGTTTGGTTGTTTTTGTTAACACTCCACAATCATGTCTACCATGTCAACTTTTGCAACGGGCTTGGTAACTTCAGTAATCCGTACCAGAGGAGTACAATGCTTCACACTATTTCTGAGATACCCGTTTATAGATAATAGATGGGTATCTAAGTTTTTTGTTGCGTTATTTTCTTTCTAAAAGTAAAAAATATTAATAATAGTGGCCATACATAACTAACGTAGGTAACAATTTGTTTCGCGTACAAGGAAATTGCTTTTCCGTCCTCAGACAATTTTCCCTTCGACGCCAACAGGATCACGATTATTCTCAGGTATAGTTAGAAAAGGATGGCACGATAACACGTATATATTTCTCGCTCAGATATATTTTATATAACAGAGTTTGCTCGTGGGAAATGTGCCAACAGCATCACTAGAAAAGTATAACGGATTAAGAGTTGAAGTAGTTCTTACGTCACTTGCCTGTAAATTAAGGAAATGTTTAATTACTTATTACGTTATTATTGTCACAGTTAATGAAGTTAATGCGTTTTAGTATTTTTGGTATAAAATTCTTACGATATCGGTAACATGTATTGTGTTGATTATATGTATAGATTACATTTTTATCACTAAAATATATATCTCGGATAAGAGGGAACAAGTTGCGAACATATTTTACAGGTATTTATTTGGTGTCAAAAAATTAATACAGTGTATTTTACAACGCGTTAATTATTTTGCGATTCCGTTGACCTTAATATGTAATAGATTTTTAAAATATTATCTATTGGGGCATTTATGTGGCTAAACGGAGTTGTTATGACGATGACGTTATAATAACCGTGAGTACTCGCTACAGTTTGTATAAATAATATCCGTGATGATAACAATTAACCGGTGATTAAACTCAGCTTAACTTGTATGGCGCTATCGACTCTACCCCGCCCTATCTCCCACGATACCAGCTACGAACAAAGAGAATATGTTTGCCTAACTTTCGCTAACAACCTTAAATTATACATGAATATTAAAATGTTAATACTTGGATGCAATGTAAGATATAAATATTAGATACAAATTTAATGCTGCAACATAATATTTTAAAAATAACAAGTATATGAATTATGTATACGTATTTAACCGAACTATCATAATTATATATTTTTGTTAAAATAAGAATTTAAATACAATGAATATATATTTGAATGAATTTAAAATATAATGATGATATATAATTATCTATTTTTATATTATATCTATCTCCTTTTATCATCTTTAATCATCTCTTTTCCTAATCCACAACTGTGTAAATTAGTTGATAAAATAATGTTCGGAATTATGTTGCGAGTATAATCTTATATTATGAATTTTACTATTAAATACATTATTAAATTACAAAATAAAATGTCAATAAATTTATGAAATGAATTTATGACAAAGACAATTTCTGTCTTTCGGACTAAATCAAAATAGTAAAGTAGGTACAGATTTTACTTAGTTAGCGAAACTGCAATACAATAATATTTGTTTTCGTTATTTTTCTTGTTTCCGTTGTCAACGTGCTGTGTAGTTGTGTATTATTAAAAAAGCTTCTTGAATATAAATAACTAGTAAACCCGCCCTCGCTTCGCTTCGGGAAACCTGATTTTTTCCGACTTTCAAAACTTTAATATATTATACATATAAACTTTCCTCTTGAATCATTATATCTATTAAAACCGCATCAAAATCCGTTGCGTAGTTTTAAAGATCTAAGCATACACAGGGACAGAGAAAGCGACTTTGTTTTATACTATGTAGTGAAGAGATCCATATATCGTGTAAGATGCAAGTGGCGTTCAATACTATAGAAAATTCTTTGTGACCCAACAAAAAGTCAGTCAGTACATCATCATAATTATGATGCAAACAAAACACATACCACACAGCATGACGCATCCCCACTGCCACTCGCTGCAATAACAGTCATGAGACGGGCCTATTTTTTATTTCTTCATATAACCGTTTGTGCATAGCATAGTGTTATCGCGTGAATTCTGAAGGACTTCACTGATGTACAACATAGGTTATAATGACCTAAAATCTGAAACATACATAGATTATCCAAACAAACATACATAGATTATCCGTTTCTAGATGCAGATGTGCAATGCATTTTATTTTTATACAGATATTAAAAAATTTCTCTTCCAACGAGAACTCTAAATAAGCGGCAATAAAATAAAATTATAATTACTTATTTTCGAAATATTATGTAAACGTGATACAGCAGTATTACCGCAATATCGTTTAAAATATAATAGATATCGAATAATAGTGTCTAGGCTCGATTTTTCCGCAATAAATTAAGTAATATACACAGTCAATAACTCTTGAGCGCGTCGACTGCGTCGCCATTACCCTTGATTTATTCGCATTGAGCGTCGTCCATTGTCTGCTATGGTCTATCAACTTTATACTGTCCCAGTACATACGCGCAAGGTATTACGCGTATTATATGGAAATTTCGATTAGTCCTCTTGATAAATTACATGCTATTAGGCTTTTATAGCCCAGAGGACAGTTATGTTTTAACGGTAACGCGCTCCTGCAGTATAAATACTGTAGCTTGAATTGGTATATTGTAAGCTTTGGATATGAACTTTGAAAAAGTACGATGAAGAAACACTACATCACTAGATACTATCAGATGGGAATGTATAATAGTAAAGCATTAACTCATAATTTAAACTGTACTGTGTATAATTCAAGCTGTACTGCGTCAATTTAATAACGAAAGTATGTACACGAATTTGCACCTTCATTAAATACATACTAGTAACACACTTGTTTCCCTTTGCACTTGTTTCACCTAGAACGGATTATATATCATCGGATTATAACTTTTATCATAAGTGTATAGGAAACAATTGTGTGGAGCAAAGGAAACAAATGTTAGCTCATAAATACATAATTTAAAACCGTATTCTTAACCGATTTGCAAGCGTCTATAGAATAAAAAAAACCTAAACATAAAAAATATCCGGCAATTCAAAGCTAGGACCGGGTTCCTAGAAAAAAACAAAATGTGTGCAATGCACAAACACATGCTAGAAGTGAATTCTTAAAAAAAAAGAGTAGTGTCAGTACTGTCAGTCCAAATATTGATGTTATACTTTGCTTACGTAAGCCGCCATTTTGCCGATGCTTCCTGTCTCATTTACTCCCATAGCGTCATTTCCGTTTCATCGAATTCCAAATCACAACGATACTATAGAAGTATTCACTTTAAAAACTTATATCAATACAGTGTTAAAGACTTCAAAGTGTTCATCAGTGACAATTTGATGCAAAAACATATGTTACCGTTAAACGCTATAAACAGTTCGGTCCGCATCACCGGCCCGACTGTGGCTAATTCTGAAACCACTCCGCGCCGTAACGCCGTTTTTCTTTAGAAATTCATAAAGTTCTTGTAAAGCCATTGTTTCCGAGCGATTGGATTCTAAAACAACATCGATTTAGAACGAGATTTAATGTGAAATCTTGTGTGAAAACCTTGTGAACTTAAAGTTTATATACTTAATTTTACAAATAAGTTTGTTATTGAATAAAAAAATGTGTAATCAAATTACGAATTGAAAATCTTTTTAGAGTTCGGTAAACACAGGGTAGAAACGGGACCTTATAGCTGAGAGCTTAGGCTGAGATGTATAGACGATACTCAGACTTTACTCTGACTTAAGACAGCGTTCGTATTTACAAAGCGATCTTTAACTTGGCTGAGTACGAGCTGAGAAAAGTCTAGTAAGTTCATGAAATAGACGACTTACCAAAAACTTTGGCCATTATCCGACCAAAAAAAATGGTCCCAAAAGAACCTTGATATTAGTCGGTTTCTAACACATTTAAATTTTTCGTATTCACAAACAGATAGATGGCAGCAATCAATTATGACAGCTTATGCTGAGCACAATCTCAGCGTGACATGTCTATAAATACCAAATCGCAGTCTTTGCAAAGTCAAGTTTTTCGTAAGTAAAGTCTGAGCTAAGGCTAAGTATCGTCTATACATCTCAGCCTTAGAGACTTTGCTGTATGTCCGTCCTGGGCTTTATCTCTTGTACAATAATATCTTTAGTACGGTTTAAAGAGACGTGTTACTTTGTTGTAATAAAAGCACGGTGGTACGGTACCCTTCATGTGAGAGTCATAGTTACTAGCTGACTTACTAGCTAGTGAATGAATACAAAATTTGGGGTAGGGAAGTGAAAATTTGGGATTATGTGTATTTTTTATAGTTGTGGGTGTAATGGACACACACCCAGACCGAATACAAAAATAAAAACATATGGTTCAAACTTTGGTCTCGCTGGGATTGGAACCCAGGACCCTTCCAACGCAATGATCCAGCATGGTAACCATTGCGCATTGTCGTTAATTGAACGCAAAAAGCCCAGAAACTTCCCACTACTATTTCAGGTCTATTTACGGGTATAGAGAAGCGATTCTCAACTTTGGCCTTTAATACAAGCGGCGATATTCAAGTTCATATTCATCAGGTTGGGTAGTAAACAGAGCAGCGGTTATATGTATCCCTAAAAGTAAATTTTATTAAACGTAGGGTTGCCATCACAAAATTTGAAAAGTAGCAATTTGACATTAGCTAGTTATTATAAATAAAGTTTAGACATTTTAGACACCACGGAACAGAGAGAAAATTTAGACACTTTATAAGATTTTGTGATGTTTTGTTTTAAATTAGGTAAGTTATTTTTGAATTAGAAATGACAATTACAACTCGATTGTTTTTTACACTGATATATTTTTATAGTTGTGTAAAAAGGTAAAGCCTACAAATGAAGGAAGCTACCTGCTTCATTTTATTTGTATGTTTTCGTCAATAAGTGAAACAAATTCCAAAGCCAAAGAAGGCCATAAGGCTGGACGTGTCTCTACAAATCCAGACAAATGGTAGCCCTAACTGAACTCTACATGCAAATGCGAAATACTTAACACTTACAATACGCGTGTTACAACGATTATAAATTTGAAATGGTCTGTAACTGTGATTTTATTTCGATTAAAGTTGGTTAATTATCTAGTTTACATTATATAGTTTTAATTAAATTTTATCATCAATATTTAGACATTAGGTACAAGTAAAATAAGGTACCCTACTACTACTGGTATTCTGTCTATGAGAACTAAGAATTCCATAGTTACGGTATATCCACATACAAATATAATATCCTCTCGGTTTTTTCCTTCACCCAAGGGAATGCAGGGTAGTATTCTTAAAGCACGACTACTTGTATTAAAGATTATATTTTGTTTTATAGACTATTCTTTCAGTGTTTCTGGGTTCGATTCCCCAGAAGATTTCATTAGTAACAGATATGTTATTTTCGTTACTAGGCGTAACGCCACCCGCACAGGGTGTGTCCTGTAGGCGTTTGTTTCTAACCCTTATGTAATCCGAAAGTTATTAGTGTCGAGAAATAGAAGCCACGATTGGATATAACTAATTGGGTTTAACGACCGCCTTTATCAAAGCGATTCTGCTTTAGATCCAAATTATTATAATTAACTATAACTGCCTCACTCCGTGACCTCCTCACTCATTTAACTTTAACGGTCAGGACTCCTCTTACTTGAAGAGATGTATGGGAAATAAATAATGATGTAGGCTTACATAAAGGCATAAAGGCTTACTACACTCATTCCTGCACTAAGATTGGATGTCGCCAAATATTACACAAATATTACATTACTAACACCCATGACCGGAGATTAAACATGTCTGCCTCGGCCGGGAATCGAACCCGGCACTCCTCACTTTGGCAGTATCTTTATCAACAAGGCTACTATCAAAGGAGAAGTCGACTTCTAAACGCTACTAGGTAGCGCTACATTATTTTGTGATATCAGGTCGTGTGACATGCCCGCTTTGATTTGGTTATTTTTTGCATAATTTATTTAGATCGCATATTACTACATATTTCACTTAATCATAAAAAACAGCCTTTTGTCGATTCTACGCTCATTTATTTCCAAAAAACCTAAAGCCTAAAACGGAAAAGCAAGGGAGTTATTAAAAATTAAACATTCGCGCTACGCAACACTCAAGACAGTGTTCTGAATATTTCAAGCCTGAACATTTCACAACATAATGTTATTATATTTGTCTCAAGCTCTAAAGGCTCTAGCTTTGGGTCTCAGATTGACAGACTTGACTACCTTTGAGGGTGTTGAGAGGCCTCAAGTACTTACGTAGGTTCCTTTAGGAAACTTTTCTTGTCTTAATCAATAACAACACTTAGAAGTTAGTATTTTTTATAATGAGTCCATATTTATTTATCGACATTGCATCTGTATCAGACAGATAAATAATGGGTTTTTAAGATAAGAAAAGATAACAAAAAAATGAATAACAAACGAAAATCAATCTGTCTGTGAGTGTGCAGACAATCAGTCATACAAATTAAGGTTTATAATTAATTGAATCACCAACGAGATGAAAGTTTACAAAAGTAAGCCTAAGTTCTAAGCAAGCATGTTCACAATGTTCGATTCACACATTTTAAATATTTTAAGGCATAATAATATAATTTATAAATAGGTACTGATGAAGAGAAATGGAGCAAAAGGGTGACAGTTTGGTAACCTAGAGACTGTTTAAGGAGTCGAGGGCGTCAGGAAAGAAGATGGGAAGATGAAATAAAATTGACCTTGGCTCCTTAATGGTTCAGAGTAGCAGCAGATAGGGAGCAATGGAGGACATTGGAGGAGGCCTTTGCCGTAAGGCACACCGAGCTAAGGGATATTTTGTGAAAAATAGGAAACTGTAACGCTAAAAGGAGAGCCCGGAATAAGAGGCTATATTATTATTATTATATACTGTTATTGTTTTAAACTGTTCCAAGCCGAGTTCTTGCTGCAATGGCGATTCAAAATATGAAAATAACAAGTCCTCAGAATGAGACTTATTCGTATCCAGTCAAAGAGCGTGACGTAGTAACTTCGAAATCTGGTACATTTTTTGTTTGTAGTACTGCTTTGTATTATAGTTTCTGTGGTACTGTATTATTCGTTTGCTGTTTGACAGTTTTGGGTGACGCCATGACATCTTGAACGTTTTCGCGCCAATTTCAATTCTGTTTGTGAATTTCATGAATCAAATTGAATTTGTGAATATTTTTAGCTGTTAATATGTCTTGCGTTTTAGTGAATGTATTTCTTAGTCTTCATGACTTTGTTGTTAAAATAATAATGGGTTTAAGGGTTTGTGTAGTAACAACAAAAGTGTCCTCGCGTCGCAGTTCGTAGTTCGTACGCGGCAGCTCCGTAGAACCGGCTTTACGCCTACATTCTACGATCAATCATTTGCCGAGGCCTACTCGTCCAAGAACGCCTAAGTACCATCGAATATACGAGGTGAAGGCTGTTGAAACTCCGAAAGAATGAATTTTGGTTGAGCTTAATGATAGAACTCGTTAAAATGCTTCGAAACTGAAAGTAAGCTGGCAAGTGATTTAAAGTAATCCGATATTAAAACCGTCTATTGAAAGTGAGAAATCTCTGTTACTTCCGTAGTAGGCCAACTGCTTTTAATAATTACTACGTTGGGGCGTCATGGTGGGTAATAAAAAATATTGAAGGATCCATGTCACGTGATTTATCGTAACATTGGGCCCGTGTTGGATACCAACTTTGACTTTGTTTTTGTAGTTTTTATTCTCATTGAAATAGTGTCTACGATGATAACTTTAATATGATAGATCGACATCGTGTTACCTGTTAATAGATTACAATTGCTTTTAGGGAGGATATTACGGTATTTATTTATTTATTTGGTTTTCCTTATAGATTTGAAATTAGAGGACATACTGCACCTACCTGACTTACGTGGTCGTTGTAGGTCATGAACAGTCATATTCAACCTTGGATAGTAATAGTCTGTACACATAGTATAAGAATTCTAGTTCAAACACTAACACAAAACCCTCGCGATAGACAAATATTATTACCCAGGAGGACTCTAAGTAAGAGAGGAATAATAAGTTTTGGCGTCAGCCAAAATTCAAACGACGATCGAATAACATAAAACCTTTATTCCATTACTTTACACATTAATATAGCAACAAACACTTTTTACCAATATATACTCCGTTATTTTCATGTAATTACACAAATAAAACAATGTTAGTTCAAGAATTATCGTAGACATTCTAACTACGTCTTAACTTTATATTTGCCGCCATGTCGATATCGTTTTTACCAGCAATGTCAAAACGATATCGGCAAAGATAACATACTTATAAATCCTTACCCAAAAATTTATTATATAATTTATTATAATTAAAATGGTATTATATTACGCGTAAAATACTACATAAGTTAGGAAATTAGTAAAATCACTCTAACAGCTCGGCCATCCTACTGTTCGCGGGTCCTCCCGCGGTTCATGCGTGACTTATATTGGCCAACAACTATTTTTCATCATGTAATTTTCCTTCTTTTATTATCATAACATTTCATAACATTTCATAACACATTAACAGATCATAACATTTGTCATATTAATACATTTAAGCTAATTCAAATAATAATTAATAATAAAGAGAAAAAAAAATAAACTTAACAGACTACATTATTTTCCCACTAGGTAATTAAGCAAACAAATATAATCCCTCACATTAATCGTACTTCTGAAAAAAAAAAAATCATTTATAACCTACAAGACGTCGTTTCGTGATCGTCAATTATTCGACTGCCTGCTTCATTACTATTACTAACATTAACCTCCTGACAGTCATCATTACGTGCGCCGTTCATGGAATCATCGGGATCCTCATCACTACCTGAACTGCTATCAAAGTCTCGGTCAAAATTCAACCAAGGCTGAATCTTATCTATAGCTACAGTTCCTTCGTACCGGCGACCGTTCTTTCGCGTCAATGGAGTATCTTCAACTATGAATCTGTCATGTTCCAGCACTTTAATTATGCGATAAGGGCCCTGGTACTTATCAACTAGTTTTTGTGACTGGCCATCGCTAGGAACTTGCTTCTCCAACCTGACTAAATCTCCAACTTTATATTTAGTACTCTGTTTTCGGTGTTTATTGTAGTAAACACAGTCTTTTTGTTGTTGTGTCTTTATACGTTCGGCAGCTTCTTCTCTAACTACTTGAAGTTCATCAGATGTCAACGGGTGACACGTATCGTTAATTACCGAAACTAATAAATTTTGACTTTTGTGACTTATATTAAAACCGAATAATAACTGTGATGGTGATTTTTGTGTAGTCTTATGAATAGTCGTATTTAATCCTACTTGTATGTCGCTAATGTGTACGTCCCATGTTTTTTCGTCTTTCCCGTGATTGGACGTGGCTATCGCTTCAGTGATTGTGCGATTAAATCTTTCCACCTGGCCATTTGCTCTGGGCGTTGCCACAGCATTCAACACGTGTTTTATGCCATGTTCCATAATAAAATCCTTAAATGTTTTACTAGTAAAACTAGACCCTCTATCTGTTATTAAGCGAGTTGGGACACCAAAGAAACGTATGTGTTGTTTTAAAACATTAATTGTTGTTAGAGATTTTGTATTCTTAACGGGGGTTATATTTGCAAATTTTGTGAAACTATCGACTAAAACAAGAAGATAACAATTCCCAGTCTTACTTTTTATAAATGGACCCAAGTGGTCAGCATGGATAGTGTGAAAAGGTATATTTACTTTTTCAATCGGGTGTAAATTGCCTTCCCGTTTTCCACCCGGTGCTTTATGGTGAGCGCATTCTAAACACGCTGCAACGTATTTTTTTACGAAACGTCTCATGCGTCCAAACCAATAATTTTCCCTAACACGTTCTAAAGTCTTTTCAAATCCACAATGACCTACGTCATCGTGATTCTTTTTAACAATTTGCCACCTCGCTCCTTTAGGGACTAACCACTTCAATTCATTTCCTACGAAACGATAAACTCTACCATTCTTAAGCTTAAAATTTTTGTGCACATCGGCTACATATTCGGTTTCCCTATCACTGAGAATTGTTTTAATTCGTAATATTTCTTCATCTGCTGATTGTACCGTAGTGATCCAGTCCTGATCTGACGCTACCGCCAAAACGTCAAGAACATGTGATTCGGCTGTCTGCAAATCCGTCGGATTACGGCTTAACGCATCTACGTGTGACATTTTTGCGCCGGGTCTATACTCAATTGAACAATCGTACTCCTGCAACTGAATCCACCATCGAGCAATCCTAGGTACTAAGTCTCTTTTCGTCATCGTTGACCTAAGAGCATTACAGTCAGTCAGTATAGTAAACGATATCCCAATAAGATAAACGCGAAATCTGTTTAGCGATGCGATGACGGCAAGAGTCTCTAATTCAAAAGAGTGGTACTTTTGTTCTTCGACAGTAGTTTTACGGCTAAAATATGAAATCGGCTGTAGAATGCCATCACGGTTGCGTTGAAGTAGAATGCCAGCTAAACCGTTTTTACTAGCGTCCGTATGTAGCTGCGTTTCAGCAGCGGGGTTGTACAAAGCTAGGAGGGGTCGTTTAGACAATAAATCTTTAAGTACCGTAAATGCTTCTTCCTGAGGTTTAGTCCATATCCAATCATTATGTTTTTTTAAAAGGTCAGTTAGCGGAGCAGCTATTAAAGAATAATTTTTGATAAACCTTCGGAAAAACCCTGACAGACCTAAAAATTGGCGCACCTCGTGTTGATTTTTAGGTGTGGGAAATTTGGACACTGCTTCAATTTTTCTGGAGCCTGGGCGAATACCATTTGAACCCACTTCGAACCCAAGAAAGTCGATTTTATCAAAGAAAAATCTACATTTGCTCAATTTTAATGTTAACCCCCCTACTTTAAGTAAATTTAGAACTTCTTTTAACCGACTTAACCCCTCCTCAAAGTCTTTACTAGGAATTAATATGTCGTCCATATATATTAGAGCGTATTTGATTTTAGCTTCTGCTAATATTTTATTCATCGTCCTCTGAAACACCGAAGGCGCGTTCACAAGTCCAAATGGCATTCGATTATATTCGAATTGACCGTCAGGGGTTACAAAAGCAGTTTTGGGTCTCGAGTCTTTTTGTATTGGTATTTGATAGTAGCCTGAAGCTAAATCTAACGAAGTAAACATATTATTACCAGCAAGAAGGTCTAATTGGTCCTCGATTCGTGGCAATGGGTAGTGATCTTTAATGGTTTTACGGTTGAGAGCGCGATAGTCCACACACAATCTCTTATCTCCGGTTTTTTTTTGCACGAGAACTATTGGGCTCGCATAAGGAGAGCACGACTCTCGAATAATATTCCCGTCAAGCATTTCTTGTACCATTTCCCGCACTAAACATCGCTCTGAACACGACATACGATACGGCCTATAAACCACGGGTTGAGAATCTTCTAATTCGATCGTCATTTCGAAAGCTTTAGTATAGCCGAGGTCTTTTAGATTACTAGAAAAACAGTCTTTAAATTCTACCAGAAGTGATTTCAGTGCCAAACGCTGTCCTTCTTTCAAATTTGGGTTAGTAATTACAGTGTCGTCTACTTCTAGTGCATTTACAGTAACCTCGCAACTACTAAACAGTACCGGAGAGGATCTCGTTAGTAACGAGTCCTTTTCAATTAGAATTTCAGAACCAGATACGTTATGAATGAGAAGGGCGCAGCGATTATTAACAACGCTATATTCGCCAGGAAAAAGGTAATATTCACGACCGGGTGATCCCCTAAGTGATCCATTAACGTAAATTTTACCATTAACAAAAGAATTGCAAGTAACTGGAATAGCTCGCAGATTGTTAATAGGGATTGTAAGTGTACAAGCCGTAATCATGTTCACCTTATTATTCTGAGTATTTTGAAAAATAATTTTATCTGGTGTTTTCGTAATGATTATATTTGGTTTTTCTGTGAATGAGTGCCCCAACAACACTGGATATTTCAAAACATAGTCATCAACCACATAAACGTCAACAATACACCGTATATTTTGAACTTCAATAACGGTATTCATTAGACCTAAGGGTGTTACAATATTTGCCCCAATACCTCTTAGTGTTGGTAATTCTACATTTGTCTCTATATTTGCATTTAGAAGTTTAGCATTGCTAGCTCTAATCAAAGTTACTTGGCTACCCAAATCAACATGACACTTAAAAGGCATATCATTAATTTTAATATCTATGATGTATTTGTCATTGGTTCTGTTATCGACACTAAGTTCTGAAACTTGTTTTTCAGCTGATTCTAAGGAAGAATTGTTTTTATGTTTAGTATTTCCACTATATTTATTTCTATAACAATTATTTGTCAGATGTCCTATTCCATCACAACTACTACATTTCACCAAAGGTTTATCGCATTTAAAACTAGGGTGTCCAATTTGGTTACAATTGAAACACCGTATAGTATTATTAGAATTAGTATATGTAAACTTTGAGCCGCTAGGTTTGTTAATATTATAATTAAGTTGTCTATCAGATATGGTTTTCCTGAAATTATCATTATTATCCCTGGTAGAACCCACTTTAACCGACCTAAAATATTTCAAAACTTGCTCGGGTTCAGCAAATTGCGCTGCCTGGGCGCCTACCTTAACAGCCCTATCGTCTACACCATGAAGGAGACAATCAACAGCCTGTCTACCGCTGATCTTACACCGATTAAGTAAATTAATTTTTGCATAATAATAATGTTCTAATGATTCGCCGTAACGTACTCTCTTACCTAGCATTTCAGTGAGGAGTTCAGCATAATCCTCACGACACGGAAAAGATTCTAATAGTTTCTTCGTCCATTCCGTCCAGCTATATAACAAGGTGGGAAGACCTTGATACCAGGACTTAGCAACGCCACATAATTTTGGGAGGGAATAGTGGATTTTTTCTCTTTCATCCCAACCATAAATTTCGGCACATTCTTCGACCTTCGTAATCCAGGTCAACATGGACTGTTCCTTAGTCATGGGATCAAAGTCAGGTATCACGTTATTGTTATAAGATAATTTTGGTTTATCTAAAGTTTTAGTATTCGTAAGAATGGTCAGGAATTTCTCTAAAATATCATTGGTGTAACTTTGTGATGGTTTTACACGTTTAGATCTAGATTGCCTTCTTAAAGACTCACCCGATGATTCCGATGAATTGCTACGTCTCCTACGTCTACAGTGGATGCGCGTTCTATAATTATTTGGATTATCCGTGTTTCTACTCGACCTGTGTCTATCATCTTCTCCAGATTCGTCTTCCGATCTTACCTTCTCTCTCCTTAATAAACGCCCCTTTCTACGGCATTCATTACTTCGCATAGTATTGGGAACAAACCCGATATTTCCTAACATCTCACCCGATATCTCCCTTCCCTCATCTACGTTCCTTTTGCGTCCTCCGCAACCTTTAGTCTGTTGACCCTGAAAGTCCATCTCCGACCCTTGACCTCGGGTGTTAAGATTGGATAGCCCTTGACCTCGAGCATTCCCAATCGTTAACACTTTCGCTCCTTCCGTATTGTCCATCATTGACCCTTGACCTCGGGTGTGAAGATTGGATAGCCCTTGACCTCGAGCATTCCCAATCGTTAATAATTCATTACCTTCCGTATTGTCCATCATTGACCCTTGACCTCGGGTGTGAAGATTGGATAGCCCTTGACCTCGAGCATTCCCAATCGTTAATAATTCAGTACCTTCCGTACTGTCCATCATTGACCCTTGACCTCGGGTGTGAAGATTGGTTAGCCCTTGACCTCGAGCATTCCCAATCGTTAATAATTCAGTACCTTCCGTACTGTCCATCATTGACCCTTGACCTCGGGCACTATTCATCACTGACCCTTGACCTCGGGTACCATCCATCGTCAACCCTATACCTCGGGTTTCATCATTTGTACTCCATTGACCCCGAGTCTCATCATAATTCCCTAGACATTGGGCGTCTTCACCATTCATATTTTTCTGGAACTCAGAAAACAGTACCTTAGTAAAGAGAAAAGAGACGGAGAGAAAAAGAAAATTAAAGAAATAAAATAAGGGTATCACGGTGTTGTATTCATTTCATTTTCCTCTTCGTTATCAATAAACTATCGCTATCAATAAGCTTACAATCTGTATCTTCGTTTAATTTATTTAACCTTAATTGTCACGCAAATCAGCATATAATAAAAATAAAAATAGACTGTATGTATTGTAAGTAGGGCAGAATAGGCTATCGTAAGTTGTTGTATTGCTAAGCATATTTTGTAGCGGTACTTAAACCTTAAAAGGTAAACTTTTATTTCATTTGTTAGTATTTTGTTAGTATTCTCCCTTCC
Organism: Ochlodes sylvanus; assembly: GCA_905404295.2. Lineage (NCBI taxonomy): Eukaryota > Metazoa > Arthropoda > Insecta > Lepidoptera > Hesperiidae > Ochlodes > Ochlodes sylvanus. Next base: position 3,909,576 of record FR990138.1, on the reverse strand, counting down.
CCACGCGGCTTCACCCGCTAATTTCCAAAAATACTTTCTTAGTGCTCATTTGCGTCACTTGAAGAATCTATATATACAAAATTTCAACTGAATCGATTGAAGAAATAAAAGGTTTCAGTTTATCCCCTTTTTATTCTCTTAAGGGAATTTCCAAAAAAATAAATCATCCCTAGTCCCTTACACTCCCCAATGAACATACATGACAAATTTCAGCTACTCGCATTCAGTAATTTCGACTATGGGTTGTTTGTTAGTCGCTCAGTAACGCAAAAGTTTTAAAATTATAAATAGATTTGCTAAACCGATATATGGAACAAATCCGTAAAAGAACAGCGAACAAGAAAGGAAAAAAAAATGTGGAAATGTAACTGAGCATCGAAAATAATTTTTGATTTTTACTAACGTCTTATTATTTAAAATTATTACTTACAGTTTATGGGCGTGAAGGAAATTTTCTGTATCCTTTTCGTCCCAGTTCTGAACTTTTGGCGTCAGCCAAAATTCAAACGACGATCGAATAACATAAAACCTTTATTCCATTACTTTACACATTAATATAGCAACAAACACTTTTTACCAATATATACTCCGTTATTTTCATGTAATTACACAAATAAAACAATGTTAGTTCAAGAATTATCGTAGACATTCTAACTACGTCTTAACTTTATATTTGCCGCCATGTCGATATCGTTTTTACCAGCAATGTCAAAACGATATCGGCAAAGATAACATACTTATAAATCCTTACCCAAAAATTTATTATATAATTTATTATAATTAAAATGGTATTATATTACGCGTAAAATACTACATAAGTTAGGAAATTAGTAAAATCACTCTAACATAAGTATAATAATATGTACGTTTGTCACGGAAATGGATTTTTATATTGCAATTTAAATAATTTGTTATGTAATTAAATCAATTTTCACACTCGTTTTCATGGAGAAAAAATATTGTAAAGAAACGTAATATCGACTTCTCCATGTGCACTTACCCTTAATTGATAATGGCCTTAACTCCACACTTCATTACATCGAGGTATGAAAACTTTACTGATCTATTTTCAAATTTAGAGCCAGTAGGTTTAGCGGTTTTAAAAATATGAAGCGAAAATGCATTCGACAAACTCTATAAATGCGTCGAATTGTAGATCCATCGCAATCCATCACGGCGAATATGTCGTCCTATCTTTTGTCGAGGAGACCTGTTCATAACAGTGATTCAATACTGTGATGATAATAGGCAGTAGCTTTAGCTTAGGAGTAACTTAACGTTGGTCTTTCCTACCGGAGGGTTTGTGTTCTAATCTTGCACGCACTTTTACATTTATGTGTTTTAAGCACAATTTCTAATGAAATTAACTATCACTTGCTTTGAATAATAACATCGAGTGGGAATCTGCGCACCTAAAAGTTCTCAATGATGTTCTCAAAGGTGTGAAGTCTGTCAATCTCCACTCGGCCAGCGTAGTGGACTATGGCCTATACCTCACAGTGGAAGAACCAAGAAAAGTTATTATGCTGATGATAAACAAATTATAATTTCGGTTAAACAAAACCACAAGACGAAATTTGACGAGACAGTCGGCGGGCCTACTACCTACCGAAGGATAAAATTACAGCGCAAAAATTACATACAGAATTATCGATTATATAATTGCCAATCATCTCGAGAGATAAATCTAGATTTGATTCAATAAATTGTAAAACATTTTTGGTAATTGGATTTGAAATGATTGTAAAGTCTAGAGAATTTCGAGCTGTCTAGTAAAAGTCTAACCGACAGCAATCACTTCTTTACTAGGCAAATTAAATTTTAGCGATTTTGATTTGTTTTTGGTGTATAAAGAGTGTTTTAGCTATTGTACAGGTATAACATTACGGTAATTTATTAATTATAATAAAATTGTACCAGAGTTTATCGGTTTGCCTCTTGTCTACTAATCTCCGAAATGATTTATTTCACTGATGCTTTGTAATATGATTGGGGTGACGTTTACTGATTGTGTTCACAATGAATGGGTTCACAAATAAAAAAGTTCGTAATATAAAGAATCCCGGCTAAACATTTTATTGAGCTTGGGTTAAAAGTCACAAGTTTCCCGAAGCCAAGCGAGGGCGGTTACTGCAAAATATGACAATAGCCTGTAACTTTATAAAATTCATTTATATAACACCATTATGACTGGTTCATAATTATGATATACCTTAGTACAGTAAGAATGGATGAACATTTTTATTTGTTTTTTGTTAAATTATTTTTAGATTCCCGGAAGAACTGTGTTTCGAACTTTCGACCCGTTTAATGCAATGGTGTCAATGCCGGACCTCCGTTCCAAGGGTCCTGGGGTTCGATTCCCAGAGAGTGGGAAATTTAAGTTACGAGTTAAATTTTGTATTGTGCGCTCTAGGTGCGTGTTCTTGTCTTTGTATGTTATCCATGTCACCCACGTAATCCAATTGTGTAGCTATGGGTGTTAATGTGGTGCTATGAGTGTATCGTAAATTTTTTAACTATAAATGGTCATTCTTGTCAATCTCCAACAATACAACTGTTTATTTAATCTACTTAACTAAAACCTTAATGAGGATTAGTTACTCATAAGCAAGTATGCCTTCTCGTTTCGTAATTTGAAACCTTTAGTAACCTTTCTCGCTTACGCATATAAATGTTGTCCCTCTCACACTGAAGCTTTGTGTCTTGTGCTGTGACCTATGTTATTCTCTGTTGTGTTGTATTTTTTCTGTACTTCTTCATTCGTTATTATCGTATATTATACCGTTAGGTATGTTTCCTTACGTCTTTTTGTATGAAATGAAAAGAAGTTTATTCGAAGTTAATTTTTTACAAACACTTTTCGTAAGTCAAATTACGCAATCGCTTTATCAAATCCCTATCGTGAGTGGAGAAGGGGCAAGAAACTCCAAAGGAGACTTTTTTCAAGGATCAAGATTGCACTTACTACCTACTACTTACGGCTAAAATATCAAAGTCATGTCCAAGCAGTTTTATCTTTATGATAATCTTCAAGTTTATGCCTTTCGTCATAAGAATGCGTTTGACATGAATATTTAAATTTACAGTTTGGTATAGTGTTTGCATAGTCTATATAAATAACCTTATATCCTGAATTCATTGTTCTACCATCGGTAGTTCGGCTCTTGATGAGTCAGGCACACAAAAAGGCCTTCCTCTTTATAATATTAATATAAATTATGTATTCGCCTCTGTTCCTCTCTGATTATAGCTTGCCGTCTCAAGGTAAACAGACTCTAAGTTGTGCGTTACCTCCGCGGACGACGTTTCCAGTTACCATCAGATGTTTGCTGGTGATGTGATAGTAGATTTGATAGTTTTGTAGGTAAAAATTAACATAAAAAGTAAAATATCATGTGAACTATTAGTTTATGTGCTTCTATTAGTTTATTTTTCAAGGATTTTTGGAAGAAATCATTATGAACATATGGAACACGTTTTTGTGCATCATATGTTACTTCGCAATGTGCACGAGTAATTAACAACATCTATATCTAGATATATTGTAAATCTATAACTGATCTATGTTTGATATTTATTAAAACTATTGCTGGGGGGTATGAGATCAGATAACAAGGATTTATAGAATCGATCGTATGTCCAAGCAGAGAAATATTTCGATTATTTAGTCATGACAACACCTAACAGACGTATGTCTTTTACGCATGAAGACATAGGTACCTATTATCATATATAAATCACAATAATATTTAATTAAGTAATGATACATAAACAACAACTGACATAATTAAAGTCATCGCTACTTAAAGTTCAATTCTGCGACGCAGATGTTTATTGAATCGACTAACAACACATAATATAGTATAATTCAGATTGCAGAGCCGCAAATATAAACAGGTGGCATAGAATCAGCTACTCGCTACAGTCCACGCGAACTAAGTCACTGCAGTGAACCAGTTTAATATGAGCTCATTCGATCCTGTGACAACCCTAAATAATAATACCATGCTTAACTGAAATGGAAAATGTAATCTAATCACGGTTTGCGGCACACGCCATTGCGATGCCTAATATAATACAATGTATAAATGATTGCTATATAAAGTTAACCGTAAATCAAAATAACTACATATTATCCTAAAATTCCTAAATCTTATTCTATTAGATAACTTGTAACTATAAGTATCTACTTATTATTTAAAGTACACTTTACAGATAACTGATATACTTTATGTTAATTTACATAAATAAAAATTATAAAAATTAAAAATCTTTTGAAAAAACAAGCTTTTATTTATTGCGCTAAAAAGAATAACACTGTGAATAAACTTTTCCTTCAAAACTTTTACTATATTATATCAACTTATAACGCCATAACACAATTTAAATGCTTTAAGCTTGTCGTTTACTTTGACAATTTGAAAATCAATCGGTTGTCTAAACAGGTAAATCTCGCGACATCGCGTTTATTTTTCGAGTTATTCTTAGCAAGCCCCTTCATTTAATACCCATAATTATTGTGCGCATAAAAAGGAGTGCTTTAAAAATAACTAGTCCGTTATCTTGGGTGTTCCGCCATGTTAGATTTAGAATGACGTCACACAGTTAACCATACATCGTCATCCAAACTAAACGTGCATACAAAATTTCAGCTCTATCGGTGGAAGATATCTGCTTCAAAATCGAATCGCAAGATTCCACCCGAACAAACATAGTTTACATACATACATTGCAAGTTAAATAAAAGCTTTTACAAATCACTACAACTAACATTGATATTTTAACTGCGATTCTTGAAGTATGTGTGTGTAAAAGTACACTGTAAGTTGCAGTATACATACTCGTATAACGTTTAATATTATAAGTTGCATCGTATGTCTAGGGCCAGTGTTAAACGCACGTGGTATGGCCGTACGATACTAGAGGCGAGTGGCAATATGACTCGCTGTAAATCAACTCTCGGTGTTTCCTTTGATCATTCCAATAAAACAGTCTCCTACTTTTATTTCGTGTTCGCATATCGGCTTTTGTTACAAGCTGCCAATACAATTTGGATTCGTTTAAAATTATTGTCGTGTATCTATTGACTCTCGTGCGCTTAATCCAAAATAACATTAAATTAATATTTATTGTCACGCTAATAATTTATGATTTTAAATTATGATGTTTCAAATAATGTTTTTTTGCACTAATTGTCTTTGTTTAACTTCGGGAAACCAATCCCGAGTCGATCTACAGTCGAAATTAGTTTAAACACGATTTTTTAGTTAGAATAGTTAGTCCTGTTAGTTGTTATTCATCAATCACATCACACAGTTACACATCAATCATTTACATTTTTATTATAATTATTTATTATCATATTACTATGTATGTATTCTGTCCTTATTCAATCTTTTTTCGTAATTAACTTCCTGTTGTCTGGAAGTTCCTTTATAGCGGTAAGGTCACAGTTTTTACAAATTTGTTTTTTTTTTGTATAAACAAAATGTTGCAATGTTTTAGCTGTTATTCGTTGCTGCAGGATACAAATAATGTATTATGTATGTATATAATAAAATAATAAAATAGTATAAAATAAAATAGTAACTGATCGCTATCGGAGATATAATTATAAGAAACGGAAGATATATAAAGACAATATTGGGGGCCTCATTAACGCGAAAGAAGCAATAACTATTACTAGAATTTGTTTATGTTTGACTGTGCGCGCTAATCTCTGAAACGGCTTAACCTATGTATGTATATGGGTCCGGTTTTACTCTGTTCGTTTGTGTGCATTGCACTGTGCGTATGTACCTAAATGGCGCACACACAATTAAAGGTAACCTTTTGTTCTTTGTGCATGTGTTAAACTGTCAACTAGATATTATAGTCTATCAAATGGATGCACCAAAACGCAACGAATGCTCCCCATTTTTTTTTCGACGGCACGCTACACGGTGCCAGTGCGACCTCAGACGAATGTTACGATCTAATAAACCTCTACCTGAACTTTCTCTGTCTGTTGTTTTCTCTGTCCCACACGAGCGTGTGCCCATCTCACCGCCGACGACGCTTTTTGTCAACCTTCTGACGCGAGGAATAAATTATAGACGTATGTAAACGACGTCAAAATGGTAATTTTTCACGTCATATTATTCTCTTTTTTTATAGTTTTTTTTTGTCTCTGTATACTTTTCTGTCAGTAGTAAACTTAAGTTAAATAAAATTTAAACAGATCAAGCGTTTTAAATGACGTCAAAAAGTTATAGTTATTCGGCGGTATATTTTTGTATTCTTTACCTTATTCAATTATGTCTTGTCTCTGTGTACACTGCTGTTACAGTTATTAGTTGATATTATAAAATGTTACTGGTTTTACAACAAAAGCACCGATAAACAAATATAAAAATTCACAAAAAGACAAAAAATCCAAAATTAATTTTAAGGGATCTATTGATTTAAAAAACACTTCCATACACATACATTATTATTTACATTCGTTATATATTCTCATACTGGGACAGGGACTGTTAGTGAATGTTAGTCCTGTTAGTAATAGTCCAGTTAGTAAATGTTAGTAAGAGTCTAGTTATAATTCGAAACTATCAAATCTATCTATTAAAATCTATTAACCACATTTTAATACAAAATTATTCTTCATTGTAATGCATACACTCACAAAGTTATATTATTAATTGTTATCTATTGATTAGTAAAATAAGGAACATTATCTATAACGCTAACAAAGGATGTAATTAAATTTTAAAGTGAAAATTTAAAAGCAAGTACTCTGTTGAAGTTAAAGGCTGTAGCAGTTCTATTTTAGAACAAAAACACGTCTCGTGTAAACGTCTTTTCGATAATCAGATTGTGACGGTACGTGTTCGACAGATTTTCGTTGTATGTTTCTGTTAGAAACAATTTATTTGAAATTTTAAGAGTATTGTTAATTAATTATACACTAATAATGGACGCCTAACTTATAATGGTAAACATTTTTAATTTCAAATAACTTTTGTTAAAGAGAAAGTATGCATTATTCGATGATGCGAAGTGTGGATAAAAATAACAGTGTTGTTAATTATATGTAATTTTAGTAAGAATTAACTTAACCCTGCCGAGGTAGTATTCATTAAACAAAACTTTCATACTTCTACATTCTTAATAAGCTGCCAACGGTAAGCTCACCGCTGACATAACTGAAATATTACGGGTTACAACATGAAAGTATTACGTAACTTTGTTTCTGTTAGTTACCAGGCTGTTATAACGAAATCAGAGCTTTGGAACAATTCCGCAGTTGTCAAACCTTGAGTGATCTTAACACTTGAGTACATTTTCCTCAAATTTCTTTTTTGTTATGACAAAGGAACGTTTCCTTTATCTAGTGTATATAGTCGAAGTTGCTTCATGTTATGCAAGGTTTTCCTATTTGGATTCAACTACGTTATGTGCATCGTAAAATATAAATACCATAAACCTTGTACCTATATGTTACTGATATGAGCGCGCTTTGTGATAATTAAAAACATTCCAACGAAACAGATACTCATTGATGTTTGTATAAAGGTGTCGAATTAAAAAATCGATCGAAGTACGGTGGCGAATTTCTGGCAATTGTAATCGTGGCGAAGGTCAGACAGTCATCGGTACAAAAAGCAGTTTTCGTAGCCAAACTAGTTACTTCGAGAAAGCGCTCGATTGAAAGGAGATTGAACTCCCAACCTCGACAAACTGTGAAACGAATGCGATTAACTGTTACAGCTGGAAAATATGGCCGGCACCAAAATAAATACATTTATCTCCTTGGCGAGAACCATCTTATACACGGCGCTTATTATGCTGGTTAGATTATAACGCTAAATGGCTGTACTAGCTAACTTGTCGTTGTTTTGCAATTACTTTAATAGCACTTTTACTGGTCAAAAATCATATGTCATGCTATGTAGATATAAAAGAGAATAAAAGTAAACGTTCTGGAAATAATGACCTCAAGAATATAATATGTAGACGCATCGCATGCACCAATGTAAGATTAGCAATATTCCTAGAAAATATGAGTTCTACTCGAAGAATTTCCCAATCGATAAACAGTGAAGTTGTCAAGGGATCGTCGTTATTTTCCTCATTGTGCAAAGTGGATCTAGAAGCGAGTATCTACTTAGTTTTTGCATTAGTACGATCAGCTATTGTTCTTTAAAGCATAGATATGGCTTTTTAATTTACGGAAACGGGAAATTCCGCGGCGATTGTAGATCATCTGGTCTTTTGGACCTGTTTCTGCACGGGCGTTGTTTCTCGCCGAGCTCGTGTCGTAAACAAATGGAACGAGTCACGATAGTCAATAGCGTCTAAAATGACGGTTCATATCGTACGTCACCCGCTTCCTCTCTTCTCGGCACGTACGTAGTCGTTCACGAATGACGCAATTGGCTTTTTCAATGTCTTATCTACACTGAGGTATACTGTCATTCGTGAAGCGATCGCCGCGCTGCGCACACGCCGCTCGCGCACAGAGTTATTTCTGTTTCACTTGTGCCTGCATACTTGTTCACCGTCGAGGACGTAGTGACGAATTACGCGCTCGTTGTGCTAGTGTTTTAACTTTGTTTTTGTGCATTCAAAGACTTATCTCATTGTTGGTCAACTCTTTGTGTGTTACAATGTTTATGTCAGGATTTTTCATTCTCTCGTCAGAACTATCGGCAAGGTTGGTAACAACACTTGTAACTTTGTAGGTCACATTCTAGTCGCATTTGAGAACTGGTCTATTTAATGGCTTTTTCGCTCTACCTAATTAATTTGAATTCAAAGGTTTTTTACAACATTAGGAGAGTCTTTGTTGCTCTATTTAGTCTTGATTGTTACGTCAATATTAATTATAAATAGGACAATTATTATCACATAAGTAAAATTTGCGAACAATAAAATACACAAACGTTTCACATTTGCAAAACTAATTAAGTAAATAAAAATAATAATTGAAGATTTCAAACACTTCAGGTAGTAGCCATATTTTGGCGTAATTTTAGATTCGCTAACGAGTGCTAATGTGGCCGTGTGATTGTTACAGAATGACACCGCAAGAGGAGCGGGAGAGTGCGCGCGGTGCGGAGATTGCCGACGCGTTTGAGGACGACATGTTCGGCCCGTCGCGCACCGAGCCCGCCCAGAGGCCCAAACTCTCAATGATCTCTGCCCGACTACGCGCTAACGAGGAACGCAAACGGGTCATCGAGATCTGCTCCCAGAAACTGGAGAATATCGAGGACCCAGCTCGCGACTTACGCAGATCCGTGTGCATAAACAACACCTACTGCAGACTGAGCGAGGAAGCGCGCAGGGAAAAGGAAGCGAGAAGGAGACGCGCGAGAGAAGAATGCGACGATTCCTGGGTAGGGAAAAAGGCCCGACGCGCCGTCGAGGACGAGTGTCTCGCTCTTCTCGACGCCATTCCCGAACTCGGGGATGCCAACCTCGGCTGCGCTCAACTGGCGCGGCAGATGCCCCGCCAGGACGTCCCCCTGCTGCCTCCCGGACTCCTCACGGTGCTCGACTCATGACCGCGCCGCTCCGCGCACCTGCACTCTCCGCTGTGATTCCAGCCGAGTGAAGTCCGCTCGCGCGAGCCCGAAGCGCTCGAGTCGCTGACCGAGTTACCGACAATTCGTTCGGTCGCCCGAATGTGCCCACTCGTTCCGGGTCGCGCTCAAACGCGGCCCCGGGTCGACTGGACATCTCGTCGATGAAATTTTACGTTTACCCCGACCGGACAGTCGACGTTTAGCCAATTCTTTGTTGTTAAGACGAGTACTTTGTTAGCGTGTTTTTATTATCTAGTGAAAGTTGCTCAGACGCTGCCGGCGGGCGCGGTCCAATTAGTGTTCGACGATCGCTTCGCGTATCGAAGGATTCGGAAGTGTCGTATTGTCCGCCGAGGACGTCGCGGTGTACAACAGATAGTGAGGAGTTTTAAATTTTATATTGGAATAATAGTTTTAAACCATAATTATTAATGTTACATTATTGTACTATAAATAGCGTTTAAGTGATAGTGCAAACGACTGGGAACGGTGGCGTGTTATTTTTTTTTATATTCCAAGCTTATGAAGTCGCTAGAAGATATTATTCGAAACTAAGACGGTATTTCGCATGAGTAAAGTTTGAAAGTAAAAGCCAAGTGCACTGCACTGTGAGCGTGAGAGCACGCATATTAAGAAATACTACCCGGCAACCAATCGAACGTTACGTCGCGTCGGTACGGCGATCGTAACATAATAAAAATATTTCGATACATTGTCCACAGCTGATGAGATTTCGTCGACCTTATGCCCATAGGCTGGGTGAACGATGACCGACACCCGAATGGTTGTTCGAGCGTTGCATTTTATTAAGTCTGACTTTTAGTTTGATCGAGTTTTGTTAAACTTTCGAGGTTTTATTATGTTTTTTTTTTGTATATTTTGTTTGAACCGTGTTACCTTATATCACCATTTACGCTTTGTTACCATTATGACGTAGCTATCGGTTTATCGTGGATTACGTACTTATCGTAGGATATCAATCGGTTCGTTAAATTATGTTGTGCCGTTGTTATTTTATTGTAGGCGAATGATATAAGTTCAAAATGGCAACTCGAGGTTGTGCAATAAGTCTGTCATCGGACGCGTTGTGCAATGCATTCGCTAATGCAATAATTTATTTTTCTATTAACGTCTTAATTGTCACAAAATATATTGGTAGCCCGTTTTGCCCCTCTGAATAGTAAGTAGGTACCTGGAGGAGCGTGGGGTAAACGGGGGTTTGAGTTGAGGGGGTGGGTAGGCGAGAGGGGCGGGGGGTGCGCGCCGTTCCCAGCACTCCTGTGATATTAGCCTAGCCTGTATGTCGTATTTGTGCTAGTTTCCCCATCCGACTTTTTTGAACATTGAGCTATGTATAAATAAAGAAGCGCTTGAAGAAAACGATTAATTTTCTATATCGGCCATTTTATACGGATTATCCGGTTTTTAAAGTCGTATACCCGACGGTAGTGCGTTTAGATGTTTGTCATTGTAATGAGATGTAGTTTCATTTTTGTATGGAGTTTGTATGTTCATAAGATATATTGTAAAGTAAGCGCTTAAATCACTCCGCTGTAGCCCATTTGAGGGTTTAGACATACAAAATGATCGGAACGCTTTACGCTTTATTCGGAAAATTGAACTCTGTACCATCTTTCTGACCTGAAATATTTCCTCTAACTCATATTGAGTCACTGGCGTACGAAAGAAAGGGACGCCTATAGTTGTATTAACGGTCCCGGCACGAAGTTAATCTTCCTGAATAACGCAGCGTTCCAAATTTGGTTCATTAGTCGTTAATCGGTAACACTACCCAAAGTATTCAACAGATAAGTGTAAACGCACATAATATGTAATTTATAAGTAGTTCGTTTAATATACTCATTTCTGGGAGCCACGTTTAGACGTCCACAATATATTTATATTTGCAAACCACCTAATTGTATTTTACAGTGTCTTTGTGGAGCAATAATGTAATTTTATACGATAGATAGCTTTCAGTTGTTAATTCAAAATTGTGAATAGTTATATTTAGCATTAATAGCGTATTCAAATCCCAATATTGGGTTGATTCCCTTTTTATTGGAGGAGAGTTAGCCACTTGGGTAATCTAGCTACAATTAGAAGGTTTTGTTCGAAGCTTTAATTATGTACTCAATGAGAGATTTCTAGAGTTTATTTTTTGTTTCCGGGAACAATGAGAGTTGCGTGGCTCTTAGAATTGTCTCTATAAAAGATATGAGATTGAAGTAAATACTAAACGCCAAGCCTCTATTTTTAGTCAAATGTATTAAATGTTGTAATATATTAATTTGCTTCATGAAAAATGGAACGATAGATTAATCTGAAGTAATAGTGTATAAAAGTCAATTTAAACTGTTCCAAAATTATTTTATTGTACTTAGACGTACTGTTTTGCAATCATGTAAACGTATTACTTAAAAGACGTTCCGGTCTGTGAGGATAGATCTTAACGAATGAAGTGAAAATAAAAAGTAGTGTAACTTATCACTTATCCGTGTATATCGTTGTCTCTTTCACGCTTACTACTCTTAAAAGGAATATCGCTTCGAAAGAGCGAGACGGTCATAATCGAATAGTTCGATACTGACTATGCATACCAATACGGAGATTTTGTAATTGTTGTTTATGATAAGTATACATTGCGGTGTATGAACATTGTGTTGATTTATAATTACTGTTGGGCTCGCAATGTATACGACGTTTGGCACAGTCACGCGACGATACCGTGTTCGCGGTAGATTTTTACACAAAGAAACAAAATGCAATATTGAATGATTCAGAAATGGTATGGGATATATTCTACATAATTTAATATTTATCAAATGTTTGGATATTTATTACTTTGTCATGTAGAAGCACTATTGTGTAAGCTTTGAAATTAGACCAAAACTGTAAGGTAAGTGACCCAAATAAGGCCTACCTTAATTTTATCATTACCTAAATAGCAGGTTTATGCGAAAAATGCACTGATTATTTGAGATACTTATATTTATTTATTAAACTTTGAAATAAATGAAACAAAATTGCTTTTGAAATAAAAATCACACTTTTGTGAAGACAATTAACTAAAATGGCATTTTGGCCTTATTGGGAACCCTGTGTCTTAATGAAGCCTTACTAAAAACAAGTAACTAATCAAATTATTAATTAAAACATAATGTATTCATACTTAAGTAAATTAAATTTAATGAGATCTTATAATTTTTTTGGTTTTTTTTTAGACCAGATTTAGAGTTTCTCATCATGTATTACCTATAGCAAACTTTTTTTCATACAATCTCCTGAAAAGTAAAATTTTTAATCAACATGATGTGTGTCCAACACATAATACCAAATACCAAACACGACATGTAAGAAAATGTCGCATATCACCTACTCGGTCTTCTTTACAAGCTGGAACATAGATAATATTGAGCTGCACAGTACCAGGAAGGTTTATTATCATGACGCTTTGTGCCATTGTGGCAGTTTTGCTGTTTATATAATAATAATAAAGATTGGTTTATATGCCGTAAATTACCGTAAGTTGCCGTAAGTAATGATGTCAATGAGGCAATCTTTACTGAGGTTCGTTTTCGGTATGACGTGGAACTTGTAGCGTGTTGACACTAAACTGGAGCAGTCTTGTTAACTTTAAACTTAGGTGCTGGTAAACAATTATGAATCTCCCACGTGGTTTTCATTTGATTGCCTCTCTTAAATGGAGTTTCGGTACTCGCGTTGTTTTTTGTGAGCAAAGACGGTGGCAAATTCGTAGTACCACCTGTGCCGTAATAAAGCCTACACATTTTTCTCGTAGGCTTTATTAGGGCATAGTACATGAGTAAACAAATCAACAATTACATGGAATATACAGAAAACATAGCTATTTGACATATGTGAGGAGATGGCGAAACGTATAACTGTCCTATAAACAAAATATATCAAACCATGTACAAATAAAAATGAATATACCTACTGTTTTCTCGGCACGAATTTTATAAAAACAAGCGTTCGCTCCGCATGGCGACTGTTTTTGACTGCAGATTCCCATACGCTCGTGAAATGGGACATTTGCTGTGCTTGTGGGCGTTAGTTAATGTACACGCACACTTCCACAAACATTGGCGGCCATTTTATAACGTGAAGCGGGTAATTTGAAATATAGGCTTTATTAGGACATAGGCTTTATTTGGGTCACCCACCTTACATTGAATATTGAATATTAAATTTAATGTTATCTGAATATGACATGAAGAACAAATTACATTGTTTACTTAACTAGCACAAGCAGTCATCTTAGTGTAAATGTGTCCAAATGATAAAAGTCATCATTGTTTAAATGATTTTATTATTAAAAATACAGAAATTAATCTAATCTTATTATTTAAAAACACCTTTAAGTTTATATCATTTCTCAATACCGCTGTAAAAATTGGTTTATTAGATCGGTACGAAACTATTTTGAGAGAAGGGATATTTAATAAATTCCATAGAAATTAAAACAAACAATTTTAAAATAATTATACTAGCATTACTCATATCTAATCATTTTTCATAAAGTTTTTCGTTCAGAAACTCTTAGATTTTCTCTCTTAGATACAGAGCGTCCGATAAATTGTGATCGAACCGTCGGTCACTAAAATATTATCTACTTTAGTCCCAAAGCAAAGCTTACAGTATTGGTGCAATCGCTAAAAATAACGCAAACGTGCGTTCGGAGTTGCCACATTTAGCTGATTAAGCTAAGAATACGCGCTCCCGAAATGTGTGCAAAAACATACCGTTTTAGTATTCATGAACGGTGGGTTACCCTGATAACAAATATTTTAAACATGGTTTGCCAGAACAATCTACAGACAACCTAATTTTAAATGTCTAAGTTCAAAGTCGCCTATGGTTCTGTATATATAGTTAAACAGTATCAGAATTCAGAAATGTCATGTTAATAATACCAGTTTTTAAAAAATATATAAAAACAAAGCGTGTTAAATAAATAAAAATCCGAAATTTTCGCCCACACCATAAGAACGTGACCCTTAAAAGGAAGCGAGATTAAGAAATATTTTTTAATTTAATAATGTGTCTTATAAAAAAGATAAAGCTAAGACCACACAGAATTTTCTACATTATTCATAACACAAAAGTTTATTGAAGAAAATTTTATAACGATAATTTTGTTTTTAAAATAAATACAAGATAACTAAGAACTGAAAGAATGACTAAGTGTGGTCTTAGCTGCACATTGGCTAACAGAGGCACGGCCATTGTCGTTAAATATTATGAAAGAGGTGTTTGACGAATGTTATAATAATTTTAATATTGTGACTAGCTGCTATTTTATGAATGTTTCCTGTAAGTTAAGAGATGATCATTAAATAAATATTAAATTAAAACTAATACCAAGTTTTATTTACGTTCTTAATTAATTAGACACAAGCACTGGATTACGTACAGCTACCTTTAAGTACCTACCTACTTTTAAGATTGGCTACAACCCACTAATGGCCCACTACTGAGCACGGGTCTCTCCTCGTACCTAAGGAGGCCTAGAGCATACTCCACCACGCTGCTCCAGTGCGGATTGGTGGAGGGGTTAGTGGCCAACCCAAGTGTCGGAAATTTTAAGCCGCCCGAAGGTATCCGACATGGCTTAACGACTGCTACCAAATGATAACAACCGGGACCGACGGCTTTACGTGCCCTCCGAAGCACGGAAGCGCTCAAGAAATTTTTGCCACTAGCGGTCACCCATCCAACTACCGACCGCGCCCGCTGTTGCTTAACTTTGTCGATCTCTTGAGATCGACGCAAGCCGCCGGGCTATGAGCGCTTTTAAGATTAGACACAGACATAACATTAGATAAGATAATCCAACCTGCCAGATGGGTGGGTTACAGCATTATCAGGTGGGGGGTTCAGGTTCGATTCTTGAAGAAAATATAAGTTTTAAGTTCTTACTTTGTAAACTGTGGTACCATCTTCAGCTCTGGTGTTTGACTATGCTATAACATACAGTCCTGCCAGAATTTCAATCACTTCCTATCGGAAACACAAAGGTGTCATTAGTGTTATCATAATATGTAATTTTCATGGTCACTTCACACATTATTATCTCACTAAATAAATTTTAATAACCCAACACACTTAAAGCCTGCTAGGATTCCCTGTGCCGTGGGTGCCATGGAAAACACACCTGTAGGTGACAACCTGAAGGTGACACCAAAGGCACGGCAATAGTATCATACAGTATTCCATCTTCATACAAACGGTCGGAACGCGAACCATACCTGCGCGCCTCGGAGTTTAGTACACATTAAGTACACAACAGCCACAGAAGCACCAAAGGGACGAACGAACGTGTGGGCCCTAGCGCGCGGGGCTGTAGGAATTTATTTCAATGACAGGACCGAGCCACAATACTGTATGATACTATTAACGTGCCAAAGGCATCACCGTTGCGTTGCCGGCCAGGAAACCATGTAGAGGGGAGAAAAAAACTAGCGCTCAATCTCCCAGTTGAAACATAAATCTATGGCGACTAACTCAAGCTAGGTAGCCAGCCGAGCTTCAGACCTACCACCAGCAGGTGCCAGCCTCTGCCGCCACACGACATCCTGGTCAGCCGGCATGGAATTGAGGTCAGTATTCTTCCGCAAACTTTTTGTGTTTAAGGTACATCTAGGAAAACGAAAATTTTTGGAGATACACCACAAATTAAAACCGCGGTAACGCGCCAAACGAAACCAGAGAATTAGATGAACGAAATAAAACGCCTCGCTCGTGCGCTCCCGTGGGCTCCCTTTTACATATATGTATAATTATACATTTTCTTACAGTTACTTAAGTTTACTTACTAAAAGTAAGTTTATAAGTTAACCTTATTTTTCCGAGGCACATCAACTAATGACCATCAAGTAAGTAACAATCAGTGTTGAATGTTGAACTCCTGAACCGACCAACCTTGGTTCGAATCCAGAAACAACTCTAATTTTCAAAAACTATGTGCGTATTTGAAATTAATGATCAGTTGCTTTGGTAAAGGAAAACTTCGTGAGGAAACCTGCACACCTGCACCACATAATAATTAATTGTTGTAAATTTGTAGTCTAAAACATTTGTGCATCAATTAGTCACACACACCTCGAACTAACGTGATATTACTAGGAAATACCCAGATATTCGTAATGAGATGTAATTCCCAACGTTGCTGAACATTTTATACCGGATATTGAGAATGTGAAATACCGATCCAGCTTATAATATTGATAATAGCTGGATTGGTTTTCACGTAATATAACGATTGCACGACGAAGGGGGGTAATGTGTTTAGCAGTCTATGTATATGTTATGGACCAAGTCCTTAATAGAACATTGTAAAAAATGCCCGCGCAGTTTGAAAAATGTCCAATATGAGAGGGCAATGTGTATAAAAAAGATAAAGCCTCCAATAAAAGAGAGCCGCAATTCTAGAAGGACAGTTGGGTCTGGAAAAGGAGGCCCGCGAAGCGGGGTTCCGGTGACATCTGTGACGTAGCCTCATAGTTATGTCGTTACTTGTGTCTGGATGTCTAGACGTAACTGACCCCACGCAGCTGTAAGTTGTTAGTCTTAGAACTTTGAGGCTAGAATCGTCAGTTTCTCGAAAACTGTGCGAAAGAAAATTGCCCGACAACCACATGGAAATATTCATAATGTCCGGGCAATGTGAGAAATAAGGATGTTCAGATTATAATCATTTACTTTGCTCTAAGTAGCTTGTTATTATTCATAATGCCCGGGCATTATGTAAAATGCCGCGATTTATTACTTGGTCCATAACATAATATATACTGTTGTGGCGCTTTAGAGACTAAGATTGGACAATTAGGTGGATATCATAAGGAAGCCGGACATGATGTCTAGAAAAATCCCCCCAATTGCATTAGTAGTTCGTCGTTCGGACGCTCGTAACGTATAAACCTGAAAGCTTATTTCACATAAACTTTTTTTAAATATCGTGCCAAATCAAAAAGCTAGACAAATCCTAAAGCCGGATAAAAGTTGAATAGAAGGGCCAAAGTTCGGACATGTCCGGACACCTGGTATCCTTAATAACAACCGGATACCTACAACACAGCCGAGCAAAATTATCAGTTTCAATCTGCCCCGAGATAATTATCATCAAATATTAATATCTTTAGATATTATTTAAATACTAAATCAATATTCAGTATATCGTTCAGTAATATTATCGATATTTACTATTTACAAAGGGACCTATTTATACGGTTTGGATAGGGCAATCCATAATCCCTAGTGTAAGAGTGAATAGCGCCATATTAGCAGCTTATAAACCCGCCCTCGCTTCGGTTCGAGAAAGTTCGATTAGTGGAAAAATCCCTAAACTGTTTTAGTGAAAGATGTAATCGCTCTCAAAACATCAAATAACCTCAATACTACTAAAAAGTCAAACTAGAAATAGCGGGGTAAGGATGAAGGGGTTGAAGGGGGCAGATGCGGAGAGGGTATGTTAACTAAAGACGGAGGAACCTCCTACGCTTCTGGTCGGTTATTTAATGAGTGATCGCGTGGCAGATTCGAACATCACCTATATTGACTACCCGTATAGTGCAATGGTTACAATACCGGACTGCCGTCCGAAGGTTCGATCCTCAGCGAGGCGGAAATTTGAATTGAGTTTAAATTTCTGTTCTTGGTCTGGATGTGTGTTCTTGTCTTATGTGTTGTCCTTGGCACCACATAGGAATTCTAGTCTTTACCTATGGCTTATGAGTATGTAGCGTTATTTATTTATTTGGTATTAACTTGTTGTAATTAGTGACCACATCTAGGTACTTTTGCAAAGGGCAGTTAAACCAGAAAATATTTAAATCCTAAATTTGTACTTATTAATGTAATTTGGCCACCGATGGCATCGTTGAAATAAAGTACCTATTTAAAAAATCAAAGTATTTGATGTTAACAAAATAAATTAATTGTGGTATGTTAAAATGCGTGGGAAAATGTAAGAGTTCAAAAGACTAACCTTGTGACCTCGGCTGAACTTTACTGGGGTTAGAGCCCCTATGCGGGCATCGACTGAGTTGGTATTACGCCTATTTCTGATGCAAAAAAATATAGGCAGTCGTGGTCTGGAGACAGAAGTGAAAACTTAAAGCTTTAGAAAATAACTCGTGAATTCGTGACACAATAATGTTACTCAATAGGAAAATGTATTACTGTCCACGAACCTACGTTATTAGAAGCTGACTCACATTAACTATCTGCGTACCCATTATTTTAATTATTATATAAATTATTAGGTGTACTCCAAAACTTCAAATCATATTTAATTATTATATATCGGTCGTAATAGATACATAGGTACTGTGCGTGTGAATCTAATAACGTAATGTAACTATTATATCAATCTAACAGAGAAATGTTACTATTATGATATTTTTGATTTTTAGGGTTTCGTACCCAAATCGTGACAAACTATGCTTCCGCTGTCTGTCTTTGGGGCTCTGTCTCTTGAAAGGAAAGGTAGTCACTTGAAATTTTCACAGAATGCTTATTACTGCCGTAGTAACTTAAAATAAAAAAAAATGTTAAAAAGATAGCTCCAAAGGGGTTTTTGAGGGGTTAATGACCAACCATGTTATCAGAAGTTGTTATGCTGCCCGAAGACCTCCGACTTAACTGATCTTTTATCTAACGATAACAACGGGGACCGATGGCTCTACCCTCGGTTACCCAATGTGCCCTCCGAAGCACGGAAGCACTCAATTAATTTTACCACTACCGCCCACGCCCGCTTGACCGATAAGTCCAGATCGACGCAAGCTGCAATACCCCCGCTATTAGCGATGCATGATGCTGAATAGGGTAGTTGACAGTGAGAAAATATTTTGAATATTTCTATTTTTTATGGTAGCTTAATATTTACAAATGCGAAAAATCGATCTTATTGATTAAATAAATCATGATTATTTAATATTTTTGAGAAATAAAATCCCGAAATTACAATCACTAGTCACGTGACAGCGAACGCCAATACGACGCCTGACGTCATACGTTGCAAAACTAAACAAACTTGACATAGCATTTTGGTCTTTCCGCTCAACCAAACAGCTCTTCGTTTTCCAACATATGACGTCACACGAGTCGCCATGACAGTTTGACGCGTTTTTTGACGGAAACGTCAAATAGTTCATGAAAATATAAAATAAAATATGTTACAGTTAGTATTTTACTGAAAAATTAATATTTCAGATAAATTAGACCATTTGGCAAACTATGATTTAGTTTTTCAAAATTAGTCAACTAGCCTATTATAAGAATTCGTAAAACCGTATAATGGCAAAATTCATCCGAAAATCCAAACGATACTGCATAAACTTTACATTTGATTGTAAATAGAGGACGCTCTGGATAATTTTGTTCAGGTATCTGCAGCATGACGTCACAATAATCGCAAATGATCCTCCTGTTAGTCATCTTGTCGCGACCTGCTGACGAACGAGATGGTAATTACGCGTATTTTTGTCGCCGGAAATTTAATAATAGTATTACGCGAAGTTTGTTTGTTGAAGTAGTTGTATAGCAATGGCTTTAACCCATTAATGGCCCCACAGGGCGCGGGTCTCTTCTCTAGATCACTCTCCACCGTGCTGATCCAGTGCAGATTGGTGGAGGGGTTAATGGCCGACCCAACTAAGGGCACTTGTCTCTTCTATAGCTAAGGAGGCCCAGGCCATACTCCACCATACTACGTGTTCCCGTTCTAATTAATAATTTTAATGAATAAATTTATATAGGTATACATTATAATAATTAAATGCTTGACAAAAATACCACCTGATGGTAAGTGATGATGAAGTCCAAGATGTTGGACGCACTAACTTATTAAAAGCCTCTTTCACTCTCCTATTACACAGGATAAAAGAGAAACATTTTCTGAACTGCAACAAAACGCGTTAAAATGAATAATTTTGCCAAGAAACTGCTCAAACTACAGTTCAAATAACAGTCACACAATAGTGACATTGCAACCGATTTCCTTTCAATATTTTTTGTCTAAAACTCACCAAGTATGAATTGGACTTACCTACCTAATGTTTATATTTTATCGCTCGAATCTACTTTGTTAATGTTGATATATAAATATTATAACATATAAAAATAGTAAATTCAAAAACTAAGACCCGGTTACTGAAAATGATGTTCTAAAAAGTTTGAACCATGAAAATATTCTCAGCTGAACCCGATAAGTATGTAGGTACAAGGTATTAAATATTTTACGTCTATTAAATAAACAATTTACACTCATTTTAATGTTTCTAATACTAATTAAAAGTGATGTTCAAAATATAGCAGTGATCGTTGGCCGCTTTGCTTTGCCCACAATTTTATAATCGCTAACTACTGTTATAAATTAATGCATTGGTTTGTTTTGATAGGGTAGGTCATAACCCGTCTTTTGCTTCGCCGTAGTGAATTAATAAACTACCCGTACAACCCTTTCTATCTTTTTTAAACAGTCCTTTATCCAAAGGATGCCGGACTAAATAGATTCTCAGGCGATAAAGTCGCCTGGTGTGCAATTACATTTTCCGATTGTAGGTTTAGGTATGAACCTATTGAAACAAAGCGAACAAATGTAATTCCAACCTTATTTAATTTGCCTTTCATTACAAATGTCACAATTAATAATATCTTGTTCTAGTTCTACCTGTTGGGGATAGAATTTTGAAAAACGTTGAAACACGTGTTTGTAACCAGAAAACCAAATATAATGTTCTTACTGCTTACTTCAAAATCGGCGGATTTTGATAGAAACTTGTAAACTCAACCCGGTCTACTATATACTATAATACTCCATTAGGATTCGAATTTTCACAGAATATTTCTAAGGAACCTTTGTGCAAAAATTGAATGCTTTTAGGCCCACTGGGCAGTGAGAAACCGTTGGCACTTTGTTAAGTGGACAAAATTTCAACGAATTGTATAAATAAATAAATAACATTACACACTCATAGCCCCACACTAGAATTCCCTGTGGCGTGGGTGCCATGGACAACACACAAGACAAGAACAACACACACCCAGAACGGATATTTAAATTCATCATTCAAATTTCCGCCTCGCTGGGAATCGAACCCAAGACCCTTGGAACGGCGATCCGGCGTGTTAACCATTACGCCATCCGGGTCGTATGTATTCTATGGATGAAAATATCGCTGAAAAAGACATACACACTCGCTATCCTATAAGCAATCCGTTTTCGCATCAACGAAAGTAAGCAAGCATTACTTCATTTACCCTCTATGCAAAGTCATTTTAAAAACACCGCCTGCATCACACTGTCCCGGTTTCAAAGACAAGCAGCGTAATAAGGACACCTAAATATTACAGCTGATCCCGCGGGAACCCACAACGGAAGCGGCTTCGTTCACTGATGCGAAGATTTTTAGAACGGAAACAACACGATAAACATTGCCTTTCGTATAATATTATCATAACGCACCAATCCTATTATTATTATAAATGCGAAAGTTTGTATGTATGTATGAATGTTTGTTACTCTTTCACGCAAAAACTACCGAATGGATTTTGATGAAACTGTACAATAATATAGCTTACACATCAGAATAACACATAGGCTATAATTTATAAATTTAAAGTGCGAATTATCCAAAATATATAACTAAATCTTTACAAATCGAAGGAATAACTTTCCCGATGCGAAGCAAGGGCGGGTCGATATTAAACAATAAAATACAATGTAGTATCACGATCATAATTTACACGATACATATTTAAATTAATATGTGAAGCAAAAAGTTAATAAGTCGTTATTCCTTTTAACGAAAATTACGTGGACGAAGGAGTATGAAGTTTTGGCACAGTTGAAGTTTATATGGAGAAAGTGTTTAGAAAGCTGATATTTTTATAAATGAATGCATGCAATAGATTAAATGAACGAATAAGGCACTACACAAACTTGACAAAGTTACTATTATCTAAGTTATTATTGTAAATTCCGTTAAGTTCACTGCTAATTCCTAAGACAAAATAAAAGATTCTAATTTGAATTTAATATTTACAGAGTATGCGATATAATATTCGTAATTCCACACGTAAGTATTACGCGAGATCTTGCTCGTATCATTCATTTTGTTGTATACAGTTCCGTGTTCAGTTCTATACAATGAAGTCACGACATACCATCATTTACCGATGCTCTTACTGGTAGCAATCACTTGCATACTAAACTAACACATTATGGGTACATTATTAGCGCTTTGTTTTTATTATTATTAGCGCAACTTCTTCTTCATAATAAAAAAACAGTGTTTCGTAATTTTAAAAGTTTGAGAACCCCTGTCTTATAAACTTCATACAAAATCTAACACATGACGCCCGCTATATGACACAGAATTAATAAGTATTTAAAATAATGGAACAATATTTTTTTTATATGTTTGGCCCTTTTTACAGGCTGTTTCACACTGTCCAGAGTCCAGACATTCTCTTTAACATTAATGTTTTTCTAAGCATTACAAATGTGAGATGACACGGGACCAGCTAAAGCGATTTATTACCAGGAGTAGCGACATACATTTCTGGATAGGTTTGTTGATTGTTCGTCTATCGGTGTAATACTTAAATGTCTTCGAAGACAACATTATTTTGATTATATATTTTGATTGATATGATGATTATTATATAATTAATTATTATTATTATTCAATATCCTTGAGCCGTAGACAGAGAATGATACAGACATCTGGTGAGCGTGGCGAACATGAGATAGCACGAGAAAGTAAAATTGTATGTGGCACAAGAAAAATTCGACGGTGAGCTGTCGAATTTGCTTCTAAGCAACTGTGCTTTCCTTGAAAAACCGGCACGCAAAGTGAGACAAAACATCGTATCATTCTGTCTCGTTTTTTTCGTGGCATTGGCGTAAGTTGTTTCTTTTCTTGTGTGAGTGCGATAGATGGCATCCATAGGTCTATAATCTTCTCTGTCTACGCCTAAGGCTCTTTTTTCGATTATTCAAATGTGGACTAGTCGCTTGTTTTGGTATTTTTTATGGACTTAAGATAGCAAACGAGCGTGCAGCACCACCCTTTATGCCGCCCAAGACAACTGTGACCGATAAAGAACAAGACTCAAATCGGGACTAGGATGGGTAGTTCAGTTAGCAGGTGACGTCATGACAAGCCTGAATCACGCTATCCAAGTTTTCTACACCGCTCGGTTATATGTACATATTATATAAGATCCAACAGAGATCAGTTGGAGCTTGGCCGCTCCCCGGGCATATTGTCTCGCCCGGCGGAAGATCTCCCTTTGCCAAAGTTAGTCAGTTCGTTAGTACATGTACATATTGTACATATATTATGGAGATTGTGGCGTGGGGCAGGGACTGTTAGTGATAGTTAATGCTGTTGGTCGTTGTAAGTAATAGTCCTTTAGCAAAGGGAGATCTCCGGCCGGGCAAGACGTCTTGCCCGGGAGGCAGTGAAGCCCCGACTGCTCGCTGTCGGAACTTGTATATATGCAGGCGATGTAGAAAACTTCGATAGCGTGATTCAGGCTACGTGACGTCATCGTGTGACGTGTGTGCGATGTCGCCACAGTCCAGTTAGTAATTGTTACTGAGAGTTACTTATAGAGGTACTTTGATCACAGATGTTTGCTATCCTTGAGAAATAAGATGGTAGACTCTAAAAAGTGTTACCGGGTCTAAGGATAGGGGAATATCAGGGCAACGTCGATTCAGTTTCACTAACTGATTGATTTACAGCGGTTTAGAGTAATAATATTTTAAGGACATTTCCTGTTAGATATGTAAACCTTGGAACAAAGTTTCGCATCGGAATTTCCCAGTTACGATATGGGGACATTCGATAAACACTCATGGCTTCTTTTCGGCTATCGGTCATCAGTGGCGAGTCGGTCATATGAATGTCCACGCCAATTACCATTTAGTATCAAATAGTGCAGTGTATAGATTAGTTTTCTTTTGAATTGATAGAATAACTTTGGAAGCCCAGACAAGAAGTTTATAAGGAAATAGCTGACCTGGCAGACGTTGTTTTGCAATAAATTTTGTATTCTAACCAAGAGACCTTAAATTTGGTATACCTTTAGGAAATGCTCATCAAATACAGTAACTTTTTCTTTGGCAACACTTCGAGGTCTCCAATAGTTTAGTTGATCTCTTAGTAAATCTTGACAATGACGCCACCTACCGGTATCAATTGTGAATCTAAACCATCCACAGAACTTCTCAAACACACACAAAAAAATTCATTAAAATCGGTCCAGCCGTTCAGGAGGAGTTCAGTGACATACACACGCACAGAAGAATTATATATGTATATAAAGAAAAGATGTACACTATAGCGTGCCCCATGCTTTCATAGGTGAATTTACTTAGCGAAGTTCGCCAACAGCGTCATAACCTAACCTGTTCTGTTAAATCTCAAGACACCTCGTGTGGTATAGAGATACCTTACTATAGATAGATGTATAGATAACTATACGATAACGTTCATATAACGCGAATTGCATTTTTGTTTCCGCTCCGATGACATTATTGTAACTAAGGATGATGTGGGAAAGAGAGAGATAGTTACATGAAAAGTGCGGCAATTGGCCGAACTTTACTACCTACCCCACTTTTCGCTAGCTAGTGACATTATCTACTTCTTATTTACTTATAATATCATTGTCTTGTGGTATATCCGTAGAGTAAGTAGGTAGTATATCTCCAACATGACGAGGTAACATGATTGTTTGTATATTTTCATCACGCCTTTGGCCTGAGGAAGCATACGTTTACTTACAGTAAAATGGCCTCGTGTGAGCTAAAAGCAAATGTGTGTATGGGTCATGTATGTGTGCAGGTGTAGGTGTGTTTTCGCGTGTGATTGTGGGTGTGTGTGTTTGTATAAATAACTACTGAAAACTCATAAATTTTTTAATTGTTAATTTTGTAAGACTACATTAGTTTTTTTAGCTACATAATTCTATGTTCATTATCAATCATTCTAAAACATTCAAATAAAAAATAAAAAATAATTTGAAAGAAAATGTCTTTTTTTTTCATTATTTCTCCCCGCTAAATTGAGATTTCACCCAGGAATATTAGAAAATTGTACCTATATCTAAATTGAACTTTGAATAAATCTTAAATCACTCACTAAACTAAGTAATAGCGATTAAACATATTTCATTTATTCACTAAAGACGCCTGGCCTGTTTAACCTAACAATGTTCCGTGAGTAATTCCGACTCTCAATCTCGCATTGTCATACGAACGAGATTCTCTCCCTCCTCGCATTCCATCTTTCCGCTAAATGTATGTGAAATGTACCCATTCATGTTACAAAAATTGCATCATGACATTACCATTATTACATTTTGAAATTAAAAATGGACAGAGTAATAGCTAAGAAAATTCAAAGTGCAAGAATTCTTGAAAAATCCTTTTCATTCCACAGTAACATGATAGTAAAAAACAAAACGCCTCATAATTTAACAATTACACATGTAAAATCTGCTAAACTACGGTTTACATAACCGTCACACAAGTAAGCAAAAATGTAAAATCTGTATTACCAAAGTCAAAGTAAGTAGTGCTAAAGAAAACAAAAAGAAATCCATTAAGTTCACGCGTGCTACTTCCGTAACATTCGTCTATGGACGTTCTTTTACTTTCTGCGAGTGGTTCAGATTACGTAAACTACGTCCACTACCAACAACTTGCAGTGATCTGAATACACTTGCAACAGTTTTTGCATAGCTACAAAAACTCTCGATTACCAATCCCGATCCGGTCTCGCGCGGTGTCAAGCACAGAGTATGTAAGACTTTTTAATCTGTGTCAAATTTTTGCAGTGAAATGGACGCACCGTTGAAATAATTGTAGTGCAAGTGGTGTCACCAATAACAAAGCGTAGTACTCGTAACGCCATCTATTGGCAGCCGTGAGAACTAAACTATACCGTTTGTACTCAGCTGAACCATGTTATGAATTCGTTTGGTTTCAATTTGTTTGAACTTCATCTAGAAAACAATATCGGTTTATCGGATAACTTTTCTACGATAATTTGTTTGCGATTGCGTACAGTATTTTCGTAAACGTATTTATAGCTTTTACGTCGCGGTCAATAGAAAGTTATCAAGATAATTTATTGTTACCTATTTATTGATTTGTATAACCGACATTGATACAGATTGTTTTTAAGAACTTAATTAATGCATTATGCACATTATAAATGTTAATTATAGTTAGATACTAGAGCAGAAAGCCTGATTATTAAGCCCTAGTTTGGCTTGCGTCGACTTCATTAGTTTAGTGTTACGTTAAATTAAACTGTGAGTCAAGTCGAACGCCACAATTCACTGAACTCTATCCTCGCAGCGTCTCGGCCGGTCCACGCAGCTAACGTGCGGTGTGGAATACCTCCGATGTTTATCGTAAACCAATACTTGGCTTTATCGGATTATCTATACATACAAAAGTGTAACTGATCGAATGTTGTACGTGGAAGATATTTGAGAGAAAACTATTTTTGGGGTATTTGTTAACGCAATAGGTCCCTAATAATATTTTTTTAAATATTGGTCCCTTTGTGTTCTCGGTAATCTCAGAATCGTATTGTAGTAAGCTCGAGTACCTAACTTACAACTTAACTTTTGGCCTCCTCATCAGGTATAAGGAGAGACCCGTGCTCAGTAGTGGGCCATTAATGCGTTGAAGCCAGGTTCAGAAGTAAAAAAGATAGAAAGTACCTACCTACACCTATGAAAATTTGAAGAATCCCGGTTAAACTTTGTTTTATTGTGTATTGTCAAAATTAATTTATGAGAAAAATGTGACAATATTAGTTACTCGTAAGTTCTGAAGTTTAGTTATAGATTCTATTATATCCAAATTATTTAACTGGCTTACAAATGCGAAAATGGATTACAAGGGGTTCATTCAGCTATAGCTTAATTAGATTAAAGTAAAAATAAGGATTTCAATTTATTGAAATCAACAAATACTAACAATATTTAATTATTTATTTCATTTATTTATTGTCAATAACGTGGTATATTACAAAAAGGTCTTTTAAGATAAAAAATACAGTGAACTCACAACCCAGGTAGGGCACGGCAAAAAAACAAACACACACACATTATAGCAGGTACTTATAATAGGTATTTAGTAGGCTTACAATTTACCTACCTATAATTTAAATACATACTTCGGTAAATATTACGTATTTCACGAAAAAATTAGCATCGATCGCTTTCTCTACATAAATCTAGTTTTGTACAAGCTTTCGTTAAAACTCATATGAACATTTCACTGATCTCTATCTCGTGTTCAGATCTTGACGCGGCGTGCAAACAGTCCAACATGCATACACGAGTGTGTGCTCGGCCAACACTTTAAGCTTTAATCTATTTGGCAACGACATACCGTAAACTACCTCAACTTTGCCTGGATTTTGAACATTTTGACCTATATCCGAAAATTGGCTGACTAAAAGTAAATTCTATATTATTAAATATAAAGTTCAAAGTATGTAGTTTTCAATATTATTTATACTTCTTACTGATCTTTGCAAAATTCTGTATTATTTCTAATTTTGTAAGCAGGCAAAGATGAGCTACGAAACCACATCTTTGCCTAGTTTCATATTAACGCTAAAAACGTATTAGTTCACAAAAACGTATACACTAAAATGATCCCTAAACTTCAGACAACTAGATTATTATTACTTTAACATTATTGAAGCCTTATTTCTCAGTTTAAGCGGCGAGGTAAAGTTAGGACAGCTTTTTTTAAAGTTTTCATACATTCGTCTATTAGTGCATAGGGCTGCAACAGAAAAAACATTAAAGTTTTGAATTATTTATTTTCCGATTTTTTCTCTTAAAACATTATAAAATTAAAAACAGTCAAAACAAGTATATTCTTGCAAGTTCTTTAAAAAAACTTTTATAAGCAAGGATTTTTTAAAACTTCTTAATTACCTATTAAAGTGCAAAAAATAATCATATAAATTGAAAAGAGAAAACTTAAAAACAATAATCAATACAAGCATATTCTTTATACTTGTAACATAGACTCAGGCTGGGTCCACCCATCACCGACTATAGTCTGCTCAGCGTATTTTTGCAGACTAATGTTTGTGTAAATGAGACACATGTGGACATGAATATTGAAGTCCGTGCACTTTTGTCCTCACGTATTATTTGCACCAACTTTAGTCTGCACAAACACGCTGCACAGGACTAAGTTTGTGCCGTATAGACTCAGCTTTACGTAACACTTATAAACTTCGGCAACAAACTTACTTTCATTAACCACATAATTAGATATAATAAAAACTAAACAAGGCGGTATCAATCAATCAGTGCGTATCAAAATAATCGTAAGTAAATTAATATAAAATAAAATTATTCTGTTTCTTTTGTAATTCTTATCAGGCACTAAATAAATAAAAAAATAACATTACAGAGGGAAGTATGAACTGCCGCACTCAGAGACGTGAATGCAAGTGATACCTTAGTGTAAATCAAGTCTAAGGAATCGCTTGGGTAACCATTAACATCTCTTGAGTGCGGCTGTTAGACTTACACGTCAATAGCTAATATATGTCATTGATAAGCACATCTAAATTACTAAGAAGAAATTTTAATTCGCCTCTACGCCCAACTTGAGGTTTTGATAAAACATTCTGTATATCAAGCCGCGAGACATCGGATACGTCGTCAGCCAAAGGCCATGAAAATGTGCCATTTCTGGTTTTCCTTAAATATTTTACAGTGTAGCATCTTTCGTCTTGTTTATATAATATGATCAAACCAATATAAAATTTTATTGTTTTACCAGTGAAAAACTTTACCAACACATATTTTCCCACGTCAGGTTCTTCATTTGTATCCAGTTGTTCTTCAATATTTTCAATATCAGAAGTAGCCATTGTCTCCGTGTCACTATTAGATTCCAAGAAGGGGCCGTCGAGTGAATCATCGTGTAATGAAATTGTGCTAGAAGTATCTGTCTCATAATAATCCATAAATTTTCTTTTTTTATTTTCTGTGCAACTTATATCACCAACAAATTCATCTTGGGTTTCTGATTCCGCAGGTTTTAACAAAATATTTGAAACAATGATACTTTCATCACTTGTTGAAGGAATATTACCTGATACTGAAGAATCTTGTTTAAACAAACTGCCATCATGTGAAATGTGAATATTTTTGGCAACATTTATTACTGTATTAGGGATCATGTTTTCTTTTGAAGAAGACTTGTTCGTCCTGTTAAATCGTGTTTTAACAGTCTTAGTGCTCGACTTAGTTAGTGTGTCTGTTATTTGCATATTTTGTATGTCTTCCGTTGCCACAGATCCCCCAGGTCTCGTTAGTAACTTGGAGTTCTTAAGTTTGGGTAGTTCAGAAGTTGGTTTTCTGGATTCCTTTAAATATTGAACTAAAGAAGCATCAAACGCGATTTCACTTGTATTCGTGTGCTTGTATTCTGGTACTTTGTACAAAACTTTTTGAGCGTTTAGTGGGTGAATTCCAGTTGCACTAAATCCACTCGTTATACTTTTGGTTTCATTGATTCGTATGTCTTCAATTAGTCTTTTTAGTAACTCAGGGAAAATATTCTTATTGAGGGTGTTTGAGCTTGGATGTCTTACTTTATAGTCAAGGAGTATATTCTTCCATGCTCTTTTCAAAGGTCTAAAGAAGGAAACGTCGAGTGGCTGTGTATCATGCGTGGAATTTGGGGGTAGAAAGACAAAACGAATATTGTTTTCTTGGCATTTAGCAATAATATTAATATTTAAATGCGATGATAAATTGTCACCGATAATCACTTTAGGTTCTTGAGATTTTCCAGCCCATGGTAATATGATGGTATCAAACCAATCCTCGAAAGTTACTCTGTCGAACCATCCAGATTTGGTTTTATTAAATCTGGTTCCCGGAGGTCCATTAGAGCACCAGTTTTTCCATAAATTGTCAGCCTTGTAAACCACGTACGGTGGCAATAATGCGCCATCCGCAGTTGCAGCAAACATAATAGAAATAGCTGTTTTTGAGTTGTTGAGCACTTTATTGGGATATTTGGTACCCCGTTTAAAAATACACCTCTGTGTGCCTGGGTTATCTGATAAATTTGTTTCATCGTAGTTGAGAATAAATTCAGGTTTTACTCCCTGTAAAGACACTGCTAAATTATCAAAGTATTCTTGGTATTCTTGCACAGTTTTTGTTGCTCGAGACTTTTTAATATTTTGCGTAGAACGCATGGTTAAATGGTCTTCATGGCGTTTAATAAATAACCGCGCCCATTTTTCCCCAGGCATTTTGTTATGAAATAAGTATGATCTATTGTTTTTAATTAAATAGTCATGTACTATTATACGAAGTTCTTGTAGAGTAAGAGGGCTGCCGTATTCGCCACAAAGAATGAGGGTAGTAACAATCTTTTTTTCTTCTTCTTCGGTTAACCGGGTAGGCGTTCCGACTTTATTAACATGTTTTTTTTTAATTTTGTTAACAATAGTTCGGCGTGGAATTCCGAACTGCTTTTCTGCTTCGTATGATGTCAAATTTTTGTTAGCTACCAAATCAACGGCAACTTGGAGCAAGCTTGGTTCGTAATCTTTATATCGACGAGCACCTAGCTTCCTACGGCTTCCCATATTTTTTTTACCTAAGGCAATAATACAAAGAATCAATTACCAGTTGCATATTATATAAAGTAAAACCCATGTATAAACTTTAAGAAGGCATAAGAACTGATGCAACGATTTTTCCGATATTCTCGCAAAATAGGATATTATCCAGTATAAAAAGTATCAAGTCTATAAAATATAACTATGTAAGAAATCACTTTCAAACTCAAAAAAACTTTGCATATTAAAGATGTTCTTTAAAAACACAAAAAAAAAATTAAAACCTACACATGCACAACTGACAACCCTATGTCAGGCAAAGATAGGATCTATGATTTTGAATACGTTCCTTAACTTTGCCAACACTGAATTTTATCGAATTCTACTCATATATGGCAAACAATAATTATCAAATCTAATAAAGAAATGTCGTAGGTTTAAGAATATACTAAAACTAAGTAGATAAAATAATAATTGTTCAACTTACAACTAAAGTTTCCGGCGCAAAAAAAATCTGTGCACTTCTAATCCAGTTCGATGGCTACTGACGAGAATTTTGTGAGGTTTTAAGAAATGGCGACAGTTGTTACGTGTTGCCAGGTGTATAATCTTTATAACTGTTATGATTTCGATTGCCAGATGTAAAAAAATAAAATGTTATTAGGATTTAAAAGTTTTAGGCAAAGATGGCTACCAAAGGCAATGTTGCGGTAGTTTACGGTAATCTAAATTATAATGCAACTGTTAATCTTTCGTAGGGCTTATTAAAGCTTCCTTTTTATTCCTAGAAAAAAGGGCTTTGTCAAAATAACCACAATACTTATCTATACATATAATAATAAAAAAAATTGCTTGTCTGTAAAGTCGGTTTACTGACGATAGTTGAACGTGACAACGTCTTAAGAAAATAATTTACTTTGAATGAGTAGGAAAGACAATAAAAGAACACTTTTTCAATACAAGTTAAGTCATTTATTAAAAATGAATGCTGGATACTTATACATCCTACATCGTGATTCAGAATTATAGTGCCCCACTACTCAACGCCATCTAGTGTACTGCGAGTGAACTACCAGCTCAGCCAGCCTTCCTCCATCGATAAATGGACCCAATCGAACTTAATGAATAATTGTTCACTGCACAATACATAGATGGCGCTGGTATAATAATTCACCAACGGTAACGACGGTAACGCATGAGTCATGTTTTTTTCATGCGTGCCACCGAATTATAAGACGTTGTCACGTCAATAACGTTACACACTCATACCCCCACACTAGGATATTACTGCCGAGGGTGCTATCGACAACACAAGACAAGAACTTGTCATGTGTTCTTATCTGTACATAGACCCATAGACGATATTTCAGAAAAAAATGTATGAAGGGTCTTCATTGGGTCAACGGAAGTCAATAATATTCTTTTTAGATTTTTTGTCTGCCTGTATGTTTTCAGTTACATCGCTGGAGGTCTAATAATAGCTGGGGTTTAACTTCTTCGGGTTTATAAAACTTAAGATTCGAGTCATTCTACAAATATTTTACCTTGTTAAACTATGGTTTATAACAGTTCTGTGTGGTAAATAAATATAACAACAGTCATGTGTATTTATAAGTCCTTCTGTCGTGCTGTGAACAAAAGGATTCGTGCGAATACTGCTTATCATCGTTTCTTGACTATTTGTCCAGACGAAACTGTATTGTGCTAATAAGATAATATTCAATGTCCATCATTTCATAATCTTGACATCGAGTTTATATAACCCTGTGATACGGTTAACGGAAACGTATTAGGCTTGGAGCTGATCCAGTCTGTATGGCAACGAACATAATAATTATGTATGTAGCTACGTTAGGTTCGATTGGCTGAAATCACTCATTGAGTGAAAAAAAGGACATTCGCCCAATGTAGCTGAAGTCAAAATTATTATCACTGCGACGTTTTGTGGCCGAATGGCATGTTAGCCACGATACAAATAGCGTTTGTTTGAAGTCATAATAGCATAGTCAGTATAGCATAATTATATACCATACATACTACATACGTACGTACGTACATAGTACCATACATTGTGGTCCATATATTTGCTCTATAAGAGATATTGACACATGAGCCTAACATATGTAATACATTAAAGGGGCTTTATTTTTTCCATAACTCCAGAAATTCATTCAATATGTATTCATATGTCATAAACATAAAACCGATTCCGCCTATAAGTTACTGCGAGAGCCTTAGCAAAACAATCAATAGGTAATTGATCAATGTATCAGTTACACATCTTGTTATTTACCACAAGCAACTATGGGTAATTTTGAACCTTACCTTAACTTTGATCCCATTCCAAGCAACTGAGCTTTTGTATTTGTATTCGTACCGTTACTCTATTTGGCAACGCTTGGCGCGCCACGAGAGCCGATATGCACGTACATATATTTGCAATATGTAAAGAGGAATATTATAGTGTCTTCCGTTTGATTTCTTTCATGCTCACTACACCGTATTTATTGGTCGAGTTTTCTGCATTTATACTATTTGTAGTTGGTACTCAAAGAAAATATACTTAAAACAGAATTTCCAAGAAACAGTAATTCTGAGATATTTTATTGTTAGTATGCTTATTATTAAAAGAAAATACTCTAACATTTATAAATACTGCAGTAGTAGTTGCAATTGATTCCAATCCGTAAAATGTTTCGTAAGTTTCGTTTCTTTACCTTTTAATTTGTCAAACTTACTACATTACATTAGTGAGAACCGCATCCATGTCTGGTTAACCGTTTATGAGATTAGCGAGATCAAACGTACAGACAAACCGACAAACCGACACATGGACAAACTATCAAACAGGCAAATAGACAACAGACAAAACTATAGATGATTTATAAATGATTCATTATTACAATTATATACTACCTACTAGCGACCTGCCCTCGCTTCGCTTCGGGAAACTTATTCCTACAGTTTGCAAAGATTTAGTTATATATTTTGAATAATTCACACTATATCTTCATAATTTATAGCCTATGTTTTATCCTGATGTGTAAGCTATATTATTGTAAAGTTTCATCAAAATCCATTCGGTAGTTTTTGCGTGAAAAGGTAACAGACAGACAGAGTTACTTCCACATTTATAATATTAGTAAGGATGGAATAACTGTTTAATATAGAAACCTGTCTAGTATATCTATATTGTTAATATTAGTGTTGTCTACACATTAAATGATACGTTACCGTAGCTGTCGAGTCCTACTTTCACTGGCGATCTCCAGTAAGCTACCGCACGGCGCATACGTGAGAACATTGTGTGTAAAATAAGAGCTGTAATATATTACGAGTGTTGTAGTTTATTATTATGATTAGTTTGTTACTGTTAGTACATTCGTTTTATAATATTTGCTAGTAATCCGCCCTTGTATTGGGAAACGTCTTTAGTTCGATAGTTTTCGCAACCGAAATAATTGCGTTTCATAGTTACCATAGGTTACTGAACCTATCATGAATTGGTATTGGTAACTACAAAAATCCATTTTGTACTTTTCGAAATCTGGGGCTTTTTTGGGTTAATAAAGGCCGCCAATAATAGTTTTTTATATATCTTCCATGTACATACTGCGATCAGT
The DNA here is from genome assembly GCA_905404295.2 of Ochlodes sylvanus. Lineage (NCBI taxonomy): Eukaryota > Metazoa > Arthropoda > Insecta > Lepidoptera > Hesperiidae > Ochlodes > Ochlodes sylvanus. Next base: position 3,874,707 of record FR990138.1, on the reverse strand, counting down.
TACAGTTTTATTATATGTATAGATATTATTATGATATTAATAATTATCGAGTACTAATTTATTATCTTGTCCTTGTTTGAGCCATCCACCAAACAACTTGTTTTGTTCTCGTCACTTGGCAATTTAGTACAAAAAATAAATAAAATATTATTTATTAAGTATCGTAAACACATGTTATAAAAGTACCTCTAAGAACATCTAACCGTACCCAAGATAACGAGAAGGAATCCTAGAAATCAAGAGCGCGCTCTAAACATTGAGACGAGAGAGATATTTATAAATACCGAACATCAATTTATCGCAAACAAGTGATTTCGACCGCGACTATTTCCCGCCGACATTCTTGCCGTCTTCGGCATAGGGTACAGCCCTAGCCCCTTGCATTGCATTGTGTTTATCACGAGGGTAACTTTTATTATCCCCCATTATAAGGAGAACCCCGACACGCCATTCAAGAATCTCGCTCGCATCTTAAAACTATGACCCACAGAGGGTGGGACGGCTCACAGTACGCTGGCCCTCAATAAGTATTGAACGATATGTGAATTAATGGGTTGCGAAGTAAATTGATTTTACAAGTCGCATAACACATTTTAGTTATTGGTACGGTCTGCCAATTAAGATTATAGCTTCTGGCACTTCTGGTTTATTAATCTGTGTGGTACAGCTAAATGAACAAAGTTTACATTAGGCAGCTTTATTTTTGCTGTAACTTAGGTATATGTAACATAAAAATATAACGATGATCTTTCTATAATCCATATAGTTTGGATAGTACATTAAAAATAAAACATTAATAATTCATTTATTATTTTATACTAAACACAAATAAACATGCCAAAAGGAGTTGAATGTAAATTAATACAGAATGGTGGGGTAAAAATATAAGAATATAAGAATGAAAATGACTAAGATTTATGGTTAAATAATAATTATGTAGTATATTAACCAACTTTAAAAATATATTGTAAGTATTTGTTATAGTGAGAACTCCTTTCCAGTCAAAAGAGGTTTTGTCTAAAAGAATCTCTAACAACAAACGTGAAAGATTGTTGTTTGTTTGTCTCTTCTTCCTTCTCTCATGGTCGTCATCGTAAGTGAAAACTTAAAACTTAAAAAATAACTTAATAAGTACAATAGTACGTAAGTAAGCAGACCGCTGCGCATCACCGGTCCGGCGCATTACCTGTGGCATTACTTCACAGCATGTTGGTGACGCGATATAAGATTTTCCAATACTAATCGTCTAACGCACCTATAGAATTATTCACTTCAAAAAATCTAATCTCATAAGTTCCTTCAATAATTCCTTTGTGTATCAAATTGTTAAAAGCACATTTGACTTGAAAAAATATAGTATAAATAAAAATAAATACCTATTACATCTCGTATAGTAGGCATAAATATATTAAGCATTTATAAGTATAAAAATATGCTCTACAAGCAAACGTTCGTTAAAATGAACCCACTTTTGTTTGTTGATTTGTCAAAGTTGTCACACGATCGTCAAAACCAGACGAAAATTCCCGAATGCGAATTTGTAAATACAAGTGTCATTTATGTTTGCACTGAAAATGAATTTGAAAGTCGCCGAGCGAGTAAATTATGGGGTCGGGGACCATACACACTGGCAAACGATTGGCGAACATTTTTTCATGAAGTTTTATTTCTTACATGTTATAACCGATAAATAAGCAATCTCTTCCGTCTCTCCTCCTCCTGGAAGATAAAAGAAAAATGTCAAATCTATTTAATACTAGCGACCCGCCCTCGGTTCGCTTCGGGAAACTTATTCCTTTGGTTTGCAAAGATTTAGCTTTATATTTTGGATAATTCACACTATATCTTTATAATTTATAACCTACTAGCTGCCCCAGCGAACTTCGTACCGCTCTATAATTAATAAACAAATATGGTGGCATATCGACAGCAGCGCCACCTACCGGGTCCAATTGTGAATCTAAACCATTCTTGGATCCACCTGAAGACACACAAAAAATTTCAACCGAATCGGTTCGTGCGTTCTGGAGTTATAGCGTCAGGAAGGAAAACCCGACTTATTTTTATATAATAGATGTGTTATTCTGATATGTCAGCTATATTATTGTAAAGTTTCAGCAAAATCAATTCGGTAGTTTTTGCGTGAAAGAGTTACAAACATTCATGCATCCATACAAACTTTCGCATTTACAATATTAATAGAATAAGTAAATATTAATCTTTTAACAACGTCTGCTAACAGGACTAACCATCCTGGGGGACTCAAATGGGGGACTCGAACCTTAATACCATAAAAATGCGAGAATCTTATTGCTTGCCAGTCGCCGGTTATCAGACGAGACACGAATGAATCTCATGCAGTTTTTGCTAATGAGTTTCGTCGTAACCGTTCCGGTGAATATGAGAATATGCCTCATATTTTTGTTAATGGATTAGTATAACGCTGCTATAAAGTGCCCTATGGGACACAGGTTATAAAACGTTTGATTTGAAGTGTTTACCACCCGTTAATCTAAATACCACCCGTATTTAAATGTATTCTACTGATTTATTTTTTATATTTAGGTAATATGAATTTCTTAAAAAGTTTAAAGCTTTGGGTTTTTATTTTTTAATATTTGGTACGAGTAAATAAATTATAATTATTTAGGTATTTTTTATTTTATTTTATACTTAATACCGGAAATAAAAAGAACTGAATCTTTACTTAGATTTCTATAAATATGTATATATAATTAAAATAGAAGCGTCTGTCTGTGAGTTCAAAATAACTTTTTTCCCAATTGCTTATAGTCGTTTACACGATATTAAAACACAAAGGTTTTAATGTTTTCTGTCTGTCTTTTTGTCTGTTTGTCCGCGCTAATCTCTGGAACGGCTGACCCGATTTTAAGGAGAATTTAAGTGGAAGATAGAGTACCTACGTTATAGGGCAATATTTGCACATGATCAGGATTTCCTCCTACGCGAACGAATTCACAGGCATAGCTAGTCAATAATAAAACAATTTCTCAGTTTTTCAAGACCACCTAGTAAGCATTGGCATATTTGTGGCCCTCATGGTAGCCCATGTGGTGGCCCGCATTGAAGCTATGCATGGTTTCATTATTGCATGGCTGTCAAATATAGAACTAAAGATGCGTTACGTTCTTACAACGCGAATTGTATTTTGGATCCGCACCGATGACATCATTGTAACTAACACCGCGAAAGATAATTACGGTACGTTTTTCTTGATTTCCGTACCGAAAAGGGAAAAACGGACTACTATTAAAATACTTCCGATGTCTGTCTGTCTGTCACAAGGCTCTATCTCTTGAACGGAAATACGTGGACGCCGGAAATATTCACAAAATAAGTGTTAATGTTTACAAAATAATATTATACATAATATTAATTGGGATGGGATTGAGGCAGTATTCTAGGCCGCCCCAATAAGGTCATTGCCCCTTTGTCGTGGCGATTTTGCTCGTGCATGAAAATAATAATGTACCTAGTTCAATGTGTATAATTATTACATTGACGCTTGTAAATATACTATTGAAACATTTTATGACGGGTTTCTCAGTACACTGTTTTTAGTGTAACTCCAGTTTTAAGTTATTAACGTACACCGACCACATTAACGCAATTCTTAGACTAGTTTATGTCTATAGTGACATCGACGGCTCCTTATCCTATCCCATGTCTGCATATTTTCTGTGAATATCAAGATAATAACATACTTATAAACACACTATACAAATGATAACAAATTGTGTTAGTTGTGATATTGTATACAGCGTGAATATTATAGTTTATTTATCGGGTTTATCAGATAATTGTGGGGCTTATCAATTCGATGATTGTCAATGACTGATAGTGCGGCTATTGGGCAAGGAGTTACACACGGTAATGGTTCATTATACCGAGGTGTACTGGTTGATAGTATTAAGTGATTATGGTAATGACGTGTCGCATACGACGTCAATCGAATGCATTTACGCAATTATTTGACTGTTAGATGCAAGGGCGGATCTATAACATGACTTCAAAGACTCCCCTTGCTTCGATTCAATCTTGATTAGGCGGTGCCTGTATTAAAATATGGATTTCTAGTTTACAATTATTTAGGTACTAAATGCGTCTGGATTGTATAATGATTTTATAAGGTGGATATTTACTAATATAATGATACTATAACTTTTTTTGGCAAATGAGAAGACGAGCCACCTGATGGTAAGTGGTAAAAATGGTTGTCTGTAAAGTCGGTTTAAGGACGATAATTTTACGTGATAACGTCATAAGAAAACATTGATAAAACCCGAACGCTTACCGATCGTGCCTCTCTATCGTTTGCTCCGCGCTCTCGCTTGCACGCTCGGCTCAGGCAGAACATGACAATGACGTCATACTTTTTCGTGCATGCAGCTGGCGTTCATCGATTTATAAGACGTTATCACCTAAAATACAGTGGAAGCATTTAAAACAACTTTTAACTTAATTTAAACGACTGACAGATAAGTTAAGGTTTCGTTAAATAGGATTTTTTTTCTATTAAATATGGAAATAGGAAGTTAAAATTACTTATTTAATTTAAAAGAAAAAAACATTGACAGCCAGGTATGTATATAAACCATGTTAATACATACCTACTTAGTGAAGGTATAAACAAATGCATCACACACCAATAACAAAATACATAATAACGGAACACTTGCCTTTACTTCACGTCACAGACTTACCATACAATGATCCAGCACCGTACGACAGACTAACAACTGGCAATAAATTAGTGAATCGCCAACCGTGTTAGGATCGATGAACTCGTCAACATTAAATCAGGCAATGATCTCGTATTTTTAGTTTAATTAACTAAAAGGTATCTCTTTGTTTTGTATAATAAGTATTACTATCGACCTGTTATAAAGATGTAACCGGTCTTTGACTGGAAGTAGAAGATATTAAAAAAAATTAAATGATGATGAACAAAAATTATTATTTTTAGAATTTTTGTCGCCCATCACGAAAAACTCCTGAATCAATTTTGACCTAAAACTGGTGCATAGTACGCTGCTTAGAACCTGAGATATTAACAATAATAGGTATTTTTAAACGTAAAAATAGTTTCCCTACGCGAAGCGAGGACGGGTTCACTAGTTGAATAATAAATAAATTTTCATACTTCCGGACAAGGATTCGGTGACGCGATTGCATAATTAATAAACATGAAGATTAGCGAAGAATGGCGAACAAAAACTACTAGCTTTAAAAGCACTCTTTTTAAGTAGGTTAATCCTAAAATACAAGGTGGATCTACCCATATACTATGTATAAGTCTTAGATATTCTTTGTATGATGAAACGTACAAATTGTTAAGCTGAAGATATCATGGGTTTTACTCCAGATACCGATGATGTCATCGCTCAACTAGAGGAAAATCGTCATATGGATATAATGACGATTGTTGTATACATATCTATACATTAATATATATTAGGCAAGTACGCAACGTCGGCTCAATCATATAACTGATGTCATTTAATAATTACGCATTGTCAAGCCAAAAGTATTCTGATTTGTATCATTCTACTAAGCGGATATGGATTTCTGTGCTTAAGCGTTTCTGTGCTTCGCAGGGCACGTAAAGCCGTCGGTCTCGGTTGTTATCGTTAGATACAAATTCTGGAGCAACGTGGTATACGGCGTAGTAAGATCGAGGCCTCCTCAATGTTGAAGTCAGATCCCTGCCCTAGTCGTCATACCTACCTCATACTAACGAACTAACCAAATAATGTTCTTAATAATAATCATTTATTTCAGGCAACTATGGCCCATAAAATAAAATACATACAATTAATTTATAATATAACAAACTAATACATAAAAAATTTTTAAACAACATAAAATGATACAATAATAAATTATTAATCTGACTATCCTAGTCCACTGGACTAACCATTCTAGTCCCGATTCGAGCCTTGTTGGGTTTGTCAAAGTTGTTACGGCCGGCAGCGGCAGAGAGGTATTAACTGCTCGATTCCTTAAAAAACCATGTACTATCCAATTCCTTAAAAAAGAGGTTGTTCCATGCACCATTATTATGGTGGTTATTTACCTGTCTAACCAGTGTTCCGCAAAATTCCATAAACCCATAGAAAACAAACTTCGCGTTATGAGCGCTTTTTTAAAGATTAAAGTTTATAAAAGCGGCCGGCGGTAAATCGGTCAAGAGTCGACTGCGCCACTATTGTCACTCCGATATAGCTACCCGATCCTAATCAGCTTACGTTTTCTTTCAAACTAGATCAGCATCGCTACCCAACTGGCCCACTGCTGGGCGGTCTTACAAGTTGGGAGTACAGCCATTATCTAGCAAGGCGAAGTGTTGATTGGCAGACTTAAGACCATATAGGTATATAGATCCATAATATATAGTATATATAATATAGTATATAATGGATTTTTTTTCTTCTTCCTTTCGTGGCCGACAACGCTTCGGTGATAGGCGACGGTAACCACTTACCACCGGGTGGCTCTTCTGCTTGTTCAATGAAAAATTACATACAAATAATAAACGTTCCTGTTAACATTTCTACACCTATCGTACACGATTGCATCCACATTGCACGCGTCCGGATATTTTTAGCCTCGCGTTGTATTAAAGTGTTTTTCATCTCGTCTTTCCCGCACTCCACATGTCTCGAGTTGACTTCCGTACCCGCTCAATTAACACAGTTTATTTCATTCAGTTACATACGATCATTCATTGATTTATTGCGTTATATTTGCGTGATAGTAGTCTTGGTAGGTATGTGATGACGGTTTGTGACCTAATTGTAGGTGTGGCAAGATTAGCGCCATTTTAGCTCTGAAAGGCTTTGTAGTGACAAATATGATAAATAATGCTGGAGCTGGGATAGCAAACAAAATAATGAGTTTACAACTTAAAACTTAATTACGTAATTCGAAATGAAAAAATGATGAAAAAACTTAAAGATGATTTTTAAATATCTACTCAAAGATGTCCCACTTTACATAATGAAATGTTAAATTTTTTGGGATTAACGTGCATTTATTTAATTTAATCTGAAAAAAATGCAGAGGACGATTTATTTTTTAGATGTCAAGAGGGGGTTAGTATAAAGTCAAATCAAAGTTTGTGTTTATTTATTACACGCGTTTATTCTCTGGAATGCGACTAAAGAACAAATATGTTTATATAGATACATTAGCATCCTTGGCGCCGGGCAGCCGGGTAATAAGTAGACAAACGTATTTTCCTCCTGTGTGGTGGTAGCAGAGCTCGTTGGGTGGTAGGATGTTTTACCCTCAGGACTAGGAGAAGTTAAAATCGACCTTTCTAAAATCGACTGTTAAATCTTTTTTACGTGTCGTTTCTTGTTTCGTGAAATCCCGAAGCAAAACGGAGGTAATTATAAAATCCATTAGGGTGTGATAAAATGTTATTTCATCCCATCCTAACAAAGCCAATCTATCCTTTCTATAATAATATTAACGTGTTGAACTACTTAATCCAGCGTCTAACGAGATATCTATTAAGTATTAACCATAACGCTTTGATATAATATGTACATACTCGTATAATAGTTTGCGTCATATCGTGTCATATCGTCTACTTTGAAAGCCTTGTGAAATGAAAATCGTGAGCGTCCTCAAAAGCTATTCGACTTAATAACAACTCATGTTCAGTATCGTCAGTTATCAAGTTGTGAAGGTCAGGAGGTAATTGCTCACTGGAAGCTAACAGTCAAACGTTCGTTCGAGGAATAAGAATAGAGTTTGATGAGTTATTATTCTGAGGTTGCATTTAGCTTTTATCGAAACTTAATCGATATTTGTATGCGATTGCTTTACTAAGCAAAAGTGTATTTGTCATGGCACCAAAAATCAAAATTTTGAATTTTAATTGAAATAAATTAACAAATGTTAGTATTCAGTTCATGATTTTTTGGTTGACACCGAATATTTATAATTATGTATATATTATAAGCTGAAAATTTTGTTTCTTCGGTTGAACTGGCTAATCTCAGGAACTACTGTTTCGAATTGTAAAATTATTTTTGTGATCGATACTTAGTTCATTTACCGAGTCTATAAAATATAACATCACGTTCCGACCAATAGGAGCGGACAAATGCGCTAGTCACTGACGCATTGCCAATCGGAAGCTGGGAACCCGCAGGAAACCAAAATACGAATTAAATGCAGGTACTCTGTGCAACAGAAAAAGACGTAACATAACATTAATGTTGGTACAAATTCTTTGCAGAATCTACGTTGCTTTCACAATAGTTTGGCTTCATAATATGCCCCATTTAATGCCGTATGCTTATTATAGACGACCGTAGAATCGACTAACGGTAAACGATTGACGCCTTGTTAATGTATTTCTAACAATAAACGCGGAAAAAATACCTAAGTCTATAACTAATTTAGAAAATAAACACCTACATTTTCCTTACCGCTCTGACATGGCAACTTTAATCAATCTTAAGGTCTGCGCACATTACGTCAATTGAACTCAGATTCGACTCCAATACAAATCATAGGAAAGCATTGAAATTTGAACCTCACATCGTGATCGTCACGGTTGAGTTTTCAACATTTACTTGAAAAACTAATCCATGCGCAACTGAGGCATTTTATACACGGCTGACTCCGATACTGTCAAAATATCAACCATAAGTAACACTTGATAAAGCTCATATTTCAATGTTCTTCGATTAGTACAATCTGAGTCGATGAGAAGTTGATTTAATGTAATGTGCGAAGACCTTTAAACAAGTTTCAATCAATGCAAATATGTTTAGTGATACGCTAAAGTAGTCCACAATAAAACAAGTTACTATGAATAGTTGAATAGTCGTTCATTTTGTGTATTTGATAGGATCCGGATACCAAATAAGGTAAAGCCGCGCCTCACACATCATCACAAAAGTGGTTTTCTATTAAGTACTCGCATATACCGGGTGTGATCGTTAAGTGTGCACAGGCGATTATTCCGTAACCATTACAGATATCAAAAATGTTTCGATATCAGTTTAAAGTTTTTTGATATCTGTAATGGTTACGGAATAATCGCCTGTGCACACTTAACGATTACACCCTGTATAGGCAAAATGTAATCATGATTACGGTATACGATTACATCTGGAAGCACGGAATTGCCCCAAGAATGCTCAGATGTAGTGAGCAGACTAATATGTTTAATTTGTCTAGCTTTTATACTTAAGATTTTATTAAAACCTAATATATGTCAAAATTTGTCACCGACTGTCACCCCTCGCATCATTTATTGCGATATCATTATCCGAAACAAGAATATCGCACAATAATATAATTTATTTAGAGACTATTTCTTTTTGGATAGATCCCTTCCAATGCCTGTACGGGCCCAATGTAAGTTGACCTCTTTCGTCCTCCCCACGTCGAGGCTACCGGGGCAGCCAGTGCTACACAGTCTTGTTGTATACCATGGACAACAATAACATAACGACAACAACACACCTTTGTGTATATAATCAAAGCAACACACCCAGACCGTGAACAGAAATTGAAACTCATCATTCATTCCTGTCTCGTTGGGAATCGAATCTGGGACTGTCGAACAGCAGACGGCGGTACCAAATGGGACGTCGCGTGCCTTGTCCCATTACGCCTGTCGCCCGGGGTAAATGACACTAAGGTTATTTTTTAAGATTGGTTGTGAAAAATTTTCTCACGTAGGTACATTGTTCAGTACTTCTCTAGGGTAGTTATTTTGAGGGGTTATGTTGTTCAATCCAAATTAAAATAATTTATGCCAGATTCCTATATTTAACCAAACGTTAAACGAATCGTTTTCTAGTTACCAGTAACGGGTCATTAAAAGTCGTTCCTTGTAATCTTTTCTTATGGGAACATCTGTTAGTTAAGCCTCGTAGATAGTAGTACTACTATCCGTAAACAAAACGTATCGTTTTCTTATATAGAAACTGGGTAATGCATTTCTTAGCTTTTAAACAAATACGAACCTATGCTTTGAAGACCGCACGGAATTACGTACAACGAGTGACGGAATAATGTCAGGAGCTATAATTTAGTACGGACTGGAGGTTCAGCAAAATAACGACTATTTCTATACTTATATTAAGGGCTACGAAACAAAATTAAGTCCTACTTCCATCTTATTATAGTAGTCTACGAATAAAACAGTTTCCATACCTAACACTTTTCTACTTTTTTAAAAATCATCCTCATGCCTTATTATCAATGCCTTATTAACCCAGAATATGGGACACTTACGTTTGGTAGGTAGGTACTTGTGTATCCTTGCTGTATTAACTTAAAATTAAATGATTTTCTTCACTGTGAAACAAATACCCATCGCTGTAGGTATATAATTAGGAAATATCTGTTAAATAGGTAGGTACTAAGGGTAGGTATATCAAGCTGATTGTGTCCATTTTAATTATATACCTTATTACTAAGTACTCAAAATGTTTTGTAAAACACCCAGTAGTCAGCCTTTTAGTGAGAACTAAAATTTGATTTACCTGTATTTTAAATATTAAACGCTGTCAATAAAAAAAATCAATAACTTCAGAAAGTTTGTTTATTAAATTTTTTAATGAGAATAACAAATCGCAACATTTATATTAAAATCACAAAGAAAATCAACATTAAACATATTATGGCACTTTTCACCAGTAGTCAGCCTAATTTCTCTAAAAGTCAGCCTTGTCCTCCCCTGTAGTCAGCCTCTTACATCTTTGGCATAGAAATTCTATCGAAGATATATTTTCATAAAGTTTCCCAGCGAATTGAGTACATTTTAAATGATACCATGCAGGGCAATTGTCACAACCAATATTCTTTAAGTCATTTATTTCTGTATCGCTAGTCAATTCTTCTTCACATTTTTCGCAACTAATTTTGCTTATTGTGCATGTTGTATTTTTCTTCCTCTTTTTAATAGTTTTGGAATTCAACCTTTCTGCTTTTCTTTTTTGTAATTCTTCTCTCCTTTTTTTCTTTTCCTCTTCTTTCCTTTCGTTATCTTCTATTCTCTTAATTTTTTTAAGCAATATTTCATTCTTTCTTTGTTGTTTGACTTCTTCTTTCTGTCTTTCAAATTCTCTCCACTCTTCAGAAGAAATAGCTCCAATTCTATTCATTGTTTTTATCTTTTTTGTAGTTTTAGACACACTAGGCAAGGTTAAATGTTTATTTAAAACGGGTGATGGATCTCTTGATTTTAGAATAACATTGGACAAGACAGTTATTTTGTTTTTTATAGTTTTTGTACTTTCATTTAATTCGTATTGCTTATTTTGTGTATTATATTCTTGTTGGATGTTATTTTCGATTGGATTCAGTTTAGATTCTTTATTTGTTACATTCGTGTTATCCAAAGTATAGTTATTATTTTCTGTAAGCAGCATGTCTCTCATTTTATTTTCTTTGTCATCTTTATCAACACCATCTTGTTCAATGTTTATTACTCCGTCAACGTCTTTATTTTTCATGCATTCTTCAAACATTGATTTAATTTTGTTGTTTTCCTGCCATTTTTTGTCATTGTCATCTTCTTGATTTTTTTCATTAAATGAAGTTGCTATCGATCCCTGTATTTCAGGATTTTGAAGAGTGACTCCAAAGTCGCTTATGATTTCGAATTCATGAAAATGAGAAACACTTGAGGGTATCTCACTTTCGATAAGATTATTTTCTAATGTGTAATCACCTAAAATTGGCAAACTCATATGTAGAATTTCAACTGATTCTGATGCTGTTTTCAATTTATTACTGTTTGTATGATTAATAAAACTCAAGTTATCAATGTTGATTGCCTCACTGGTTGAATTGTCTGTAGTATTTAAACTTTCTGATCCAATTTTATCCCTTATAGTATTCAAAACATTGACAACGACTTTGGCGTCAATTCCAGTATTCCCTAACTCGGTAGAAAATTGATTTATTATCTTGATGGCGGTATTCAAATGCCTTCTCCTAATTTTGGTGCCTGGAGTGGCTTCATTCTTTTGGTATTTTTCAAGATTATTCCGTACACATTTGGAATAGTCTAAGGAGTTTGGATTGAATGGGTATAGTCCACATTTGCGGAATCCGTTGCTGATTATTTCAGGCAAGTTTTGTTTCTCTAGGACTTTTTTAAGTAAAGGGCAAAATGTTGATTTTGTCAAGACCTTGTTGATATTTTCGGGTTGCGTTGCCCACTCGTGCACTGTATTTTTCCATTCTGTCTTCAAAGGTTTAAATACACTTACATCAGCAGGTTGAATCAAATGTGTCGCGTTTGGTGGAAGTGAGTAGAGGATGATACCATTTTCAAAACAATATTCGCTGAGACGCATTGTCAAATGGCTCTTATGCCCATCAACAAAAACGAGAATTGGTTTTTGCAATTTTTGTTCTTCTACCCATTTGTTCAAGCCTTTGACGATATAATCGTTAAATATATCTGATTTCATCCAACCAGTTTCCGACTTTCCTAACAACCATCCAGCAGGCATACTGTTTATAACATCTTTTGGTGGTCTTACATATGGAAAGACTACACAAGGAGGCAAAATTTTTCCAGAGGCAGATATAAATAGAAGAACAGTAATAGCCTCTTTTTCTTTGCCTTTAACAATTTTGTACACGTTTTTGTATCCTCTGGGTGCAATAACTTTTCCTGTTTTGGGACAAATATAGAAGCTAGTTTCGTCACCATTAAATATTCGGTCTGGGTCAGTCAAAATATCAGTCGCTTCTTTTTCTTCTAAGTGCTTTTTTAGTTCAGCAAACCACTTCCGAATACCTTCTTCGGTTACAGCAGCTCGACCCTTAGATATGTTTTCGGGAGTCCTCTCACATAATTCAGGGTTTCGTCTTAGAAATGACTGATACCATTTTTTCCCCGGCCTATTATTCACAAATGGGTTCGGCCTGTTTTCTTCAGAAATAATATTATGGACGGTATTTAAGAGATCATCAGATTTTAAAGGGAAGCCACATTTTGCTAACGCTATGCACCAATTTTTCAAAGCAGTTTCTTCAGCTTTGGTCAGCACCGAATCAGGTCCCATTTTACGGGGCATTTCTGGGACCCTCAAATGTAGTCGATCCTGTATGGTCCCTCGTGGTACGCCAAAAACTCGACTTGCTTCTCTAATTTTCATCCCATTTCTAATCGCCGCCATAGCCTGTGTTAATTGATCTTCTTTGTACTGGTGAATTGGTCTTTTTGACATGATGTAATGCTAAAACAAAAGATATTTGTGCTTAAATTATTAAATTTTAATGTTTATTTAAAAAAATGATGTGTTTTATTTATTTATCTATTGTGCTTATTCAACCCTAATTAAAAAAGCTTTAAGGTTGAATTTTATATGTAATATAATAACGGCTGACTATTGGATTTGTAAATCCAATAGTCGGCCCCTGGCAAGCGCTTATGTTTATACGCGGCTGACTACTGGTAAAATACACTTTTAGCCTTATAAGAATTATGTTCAACTGAATCAGAAAAATAAGAACTATCCACTACGTCAATTTCAACAACATATAAGGAAAATCGCAAAAAACCAGTAGTCAGCCACTAATGGCTGAGTACTGGATTGACCTAAGATATTCAACACCCAGTAGTCGGCCACCTAAATTAAAACGTTATAAACAATTGAAATGCCTCTAATGCTTAATTTTATCACAAACAAACATTTCATTATTAGTATAAAATAATAACACACGACAAATTACAGCAAATTCACACAAAAACTTACCCAAAACTCGAACACGTTTCCTTAAGAAAAAAATTGCAACAGTGACGCGTCTACTCATGGCGTTGGTGGCGGTGCAAATGAACGAGTATAGCTTGTCAACCTGACATGCTATTATTTTGTAGGTATGCCTTTTAGCCAATAAGGGACCACGGATTCTATTAAACGTTATTACTACGGCGTAAATAAATTTGAGCGCTATTTATACGTCAATAAGGTCTGAAAAGGCTGAGTACTGGTGCGGGGCTGAGTACCGGGTGGTTTACCCTAATCACAAAGTTTTATGAAAATCACAATAAATCTTCGTTTCTGCGTGTTTATCTTAACCGAAAACAAATTACCTAAACTTTCGATTGAGATCATATTGTCGAGCAATAAATTAATTAGGGTCAACCCACTATCCCCGCAAGGCTTTTAATAATGTAGCAGGTGGGCGTTGGAGAAGTGTGGAACGGTTGAATGGACGCACGTAAGCAATTGTGCTGGACAATCACTACTGCCATCTAGCGACAATATGAAAAAACGTGTTGCTCACACTTCAATCAATAAGTTTAGGTCAGGGGGAATAGATGTCACTACTAGCAGTGTCATGGTTCCTGCACTAGCGATTTCATAGATGGCGCTTTTTTATACTGTGCGTTTCTACGACGGATGTTACTATGAATTGTGGTGTACGAAGTTAACAAAAGCGCCCTTTTCTTGATAGATATTCTCTTATGAGAACGTTTTGATGTATACTGAGTTTTGCACACACACACACGAATTTGTTTATTAATATGTAAGTATATTAAAATTATTAAACAAATTCGTGTTTTACCTACACCATTTTATACCTCGAGAAGGGGAGACTGATTTTTATGATTTTAGATTTTTTGTCTGAGCCCCGTATAGTAAGTATAGTAAGTAAGTAAGAATTAAAACATTTCAAAAATTAAGAATATAAAATTGATCGTCCACAGCATCACAATTCAGTCGAACTATTATACCTACTTAGTGTTTTGCTTTCCACACGAGACCAAAAGAGCAGAACCTGCTAAGGTAACTAAACGGTTTTCCTAGTTTATCTGCGCATAAACGAAAGTACAACTACATTCGAAAAAGTACTATCGTCCTTTTTACTTCATATCTGAAGTACCAGAGGAGCAGAGCTGGTGACGCAACGTAAACCATGTTGTCTTTGTTTACCTGCGCACAATGAAGTCACCTTAAAAAGTAATCCCTACTAATATTATAAATGCGAAAGTAACTCTGTCTGTCTGTCTGTCTGTCTGTCTTTGTCGCTTTCCCGCTTAAACCTCTCAACCGATTTTGATGAAATTTGACACAGACAATCTTTAGACCCTGAGAAAGGACATAGGCTACCTTTTATTGCGACAAAAAGGGATGAAGAGGTTGAAATAGAGGTTGAAAGTTTGTATGGGATTTCTTCGGGTTTTAAGCACAGCGCCATCTAGGGGTGAACCTTCCTAACTTAAAGAATAAGAACGCCTAGCGCCATCTCTTAAAGAACCATGAAACTTTATATTTAAGCACTTGATAATAAGTTTCCCGAAGCGAAGCGAGGGCGGGTCGCTAGTATGAAATAAAGTAGACTAGGAGAGCAGATTAAAGTTCCATCCACACCGATTGGACTCGTACAGAACCTCAAAAGTCTGATCCCCACGATCGTTTTTGCCTCGTTCCTACAGGTTGTGTGAACTGTGTGAACTCCTTCTATGGTAATCTCAGAGCGCTACGACATCGACATGGGGTTCAAAAAAGGTGTAAAAAGAGTTCTCCTTGAAGGCCGACGTTGCACTGGCGACTCCTCAGGTGTTGCTCGAGTCCATAGGCAACGATGACCGCTTACCATCCATCTGATTTTATTTCAATTTAATTAATTCATTTCGTTCAATTTGTTAGTTTCATGTGTTTGACACGTGATGGAAAAAGAAATAAAGATTACCAAAGTGGGGACGAAAACAATTGAGTCGAACTATAGACAGTGTTTTGTTGTTTTTTTTCGTTACAGTGTTTTGTTTTTGTGATTTGTTTTTATTCGTGACAGTTCGCCCGCCGATTTCCAAAAAATCTTTTTCAGTAGGTAGGTACTCACTTGCGTCACTTGAGAAACCTATATACCTACAAAGTTTCAAGTGAATAGTTATTGTTTAGAAGTAAGTATGTACGATAACGATTACGTTACACGCTATTAAGTAAATGATTGTGTTTGTTACAATACAAGACGTGCAAATGTTACAGGATGGTTACAAGTTACAAGACCATTGAGGTGAAAGGCTGCGGCGTGACCGCCATTAACAACACCAATTTTTAAATACCTATTTATTGATTCAATTTGAACTTCGAAACTCGCAATAAAATGTAGCATAGTAAACACAAAAGATTTCAAACCATTTATTACGTCCTTAAATACGTGAAACAGTTATCGGGAGTCACATAAATCAGGGCCACTACAAACATCGATTAAGTACAATATTTAATTTTAAAACATCAATCTGACACTGAAATTACATTATAATACCGACGAGAGATAAGTAGAGCTGATTTTGAGCAAAAAGTTTTGTTAAAAAAATAAGTGGTCGGTTCGTTACTTAGTATTAGTAAAAATACACAGCGGATACTGATGCAAGGATAATCTTACGTTATACACAGTGAGTAGACTTACTTAAATGCCGTACAAGCCACGGGCGGGCGCCTACTGACACCCTCTTTCACTGCGAATGCGGTACAATAACAACGCCATCTCTTGTCAGCCCCGAGAAACACCGACCGTTACATTCGAACTGTGCAAGCGCATCGCAACAAAAGAGGAACAAAGAGCGCCGTGACGCATCTGATATGACTTTCTTAATGTAGTAACGCCACTACGCCCGTAAACGAATAGAATAAGTGTATATAAATTAGCTTATGTAACAGATAAGCTTAAATGTATATAATACTGAGGCAGAATTACATCTTAACTACGGCGTAACATTAAGTGTGGTACGTGGGATTAGACACGAGCGCAAGCCCTTACTTTAAACGGACGAATGCGATATATAATAATATTTTGCTTTATATCTATGTATCTGACGCTAAAACATCTATATAATGTATTACTTTTTGTACATCTACTTATATAATTACCGTACATACACTCACTAAGCTTACTGCCGTTACCGAGTACCCAACGTGTGTGCAACCCGATCCGAACCGACGTACCCTCGTACTCGTGTTGACTAGATTAGAGCAAGCCCGCTCCTGCGGCTACTTAAACGTAAGCGTTGAGTTAGCAACGTTCCCGAAGAAACACACTTTGAGTACACGGCGCTCTTTCCTATCGGGAACTGAGAGTATTGTCCCACGGGCGAACTGAGAAATGAGAAGGGTTCCGAAAGAGAAAGTTGAGAGCCACTTGCTGACCCAGGTACGCCTGCCGCGCTACGATACGCGCGTATCTGGCGCAAGTGGGAGAAACAGCAGAAGATAAGAGACTAGAAGACGACTAAACGACTAAAAGAAGAATGAGTTCGCCCGCACCGGCTTTGCCGCCCGTCCCTTTGCTAAGTACACAATAATTATTAAAATATATTTTCGCATTTTATTACATAAAATTCACGTTATGATCTACCTACGTTAGAAAAGGAAAGCGGGCTTTAAGAGTTAGTAATTTAGGTTCAAATTTGTACGCGGAGCCTATATACACAGCGTACCATGGACGTTTGTTCCACTTGCCCAAGTGGCAATGCGCAGTGAAATTCGTGCAACATGTCGCTTAACTAAAAAATGCTTAAATACGAATTAAATTGAGATCAGTATTGAAATGTATCGTGTCATGAAATGTTTTAAGACAGTCCCTCATCGCACATTATCACTTGAGCCGCGGTATCGAAAACTTAATTAAAAATCTCCACTACAAGGTGACACTTATAAGATCTAGGACACTAGACAAAAACTTAGACCTAATCTTAAAATTAAAATCAATGTTTTGGTGCTAACATAAAATCAACAAAAAATATAAAATCATAATATCAATTCTAACCTTATTAAGTATGACTGTTGCGATCGCTCGCAAAATATCTGAGTAGACTAATCACACAAGCTTTACTTTAAGTTTTATATACGTTATAAAAGAAGTTTTTAACCGAAACAAGTTCCCGCCAGGCTCCTTCGCTATCCGTAGAAAGACAAATATAAGTACATACGTTTCACACACATTCATTCCATAAAGAATTATCAATTAGGAAATAGATATAAGGTAGGGGATAAAGCACCAAGGCTCTAAGGGACGACTAGCACACATCACAAAATATTAGAAAATTTCGTCCGATCCCACGTTCCGATCCTATTGAGCGATTCAGTCGACTTTAGACCAACTTATAATAAATACATAATATAAACAAAACTATTTAGGGACTATTTATTGTTAGAAACGAGAACTAAGTAAAGTCAACAGGCTCAAAAGGATCAGTGGGAGAGGACAGAAGGAAGCGAAAACATTCTTCAGGGCGTTTCTAGACATTCATAATCTTGCCGTTCGGCATCTCATCTACTTGTCCGAAGATATAAAGAGATAGGAAGGCGGCCTGGGGGTGTGTGGAGGTCGTGGAGTCAGTTTACTCCTTGACTTCGAAGTATTTGTAGGTAGGGTTCTCGTAGCCGTTGATCTGCATGTTGGCCACGTGCCGCTCCTCAGGGGTGGGAGCAACGGCTCCTGTTTGCTCCACCTGGGAAAAGACCACATTGTTATTAACACTCGAATCGAACCCATTCCATGCTCCGGCGTTTCATTCACTCTGAATATTGTGGTAACAAATCTAATAATAAATTATTCTGTATCGATAGTTTATATTATAAGAACTAGTTTAGGTTTTAGACAAATTCGACCAAAGCATTTGTCCAAAAACCAAAATGTAAAATGTAGAGAAAGAGAGTTTATGAGGAACTGTAATTTAGTTTCCAGTAGTGTACCTGTACGAAGCCCTGCGCCGCGGGGGCGCGGTCGCGGCGGCGCGCGACGGCTAGGGCGACGGCTGCGGCGGCGGCCAGGGCGGCGCCCCCCACGCACAGCGCGGGGTACAGCGCGCCCGTGCCGGAGCCCCCAGCCGCCGGCCCGCGGACAGTGTAGCCCTGGAACGATATTACCTCGATTATATATTATGTATGTTGCCGAGTTAAAGCAGTGATAGCCGTGTAGTTGAACGTTGGATTCCCGAACCGAGGGGCCCGGGTTCAAACCCCGCACGCACCTCTAGTCACGAAAAATTATGTGCGTATTAGAATTTAATTATCACTTGCTTCGGTGAAGGAAAACATCGTGAGGAAACCTGCACACTTGAGAGTATTGCATAATGTCCTCAAAGGTGTGTGAAGTCCGCCAATCCGAACTTGGCCAGCGTGATGGACTATGGCCTGTACTATGGCCTGAGTGGGACAGTTATGGGTTGTGATGATATTGCGAGTTTGTACAAACGGCCCAAGTGAAAACTTCTATACTCAAACTCAAACTCAAATCGTTTAAGTATTTCATGTAGGTATGATACATACACTTATGAACGTCAATGAATACAATATAGGTGCGTTAGACGATTTTTGGGAGCGGATATCTTAAGGGTCCGCGTCATCGACATGATGTAACGTAGAGAGCTGTGCCGGACTGGCGACACGCACCGGTTTGCTTATTTACATACTATTAAGTTATTTTCTGAAGTTTTAAGTTTTCACTTCTGTGAGCAGACCTCATGAGCATTACTGCCTCCGATTTTTTTTGATACCAAAGAACTTTCCAGGGTAGGTACCTTACGCTAACCTACTTGTAGCTGTGGCCTCACTCAGCTCGTATTTTTTGATAGCATCTACAACTAACAAGCAAGTCTACTTACAGGTTGCGAGTGCTGCAGTTCATGTTTGAGAGCGTGCGCCGGCGGGGGCGGAGCGCGCTCCTCGGCCTGCTCCAGAGCTGCGCGCAGGCCTTCGCCCTCGGTCTGGTTAACAATCCAATACTACAGCTTCATTTAAAATCCATCTCTAACGTTTTTGTAGTAACATTCATTTTGAAACTCTAAAGTTCAAAGTCGTTACGTGATTGTAATGTAAGTAGAAAGTACCAAAGTAATTGAAAGGATAATTTACAAATAAATACAGAGGAATTCAATTATGAAATACAACGATTTGGTGAAATAAATGTCACCTAATACCTACAGAATTAGATACGGAGAAGTACAAACAGATTTGGGTTTGTTGGATCACAAGCCGTCGGGTAATGTGACCTTATAATTTTATTATTTGACCTCACGAATGGGGCAGCAATTATTCCTATTCATTTACCTCGCTAGTGGATCGTCGGCTGGAGGTTTCACCAATTTCGCCGGTCTCAGTCTCGCTCTCAATGGCTTCAGTAGTCAAGTTTGTAGCCATTTCCTGCAAAATCATATGATAGGTTATAGGTTATATTATGTCCACATGAAATGAATAAATAAATGCTTTTGTTTTGGTTTGTTTACTAAGATATTTCAAAAGTTGTTTTTTTATGGTTGTGAATCGATCGTAGTTCGGGTTCGATTTAAGGCAACTTTTTTCATTCATTAAGCCATATCGAAGGCGTTTGGGCTGTATCAGACTATGCAAAAGAATCGATCAAACAGTGAGGTGGAGTTACACTCAGTGTCTTCTCAGGTAAGAGGAAAACCGTGCATTTGAGGAAGCCGTTAACAGGTTGAAGACAAACTTGATTCCTGGTACTCACAGTAGTCGTAGTCTCCTGCGTGAAGGGTGCGCGTGTGGTGAAGTCGTGGGCCGAGGTGGGCGCGGGGGAAGGCGATGGGGTGGGGGAGGGGCTGACGCTGTGAGTGGTCGTGGTTACGTCGTCCGTCTCGCTGGCCTCGCTGGCTTCATCGTCCACTTCATCGCTTTCCTTTACGCTGATGGAGGTCTGGAAGTAAAGAGTTTTTACACCAGGCCGAAATTACATGCAAAGTTCATTTCATGAAGCTCACAAAATAGCTGCTTGAAGTGGCAGTGGACCGGCTATCTAATTCAATGGAACTAATAAATCAATCATTCAATATCCTTACATCCACCCTTTCAGGCAATATTACGTGTTTTCCTTGCATGCCCGAGAGCCAGTAATAACCGGCTCTCGTATTATGCTTGGCCTACAACGCGTCGGCATTCATTTGTAGCCATTTAGTGGTGGAAGTGATTATTTACATGAAAGATCTTTCACCTATCTTCTTTCTTGACCAGCAAAGTGTCAGTGATACTTTTGCTGACCATTTTTTGACCATAAGACCATTTACCATCAGGTGCTTCGTCTGCTACTTTGTCGGCCATTCGCATGAAAAAGTAAGTAGTTTGTTTGCGTGTCGCGAAGGAGTGGAATTCCTTACCTGCGTCAGTGTTTCCGTCTACGCATGATGTGGGAGTCTTCAAGAGGAGTGAATAGGCTTTATCTAAATTAGTGCGCTCAACACCTCAAGGACTTCATCGCCACTTACCATCAGGTGGGATGTTTTCAAGAAGTAAGAAGTAAAACAAAAACCACAATCATTACCCTGGCCCGTTCGTTCTGGATGTCCTGTCGCTGCCGGGTACGTTGATCACGCTTGGCGCTAAGTTGTTCACGGGCAGCCTGTTCGCGCTGCACTTCAGCTTCAATGCGGTCCAAAAGCAGTTCCTCGGCTTCGGGAGTCATCGACATCAGGGAGACGGCCATGTCGTCCTTGGATTGCATCGACTGAAACAAGAAGAGGATTTATTAGAAACCTCTTATTGTGAACAATGTTTCGAAAATCGTTATTCGTAATCGTAATTAGTTAGTATGAAGTGATTTTACCAGAGTACTTCAATGCTTATTGATGGAGTAGGTAGTGCCTTAATAAAGGTTCGAAAGTTTTATGATCTCACTACGGTTAGTTATAAGTTGTAGGTACTGAATTATGTATTCTTTTTCACCTGAACGTAGTCTTCAATGGCAGTTCCAATATTAGTGTAGAGGTGGGGGCGGCGGCGAAGTGCGGACAGGGCTCGTTGGAGGGCGCGATCGGCATCCTGAATAACAAAAAAGATAACGTCTTGCTGGGAATCGAACCAGGACCCTTCGACCGGCGGGCCGGCACGGTAACTATAGCGGCATTCAGGCCTATTCGGCATTAATCGATCCATCATACCTGAAGGCGGTCGGCAGCGCTGGCTCGCTCAGCGGCAGCTGCCTCCCGACCAGCAGCGGCAGCGCGCCGCCACGCAGCCAGAGCCCCGCTTCGCTCAGCAGCAAGTGCTCGGACCAGTCGCTGCAGGCACTTTTGGACGCGGTGGGCCTTGGAGACAATAGATATGTTTACTATCCACTAGCCCAAAGACTTTAGTTATGAGTTAATGCTTGACAAGAACCTAGGTGATTGATAGGTAGTGCAGATGAAGTCCAAGATTGCAGATTTTGGATCGTCTAAGGTTTGTCCTGTGACTATGGGAAGTATAATATATCACCATGCCATAAAAACTTTAACGTAATGAGCAAATATTGCATCTAAAGCGTATATTTATAACGTCATGTTACTGTGTGATGGTGACACTCACATTTGGCGGGGTGTCGCGGAGAGAGCGGGTGTAGCAGGCGAGCGCGGTGCGGCGGCGTTGAGCAAGATGGGCCAGTACCCGTTGTTGATGCAGAGCAGCCAGGCGACGGCGTTCAGCCACTCCCTCCTCTTCCAAAGACTGAAACAGTTTTATTGTGGTGAGGAGAATAAATCTTTAGATAAATAAACGAAATAACTAAGAAGGAAGCACAAAAAAGAACAAATCTCACACACCCTTGAGTGAGTTGTCCATACGAGTACGTACAAAGGTCATTATTACCTGTACATTAGCCTGGAACTTGGCGGTCATGCGTTGTCTGAAGGTTTGCGCGGCGGCGGGGTCTGACGCCATCATCTGTTGGTAGCGGTCCTCCAACTCCGACCATTCGCGCATCACCTTCGTAATCTGAATAATTTAGTACACGGATACAGGCAGTTCTGTCGTCTTAAACAAATTTAGATGAGCGATTGTGTGTCTTACTGAATTTATTGATAACTGTTTACTTGTTGTTGTTGTTGTTAACTGTTGATAATTAACAGCTACACAATATCTATTTAGATGATGGTTGACAGTAATCTTTAACGTTATCGTTATCGAAGTGAATTATCGAAGTTACCGGCCTGTCAGATAATAGTTATAGTATTGTAACATTTGGGACTTTTCATAATGATAAATACATACGATAACGAACTTATTATTTGAAATCATAATAATTTTATCTATACAATAAGGAATCAAATGTCGTTATATTTTTCAAGATATTTTATTATATGGCAAGAAGAATGTGAAATGGTGCGAAACTCACCTTTTCACGGTGGGTCTCTTCAAGACGTTGTTGGGCATCCTTGTAGCTCTGGTGCTCAGTGCGAGGGTCGAAATGAGAGAAGTATGGATCAGATGTTGCAGTTGAAACCTGTACAAATAGATAAAAGAAATAAAAGATAGAAATTTGTAGTCTTCCCAGCGTCGTAACATAACATCAGTGTCGTATCGCTTCCATCAATTTTTTAGCTGAGTAATAATATCAAAGACTCTTATTAGACATCAAATTCCAGGAGACCTTATGAGAAAAAAAAAGGATTTGATCTTTCCCATTTACATTCGCCTTATTTAGTTATAACTTTAGTAAAAAACAAACATACGGTCGTAGTGGTAGTGCTGGTAGTGGTAGACGTAGTGGTCGATGGTGAAGAGGAAGTTTCAGGGCGCGGCCAGGCGTTGTCGTCTCCGTCGGTGTAATCGTCGTCTTCGGCGTCGTCGTCGCCAGAGAGATCGGCATCCTCGTCCGCGTCCATATCTGGAATTGATCAATGTGTTTGGATAAGATTGAGAATAAAATTATGTTTAGTAGAGTCAAAGAGATTATAAGAGAGAATACTAATGAATAAATCTCCATATCTATCGTCTCCCGATAAATCATCAGTCGAGATAGTTATTATATTATAATTTTTTACGATATTTTCAATAAACTACTCAAATACTTACCTATTTTATTTTTTCTTTTGCATATTATTAAGCAAATATTAATTTGCCTGCATTCTGAGTTAATATTCTACTTTATTACATTAACTTAAGTTTCACTTACCATCATCAGCGTCATCATCATCATCGTCGTCGCTCAGGTTAAGCGTGTCATCATCGTCATCAGTCAGGGCATCTTCATCATCAAGAAGTTCATCGTCACGCTCGTCCATCGCAGCGGAGGCAGCCAACATCTCTTCACCGCCGGGACTTACTGGTACGCCGACGTCCATTGGTTTGTGCATTTTGACATTTTCTGTAATTTCATAGTATCACCTACATAATACGTTTAAACTTTCCTAATCCTTAATAAACTAAATAATATAATTAGCATATTATTACTTAACGAATATGTCTCATAGTGTATGCGTGTTATTGTTGGGAGTACGTCTAATGGATTAGCGAGAAAACATTACAATTAAAATTTTAAAATCGTTAAAAATTACACTTACCCTTAAAATGCTTTGGGCAGCAGACAAATTCGACGCCAGAGAAGAGGCTGATTCCGCAAGGAAGGAGCATAGCGAAGGTCCTCAAGCGAAGGCCCCGTTGGGCGCAGGCACGGCCGGCGGTAGCGTTCCATCTCGCAAATTGCCAACAGCGGCTTTGGTTGTGGATGTGGTCGAACAGGCAGCTCTCGGGGACCAGCAGTGCGTCCGATTGGAATGGACCTTCTGCCACCAAAAGTCATTGTAGTGAAAGTGAAACTTTTTAAAAGGCATAGTGAGTTAAACATTTATTGATTACATTACGTTAAATGCTTCTACGCAAATTCAACAAACCTACATACATTTTCATCAAGTGATAAGTTCTGAAGACAAACTTCTGTTTTACGATATTTATCGATAACTTAATCTAAATCACTGACTTGTAGAGTGGTTGTTGACTGGGAGAGAATGCGCTTGGCATTAAGCTTTTTTGGCTTTTTTTGTGTACTTTTGTATGATGCATAAAGTTTTCAATAAATACATATATACAGAACAGAAACCCATTAAATCTTTACTACGCATTATATCCAGCTTGGCTCAATGATATGTATAAAATCTTTCAAACGTATTGCATACGTACCAAGACAGCGGAAAGGTTTGACCCATCGAGTAACCTTGCATTTGGCCGCATTTCCCGAACCAAGCTTGCACCAGTTGCTGACCTTCACGTAATGGGAAGCTTCAACGATGTTGGTGATATCGTGGCTAGGGAACACCTGAAAAAAGCAACTTTATTATCTCAAGTTCCTTTACACTATTATAAATTGATGCAGGAATTAAGTCTGAACTATTCATGTGAAGAATTACGATGAATGGAAAATAGTATTTATGTCAATGATGGAGAAGGTAGATTTAAAGATGAATGCTGCTTCAATATTAAAGGATGAAAATTATGTATCTTACTGAAAATTCTATTCATTAGATAATTTACCATCTAGTTCTATACATAAAAAATATGTAGGTAAGTGATTGCTGTCTGTACATGAAAGATATGTGCAAAAATACTAGAGGTCTTTATTAACGCAAAAGAACCCAAAACAATGATTTTTAGGATTTTGTCTGTTCGTCTGTGTTGGGATTGTACGCGCTTATCTTTGAAACGGCTTAACCGCTTTGGGTGTGGTTTTCGCTAATATATTATGGTCGTTTGTTTTATTTCAATCGGTTTATAAATAAACAAGTTATCTCAGTTTAAAGAATCATACCTAATAATTTCCGAATGTGACGAATCACGATCGAAAGGATCTGTTTAATCTCTTACCTTTTTGCAGTAGTCCAGGATTTCCATCTTGTCCTTAAGGCAGTTGTGGGGCTTGGTGGTCAAATCGGGGGTCCATCTTCCTGCAGCCGACATATATTGTGGGTGGTAGGATGATCCGGTTTCGCAGAGCACTGCTACCTGTGGTTCCGCCCCATTAGTTGCCTGTAAGGAAGAAAAATAAATATTATTAATCCAGATAATTTATGTTGTGTTAACGCCCGGCAGCTTGCGTTAATCCATTAATGTGTTAAAGCCAAACAGATAATCAAAATATGAAATTGTTTATTTTATGGAAAGTAACAAAATTTTGTATTAACGGAAATACACAATGTGGCGGACATACTCTGTTCACATAAACCACGATATCTTAGTCATATCATATTCATCTGTGATTATCTAAAGAGCAAGTCCACGACAATCGATACACTGTAGGACAGACTCAGACTGTACCTACAGATGAGGACGCAAGACGAAATAACGGAGACAAATGCTGTCCAGCCCTAATGTCTAGACAAGCACATTGCTCTCAGATCTAAGTACCTTTTGAGACGGTCGTTGTTCGCGACTACAATTATAATTGGCAAGTTGTATATCTCAACCTTTTGTCATGAAGGATTTTCACGGTAAGACGCATGTTTCTAATTCGAGAATAGGGACAAAGTTTGTGAACCCTCACTAAACCCTTCTTACCTCTCTCCTGCTTAACCTTCAAGACATGTTTCATATTCCAAAACTTCTCTTGACATTTAGTACTTACAGACTTTTATAACCCACAAGTTATATGGAAAATATTATCATAATTTCTGTACCATCTTCCAATTGTACAGTCCGGATTTATGACTAGCCAACGAATTTAAATTTGTTATTTAAAGTTGTTTAGTATTATATTGATTCTAATGATAGATATATAGGTAATCTGTAACGATTACCTATATTTTAAATAAAGTTATTAAACAATAAATACATTCTGAAAAATAAAACTGGCGTACGCCTGCAGTGTTCACAAAGTTCATTGCACCCGATACTTAATCGCTTTCCATTAGGGCCATTAGTAAACAGTACACAAGCGTTTTATTTAAAATCAATATCTACATTGTTGAACTCTGTATGAGCTCGAGCAGTGTTATCAATACCCACGCGAATAAAGTATTAAAATGGCATGGTTAATATGGTTTATTAAATATCATGGATTAGGTTCAAACTTTTACCAGTCCACTAAGAAAAAATGTCTCTCCTAGTAGACGAAGCCTAGATCTGTCCTCACCATTCTCTAGTACGAAATGATGGGCGTGTTACTAGCCAATCCAAGTGTTGGATTTTTTTATGACATCTGAATTTCCCAACGTTGGCTACGTCGGCTTAAAGACTATGATTGATATCTAGCGATATATAGCGTGAGATTGCCATCTAGCGATAACCAGCTGTACCGACGCGGCTATCTAGCTAGCGATAACAACCAGTTGTAAAAGGAACAGAGAAGCATCGGAACGAGCCACTAGCACTACAACTATATCACAACGGTCACTCGTCACGACAATAGTCGGTCACTTAGGATCAAGCCGTCGGGATATGACCGCTTTTATACTAAGCGTTGTTATGACTTCATAGTAAATCATGTTAAAATTGCTTAATACTGTCCATACATGGCTTAGATATGAGCCATTAAGCTGTAAACTTCAACAATTTAAAGCAACAATAAAGAAAAGTAATCGTAAAATTTCTAATTGTAGAATTCCACAATCCGATTCAAAATTCTATTTTTATAGACTGTCAAGCTGTGAATGTTTTTAACACGTTCGAAACTCCGTGTTATGACGAAAGGCGGGCCTCAGGGACGTGTCGTTTGAAAATAAAGGATGATAAATTGTGTGTTTGTGTGTGACAGCGGTCGGCAATCCACCCTCGTATAAATAGGGTTAGCTAACGGAAATTTGGAAACAAAACAGAACCCATTCGATGTTGTAAAAAAGTTAACTTTAGGGTTTCGGTTTTACGAGATAAAATAATATTAGCGTAACGTTAAAGCGAGCCTTTTGTCATAATATAATTTATACGTATAACATAATATTTTTGGTGTGATGAGTTTTATCCATTCTTCAGTTTAAGTTAATCTTTGCTCGTGGGGCACCCTATTAATGGCGCCTGGTTCTTTCTATGGGAGGTCAATGTGCTAGGAAGTCTGGGAACCAACCGACATAACCCCAACGGCACTTTTGGATGGTGCCTAATACTTTTATTCATCTAAAATCACCGCGTCGACTTACCATCAGATGGTTCTTACCGTCAGCACTTACCTATATCTGGTATTTACAATAAAGTACTTTTGAACCACCCAAATACAATAAGTGAAGTGACTGTCAATATGAAAGATTTTTTTAATTAAAAGACAGCTTCGACATCTCCCAACTTGAACATAATCTTAGAGTAAAGTACGAGTAAAAGAATTTTTCATCAACAATTCCAACTTAACCCGAACGCCGAAGCTTTACTAACCCTGACTATAATCGTATAAAAATAACTCGAGTACGGTGTTCGTTTCCTACGCGCCGCATATCTGTCTGATTAAATTCCTTACGCCTGTCCGGACATTCAAGAATGTTACCGAAGTAACCTAGTTAGGAGATTTAACTGGTAATAAATATTTACTTAATAAATTGTATTATTGTATAATTATGTGATTCAGTATGATAATAGAGATACAGATGAACAAGATGATCTTCATTAAAATATTTATTTATGACCGAATGAAGTAAAAATCACGTTTGCGACGTTTGCCTTCATTTATTTTACAGGATTTGATACCGAGATCCCGTATTTCAAGATCCCGGTGTCATTTCGGTCCTGAATCTTCGGGCTTAAATTTGACAAATCCTAGGGTTTACAAGATTAACAATATTTTTTACAAAAATTATGAAAATATTACGGGAAACGAAATGCTGAATGCATACCTTATTACTTGTCTACAATCTCGGATCTATTCCAGGATACCGAAATTTGGTTTAAATCCCGAAATTTCGGGATTAGAAGAGTATGTCGGAGTTATATTCTTTAGCATCAAGTTATTAAAAACTCATTGTATTGCAAGTGTCCTTATAGGTCTTACAATTGATAATGCCTGGATCACAGAACACCGTAGTGACCCAGCGTAAAATGGCAGGCAAAAGATGTTTAGAGCAAACAAATGAGCTAAAAACTAAAAATTTTTGAGAGAAGGGTTGATTACATTAAATGTTAAAGAATTGTAACAAAGTACAGAAACGACATTGCGAAAAAACGAAAGGTAAATAAACGCTACATCCAATAATAATCTCAATATAACTTTGTAGCGTCACCACGCAAACCATGTTGCACCTCATTCTGGATACATTCAAGACCTCCGTGCTGATTTTCATTAATCTATTCATTTAAAAAGTATCACCATCATTAAACACTGTCAGTCAGTAAACACTGAAAACATTAGTTTTATAACTACGGAGGTAAATAGTAAGTGTTATATATTATATTGTTATAAGTAAAGCATTTTGAATTTAATTTTTCCTAGTGTCCTGTAGCCTTGCCTTGTAAATCGTTTTACGACCTGACTTAGTCTTGTTGACTCATCCAACAGGCTGCACAAGTTGCCAACTCGCTTCGACTTGCTACTTCACAGTTAATTGCCGACTTTTCGTTCCGCTGTTCCTCCTTTTTATCTCCTTTTCGGTTAATTAACTAAGAGTGCTCTTGTTTAAACTACAAACTTGCCTTTTTGTAGACTTCTTCCGCTTCCTTTAGATTTGCTATTTTGTTCAGTGCTTCCCTGTTTATATTTGACTACGTTTATTGCTTTTTTAGCATGGATGAGTAGTTCTAAATGGATAGGATTAAATTTTAATTTCAAAAGCAAAATGCTATTAAAACGTACTTTGCTTTACTGCGATATTATCTGAAGAATCGTCTGTAGAACCTTTTTTTCCTTGCTTATTATTAAAGCCCATATCAGTCTATGTGCTATCCTGTAGGTATAAGAGAACGAGCCTTTTTTACTGGAGCCAAGGTAGACTACTACGGAACGGTTGTCATGTCGGATCGCCGTCCCAAGGGTCCTGGGTTCGATTCCTAGCAGCTGTTCTCGTTCTGGGTGTGGGTGTTCTTGTCTTTGTGTGTTGTCCATGGCGAGGCACAGGGCATGCACAACATAACTTGAAGCAAGAGTCTCATTTGGAAACCGAATAACAACTAAGAATTACTGAATGGTATATACGAGTATTTGAACGCGCAAACATTTCACATGAGTTCATGCCAAACCTTCATCAACTAACCCGTGGTTGGAAGTCAGACGAAGGTAATTCAATAAGACCAACTTTTCAACACCTGTCCGCTATTGCGATGATGGCTTGACGTTATACGATGATAAGGGGTTAGTGTTAGGTATTTTCGCAATGTACATACGAGTAGGTACTATATCCAGTTGAGTCTTCTATGTTTAAAGACAGACGGGTGAAAATAATAATTGACGATGTGAAGAATGAATAAATCATACACAAAAAACCGACTTGAAAAATTGTTAATTTTACATCAACATGACTGTAGGTAATAAAATGAGTAAGTAGGTACCTACATTATCAAATTAAATTGAATACGCATTATGATATCTCAAAAACTCAAAAACTGCTCTAAATTTAAATGGAACAAAATGACAAGCAGCAGCTTTCGAATATAAAAAAAAGGATCGTCTTATTCCAATCGCTTAGAATTTAAGCGATTGGAATAAGACGATATTATTGTTGGAACTTCATATTGTATCTTGTGTCAGGTGAAGAAAGTTTAAAATAATAAAATCTATTGCGATGCAAGTTGCTATATTGCACGAAATATTTTACAGAACAAAAGTAAATATGTAAAGTTTACAAACATAGCGGTACTTTAAATTTATCGTAGTAATACTCTTTTGATCCTTGTTATGCACAGTCGGGCACGTTGTGATTACACTAGTTAGCTCGTTAGTGCTCGACAGTAAGTTTCACTTCGTATTTGTGAAACAAAATTCCGAAGCAACGGTCATCTGAAATTGTCTCTAGTAATAAGAGAAAACTACAAAATTAACGTCGTACTTAAAAAATTAAAAAATAGTGTTAATAATATTTTAAAAATAATTCTTTAATATGGTTTAAGTTTACCTATCTAATTAAAAATTAAAAATTTACTTGTATACCTCTTTCAAATAAAGTCCTTTCGTTTGATGCACCATGTGAATCATAAGGTATTTTTCATTATCAATTTCGTATAATTTGCGCCCTAATTCTTTATGTGTACCAAGATTTCGAGAGCTTTTATTTTCAAAGGGGTGAGAATCAACTTAAGCATAATATTTTATGTTGACATATAACTTGATTTCTAACACAATTACTCTTAAATTTCACGCCAAAATGTCCCTTAAGTCGTGAGGTGTACTAAAATTGAAATACGTTGGAATTGCCACTCTGCCACTTCGGAGCACTAACGCTCTAATAAATTCCGAAATTTCCGCTCTTCCAGTAAAGTATTATGGAACGTAGCGTCCTGTCGTGACGTTAATATGTTTCAAATAGACCCTTCTCCATATTATGACGCTCTTTTGCAATATAAATTTATTTTAACGTCATTTTAAAATCTCCTCTAAAGTGTTTCAATGTCTTATCAGCTGTCCTTTCACAAATATTGTTATATTTTCCTCCTATATAATAAGTTAATAGATTTCCAACTTCTTAATTATAATTATATTTTATTTATAATTTCACAAATATCAAAATCGACGAATTCTGGTTTCAAGCAGCCCACTCATTGACTTATCATTACTAAGACCACTTAATATATTAAAAATCCAATCCAAAAAGCTCGTATTCTTCATAATACGGAAACAACAAAATAAAAATGGATATATTTCCAAAATATTTTTTTGCAATTTCAGTTATGAACTGGGCAGTTAATAATCGAGCTGGGATTCACCGTGACGTAATATCAACCCTAATATTACTTTTCGATTGAAGTTGTCATACTTTAGTCTATTGTACTTGTATATCAAGTATGTACCCTATTGCAGGAATCGACAACTAAGTGCAAACTCCGATACTCGATGGAAACTTCTGTTGAATTCGTACGGGGAAATGTAATATTGTCTCGCAGTTTCACAGGGGAAAACAATGTCTTATTGGATTTTGTACTTGTCTTATATATAAAATTCTCGTTTCACAATGTTAGTTACCATACTCCTCCGAAACGGCTCGACCGATTCTCGTGAAATTTTGTGTGCATATCGAGTAGGTCTGAGAATCGGCCAATATCTATTTTTCATACCCCTAAGTGTTACGGGTGGCTCGCCCTAAAGCATTTTTCTTCATTTTTTGGACAAATTCTTTATTGGTTATTTTTTTATGGTGTGGCATAAAAAAAATACACATATTCCCAAATTTTTCTTCCCTACTCCCACCCCTCAAATTTAAATCGCGCTATAAGTAATCTATATAGCGGAACAACGTTCGCGGGGTCAGCTAGTCATATATAAAGTTAAATGCGTCCAACATTGCATGCGTCATTTTGAAAAATGAGCACAAGATTCACCAACTAGAATGTCATCTACATCACTAGTATTATAATTATGGACGTCAATGGTAAATGTATCTCATGTTTAAAGTGGCGGGTGGAGTCCTTGGAGTTATGCCCCTAGTATCCTACATATCTGAAATTATATGTGTTGGTTACGAAGTATGAATCTTTATTATACGATTTCCAGACTTTTCTTCGTCTATTAAACTAAACAGTGGTTAGCTCTCAGAGAATGCATTAAGCTTGCCATTTACGATTGCCATTTTACGATTGCCATTAGGTTCCGCTCATAAATTCCTTTAAGAAATGTATTTCCTATGTTCTTTAAATATTTCGTTTTCCTGTCTGTATCGCATAAATTCAAAATTCTAGGATTATCGAACCTATTTTTAGATTTCGTCAAACCAGACTTTGATTACACTTTTGGCTTATAATCTCAAGTCGATCATAAGTCAATCTTAAGAGTCAATCCGTTACTTACGGTACATTCAATACTCTTATACCCTGTATTCAAATGAAACCCTAATCCTATTCGAAATTGGCTGAAGGACTGATGTTAAAGGTACATACAACAGCTTTATACATTGTAGGATTATTACCTAATGCACGTGTGAATAGATTCTAACTTAGCAAAATTCGGAGGTTGTTTAGTTAACTTCATACATATTCCAATATCGCATTATTTTTTAATATCGTAGTTGAATTGAAAACTGTCAAAGTTTTTACCGGATAACGTTATTGACCTGCTTATATTGACCTAATTAAACACGAGGGACGAGTTACAGCATCACTGCAATGCGTATTTATCTTCTATTACTTTACCTCCGTTATAAATGAAAATATTCACTCGTGGTTTAAATCTACGTACATTATCGCAGTGAATATTTTTTCATGACAAAATATGGCAAATGAAGAGGCCGCTTGAATTTAGCGGACCTTATCCTTACCCATAAGGATATGATTGATATTATGTTGCTAGCTGAAAAGAAATCGATTAGAAACTGGACAAGATCACTCAATACAGGGAAAACTTTTTAAGGTTTTGAAGGATATTCATTAATTTATTTATTACCACGCTTTTATTATATCAAAGGCGTACCCACTTACTATATAAGTATTTACACAATTGAAAATCCATAACAACACAAAACACATAACAAATTGCTTTGTATATATAGAAATAAAGTGTATTAACAAAACAAATAACCACAATTCATCCATTGGTAGCGATCAGAAACATATACAACAAATCAATTTGTTTGCTGAAGCTTTTGATATATGAAAGGGTGCAATTGCATTCGCGGAATATTGAACATCGTTCGAGTTCTGAAACTATTGATGGTTTACACGAGGCAAATAAATGTATCCAGCAAATGGAAATACTGAAGATGCGACTCGCTCACTCCCTCGAGATGTCGGCATGCATATTAATTTTTGAGATAGCTTTGTGTTTACAGTTATGTTGCAATGGATAGATATTTCTTTGTTTACATTATTAAAACCTAAGTGGCAGAAAAGGTGGACGTGTGGTACAGGCATTCTCGACCAGTTAATCTTAAGATTAAGTAGAAAACGGCGGAGAAATGACAGAAAAATAAATGGCGCAATGGCTACTATGCTGGATTGTCGTTGCAAAGGTCCTGGGTTGGATTTCCAGGTAGGTAAAAATTATTTAAGGTTTAAGTTTCTCTTCTTATTCCGTAGTGTGGGACTATGATTGTTTTGCTTTATTTACTTTCTTCATGATTTATCGAATCTAGTTGTAAACGAATTGTAATAAGACATACCATTACAATTTATCAAAAAGACAGCAAAAACACTAGTTTCTTCTTTTTTGCTATCATGGCAAAATCTTAAAAAACACGTCTTTAATAGCGGTTAGTAGTCGTCAGCCCGGGCCACGCTTCGGAGAGCTTATTAAGCAGAATGGTTGGATTATTATCATTAGATGCCATTAAGCTTAATCGAAGGTCTCGGGACATTTGGAATGGACATCGAATCTTCCATCAATCCACCCTGGACGAGAGCTGAATATGCTTTAGTTGTTAGTATGTTTAGTAAGACCTAGTAATTCGTGTACAATAATTAAATTTTCATGTTTGATCACGTGACCCAAAACATGCGGCTTGGCTGAATGACGTCACGTGCTTATAGTCAATGAAGTATTGTACAGACAGCTTTGTTTATTTATTTATGCAGTATTATTGTTTTGGCGGCTTTTTTGTTCATTTAGACTTTGGCGATTTTCATAGATAATAGAGATATTTACAAAGAATTAAGCAAACTGCATAATGTTTTATGTTATATTGAACAATTTGAGATATTTTTCTAAAATCTGTCAAATACCCTATTGTATTTCGAATATAGAAACTGGGCATAAAACAATCGAGATGGCTTAACGACTATTACGAGTATAATTACAATTACCAAAACCGTCGTTTTTACATTCCCACCGAAGCACGAAAACGTTCAAGAATTTTTTGCCACTGGCGGTTACCCATCCAACTCTGTCGATGACTTCGACGCAAGCCGTCGGACTAAAAGCGCTTCCAGACATTAAATTGCGTTTGATTAATTTGTCTGATAAAACCCTTAAACAGGGACCACAATGTTAAATATTGGCGGTTGAGTAATCGGGAAGGGCTCTCGACATCAATATTGTAATTTGCTTGCAAGCTGTAAATCCGTCTTACAATAATAATAAATCGTGTCGTCGGCAAGATCGAGGGCTTGGAATGAAGCTCGTTAATCATGCTGCGTTAACGATAGCTGTAAATAAGCTCGATGTAATACAACGTAGTATCTTGCCAGGCGTTTACAAAAATAATGATTTTTTTACTAAACTGTCTCTTTACTTTACTCATCTGTAAGCAACCACGACGTAAAGAAAATGCCAAAAGCAAATAAAAGCAAAATTATTGTAAAAATGAATTTTAACGCTTATAAATATAAGTTTATTTTGTATTGTTGTCGTTATTAGATATCCATTTACATAAAGCAAATCATTATTTTATTGTTCAATGAAACGTGGTGTATTAAGTTTAATTACATTTCCTGAGCTTAGACTTAGAATAAGAATAAGTACCTAATAATAAGAATAAGTACCTATGTGAGTTCGCTGCGGCTATCCAAGTTTATTATATCTTTTAGTTTCTCCTAATGCCAGTGAATTTATTTCTATTAAGTTATTTCTCATTACTAAAAGCTGACATTATCGCAACCCACATCTTTCCCACTGTTGGGCTCGGGTCTCCACTGTCAATGATGAACAGGCGATAATCCACCACACTAGCCAAGTACGGATTGGCAGACGTCACAAAGCCTTGAGAACGTGAAGAACTTTCTGGTGTGCAGGTTTCCTCACGATGTTTTCCTCCACCGAAGAAAGTGATTATGTATTAATTTCTAATAGTGAAAATCATGTTCATACCATTTAAATGCCACTTAACAACTAATAAACTAAAGTATTGAAATTCCCCACCAGAAAAATAAAGATTTTACTTTAAGTATTCACTCGGAGCTCTGGAAGGAATATTTAAAATGCTTTTAAATCGCATTAGAGGCGAAAGAGCATTAACGTACGTTGGGACTTAATGGTACTGCAGACGCTGTGTGATTTTAATATAAGGTTTTTGATGTTATTTTCTATTACCGATTTCCATTAATTTTATCCTCAGTATTATAACATATAGCTCTTAATCTACGATATATATCTCCGTCATTAACCACTTGCCAGTTAGTTGCTCAATCATGTCAATAAAAAATAACAATTACGCTCAGAGACGCTCACAGTCCGAGTGATAATTATAAAATGAATACATGAAACATTTCTTACTCTCGTATTGAGGACAAAAGCCTTGTTCTGGTAACCCTGGTCACCCTGATGACTATTTACGGTAAACAGTTAATTAAATAATAAAAAGTTGAAAGTTTTACATACAATCACAATCCTGAAACTGTATAACACAAATTTTCGGGTAGCAATAAACACGCCAAATTAACATTAAACAATCAATAGAAAAATAATATTTCATAAATAATCGATCCCTTTAGTAGATA
This sequence comes from Ochlodes sylvanus, assembly GCA_905404295.2. Lineage (NCBI taxonomy): Eukaryota > Metazoa > Arthropoda > Insecta > Lepidoptera > Hesperiidae > Ochlodes > Ochlodes sylvanus. The sequence goes on along the minus strand of FR990138.1, from coordinate 3,838,498 downwards.
TATCAGTACACTACAGACAATATCTAAAACTAAACCCTGAAAAGCTACAGAGTTGTAAAAAGGTGCAAAGACTGTTTAATATTGCATCCAGTTTATTGCTACGGTCAGCGCCACAAAACGACGAGTGTTCGATATTGGCTAAGTTCCCCGTGTTCGAGGGTAGAACTACAAAACTTTTGGAATTGTTGTTGGGGGAAGCAAAAAGACCTATTTCGGTTTACTGTCTTCATTCTACAAGTTTGTTTGCACTTCATGCAATTTTTCGTAACGTGTTTTCATTTTCAACGTGTTACATTTATTAGACATGAATTTTGTTTTGACTTCCACTGTCTACAATTTATTTATTCGTAAATTAGCAGCGAAGTAATCAGTCTAATTTGACTATCGGCAAGTACGAAATGCCACAACTTAATTAATAATTCAAACAACAATTCGTCAATATGTTAACAAAAACCATTTAGCCTTTAATGAAACAATTTTGGACAAAAATGCTGGGATTTTTTATGACGAACAGACAATTGAGAAATAGGGGGCGTATTATGAAAATATTGGAAATTAATTAGATACCGCAAACAGACTTTGTTTCTTATTGTTATTTATAGAGATGATGAAAAAAGAACGGAGAGAATCCAACGGAGCTGGCAAAGGTAATGTCAAGGAAGCCTTTGATGGAATTTTAAAAACTGCTTCAGGGACTGCTTGACTTAAAATTAAAGCCTATGAAAAGTTCAAAAATAACTTGTAGACAACTAAACAGATAGTCAACGTAATGATGCTCGATCTGCTACTCTCAAGTGCTCTCACAAATTGGCAAGCAAAGTGCTGCGCTCGACTTCTTTTTGCAACGCCAGGAAAATTGTTTCAGTTTTATATTGCAAGTATTTTATGGCTGTAATGATTGTAGATTGACGCGATTGAAGTTTAAACGGGAGCATTAAAGGTGTTCAGTATAAGAAAACCGTAATAAAATATAAGTCAATTTTAGATGCAACAACTGAATTATAAAATCTGAAGTAGATAATATTGCCAAAAAAGTAATTTTAAATGTCACTTATAAGTTGCTTTACTTGGTAATTAACACTTGCATTTGGTGTTTCAGTTATTATCAGTAAAGTTTTATGTGTAAATTATTTCAATATGTACTAGGAATACTTACTTCCAGTAAACTTCCAGTTTTGGTTTAAGTCTAAGTCTATAAACCATTATTAGTACTATCGATTATTATTTATTAGCGAATTCAAACCGATATCGAAGTGATCCCGATTCTGGATTTGAGAAAAGGTGAAAAAGAAAAACAGCGTAAAATAAAATACGGCGTGCAGCAATTCGCTGCTTCCAAAATACAGAGCATTTGAAACCGCTTACGCACGAGTGGTCTTTAAAGGCTTAAATTGATTTGAAAGCTAGAACCTTAAACAGCGTCAATAATCTAGCTAGGTCACTCGACGAATATGCCAGTCCATTTAAAATATATTCCAGGAATTCTCGAAGCCAGCTTTTTCATTAGTAGTAATCTCCTAGAAATGAATCTCACAGATCAGGAACTTACTAATAGAAAATGTTATTATAACAAACCATAATAATTATAACCAACAATCATAGTACTTATACATTTCTTGCCAAAAAATCAAATAATATGATCGCCGTATATTTTAAAGTTATAAAAATTTCCCTATCGCTAATAAGATTTAGCATCGTCCGAGTCTCTTGTCGACCATGAAATAGGTGCCGCACCAGTTCTAGGACCAGATTTAAAAATAATGAATGAATGAAAATGAATTAAAATATTTAACCAAAACATGTTAATATCAAATATTAAAATATATAGCTACGCTAAAACAGCAAATTCACGTGGGATGATGTCGACTGCGTGTCTGTAGATGAGCAGATCAAAGTAGACCTCGTCCTTAGATCTCATCGCATCGCTTTTTATGCAAATGTATGTAGATTGCCCTTCGTAGTGACGGGGCTGGCACCAAAGGCTATAGCAGAGATATTTTAATGGAATCACATTTATTTGAGTGTCTCTAAAGGATTTAGTACGATTTTAGTTATTCTTGTTGAGTTCGGCAATTAATCATTTTCGCAAATACTTTTCGATAAAATCAGGGTGTAAGTGGCTCCATCTATTTTTGAGTCCGTCTACTTAAATTGCTTGGGATGCACCTTGTTGATTACTGGAGGAGTCATGACACCAGGTCTTTACTGCCCGGAGGTCATTAGGCATTGTTCCACCCAATTTAACCCGACAGTAGTAATGTATGGGACCACTTACGATGCTCCCTTCAGTCATTTGTCGTGTATTGATTTTAAAACAAAATAATCTTGACTAAGGTACGTTTAAAACTGGCAAAGTAGATCTTAATTATGATCCTCGTATTCTTAAAATGTTAAAAATACATTTTAAAATTATTAAATGTTATGCGTTTAAATATTGACAAGCAAAAGATTGGATGTGTGATCACTTGATCGTTTAATTGCTTCTTTATTATTCTTTCCTTCCTATTCTATTATTTAGATGTAACCAGAAAGTTTCTTAAGAGTTTTACAAAATGTATAACTGAACTATTATAATAATTGAGTAAGAAATAAAAAAGTTGCCTTAATTCTTCACTTCAGTGTAACTTTAAAGAATAACAAAACGAAAGCTGAAAATTGTTCAGAAACTGCCAAGCTTTTTGTTTGGTCAACAATTATAAAGTATTTTGTACGTCATGCTTTAGATGTTTATTGTTAAATATTGACTTGAGATAAACTACCGTCTTGTTGCTTGGGAAATAGTTCAACATTTTTCCGTTAATTAAAAAAAAATCATGAATTTTTTTATATGAAATATTTTCATGAAATAAAACAAACCTATTTGTTTTAGGTTGTCACAATATTTTTCCAGAGCGGAGACATTCAATCATATTATTCAATAAAAGTTCCCAAATCAAGGCACTTTCGTTGGGCGTTTCTTTGTCAATAATACCTCGAAAGTCCGCGTGAAAAGTCCGCGGCTCCGGGATGACTTTCGTATAGATTCTGGAGACATGATAAATGGATAAAAGAGAATGACGCGGGTACCATTTGTCTTTTCCAAAGGCAAAGAAAAAGTTCTCTATATTTACATAATATGCGTCGGTTTAAATATTCAACCGGCATACCGAAGTTGCCAAGTCGCCGTTAATGCGAATTCAAAGACCTTTATTGCAAAACCGTCGATAGCCAAAGCGTATGGTTTGTTGTAGATATATCTTCGTAAATTTTGTGTTGAACTTACTTAAATCCATAAGTATATGTAATAAATTTGTAACTAATCAATTTCTGCATAATAAATTAGGTGAATAGACCACTTAAGTTAATAGCAATTGTGAAGTGATTGTGATCGGTTATGTTAATATACTTATAAGTAATTTATATTATTAATAACGTAATAGATCCCTCCTCATAATTGAACCACGCTGCTCCATTGCGGGTTGATATTTTGGTGGCCAAACCAAGTGCCGAAAACTTTTATGCTGCCCGGAGGCCCTCGACATGGCTTAACGATTGCTATTTAACAATTACAACGGGACCGTTGACTTTACATGTCTTGCGAATGGAAACACTCAATAAATTTTTGTCACTAGCGGTTACCCATCCACGCCTTGTGTTCCTTAACTCAAGAGATCTACGAAAACTTAAAAGATACGAACGCCGCCGGGCTATGAGCGCTTGTTCTTGAAGAATAACACCGAGTAAATAAAAGAATCTAAGAATAGTTTGAAATATACGGTAGCTAAGTAATATTGATTTTCCATCAGTATAGAGAATGTGAATTTGTCACGCACAAGTTTCTATCCTCGTGTTCGGAACTTTGAAGACTTGGCCAAGTTTGGTATTAACGTTTCTATATGTAGAAGTCCGCGGGATTCGACGGGACAAACTGTCGAAGTTTCAATTAAATTCTGTACAGACGTATTTTCCTGTATACCTACTACTTACATTATATTTGACAGACATACTGGGCATATACCACTCGGGCTCCTTTAGAAAATACAGGGATGTTGATATTGGTATTGATACATAAAAAACAGTAAATAACAGAGTAGCTCTGTATTTTAATCTGAAATTTTTACGTTAATGGTATTAAATTTCTTTTAATAATAATAATTTATTTCGAAAACGTTACTGTTCATTGCCCAGACAAGACTTATTTTCAAAAATATTTGGCTCATGATATGAGAAGGATTGAGTAGGCTATTTAAATACGAATAAAACGCTACTACTGCAAATTGAGAAACGTCATTTATTTTAATAAAAATTTGAGGGAAAGGATTAAGTATAAGTAAGTAATAACATTTTGAAGTGTGCCGCCGCGCCGCCAATATTTCTTGGTGGCGATCGGAGGCGCCTCCCCGCGGCGGGTAATGAAACTTTTGTCATTTTAATCACGTCCCGGCACGAGGCTCTGACGGGAATTAATTGGGTTTTATAGGATCGCTCCTAATATCTAAAATAGTTCTTTTGAATGTTAATGACGTGATGTAATTGTTTGTAACCTAGTTCTTCCATAAGTAGCCGACGAAACAGCAACGGCTGTGATAGCCAGATGGTTAGAACGATGGTATCTCGAACAGAGGAACCTGGGCTTGTATCCTGCACTGATGTGTCTCCTCCTACAATTTAATTATCACTTGCTTCGGTGAAGGAAACATCGAAAGATAAGATAACATTTGAAAGTCCTCCATAATGTTCTCAAAGGTGTATGAAGTCCACCAATCCGCACTTAGCCAGCGTGGTGGCCTATGGCCTGTATCCCCACATTGTGAGAGGAAACCGGCGCCCAGCAAGACGGTTATGGGTTGCGATGATGATGATGATGAGCCGACAAAAGAGCAAACAAGCCAACTGATGGTAACTGGTCATCTTCGTCCATGGGCAACAGTAACACCAAAGACACGGATTTGTTGCTGGCGAAAAAGTAAGCGGAAAAAAGGAGACGAATTATTTTTGTCACTCGTTAATGCGACCGAAGCACTATACAACTTTACGATTTTAGAAGGAAGGTGGTAGCCTGAAGCATGCTACTATGATGTTTACCTGTTAGCGGACCATCACCAAAACAACGTTCGACCCACCCCAGTTTTCCTAGAGTCTATACACGTAGTTGCTAGCTTACCAGAATAAACAGCAATTTTTACGCACGCTCGCGGGCCATAAAAGAAAATAAATGAAACAAGCAAATCGGGTGTGTAATAACTATGCCAGCGTCTCGCTAGTATTGTTTAAACAAACTGTATAAAGATGATTTCATTTTATTTATGAGTCGCGAACAAGCCTTGCTTATTGCTTGATTAACTTTGTACACGGTAATAAAGTTGCGAAAGTTTATCATACGAAGTATTTCTGAACATAAATTATATTAATAAGAGAAGAGAAAACCTTTGCATCCTTTTTTAAATAATAATGTCTGAGTCTGAGCTTTGGTACCCATATTTAAAGTTTATTCGTAGAAGTGAAGCAAAATAAATGTACCCATATAGGCCATATAGCTAGATATCCTGTCCGTGTGTATGTCGCTAAACTCGTCCTCAACGGTTAGAATCATTTTGTGTGTTTGAGCCTGTGGGTGGTTTAGGTCCATATTTGGAACCGGTAAGCGCTTTTGTCGATATTTAATTTACTTCAGCCAAACTGAAGCCAAATTGAGTGACAATGTGAAGTAACTCTTTGACAGAATAAATTATGGTTTAATTTAGAGCCAAGAGTGGGTTTTGAATGCTAATAGGTAATTCTTATTCAGACAAGTCCATAGGTTGCTAATAAATAGACTTTTATTATTCTTTGAATTTAACATTTTTATGGAATTAACGTAGCGAACGAGCATGCAGCACCACCCTTCCGCTGCCTCCCACGACAACTGTGACTGACCTAGAACCAATTGTAACACATGACTACCTACATATTCTATGTATTTCACTGGTGGTAACTAACATGAATGATTGCTTGAACTATTCGACCATTTCAAGACCTATAACCGTCTAAACGGTCAAGGTTGGTCTACGGTCGGTAAAGCTCGCTATCGACGTTAATATTTTATGAGAAATGAAGGTCATTTTGCTCACTAAATTACACATACGACGTGCTATTTCAGTACTGATGCCATTGAGATATGTAAGATGGGCACATAGTATTTCTACCAATCCTCACATGGCCAACGTGTTGGCACATCACATTGTGACAGGAGACTCGAGCTAAACAGTGGGACAGTTATGTGATGCGATGATGATGAGTTAGACTTCGAATCCTGCGCTGCACTAATTTTCAAAAAGTATTATGCGTAATAGAATTTAATTGCCACTTGCTACGGCGAAGAAAAACATTGTGAAACTCCCTTCATATGAGAGTTCTGCATAATGTTCTCAAAGGTCCGGCCATCCACCACGGCCAAAGTTTTGGACTATAGTCTTGATCCCTCACGTTGTGAGAGGAGACCCGAGCCCCTCAGTGAGACAGCTATGAGATCCTATGATGATACTAATTTTTTTTTACTTACGATAAGTCAGTGCTTGATCATCCCACCTGATGGCAAGTGGCGATGAAGTCGTAGATGTTGAACGCACTAACTTATTAAAAGCCTATTCACTCTCCTCTTCAAGAAATTCATTTTATCGATTGGAGCGACTCCAAGGGGTAAAATGTCGATAATTCGATGAACCGCACGGCTATTAGGCAGTTATTAGCCAACATTGAAGTCTAATTACTGCCTCTCAGATGGACCGGCTAATTGTGTTCGGAATTGACCGGAGCCAGTCTTTGTTGTGGAAAAATAGAACAAGCAGCCTATTGAATAATTTAGCGATGGAAGTTCTGCATTGTATTTTTAAGATGCTGAGCATAATTTGTGTACGTAATAAGTATTAACCCACGGAGCAGAGAAATCAATAACCCAGTGGTTAATAATTTGGGAATAAGGTCTGTTTTAAAATTTCCAGTAAACAGGATACATTTTGTTGTAATGTGATATGTAAAATTAAGTATATAAAAATTGTTTTACTTAAGTACTCCAACTAATAAAAAAGGATGTCATTGAGGTAAAGAATGACATACATTTAAATCCGCACTATTTAGTGTCCTATGTAAAAGTAAAAAAAACATCGACCGTGATCAGACTCCGCAACCTTTTACTCGTAAAGTACGAGTACGAACCATCTCACGACGAGAACGCATCGCGCCATCGTACGATCGCTGCCAATTAGGACGACGCCTAAGGATCTCTTTCCAAGCCAATGGCCCCTGGTCGCGGAGCATCTAGCTAAACATTGGATAATAACAAACATTTCTCTTCATTTAGAGGTCGCTGGTGTTTTTATTTAGTTAGCTATGCTCGCCCAAGCTTTAACCTCTGTTTTTATTTTGTACGCTAAACCTAAGCTTTAACCTCAAAATGCTTTTAATGCGAGTTAACAACCCGGTCTAGGTATTTCTCCTCTACGGGCAACGCGTCATTGAACTCCTTAATACATACAATAAAAAGCAGCGTCAACTACCATCAACCAGTCAGCTTTGCTGACGCTACAACAACATATCGAAATGAAAACGGGTATAAAATGAACACTGTTTTACGATAATTGATAAATTAAACGCGAATCTCATTACACGAGCATCATGCAAGTTCTGCTGAACGTTTAAACTGGATTGGCACTTAATTAATATCGACAGACTGGCCGTGACATCCCTATCCGGTATTTGTGCGTGACGATATCGATTTTATGTGCGCGCGCAACTCCACCCCTTCGGGTGGAGGCAAAGGAATAAGGGTGGAACTCGAATCGAACCTTTCACAGGGCTCAATCCCTAAGGTTAATGCTACGAGCACGTATCACTATGTGCATTATAATTCTGTTTAAAACGAAACACACAGATAACCGTGAAGCATACTGTAAAAATAAAACCCCCACTCCCTAACATTAAATGGATAAATGTATTCCGCTCCAGCAAAATTAGCATTTCCCTCCCAGTCTTTTATTTAATGGACGACCGAACAGACAGTGCGATTGTTAATGTTGGATCCCGTAATTGTTAAGAGTTAGCTGTTCTTAATTGTGAATTACTTGTAACAATAATTGCGTTTTTGCTACAATCTTGTTGCAAAACTATTTTTAGGTATACAATAAACGCGAAAGGATACGCGAAATCTCTTAAACCACTTGACATATGAAGATGTTTGGCGCGGAGGTAGTCGTCAGCTAAGAACGTATTTTGTCAGGCAAAGTCAAAGATACTTTATTGTGGACAATATGTTAACAATAGTTGGTCGGATACAATACAACTTTGTTCTCTATGTCCTACCTGTCGCAGGTATACAATAACTCTATAGATTCATTATGATAACATTTCAATTATGTGTATATTTGTGATATTGTGAATTATATTTGTGATATTCCATTCCTAAAAGGGGTAAATAGAAGTTGAAGGAAGGTAAAGTTTGTTTGAAAATCCGCAATAGATACTAAAGCAAACACTGTGAAAGATAGCAATTTGCTTTCTGGTAGGAAATTCGGCTCGTTTTCGGAAAATCAGCTCGTATTTTAAAGGTTTCTTTGAAAATCAGTTAAAAGTACTTCCACGGGATAAACCGCGGGCAACAGTTGGTTTAAATATAATTTAACTGGGTATCATAAATAAGAGCATCGAACCTTGGACGCCTAACTATAGACCGAGCCGCTTCCAACTGAGCTACACTACAAGCGTCTCTATTTCCATAATAAATGGTGAACAGTAAAAAGCGTGCAGCTAATAACTTCACTGCAGTTAATAGACTTCAATAACCAACCTTCAAAATGTTCACATTGAAGCCATTGACTTATCATTACTATAAGTCAATGATTGAAGCCTTAAATATGTTGGAACGGGAAAATTAATTTCCTCAACTTGACAAACTCCCATGGCAATAACGCTCCTATTTAAATATTTACTCGCATTGAGCGGTATTCGAGAGGGTATTCATAAATAATTGAAATAACTTCTCAGTCCTGCATCGCATTACCTATTCTCCGTTTTGTCTTTGAATAGTACGAATAGATTTGTTGAAAGATATATGAGAGAGTTAAATATTGTTGTAAGCGCCACGGAATTTTTTATTGGTAGATAAATAAAAACAAATATGATTTTATGTTATATATTAATGCATAAAGCATGATTAAATAGCGTTCTGATTTATAATTACTACAATGATTTGATTTCAACCCAATAATGGCCCACTAAAGGGTTGTCTCGTAGTAAAACGAAACGATTCGATTTACATTTTAACGAACGAAACGATACGATTCTTTTGACAAAGAATCCAGAGCCAAGAGACAGATAGGGTTTGCGATGATGATGTAAAATCAAAATAGAAAAATTTAAAACCACACGCTATAAACTACCCTAATGCGGGATTCTAATAATGGTAATGTGCCTTAATAGAAGTGATCACCGGCACAAATATCCACATCACCAAAGTCATCATCGATAATACCTATATGTTAACGGCGAAAATTATTTATTAACACTGATCAAGTGCGAGTCCGACTCTCACACCCAGGGTTTCATACCACCGAGCGATATAAACGCTAATAATTTGGTTAGCTTTAAATGGGTCTCTACTCATATATCAGGAGGCCTAGAGCATTCTTCACCACGCTGCTACAGTGCGGACTGGTGGAGGGTTTAGTGGCCAACTCAGGTTCCTATTTCCATTCAATAGATACGAGTTCTGAGACAGACAGACGGAAAAGTAGAGTGCAGAGGCATATTAATAGGGTTTCGTTTATCCTTTGGGTACGGAACCCAAAAACCACGTAAATGTCAGGTGCTCTCCATCCGCCAGTACCGTGTAGCGTTACACTATTAATGGTTTTGTGTTACTGCGTTTCGAATATTCTATTCAGGTGTAAATTGAATTGTATCGTTCAATTCGTTGGGTAGAAATATTTATTTTCGATTCAGCTATAGACACAGCAATTTAGGACTTTATATTTATTTTATTTTAACTTTTATTTTGGTAAATAACACAGATAGATATATTTTTTATTTTTATAAATGTGACACCTTATACTTACTTTTTCCTTGGCCGGCAATGTATCGGTAATTGTTGTTATTTAGACCATGGGCGACGTTGACCACACAGCCAATTGACTCCTAATAACAGGCGAATGGCTTCTGGCAACACATCTGGCTTATAGTACCGATATAAATTCGTGCCGTCTCATTCTTTCCCGTAGCTTAAATTAATCTATTTCTTTCCAACGTTTCGTGTGGCCTTGAATTAGCCAATCCCAGCGTTGAATTAGCCAGTCATCCCACTTCGTCTTACCTCAGCTAGTTGCCAGAATGCATTCTATACAGAAAATCAAACATTAGGTGTCTATTGGCTGTGTGGTCGGTGCCACTACATCATGACATCAGGTATCTGGTGAGCTGATTTGTCGGTTATACCCAGCTTTGTATTATAAACAACTAAATTGGTTTAACTGACTATAAGACATGACTTATACGACTTAATCCAATTGTTGGAAGATCGTATGCCGCTTGAACACCTCCGACATGGCATAACCTCTACGTACCGATAAAAAGTGATTGCCACATTGGACTCTCGAACAAGGGGGTCTGGTCTCAAATTCACGCACGCACCATTAAATTTCAAAAATTATGTGCGTGAGTGAAGGATAACGTGGTCAAGAAACCTGCACACATAAGAGTTCTCTATAATATTCTCTAAAGTGTGTGAAGTCTACCAATCCTCAGTTTGCCAGAGTGCTAGACTATGACCTGTACCTTTACATTGTGAGAGGAGATTTTAGCCCAGCAATGGGACAGTGGGTTGCGAGGAAGAAGATGTAACAATTGGGACCAACAGCTCAAGGCATCATGTAAACGCCCTAGAAAGTTTCCCCTGGTGGCCACCAATCTGTCTTGGACCACGCCTTTGTCGATTACATCGACACAACCCTGACTATGAGTGTTTCAATAGAACGCCTAATTAGTTGGGTTTCTCAGCAAGAACTAATCGCTGAACATTTAATAAGATGGTTCCATTAACTTCTATTGTAGTCATAGATAGTAGAAGTCATAGCTGTAAATTCATTAGATCTTACCGATTTTGCAAGACCTATAGGGAACATACCTAAATTTGTGGCAGTTTTTAAATTATTATTTGGACATAATTGTATCCGTAGACTAAAGTTATATGCAATCGTAACACCAAATGACTTTTCTGAATGAATTTGTATGACTAAAAATTGAACTATATTTTACTAGCAGAGACAAAATCAAAAAATTCAAAAGTTATGTAGTTTCGAAAATACCAGTAATATAAAGATACATGTACATAAATAATATAATAATAATGTAATATAAAGATATTTGTTCATAGAATAAAGTCTTTTCACAGTGCAAGTGCTATTTTCACTTCCTTTTCCGTCGGCAACGCGTTGTGGACGATGTCAGTTCTGGTAAAATTTACCATTACCGTAAGGTAAAGTAAGCTTCACTTAATTAAATTATGTAACAATAGCCTATTTAATTAAACTAATGACGGAGATCGTGTTGTGGCTGGTACATATTCATAATAAATAATTATAGCTCGTATAATACCAATAATTATGAATAGTGTCGAGGTATCGGATTATAGCTCTGATTTCGGTTGTTTGTTTGGCTTCATAAATAAACATAATCTGTTATTATGATTTATTGGGCTACTGTTCGAAAACAGCGATGAATATTAAAGGTCTCATAAAATATTAGAATGTGTATTTCAACAGTATTTGTATCGAAATGTAAATATCGCGAAAAGCTTTCACTGTGCCTACCTACTTTGTACCGATCAAATTGAATATGTTATTACAGTCAATTCATATTTTTAAGACGATATGTTTTAGGGAATTTACGATACGAAATATATTTTGTACGCCTATATTTTGACTCAACTTTGACCATTATCACGGCTGAGAGAGAGAAAGAAAGAGGGAGTAACCCATAACAGTGCACTGGCTTGGGTTATCTTTTTCTATGTGAGGGGTGCAGGCTATAGTCCACCACACTGGATCAGGGTTGAAGGGCAGACTTCATAGACCTTCGAGAACATTATGAAGAAGTCTGAGGTATGCAGGCTTTTTCACGTTGTTTAGCTTCCCCGAAGCATTTTTTTATTTCATGAAGAATTCCAACCCAGCCCCTCTGTTCGAGAGTATAACGTTCAAATCACTGGGCTATCACTTAAGTGCTTATGACCACGGTTAAACTAATCTTATTTTACATGAGTCTAACTCCGTTAAAACATAAATTAAACATAAAACGACGCGATTTCCGGCAGTAAATATACCTAGACAAAATTACATTAAAGCCAAAATTTAATTATACCAAAGTATTAACATAAATACGCATTCCCTTTGTAAATATTCCCGCCTAACTCTACTCTGTCAGAGGCGAAATTCCCATCCGAAGCAAAGCTTTAAATCTACATTCAACAAGTTTATCGCCGGGTCTGCATTTCGTAATTACAAGCTTTCAGCGGTACTGTATTGACTTTAAAGAATCTCGATTTTCTCCGATCAAAAATGAAATACGTATTGCAACTTAATTAAGTAATTTACGAAATGTACGATTTATTATCTTGTTTTATTTTTGCCGGGTATCGGTTCTGGGGGGAAAGGGGATTCAATTTAAAAATCAAATTTGATTGATACGTTCAAATTTCTGATCTCGGTGTGCGTGTGTGGGTTCTTGTCTTTGTGTGTTGTCCATGGCATCCACGATAATTATAAGTAATCTTAGTGTTTGGATATGAGGTGTGTACTATTTAATTTTGATGAATGTATCGATAGAATCTTGTTACTCACATAGGAACAAGATAGAAATGTAAAACTTGCAGAACAATAGTTGAAGCTCACAGCCTGTTTTTTATTTATACTTAGTTAACAACCAACCAACCAACCATTTACTTACTTCTCCTGTACAATATTATATACGTCTATTTAATTTGTGAAATTCGTTGGAATTTTTTATTAAAAATTGTTTCAGACATGAGTTTTTAGAACGAATATTTGGAAATTAACTACATACGCAAATATCAGCTGAAAGCATGTCGCCTACCTACATTTAAAATCGGATGTGCGCAGGAAAAGGGCGGAAATTGGCAATTTCTGCACTCAACGGACGAGCGGCCGGCAATGGCTTCCTCTGTCGCTATATTGGATTTCCATAAGGACAGTTAATTGCATTTCATAGTATGTTTATAGGTATATGCATGATAAGTTAATTTTGGGCAAATTAAAAAATACAGGCTCATTCTTCTCGCACTAGACTTTATAGTCTATAGCCTGACTGAAGGCAGATAAATGAGAGATCCACAATTATTGCCTACGATTCTTGGGGCCTTGGTTAGAATCTAAAGTAAAGATCCATTCGTACTCTAATGGAGGTATTCCCCGAAAATCAATTTCAACACCTAACCGGGATAAAAAAGCTAGCTTCAAAAAGATTCAACATTCATTAGTTGTCCCTTTTAAATGTTAAAAATTTGTCGGCCGACAATTGTTTTTATATATAAAATAATTTAATACTTGACAAAAACACCCACCACCTAATCCCACCTGCTGGTAAATGATAAGGGTACCTATGTGTGTATATATACAAAAATTATATTATAGATGACATTTTTTCCTATTTTGTTTTCAGCGTAACAATGATATTTTACTAGAAGCTACTCATGTGCCTGAAGGCCACAAAACAAAAGAAAATATCGAAAGGCTTAATACTCTGTAATAATTTCTTGAAATTGACACATCAGATGGTATATGACTTATTCGACGCACGCTAGCTTAATTAAGCAAAAACAGATTTCGTGAGTGACTTACTTATAAAAAATGTATTAAGTGCAATTACCGCAAACTGGGTCAGTGCTGTGGCAACACGTACCCGCAATCATCAGATATTAGATAACATCGTATTTAATATAAATTTCATGCTTTCATGTTATAGGTACTGCAGCCTACGAAACCTTTAGACTGATTAAAATGGCTGAGGCTTAAATTGCGCATCAAGTAAGGTAAAATTATGTCGATATGAAATATCGTGATATTATATACTCGTTTCGGAAAATAATCCGTAAGATTTTGCACGATATTTATGTAGGTCTCGATGAAACATTAGCTCTCATTAGGGCGTTTCTTTGCCGATCACGTCTGTTTGCGGTGATTGTTCTATGCACGATCTCGGTTCAAGATTTGCCCAAAATCAGATTTGCATGTTTCAAATACTTATTCAAAATAATTGGTAACGTTGGCCTTAGTATACGTACTAGAAAAAATGTTTGAAAGGGATTCTTTAAATTGGGTTTTTATTTTTAAACAAACAATAAATGTTACCCCATGCTTATTCTAAAACATCATCGACGTTTAAGAGTCACATCCAAATTGGTTAAGTCGTTTCTGAGATGAGCGAAAACAAACACATAAATAACAGATAGATGAAAATTCTAAAAATCATTGTTATGGGGTCATTAATCTGTAGACATTACAGAAATTCATGCAAAATTTATGTGTATAGGTATTTTGTATTTCATAACTTTAAGTTATCATATAATGTATGTGTTATCGAGAGTCATTAGTACCCTTATCACGTAGCAACGCGGTAAAATCTAACCAAAAGTCGACGTCAAAAGCTTTGAATCCAAAGCTTGCGGTCGGACCAAACCGATTTTGCTTATTTATTATGTTTACTTTTAGCCCATTTTCTTTCAGTAACGTAACGTAACGTTTCAGTAATACAAGCGTAATGTAACCTAATTAAAAGTGATTTGAAGATAATACGTTTTTACTCGAAGTCACAAAAAATAGGGACGTAACTCAAAATACTACACATTATATATTAACAAATGAACAATTTGACATGAAACCAAATTTGCATTTTATCAAAATTAGCATGTGACCTGGTTAATTGTGAATTAATGAGAAACAAAATGCGTAGTGTATGAAAATTACAACGTCGACCGTATGTTAAATATGTGAATGCACTGAATTAGTCATTACCTTTAAATTATCAAATGTGAGCTAAATTGTCAGTTAATAATGTCTAATTTTAGTTTAATGATTGAATTACATAAATTGAATTGGAAATAAATGTTTAGACACTTCGAATAAAATTTAGAAAAACATGAAAGTGATTGAAAAAACATTTCACGAGTTGCCAATGTTACGAAAACTCTTAGTTAACAAACGATACTTTGTGTAATTCTATTGTTATGACTTTATTAATTACAGTTATAGTTATCATTAATAACAACGTCACAAAAGTACATAAAATGCGCTTTGCATAGAAACTTTTGTGAAATAGCAAAACAAAGTTCTACAGTTTAATATTATAAAGAACTAGCATCTTTACAAAGTTTGCCTCGCTTTTCGAAACTATTTTTCCAGTTCACTTCATAAAACTCTTTTACAGCCTACTCAAACGCTCCTACCGCGTTCTTCTGCTATTGAAACTGTTTCTCTTTGAGTTGATTCACTTTAGAGTTGGACAATAAAATAAGTCACTATTGGTCCGATTTTAGGTGACATTTCAAATCGTAAAATGTAACCGTAAAAAAGTTCTAGATGGAAATTCATTTCTCAGTAAGACATGACATTTCAATTTAGGGTATAAATATGTGAATTAGTCTTAACAACTGTTATTTGTGTTTGTGTTTATTTTACTGATTTGTTTCAAAAAGAAAAAAAAGAAAAAAAAGTCGATCTTAAATTGCCTTATTTGAAATAGTTAGAAAACAAGACAACTTAGATAATAATTTAAAAAACTTATTTTAATTACCTCTTTAAATAAGACTCCGAAGTTGACAAGTAAGTGGATAATGAGAATCACTAACTGTTTAAGATATTTCAAACACCCACAGGAAGAAGCAAAAAGGAGGAATTATATTACTGCTTTGAAATAATTTTCAAATATAAGCGTAGACGTCAACAGCTGCTAGTATTTCTTTTTATTGATTTAAGGTAGCAAACGAGCATGCAGCACCACCTTCCGCTGCCGCCCATGACAACTGCGACCGACTTAGAACAAGACTCATATGGGGACTGGAATAGTTAGTCCGGTTAGGTGACGGTGTTAGAACATTAGTTGGTTAGTTTGTAAGTATGAGGACTGGGACAGAGGCTGTTAGTAAATGTTAGTCCTGTTATCTTATAATTTAACGTATTGCCGTTTCAAAACGTTAGTTTCCTTGTCACGTACCGATGCGGTGTGTTAGCTGAGCTCCGTGTCGAATGCCTCGAACCGTTCCGAGTCCTGCTGACGCCATGCTGACGCAGCGGCCGATATTAAAGTTACTTCTTGCCACGGAATTAGATTGTCGGTATAATGTTTCAGGCTTGTTTAATTGGATTCAAGTATTTTTACGGAATTACTTAAGTGGTTATTGAAGGAATGTTTATAACTTTTAAAAGGAGCTTTTTAAAGGAAGCTTTTAAAAGGTATTTTTATGGAATTAAGTGTTTGTGGAAAAGTGTAATAGCTTTTTTACTTTGAATCTTTTGACACTTTATCGCACACACTTTATCGCGCAACTTTTCCCGAATACGAAATGAAATTCTAGTTTATACTTTCTAATTAAAACATTGTAATTTTTAATTATAAGATTTTTGTTTTACTTAAATTCATTGAATGTACATTAAATTGGGGAAGTTATTCTTATACAATCAGACTATTATTTTTGTACACTAAGTGTCATTTTTCAATCACGCATACCCAGATTATTTAACCACACTCCCACGTATCAAACTTGATACCTATAACAGAGCCATCCAACTCTTCGCTGTAGTTCATGCTCTGATGTAATCAATTAAGCTAAGTAATTGCTGATGCCAGCCTCGTACATGGACGAGCTCTCTAATGTCTCTTAGTGGTATATGAATTAATTTTGCCATTAACGTCATTCCATAGGTATATGTTGCATAATATCTAGTAATGTATACTATGCTAAATGTATGTACATTATGGACTACTTAAACAATTCTTTCCCACGCTTTCTTGTCATTAAAATAATCCTTTATGTTGTTAGATTTTTCTATAAGTTTACGGTTTGGAAAAACAATTGTTTTACGAATACGAATAATAATTCACATAGTCCACATTTTTGTTAACTGTGCCTTTTGCCAAAAGGCATAACGCGAACTTATAACCCAAGTTCAAACCCGAGTGTGCGCTCACAGGCAATGCGAGTAGATATACTTATAATATTGCTCTTTGCACCTCGCCAAGCCTCACTCATTCCGCCTGTCAATTTACCAGTGTTCAGCGCTTCTGAGTGGACGCAATAAATATCGTATTTGTAACTTAATCCCCGCTGAATTAACATCGACGTTAAGTAAAATAAAATGTTCTTTATCGCTGTATTTCATGAGTCATATTACGTATGTCGGGAATAGTCCATTGAAAAGTTACATTTGGGGTTGCGTTTCTCAGAGGACGCAATCATATTTTATATTTTATAGCAAACCCGCATTTGTACCACGCTTTTCCGTGCGTAAAGTAGTCGATTTTAGCACGGGTTATGATGCTAACTTCACACCGTGCACAAGTTGACACTTACACTGTTGACACTTAGAAATTGGCAGCAGGCTTTGTCCCACATTTGGTGAAATTTTCAGCAGACAATGAAGGCAAAAGCTTTTAACGAGCTTCACCACTAGGACCACGTCATTACATTGTCAGGAAACATTGATTGCGTCATAGTGTGTATAAAGCTATACTTCTAGGTATACACATTGTATAATAAATAGTTGATAACACTAAAATGTTTCTTGTGTACTGACAAACAATCACTCGCTTTTTAATGCCGTTTTGTAATGTTTGATCTGTAATTTTTTATCTTTTTTATCTAATAAATTAAGAATAACATGAATAAAATATATACCAACTTATTATTACTTTTATATACTATGTACCTACTTAAAACAAAAGGGTAGGCCGTACCGTTAAAGAGAGTTGTCCTTAACCTTTAGTTAGGGGACACAATTATAATAATAGAAAAAGGGCAGTGCTTCATATAAGTTGAATGCCTCCGTGTCGGGAAAATAAATATAGTATCTTTGTGCATTTCCATACATAATAATAAAGCTGTAACGCATTGATGTCTGTACGCGGCAGAAAATTTGAGATAAACCATTACTAGGGGCAAATACCCCGAGGATGCATGCATATTTAATAACAATTATTTTTCTTGTATGTATATATAAGATACGCATATAGTAACAGGTTTTATTACGTCATATTCGTAACATGGTAGTCAAAAACTATTTTCCAGGGAATATAACCAAGTTATTAAACAAAAGTTATGAAAATTTTATTCAATCCCAGCGCCACCATCCACATCGTTCTAATCGTTTTATTTGAGCCGCTGTGGTTTATAACGCTATATTTATCGCACAAAGCTGAAATTTTATTCCTGTTGCCGTCAATCAAAAGAATTGAAAATGGCAATATTTATTTATAGCTATATAAGTACACAGCTGACTAGACTAAGTAGCGTTGACTACTTTAAATTAGGGCTTGTCTGCTCGCTTGTCGGCTATTTATATTCAATAAAATCATCCATTCATACCCGTTATACGGTAGTAGGTACCTGGATTTAGGTAACCATCGATTTTAAATTCTCCTCCCAACTTAAATAACAAAAGAATAGGTCTTATATAATTTCGAATAAAGTAAAAATTTAATAATAGTCTGCTCATTACCGTTTCCGTGGAGGCGTTACATTGTGCTCGTAATTGCATGAGGCGTCGTCGGTGCTATAGTGTGTGAATTCATTTACCAGGACGCTGTAGAACGCTCGCGGAGTGGCGTAATGAAGTGTGCTTCAAATTAACTTACGTGGAACATGGGTAGGTAGCTGAAATACTTCGATATCACGATGCGATATTATATTCCACTGTACCTATGTTGTCGACATTATTACTATAACTTAATTGAATTTAAATACGCTATGCTTTAAAAATGTATCGGGATTTAAAAAATGATATAAATATTAAAGTTTAACTTAGCTTTTATTTATTTAATAAATAACATAAATTACAACATAATCATCATCAGCTTCGCACTAGAATGCTCTGCGTTGTGAGCACCTGGCACACTTATTCCGGGTGCCTCATATAATAATTTGGAATGGATGTTTTTTTTATGTGATAAATTATAGTATAATTATCTCGTTAAAAATGATGATGATGAATATCTGGGGCCACGAAAAATGCCCTCGCCAAGTCGAGGAAAAGCAAGCAAACAAACGCAAGGCAAGTGCCATCCTTTTTCGAAGTTATGTATGAAGGTCACTTTCAACCTTCCTGTAACTTCGTTTCGGATAAAGCTAGTGGACGTGAGGAGCGATACAACGAGAAGGCTAAGAAAACCGTAACTGAAGTACGAGAGACAATACCCGAAAAGTAAAAAAGCGTGTTCAAACGAGAGGACTAAACTAAACACTACTAATACTACACTAGCATAAATACAAAACCGGTCAAGTCGGACATGTAGTATTCCGTACCACCGAGCATCCGAGCAATATTAACTCAATTCATTTGGTCAATAACAAGATACAATGTATATAATCCCCATTATTTAAGGTTACAAAACAAAGGAGCCCACAAGAAATGAAACTAAATGAAATGAAGTTTATTCGAAATTTGAATTTTATAAACACGTTTCGAAGAACACAAAACAGAGCATTATAATTACCAGCATGTGAAGGTATACATCGTTAACCCAGTAGGTATTTGATATTCTCACTTCGTTCTCCCATACATTAAAGTAAATACAGTAGCCGAAGATGCAATAGAAATGATGATGAATGCTTTCAAACGGCTTAACGCGGCTCTTGGCTTCTGATTGCTTGCGAACACTGAACGAGAACGTTTTATACATATTTTCATTTTGCTGTTATACGAATATCAGATATTCCGTTCGGTAATGATAAATTGTATGCTTCTGCTGAACGGTGATGATAATTCATAAAAACGGTAATGAGACATTGTATTGTCATTTGTGATAAAAGTTTATGATAACGGTAAACGACAAAATCTGTGTTGAAGCTAAGCAAGTAATTATTTTAATTTTTTTAACGTCATTAATTACGTTATTACAACACCTTAAATTAATTGCTTCCAATAATCACGCATTAGAAGTGCTAAGTGTTACTAACGGTAATGAGAAAAAAAACAGACAACATAAAAGTATTGCAAACATAGAACACATTGTGTTTACCTCTCGGTATAATAAATACGCATCAAATAGCTTCTTCCATTGTCATTGTCGTGACAATACATTCAAGATCTGTGAAAACGAGTACCTAAATGAGATGGTGATGGAAGCTTTGAAAGCTTAACGTAGCTTTCAGCGGCTGATTGTTTTTTACAATAGCACGAGGGGCATTGTTCATGGCACTAGTATTTGTGTTGAGCAGTGTATTTCTGTAGCGATTGCCTATTTTTAAACCGAGACAATGTATTATGACTATTTAGCTCATGTTCGTATTATGGATGGTTTCATTATAGCGTTTCTTTGTTTAAAATATCTACTTCTACTTCGTTCTAATGTTGTACACATTATTCTTTTTGATTTCCACTGCTAGTTGGCCTCCATCTAGTTGTCATTTCGATACCTCAGTCCTACAACAATGATTTTTGGGAATTTTGTCGATTTTCCTGTACGTTTTCCCTGCTTAACTTATTATGTTGTTATGCTATTAAATTTTCACGAAAGCATTGTTTCAATTCGATTGGTCTGCAAATAAAAAAGATACTTATGTCAATTTCAAAAAACCCGTATAAGGAATATAAAACATTGCTTCATCATTCATACGATATACATAATCATATGCCATTATGTTTACGTAACGCAAGTATCACACGTATAGTAAGCACGTTCACCGCAACATCTAATTAAATTAAAGTTGTACTATGCTTAAACAATCCCAGCAATCACATTTCCAAAAACAATGAATCACCGAACACAAAATAATAAAAGGAGAATGAATCACACCACCCATAAGGTCTAGACAAGAAGGGGTGGTCAAACACGGGACGAAGTGGATGTTACGATTAAATTGTCGTTTAATACCTACTTACATATATTCTTAGAAACATCGACATCATCTGCTCACGTACCTACTAAGTTCATAATTATAGTATATGCGGAAAAAATTGCAATAGGAATGGTATGTACCATTACTTCTATGACTAAACTTAATTCATTATTTTTTATTACCTCTTCTTTTTAACCAGCAACGCGTTGGTGATGCCTTTGATATTAGGTACTGATATGGGAACGTTGACTATTAGTACCATCGGGTCATTCATCTACTCCTTTGTGGACTACATAAAAAAATTAAACCTTGGGGACAGTATCAGCTTAAGCAAGCATCATTAGTTATTAACCGTTATTATAATTAGTGAGTACCGGTATAATAGTGAAATTGAACAAAAACAATTTGTTGCACATTTAATATGCTTCAAAATATATTCATGAGTCCGTGACTCATTGAAATGAAATATTCATTACCATACGTACGTTGTACATAACTTGAATACTCACCACTTACCCCACACCCACACATGCACCTCACGTATATTAGGACAGACATCGTCGCAAGAGCTACACTATTTTAAATAAGTATTATAATTATATCGCTATATTTAAAGTTTGTTGGTTATTGAAACACACAAAAAAATCGTCAAACTAAAGTTAAAGATTTCATCACAATGCTTGTTAAAAAAATCATAAAGGAGAACTATAAATAATATAATAATATAATATAATAAAAATATAACAATAATATAATAAAAATATGATGTAGACAACCCTAATTACAAAAAAATATAGCAAAAGGCAGTCATGATTAAGAATTTTTTTCTACAATTAAAATAAAATGTTTTCTTTGAAATACATTGTAAAATGTAAATGTGAGTCACATTGCTAATATACAAGTGAATCACGCGGCGCCTCGCGTTCCCTGATCGATATCGGCGTCTAGACAAATAAACAGGCGACACGTCATACCCACAACCCTTAGCCGCCCTCGACACTACCCAGGGATGTGCTTCTGCATAATTGTAACCGAAGCAATCGTATCCGAAATATTAAATAAGCTCTGACCATTCTTTGGGGAAAAAAATATTTATTTAGGGATTTAACCGATCGCATTTACCTGACTTATTATATAATAAGAAGGCATTTTCGACTACATTTGCATGAAATTGTGATGCTAGTTCTATTCTGTGGCGTAGATTAGTACTAGTTCCACGAATACGACTGACTACTAGTTGTTAATACCCGTCGCATCTAATATGTTACCCGTCGTACTTAATATAAAATATCGATTTTTCTACCTGATTATGGCTATAATCTCATCTAAAGTCTATTATCAGTTTGCAGTGAAATACATCACGCAATTATAGAATAGAATAGAATACAATTTATAGCGCGGGTATTAGTAGTGAACTAACCAGCTTTTATTTTGATACGAAGCCGTGCGATATCAAACGACAACATAAATTTAGTACGATTAAAAGAAAAATGAATGTAACAATAATAAAAACATTAACTTTAACACTAATCCTGTACTTATTAAACACGATTTAAGTAGTTACAAATAAATAAGTAAGTATGTATGAGTCCCATATAAGTCAACTGACCTCCCGAGCTCGCCAGTTATTATCTAATCCCGGACGTTTACAAATGTTTCTGGCCAGCTGATCATTTGCGCAACTGTTTCTCGTTATCCCAACGAGCTATCGCTTTCAACCCTTGCAACGAACTGGATAATATCAAATAGCACGTAATAGCTACGTTAACTAAATAGCTGTTATTTATAGGAAATTTTCGGAAGCCCGATACTATCGATTTGTTCGGCACAGTTTGGCAGCACCGGGCGATCTATTCTGCGATTAAACTGGCTTTATTAGGCTTCGGCGGGCTTTATTAGCGATCTAAATGCAAGTGATATATTGACCAAATTATTTGGTTAGTGGACCTTCTGATAAATCAGTTTTGTTGAATGTTATGCAATAATAATATTGGTTGGAAAAAGCAAAATCATTTTTCTCACTATTTCGTTGTTGTATTCGTATGTCTGGTCAAACGGTTATACACTCATACCCCCGCACTAGAATTCCCTTTGTTGCGAGTGGCATGGACAACACTAATTACACATCACTAACACCCATGACACATCACTGACACCAATGACGACAATAAATATTTATCTGTCACATAAATATCCGCTCCGGACGGGAATTACACGACCACTACCACGGTAATAGTATCATCATACAGTATCATACAGTAGTGTGACTCGGCCCTGTCCTTGAAATAAATGCCTACTGACACCGGGCCACGGGCCTAGGGCCACCTCTTTCTAGTTGTAGTGAATGTAAGTGGGTAGATAAAACGCACGCTTCCTGTTTACAAACCCACGCGTTCGATCGTCCCTATGGCGCTTCTGTGCCTGTTGTATACTTAATGTCTACTAAACTCCGAGGCGCGTAGGTATGATTCACGTTCCGACCGTTTGTATGAAGATGGAATACTGTTTATTTCTATTACCGTGCCACTACTAACTAGGCCACAGGGTCGTAAGAGCTCAAGTTTAGCATAACAAATTAAAAAATATTCAAATGACTCAGAATTGCATAATTATCGTAATAACAATAATAAATGCGTTATTACATTACAAGTTTAACTAGGTATAAATAAACAATTAATCCAAATCCTATCTCATTACGATTAAAATTAAGAGAAATATTAATTTAGACTAATCCTATCGGATTAGTCATGAAACACAGCACCAATAATATGACTGAAACAGCCACGATAGATTGAGCAATTAGGGTTGGCTGGAATTCGAAGAACTGAGCATCAAACAAAGCAAAAGCGAAGTGTAATATCCGAAAGAGAAGATATGAAAAAAATCATTGTATCCCGTTGTCCGATTACCGGAGTTTGTAGTCAAACCTTATGTAGATTTACTTGAACGAATGTAATATTATAATTACATATTTTATTTAATGTACATGTAATTTCCAATATAAATGTACTTATAGGATCCACACCGACTTTCCACAACCGGCACACCATTACTGTTAAAACAATATTATTAAACCGTATAATTATAGTTTATATAGAAAAGGAAAAGCCGATACTGAAGGTTCAGTCGTACCTTACCTATTAATTGTATTCCCAATGCTGTACCACTAGATATTTAGGCGAGTTCTAAACTACCGTTGAATTGAAGCGTCCCTAGACGATAATAATGTCACTGAACTAACTTTTGGGTAACTGCTTCCAGTAAGGTAAAATACTGCATAAAATAATTGTACCAACTGTTATAGTTTGTGAAGTGACTATATTCAATTTATTTGCTGGCTTCAACCCATTAATGGCCCACTTCTGAGCACGGGTCTCTCTTTATAACTGAAGAGGCCTAGAGTATTATCCACCACGCTGTTCCAGTGCGGATTGATGGAGGGGTTAGTGGCCAACCCGTGTCGGAGGAAGATGTCACCCGAAGCCCTTAACATGGCTTAATGATTTATGTACCACGATAACAACCGAGACAGACAGCTTAACGTGCCCTTCGAAGCCCGGAAACGCTTGAGAATTTTTTGTTATTATAAACGATATGTAATAACGATTTTTAGAATTTTTGTCTGTTTGTCTTTGTCTATGTTTCAGAAATGCCGAAGTAAGCTTGGGGTAAACTTAAATTATTTTTTAATTTCTGTCAGCTCACAAATAAAAAGAAGGTATAGTACGGTGCGGTTCTTGGCCGCCCTGAACTTTGTTCGGATCGCTGCGCAGAAGTCAATTTTAGGGTCGAAATGGTGGCAAGACGCGTGGGGTGTCACTTTGAGCATTGTTTGTTTCAGTCACACGCTCAGTGTTCGTGTCGCTATCTCTCTCTAAATTACAATACCTGCGCACTATATCCGAAAGCCTAACTTCAGAGCGGCCTAGAACCGTCGGCAGTACTATAAGTCAAATTAGAGAATCCCGTCTAAACATTTTCAAGTGTGAGTATAATAGGACATAGGTTTCCCGAAGCGAAGCGATTAGTACGAAATAATTAATTGAATGGACAGTTTTATAATAATGTCCGGTTACACAAGGATGTACGAAACAATGACAATTAATTAAACAGAGTACATGTTACCCAAATTGAACACGATGACTGCACAGTCAGGTTTAAATTATGGTGGCGCCCGAAGCAATTATCGCCATAATTTCGACGAAAACGGCGTTCATTCTATCGCAGGGTTCAGGTTTTACCGAAATTATTTACATGTTAATTGTTCGTTTAATAAAATAGTTATGGTATTTACTTAACTTTGTGCTTGTGTTGTGTTGTTTGACACCATTTGGTCCTCTTGGTCATTAATAGACTTCAACAACCCCTAACTTGGGCCACTCTGACCGGTTCTGAGCTTTCTGATTTCAGCGGATGCCCGCTATATTCTTCAGGTCATCAGTCCACCTGTTCGGCGAGGAGTGACATATATGTTCCTTTTACCAAGGCTCGGTCTTCATTAAACAATGTTTCATGTTCCAACGGTTGCCGACATCTAAAGTGATCGGTAAACTAAAGAATATTTGCTCGAAAGATGAACAAGAAAACTTATACCCATCTCGCTCTACCCTAAGAAATACTTTAATATGGTTTTCGTACCACGAGACGTGACGTGTGAATATTTAACACTCGAAGTTAGTAAGAGTCGTAAGAAATTTATGTTGCGGCATTTCCAACTTCGGATAGAATATTCTCAAGTTGTAGTTGAAAGTTATATATTTTATTATTCGGCTACTTACAAGTTTTGAGCCAGGAGCAAGTAAAACGAATACTTAATAATTTATTATGATTTAGCTCAAAAGAATCACAAGAGGTTTTAGGCTAACATGAATATTACAATAGAAATCTTATTTTGTAGTCTTTGATGTATTCGCTATATTATTATCTAGGTCTCCGAGACTCGAATTTAAACTTTACGCCCCGTCAAAACCTAATCGGGACTATTTTGTACATTTCGAAAAAATCCGTTCTTTCTTTCCGCATACAAATTAATAAAAACAATTAATTTTTACATAAGACTAAATGAAATATTTAAGTTACAGTTGAATGAAATATTACGTAAGGTAAACAAGCTTTAATTTAGTGAGCTTCAGTTATGAAATAGCTTCGTAGCACAAAATTCTCAGTCGCTCTTGTACGAGTTGATTCCATACAAGTATTATATTGACTGACGTGCATAAAACCTCAATGAAAGGCTATCCAGATTTCTATGGGCGGCTTACCCGTTGAACTAGTAAGAATCTACCAATACGATTGACGCATAAAACCGGGCATTCAGTCTTTTCAGGTTCTATAACCGTACCAGAAAATAAATATTTAAAATCTAGATAAATTATATTCGTACGCAATACTTACTCCGAACTCTCAAACGAATATAAAACATTTGGCGAAATACTTCCTAATACGATTTTAAAATGTTTTTAATGTACACGAGTATAACTCTTTTTAATAAAATAAAAGCAGTCTGAATTACCAATTTGTGAAAAACCTTACTCTCTGCTTTGGCTTGGCTCGGCTTGGCATGGGACACTTTCAAGTTTAGGAGCATTACCTTCATTAAATGACTGTCGTGCCCCTGCATTGTCTGTACATAAATTTAATGGAAATACCCTTCCATGTTATTCAATCGCTTCCATTTTCATGTTAACTGTTTTAACCCTACCCAACAGTTGTAACCATCCTCAATTTGATTATATAGAAGTATAAATAAGATTAATAAATGCAAAGCAATCAATTTAGCCACTGCGCTGGTAACCTTTGAAGGGTTGCCGTGTCTGGAGCCAATCCTGATCTTACTATCCGGACAATCCGGACTTGCTTGTCATAAAATTGCATTATCGTCAGGACATACATAGCAAGTTAAATAAAAGCTCGTAATAAACATGTACACGTCCCCACACTAGCATTCTCTGTGTTCAGTTGCGGGTGGCATAAATACGTACAAACAAGACATCGCGAATAGCGACGATCCGAGAATAAATAATCTGTCATACATCTGAGCCGACACTAGTATATAACGTATTACTTATTCTTCTTGTGTGCGGGTCTTTTTAAATGAAATAGCAGATAATAGTCATAATACACGCGAGCGACAACTATCTGTGAGAAGCTATCTTTTCTACGGCCGAGGTAGTCGCCGTGATCGTCAGTGTGTTACAAATGTTACAATCTAAAGGTATGAATATTATTCACAAAGCATTTCTTGCTACTCCAGAGGACGGAGATAAAACGCTGGGTAATTATTTTAAATACAAGGAAGTTTGATGAAGTTTTATTAACCCTTAACTGTAGTGGTGAAAAATAGTCACACTTCTATAGTTGTAGGGTCCACAGGACCCACTTGTTTTCAATTTAATAAAAAAGCTCAATTTTACACCTTTTTTTTTTATTTAACTTCACATTTTAAACGTTAACAACCGTAGTATTACACAAAATCAAGAATAGTAACTTTTATTCTTATCTATAATTATTACCTTTAATTTTAATCTCTTTAATCGTTATTTACTTGACCTAAAAACATACTTTCGAAAAAAAATCATATTAAATAGAAAAACAAATCAAAAATCTAAATGTAACTCTTTTCATGTTCAAAAATTAATACTTTTTAAATGAGTTAAAACAAAAACTAAAAAATATCTTCCAAAAAAAAATTGACATCATAAACAGATGACGAAGTTATAAGCATGAATTGCATACCATTTTTCCCCATTTGAATGTATTTTTTTCGTAAAAATATCAAGTAAAACTGGGCTGTTCACCCACTTCTTCTTCTTGATAAATGTCTTCGCTTTCAGATAATTCAGAGTTTGTCTCATGATCACTTGTTATCACAAAATCCTCTTCATTATCAGAAAACTCATTTTCTGAGTGGGCGGTTAGAGCATTATTTAGAGTTGTGGGTGAATTTCTGTCCATTTCATCTTTGGCACTATCTGATTGTGAGTTCAACCCCGCCTCTATTATATAATCTCTATTTGTAGAAATATTCCTTTGGTTTTCCATCACAAATAACAGTAAAAGTAATAAACAACAAAAACTAAAAAGGTTACGTAACAATAGTCGTGGGTCCCACAGACCCACGTGCACACCAATACTCATATAAGTAACAGCGCGCGAAATGCGTCCATTCCCCACTGAGCTCTTCCGCCGACCATCGGAAGGTACCTAGGAGCAGGAAGCGCTAGGGTCAACGCCGCGTTTTTTACACGCATTCAAAGATTGAACATGGGTCCATTGGACCCACGACTACAGTTAAGGGTTAAAAGGTGGAAAAAAAAGATTTGCGTGAGCCACGCGTGAGCAAACATTTAAAAAGGTACCTTAAAAATTTATGCCCTAAAGGAGAACCAACGCGGGTAGGGGGTTAAAGTTTGTAAGAGTGTAAAATAGCACGCGCATCTAGTAATTGAATAAAATTTTAATCGAAAACCGACCAACAAGTTAAAACGGGTCAAACATTAAGTTCGTAAAATACCCGACAAAAATGACTTTAATCACTTAAATTGTGTGTACTATTAATAAACTGAAGGAACAGATGTCCAAAAAAAAACCAAAGGTTGTTATTGAACCAATAATTCCAACAAATTTAACATTAAGGAACCAGGATTTTAATAAAGTCATCCGTGGATACTGGCACGTTGAAAAATTGTTATTTCGTAACAGCCAAATGGAAAACTAAATTCAAAATTCTATCAAAAAATATTCTATCCTCGTCAGGCTGGCAACGCGAAATGATTGAAAACTGCGACCGCTTCTGCCCGCTTCTCCCCGCTTCTACCCGCTTCCCTCCCGCGTCGCAATATTGCACGTCCAGCGCTCACGAAGCCATGATAAAACCGTTAGGGAAATGCGGAATTTATTTTATTTGTTTATTCACGTCACATTTATTTACGGGTTTAATAAAATACTAAAACGCTTACAAATATTACATACTCCTCCTTATATATCGATACCATGTCTTCATAACGTTATGTTCACTGGTTAAAAGCCTAAAATTTATTTTAAAACACTTAAAAACCGTCAAATGGCACAAAATTTGTTACTATATCAAAGGCCAGAATTAATTCGGATCCCTTTCGTTCGCTTCGATTATGTAGAAGGAATAGCTCGAGCTCTAAATTCCATGAGATGCTCTGTTCTTCAGTTTGAGAGTAAATAACGTTCATTTACACTTGATAACAGTTAGGAAACTCAGTTCGAAATATGAATTCAGTTCCGAAAAAGTAATACCAATCACAGAAGAACGTCCTATCCACGTATGTCGCGAGAGCGACAGTGATTGATTGAAAACTGCACCATCGGCAATATCGTATGCGATTGCCTATTTTTTTTTAAATCAAGAAGTTTTTTTACTTCTTATTTAGTTTATTAGATTACTAAACGAGAAATCTAACAGTTACATAACATCTAGAATCTTGAAAAATTGAAAAATAAAGTATGTAATTGGTTTCGACGACTTTAAAATTTATTAAACAAAAGACAACACCACAAGTAGAAGTTCATTACTTTTTCAATATAAAACTACTTTGTTTTTCAAAATATGCACAATAACAATCTCAGCGTTCAAAATTCAATTACCAAGAAAAAAACGCGGAAAAAGCTCTATCTACTCTGTGATCGGCGGCGGGCACGATTGAAAACTGCATTGATTGAATCCTCCGCAATATTGCACGGCAGGCGTTTGCCGGAAATATGATAGAACCGTTAGGGAAATCAGGAGCTAGTCTTTGCACTTTATTTAAAACGTGGCGAAGGAATATTAATTTCTGCGTACAGAACATACTTAATTTGATTTCTGATATATTTCTGATATTGATTTCTGAAAATATTAAAGTTAATTTGTATATTTCAACATCAACAGTCTCAGATGCACTGGAATTGGAATTTTTTTATTTATAGACTAATTGATTCTATACTTGATTCCATAATCCAAACATATATTATGAATATAGTATAATAAGTAGAGCCCGATGACGGTCGAATAAAACAATGTAGTTCGTTAATACCTTAACCTGCCAACGCTTCGCTGTATCTCAGTAACTTCACGTCACATCGTTACCATAGTAAAGTTAGTAACCATAGTAGCAAAATGTGAACCAAATGTTATAAAAAGAAAATATTTTTTTTCCTTGGAATTTGCGTGGAAGCTACTGAATAAAAATATACTTACTTAAATAAAAAAAAAACTTCACGACGATCTAAGATTATTTGACTGAATTGTGTTAAACAAATATTTCATTTCACAAAAACACAATAGTTTAGTGTAAGCACCTATGTACGTTGTAAGTACAACTTGCTGCAACTAACTCACGAGTCACGGCTAACTTAGTAATTGGTAACTTTGTGGCGTTTGAGAAGTAGACGTGACGAATTTTTAACTAACAAGTTTTCAAAGTTGCCAACCGCATTTAAGTTGTGGTTCTTCAACTTCGCCTACAAAGTTTAGAGTGTTGGTAGGGTCTATTTAAATTAGCTAGTAGAGAGCACGAAGGACAACTAACAACTTAAATATTTCATTAGTGAACGTTTCAATTATTTATCTTAAGACAGAAAGTTAAAGATTGTGATTAATAATATAATCAATTTGCTTACTTATTTTGTCAGACTTACAGGCTCTGCCTGCGAAGCGAGGGGACCAGGGTTTGATTGCCGGCCGGGGTAGATATTTATGTAACAGATAAATGTTTGTTCTCGGTTCATGGGTGTTAGTGATGTGTTATTTGTGTTGTCCATGCGACCCGCGACACGGGGAATCCTAGTGCGAGGCTATGAGAGTGTTGTCGTATATTATTATTATTTAATTTTTATGGGTATGGAACAAACACCGACCACACAGCCAATAGACACGTAATGTTTGATTTTCCGTATTGAATGCATTCTGGCAACTAGCTGAGGTGAGACGAAGCGGGGTGATTGGCTAATTCAAGGCCACACGAAACGTTGGAAAGAAATAGATTAATGTAAGCAATGGGAAAGAATGAGACGGCACGCATTTATATCGGTACTATAAGCCAGATGTGTTGACAGAAGCCATTCGCCTGTTATTGGCTGTGTGGTCGGTGGGAACAAAGCACGTATTTTTTAACCACCCTGAACACATTTCCCGAGTCCCCTATCATAGTGAATCCATATCAGAGGTAAATGGATAAATTAAAATAACGAAATTCAATTTAATTTTATCCAATTGACATTTCATTCCGTATCCGATGAATCGAAATTAATTTATGGTAATACTGATGACTACGCGAAAATTCAATAGCTTTTAAATTTGCTATTCAATATGCCATGGGCGGCTTTGACTATTGTTATTCTAAAGTTGTTAGAATTACAGGTGTTATTAATTTTTATTTTATTTATTTTTATGTAAATTCGACATACGAGCAGACCGCCGGATGGTACTCACCGTTGCTCAAACAGATTGATGATAATTATAATTTGTTTTCGAATGAAACTATTCCGTAAACTCAAGTTTGTCGTTTACGCATGAAATTAAAGGTTTGCCAATAATATACCACCCTTCCGCTGCCGCTCATGACAATTATGTGACCGACACAGAACAAGATTCAAATTGGGACTGGATGGTTAGTCCGGTTAGCAGACGATGTAAAGTTAAGATAATATCAAAACATCCTTTATTTATTGATCAAAGTCTGACTTAAATGAATCATAGCGATGAAATATCGTGATTCACACTTGACCAGTTTTTTCAAGTTTCCCATCAACTTCAGCTTCAAAGTTTCCCAAGCGTCGCGGAACGCCGAGCCACTATGAAGTTAAATCGGATTGTGTCAGCTGCACAACAATTTGAAAGACTTCATACACGACTTTTGAATTGGAATATATCTTGGTGGCGCATAATTTAAAATTCCAATATGATTGTGTGCATACTGTCACGTTACCGGTCAGAGTGGCACAACTTTTTCAAAGGTATGGACAGATGCTGATAGTGGGGGGCTGAGTGTGTATCGTTATTTACCTACTTTTTAAGAACAAAAACAACAGAGTAATCTGTTTTTGTAGATAAATATTTTTCAAACAACTTCTGAAAACTGAATAACTGGAGCAGTTAATTCAACAATTCTACTTCTTCAAGCCCCTTATTGATTTGTCCTGACTTCTGGTTCTGTCAATCACCAATTTGTAGCAACTAGTTAGAACTAGTTTATAAAAGTGTATTTTATCAAAACAGCTCTCAGTTTTAACCCACATTTCACATAGACATCAGTAATTAAGGTAAAAGCACAAAGTACACCACTACTCTGCCCACACTGCCACTGAACAGCGCTCTCATAAAAGCAAAACGTTGATATGGTGGGAATGACAAAGCTAGATGTAATGAGCTCACCACTCTCGTTACATGTAAACGTGCCCTTACTATATAGTTTATAACAACTGGTTTTGTAACCGCGGAAATTACAGCATACAATAATAACTTTTGTAACGTAAAGTTATGATCGAACGTAAGTCGCTGGAATAAGGAATAAAAAGCACTTATGTATGTATGTTTTTGCTTTCCCGTTGGAAAGACGAAGAACGAAATTGCAGCTATTTCCAAAGCAAGGCGAGCGGAGCCTTGGGCAGTTGCATTCCACCACGCTGGCCAAGTGTGGCTTGGTGGACTTTACACACCTTTGAGAACAATGGAGAACTCTCAGATGTGCAGGTTTCCCCACGATGTTTTCCTCCACCGAAGCTAGTGATAATTAAATTGTAATACGCACCTAATTTTTCAAAATTACAGGTGCATACAGGATTCGTGCTCGGGCTCTCGGTTCGGGAGTCCGACCTTCAAACCGCTCGGTATCACTGATCGGAGTTAGAACGTATGCTGCTGCGAGTTACAACGAGTAGCGGTACTGTTATTTCCAGACGTCCTTGCCATTTACCTTCGTACAAACTATATTATCCTTGACCTGCAAGCTGAGCTTTTACATGTCGCTTGAACATTTTAATAAGTAAAACACGTAACATAAAGTTGTAACTACTATTAGGTACCTAAACTAGTCACCTGATGGCAGGTTTTACTCAGAATAAGGTTCTTTCAATTTGTATACTCACTCACAGTAAATAGGTAACTAAGTTGCTGTTACATGAGACCTCTCAAGTTTTTTACGGTGGTAGGACTGGATTGCGAGGATTGATTTTATTTTAATTAAGTTTTGACGAGATCTTTTTCTAACAATCCTTCCTACCTACATACGTATTCCTACATGTTACTTTGTGCTTTTTTATCGGCCATTATCAAAAAACCTACTAAGTAATACCAGTATTGACCCATACAATAGTTCTACGGAATTGTATGAATAAGGCATTAAAATGACAAAGTAAAGTAGGTACCATAAAACAAAGTACTGAACTGATTGTATCTGATTCTAGGTGTGGCCAGTCGATATATCAGCCGGCCCTGAACTGTGCGCACCCCTTCAACTGTAAACCGCTCGCGAGTCACGCACATCGCTCCGCTACCCCTTCCGACAATGTTATAGCACTGCAGCACGAATAGTCCCCTACACCCTATTTGCCGCGGATCATAATGGATGTTTTAATGTAAATAACGGACAATCGAAAAGACGAGCCACTTGAAGGTAAGAGACCGACCTAGAAACAGACTCAATTGGGGACTAGGATATTTAATCCGGTTAGAAGACGCTCGCTTTAAGGGTATAGTTTACTCGCGACCAAAACGCTAAATGCTATAAGCGCCATGAATTTCGTAGAGCTCACGCGTACAATTTTACATAGATCATAAAAGCAGAATTATCATGAAATATTTTTTTGAAGGATTCTAGCACGTGTGAATTTTGATTTTTCTTTTGATTCGTGTTCGCCTCGCAGTTCAAACGGTGCAAATTCGTATCGCGCTCGCAGTGTTTGCGTTTCGACCGTATGGTACGTACGAAACCACGCGCGGCTGAACGCGTTTTGTGTTGGCGAACGCGGACCCGCAACCTACTGATCAACTGCACCGCTATTGACTGAACCAATTGAACGATATTGTATGGATTCGATTTTATACGCTTCGAACGTTCATCGATTGAACACTTTTGAGTTTTATGTAGGTAGCTAAAAGTAGTAACTATGGGAGCGAGGGATCCCGGTTTCGAAGCCTGGCCAGGCAGATATTTATGTTAAAGGTAAATTGGTTGTTCTCGGATTGTTGGTGTGAGTTATGTGTTATTTGTATTGTCCAGTCGCCACTGGAAATTTTAGTTGCGAGGATATGTGTAAGTTTATTAGGGTTCCGTACCCAAAAGGTGACAAACGGAATCCTATCAATATGCCTTCGCTATCTGCCTGTTACAGGAAATAGGTAGACACTTGAAATTTTCCCAGAATGCGTGTGACTGTGCCCTATGTATCTAACTATCTAATGTATAATATAACGCTATATGGCTCTATCACAACAAAATAAATAGCCAATATTAAAAAAATATTATTATATTATATTATTATTAATATAAAGGGGGTCCTAACACAAGTAACCTGATAAAACGAGGGTTTTCTACAATTTATCTTGTTATTGACCAAATAATTAGAATCAATATCACTTAGTTGGTACCACCAACGGAACTTTATGTGCTATGTCCGGCTCAGACTTAACCGGTTTATATATTGAATGCTAAAGTAACAGAATTTAAATACCTACATTGCATCCAATTTAGGATTATAGACCAATTCATTAAAGCCAAATGTCCAGGCCATTGTGACAAATGGAATGCTTAAAAGCTATTAAAAGTGGAGTACCACAAAAACCGAACGCTTTAAGTAGCCTTTGTTTAATACTTTCGTATTTAAAACCTAACATTACATTTCCACGGGCTGAATGGATTAAAAATTCCACGTTTTTCTCGCAATTCCAACATTTTCTAGTAGCAAATGGTATTCTAGACTTATTCGGAAAGTTTATGAGAAGTTTTCTTGAAATAACTTTCCGAAAGATTTACGATTAGTCGTAAAACCGTTTTTGGATGGGTTTGCTCTTGAGTTATGAATAACGATGGAACTTTCAAAGTGATATTACGGTTTAAAGCGATTATAACTGCTTATATCAATTATTAAGTAATCGAAAATTCATAAAATATAACTCATTTGTTTCATTTCATAGGAATGTATTTAACAGTAAAGTATATAAGACTTTTTCACAATATGGCGGCAAAAACAGTGAAAGTTTACGTACTATATCAAGTGACATTATTTGATCATATTTTATTTCGAATGCCCATTTAGCATCATATTATGAGTATCACAATTAAAGTTTGTTAGCGATTTCATTCTCAAATCTCTCAAAAAACTGTAACTTTTACTACGTTTAATGTTTTTTGGTTATTACTTGTTTAAAGTCAAATAACAATCAAATAGCCATCCTAGTTCTGTGTTGATCACAGTTGTCTTGAGCGGCAGCGGTAGGGTCGTGCTGCATGCTCGTTTGCTATCTTAATTCTATTAACTTAATTCTATATTACTTATCATACAACATTCCAGTATCAAATAAATTCACGAAACCTAAACTAAAATAATTACAACAAGCTCCTAACAAATTACTGGGTAGGCTTAGAACTAAAAGCTCATTGGCCACAAAAAGGAGATTAGCAGCCAAACTTCTGCAAATCACAGGCCTCTTAAAGCGGTAATATCCCGAGTCATCTCGAACAAGCTCATGACTCTACATCTAACGTGTATCACATTACACCCGACCTCTGAAAACGGCTACTTTCAATCAGAACTTTCAGTGTATTATCAACGCGTGGCTGAAGTGCTTCTCGTTTATTGGAAACCTAAAGTTAAAGTATTTGGGTGTGTTAATTCACAATGAATAAGCAATAAAGGGGTGACTCAAGCGTTTTATGTGTTGATGTTGGTACAATGTTGCAAGGGGTTGTAGTCATTTAGTCCAAGGCAAAGTTTCTTGCTTGAGAGTCATATTATTCGCAACGCGTAACTGTCCCACTGCTGCGGGACAATGTGATGAACATTATGAACAGGGCCATAGTTTACCGTGTTGATTAAGTGCGGATTGGTAAAACAATAAAACATTTAACAAAAAACAAACAAACAACCAAATGTTGACATTTTGACAGTTGTTAGGCAACTTTAGCTTAAGATAGATAGAATATTGAGAACGGCCGTAAGCATGCATTTATATATATTTACCTACTCCGAAATTCTTATAAAATCCATATTCTTTCGTCTCATATCTGCATCTTAAAAAAACAGTATGTCGTTTATCTAGCGAGTTTATAGAACATCGGAGCAGAAAGGAATTTCCATAACGTAATTTTATGTGAACCATCATTTAGATATTCGTGTCACGCGTGAGGAAATGATACGAAAACACAACGCAATCCCACTGGCTAGACGAGAGCCCCTTGTGTGGTCGATCTCGTACCCTTCGCAAAATAACCCCCGATTATGGCTTCTCTTATCGCGTAAAGATATTGCGAAATATGACGCGTTCATGACGTACAAAGTACCTACCTACTATATTTGTAGCTTGTGGAAAATGGTATAGTAGTGACAGAGATATCAGATTGGACAAGGCTATTTATTATCTATTTGTTATCTCCGAGTAGTTCGAGAGCTCAATTATAATAAATAACAATCAAAATCTTAGTATCTGAGAAAAAGTAAATCTATGTAACAACCAAAACTATTAAATAACATTCGTTCTGATTTCAATAATTTTGTACGAAATTTATAGTACCTTTAATGGCCAAATTAAATTTAGTTTCAAAGTTTATGCAAACATCATACAGATGATACAGATTAGGGTCAGCCCTGGAAAGGTAAATTAGAACGAAAGCGGTGATTAAAAAGGTTTAGTCAAATTGGAATTTGTTTTAGTGTTTTCATACGTGTAATCAAAACCGGATTAGTGGGTACTGAATTAAGGGCTGTATAATTATTATAACGTCACGTAACGGGAGATGAAAACGGAGAATTTTGAATAATGACTTCTTCATTAGATTTTTTTCGAATTTAGAAGTGGGGCAGGGACTGTTAGTGATAGTCAGTCCTATTAATTGTAATTAGTAATAGTCCAGTTAGTAATTGTTAATAACGCTAGCTACCGCCCTCCCTCTAAAATCGTATATCGCATATCCTACCAAAAGTTTGGAGAGCCAGAAATATCAGTTTAGACAAGGCTATGATTTCCTAGTGCCCAGACCTCGGTTGACTTCAGGAAGCCGAAACTACTGAACGCGAGAAGCATAAATTTGGATTGTACATAATTATGTATGTTTCTTGAAGAGTGTAGGAGAGCACTAAGAGAGGATTTTAGAAATTCCCCCCTAATGGGATAAAAAGGGGATACACTGAAACTTTTTATTTCTTCAATGGATTCACTTGAAACTTTGTATACATATACATAGGTTCCTCAAGTGAAGCAAGTGAGAACTAAGAAAGGATTTTTGGAAATTAAAAATTTTACGTGGGCGAAGCCGCGAGCGGAAATCTATTATAGTAATATAATTATGTATATAATAATGATAATATGGTCTGCTCGTTAGAGAGCTTATACATAAAACGGCTTAATTTTTATTAAAAATTGCATTCCCTGTAACAGAGCTTCGTGAGAATGTGAGCTGTGAAACAAAATTGTTAATATCCTTTGTGCAAGTCCCTTATTTCCTAGTAGCAAACAAATTTCACAATGCACGCGCTGTATCTCCTTTAATAAGTTGCTCGAGTTACAAGCGCTCGTACAATTTCCGAAGAGCATGAACGTAACACAGAGCAAACTGCATGGTACAAACATGAAAGTTTTTATCTTGTGCAGGGCTGCTTCATCGTCGAATATTTATCTTCTATATCTATACAGATGTTAAATCTGTAACTGATTGCTGTCTTTACATGGAAGACTTTTATTGGAGGTTGGAGGCCTAAAAGTACCCAAAATAATGATTTTTAGATTTTATGTCTGTTTGTACGCGCTAATCTCAGAAACGGTTTAACTTATTTGGGTGCGGTTTGAGTAATTTAGCATTGAATTTAGTGTTTATGTAACGTCGTCTAGTCGTTGATGTTATATGTAGATTGATGGCTCTATCGGATTTCAGTCGGATAACTATCCTTATTTTATTCCTTCCCTTTCATTTATTTTAATAAAATACAGCGGTTCAACGAGGATTTTCAATGGGCCGAGAATAGGAACATATGTACCTACATATAATGTACATTTAATTTATTTCTATAAATGCACCTATTTACAAGTTTTTCTTAAGAAAATATTTTATTCGCAAACCTTTTAAGTACTTTATTTGCACAAAACTTGTAAAAATCTTCAAAAATACCATTATAAATAGTCATTCTATTTTCGAGTTGCGTGACTTAGGTACTTAACATGTAAAATTTATAAACTATAACGAACAATATGCTGATAAATATTTTTACAAAAGTATGTTACAAGGTTTAGTCTTGGTTACTTTTATTTAAATAGCCGACAACCTAGTTAACAATCCACTAGCTAATAAAGAATAAGGGGGAAACATTTTTGAAAATAGGCAGCCCTAACCTAGGTTAAGATGTTGTAATACTGAAGGAAGTTGGAACATCTCTAGAGACAGGTTCCGAGCACCGAGCAAACTCGCAGCCGACGCAACACACGACAAAGCTTGCGATATGCCGCAGCCTGTGATCACGACTCGCGTAGCGACTGTTTGTTCACAACATATTTAGTTCGCGCTGTTTTGTTGCAGCTATCTCGCTACTTTACTTTCTTAGAGATAACGGGTACTGCTCAAAGACGCAATGTATGGGCTTGTGTTATCGCTTTTATTATACAGAAGCAGCTTATAAGCGTGCAGTTCAGGTGTTAATAAACTCTAAGCAATGTTATACCTTTGCATCTGTCACACATTTTAAGTAAACATATATAATGTACGTATCTAGTTAAGACTGGACACAAGATGTGGTAAGTTAACGAATTTTACTGACGAATTTGATTTTTCACCGGTGAGGATTCATTTACTGTTGAAATTTTAAGGACACCTATAACAAATTGTTAGATTAACCATAGCGTCTACTTGACGTTATAATAACATAAAAATCTGATGCAATTGCGATTCTCATCTGATTCTGAAAGGTGTGGAGCCGGTCACACTTTATAGAGGCAACCACCTTACTCCTCAAGGGTATCAACGCATCTGAGGCCGAATAAGAACAAGACTTACTAACAATTACTAACTGGACTATTACTAACAACAACTAACAGTCTCTGTCCTAACTAACCTAACCTAACAAACTAATTTTCTAACACGGTCTTATAACCGGACAAACTATTCTAGTCCCCATTTGAGTCTTTTTCTAGGTCGGTTACAGTTGTCATGGGCGGCAGCGGAACTGTGGTGCTGCATGCTCGTTTGCTACCTTAACTCCGTAAAAAATGTGAGATTACATAGTTGAACCAGTCTAGCATGGTAACCATTGCGCCGTACTAAACTCAAATCCTGAAAAGGACATTAACAGTAATTCCAAGCAAATTCTACAGAATTCTACATAAAACGAGATATAAATATCCAAAGTCATTATCCCCTCGCTGTTCAACCCCCAAACATTACGAGGGGCGCTAAACAACGTATAATATCGTAAACACCTATAATTGCATATAATTTGCATACTTTAAAACCCCTAGCGACCTCCACTAGGAGGGACCTGGCGTCATTGAACGCACAAATAATAATATGGTATTCAGTACCTATTTCTAAAGTTCTTACCTTTTACCCGACTGCGGCGAAGTCAAGACGAGGTTTATGATTATTTATGTATGTATTTAGTTTGTTTTTATGGAATGAAGATAGCAAATGGGCATGCAGCGCCAGCGCCACACTTCCGGTGCCACCTATGACCACTGTGACTTGGACTTGTAATGGTTAGACAGCAAACAGTGTTAGAACGTTAGTTAATTAGTTACTTTAGAGTAGGTATGAGGACTAATAACTTATTATAATTTGACAAATGATGTACTTATAGGTACTTGAATGATATGCTATGTCACTGAATTGAGTATAGCGCTATCTAGAGGACATAAGTAAAAAAAAACCGGTCAAATGTCAATAACCCGGTAAATGCTCAATGCCTAGATAGGGTTCCGTCTGTGTCCCTTTGTGTACAGAACCCTAAAAATAAGTCTGAGTTGTGTTGGCTGTCAGATCATCCATTGACGCCTTTAATTAGTAATATTTTTATAAATAAAGTTCTTTTAAAAGAAGTAAGTAAGCTCTTTGGTAATTACATGGTCACCTCCAATAAACCTCAAACAGAATCCACCGTTATTATAAGTCGTTAAAAGAGTCATTGCCTCTGTTCAGGAGTCCAACGCCTCGAATTACGTACCTATTCGATTGACGTTTATTCGGACTTCACCCCTCAGTCTCGCCGTCGTAAACAAACCATCCCACTTGTTTGAAAGTACACTTCAATTAGCAATACGACAGACGTGACATCGTGGTATGACGTTAACCAATCAGCAAACGTAGAAGAGGGAAACATTCCATTCGTTCATATCCGAATTATTCGTCCAAGACTTCGATATAATTATTTATTCTTATATATTTTTAATCGACTTCAAAAAAGGAGGCGATTCACTGATTTCTCCGTTAATTGTGGACCGATTTCGATTATTATTTTTTTATTCGAAAGAACGTAATTCTGAGGTAGTCCCACTACCACCAAGTTAGGATCTGATGATGTAATCCCAGGGAAATCGAGGGAAACCCTCAAATTATTTTGTTACTTGTCGTTTTTGAAGTCGGTTTTTTGTTTTGCAGAAATTATTTTGTATACAGATGACAAACAATTAGACGAGCTACTTAATCGCAAGTTTTTACCGTCGGGGTCATCTGTACCACTGAAGTTATCACCAATACGTTACCAGGAAGATAGGAGAAAAAAAAGAAATAACATGAAAACCATCAAATGAAATAAATAATTGCGCGAATAGCAAATCCAAACAATATTCATACCAGTTAATCCATAACATCTATGAATAATAAGGACAATAAATTAAAAATGGATCTAAATTTATATGTCCCCCATGGGCCCGGAAATGGTTGTAATAAATTACCCGGTTGGCAAGCTTGACCCTCAAGACCGGTTAAGATCCGCAGACTACGGAGCACCGTGCGCTTCAGATTCCCCTAGCAATTAGCGAAACCAATTAAACTGCAGGTCTCACCGTCTGCCGAGATTGAAATTTGATTATGAGAGATTGACATTTAGCAAACTTCATTAATTTACATTATTAATTACAGTATACCTAGGCATGGAATACTGTCCCGAGCCCATGCCGGGAGTACAGGGTGGTGGGGTCATTGGCCATCGGGGGAGATGACTAGCTACCATCCAGTAATTTATCTTATCATTTACTATTTCCCTAAATGCATCCATCGAACTGAATCACAATTGAATTCCGGGGATTGCAAATATACTTATCCATAGAATATCTTGAGGTGACAATTAATTTTTATTTAATTAAAATTGGTCAACTAGGTCACGGTAATATATGATACTATTACTGTTATTGTCATTCAAATTATACCTATTATCGGACATATGTACAAGCGTACGAAGTCTCAAACACAGCTAGACTACATTAAACTTAGAAAAACTTCTAAGCAAAAATCGTAGCGAAAATTCAAATTCATCGTTCTTAAAACCCTCAAAATAATAGGCAGCTCAGTACCGCTCTAGTGTTTACGCAATTAAGCAAACCAATTAAACGCCCAGATTTAAAGGCTAAAAATGGTAGAAAACAATGAAAATCTCAAAATAAGAAGGCAGTTTATACGACAACAATGAAACAAAACATAAATGAAAGTATTTAACCGTTATTCGGCCATTATTTCGTCTAGAATTTTCTCTTGGTAAGCAATTAGTGGGACCAATTAAATGGTCGTACCTACACCGTAGCCCACCTGAAAGATTTGAATTTGATTACTTAAATAACCATAATATAATCACCTGAGTTCTCGCTCCTCTGCCAATTACGTTGTTTGGTTCGTAATGGGTTTGCAAATTAGTTTTAATTTGAGGTTTTGTCAGTCTATAACAGATCTTTTATTTACTTGTTCATCGAAACGGTGGTCTAGTTCAAATTGGTTTTCAGTTTTGAATCGATCCTCAAATCACTACTAAACGACTTTTTAATTTTATTTTTTACACTGCTATTTTTCATACGAAAATACATAAATATAAATAATATATACAATACATTTCATACTTTTTGTTTTACGATTAAAACAAAAAGTTCAATCAACTCCTTAATGTGTGTACACTGCGAGATATCAAATCTTACAGCCAATTATTATTATTATTGTACTCTAACTTGAAGGATTTGATTTCAATGACAATAATTTACAGTAAGTATACAAATTGACGTAATTCTAAGTAAGTATATACGATTCTATTGTACCTACCTACACGTTGATACAGATTTTGCACAATTTTAATTAGTATTTGAAGCGATCTCTGTCCACAGACAGGTTCATAAAATGTACAACAGGCAAAAGACAATATCCCAAGTACACCACAGCTTCATTATTTCTGAACCAACCCTTTCCAGCCATCCGAATCGTGCAGCAAAAAGAAATTGGAACGCCTATTTTTGTCTTATCTTTTTCATTCACGACACGACAAAGGATTGCCTCACATTAGCTTTCACAGTAATGAAACTTTTTGATAGTACACCGCCGCGTCGGCGGCATGAATTCGATAATGAATCGCGAAACATTAAGTAACTAGGTACTTAGTTTCTTTCAACTATGTAGTTTCAAAATTGAAACGAATTTGTGTTTGCTTTGCTATCAAATCTTTTCCACGGAAATTTGATTGTGAAATACATGGCAATTAAAACTTCAATAGCGAGATTCAATAGAAATATTAATTAATAATCAAGATATTTCTCCGAATAAATTCAAGTTTTCCAAGTAAAGTTACTATTGATGATTTCAGTTCGCTTTTCTTACTCTACTTTATATCCAATCTCTCAAATTTATTTAACATCGAATAAAAGCCTTGAAAGCTTTTATTTACAACTCAATTAATATGTATATCCAAATCAAATGTAAGATATATTGGCTACAACCCGTTAATGGCCCACTACAGGACACGAGTAGTGTAGTTCATTTACCCCTAAATCAAAGCCTATCAGCTCTGCTCATTATGCTCCCTGCCAATTACGACCAAGGCAACTGAGATTCTTTGTATCCATTCCATTTCAAATGACCATGTGCATGATGTATGTGTGTGTGTATGACGACATATCTTATATACAGGGTGTCCCAAAAGTTGTACGACAAACGGAAATGAGAGATAGCTTGAGGATGGACCTATTCGATGCCAAAAAATCACTTTAGTAAAAGTGCCACCGTTTTGGAGATATTGACCTTTGTTTTGTTTTTCGGAAATTGGGCACTCTTACCCTACTTTTATTTGCTGAGACCACAAATGAGCAGATATTTTAATGAATTCTTTTTTCACATACCCTCAGATAGTTGGTCTACAATTTCAGAATATAATTTAGTTCAAAATATTTGAAAATACTGAGAAATTAGGTTCTATTTTGGCCTTTTTATGTTTTTGATTTTCTTGTATTCAATTTCAACAACGACATGTGGAAAAAAATTGTACTGGACCAAGAGTGCAGATTACTTTAAAAACTTGACTGTTAAAAGGAGATTTCAAAAAGGTAAAATACTTGCTACTTTAATGGGAAACTTTTAAAGCTATAGCCATTTCAGTGTTGAAGGGTATTAATTTGAAGCTAAAGTGATTTTATGTTTTAATGCTTTTGAGTGATTATTTTATATTTTTTGTTATAAATTTGACTAAAAATATTTTTTTCTCAGTCATACTTTATAAGTGTTCAAACTGTCTCTATTCAACT
The DNA here is from genome assembly GCA_905404295.2 of Ochlodes sylvanus. NCBI lineage: Eukaryota > Metazoa > Arthropoda > Insecta > Lepidoptera > Hesperiidae > Ochlodes > Ochlodes sylvanus. The sequence goes on along the minus strand of FR990138.1, from coordinate 3,794,504 downwards.
GTAACAAATAATTGACAATTATTTAAAAAATACATTTTTAAAGATCCTCACTCATTTGTGCTATTTTAGCTGCAGCTGATTGAATTGTACTGATTTATTGATAGGTGGTAGAGTTTAGAGTTCACCCAGAGTAGTACCACCGCCCGCCACGGTACCTAGTACCATTTCTACCATGTTGCCGTTGGATCGGAAGATTAGGACCAATCCCGTGGCCTGCTCTGTCACCGGATTTAAATCCTCTGGATTTTTTTTACTGGGGCTGTATGAAAGACAAAATCTACGCGAAAACCATAAATAACGCAGACGAACTAAGGAGTGCAATTCAATCAGCTGCAGCTGAAATTTCCCAAATGAATATAATGTCTTTGAAAAGATCTTTTTTGAAAAGGTGTTAATTGTGTGTTAGAGAAGAAGGGCGACACTTTGAACACCTTTTAAATATAGCACAATAAAATGTTTTTTCTAACCCGAACACAATTGCTGTTAAGACAATTATTACATGGTAGAAATGGTACTAGGTACCGTGGCGGGCGGTGGTACTACTCTGGGTGAACTCTAGACTCTACCACCTATCAATAAATCAGTACAATTCAATCAGCTGCAGCTAAAATAGCACAAATGAGTGAGGATCTTTAAAAATGTATTTTTTAAATAATTGTCAATTATTTGTTACAGTTGAATAGAGACAGTTTGAACACTTATAAAGTATGACTGAGACAAAATATTTTTAGTCAAATTTATAACAAAAAAATATAAAATAATCACTCAAAAGCATTAAAACATAAAATCACTTTAGCTTCAAATTAATACCCTTCAACACTGAAATGGCTATAGCTTTAAAAGTTTCCCATTAAAGTAGCAAGTATTTTACCTTTTTGAAATCTCCTTTTAACAGTCAAGTTTTTAAAGTAATCTGCACTCTTGGTCCAGTACAATTTTTTTCCACATGTCGTTGTTGAAATTGGATACAAGAAAATCAAAAACATAAAAAGGCCAAAATAGAACCTAATTTCTCAGTATTTTCAAATATTTTGAACTAAATTATATTCTGAAATTGTAGACCAACTATCTGAGGGTATGTGAAAAAAGAATTCATTAAAATATCTGCTCATTTGTGGTCTCAGCAAATAAAAGTAGGGTAAGAGTGCCCAATTTCCGAAAAACAAAACAAAGGTCAATATCTCCAAAACGGTGGCACTTTTACTAAAGTGATTTTTTGGCATCGAATAGGTCCATCCTCAAGCTATCTCCCATTTCCATTTGTCGTACAACTTTTGGGACACCCTGTATAAAAATGAATCGCTGATTTTGTTGCTAAGAGCAGATCTCCAGAACGGCTGAACCGATTTCGCTAATTCTTTTTTTATGATATTCCTTAAAGTACTAAGATGGTTATTACGGAGAGAAAAATTTAAAAAAATGCCTAAAAAAGTAAAAAAACAACACTTTTCTATATTCCCATACAAAAGATTCGTAATAATACTTAAAAGTCAATTTGAACTTTAATACCATAGCATAAAGTTTAATTGCCAGTGAAGGGATTTCATGAAGGCAAAACAATTGACTGACACGATACACGAGACACGAGTGGTACGAGAGCTAACGTTGGAAAAACAAGAATTTGAGGTAGGCCAGTTTTTAGATATTATGTTATCTCTCTCACTCTCCTGGACGTCATACGGACGGTCTGGCTGGTGGTAGACGTTGCGTTCATCAGTGCGCATCGTATCTGTACAAGTAAAATATCAATTTTCAAATCATTTTAAGAAGGTTTCTTATCTTTTTTTTAATTGAACTTTTTGCAACATTAATCTATTATTGCCATAAAATATTTTTTTCAAATTATAGTATGTTGTTATTTAATTATCTAAAACCCCAAAATTTATTAGCCAGACAATAAATCAATTGTTAAACTTCAGCCAGACCGATCCAAAAGTGAAAAATGTTGTGGTATCATTTTGCTTGGTCTATATAAATAGTTATCAAATAAATGTCAGAGAAATTACTAAAAACTATTGAATTATTTTGTGGATTAATATGGTATCAAAATGATAATTTATTTTGTACAATTAGACAGCCAGACCTCCCGTATGATGTCCGGGAGAGTGAGAGAGGCACCCACGACACAGGGAAACCTAGTGTGGGGCTATGAGTGTGTAGCGTTAGTTCGGGTTCTTCTGCCTAAATTTGTCCGCCGCCTTATAGGAAGCATATTTAGTAAGTCACAAACACAACAATTTTTAATTTTATAGGAATTGTAATATTAAAGATGCACAGCAAAGAGACGTTTACGTTTCAAGTGACATTTTACCACAGACAATTTACATTTTACCATCATCACAACCCATAACTGTCCCACAGCTGGGCACGGGTCTCCTCTCACAAAGTGAGGGGTATAGACCATAGTCACGTTGGCCAAGTGCGGATTTGCGGACTTCACACATCTTTGAGAACATTGTGGAGAACTCTCAGGTGTGCAGGTTAATGTTAGGTTAATTTGGTAGGATAATGGCTTCAACCCATTGATGGCCCACTACTGAGCACGGGTCTCTCCTCATACCTGAGGAGGCCTAGAGCATACTCCACCACGCTGCTCCAGTGCGGATTGGTGGAGGGGTTAGTGGCCAACCCAAGTGTCGGATATTTTTAAGCCGCCCGAAGGTATCCGACATGGCTTAACGACTGCTACCATATGGTAACAACCGGGACCGACGGCTTTACGTGCCCTCCGAAGCACGGAAGCGCTCAAGAAATTTTTGCCACTAGCGGTCAATTTGGTAGGTTAATAAAATTAATGAAATATAATAAGTAGGTATCATAATAAAAAATCAGAAATTGTTATTTTCATTGTGATTTTTCAATGACTATTAAAAGAAATTTAAGTGTTTTATGTTTATTTTTTGACATATCAACTTTCTTAAATTGTTGACTTATCAACTTTTTTTTATCTTACTAGCTAACCCGGTGTCCCAAATATCAGAATAAGTATTAAAAAAATTATTATAGAATCAACTGTTAGGCGGTACGAAGTTCGCCGGGTCAGCTAGTAAATAAATAAATATCATGAGATGATCAGTCTGCTCATTCGTCGACTTCAAAACTAAGTAGTAAATTGTTTAAGCACAGAAAATAATATTATTAAGTAGCTTTTATTTAGAAAAGCACTGCGGTTAAAAGCTACTTTAGTCATACGTAATATAATACGTTATTGTACATAATTATGTTGTCTTCTTATCAAAACCAGTTACTTTGACAGGACCAAATCGCAGTAAATCATCATTTATCCAAACATGTACACTAAACAAACAAGTTAAATTCGTTCTACTTGTTAAAGGATCATGGTCCCAATTGTACTATGACACGGAAGGCTTAAAGCCGAGAATAGCTTGTCTTTCATCAGCTAAAAGGTCCGGTTGAATTGTAAATGCCTCTTCATTGACTATGTATGTAGGGCCAAACGAAGTGTGTGACCGACAAGCGACTATACGAGATTGGGTCCAATGGGAGGATATTTGTGCTTGAATTGAATGCTCTAAATCTGTTTTGAATAAAGCCTTTTATATATATTTGAATGCGGGCCCTGCTCAGATCAACAACATTTAAGGTTAATAATGTTTTCGAAAATGGTCCTTGAATTAATATACATAGTTCGATTAAATAAGACGATGATTATGTCTTTGTTAAAGAAGAATCCTATATCCCTAACCTAACGGGTTATTTTGAAATAGCCCGTAGACGCTAGTAAAATCAAGTAATTTAGTTTTGACGTTATAAGTATAATACGATAAAAAATATTTTTTGTGTAAGCAACCGTCAAACAAGCAGACGAGCCAAAGGATTGTAGGTGACCTTCGCCCATGGAATTAGTAACACCAAAAGTATCACCGATGCTTTGGCTAGAAAGAAGAGAGAATAAAGAATGAAATATAAGCAATATTTTGATTTTATATTCTGTAGCTTTAGAGGATAGTGAACAAAGATCCGCCTGGCTCTTTTGTAAATTTTCCCAGACATTAACATAAAATAAAAGTCAACTCTTGATATAATTTGTAGTCCGACAGAAAATATTATGATAACCATTCTCTTGAAGACCGTTTCACAGACAAAATCCAGTTACCGTTATCTTGTTGCGTCGCAGCGACAAAGTTAAAAATAATGGTCTATTTACTTCGCAAGTACAAACCAAATAAAACAAGTTGTCATTAAAACAGTTTTCCGCAACTTGGTTGTGCAAAACGGCGCAAATTGTTATGAAGGGTCCTACAACAGTTTTATCACGACAGCCGAAAAATTTGCGCCGCGATGTCATTTAACAATTTGATTTTTATTTGTATTTTCTGAAACCCTGTTTTTCGATCACAATTACTTTGTCAGCAACTATGTTTACATATCGGCAGTAATTATGGCAGTGATCGCCATGTAGCACGAAGACTGAACGTTGGACTACCGAACTGGACTTGGTTTAAATCCTGTACGCATCTCCACTTTTCAAAAATTATATGCGCATTAGAAATTAAATATTCAATCAATTCTTCAATCAAAATTCAATTAGTCAATAATTATTATTTTAACCTTCCTACAGTACAAATGACAGAATGAATGTGACTATATCTCGTGTATATTTCAAGGCACGTTCTTGCTTTCTCATCGCCCATAAACAATACAGTGTCTGGGGCCGCGCTAGAAATGCAATTGCATCAGAAACGCACAGTCACTGCATTATTCAGCCACTGCTAGCTTTTGCATCGTCCATTTGTGTAGCTCTGACGTCACTGAATCGGGAATGATGTCGCAAGTTTAGCAAAATGGCGACCGTCGCTTGGATGGTGTAAAAGAAATTTATCAAGCTCTCACTCCTCATTAAATGACAGAACAAAAGAAAAAATTATGTATAATATGACAAGCCGAGCGCTCGATCGTGTTGCATTATAGAACATATGGAACATGGAATATCCGTGTTTATCCGGCCTAAATCATCCTTTTCTCGTCCGAGTTTGCTTGACTTTATTAGGTTAGGAGCAAGCTCTTTGAGATTCAAAACGTAAGTGCCTAATTTGCGATAACGGAAAAGCTTCTTTTGTTTTGTTTAAAAATAATTGCATACCTAAAGACATCAAGCCTTAAGGCAACGGGTTTTTGAAGAGAAAATCATTGTTGTGTAGCTCGAAGGAGATAAATTAAATGCCTAAAGTGTAATTTTTTTGGTGAGATTTGGTACAAACACTTTAATATCAGAGTAAGCACAAGAAATTTTTATACGGCACTCTTGCAATAATATTTTTAACAGACATAAGTATTCATTCCACAAATATATTCAGCATACGATTACGTTAACAGGTAGGTGATGAGCAGGTAACGTTGAAATTTGAAATCTATTTTTACTTGTTTCGGTCGCATAGAGGTGAGCCAGAGAAATAAGGACCAGTTTCCACAATAGCGGAGAAAAGTGTGCAGTGGAGTTGTGTTGTAAACAAAAACAACATCAAGTGTTACATCTGTAATGTGTTGTCAACCTCTGTTATAGGACCGACATTATTAACGAGTACAAATTGCTATTCGTGAGAAAATATCGGAAGTCCATGACGTTTAATACAGAAGGCAAATTTCCCATTACCTTGTCATTAATCCGAACTTAACGAGTTTGCAAAAGCAAAGGCCCCTTTGGCTGTCTGTTGACTGTAAACTAAAGGTGTTTGTATTGATTCACTCCTGAGCACTTGTGTACCCAACGCCGAATGTACCGATAGCTCCCCAGGGACGCCTCCCCTCGGTAAGCCCCGGCGTGTTGCGTCATCTGGAATTCACCCCTGACTTAAACAAATTTGCAAAGCTTTGATTTTCGAATGTATTTATTTTGGAACACAACGTGAAAATTACATGTTGACTTGTCTATTTCGGTTCTTTATTTATGTATTCTTCTGTTTTTACGACAGTTCTTGCACACGACTAAAAGAACACTGATTTATTAACAGTCAAAGACAACCATAGTGAGATGGCTGAACTAGCTTTAGATTCGCAATTTTTTGGTCCTTCGAGCCGGATCGGATTAGTTTCAAGACATTCAGATTTATTAATTTCAAGATATTCAGCTTTATAGTCGCAAAATTAACTCTAAATTTAATGTTTTATTGAGGTCTTCTCATAAAATACAGATTAAGCAATCAGAGCTTTAAAACATTCAATACGCCATTCAATAACCATCAGAATCAATTGCGAGGATATAAAGTACGTATCTGTTATCAAAAAGCAGCAGTGCGTACCGAGAGCGGTGTTATACTACGTAGGGGAATATAAAAGTTTTACGGAGACATAAAATGGACGTAAAAGGACAGACCCTGCATCGGTAGCGTCAGCACAATTTTAAAGTCGCAGACGGTGATAGCTACTATTGATATTTGCTGCATCGGGAAGATAATAAGATTTTCTGGCATAGAAGATAATACAGTAAGTACAAGGATAATAATTCCAATTTGCTAATAGTACTAAATTTTAAGTGTTTAAGAATCTTTTACAATATGCGTCATAATCATATACACTTTTAGGACTTGAGCAATTTGTGTATATTTAATATACTTTTTTATAGGTTTAAAGTGAAATTTATACTTAGTCTTGTCCTAACTGGCACTCCTTACGCCTTTTTAGGTTCCTATCAATTAGGACCCAAAATCACAAAATATTTATTACTCTGTTGTATTAACTTGTATTGGTTGTTGTGTTATCAAACAGTCGACTTTTTATTGTTATGTAAGATACAAAACACGTCCGTGCTGATTGTATATTGTATTCTTTGATGTCCGTCCACTTATGTCCTTAAATAACTCAACTGGCCTCAAAGGTTTAACTTAATTCGGACAACAAATAAAATAATAAACCCTTATCACGGAAAAGTTCTGTATAAAAAATATAGCAAACTTCGAAAACATCGACAGCTTCACAAACAATACCTTTATCTGAAACCCAACAAACTTTGTATCACGTTTGATTTCCTCTAGGGAATATGTACTATGTCATGACTGAAACAAGTTACTGCGTCAGCTTTGCGGTGGCCACGTGTACTGGTCGGACGCAGACATTCCGGAAGTGTAATAGAAGCTTAACAAAAGCCCATTACTCTGATACTCTGAGTGTCAAGTCAGTCCACTGCTTCCTACTGCATTTGGCAACGCCTGTCTAAAACAAAACAACGTATCACGCGGCATCTGCACACCGATGTCGACTTTTTGCTACAACGATAAGGTTTAATTTAATTTGAACTTCTGTACGGTTCCGCCTTTTACTGTTGAATAGTGGGTACAAGTTAATTCGAACGATTTGTTTCGCTCGTATCATTTCCTTCGAGATAAGGACGGGGTGCTATTTTACTGTTAATGGCCTAATAAACCCCGAGGGTTGTTTATCAGCGCTTTTATGAATCTCTTAAACTGTGTAAGGTTAAAATACTAAATTGAGGTATGATTATGTGCTCTTGTTATTACTAGTCTTATTCGGAGGCTTGAGAGACTCAGTTTGTATGCAAATAAGCTTAGGTACTACTTTAAATGGTACTACTAGCTTTCCTCCGCGGCTTTGCCCGCTCATTTCCAAATTTATTTCTTAGTGCTCACCGGTGTCACTTGAGGTAGGTTACGTTGCGTTCAGTAGTTTCGGTAAAACACACGCTAATGAATTAGCGATGAAAATATTGTATTTTTGTAATATATGAAATATAGTTTGTATAATACAGTAGAGGTAGCAACCCTATTTCAAAGACCCATCAATGAATTGAATTTGGAAATAGAATGGAAAATTGAACACTATTATTACTACGGGATAGCATGAAACATCGCACATAATTTTCCCCTAGGCGAGTCTGGTATCATAAGCGGGCAATCTCCAAGGGACCAATCCCGTGCCCCACGCTCCATAAAATCCCCGTAAGAAACCTATAAACCCGTAAAAAACGGCCATACATTCATACATTCTTAAACCTTCACTCGGGACGTCGGTTATTACGCATTGTTTTATTACAGCACTAGAAAAGTAATCTTGGAATGGCCCAATGTGTTTCGGGTCCCTTGTAAAAGGAGATTACATGCGACGACTTCTATGACGAAAATATACGATTCAATAAACTCGAACGACAGCAAATGAAACTACGCAATGTATTGCAAATGCAACGTAATTTTAACGTATTTTTTGTGGTAATTACTGACGTATGAAATAATGGGTCCGATGGTAAGCAGTCATCATCGCCAATCAACATCAGTAAATGCATTTTATGCCAACAAGGAAGGTACCTATTAAAGAAAAAAGGTACTTATAAAAAAAATAAGGTATAAAAGAATTAAAGTATAGTCTCTCAAGCTCCCAGTAACACTAAGAGAATTTCGCGGCTAACTCAAGCAAGGGCTTAGCTTGCCAACCGGTCGTCAGCCCTACTATCAAAAAGCCATGTGTGAGAGTGACGTCATTTGACGTTAGTAGTTTAATCTTTCTTCATTCTTTCTTCATTTGTCCGGGTTATGTCTGAATGATTATATGAATACCTATGTAAATAAGACCCCCGCCGCGCCGTGTCTGAACGATCAGTTTGCTTTAATTATTAAATATTTGTATTTTATTATTTAAATGATATTGATTACCTACAACATTGTACATAATTATACAAGGTGATTTTTTAGTCACTTGACATATTAATAGGGAGTACTAAGTACTACATATTTGATTCTCGTTCCAAATATGTAATTAAAAATGTTAAAATTTGACCTAATTATCCATTACAAACACAAAGTGTGGACAAACTGAGCGCACGCTGTTTAAAGTAAATAAAAACCAGCCAAAAACGCGGTGTATCATAAAGATTTCCGGCATTTTGTATTTTTTTTGAACGCGGTGCTTTGAGTTTGCCGCCACAGGTCACTAACCCCGCCCGTACGGTACAGCGCCGCGGTGCAAGCGGTATGACCGCTGTGTTTCGGGCGTTTGCCCACCTTGTCCATACATTCTGAAATGAGTATTTTGAAATAATTTTGATTGCCATTTTTGAAATAAATATCGTATAGAATTTTGACTTTATATTTTTAATCATTGCCTATGACCATGTTCTTTCATGTCCTCGAGTATGTCAAATGAAAAAAAAAACATCCTGTATAAAGTAGTTAAAAATAACTAAGTGGATTACTTCTTTAAACCATTTTTAATTCAATAGTGTTAAAAGACTAATGCTCCTTTATTTATTTAACAAAAACTCAGGTTCAAGTTCTATGTTGGAGTTATTTTAAGTCCAAGAGAGTGAGGAATAATTAATTTTCCATTATACCTATTTTCACTCGATCTTCGGACGGATAACTGGAATAGTTGAATAAGCGAACCGTCCCAGAATTCTAACAATGGACTAAGAATCATCGCAAATCTTTAATTGTTTTAACTTTCTGTTTTGAATTGAAATATGCTGGATTCTTACGAACTCCGTTCTCCAGGATGACTTACCTGAAAAGAAAAATAATATTATTTAAATGAGACGAAACAGAGAATGTTTAAGGATAAAGGATTTAATATCTGTAGACTTACCCTTATCTGCCTGCGGCAAATGAAGGTTAATAATTTTGACTGTTATGTACTTATGTAGTTTCTTTTTTAAATATTATAAATAACTAACAAACGAACAGATGACACACAGACAGAACCTAGGATAAGTGGTCACCATGGCCAGTGGTGTTTATTAAAATTTATTATTTAAATAATGCTACACACTCACGGCAATTTATTTATTTTTATTTATAAAAAAAAATTCATACCGTCCGTCCCCGACATAATCCGTTTGTGTGCGGATGTGTAGTAGGTATATTTAATTTATACTACGTCTGTTTCGTTGTATTTAATATAAGTAGGAATATAAACATTGAGCCTCCTTGTGAAGGAGCGCCCGCCTGGGAAAAGATCGCTATTGTAAAACATTGGCTCAAGTTTAACCAATTCCCTTTAGTGAGAAAACATTTTTTATCTAAACCCTTATTTCTTTAAATACAAACTCGCTGTATATAAATTCAGTGCTTTTATAAAAAACAGGGAAATTTTCACTTGTTATTTAAAACTGGCTTTTGCAAATTTACTCCTTGAAATCTTTTTAATACACTCCAATAGTTACCGTAATACAAATTTATATAAAAATCGAACAGTGACAATTTTGTTTATTTAAATTTTCACCAAAATGTTATATTAACCCAATCGGTCCAAAAATCCTATCAACTCCAGGCGTAAGTTTTAAATGAAAAGAATGAAAAGAGTTTTTACTGCAGAAGCTCATATGCAATAAGACAATGGAAGTTTGCAACGGACACATCGCGAAAGGAATGCTTCCATAGTCATGGATGTTCCTGGACAAATAGCAAACCAGTTCCTATTACTGACAATAATATTATTAGCACAACGTCAGACCATTTCAGATAAGGATTAAGTATTCCATAGGTTCATTAGAAGCATAAGGCATACGTATCATCTCGTCCGTGAATCATTCATCCTATTACCCGGTTCGGAGCTCAATGCGATATTGATGGAGCTTACAAGACCCGTTAACAAGGTGTATAGTTGCCAAGATGAGTAAATAAAGCTATTATTAATATAGTCCAAATAACATATTGTTTTGTATTACTAATTACTATAAAACAGTATAAATAAAGTGAATATGAATCCAATCTAAGTGTGTAGGTATGTAGATGACAGTTCATTAAGTTTTGGTTCGAGGTGATAATACAAACATTATTTTGGATATTGTTTTAATCACTACATATAAAACAAAGTCGATCCCCGCCTCTGTCTGTCTGTTTCTAAACTTTCTTCTTTTTAACCACGCAACGGATTTTGATGCAGTTTTCACTGGTAATTAGACAATTTATATTGTATTTATATTTGCATTTGTGGGCCAAGACTTACTTCTGGTCGCTGCGCCAAAGGAGTAAGTAAGTACATATAATAGAGAAAATTCCGTATTTTGTTATGAAGCCACGATTTTCGAGCGTTTACATTGCTAGCGCTGGCTAAACCGGATGAGATACATTAAAATAATGGACAACGGAAATGTATACAAGGTAATTTTTAGTCACTTGGCATATTAATAGGGGGTACGCAGTATTTTATTCTCATTTCAAATATGTAATTAGAGAGGGTGCTTAATATTTGACGTAATTTTCCGTTACAAATCCATAGTGTGGACAAACTGAGCGCACGCATTTTAAACTACTCCACTAAAGGTCATCAACCCCGCCCGTACCTACGAAACCACCGCGCCGTACCACACACAGCTGTGTTTCGGGCGTTTCCATACATTTCGAGTATTTTTAGATAATTTTGATTGCCATTTTCGAAATAATTATCGTGTAAAATTTTGACTTTACATTTTTAATCATTACCTATGACCATGTTCTTTGATGTCCTCGAGTATGTCAATTGAATTAAAAATCACCCACATCAATAGACGGATAGAAAGTAATGCGATCGATAGATCGACAGATCCTCAAGACAGATCCTATAAAGTTTCCGTTTTTACATCAAATTTAGGGAACCATAAAAACATTAGCATACACAAGCGGCATTTGCGTCGGCCATATTTTACAACCTTACATAAAACACCCTTCACGCGGAAGATTTAGTTTCTAGAAAAATTGTATCTACACGCAAATGTCGCCTTGTGCTCCAAGTCTTATAAAAACGACGGATAACTTAATCTTTTGTTAGTGCGAAAACCCGTTGGAGAAAAAATCTTAAAGTTATGGAATAATGTACATATTTCAAGAACATTCTGTGGAGTATTGCCGTGAAGCACAACGTGATCGTTGTTATTGCCGTTTGGTTATGTACCTAATTACAAGACACGAAGGTATATTTCACGTTGTTTCCCAGTGAAGTCGACTGCCTAGCAAATTGGATCTCAAAGCTGTGTTGTTAGAGTGTAAAATGGATATATTGAAACAATTTTCTCCTCGTTGTCATGGGCGTAAGAGAGCGCCACCCCGCGGCGCCTTAAGCAAACTTTACCTTTACCCTCAAGAGAAACTGCTATTAAGGTTTATTGGCTTAAGATAAGATCCCGTCTCTTTTATTATTTGTGTACATCATTGGATTGGTCGTGATTAAACAATAAACATGTTTATTGGGGTGTAATCAAAGTCCTCTTTGATAAAAAAAACAATTTCTTTATAAACGTTTTCGGAGACTCGATTAGAGTCGATTTTTTGTCCAGAAAAATTCCAAATTACCGTAAATTACTGATGTGTTTTGGCAAGGCATAGTATGCCTCCGATGTCTGTCTGTCTGTCACTCACAGGGCTCTATCTCGTGAACAAAAATAGGTAGACACCTCAAATTTTCACAGAATACCTACGTGTTACTGATGTCGCTATAATAAAAACGTAAACAAGTTAGGACCCAAAGGAGGTCCCTATACAAGTAATCTTAAAAGAGGGGTTGTTTTATTGCATAAACCGTTCGAGATAGACACTTGAAATTTCCACAAAGTACGTGTCAATATAGCCTCCATCACGACAAATAATAATAATAACAATAAATTTATTCCCAATGTTCCCAATCCCAAGTCCCATTTTCGAATGTCGAATTTCGAATAAGAGTAAATTGAAACAAAAAATATTTTTATTTATTTATTTCTACAGTGACCACTTAGGGTCTTAAGGTATCGTCAAAAACGTAACGATGCTGAAATTGTCTATGCCTGGTGTAAATGATTTAAATGGTATATATTCCATTGAAATGTATGTGTACTGTTATGACAATTTGACGTAGGGCCAATATGGCCAGACTGCCGCCGCCACCATTTTACCTACTACTAGGTACACCATGATACTTGAATAGACGTATGAACGCATTTGCAGTCATTCATCCATACAAACTTAGAGTATATATTAGTTTATATACTCTAAGCATAAAAAGCAATGTTGTACAGAATGCTGAATAATATATAGTCGGCACTCACATAATTAGATTAGGTACGTTCATAACATCGTAATTACAGGTTGGGTTCACATGAAACCGAGCATAGGAAAATTGAGGTACTCGTATAGATTATTGTAGTTAGGTAGGTCCTTTGTAGTTAGGACGGAGTCACCCGACAGTTCATAATTCTGGCGTGATGTAACTGTATCAATTAGTGTAGCCAGCTGAACCGATTGGCGCGGGACATCCCGAATTCCCGATTTTCAGGTGTCTGTTGACACGACCGTCTCGATTTACCCTCAACCTGGACGCCAATAGGGTAGTTGACAGTAAGAAAATATTTTGAAGATTTCTATTTTTAAGGGTAGCTTATTATTTACAAATGCGAAAAATCGATCTTATTGATTAAATAAATCATGATTATTTAATATTTTTAAGAAATAAAATCCCGAAATTACAGTCACTAGTCACGTGACAGCGAACGCCAATACGACGCGTGACGTCACACGTTGCAAAACTAAACAAACTTGACATAGCATTTTGGTCTTTCCGTTCAACCAAACAGCTCTTCGTTTTCCAACATATGACGTCACACGAGTCGCCATGACAGTTTGACGCGTTTTTTGACGGAAACGTCAAATAGTTCATGAAAATATAAAATAAAATATGTTACAGTTAGTATTTTACTGAAATATTAATATTTCAGTTAGATTAGACCATTTGGCAAACTATGATTTAGTTTTTCAAAATTAGTCAACTAGCCTATTGTCCTGATGTTTTACAAATAATCAGTACTTACTTTCATTGATAATTTTTAGAAAAAACTAATATAACACTTCACTATAAAAATATAATGTTCTCATAGTAAACTCCACCGTAGTGAACAGTCCTTAAGATACATATAATTTACATTACATTACAGTACTAATAATAAATGTGTCGCTGGTCGCTGTCTATACACAGAAGATATATTATGAGGAAAACTTTTACTTTATTAACGCAATAGAACTCAAATCAATGATTTTTAGAATTTTTGTCTGTTTGTCTGTGACTTTGCACCCGGTAATCTCCAAAACGGCGTATTCGATTTGTGTGCGATTGTCATTAATATATTGATCTAAGCTACACTTAACATACTTCAAGTGTTTGTTTTATTTCCAAAATTTAAAATTTTTCGAATATGAGTACCTACTAAGGGGCATGTTTCCCGAAGCGAAGCGAGGGCGGGTCCTCTAGTTAGTTTGTAATAGAATTCCAAACATGAAATATTCGAGTACATTTAAACTGGAATCAAATTCTAAACTTGCTAGACTGCATGTAACTTCGTCTAGGCCTAATGTAGTTCTCGCTAGTCGACTCAAATTGACTTCACTTACTTCACTCAAACTTTACATCAAACTCTGCCGTTAGTTGACGACAACGACTTTACTTATAAGGACTGGTATAATGATGACTCTATTGGCTTTCAATAATAACCTTAGCAGTACCTTCTAGTACCATTTTTTCCGTATTTAAGCCAGATGCTGAAATAAACGTCAATTACTCCGCATAACTATAACAACACCAAAATGTTTAGTGTCTGCGATGATATAAATTTATTATTATAATCTATAGGTATTTAATTTAAGCCCAAATTCATTTAATAAATAAACACTAATACACTGTTACTACGGTCTTAGCACTAAACTTAGTAAAGCCTACCACACTTATTTAGAAGACCTTTACAAAAAAGAAAGATCAAACAACTTCGATAAATTGCGTGTTGCACAAAAGGACCATTACAGAGTATTCAAAGACGAGTCCATTCAGAAAGCGTCGGGTCAATTCAATAAATAATTGCGGACTCCATACGCTTGCTCGAGTGACGTCGATGGATGTGAAGTCAAGCAGAGTGAAGGAAATAGGCACCGACACAAAGGACGGATCCTACGTTCTTTCAATGCGTCTCGGTCAGCGGACCCTTTGAGAACTATCGCGAATTGATAACCAACATGAGTTGCTGACATTTGATGATCTTACGTATTTGATTGTACTAACGAGCCTTATTGATACACACGTACCTACACATATTTCACATGTATACTTTTATTTACCTAAACGAAATTATTTAATTGCTGACGTCAAAAAAATGTAATCTAGTTATTAAATGATTTATATTTAATCAATTTCGTTTTGTATACATTTTGGTTGGAAGTTTGAAAAAGCTTCGTATAACGTGTGTTAGAAATGTTAAAATTGATATGCTCATATATTATGGTTAGAAATAAATATTTACTTAAACATTTTTTAAAGTGAAACTTTTATTTCCCTTAAGTGGGTTAAAAACGGTAAAATAAAATACACTATATGATAAGACAATTAAATATAGAGCAAACTGATTTATTTTTAGAACTAAATCCTTTGATCATAATTTAATACGATCGAGAATCCACGTCCGTCCCCAACACGCTTTGTCACTCGAATGAACGCTCACTGGTCCGTGTGCTTCTAAATATCACGCCTGTTGTGTACTACCCTCATCAGGAGTAATTTACTGCGATACGCACTGTGACGATCTATAGTAAAATATAGTACTTAGTTTATTTTGTGTAATACATAAGGTAGTAAGTTAATTTATTTGTAATACAAAGGTAATTTATTTGGAATACAAAAGGTAGTAAGGTAATTTATTTGTAATACAAAAGGTAGTAAGGTAATTTATTTAGTTATGAACATAATAATTGGATAATTTTTGAACAAACTTGCAACAGTATATTATGTGCTTCGGGAGAATTAAATTAGGGCACAGGTTTACGTTCGCATTTGTTTTTCAATTTTCCTCATTTCAGGCGTGTAACAACAGGCAGTCATTATCGAACTTTATAAAATTTACAACCGCGCGAAATATGAATTTAGAAAAGTTTTAATTAGCGGGTTCTAACAATGTTACGTATTTGGCTAAAGCGGGTGTTTCGAAGGTAGTGCTGTTTTGGCAGAGGCAGTCACGTGCCCCCTGGTTATTTATGTACTAGTAACACGGCTAGTCCCGTCCTCGCGTCCCTTCGAAAAACGTTTTTTTTTTCTTATATAAATATTTATCAGTATGGATTCTCGATGTTGATACTTATGTTGATTTGTGAATCGATTAAAATAAAACAAACATTAAATGTTACCCCAAAGTTACTACAATACATTAGTAAAAATCGTATTATCTGTATTTTTACCTAAGAACTTTCGAGTAGATGAACCGATTTTGATGGTTCTTTTTTAATTGAAAGCTGGCACTTCCCGTGTAGTCTAACTTCAATTTGATCCTGTTCTGACTATGGCATCTATGAGAAAACCATATAAGTCTTAAATTTGCATTATTTAGAAGTTGTTTTTTTATTGTAGGTAAGATTATTAAAATTTTATAACCCAGGTATAAACGAGTAGACGAGCCACCGGGTGGTAAGTGGTCACCGTCGCCCACGAAAATCAGTTACCCCAAAAGCATCTCTGATGCACAGTCGGCCAAAATATAAGTTATAAGAAAGAGAGGTGGAAAAAAGTGCCAGAAAAAAACTGAAAACTTTTGCCTGTAGTCTTTCAACTTAAAACTTTCACATCAACCATCCATTTGCATAAAAACCGATGTTTCAAAGCCAAAGTCCTCACAGCAAAGCATTTAAAATAGCTCAAACGGCATTGTCTTCAGAAAACTATCTATCTATCAGAAAACTACTAATAAAAAGGCTTCATTTCCGAGTTTCACAGAAAATGAGGAAGTACCTTCAACGACCACGATTCTACCTTTCTTAATGTCGATGTCTATAAAGGACGATACCCAGGGGTCCGGAGCTGTCCCCGCAATACAAACTCAAGTCTCTGAAGGCTTTGACCTCGTTAACTGGTTTGTCTTTGAATTTTCTTGAGATCGCATTGAATGCTTTCATTTTATTTGCCGATGCTTTCTTAAATCTTTGCGGTTGTTTCCTATATTGACATTGTTGTTCAAAGACAACAATGTCAATATAACTAACATTTAATCTAATAGTTCTTTTATGAAAAATACAAATACAAATTTTACTAAAATACTGGATGTACCTACTATTATATTTTGTATGTCTCTCATATTAAACATGAAATAGATATGTTAATAATAGTACACGTACTCGAAACATTGCTGCTCATTTACTTCAGGCGAATATTTTTATGTTTATCATTTGATCTATGTCAAGATTATTTTTGTTGCTTTTTAAAGAAAGATTATTTTCACGACCTAGCAGCTAGAATAAAGGAATACAAAATTTCGTGACAAATAAATAACACTTTTATAGCTAGAATAGTATTTGAAGATGCAAAGCCGACCAGTGGGCAATTTAGTTCAAAAGAAGCGAGAATGGTAGGTAAAAAGAAGAAAAAAATTAACACAAAATAACATGGTTAAAGCTTTAAGCTCAATATTAAACTAATCCGAGATCATATTTCGATCCCAAATCCCCAACTCAAAACAATCTCATACACTATCGACGTGTTAAATTAATCTTATCTCCCGACCTTCGCGTACATTATACCTACAGATTTTATATAATGATGAATGGGGCAATTCTGGGGCCAATGAAAGCCCTCTCTAAACAAATGGATGCTGCCCGGCAGCTTTCGTTACGTTTCAATCTTGTAAATATGATTTATGCGTTATGCTCGACGCGGCCACGCCGAGATGGGCCCTCGGGTTCCACATAAATAAATATACAAAGCAAAGCTTACGCTGAATCGCAGTATAATAAAACTGTAATTTCTCACTTTTAGGCTTTCGATATCTTTCATCTATCTTCTCATAACTTTTTACCTTATTTTCTATACTTTCAACGTGTTATCAAGACCATAACTTGCTTGTCGCCAGAAGGCCGTTAAAACATGGTTACAATATTTGCACTATCGTCGTATATGGACGACGATAGTGCAAATAAGAAAGAGTAAAAAAATTAAGAAAATCGGCAATCGAACCCAGTTCTCGATAGGTAGTCCCTTAAACCAATTATGCTTATTATACCAACCCTTATGAAGCCTTTCATTAAACATGCTCCAGAGGTTATATAAAATAGTAAATTCTGGTTAGGTGTAACAATCCTTACTCCTTACTAATATTATAAATGCGAAAATATCGCTTTATATCTATCTATTACCTTTTCACGTTCCCTTGGAATAATTTTAACGATATTTAGTCGTTTCCCGATTCCGACGCGTCCGAAGCCGCGAGCAAAAACTAGTACCTAATAAAATAAACGAATAACATACAATTCCAACCCAAATTAAAATCACCGAAATCCACGCGTAATACGAACACGTAATGAACACGTAAAAACGTAAAACTGGGATAACAATCACGGAGCAGCCTGTATAAACATTTGTAGCAAACATTTGCCGGCCCCAAACCGCAACATGCTACTGAAATGTAGATACGGGGTCCTGTTTAAACTGAACCTGATATCTAGACGTCTATTTCTGGAGTTAGTTACGATAGGTCAGTAAAATATTAACTGAGATACCTTCATTTGGTTAGCAAATACTGGAAATTAAAGTGTAATTTTAGATGTTAAATTTACGAGTACCTAAGTAAGAAGCCATTCCATTACTCGAAATATCGCAATGATATGCTACGACCAGTAAAAGGGTTACTTCCATACGATGGGGCCATCTTGTAATTGCAATAAATTGCTTTCACTATTAAAACGAAGCTCTCATGATAATTATTAAACATTTAGCAACCGAAACAATGTCCAAATAGAAAAACCTAAGCAGTCTTTCTAAGTACCTAAGTAGTCACATTAATAGTGTTTTCTTCCATCTATTGACATTGATAAGTAACAGTTTTCTATTAGAGTACTGTTATAATTTGTATACATAGAAGTGTAATATTAAGTAGTACTCAAAGTTAATCTAGTAACAAGATATAAAAAAACCTTAACACGCCTCCTAACATTTCCAAGATTACTTTCAACTCAAAATAGCCATTCATGCAATAGGTCTCTATATCACACAGAACCCACGCACCCTCCAACACTTATATTACCGGTCCATTCGCATCCCAGCATTAACAGAGTCACTTAACTTGAATAATATTGGAGAGCCATTCAATAACGCCTACTTCTTCCTAGAAAATGTCAGTAACTCAAGAGCAAGGAATTACTTACGATAATATATGTAAAAGCCGAATGGATGGTAGAGCGGGGGTGGATCAGACGTCTTACAAAATTATAATAATAGGATACGGTATCAGAAATAAATTCTAGCTAAGTTACCGTGAGGTTAGGATTTTTATCAAAGTTAAAAAGTGACAGAAATCGCAAAAGCTTTAAAATATATAGCAGAAACATGTTTTTGCGTAAATATTGCACGGTAATACAGAAACGTTTAATGGGAGTCCGACGCGCACATCACCAATTTACTAATTGACCGATTTTTTTATTTTATTTCAATTATAAGACACCTGCACACCAGTAAATTAGTTCAAACCCAGGTGGGATTGTAGCCAAGCTATTAATTTAATTTAAGCTACTAATTAGCCAATTCATTAATTATTAAATTAAAAAAAAAAACAAGTTAAATATTTGTAAAAACCTGTAATATTCCAATTAGTTCCAGTATAAAAGAATTATAACAATAATTCCTTATCATCCCACGCGTAAGAACGAAGCTAGCGTGCCAACAAAAACAAAACACGTCAATTAATTGGAATAAAACCTTTCTTGACGTGCAATTAATTCTAGGACTAAATTCTTGAAATATATTAGGTGACCTGACTTGCAAGCCCTGCCGATAAGCCGAGACTGGTCTAGCTATTCCAAGTTTAGAAATCTCGTCTGCAAGCTATTCCCACGCGTCATTTATTAGCAGCCTCAACTTGTTCAATCTAAAGGCAATATTCTGCCCCGCGATAACATATTGCATGCTACAAGTTATTTTAAACTTTATAATATTGTATTCGTTTAGACGTGTTTTGATATTGATCGACAACACAATGTACACCGGTAAACACAAGAAACAAAAGAATTATATTAGTTAGTTACTTAACGTTAAAGTTAACTATATACGAGTACGTTATACAGTTACACAGGTTAGAAGCGTTTTTCTCTATTGATAAAATGATCAGACTAGATATCAACTAAGATGGATTACGATTATGTCAAGGCAAATCAAAGGAACCCAAACTTGATAGGATTCATTGTTTCTTTTTAGAGTCACGAAAAAAATGTAGCAACGCTGACTACAGTCCACTAGACTGCCAGTAGACTTCACACAACAATTAAAAACCCTAGACAACTCCCAGATACGCAGAATTTCTACAGCATAATTTTCTCCCTCGTAGCATTGAGCAAGCGACGAAATTGTTTTTAACACAGCGTTCCATCACGTAAGAATTACTGTCAATCGAAATAAGTACCTGTCGTAGCGGAGATAGCATCCATCCTTATCCTGCGTCATTCTCCCAAGCCGGCTTGACATCCATTATCGTTAGTACTCGAGAATCACATTACTTCATGACGAAATCAATTTGTACTGAGAGTGACTGCTCCGGATTGAGATTAAAAATCCGATATGTGAAATCTTACGTCTTTCGTTTGGGAAAACGTTGAATAAGTTTAGATTACTTTGTTCTTTATAAATTACCTGCAGGTACTATAGACAGTCATGTGTCATTTATGCCGTTGTCAATGTGTGAAAAGCGACCAGATTCCTTGTAGCTTCGTTAAAATATTAAAGTCTATCCTACTAGTCCTATCACATTTATTAATAGTGAAACCTACAAATTATTTAATTTAATCCAATGACATTTTAAGTAAAAAGAGGATTTAATCGTTTAAAATATATATTCAATAGAAAATATAATATTTGTAAAATCCACATTTCCATGAATATTAAAATATTGAGCGAATTTATAGACAATAATAATATTCAGAACAACACATTCCATAAATATAATTGTTAAATAAATATTATAGAAATTATTCATAAGAAAATTCCTCTACCAATTGGAAACAGATTCTACTATTATTATGAGCGTCACGTCGGGAATTTTTCCATTCCTTTGTATAATTGTAATCACGAGAACGCTTGGAAGAATATTATATAATATGAAATACAACTTAGTATTTGCATTCGTATTAGTGTCGCCTGTACGTAATATACGACTTACTAGAAATAAATATGGCTTCAACTCATTAACGGCCCAATACAGGGACTCAATCATGACAATCTCTCCTCATATGAAGGGACCGAAAGCCTTCTCCACCACGCTGTTCCAGTGCAAATTGGTAAACGAATTAGTTGCCAACGTAATGAAGTTATAATGTCACCGAATAAGGGAAGGTAAATAATAACAAACGGGACCCAGGGATTAATGTGCACGAAAGAACTCAAGAATTTTTTGCCACTAGCGGTTAACAGCCACGCCCACTATTGCTTAATTCTCGGGATCGTCAGAAGCTGTCTGGCGCGCTTCAATAAATATATTTAAAACAATTGAAACGTATAGTGCACATATCCTTACGTACATTCTCTCGCGCGCGCCATGAACTCCAATAACAAGGCCTGACGTCAATTGTCGTTAGATCTCACGAGTCACATTCACTTCAAATGAAACCCATTTATCTTCCGGAGGTAATGCTAAGGCATTGAAGTTTTGGTACCTAACAACTCGCTTACCATAGTACAGTCAGCATCAAAAATATTATTAAAATCGCTGTGTAGCGCAGCTGTTAATACTTTGTCAATTGCGTTTTTATTGTATTTTGAACGGCACAATGTTTTTTACACTATCAAATTGCGCTTGACAGATTTTTATTCTAATTGGCATGTTTTTATAGGCGTGTAGGCATGTAGTTGTATTCACGTGGTAGGTCATTTACTTTGGTGCGGACCATACGTGAGGTAGGTACACATAATATAATTTTTATATTTAAGGCCTCTCATCTCGCATTCCTGACGAGACTGTCACTCGCCAGTTAGAATTATAGCCCTGCGTAACTTACATTAAATGTCATAGTGTCCTTACACAAATAGTACACACCTTCTACATAATATAGCTTTACGAAAAGAAATTAATATTAGTAAGCAAAGTTTCATTAAAATGTATATACTTATTTGAAATTTAAGGCGTTTATATCCAACGACAATATTTTATTTCACACATTATTTCCAGATAAAATTAACGACAAAAAGAAAGAACAACACAAACCAAAAATGTTGTACTTAAAAAGGTGCGTGCGAGAATGTGAAAAATTCACCGCTATAAAAATAATTAGGTTCCGTCCATGAGGTGAAAACACGAGAAAAATTCGAGAGACTCTTTAATAAACCTCACATTACCTCAGCGTCGAATTAATACACGCTCCAGATGAGCACTTTCTTATACGAGTGTAGGGCCGTAGATATGTTGAAACGACTTGTCGATATTTTTTTTAACTTTCCTTAACACAATTAACAAACGATGTGTAATAATAATGTTGACTTATAACCTATGTCAGCGCAATGAAATGCCTAGAGCGTTTGGAAATAGTTAGGTACATGAAAATCTTTTTATTTATAGGCGTAATATGCTAAACGAGAAATATATTGGAGAAAATCATATAATTTTACAAACTTACTACAAATCCCTTAAAAAATATATTATTTTGCTTTACATTCAAAAGAATTGAAAATTAAATAAACAACATTGTATTACTCCCTAAAAAAGTTTTTTTTCGTTACAAGCTCACGTTATTTCCCTTTTACCAAAGTAAAATATTATCTTCACAACTATGATAAACAGAGGAGAAAACCCAGTATATATAAAATATAATACTAAGCAAAATCCGTCACGTTATCGATATAATCCCTCCAATTTCCCCACATCCCTAGCGCACCAGAGAGCGGCACGTTTCCGTGCTCAAGAAATTTCTCATTTAGGCACACAATCTATGCACCTTGCTACATTACTAGTGACAACAAAAAATGCGGGATTCTTACAAAAGTAAACGTAAGAATACTTTTACAGACAAAGGAAAACAACGTGTGACGCCCAGACGACAATATGAGAATGCTGCAGAATCATTATGACACACTGTGTTATGTAACTGTAAGTAGTAAAATATTGTAGACATAAAAATATGTTTTTTTATGGTATCAAGTAGTGATGCTATCTCGTCTACGACACTTCGATCTTTTATTAAATACAAGGATGGAAAATATCGTGAAAAATTTCTGCAGGTGCATGAATATTATTATCCGATATTAATAAAAAAATTCAACTCCATTTCGTCGGAATTTAGTCAAAAACTCGATTATAATGGATTTGTAATACGTGAGTCTGGACTAGGACTCACTCGGAATATATTACAGGACGAAGACTATTACGCCGATCGCCCCCAAACGTGACTTGAGGAGATGAGATGAAAATTATTCTCGAATATTCTGAGTCGTTTCAAGTCGACAATAAATCGATTGGACTGCGAACGATGGCACTTTCTAGTGGTTTTATCGACAATGCTGCGGGTAATTAAAATGTGTTTTATGGGAGAATTTATAGATCTTCCTTGTAAGAATTTCTTCTAAATTAATTTATTTATTCCATATACGTATATGACCAACTAACATTCTTAATAAAAGTCTGCTAACTGGACTAACCATCCTAGTCCCGATTTGAGTCTTGTTCTGGGACGGTCACAGTTGTCATGGGTGGCAGCGGAATGATGGTGCTGCATGCTCGTTTGCTATCTTAATTCCATAAAATAGTGTAAAATCCAGAAATTTTCATGTTATTAAATAGAAGTTAGCCTCTGTAAAAACCTATCAACTGCTGTCTAAATTAAATCCGTCTAAACGTGATCTTCAAAGCATGAACGTGAAGCATAATCTTATCTCTGGAGTATTTAAGAAAATTGACCTAATATATGTAATATAGTATTTTTATACTTGTTTTAGGTAATATAAGTTAATGCTTGACCACAATTCTACTTCATGGTAACTGGAGATAAAGTCTAAGATGGCGTGCGCATTAATTCACTAAATCATATTCACTCTCTTGAAAACTCCCACACCAAAAGTGGAGAGAGCCCTCCTCTTAAGCTGTGTTTGAGCTTGAGATACATACAATTTGTTCATTTAAACAGCATGTCCCTATAGTTATTTGCTTAGTTTTGTCCGATATTAATAAAGTCAAAATACCTTGTGGCGATTTAGGAGTGACTATGATAGCAATGTCCTAATAACCTGTTAAGAAGCTCCCCCTTCACACCACGACATTCCTCGATCACAATAAAACCACAAGACACGCCTTAATTAAGTTAAATTTAGTTAACTACCTCAGCACACAGCCGACGAATGTAATTAGGAACGGAATGGAGACGTTAGCGCAAATGGTATGTTCTATTGAAGTGGTTTGTCATGTCACACTTGAACAAGGTTGAAGTTGTCTCTATAAACACGACAAACGAGTGTCGTAACGGCAAAAATGGTATTAACGGTATGACCAAGGCCTTTAAGATTTACACAGTCGACAAATGGCAGATGCACTTGATGGTGAATACACCACCGACGGCAATAATGCCAAAGGAAGGGACTAACTGTCCCAGTCCCCATTTGAGTCTTGTTCTAAGTCGGTCGCAGTTGTCATGGGCGGCAGCGGAAGGTGGTGCTGCATGCCCGTTTGTTACCTTAATTCCATAAAAAACTAACTTTACTAAGCATATCTTTGAAATAAAAATATTACACATCCAAAAACTTTCACTAATTCTCAATGGAGCAGCGCGGAATGGTTTGCTTAGGCCTTAATTATACTCAAAACTTTTGGCCACAAATTAAACTATTCCCCGACCCAACTGTCCACAGTCAGTATTGATTTACAACGACATAGTATTACAAGAGATAGTCGGGTGACAGTGACCATAAATATCCTCGTTTGCGGGACTGATGATGACAGGTAACGGCCATTTTGTTTTGTTTAAATACTCTTTTGGTCCGGTGCCGGGGAAATTTATGGTTACCACAATGCGATGGTTTCGACCGAGTATTTTGTCCACAATTTATAAAACTTCAGTTTTCTGTGCCGTTATGGCCGTAAAGTTGACGGCTTTAATTCATTTATTTCCGCTGTTCGTACAGTGAGCGTTTTATATTCGAATTATTCGTCTGTTCTCTCTCGTGATGTATCGTTAATTTAACATGATACGAGTATACTATGTAACATTTTGAACTATGGATAACGTTTCAGACTTTGACTTTCGAATCAGTCGTGCTTTTGTTTGTTCTTAATAACAATGAAATAAAAGACAATTTAAAGCAGGAATTTTACATACACAGTCACTCATTATTAATATCATTACCTCAGTCATTCAAAGGGACTGGAATAACTCGCCTACCTTTCGGTCATCAATATACAATATACAATATGTCAGATATATACAATATACAATACCTGTTTCGAGACCGCCAATGTTTCATATTTTTGTATTAAATTTCCCTTCTATGTTTAGTGATGTTCATTTGCATAGGGTATGAGTGTGTTAACGGTTATTAATTTATTATTATTTATTTATCCATCTAGATATCTAATATGTATCTTGTTACTGTACACTATCGAGATTCCCATCTTTGAAATCCAACAATGCTATAGCTGTAACATTTAATGCTTCGGTCTAGACGGCGCTCGTAAAACCCCGTACTGTCAAGGATACAATAGAATCAATTTGAGACCGAGTAATATTTTTCGACATTTTGTAACTTATACAAATATAGTTCATAGCATTTTTGTTTCAAAGATAGAAGAAAGCCGTTTGTATTTTCAGCTTATATCTCTGTTCGTGACAGATATGTCGATACCATTTTGCTCAGTACCGTAACATGTATAGGTACGGTTTTAAATAATACCACTGAAAGTGATAGGTTTGTTATTGTACTTATTTGTGTATTTTATGCAACTCTGGTATTCAATATCACCATAAATAATATTATATTAAAATTCTAACTGATCAAAATATACGATTTATATGATCGTCTTTATATTAAAGGTATTTAAGAAAGTACCTATCGTATCTGGAGTAATTATTAACATTTAATTTATTAAATTATTAACTTTGGTCCGTTTGTCTGTGTAAAACAATTCAAAATCGTGAGTACCCGTTAACATTCGAAAATAACACCTAGTTAATAATAATAAACAGAATTTTTTACTGAAATTTAGGACCCATGTCGTGTATTTGAACACGAGAATGCACTCTCGATATTTATTTTACTGTGGTCAGTAATACTAAACATTAAGCACAAATAAACAGTGCACTTGAAAAGCATTTCAAGATTGTAAAAAGCTCGCTGGCATTGTGACCATGTCTTTGGAAAACACATAATAGGTTTTCCGACAAAGTAAAAAGTGATGAAGGCATTAAACCCACAACCTAACAATACGCTACTCTAGTGAACTGCTAAATTTACAAAAGCACAATAAAAGCTATTCAGAACAGAAATAAATAGGGCAAAAAAATATCTGTCTACATTTTGCAGCGAGAAAAACGGAAGCCAGTTTAGCCAGCGGGAGTTACATTTCAGCTCGACTCGTGGACACGGTCCTTAAATTAAATTTTTCAAAGGATTAAATAAAACAAAGTGAATTATTCGGGGATAACTGCATCAGTTAAGGAGTGTTTTCGTTAAAAAATAACGTAACGTTTCGTTTTAATTCACACTCATCGCTTTGAAACTAATTGCCTAAAAGTAAAATCGTGATAAAACACGTTAAATGAAAAGTGGAATACGGTTGGCTCGTAGTGGAACACGCTTTGCGATTCTCGATTTCTTTTAATCACACTAGTTTTATAACGAATATTCGAAATGTTTTATACATTTCGTTTTACACGAGTTTAAATATTGCTTGCTGTTTTAGTTACCACAGGGTTGTAATTTCTTTATTGGATTCTGTAGCAGGACAACGCAATTTTTTATCTATACAAACAATATAAAGAACGAGTGAATTGACGACCTCATAGCTTAGTTGGTAGTTTGTTAGTGGCTTTGCCTGAGAAGCGAGGGGTCCTGGGTTCAATTCCTGGCCGAGGCATATACATAAAAATCTATAATAAAATTCCGTTCGAATTGACGGAAATGCCATACTGTAAATTTAAAAATCATGTCAAAGGCATTCTTATGACAAAGGTTATTACAAACTTGATGATTATTTTAAAGATAAAAATGCTTGGACATGAGTTTGATATTCTAGCTAGTAAGTAGTAGTAAGTGCTATCTGTAATGTGAGTAGCAAAAAAGGCTTCTTGGAAGTTTCTTGCCGCTTCTTCTTCCAAGACTACTCACGGTAGGGATTTGTCGAAGCGATGGCGTAGATTGACTTTCGAAAAGTGTTTGTAAAAAACCAACTTCGAATAAAATTTCATTTCATTTCATTTCATTTCATTTCATTTCATTTCATTTCATTTCATTTCATTTCATTTCATTTCATTTCATTTCATTTCATTTCATTTCATTTCATTTCATTTCATTTCATTTCATTTCATTTCATTTCATTTCATTTCATTTCATTTCATTTCATTTCATTTCATTTCATTTCATTTCATTTCATTTCATTTCATTTCATTTCATTTCATTTCATTTCATTTCATTTCATTTCATTTCATTTCATTTCATTTCATTTCATTTCATTTCATTTCATTTCATTTCATTTCATTTCATTTCATTTCATTTCATTTCATTTCATTTCATTTCATTTCATTTCATTTCATTTCATTTCATTTCATTTCATTTCATTTCATTTCATTTCATTTCATATATTTCTGTGGTAGATAAATGTTCTCGGGTAATGGGTGTTAGAGATATGCTAAGTGTTGTCCATGCCACCCGCGACACAGGGAATCCTGGTGCGGAGGTATGAGTGTGTTAGCGTTTATTTATTTATTTGGCGGATACCCTGGTACATCTTGGGCATTTAGAAGCGCGGCATTTGTAAGTAAAGTGCGTGTTCACATATGTACACCTGGTACCTCTCAGTCTGAAACTAAAGCATAACACTAGTGTGTTATGCTACTCGTATGTTAATAGTTAATAGTTGGTATATAATAGTTTATTATTTATTTCCACACGTGCAACACATAAAGGCAAGTACACACACACCCAGAACCCGAAAATAGAAGTTTAAATTCATCATTCTGGGAATCGAACGCAGGACCCTTTCAACGGCAGTCCGGCATAGTAACCATTGCGCCATACGGGTCGTCATTTATTTGAAATTTTTTTTACCATTTGAAAGGAACTTCACTACAGAAGGTAGATGTAAGCTAGTTCTGCTATAAAGCCAGTTGATTAAAGCTGCATTATATTAAAAAAAAACTGGTATAGAAGCGCATTATGCTTACAAATAAGTGAAATAAGATATTTTGTTGCACCACGTAATACAAACGTATTACCCGACTTCGTAATAGATATTTAAAATTAAAATAAGAACAGTTTCTAACCAACTTTGAATCGTTCAAGATCCTAAATGGTTATCTGAAATGTAAAATGGCCAGAGAAATCTAAACAAAAATTTCTCTTCAATGATACCCCAATTTTAAAAGTTGGATTGACTTTTATTTTATCTTTTACAATTTTCATTGAAACTTGCAAAATTGAGATTAACCGATTGACATGAAATCAACGAGATTGACCCACGCTTTGGTTTCTAGAGCACCCGAAAGAAACATACATGGAATACATGTATGTCTGTCTGTTTTTCTGAACGCGATAATTTCAAAAATATTTAGGCTGCGCTTTTGAGGCTAAAAGGAAAACACTTCAATATAGTGGTTTTACTACGTACTACATTTATATTTATCACAAGATTGGCCAATTTATGTATAAAAAACAGCAATAACGCACTTAAACCTTCCTCAGAAGTTACTTAATTTATCGACAAAAACCACATCAAAATCCCTGCAGTAGTGTTAAAATCATCGCCATTAAACAGCCAGGGACTGTTATACTTAATATTGTTGGGTATCTAGCTTAACGTTTACTCGTAACTTATAAATGCTAATAGATCCCATAACACTTGGCTCGTAAACGATATAGTTAGGTAGGTGTAAAGTATCCGTCGGCTATACCTACGATACAGATAATATCTCGCACGCTACATTTACTGCTACACTATAACTTGATTGATTGCAGCTTGCAGCGTGAGCGATAAATATCTAGTTATTACCGTTTATCTATTTTATCGTTTTTCTTAGCTATTTGTTGCGAAAGCGGAAATAGCGCTTATAATCTAACTTTTTTGTCACATTCTTTTTGTCAGTCTCTTCTGTCAGTTTTTTTACAGAGTATTTATCAACTTTTGTCGACATCGTCTTACCAAAAGTCTACGAAGGTTTTAATCATAAATAATACAGGGATGAGCAAAATATACGTACCTACTGCTATTGTTGATAATGTTATATGATATAACTTAATTCTATGGTTGCATTATTAACAGTTTTCTTATTTAAAAATTGCCATTGAAAATCTAACATGATAAGTTATAATTGATGTTGAGTCTAAACTACAACATCAATTATAACTTCAGGAATTAAATGTCAAACAGACACGTTCGCCTTATACGAGAGCGAAAGCAAATAATGTAGATTAATTATTTGAAGAGACATAAAACTAAATCGCCGCTAAATGACGTTCTGAACCTGTTACATGATTTCAGTTTTAAATCTACGATTATACCTCCACGCCGCTACATTATGACCATTTCTAAATGGTGTAGTTCAGCGCACTAATGGCTATAATGGCTTTGGAAGAAATGTAGCTTTCCTACTTGCATAATATTTCGGGAGACTTTAGGATTACCTTTGGTTTATTATTTATTACTTGTGGTTGCTAATGTAAACTTATTTTCACTATCAATAAAAAGTTTTAAAATGGTACCCAATTTAATTCATCAGCAGCCTTCAAATATGAGATCCTGGTATTTGATCCTGATTCTAGAAGACTCCAAAACTACTTCCCGCTTTCTCTAAGTGTCAACAACTACAAACTAAACTGTTCCTACAGAAAAGGACTCTTAGATAATATAACTTCATAATCGATAAACCTTCATAATTGATTTACAGACCGTATTGAAGCAGATATAGCCAGTTCGAGCCGGCTATTCATTGGAGCGCGTCAGCGTCACTCCGCATACATCACAACAAAAAGTGCTTATCCCAACACAGAGTCGGTAAACCGTAACTAATTCGATTCAGGCTCGCTCGCTCCGCTGCTGAAATATAATACTGGAAAATTCCACAACAAACCCAACCCCGTGCTTGTTATGTGAGACGAATAGCAAAAACGTAGGCTTATAGAAAAGGTCGGAACACTTATATGTTGACTCAATCATATACATTATTATAATTATATCTCAATGATATCAATTAACTAGTTTAATCTAGATTAATAATAACTATTATACGAAGTTCCATACCAAGAATATCCAAGAGCTCGAGGCGAGGTGATGCCGAATCGATTCCGATGTAATGGTAACCGGATAATGGATGAAATTGTTCTGAGAGTTGTGTGAAGTTGTTGAATAGTTACGTCTGGCGAATGCTCGTCAATGTAAGAGTCTTATAACTATGTTGAAACTAGGCTCTTGGTTTGTTACGTTACATGAATGCTCTGGGTAAGGGAGTATATTAAAGATTCACCAAAATGTTACTAACTGGATTATAACTACAACTTAAATATTCAGTGCCAGTTCTTCGCCCGTCTGATTATGTTAAGGAAGTCAGTATGCTCGTGAAATTCAAAAGTAGCAGAGTACTTCGCGACAACGATAAACTCGGCAGGAGCTGTAGCATCCTCGAGATGAGCCGTGGGTGACGTCACAGGCGGCAGCGGGGACGTTTCTCGCGTGGCACACCCATAAAAGTCACACAGGACAATTACCTCTTTACATAAATGAATTGGTTAGTGTAGAAATCTTGCTAACCATTAAATGGGTAGACTTTTTTGATTATATTATTTTTCATTATTTGTATAGTTTTAAAAACTAAGGTCAATGGTGAAACGCTAAACGTCTACTTAATTTACACCTAAGTATGCCAAATAAAATCATTTACGGGGTTTAAAATGTACCATACTTAAATGTTGACTGATTTAACATTAATGTTGTAAGAATTATTAAATTAGATTCTAACTTAGTGATATCTTAAAATTCTCAGGGAATCAAGTTCCCACAAATCTATTGGTCGCCATCGTTACAAAAGTTAAAAGTTAAAAAATTATAACAGTTTAATTTCGTCGTCTTGTTTTTTCGTATTAGCTTACGGGCAATTGCACTAAACTAGTAATAGTAGTAGTGGCAGCTCAGATCAATGATATTATAGTATACAGTATTATAGATACAATAGATATAGTTCACACTTTAACAGATTAGCGAGAATAAACCTTGTTAAGCATTTTTTGTTTATAATATCTTAATACTAATATAATAATAAGTCACAGAGTTCACGCTCCTTGGTCATTTTTAATTAAAAATTATAGTCGCCGCCACTCATGCTTTGACCTCTTATCTCCAGACCACTTTCCAGCCTCCATAACGAACGTAATCTTAATCAAGTTGGCCTTTTCACTGATAAATATTTAATGAGAGCACAAGAATACGGCCCTAATGGCTTAATTGTTAAAATATGGCGTTGTTTAATTTTGTTTGGTTAGAGTTTGATTTAAGGGTTGCTTTGAGACTGAATTTTTGTCGCTTTGTTATATAACCTCTTCCTTTTCAGTTGAAACAAATTTTAATCAACGATTCCGAAGTCAAAGCGTAATTACGAAGTAAAAAGTCGCTACCCTTGAATGTTTCACACTAAAATTTCACTACGTAGATGTTATAGAAAACGAGTCAGTGTGCCAGGGCCGGGGTACTCGAGATAAGCCAAGTCGCAAAGTGCCGTCTTAATGAGAGCTTAGAGCAGTTCGTTCCCGATGTGTGAGCGTAAGTGAATTTTCTGAATAAAAACTTTCCCGGGAATTCGGCACCGGGAAATGTGGGGCAGCGGAGAATATGGAGCGGGATCCGTTAATACGCCTTTACTCGACGTTAGTGTCGCATAAAGTCTTATTAGGGCGCTTCGTCCGTGATAATACGACTTATAGCGCCTCCGAACGCTGATTCAAAGAGCAAAGACTGCTTTGCTGTCAGCGGTGTGTAAAACATTGGTGATATATGGTTGGAATAGCTTTGGCGTTTGCGAACCCATCTAGGTGGCGAGGTGACATAACAGATTGGCACACGTGGCAAATCGATAACCGGCATTGCACAAAGGAGTGATAAATGGGGTCACCACTCGAATGAATGGACTGATCTTTTTTACTTTCTTTTTACACGCGTAGCCTTTTTTTTACGCGATTAACAAAAGGCTTTTATATAACTTACTGCAGTATGACCTATATGAACGCTGATATAACGTTTTATGAAGTCAGCGCATTATTCTGTCATATTTTTCTCATACATGGCCTAATTTTAATTTTCTGGTGTTTGAATAAAAATTAAATGTGGCACTTGGAGACTGCCGCGGTAAAGCTATTGCATAGCATTTTTTATCAACTTATGCAATTATAATTATTAGAAGTTATATAGTTATATCAGAACAGCGCCATCTAGTTTGTAGAAAACATACGTACCATACCTTAGTATTAAGGTACTAGATAGCGCTGATTGGGGATATTAGGTTTTTTTCGTTACGGAATTTCTGGATTCGGTCCCCACGCTCAAGGCCCGCGATAAAAGCTATGCAATAGCTTAAAAATATTTTCGAATATCTGGTGCTTTAGATCAAATTTGAAGTACATGAAAGCTTATGTTACTGATCGAAATTTCAATTACCTACCCGTGATATGAAAAATAGAGTTTTGAAAATACAGCATTTATCTATCTGTATATTTCGGAATCGTATGGAATTTATACTGGCTGATAAAATTTTATCTCCCCGCGGTATGAAAAGCTATTTGCAGAAATGGAAGAACAGTACCTCATATCTAGACGTAAAATAAGATCCAAAGAAATATTCTGATGTATGACGAAAATAAATTTTGAAAATCTTTATCAGATCCTAGGACCAACCCGACCCGAGGAGAAACATTTGTGTCACATACGCTTTCCCAGCTGCCTAACGAACACGAAACATGACTTGTGAACCAACTTGACTAAACTGGTCGTCACGTAAATGCAGAGTATCCACTAAAGCTAGCTTAGGCAATGTTTGTGTTAGCCCAATTATGGAAAGCTTACGATCCGCTTAAACTTTTCCAAATAATGCCAAGAGCTTAACAAGCTATAATTGTGTCCAATTATTTCTTTATTGCTATAATTTTCGTGTCGCTTTATTCTAAATGAGCGAATGTGTCGCAGCCTCGCAACAAACTCAATTTATTCACTTTCAAAAAAATGCTATTGTTTTAGCGCGTCAAAAGAATTCAAGTGACATACTCGTAGTTCGTAGATTTGCTTATAAAACCTACATTTATTTATGCCTCTTGAATAGTAAAAATAGTAACACAAAAGAACCAATTAAAATTTTGTGACGTTTAACTGGAAACAGAGAGACGCAAATAGAATATCGCGGTGTAAAACCATGATGTACTAGTAAACCAATATTGTTTTGCGTACTATAAAATTTGAATATCGCGGTGTAAAACCATGATGTACTAGTAAACCAATATTGTTTTGCGTACTATAAAATTTGAATGTGGAAGTATTGGCCTTTTCGTTTTTAAGAATTATAATAAGTAAATAAATAAATACATAAGTAAATTGGATAAAGTCAAAAAGGTTTAAAGTACCTACCTATAGGATATTGTATGTATAATGATATTATTGTATAAAATTACAATGATTTTGGATATTTTAAAAAAACTGACTCCCGGAACATTGTAAATTTTTTTTTAATTGTAGTAATAAGTTAACAGAAATCGTTAATTTCAATCATCCGGCTTTAATGATTTAGGTACCAACACATACAAATTAGATAGTAAACACAAATTTGACGTAATGCCATTACAATATAATTTGGTGTCTCTGAATCGAGACACAGTAATACCATTAACTATTATTAATTAAGTTACATATAAATTTAGTACTCGTATTAATGGACTCTTGTAATAAGGATAATTTAGCGACAACCCTAAACATTGAATTTTGCTAAGATCCAATAAGTTACTATCAGTAGGGAAAGGTACACTACAGCTGAATATAACACCGTAATTTATGAAGAACCTTACTTAATGGTACAACGTCACTAATTTTTCAAAGTATCTTTTGGCATAATTCCAACAAATTTACGATATGAACTTCCTTTTGTTAGACAGATTAATTTTTCAATAGAGAATTTTAGTAAAGCTCACTTCTATGATGGAAATAAATTACCTACTTACTATAGAAATGAAATGCGACCTAGCCTTCTTTAAAACATAATTTAGTTGTGTGAAAATTGAAAATAATGTTACTGCATGAAATATTAAAAATGTTTTCAGAGGTGAGGGCTTAACACAAAAAAACTCAGCTGACATATAACCTCCACTTTATTTGCAGGTAGAAAAGTTGCCTGGATTATTTTAACAGCGAAGGTCAAAGCTGCAGAGCAGACTGGCCGTGAGCCAATACAATTGGAAGGACAGTCTACAAGTCCCATTTATTTTCCAGCATACTATGACCTTAATAAATAATATCTGCAGGAATTTTACAGAATGCGTATTTAATTAAATAAATTATACTCCGTTTTGTACACTACAATTTTCACGGCACTGTAATCTTAATGGGCCGATGTTTCCGAGCTCGCGTGGTATGAAATGAACAAAAGTAGGGAAGAAATAAATTCAAAAGTTTTGTCACAAACAGTACAGATAAAATATAACCCGGGCAACGTGACGCGACTGCAGAGTACATAGAAATAAAATATGTACCAACTGGTAAGGACCGAGCGAAAGCGAAGAAATAAACTGGTCAAGACAGAATCGGTATTCTGTTGACAGTGTCGCGCACTGTAAATATATAATTATGTACGTGTAATTTATAATTTACTAGTTGACCCCGCGAACGTTGTTCCGCCATATATATTTTTCAAACAAAAATACAAAAAGCGCGATTTAAATTTGAGGGGTGGGAGTAGGGAAATGAAAATTTGGGATTATGTGTATTTTTATGCCACACCATAAAATATAACCAAAAAAAATTGTTAAAAAAATGAAAAAAAAATAGGATGAACTTCTTTTATCACTCAGGGGTAATGAAACATAGATAGTAGCCGATTC
Organism: Ochlodes sylvanus; assembly: GCA_905404295.2. NCBI lineage: Eukaryota > Metazoa > Arthropoda > Insecta > Lepidoptera > Hesperiidae > Ochlodes > Ochlodes sylvanus. The sequence goes on along the minus strand of FR990138.1, from coordinate 3,759,326 downwards.
TCAGACCTACTGAATATGCATATAAAATTTCGTGAAAATCGGTCGAGCCGTTTCGGAGGAGTATGGTAACTAACATTGTGACACGAGAATTTTATATAATATAAGATTTATTTAATAGTGTCATTGTTTTGTGTCAGAGTTAAAGGGAAATGTACATGCAATGAAATACCCAGTTGAAATCAGATTGACAGAAGCCTAATTACGAGATAATTCTCTGAGCTATGTCGTCTATCCTCTTTCGTCTATGTAAGCAACATATGTTACTTATAATATTAAAGATTTTGACAAGAGCAAGAGCTCCCACCGTGAATTTAATCATGTTAATGAATCTTCAATTTGAAGCTGAATTAGAAGAATTCAGATCAGTAATGTTCAAAGATTTATTGAAGTTTGAAACAATTATTACTCACTTAATAATACGTGAAGAGAAAACTTTGCACTCCTAAGAATAATTTAACGCACGTAGGAGTGAGACATTTGCATGGAGAAAAGCTGCATAATGTTTAATTTTATAGTTTTAATATTAAACGAATTTGCTTCACTATAATACCTTAACTGATTCTACTCAGAATCATAACGTCGTAAATATAACAAGAACAAGATTTGAATTAGTGAAAGAACCTCTTTAAAAGTTGGTCGGACCCATTAAGAAGGTCATTATAAAGGTCGCGGGTGACCCAAAGTTTTAATGAGACGGACCCGAGGCTTCGTCGTACGAGAGATAAGGAAAGTTAGGGCTGCAAGCCATTGATATAGATAATCTTGCTGATATTGGATTCTTTAGTTAACTAAGCGAAATTTTGAAACAAGAGGAAATAAAGTTCAACAGTCATAAAGTGCTTTAAAAGTTGTTGTTTTTGTAAAAGATTATAATTTAATAGGATTGGAACTTTGCACGGACCTCTAAAATGTATCTGTATTACAAATATTGGGGCTGCCTTTGATGAAGAATTTCGTGGGGAGGATCTGAGACTGATGTGTAAATTTTGCCTATTTTTATAAGGCCACCATGAATGAATTAACGTTTCTTCTCTAATTATATGAGAAGACACGAGATCAGATGATAGATATGACGATGACGATAATGCTCTAGTAAGTTAAGCGACTAACTTCTATACATAATCTGATAGTAATATAGTTACCTCAAATATGAGTAACATGGATCAACAGAATATATCGTCAGCCCTAAACAGGTCAGGCGATCCTTACCTAATTGATTCGTAAACGCCGAGTCAGATCCTCAGAGGCCCTTGTAGTTCAGATTATAACATATTGTGGATGAGGAAATGACCTTGCTACCGGGATAACAGACAAATTAGTGCGTTGTGTTTAATAAGGATCCATGGACGAACCGCTCACTGCCCCGCAGAGCATGTCAAGTATTAAAAACTCAACAATTTTGAGTGTATCTCCGGTATTTGGGCCTCCATGCCTATACCCAGTATTTTAAATTAAAAAGGACTTTCACTGAAGTAGTTTATTTCTGGCTTATAACTGCCCTCGTTACTTTTAAGGAAAATGATTTAGATCACAAAAGTAACTGTTCTCTCGTTTAACAAAGCTATATTTGTAAGTTTACCCAAATTAAAAAATCTTTATTTAGAGACCATTCAATGCATAATGGTACTAACATTTTTTTATTGTGATTCTGGGTGCACTTTACGGGAAGATTTACGGGACGACGACGACTTACCCGACATCAAAACAGAAATCGGACAAGAGTCGATACTTACAACTTAACCAATAACTCCTTTGAAAATATTGGTCCGTAGGCCTTGATAAGCGCAGAAAATTACAAGCTCAGGTATTAGGTAAAACAGAAGAAAGTGTAACTTTGAAGCGAATTAGTATAAAACCGACCAATACAAAAAAACCCTTCCTTTGTAACACTTCATACCATCTGATAAGATTACCAGGATTGCATAATAATTCCTGTTCACGCCCCGTGGTGACGTGTCTTGTCCCTGTTCGGTAACAATGTACACATCAGTATACCATAACCCCGAAATATGGAGATACTGTAAGCTTCAGGTTTGCATGTATAATTGATCGCGCAACATGTCACAGTACTTGGTACTAAGAGCGTTAGTGTCTAACGCATCATGTAAATCTTCTTGTCGTGTTACATACAAGATCCTTGTTGCGAAGTATTTAGGAGTTGGCAATCTATGAATATTGTATACCACATCGCTTAGATTATAATCTCATAGAACCAGTTTAGAAAAGGTTAATATATGGATAGAAAGTTTTCAAGTATTATTTCGAAGCAGTTGCCAGTGAACTAGGATGATTCCCGGCGGGGCGGGGGCAGTCAAAAACAAACTGATATGAGACATAAATGTTTGTTCTTGGCCCGTTGAGTGATGTGTAATTAAACACAATTACAATTCCAAACTACCCGCAACACAGGGCAACACGATACATCCTAGAGCTTAACAATATTTTTATGTTAACAGGTGACAAAGGAGCATACAAGTCACCTGATGAAGGTGACCTTCGGGCGTAAACTAGATGATAAAAAAATCAAAATGTATGCAATTCACACGTGCTAGAAGTGAAACTTCATAACAACATTAACAACGAATATTGTCAGTGTAAATATGGATGTTTTGCTTTGCTTACGTCAGCCGCCATTTCGCCGATGCTTTGTTCGCGTCACTTCCGTTTCAATGAATTCCAAATCACAACGATACTAAAGAAGAATTCACTTCAAAAAGTCCAGGGCCTCTTAGAAAATTAACGGTCGCCGGAACCTCGTCTATGGTTCAACACCACGAACAGGGGAGATCGACCTTACTCAAAGTTGGATGGAACCCCTTACACCCCAAAACCAAACTCACGACATAACAGTAACACGAACAGTTTAATTTTTCAAAATTGCAGCTCAAAATAGCTAGCAAGCTTAATAACAGCAAGTATTAGTTAATAAATAAGCTGGGGTATAGTTTTACGAGCATCCACGGAGACTGCAGTATCATACAGGCATTAGAGCGCTGCGCTGCGCTCGGCGCATTGCGGCTACTCTTGCTAACATCCCCCGGGTGATCTGCGGTTTTAAAATAATACAATACAACCCCTCCGCAAATAATAAAATACACCCTTCTTCCTTTTACTTCCTTGTAAAATTGATCGATTTATTATGATCTGCCAACCAATTCGGTTTTATACCTATTGATGATATTACAAGTAATAATAATAAAACTGACAGGATCGATAGTATACGTAGGTTAGTTGGTAGTGCCTGCGAATCGAGCGGTCCCGGATTCGATTCTCCAGATTGTCCACGCCACCACGCAACGACACAGGGAACCCTAGTGCGGGAATATGAGTATCTAAACTAAGCGTTTAATATTAATAACATTAGTTTAAATGTAGTTATAGATATATGCTTTGTTTGAGGCGTTTACAATCCGGTTGCTTGCGTCTATGCTGTTCGAGCGGTCAGTTGTGGGATGGATGACCGCAGATGGCAAAATGTTTTAAACGCCTACGTACTTCGGACCTCGAAACGGCGATCCGGCATGGTCACAATTGCGCCTTACGGATCATCAATTAACAAACAAGTCCGCTTCTTGACTAAGCAATAAACGTTCTATGTTCTAAACGCAACAATAGACTTTATTAAAACTCCCCTCGTATATCATAATATCCCTTAAAAATAAAAAGATACACTAATAGAACATGTTGATGTATATATTGTACAGAGGGCGCCACTCATCAATCAATGTTTTCTTGTCACCGATGAGTACTCTGTCGTCTAAATCTACCCTTCATAAATAATCTATAAATATGATGTAGGTGTTATTTATAGTTTATCGTGATTTCCTATCGATATTCCTATATTTACGCCGCTGAATCAAGGATATTGTTTAACTTTTTATTATTAAGTAGAAACAATGGATTTAGAATAGCCAACGAGCAAGCAACACAACCCTTCTACTGCCGCCCATGACTACTGAGACCGTAACAAAACAAGACTCAAGATGGATATTCCAGTTGGCAAAAGGTGTTATTAAGAATGATAGTTGAGCATTTCGTTAGTACGAATAAGGTCTGGGACAGGGACTATTAGTGATAATTATATTGTTAGTATGAGTGTCGTTCTAATTCGATGAGATGTGTTGCTACCCTTGTGGACTAAGATGGTTGTCTCTAAAATAGTGTAACCAGATCCAAAAAACACTTCATATACTACATTAACTATAGTCCTAGTTTATAATAACATTAGTTCGCGCTGTAATCGATATTCTGTGCTATAATAGTGATATATACACACACATTTTAATGCAAGATATTACCTATAGAACACGTGATTAAAATCACATCCTAACGTTTACTAATTTCAAAAGAGATTCTTGCAAATTTTTATGAGTTAGCGAAGCAATTTAATTTCGAAAGCCATTTTTGGACGAACGAACTTGAAGAGTCACTTGATACGATATACTCAAGAGGTATGCAAAGATTGTAGATCAATCAAATCGTTTAGACATGGCAAACAAGGTAAGCGGTGAGCGCATAAGTCCTCCTTAATCATGACCTGTTATGTAGACAAGAGATATTATTATTTATTGTTATGTGTTCAAACACATATAAATATATAATAATAATATAAATATATATAAAATCAGATATAAATTTTAAAAGAAAACATTATAATTATGTCATCATGAAAATCTGTCTTAATTTATTCCTTTTTATACTGTACGCATTCATCAAGCCCTTTCCTTGAATCTGTTCATTCGCTTTTTGAACTTCGCTGCTAGTTACAGTACTTTCCATTAAATAACACCCATCCATGACACAATAAAATTGTTATGTATAAAATTTTACTTTTAAACTTTATTTAATGAGACATCTCAAGAAATATTAACAACAATCTACTTAATATAATTTTGGATAATATTGTACCTACATACGCAGACTGCCAATATAAACCACACAATGCGACGCTTCAAACCACGTATTTTGGGACACTTCTAAGTATCCTCAACTCTTTGGTAAGGACCATATAATATTCAATGTTGATATCTGCCCGTGCTCCTCTTTGATCCGAAGAAGCGAGCGTCATTTATCTCTCCACGCTTGGGGATCATTTCATCCGACACTCGCTTTGATTACTAAAACATGAAAAACTCAAAGACGTATTATGAGAGGAGATTTTCAAACTGATGTCGAAGGGTATTAATGAAATATTGCCTACGAAATTTCAAGTTTAGGCTACACTATCGATTTTAGGGTTCCGTATAAGGTTCTTATAGGATCAATTGCGATTCTCTAACAGTAACATACCTAAGATATTATAAGTTGGGCTCGTTAGTTTAGCTTACGGTCAGTTGAAACAGGAGAACTTGGCGTATTAACCTCGTCCTGTTTTCAGCAAGGGGTATCACGAGGAAGGGAGGTTGGTTTGGACCTAAGATGGACCTTTACATCCAAAACTAGTCGCCATCGAAATGGCCTGTATAACCGAACAAAGGAAATCAAAGTAACAATTTCTGCAGTATACTGTCTAAATTGGTGATTGTCGACATACATTGGTGAATTTTAATATTCACTAATACCTAGACATTCACAGTAGGTACACAAGAAACGTTATAGTATAACGATATAAAATAATAATTGACAACCGCCAGAAAACGAAAATGTTTTCGTTTTTCGCTATTTAAAGTTTTATGTTTCACAGAGGCGTTGTATAACATAAGTACGAAGTTTCCTCCGAGCGTACTCCGTAGTTCAATGTTCCTAGTTTATGAACCCCGAGGGAAAACGGCAGTATAAGGCACATAGAGAAACTTTGAAGGCCTAAGGTCCTAATAAAATGGAGAAATAATCCGGGTAAAAGGTTGCTTTTTATTAAGGAGAACAGCTTTTAGTCTCTGTTAATTAAACGCTTACGCACTCATACACCCGCACTAGGCTTCCCCGTGTCGTGGCATGGTCCCGGCACGGTCCCGGTGGCTGGGTTAACACAAATAACACATCACTGACACCCATGATACGAAAGCACCAAAGAAAATTACCGCTTATACTTAATTTAAGAAAATAAACGGTCACCGATAAGGTCATAATTAAGATACATTAATTATATGAGTAGGTATTTTTTATCGTCTGGATATAATTTTATAAACAACCTAATAACTAATATCCTTATATACCCTCTATGACTAATCAATCAAATAGGGAAAAAATATTAATTATGGAATCGAAAACTCCGCTAGAATTCATCCAATATTGCTTGACATCCGGTATGAATAGTTTTTTGTAAACGACCGGAAATCCGACAGTGGATAGATTCTTTTTTTACAGTTTAAACTCGACTTCCGGTTATAATATTGTACACATATAATGTACCTAACATTTTATTTCCGATAGAAAGAAGGATTGGAGATTACTCGTATCTTCTGGTCGACGACATTACGAAAGAATTCTACCAAATTGATCAAGATAAAAATAACGCATGTTTTCTTTCTTCAAGAAAAAGTAAACGAAATAAAATAGCTTCATTTCCAAAAGGCACAAAACAAATATTGTGCAAAAGGAATGGCAAGTTCAAACAATATTTTGGCCGCAGCCACATAGCGCCGACACTGCAGACTATATCCGACAGCGAAAAATCGTTGCCTGAAATACCGCTTCAACATACTAGCCACACACTAGCACACACATACTAGCTCGGCTTCTGTATTGGTACAAAAACAGGTATACTAACGGGGTAAACGTAAAAGGGGGGCGCAAAGTTAGTATGAAAGTTCTGTGATTTTATCAACTTTTAAGTATTTAGGGTTTTTGGCTGGCGAAGCCGCGGGGGAAAGCTAGTTCGGAATAATAATGAACGAACTGAATAACAACTAAATATTACGGATGTAGTCGATTAATTTATCAGTCGATTTTCGGTCAGGGCAAACATTTTGTTTATGCCCATGTGTTAGTATTAAAAATGTATTTAAAAACGACGCTGACAAATCGATTTTTGAAACTAATAAACTCGAAATCATTCGCTAACTAATTAATGAATATAATATTACATATCATAGCGTCGTCACACTAAAGATCCCGGGACTCTCCTCATAACTGAGAGAGCCTAGAGCATACGCCCCCGCTACTCCAATGCGGATTGGTTATGATAATGGAGAATATTGTGTTTGCATTTAAATAGTTTTATTCGTATTCAACTATAGACCTTTGCTCTGTACTTACAAAAGCACGAAGCAACAAAGGAATGGCTTTGCTCGCGCAATGTTTTGGCGCCAGTTATTCGCGTACTACTAGCAGTGCGGGGCCAATATCCGTCAGCGACAAAGCGCTTTATGTTTCGAGTGAAATACCGCGAACACATCGAGAAATTCCGCGCCACCTTCTGAAATACGAGAGGAATTCTAGTAACTACAGTCACTAGGAATACTTGCTACATAAAACTCTATTTTATTGGAAGTTTTATCCTTTTATCCCGTGTATTTAATAAAATACCTATTCTATTGTATTCTATAATACAATAGAATAGGTATTTTATTAAATAAATGAACTAAATAGTAATTCTAAACTAAAACATAAATAAATCAACAAACGTAAAATTAAATAATAAATATATATGTATCAAAGTACTAAGTGTTTCCGTAAAATACCCGTAGCACATCGGCAAATACCACGACATATCGGAAAATACCGCGACACATCGTGAAATACGTGCGGAATTCTAGAAACAGATAAATCTCGTACGAGTACAAGGTGAGGACACACTTATGTTACTAAACAACAATAGAAAGCAATTCTCTGCAGAAGGAAAACATAAAACAATCAACAAAGTTGAAGTTAGCGTAAACTTTGTCCTATTTTCCAAATTGATTCTTCCTTGGGCATTTTGAAATATCCTGTTGAGAAAATTGTCCTTATTTCAAACATTCCAGCGGTATTGACAGATATTTTTTATGAACCCAATCATGTTGATATTAACATGAGTTAACCGATTAAATAACAAATCTGAACGTGGATTCAAGTTCTGTACAATAAAATTCAATGCAAATATCTCGTGAAGGAAAAGCATTAACATTGGTCGATAACTGGTAAATTCATGCATTAGTGCAAAGGTTTGCTCAGCGGTCGAAGTCAGTCGATAATATCGCGAAGCCTGCCCGCTGTGAGCAAGATATGGTTAGGATAGCCTAAAGGCGTAATTCACAATCTATCTTCTATAGAGGTAGATCTCGTAGTCTCAATAAGGCTGTCTGCATTTCGAAAGTTCAAAATAACTGTCCTTATCTCCGTCATTTTCGCAACCTCACTTGTCGCGAACATTCTAGAACTATCGGGTTTAGGTATTTCTTTATCCAGGCAACCAGTTTCGCCTTTCATACGTAGAGAGAATACAGAATATATCAGAACTGGGATAATAATCTGAAATTATCTTAAATGAAATTAATGATCGTCGAATTTTTCAGTATTTCAAGGAGATAGAGATAATTGTATAGAAGGTATTAGGTAATAACTGCTGAACATTATATTACAACATTTTAAATTCAAGTATCCTTTATATAATAAACAATAAAATGTACAATAACATTACATTATATATGTAAATTATACACCGCAATCCGTACAAAAAACAAATACCTAGAACAAATTAATTCCACCAAGTACTACACTGAAAGTTCTCTATTGTGAAAACTTTAATATGGGTCCGACTACATGGATTAAACCCGCAAACCAGGGAAACGAGAAAAAGGAATAATGGAAAACAGGGAATAAAACCCGCATCCGAGAGCCGGGAGGATGTTCAGGAACCTCGAAAACGTAATATGAGTAATCCGGTATCCGGAATAAAATATCTGGATACCAAAAGTGGAATCGGAATCAATGTTTTTAATCAAATCATTTTTAAGTTATTCTTGCAAACATGAACTTGCATAGATTAGTTGGTATGCCATAATTGACTAGGTACACATTATTGACTGTGAAGTAATTCTTTATGATATGTGATATTGAATTACAAACGTAGTATTAAATTATAGTAATAACAGTAGTTTATATATTGGTATGTACCCATACTAGTCTGTAAGGGATTTAATTATTTATGGTATGGACGTCTGTATTATACATTGTATTTGTACGTTATATGTGTTGTGTGAAATAAAGATTTATTATTATTATTAAATTAAAGAGTGGGAGAATGTTTATTTCCTTCCAAATGATAGGAGGATAGGATTGACCAGACATAGCACTAAGTTAATAGCCTATAGTGAATATACTTGACAAAGAAGACCGATGCATTATAATTGAATGTTGGTACCATGGAGAAAGACACGGGCCAGCTTCTCTTCCGCTAATCATTTAATGATGCTGCATCAATGCTTTTGAATCAGGTGAACGGTTTGTGCCATAATAATATTATGTTATAATTTTACAACCGAATTCCTTCGTTTAAATATCAAGTTAGCTAAATATTTACGTGTATTTTCGAAAATCTATTTAAACAACCTCGTTTTTGGTTGTTTCGTTTGTTTATTTTACAACCCTGGTGTAACTGTAATGCAATGAATTAGATTTAAAGTTTATTTCTATTTTAGCCGTTCACGGTATCCGTTAATTTGTTTAGAGGTTCTACGACTTAGTATTATTAATTTTAAAATACAATTAATCTGAACCTACAAAGGTGAAAATACATTTCTAGTTTTAGTAGGTATGCCTTTCGCATACATCGATTTTGATATTTTAGGTAATTAATAGTTTGGCTAGGCTATTAAGAGGAAATACCACGCGAACCCTTTTTCAAATTTGGGATTTTTTCGCTCAATATCTCTGTCGCGCTTGCGAGCGGCGTGTATGTCAGTGCGATAGGGACAACTGCAGCTCCGTATAAAAATCCGAGGCAAAAATCATCAAAATCGAGGTTCCGTTCTCGACTAATCCCCCCGCCAAAACTAAAGCAATCTTAACGAAACTTTGGAAATTGAATGGGAAGGAGAAAAAATCAAAACGTACCGACATAGATAATGATGATATTATTCTTGTGTGAAAAAATTATTGATCTAGAGTCAAAAACCAGCGAGGGATTAGTCGAGAACGTTTGTATGGAAAAATGACCCGTGGCATTTCCTCTTAATGATTAAAGTAAAGTTGAGATTTTAGTTTTACATATTTTACATAAGATCCTGTTACTCGTACTTAAAATAGATTTCAAAAGCAGTGACAGCCAGCTAGTATAAACTTTTGAATCCTGTATAGGGTGTGGGTTACAATCCTGCGTGCATCTCTAATTTTCAAAATTATTTGATTTTATTACGGGTTGCAAACACGATAATAAGATAGTAGTAGTCTTTCAGTTGTAACTGCCGTTTCAAGACGAATTATTTAGCGACGACTCTATTACGTCATCTGTTCGGACTCAACAAAACGTCTACAGAATCCTAAATCAACAGATGGGCTACTTCGACAAATAGAACAGATATTGCACACGCAACGACTAACCGGATCCAACTGGAGTATATCACAGCTAGTTTGTTTTGTTCGCCGGACTTTAGTTTATGTAATTGGAGCGAAGGACTGTCGAATACATTTGTTCGGGGTGCCATGCTAATGTGTTGGTTTGTTAGCTACTCCGTTATGTAATCTTCTCGTCTGTACTGAACTTGTGTTGTTTAATATTACGGTACATATTATATCGGCATTTTTGTAAACCATAGAGGTTGTTCATAAAACAATTGCACGAAAGCTAAATATATTATCTATGCATTTAAATAACATTGAAGTGTCGATCGGTGGTAGTGTGCTTATAGTTTTTTACAAGATATTAAAACACAAGCTATTAAGTTTTTTGTCTGTCTTTCTGTTTTTCTCTGGAATGGCTTAACCGATTTTAATGGGACTTTCACTAAAAGAGAATCTCCTCCGGTTATAGGGCAAAAAGATTTATGCGGCGATGCCTCCCATGCGAACAAAGTCGCAGGCACATCTAGTCCCTACTAATCCCTACTAATATTATAAATGCGAAAGTAACTCTGTCTGTCTGTCTGTCTGTCTGTCTGTCTGTGTCGCTTTCCCGCTTAAACCTCTCAACCGATTTTGATGAAATTTGACACAGACAATCTTTAGACCCTGAGAAAGGACATAGGCTACCTTTTATTGCGACAAAAAGGGATGAAGAGGTTGAAATAGAGGTTGAAAGTTTGTATGGGATTTCTTCGGATTTTAAGCACAGCGCCATCTAGGGGTGAACCTTCCTAACTTAAAGAATAAGAACGCCTAGCGCCATCTCTTAAAGAACCATGAAACTTTATATTTAAGCACTTGATAATAAGTTTCCCGAAGCGAAGCGAGGGCGGGTCGCTAGTATTAAATAAATATGTGAAGGGATGAAATCTATGTGTCATTTTTTATATTAATTAAAGTAGCCTTTGAATATTTGTCTCTCTCTATCTAACATCAAGCGTAACGAAAGCAGTTTCTGTTGGAATAAAGAAATAGGAGAAGCAATTAAAATAACTACAAACTCCCAAAAATAGCATTCCAGAACACTGAATTTCATACGAAAATTTTGGACGAGGCCAAAAGAGAGAAAGACGAATTTGCCGCCGGTCTATGTGATTTATATCCGCGCGCATCAGTTTGGATCCGGATAGACGAATAAAGTTGCCCAGTGGTGAGAAATACCCGGCTTAAAAATGCATATTTCGGCTTACTCGTACCTTACAATATCAGACTTCAGCTAGGAAATCATTTAGGAGGTTGTTATGAAATAGAGGGGATGGTTGCAAAATAATAATACTCTTAACGAGACGTCACGTGAAAAAACGTTGATTTATTTCCATTAATCACATAGAACGCAATTTAAAATAATTAATTTCGACAGAGACGAGGAAAATCTAATTTTCCAGTGGCAAGACTCATCTGAAAGGATACGGGTAGCCGGTTATAACGCTGTCCTCTGATGAGAAGTGCTCGGCTGAATACAAATAGAGGCCGTTGACCCTTCGCTATTTAGACGACGATTTCAGAGTGCGAGTTATGGCAGTTAGGTATTTTAATTGATTTCATATGTTATTTTATGTAGTCTTATTACAGAATTTATATTTATTCTCATAAATAAACTTGTAAATATTGTAAAAGTTGATAGCTAAATAATATTGTACATTGTAAAATTAGTTAACTGTATCCATTTATTTTAAAGGCACTATTGTTTGCTTTACTATAAAATAAAACACACTGTATCATATGTATAACATAGTAAATTAATATTCACAAACTTGAACGCTTTATTACGTATAATTTTCATAAATAAAAACTTGTACCCTTTTTCATATAATTATATACCTATGTACATTTTACACGCATATAATGTATGTCACACGATTTGTCGTTGAACTTGTAAAAGCATAGAAGTGTTTTGGCAGCTCTGATTTATATCCGGTTTCCCAGTTGAGTAATATCCGGGTTGAGATAACCGGGTGTGGGAGTTTGGGAAATAATGTTATATCTCATTTTCAGATGATTATCTTTTTATTTCAATTTTAGTCAATTTATCGAGCTATTTATGTATATTTATTGGAATAGTCATGTACAGACATATTTATAAAATAACGTATGTATTCTATGGAGTTCGTATTCAAATCCCTTCGATTTTTAATGTAAATAGCATAATAACCGACTTCAAAAAAGGAGGACGTTCTTAATTCGACTGTATTATTTATATGTTTGTTACCTCAGAACTTTCGACTGGGTGAACCAAATTGAATGATTCTTTTTTTATTTGAATCCTGGTGCTTCCCGTGTGGTCCCATTTCAACGTGGTCCAGTTATGAAAATGGCATCCATGAGAAAACCCTACAAGTTTTAAACTTGCATTATTTTGAAGTCAGATTTTTTTACTCATAAGATTATCTGATTGCAAGTGGTGACCGTCACCCATGGATTGTCCCATGACAAGCATCGCTGATGGGTTGGCAGCAAAAACATCTCCGGAGTAACCTTCAGCAATTTGTTTCACAAATTTTCAAGCGTTATAAATATGTGATGGTCGTAAATCCTTGAAAATACCAAATCTCAAATTGTTATTCAGGAGTCGTATCTTCGGCTGAGGTCACGCGTCACTTTTATGATGCAATAAAAAGTAAAACAACACGTCCATTGCTGAGATGAGAACTGAAATTGCCTTTCGCGAGTGCCTTTTCAAATTAATAATAAGGAATTCATTATATCATTACATTTGATGAGTTATCATATATTTTTACGGCTAGTCTGGGGCTGTATCGGGACAGTTTTTAATGTTAATAATAATAAAAGACGTTAACACACTCGTATCCCCGCACTAGGATTCCCTGTGTCGCGGGTGGCATGGACAACACAAATTACACACCACTCACATCCATGACCCGAGAACAAAACATTTATCTGTTATATAAACATATGCCCCGGCCGGGAATCGAAACCGGGACCCCTTTTTTCGCAGGCAGGGTCCCTACCAATTCGGCTACGGAATCGTCACGGCTACGGAGTTTTTAATGTGAAGCAAGTTTCAATTGTCTACTGTTTGTATGTATGTACACGTATTTCTACGAAAATGGTGACCGGAATGTAACCATTATTTTTTACTCATGTTCGAAAATGATAATAGCTGAAAAGCTATTATCATTTTCGTATTATCAATAAAGATTAAATTAAAAAATCAACTTAATATTCACTTAAATTATGTCCTACAATTTTTTGAGGTAATTTCGGTTGTATGTACCTATAAAGTCTTGCTAGCACCGAAATCAAAAATAGTAGTCAATCCTTAATTAATTATTGTTCTGTTATTTGTATTTAATTAATTATTGTTGGTGATTGGTGTTCTATAGTTGGTTTATTCATTTGCATAAAAAGGCACCAACACGCCGCAATATCACCCTTTACTCACAAACCCGTTCCGCCGGCTGACGCATTCTTCTCAAGAAAACTAATCAAAGACGGTAGGCTACCTACAAAGCTACCTCACTAGGGTTGCCAGTTATAAAAATGCCGGACAAAGAAAGAAATGAAAATAAAAAACGATTGTTAACTAGAAAACACATTAAATAAAACTCGTCCTGATCTATGTACCTATATGTCTGTATTTGGAATATATTTGAGAACCCTATTATCAAGTAGAGGTATTTATTTACGTAATAGATCCCACAGCAATGATTTTTAATTTTTTGTCTGTTCGGCTGACTATAAGCCTAATATGCGTTATCATAAACCAATAATCTCAGAAACGGCTTAACCGACTTGTTCTTATTAAACATTAACACCCATCCGGTGGGATTGTTGTCAAGCATCAACTTATAAAAAGAATTTAAAAAATCAAACCACTCATACTGTCATATGTACAAGGGATTGAATGACTGAGGATGGAAAACCCCAACCCTGCCCAGTAGTCGTTTAATTTGCGTAAAGCCCGCGTCATGGCGCCAACCACCGCCCCTCCCATAAGGTTCATTACCGTAAATTAGCGTTCCCCTAAAAAATAATAGAGCCGACTCTTCATCGGATGAATATTCAAGATGACGGCAACGGGACGGCGCGTCGGGACTCGGGGTTAATTAAAAATAATTTTAATCCCCCGGTCTCGACACGTCATATTGAATTAATAACCCTGAAGATACCTATGTTTTGACATAAATTCCATGAATGAAAATCAAAGGCTGACGATAAACTTAAAACGTGTGAAGTCACCCCCGTCATGAATGAAGTTCTTTACGCTTTTACTTTTCAATTACTGTTTATAAACATGATGATTATGATATCACACCTTATGGCCAAAATTGATGACGTATTTTCGTTTCATTCCCATGTCCATAGATGATTTCTAACAATGAACTGGAAAACAACAAAACAACTTACAAAAGTGCTCGATGTCGTTTCTTGAACACACTGAAATTTTTATAAGTTTTTCTTTCGAGAACGTATTATGAATTTCATATGGAAAGGAAATTAAGTGTAGCTAGTAGTAACTTATGCTCACCCGACACGAAGGTGTGACGTTTACGTGATATTATTCAAAAGCTTTCGTGGGACCAGAAATGAGTTGGTTTCGTGTTCCATATGCGTAATAATATGAATATCAAAATAGCTTATACTTAGTTTTATACACCATTTTCCTGGTAGGTTAGAGTAGTAGGTTAAAATATTCTTGTAACAAGTAACAACAGTACTTTTTATAATTTAATTACATTTAAGGCTTTAACCTTTATCGGTTTATATTATAATTTATAATTATAATTTATCCGTAATAAAGACATACTCTGGATTCAGAAGGCTCAGGACCGATCGTGGCGAAGTTAGGAGGGCTATGTGCAACAGTGGACGCATAAAGGCTGATGGATGGATGGATAAAACATCGTTACAAACACTTGTAGTATTCTGTTCGTTGTATTAGTATTAGATTACCAATTAGAACGATGTACAAAGTTAGTGTTCTTGTTCGCAATACAATAGGCTCGAGTTATTTAAATTGAAGCATATGAAATTACTGAGACTTTGTATATTGTTCCGTTCAAAGACTAACAAAAAGAATATTATCAAAGAGACAGGTAAAGGTAAAAATACATCTTGACATCGAGAGATATTGTCATTTTCCGTTGTATAAAAGACAAATGTGTGCTTAGAAAGATCTGTTCGAAGCATGGGAAATAAAACCATCGCGGCAGACGCAATCTTCAAGACAATTTATTTTTAACATGCCTAGCGAGAAATAAACGTTGATGGTATTCAAACGAAAGAGAAAAATTTCACGCCATTTATTGAGAGAGAATTCTTACAAGTTTCCTGCATTACTGTTAGACGTTTTTTTATTGCATTTCACAGATGCGAGCACTTTGGAACGTTTAAGTGCTATGAAATAAGAGTAAGTATATGAATAGTAATTAGTAGAGTGAATAATTAATATTGTATTCATTCTATTACATTTTCATTCAAAGTTTTAGGTTAAATTGGTTGGATGCCTTCGGGCGGCATAAAAAAATCTGCCACTTGGGTTGGCCACTAGCCCCTGAACCAATCCGCACTGGAGCACCGTGGTAGAGTATGTATTCGAAGCCTCCTCAGGTATGAGAAGATACCCGTGCTCAGTAGTGGGCCATTAATGGGTTGAAGCCATTTGCAAATCATGTTTTTATGACAGAATAATCAGAGAAAAATAAGACAATGCGAATACCCTTTCGTTCTTGACCGTCGCATCAAACGATCGTTGTGTCCACTGATGTTTACTTACGTAAGTGGACGTTAATGACCACTTACTGGCCAGTGGCTAATTTACTGGTTTATTCATTAATCTATGCAATTACACAAAAAAGGATTTCTTAAAACTAGTTTGTTTTACACGAATGACAACATTTAATTAATTAAAATAACAAGATAATCAAAGTTACCATATTTTAAAGATGTTAAGAAAATATTCAGTTTCAATTACGGTCAACTATCCGGTGTCTTAGACTAGGTTGATTAAAAATGCTAATATAACTTGAAACTTTGTGATCTAGGAAAATAATTTCGAAGTAGAACTCTCACAAACTTATATTAAAGTTTTGAAAATTTACAGCGAGCACAAAGAGTTAGAACCCCGAAGCATCCTATCTTATCTAGATTTCTTGAGAGTATTAAAAATTCAATTCAATTAGGATAGCCAGCAAAGCCTAGCAAGTTAAATAAAACCGGTCAAATCCGAACAAGATTAGAATGGAATTGGTTTCTCTACTACAAATCTATACCATAAATATTCATAGTTTCTACCACTAGGTATCTACTTACATTTCCACTTCCTGTAGGAATGTAAATTGTAAACGTGTAGGTATTTTTAAAATTTTTTATTTTAATTTCTCATACGTACGAAAAATACAAAAAAAGCTTCATAAAAAACGACTCGAGTTTCGGAAGAGTTTAACTAACACTGACACGACACGAGACACGAGAATTGAATATATTAGATATTACTATAGATTAAAAAAACAACCTTCAATCTTTTCGCTCAGTAAATTTGGAGAAAATTATGTGTGTGTGCGTGTGTGTGTGTGTGTGTGAGTGTGTGTGTGTGTGTGTGTGTGTGTGACTTACGGACAACCATACTCGATTGACCATATTTGGCTTCCTTTTTATCATCGACCGTGAGGGCTCCACTTAACGACTAAACTAGCGTGAGGGTCATAACATGTAAAACTTTGTGTCCTACATGTTGTTGCCAACGCTGGAGTACTGCCAGGCGCCCTGGATGCAAACCTCTGGTGGACTACTGGTAACTTCGCCAATTTTATGCACTGCGATTTGGCAGAAAACCGCGCTTACGAACTAGGATACACTTCTCAAGCTTTACACTACACGCCTCATGTATTTAACCCGCATACAACCTTTATTATAAAGCAAACCATGTCAAGCACATTCTTACGTTTTACTTTCTCTAAAATATACTTTACCTACTCCTTACATTTTACAGTATTTACTGAATGCGCGGCGTTTCTTTAAAAGGTAATCAGAATGCTTTAAATAAAGGTATTTGTATTATTAGTATAAAGAACGGGAAATATGAAATTACGATTTAAAAGAGGCCACACTTTTCTGAATAAAATTTTCTCTACTTATTGGCCGCGTGGGCTTCCGTCGTCGGACCGGAAATGAGTTCTGCCTCCTCCCTACCCCCATCGCGCACAACACCCCGTTTTACGGGGCAAGAAAACCAACCTTATTATTATCCTGTCATAAAAATCCATTTGAAGCTTTTCTCTGAAATAAATTCTAAAATTTACATTCAAACTTATTAACTTCAACAAGCTCGAAAAGCTACCTTTTTCATTTGCTAAGCACAGCATTCTTAGTTTGAATAAATTAGGTTAATTATGAAATAACTGTTCTGCATTTTCAATTTTGCTTCTTTCTTTACAAATAAAAATTAAACACACATTACATAATACATTTATGTAATTAAACAACTGTAAAACGTGTTGAATATAATACAACTAACAACTATAAATATACTATAATATTAACAACAACTAACAACACCAATTATCACTACTATAGAACCGACCAACTAACATTCTTAATAAAACTCTGTGCTAACTGGACTAACTATCCTAGTCCCCATATGAGTCTTGTTCTGTGTCGGTCACAGTTGTCATGGGCGGCAGCGGAAGTGTGGTGCTGCATACTCATTTGCTATCTTAAATCCGCAAAAAATACATTAAAAAACCTGAAACCATCTAAATATTTTTTGTCGATTTTACACAACTTTCCTCTTTATTCCTTATGTATTAACGTTTATAAATGTATATCACGTTCTTAAGTGATACTGTCTTTTGGGGTGAGTCGAATAAAACATCCACAATTTGGCGAAATTAAATGTGTACTTTGGATAACAGCCAGTCCCATTAGATACGACGGCCAACACGAGATAACGTACTTTTATAACTTATTGCCAAATACGAACGTGGCTTTTCGTTTTGAGTTGCAAAGATTCTTTTTTTAACGGTCGACAATTTGAAATGCAAAAATTAATAGCAATACAAATTAACCAAATATTTTGTTATTTCCACATTGTAAGAATATTTTGCTAAAGGAGAATGATTATTTTTTCTCATGCGTCAAAAGTACTCCATAATCATGATTATTAATTTTTAATCTAACCGTCTAGGCATTTGAATCAGTATTTCGAACAGGGGTTAAACAAACCGGAACTAAACAATTTGTCTATTTATGACAGATGACTAAAATTATTCAACCGAATATGAAATAGATATGGAGTGGATACCCATTCTAAAATGAAGTCTTTTTTTCTGGTTTTTGCTCGAAAAGTATTTTTGAAAAGGAAATGGCAGAATTAAACATAAAACGATTTATTAAAATCCTACTTTACAATCAGAACTTTTAAGTTTCTATGACAACCTCCTTTTTCAAAACTTAGGTCGTTATATAGTATATATATTAATTTATATTTATGATTATATTACGCTTCTAGCGACCGATGTGCGCCTGGTACCTTGCCACTTACTGATGGCTAATCTCACCCAAGCCTGGATACCTTTTTGGTTTAATATTTTTTTATAATAATCCCGTCCTCATTTCACGTCAGGATGCACATTGCTTACTTTTACAAAATAACACTATTAACTTGATGGCATTTTTTAACAAATGTTAATAACATAATTATATAAAAAAATCCAAAAATATGAATGGGATCTACTTACATTAATAAATAGTTTATCTGAAATATCTTCAATGTACAGACATTGATCATTTACAGTTCTATTATACGCATAGATACACAGATATCATAGTAAGCTTTCCGAAAAAAAAGATAAGTAGGAATATCACCGTCGACAAAGGCTATTCAACAATGGTTAAATATAAAACAGTGGAAAGTAAAAACATTGCATTGTGTACGATTTTTAGGCGAGCAGGTACAAGGCAAGCATGGCGTAGCAAGAGATACGGCGAAGAGGATGCACAAAACGCTAGTGCGCCACGAGCCCTTGAGTCGCGTGTCGTTGAGGGCCGGCAGTGATTAGAGCGCGCTAACAAAGCGTCTAGGGCTCTTAACCTACATGCTCCGTTTCACAACGCTTCTAGCGACCGATGTGCGCCTGGTACCCTGCCACTTACTGATGGCTAATCTCACCCAAGCCTGGATACCTTTTTGGTTTAATAGCTATCCATTTTCATTAAAACGGTCCTGTATACCATCCAATAATATTATCACTATTTGATAAGGAATACATCTATTTAAACTTACCGAATTAACGTTAGTGTCGTAATAAATTCATTTTAATAGCGTAAGAAAAGCCCCAAATTTTCTTATCTTGTCCCTCCAGACTTTCCGGGATAATAAATCGTATGCCCGCCCGCAATATAAACGACTATGCATAAAACCGTACAGCAAGCAATACATAAAGCAACAGACATTGTAGCAAAACGGCAGCTGCAGATTTGTAAGATAAACCGAGAAGCGGCCGGGAAATATTACAGCCGTATTTTACAATTTACAAAACTAGTAGAATTTACAGAAGCTTTTATGGCTATCAAGAGCTACTATAAAACGCAATTTGCTGAAATAATACGGAACAGTACTACAAATGTCATCAGCATAAGAAATTGAGAACACGACATAGAGCATCGTATAGACCAGTCACGTTGTGGAGTATGCGGAGTATATTACGACAATATTGATTCTTGAGCACTTCGAAGTTCTGGCAACCCGTCAAGTAATAAAGCCGGTTATCAGAGCTCGTTTTCGCCAGAGCGGAACCGTGATATGCCACGTTTTGCAGTAAAACGGTATAAGCTCGCGAGGGACATTACACCAAATGTCGCGGTAATTATGCGCGAACTTGGAAGGTGCGAGGTAACTTTACGCTCGTAATTTGTTCCTAAACTTGCTTAATATTCCCCCTGACAAGATAAATTTATTAAGGACGCTGGTGACGAGATCGCTCTGCGGAACATGCGAATAAAGATCGTTCATGTAATTATGTCATCAATATTAAATGTTTCTGCAAAGTTAAGTGTTAAAAGCAGACATAGTCATTTACGATCCCAGGTTAATTATTCTTTATTGCTCCCTCGTGTCTCAGTAGCTGGACTTAATGGTGTCCTGTAATACGGGGTAAATGCTTAGTTTAGGCTCGATATATACAGCAAAGTTGAATTCAAATTATATTGTGGTGGGAAATTAATCTATTCTGTAACAATCAACCTTGGGAATGAGCAGAGAAATATGAAGTTGATACTAAATATATAGTTAATAATGTCAATACAGAGTATGCTGGATGCCATTACTGAAGTAAAAAAGTTAAAAAGAGTCAATGACATCACAATCGACCTAAGAAAACTTCAAATTAATAAGAAGTAAACAAGACACCACTACAAAACAAAAGCTGTTAATGACATCTATCGCCTCTCACGAATCAGATATTCATGATCTTTACCGTTGATGACTGTCTGATCTAATAATTCAACTATAGCTCCATTCGGATCCCACAATATGTATTCCAGTGTTACACCCAACCAAGTAAATCCATTTAGCAACATGTAAATGAAGTAGCAGTAAATGCGGCAGAGATTAGTCTGAAGATGTCATGGAAGTGTGAGTGCCCGCAGCGGCGGCGATAGACAGTTCCTTACCTACACATTAAACTTTTACACATTCATTACAAGTCGAGACGGTGAACGAACGCATCATTGCCCTTCAAAGGCCATTCCTTAGCACATAAGAGATATGTACAGCAGACTGTAAACGCTTTTTTACGCACGTCATTCCAACATTTCGCTCGTTTCGTAGACACTTAGTAGCAACTTTAGATAATCTTTTTTAAAGGTATCGTCTTTTAAGGGAGTCTGGGTAAAATCAATGATATTATAAGTAAAAAAGAAGTAGATACGTCACTAGCGCGAGAAGTGAGGCAGTCCAATTCGGCCAGCTGTGGCTGTGCTGTAGCCGGCATGACTATGAGCCACGATGTACTCGTAAAATGTATTCAGACACTCACGAATCTTTCAGTGCTAAAATAATTAAGAAGTAGTTTGATTCTAATATCCGAGAATAAACATTCGTTATTATTTATATTCATTAACAGACGTTCAGCCTTAATGGCAATCCACAGATGAACGCAAGTGCCGACTAGCTCGGTGTACTACTGGGAAGCTTGTGAGTACATCGACTACCGCACTCCGGCTAGCACTAGTGTCCGGCTTACATTAATCCATCTTCACCTCAAATCACTGTTCAGTTGTTCACACATTCGCTTCTGAATGCATTTGATTGCTTTCATTACGGCTTCTTGAATACGGTCGTAAGAGGATATAGTTACTTCTGTTTAAATACTTGTTATGTTTTTAATCTTATACCTTTTAACGAGCAATTCTTGTATGTAGATAGGTACGCATTAAATAAAAAAAATGTCACTTTGTCCCGACCCCGCAAAATCTATAACAACTATAATTTTATAATTAGGGGAATTTTTGTTGATTAATAAATAATTAATATTCGTACACCCTATCAAAAAATATTTCTTTTCTCCTCTGTAACTAAAAAGCTGGAAGTATTTGTTGTTAGCAATAAGATTGCCGATTGTTTTCTTATTATTAAATCTTGCTATTTTCGTTAAAACTGGTGAACAAAATACCTATTACTACTAGTATTGCAATAGAGTAGAACAGACCTGCTTGGATATACACTGGAATAAAATGATAAATAGCTGATGACTTCACATTATGTTACACAACAGCAAGGCCGATAAACAAACAAATGAAGCAAAGATGAGGCACACACCATTTGCCCCGTTACATATGTGACTTAACGCATTGTGTATGGACGTCGTTACAGAATTTCCATATTCATTGTTATGTTTCAATATGCATAATTGGTTTGTTAATAGACCAGTGACCGACAAGCAACGAATAACAACAATGCAATGCGAGTAACACAAAGACATTCCCGGGAACAATATTGGACTCTGGAAATCTGTTGAATGCATAGTATTAATGAAGTTATCCAAGCCTACAAGACCTATTAGATTGACGACCCAATAGACTAGTTGGTAGTCATCATTGTCCGAGGTTGATTTGTATTTCTTTGTTCTTGAATTGTGTTTGTGATGTCTCATTTGTATGTGTGCCACATGTAGGGATGTGAGCAATCTGTACATTTCATGTGTAAAAAAGAGATTTAATGGTCTTAATTAGCTCTTAATCTATACATACACATACATATATGTGTCGTGTTCCGGCTGGAGGCTTGAAAGCCAGTATTTCTTTCTTAGCCGGCAACGCATTGTTGTTTGCAACGCGTTGCTGATTTCCGTGGACGACGGTGACCACATCGTAAGTACATAAAAACTCAATATCTACCTTATTCAAGCAGAAACTATATTACTTTAATTTATCATTATCAAACAGATCATGCATTCAAGGAACAGCAAGCCGCAGTCTAAGTTTTGCACTTCTTATTACAATAAAAAAAGAACAATTCAAATATCACACTTGAGAAATCGATCGTAGGAAGGGAAATCATCTTCAATCTAAAAGTTTTAATCGAAGCTTCAACTAAAAGAAGTTAATTAAAGTCGACGAAAGGCAAATGAAAATAAAAGCAGCGGGATCGGTGTGAAGCTTTATATTGAAATGATGCATTTGCATACAATTCCAATTTTGCTAGCAATTTCGTTTCCTGGTAACAAAGAACAGTGGATTGTGAAATTTTAACACTTTATTACATTGTTGTTTTACATAATGTAACGAAATCTACGAAAAAGTAAAATTACTGGTAAATAAGATTAACAAAAAACTAAAAAATTTGTTCAGCTCAAAGTCCAAGTATCGTACATTAATCATTGGAATCAAGTTAAACATATTTCTCAGTAGTTTAGAGGTACAAAAAGCATTTGAGTTACGATTTCCCCTCAGCTTAAAGATCATGCACTCCCTAAAGTGCAATTCTTTGGATTATTTTCTTTTGTCTATTCGGAATCATTTCAGTTCTTCCTATAATATTGTATGTGTTTGTACATAGATTGCAATAACGTTGAACTGCGAAAATAGGTCAATATGGAAGGAACTTTCAAACGTGCGCAGCCCGCTCATACTTCGATGAAAACCTCTGCACAAAAATATTCCACACTCGAAAAGCCTTTCAAATTGTTTGCTGAAAACATTGGAGTTAACAAAGTTTGCAATGAATTCAAAGAGAACCAATAGTATCGTGGTCCTCTTCTATCCTTTTGTCCCGCTCACACAGCTCCGGCAAAATACATCTTCATAACATGGTATTGATTGGCCTCGGATAAGATGAGCTAGATAAACGTTGTAAGTACGCATGATAGGAAAACAAATTGCTTATATAAATCAATCAGTAGGTACACTCAGTCGATTGAAGTATTTATGCTAATAATCTTCACTCTATAATTATTAGACGTTAGACGTAGGAACACTCAAGACTGAACGTCTTCATCATATTTAGGTAAGTTAATTATATTCATTTTGACTGTAACTTTATTTGTATGTATGTTATGTGTGTATTAGAAACACTGCCCATAAATTAAGGATCTCTCATAATATGTTAAATAAGATCAAGCACTCTTAATCGAAACCCCTTTTAAGTAATACCACTAATGGCTGAAATGAAATCAGTTCTGTAATTCACGAGACAAATAATTGTTATTTTGGGTTCGGAAACGTTCCTAGTCGTTGATTCGGGAACAAGTTCTATTTTTGAATTTACCTTTAACGTGAAGACTGAGTCACAGCGCAGTTTTAATATAGTGATTTATTAAAGACAGATAAATTCAGTATTATTTAATTGTGGTACTTATTACAATAACATAAAAACGGAAGTGCTATACTGATTGCCAAGTAAACAAAAAAGTACAAAAAGTAAACAATAAAAATGATGAACCTAGTAAAATTACTAGGAACACGAAAACTGTTGCATTTGTTGTTACCAAATGACACTTAAAAGTTCCGTATCCATCATAACTAAGACCAGATAACTTAACCATAATAAATTATAGTAATAGTGGTTAAAATAGATCTCCTTGATTTGTGATAATAATGAAGTTAATACGATTATATTACACAACTTCAGATTTTTCATATAAGAATCTATAAAAAGTCTGGCTATCCTTTACAAGAACGATGTTTAGTACTATAATAAAGCAATTCTGTCTCGGGTTGACAAAGTTGAAAGGCAACTCGGAAGCCGGGTCACTTGTACCTACCTACTTAATATTACTTTAAGAACTTGTCTCATTTGTATCAACCTTTCGTCAAGCTTCACCTTTTTCTTTTTATACAACAAAAGAGGCGCCTTTATTATCCCATCAAACCCTTTTTCGATCGAATGAACTTGGTAAGTAAATCTGGACTAATATTTATTACAATTTTTTATATTCTGGTAGATTAAAAGCTGTTATCCTCATCAATGTAAACGGTATTTGATCATAATAATAGCACGCCTAAATATAGATTTTATTATGATCATGATAATACAAAGGAGTGTCAAATATAATACATTTTTACTAAACACGTTTTAAACCCATTTATATTTTTGATATTTTAAAATTTCAAATTAGATTTAGCTGGGCATTTTACCTTGGATATTTTATACATAAAAGACACTAAGTACTACCTAATTTGATATCATATAAACCAGACCAAACGTGGAATAAAGATGAAATGAATGTTCATACAATTTTTTATGGCGGAGATCAAAGAAACAAACATAGCAATAACAGAAAAGATGAGCAAGAAAGAATTAATGATCCTCCTCAAGACGATTCCGAAGCATTCGTACTCGATGAAAAATGTCTTCTGCTGAAACGAACTGCAAGTCTTTCGATTGTTCTATTGACACGGTTACGTCTTCTCAAAGGCGCTTCAAACTTAAGACCAAGACTTCGAGACCTACTTTCATTCACTAATCGCTTTTAATGAGAATTCTCTAATAGTGAATTGTATTCTATTGTCACTACAGTCTTTACCTAAAGTATTTCAATTTAGTCTTGTTAATTAATTACTCAATTAATTACTCATTTGTTCCAGATAAAATCTAAATATACTTTCCAGTTGTTTCCAGTTTCTGTGTAATATAATAGGTACCTACAAGTAAAATTGCTTCTAGAAATGTCTAATTTGAAGACATAAATTGTATTCAGTAATATAAATATTCTTTATATCTCATTTAAACTATAATATAGCTTTTTAAAATCATTTACTTTTGTTGTGTGCAATGTAAAATAGAAAAACTATCAATCGCTCCAAAAAATATTTCATAATTTTGTACAAGAAGCGGAAATATTGTAGTAATAAACTAAATGAATGAAGTTAGAAGTGAAACCTTTCATTTTGATAGAAATAATCAAGAACATGGTTGTAATGGTCATATAAGATTCAGCAATATCGAAGAAACGGCAGAAGCCAAACGACCTATAAATGGGAATGATATCGGTGACATATTGCAAAGCGGGTCCATTATTATACCCCAGATATAATATGTAATAGTTCAATTTCTGTGTCTTCATTTTATCTGGAAGGCATAAGCTACTGTATTCTATGGTTATCAAATTCACGGGATCTTATCTTGAAGAACTTAGGGCTATTAACTACTTATGATTGATAATTAATAACACTTAGTTGAATCAATTGTAATTTTTAGGGATTTAATCGCAACGACATAATTGATTAACGGCAGCTTGTAGTAGTAAACAGGTTCTAAATTAACAAGGAAATGGTTACATTCATACAATTAAAGGATCAAGAAGAGTTATCTGATGAACCACGTACGTGAATTTTTATTTATGTGAATAAATCGAACTCTACAATGAAAATGAAATGAAGATAAAACAATACAATTCACAACGCATAGTTATGCGTTGTGAATTGTATTGTCATATTTTTTCGGATGTTCAACTGAACATCATCCAACAACAAACAAAATCCAAATTGTGTTTGACAAAAAAGTCACAAATGTGATTTAATAAGTCGCGGAACAAAAAACCTATAAAATCGTCAGCGCATTAAACCAATGGAACAGAAGTAAAATGGCCTAATGCGAATCATATTGCTGACACATGGCATCGCCTGATGACCCAGAATTGTGCGTTTGTAGGACATAAAACGGCCCACTGACTCCGGGTCTACGATTCAAATATGATTAAATACTTGCTATAACTCCTAAATATAGTCCTGCTTACTGATGATAAAAAGAATTGCACGCTTAATTAAAGTTTTTGAAATAATCTTTAACTTATATCATATCGGGCACTTCTACATAAAAGGAGTACTCCATAAATATTATTTTATACTGATACAGCGCGGCGTCACACTGAGTCAAATAGACTCCGGTTATATCACTTACTCCGGTTATAAACTGACTATCAGACATTCAGTAAGAAATTCTAGAAAAACAATGTTTGTTTCTAGAAGCAGAGACGTCGCAAAGCCCTGCAGGTAAAGAATCCTACCACCATTCCCATGGACCATCCGCTTTCCACTGAACGATACCAGCGGATGAATCCCTTACACCCGAATATCTTCATCCCAATCTTATAAAAAGACATGCCAAGAGACAACGACACCTTATTCCTAACTACATCACAATAAACTGGAGCCTAGCGAACCAGCAATAAGAAAGCCGAAAAGTAAATTATTCAACCTCAATTTACCCTCTTTCCAAAGGCAAGTAACCTCAAAATTCATTTTTCAGGGGCCTCCGGTGGAATAAAATTCACGAGATTAGTTTGCCCAGTCGGAGGGTAGCTATCAATGTTTAGGGCCGCTTAGGCAACTGGGGCAGAAGGGCCTATTTGCCGCTCCAATGGGCATTTTGTACTGCTGACGCAATTAACCACCGTACCACAACATCCTTTAACAGGTTTTAAAGATGCATTTGTCGTGTTCAAATATAATTTAAGGTAAGGCTTACCTTAAAGTGGATTAATCATGTAGCTATTTTATTTAGAAACTTATGCAGTATTTTCTTCTCTTATTTATTGATCGACAATGCATCTAAAAACTTGGGTGATACTGATATCCTTGGTCAACGGTGACCACTAATCAGGAGGCTCGTCTGCTTGTTAGTCGACTTTTTACGTTAATAATCTCGTTTTGAGTTGGTTGCCGTTTCGGAAAGCTGCTCTATTATTTAGAAGAAGAAATGGAAGAATAGACCAAGACCAAGCTAAATTCGTACAGATATTCCCAGTGTCCATACACTGGGAACATCTGTGTCTGTCTGGTAATGGTACCAAGAAAAGAAATATTCACACGATCTATAGAATCATTATTTATGTGTTCTAGTTGTACTAGTTTTTCTGCATACAGTAAGTTCGTTCGCAGTAAAAATTTATCGTAGCCAATAACAGGTGTTGTGCTTTTAACATGGACTTGGTTAGTCGCACCCGTTTTATATGATAATGTCTTCGAAACGTTACCTGTACCAAGAGAACAATTTTAAATTAATTAGACTTCAATTTGTCAATGAATGAAGTATATCATGTTAGAAGCAAACAAAAACAATTAATTGTTTTAAGTTTCTTTGAAAACAAACAATATAATTTAAATAATACTTGATTTAAAAAAAAACATTTGTAGGGCAACAAAATTCTAAGAAAAACAAAAGTAACAACAATAGCTTTTGATTTGGCTGAAAAGCTTTAATTTGGATAAATGAGCATTCTGTGAAAATGTTAACAGAATGTAAACTTTCTGATAAATCTGTGACAGCGTCTACCTTTGTTATACGTTGTACAACAAAGGTAATTCAAAAAGTGTTTGTAAATAAATTGTAAATTCATTTCATTTCTTTATCTTCATTTAGATTGGTTTTTATTTTTTTATTGTAACAGGAATGCTTACAACATAATCATTATATTTATGACATATTTCACAAAATAGTTAGTAAATTGAGAAAAAGTGTAATTCATTTAAAACAAAACCAATGAGATAAGTAAGATATACAAAATCATTGTATAGAACTGTATGAAAATTTTAAAATGAAACTCCAAGGCATCTCTTAAAACATTTTTAAGTAATTAAAAAAGACATTAAGCGAAAGTGAACACTTAACCACGATTAATAATGGCTATTAAAAAGCTATGAAATGTTAAATTTATTTAGTTAAAGCAATGAAATATTAATAAAAAATATTTAACACACAGTGTATTACTGTGATATTCACTTCATCTACTCAGAAAATTATACTACTGCACTTAAATATACATGAAACTCAAACCTGAGATGTAAAATCTCAGTCAAGAACTTACAGGCACCCTGATTTTGTATTCAGCAATAAGAAATTTCAGCAAAGCATCAAGTTTGGTGTAGGAATGGGCGCAGTGCGGGAAATTCTTGGAATACTGAACGAGGATTGCAACCTGGCATTTCCAATAAAATGATTTGTGACAGCTTGCAATGACAGTAATTGCATTGCATAATGCTTAATGTCGGTCCTGAAATCCAGCATCATTTTAATACCAGGCAA
Source organism: Ochlodes sylvanus (assembly GCA_905404295.2). Classification (NCBI taxonomy): domain Eukaryota; kingdom Metazoa; phylum Arthropoda; class Insecta; order Lepidoptera; family Hesperiidae; genus Ochlodes; species Ochlodes sylvanus. The sequence goes on along the minus strand of FR990138.1, from coordinate 3,730,360 downwards.
ACATCTACATGAATATTAATTGTTATATTCCCGAAATGAACCTTATTAAACTGCACCTAAAAATTTAGCAAAAGCATATTAAATTGTTTGAGCAGAATTCGAGAACTGAAAAAGAATGAATGGTTATTGTAATTTGTAAAACTTAAATAGGATCATAACTATTTAACAGCATTTAGCAGCAACATTTTAGTTTTGCATATTAATCTCATCATGCAAATATAGCTTTGAATCTTTGCGCACTGTCTCGCACCGTTCAAATCTTATACAGCCAAAACAATCACCAGATAATGGTAACAATTTGTTACCTCGTACCGTCATCATTAAAAGAAGGTTGCTATAAACCCAATCGAAAGTCGAAAAAGCTTGACAAATAAGAAAAAAGGCAAAATTGCACATTGAACAACCGCTGTCATTCGAATTGTGGATTCGCTTACGAGTCACACATACTTGGAAGGAAATTCAGTACGCAAGGCGACATACTCTTATCTGATACAAAAGTAGAGCGTGAGAACTTCCCTGAATACCCAATGAGCAGAATGTGCCCCGACTGACGGCATTTCCGATAAAGCCTACTATGCGACGACAGTCCGAGTTGGGACATCCTTAAATTGCAATCACATGAGGAAACTCAGATCAACTTAACTCTTCTTTTATAGCTGCTGAAGACAAATGCGAAAATAAATCAGAGGGCCTGCCATGTACCGTTTGGATTCAGTCGAACAATTCTGTAGAAATAATATAAATGTAAAGTAATCATAATTATAAATGTTAGTAAAAAATTTATTGTCGGTAGGTAACAGATTTTTATTCGAGGTCATTAAAACGCCAATGATAATAAAATCAGGGAATAGCTAAGAAAAAGTCGTTGTCGGATACAAAAATGTTCATTCAATCACTTCCGTAAAATAAAATTTATTGCATTAAACGGTTTCTTATTGAGACGATTTGAACAGATCCTTAAAGCCGAATGTCCCGATGTCCATTTGTCCTTATTCCACGTCCATTCGTCTCTATAAAGACTTGATCTTGTATACTAGTGAAATCCATACTGACACACACTGTAACGACGTCAAGTTTGTACATGGGAATTTTTTTTCGAAATGTTTTTCTAGGCTTTGTTCTCGACAGAGGCCAAAACATTTTTCTTTAATGATTGTCTTTAAACAGATTGTCAGAAATCATTAAACAGATGAAACTTGACATTTGTTGTTGATAGTAGTCTGCCCCTAACATGGTTTTTTCCCAGAAAACTGGTTTGTTTTATGTCACAAAAATATCTGCCTCAACCGGGATCGAACCCAAAACCCGTTGTTTTCCAACGTCACTACCAACTAGACTATGAAGTCGTCTCAATTGGGATAATAAAAACATGAATATTTGAGGAGCCTTATCAATGAACACTTGATACGTAACCACTTTTTAGTTCTAATTTGTTTTGCCTAATAAATAAACGTGCCTAAAATTTATAGCACAGTTCCTTGTGCTACGTGATTTACCGAAGTTTGCAGTAATACATCTACGTAGACACATAGAAGCCAGCCAAGAGGCCCCTTCCTGCCGGAAGGCCAACCATTAAGTAAGCCAGATTACGAAAGGCATTATTATTCACTCGTATTTTGTTGCTGAATTTGATGTTGTTTCTGCATAACGTAATACTGTAAAAGATCCACGATACCTTAAATATCTTTCTAAAGTAACTTTACAATGTACTTACCTACAAAAAATACCATAACTTAATAAACAACAATCAATCCACCTATCCACTTACTCAGACGTATTTCAACCTGTGATTTTGTCACCTAGGAATATTTTAAGCGAAATAAAAAAGAATTCTTAAAAATACTTATATATGTATATTATTTATACAGGGTGTCCCAAAAGTTGTACGACAAACGGAAATGGGAGATAGCTTGAGGATGGACCTATTCGATGCCAAAAAATCACTTTAGTAAAAGTGCCACCGTTTTGGAGATATTGACCTTTGTTTTGTTTTTCGGAAATTGGGCACTCTTACCCTACTTTTATTTGCTGAGACCACAAATGGGCAGATATTTTAATGAATTCTTTTTTCACATACCCTCAGATAGTTGGTCTACAATTTCAGAATATAATTTAGTTCAAAATATTTGAAAATACTGAGAAATTAGGTTCTATTTTGGCCTTTTTATGTTTTTGATTTTCTTGTATTCAATTTCAACAACGACATGTGGAAAAAAATTGTACTGGACCAAGAGTGCAGATTACTTTAAAAACTTGACTGTTAAAAGGAGATTTCAAAAAGGTAAAATACTTGCTACTTTAATGGGAAACTTTTAAAGCTATAGCCATTTCAGTGTTGAAGGGTATTAATTTGAAGCTAAAGTGATTTTATGTTTTAATGCTTTTGAGTGATTATTTTATATTTTTTGTTATAAATTTGACTAAAAATATTTTGTCTCAGTCATACTTTATAAGTGTTCAAACTGTCTCTATTCAACTGTAACAAATAATTGACAATTATTTAAAAATTACATTTTTAAAGATCCTCACTCATTTGTGCTATTTTAGCTGCAGCTGATTGAATTGTACTGATTTATTGATAGGTGGTGGAGTCTACAGTTCACCCAGAGTAGTACCACCGCCCGCCACGGTACCTAGTAAACTTTGGCTACAGAACGATGGCTGTCCAGCACACTATGCCCGTCAAGTACGAGTCCATTTGGATCGGGTGTATCCTCGCCGTTGGATCGGAAGATCGGACGACGGAAGATCGGACCAATCCCGTGGCCCGCTCGGTCACCGGATTTAAATCCTCTGGATTTTTTTTACTGGGGCTGTATGAAAGACAAAATCTACGCGAAAACCATAAATAACGCAGACGAACTAAGGAGTGCAATTCAATCAGCTGCAGCTGAAATTTCCCAAATGAATATAATGTCTTTGAAAAGATCTTTTTTGAAAAGGTGTCAATTGTGTGTTAGAGAAGAAGGGCGACACTTTGAACACCTTTTAAATATAGCACAATAAAATGTTTTTTCTAACCCGAACACAATTGCTGTTAAGACAATTATTACATGGTAGAAATGGTACTAGGTACCGTGGCGGGCGGTGGTACTACTCTGGGTGAACTCTAGACTCCACCACCTATCAATAAATCAGTAAAATTCAATCAGCTGCAGCTAAAATAGCACAAATGAGTGAGGATCTTTAAAAATGTATTTTTTAAATAATTGTCAATTATTTGTTACAGTTGAATAGAGACAGTTTGAACACTTATAAAGTATGACTGAGACAAAATATTTTTAGTCAAATTTATAACAAAAAATATAAAATAATCACTCAAAAGCATTAAAACATAAAATCACTTTAGCTTCAAATTAATACCCTTCAACACTGAAATGGCTATAGCTTTAAAAGTTTCCCATTAAAGTAGCAAGTATTTTACCTTTTTGAAATCTCCTTTTAACAGTCAAGTTTTTAAAGTAATCTGCACTCTTGGTCCAGTACAATTTTTTTCCACATGTCGTTGTTGAAATTGAATACAAGAAAATCAAAAACATAAAAAGGCCAAAATAGAACCTAATTTCTCAGGATTTTCAAATATTTTGAACTAAATTATATTCTGAAATTGTAGACCAACTATCTGAGGGTATGTGAAAAAAGAATTCATTAAAATATCTGCTCATTTGTGGTCTCAGCAAATAAAAGTAGGGTAAGAGTGCCCAATTTCCGAAAAACAAAACAAAGGTCAATATCTCCAAAACGGTGGCACTTTTACTAAAGTGATTTTTTGGCATCGAATAGGTCCATCCTCAAGCTATCTCCCATTTCCGTTTGTCGTACAACTTTTGGGACACCCTGTATAAGTTTTTTTAAATTATATTTTATGTTAAGCGCGTGCTAACTCCCCCACACCACCCCATTTTATCATACCGTTATCTAAGTAAAACTAGGTAGGATCTAGTGAGATGTTCGTATTGAAAAGGTATGCATATATTATGAGGGTGTCTAGCTATAACTCTAGTTCGCTCCTCAGCGAACAATAGTCGCACGCTGCACGCTGACGACGGCTTATATCGTCCGGCCACGAAGCAAGCGGTGAGCTTTATCTTATGGTCACTATATCTTTACTTTAGGTCTTTCGTACTACTAGTGTAGTCTAGTGTAGAAAATGACGTGTTTACGCGTCATTTTGAAATTACCAGCAACATGGAAAATTTTACAATAAAAAATTACGTTCATAAGTGTATTGTAAAAACACGCATGATGAAATTATTTGAATTTGAAATGTATGTTATCGCGATTTGACGTAATCGACTATTGACTTGCCTTCTGGCAAAAACGTTTTCTGTTTCTTAGGGCATAAATCAATTGGCGGTTTGCAAAGTAAATGCTATGCTGCTTGGGTATCTATGTATGTGTGGCGTTTTAACTGTTTCCAGTTGTCAAAACTCAATATTTACGTGTCTATTTGGGTGTTGTGGCTTGTACCGTTTTAATTTTATTGGTAAAGTTCAACGTCAATAAAGGTTTTTAATGTCTAGGTGTCTGAAGGTTGTTTTTGTACTTCCATTTATAAGGCATAAGAACTTTCCAACAAACAAATATAGTTCATAAAATATCTCAGTCGAAAAATATTTGTCGTGGTTTTTTTTCTAGTGTTGGAGTGAGTGCTTCTTTGTATTTATTTATTACGACGTGTTTTGATGAATTCGCATGACAGCCGCAAAAAAAAATTGAGTTTAGGAACATTGCGTTGTGGCCCTTTTACACTCAATGACCGATGTCGGCAATTAAGCCTAACATGCATACAAAGTGATGATAGATACATGATACATAGGTAAGTTAAGTGATAGATACTAGAACAATGTTATGATGGTGACGATACTAATAATTGCTATTTGTTATCGTAAACTTATAATAAGTAGTAAGCAAGAATCTGAATAAGAATATAATATTAAAGAAAAGGAATAAATATACGTTTCATACCGAAAAGCTTAGCTAGAGAATTCGGAACACGAATTAGAAATGGAAAATGATTTTCTTCCATATCCCGGCCTGGTTTTATTACGAAGCCTTATCTATATTTTACGAGCTTAGACTCTTAGCCAACAATAGAACATGGAGTGGCTGTATAGAACTACCTTACGCTGACGGCCACGAAACGAGCGGATTTAGACAATGTTAAGTGATTGAAAAATATTTATTTTAAAACACAAGCCACTGCCCGATCTCAATCTATCTTTTATTCCGGTATGCACATTAACTATTAAACATATGAGTCTGGTACAGCAGCATTGCATTAAAAACCGGCTAAGTGCGAGTCGGACACGTAGGGCTCCGTACCACTAACCGATATTAACTCTAATTATTTAGTCAATACCAAGATATAATGTAGAAAAACCCAAATTTTTTATGGTCATTGAATGGTGATCCCCTTTGGGATCTAACGTTTTTGCTTTTTTATTATTTGTTGAGATAACGGCTACAGTAATACGTATTCTGTATAAAATTACTTGATTTCTTGCTATTTTTTTTCACAAAAGACAAAAGTTTAATATACTCTTTGATTTAAAATATTAAGAACTATTTTAACCAACAATATTGCATCACTAATCATAGAATCACATTCATATGTAGGTACCTATTCATATTCATATAATTTGACAATCTCAGTGACAATGCAAATGAAATTGTAATTCTTCCTAGGAAAAATATTTCTTAAAAGCACTACAAAAACAAGTTCAAAATACGTATTAAAATACGTCGTAAAATATTTATTCGTCAGGAAACTCGGATCATCCGTTCATGACGCATCATATCTTCATAAATGTTCTCGAAAACTCCAAGAAAGTAGTGCTCCAGACGGTTCTCAGGGAAATTAAACGTCGCTTCCCATCTTGTCGAGGCTACACGACACTTCGAATGACGTAGAGCTTACCGCAAGGCAATATGTACATTAGGAAAAGAGGGATTAGACCTCGCTGAGTAGGTGTGTTTTGTATTAATAATACAATTATGTACCTGTAAAAGTATTACTACAGAACGCTTAATGGTAGCTTTAGAGTAATTTAATTATCTTTAAAAACCAAATTTTCTTTATTTCTTAGAGTTTGTTCTATGACAATTCAAAAGCAATTATAGCTTAGGTAAATTCCGTCTTACATATACCGAATTAAATAATGAATAATAATTTATTTTCCTTTAAACGTACGTTTTCGTAAGACAGCAAAATAATTATGTCCACCAATAAGTCAACATAATTCCTTATCTTTTTACAACAATTAACAGCATCCAAGATCCAAAACAATCGCGATTTTCAAGGTCATACTACTCGTACAACTTAAAGCTCTTCTCAAAGCTTCGTCTTCTAATGAATGTAGGGATTAAACCTCAAAGACGTCACATTTCATTGTACCACACACGCAACACGTACGAGAGTATATTTCACAGATTCAGCTGCCGTCTTGAAGTTCAGTTTACGACGTGATTTGTGATTCAATTCTACAATTGGGAATTGGTTTCCAAATACTTTATTCTTTCAAATAATTTAAGTTTCTTCACACGTACCTACCATGCGCACCTGGGATAATAATCTGTAGAACTGTTTTCGGACCAAAAGATGATTAAATTGCATTAAAATAATAAAATACTAAGACTATGAGGAAAAAAACATATTATCTCCAGAGAAAGACTTATTTTTGTTTGAAAACGGTGCGATAAAATCAACGATTTCTTCTGTTTTACTTTCAAGTACAGAAACTTAAAATTGATCGTGGTTTCGAAAAATTTTCTGTGTCTTAGGGCCGTTTTACATCAAGAAGGCAATATCGTTGTTAACTATACCAAAATGGTGTACAAGTATATTATGACATTTTAATCCATTTTATTGCATTTTTTTCAGCAAATGCACTACAAATCCGCTTACTTAAATTATAATAGAATAGTTATCCTATAATCAACCTATTTTGTACGAGACATATTTTAATAGTTAAAAGAGCATTAGCATAATTATATAGTTTTCCGATGTATTAATCAGCATTGGACTGTAGACGAGTTTGGCAATCGTTTCAATGCCGCTTCCGTTTGGTGAACATTGAATGGCGAGGTAACTTGTGTCACAAACATCACGACTACTAACGTTTTATCTACACAAACGAAATAACACTGACAATAAAATGAAATTGCCAATGTGACTGTAGCTTAAGAAAACGTTCTTCAAAAGCCATTAATCGCAAACATTTCCCTCGCTTTCCCAGAACTTTTTCCAGAAATTAGTCAGATATTTCATACTTCACCCGGGCGTAAAATATCCGCTTATTTTTGTTCAATCTCACTTCTTTTGTGCTCTTTGTCTTTAAGTTTGCGGAAATCGTTTCTGGTTAGAACATAATATAATTTCCTAAGAATCTAACACTTTGAGATAGTGTCTTTGACCTCGACGCGACCTCGACGCACACCTTTTAAGATGCGAGTATAGCGCTAAGAATGGTGCTTAACCATGCATTGTATCGGGGAGGAAATCTCCAGCTCTTATAAAAATCTTACGTCATCCGGGTTTTTCTCAATAATATAAAATTGTCTTGGTATTTAACGGGTGGAGATGGCTGAAAAAGGACCAGACAGGCCTTGATAGTAAGTTTTTACAACAAAGTCTTTACCTTCTTCTCATTTCTCTCTTGGCCGACATCGGTGATGCCTTTGGTGCGACAGATATTCCAAGGCGATGATTTATTTTATTTAATTTACTATAATTAAAACGGTTATAACCAATTACATTAATTATAGACACCACAAACATGCTTCACGCTCACAGAACTTCAAGCATGGTGACAATATTAATTTTGACCATTCATCCGCAAGGAAATCGCATTCAGGGTATGCATCCAGAAGAGCGTTAAGAGCGGTGAAAACGCGGGGAATAGGCGAATTCGTTCTCGTAACGGTGTGTGCTGAGGGTGTGGCGAAGAGTTTATGATGATCACATAACATCGCAGTAGGTATACCTAATGTTAAGGAGGTAACGTAAGGACGTGGAATAGTAGTGACGGTAAGTACCCTACGAATTCTCTCCTAATTAATTCTCTCAGGTTCCAAACATAAAATATACGCGCATACATTAACTCTTGCAAGTTTGTGATAAAACAACTTAGGTACTTTAGGCATCTTAAGAAGATTCCAAATCTGTTCTAAGCTCTAATTATGATTCAGTGTTCGTAGTTCCCCGCTATCTCAAGTGAAAACGCACTAATCCCTCTGACGAGGTTCCCCCCAGCCTGTCCGAGGGTTAGCTAAACAATGGGACAACACAACTCAATTTAACCTCATTACAACACATTAGCCCCGGCTCCTGAATACAAAGTTTGTCCAAACGATTTATGAAACGTATACATGAATATTTCATTACACACAATCTGATTTGAATTCATTAGTAAGAGGTATATTTTTACGATCCCTAATTGCCTAATTTTCCTGCCTCTCTGGCCATACTTGTTCATCATTCGGGATGTAATGGGCTTCATCCATCGTTGACCAATCTCCCTCGGCCAACCTTCCCTGTTAATGCTCCATATTGTTGCTTAACGAAGGCTTTTCTGTTGGAGAAGTAGGAATCACGGGGTTTTGTATTTATATTACTCTTTAATTATGCCAGTATTTTTCCACCAATCCGCACTGGAGACAGGAATGGAGGGACATGAATTGGTTGTCGCCATGATAGTATTCGCGCATGACTAAAATAGGTCACCCCCTACAATTTGGACTGATGGCCTAAAAAAGACAGTGAAGCTGGATTGAGAGAGCACAAAACCGGTCGGACTGGCCCAAATTAGGGTAGGCCTGTCCTGCAGTGGACTTCAAAAGGCTTATACATAGATAAATGTGACTAACCAACACCTTATTAGTCTAGTTAGTAAATGTTAGTAAAAGTCTCGGTCTAATTCGGTCACAGGTGTGTTGGTTGCCCTTGAGGACTAAGATGGTCTTCTCTAAAAAAGTGTTACCGAATCTACACCTTTCCAACCAAAACATAATTGCTGTTGAAACCATTATTACACGGGAAAAAAATCCACTAGAAACCATGTCTTACGGTAATATATGTAAATATCGGTTTTAGACAACTTTAAGAGATAAGTAATATTCAAGTTAATGTTAGTCGTCATTGGTAGTAACGATATTATTATGAATGTTAATATACATTAGCAGTCCTAGCTTAAAATGGTTTACATTATGTTTCGGTTTCGCAAATATCGAATATTGTAATCAAATATTTGCAGCCAGTGTAATGATATCGCTAGACATCCAATAATTGAATTTCAAACGTCGATTATTTATTCATGAAATACGTTTAATTGCATCACACACAACTAGACCATCATCAATCAGATCAATTTACTCCCGGTAATTGGTTTCAGTCAATTAATTTCTATTCCAGCCTTTGGCTAAGTAACCAGTTACGTTAGATATCTTGCCTACAAATATAGTTTGGTAAAAAACTTAACTGTACATAAGTTAAGACATAATTGCAATGTTAAAATACAGAAATTATTTTTATCCAAAAAAAACTCGCTCAAAATGCTTTCGTACATAATTATATAATTTATGTGAGTTGTAAAAGAATCTACTGTTTTATTATACTGCTCGTATAGGTGTGTAGTACACAATATGCAACGGCACGACGCAAAGGAGGGTAATGTATTTAATAGTATAATTGTATGTTTCTTGTAGCGCTCTAGAGACGAAACGTCATCAACGAATTTTACATCAATTGATTTATCGTGATCTTGCGAGTAGGTACATATTACTTAAGCATGTCAGTAATCAATACGGCTACAACCAGGCCCTTTTGAAAAAACAAAAAACATTTAAAATTGGCCAGTAGTTGAGGTAAGCAACTACTCTCATGTTAAGTTTTTAACTTATTAACTGTATCTAAGGTAAGCATTATTTTCGATAAAGAATCAGCCCAGCGGTTTTCAAAAGGTTTCCCTCTGTTTGTTACATCACGCAAAACCCACAGAACCATTTGGATGTGAATCGACAATGTATGACTGGGCCAAGCGACCTAACAATATGGGTCAACATCATGAAAGCTTTTTAGCCGGTAAAATGAAATCATTAAATTGAATCAGAAATGAATAACTGTTAGCTTGGTAAAAGGCAACAGTTATTAATTACATTTTGGTTAATGGATTCAAAACAATGTTTTGGGTATTTTTAGGGTTCCCCACTGAAAGAGTGACAAACGTAACCCTGTCTTTCTGTGTGTCACAAGGCTCCATCTCTTGAACAGAAATAGGTAGACAGTTGAAATTTTCACAAAATGCCTGTTACTATGTTAGATCCCAAAGGGGCATCCCATTTAAGTAACCTTATAAAATGGGATTTTTCCACATCATATTTTGATAATGACCAAATAAAGTTAGAGTTAAAATCGCTCGGTGGTACGGAACCCTATGTGTGAGAGTCCAACTCGCACTTGACTGGTTTTTTATGATTTCTTTCATGTGTTGCAATAAATTAATAATAGGTTCATGAATCTACTTCCCATGCAATAAGAATTATCAGCAAAAAATAGTTAACAAAAAATATTTAAAATCTGTATGCTATATTTAGTTTTAAATAATCTTACCCGAAGCCAAACACGAAGCGAAGTGCAGCAAAGTTACTAGTTAACAATAAACAGACACGCATCAGATGTTAAATAACTTCTATATTTAGAACTAAACCGTTTAGGTAACCGATGACATGAGTGGATTGAGATTAATTATGTTGGCACGAAACGGTAAATCAACGCTAGCTCTGGATATGCGAATATAGTTCATATTTATGTGTTTGTATTTACATTATTGTGTGGCTTCATCTGTATTTACTTTCATTTGAGTTAATCAACGGTATTTGTTCTTCTAAAGCTATTGTACGCAGTCCTATGACTCAGTTCAGTACAACTATGACTGAAGTCATAGTTCTACTGAAGTACAAGTATGACTTCAGTTCAATAATGATTTATAGCGCTCATAGATCGGCGGCTTTGTCGATCTTAAGTGATCGACCGATCGACTTAAGCAATAACAGGTGTGGTCACTAGTGGCAAAATTTTCTTGATCATTTTCGTGCTTCGGAAGGCACTTAAAGCTGTTGGTGCCGGTTTATATCCCAAGATAACAAGTGGCGCGCCCTTTTGGTGGCGTTAAAACTTTCGACGCATGGGTTGCGCACTAACCCTTCCTCCAATCGGCACTGGAGCAGCGTGGTGAAGTATGCTCTAGGCCTCCGAGTAGTTGAGCATCTTCTCATAAGGAGAGCAGGATTAATGGGTTTAAGTCAATGATTATAACTAATCGCTAATGATGCATACTTGATCATATTAAGATAATAACTGTCCAAAAGGAACTAAGTTCTATTCAAGAATAATAGCATTAATTTGATGAATGGCATTATACTGGAATAGCATTTGGGATAAATCTTCATCTTATAGATTTACGTCCAGCAAAAAGAGTCTATTATGGGTGGTCAATAACAAAATTCTAATACCTTCAATAATAAAACATACATACTTTATTTCAAACGCTGAACATATAGTAAATGAACAACCGTGTAATTGCCTTCGTTCACTCGAGCAACAGAACGTGTATCTAATTGTTCGTTCGTACCGAGATCTAATTAATTTGTATGTGCGTGCGTAAAGCCTTAAATGAAGAGGGCAGATAACACCCGCAACTGCTGGTTCACAGAATATACAACGTATAGAACGGATATTTAAGGTAAATGTTCACATAATAACAATAATACCCAATTGTATTTGTCTTACAATCTACGAAATCCATATATTGTCATATATTTCACTTCGTAAAGCATATCATCATCATCATCATCGGCAGTTAAGGGTTGTGAGTAGACTTCAAAATATAATATCTCATGTTATATTGATAACTAGCTGCCCCAGCGAACTTCGTACCGCTCTATAATTAATAAACAAATATGGTGGCATATGGACAGCAGCGCCACCTACCTGGTCCAATTGTGAATCTAAACCATTCTTGGATCCACCTGAAGACACACAAAAAATTTCAACCGAATCGGTTCGTGCGTTCTGGAGTTATAGCGTCAGGAAGGAAAACCCGACTTATTTTTATATAATAGATAAATATAAAAATATCAATGTTTCGTATCAATGTGCAATTGCCGAAACTTTACGAAAAGCAAAATGATTTACTACGGAATTGTGTGGTTCCCGAAGAGAAGCGAGGACGGGTTTACTATTTGGATAATCAAAAATATTTAAGCTTACCCAAAATTAAGAATAATGGATTAATTTGTAGAGATTTCATTCCCATACGCGTATCGAAATAGCAGAAGAGTCTAGCAATCTAGTACCCACTACTCAGCTAGTTCAATACAAAGTTTTTTATTGTCTTCATGTTTAGCATACAAAAGTGTTGGAATCTTTGGCTTATGTTTACCCCGTCAATACTATCACGCCATATCTTCGTATTTTCTCTTCTGTGCCTCGCTGTAAAACAAGTTACGATTCCCCGCGGGCAAGAATGGCGCCGGATTGAACTAAACCCGATATTCTCCTTGTATTGCGAAGATAAAATTGCAATTCTAGACGCTTACAGAAAGACTACGCAGTTAAACTAAGGAGAAACAGCCTTGTATGTATATAAGGTACTTGATTATAAATCTATCTATCTAGTATCTAGATTTATTGTATTTTACAATTACTAAAACGTAAATCCTGTATTCATTTCGTATTCTTTTTCATTTAGTGTAAGTACCTGGAGAGGTGCTGAGTTCGATTTCATTCAATTTACTTTAATTACAATAATACTTTTTACAGAGAGGAGTTTAGAAACTCTTTTTGTATAGTGCTCATAATGTAGGTACCACGGTGTTATAGCATACATTCTGGTGTACCTACTATTTTTTGTCTACAATACGTATTCTACAGAACAGCGTTTTAATTCATTAAGGTGGGGCGAAACAAAGTAAAAAACCTTATCGCCCCTAACAATGAACGTTCGAGCTATTTTAAAACAATAGACAATAGCGAAAGCTTCCCTAAATCCCGGGGAAGAAAGGCAAAAATCGTTACACAGCGACCATTTGCCGAAATTCATTAAAACCTGCATTTTTACCCAGCATACCTAGCTCGGATTTCGCCCGCCAATTTAATGGTTTTAGAGCGCTCTCGCCCTATTCTTCGGGGTATAAATGCACACTAGACATCGTAAGCGGTTAGGGTAGGTATTTAAGATAGGCTTCGCTGCTTCATTATTCAAAATCACTATATTTTACAGTTTCATACTGGAATGAGAAACTAGCCGTTGACCTCCGTTCAGCCTGCGCGAGGAGACCTAGAGCAACTCCACCACGTTGCTCTAGTGCGGATTGGTGGAGGGGTCCAACCCACGTACCTATCGAAAGATTTTATACCATACGAAAGGCTACGCTATGAAATTTTGCCACTATAGCGGTCAACCATCCTACTACCGACCGCGCTCATCTTTGAGCAGAAATTTCTGAGATTTCACGCTCAGACAAGCAGATTCTGTGTTATCCACTATATCCATAAATATACGTTATGTTCGTATTGTAATCATATTCCACGGGTAACCGGAAGCCAGGTGTGCGGAGGGGAGCTAATGAACATTATCGGTTAACAAACCCGGCAAAATCGAGTTATTAATTTGCTTTCACCCCACGGGGGTTATAATGGATGTTTTATATCTCTATGAGATACCAATAAAGTAACATGTAAATATGTATATTATTATCTACCTACAAAATTGGTACTTAGTGGAAACTTCCAAGTTCGTAAGTTACTACTTTCCAGTTTTGTAAGTTACTAGCAACTCTCTGTTTATTCCCTATTCGAAAGGAATTTTAAAAAATCCTGATAGCTTTCAGTAATAATAATTGTAAGGCCTACTTACAGAGTAGGTAATTGTAATTGGAATTCACCTTTTATTTATATAAAAAATTGATTGATCACGTGTGACAACTGAATACAAGACAGGAGTAACCCAATTTGTAAAGACTGCTTTAGCCCAAAGAGATCAGGGCTTAACGTGACGAGGAAATACTTCTTCTCGGGTCGTGGGTGTATCTGATGTCTCATTTGTATGTACATACCACCCGCAATACAGGTCCTAGTGCGAGGGCGTGAGTGAGCGTTCATAATTACAGTCGTAAATAACCCGTCTAACAATATTCATGCATGTGGAGAATATCTACTATAAAACTCGCAGCCTTTTATGTGGTCATAGGAGGATTAAGTACCTACTCATAGTTAATTTCCTTAAGTAACAATAATATACGATGTAATTACAGTTACTTTTTACTAAGGCAAAAAGAGTTTCAAAGAAGATTTGAGAATTTCCTCATTTCTTAGTCAAATTAATGGAAGTGATGCATGTAGGTAGTGCTTCGGAGAAGTACTTCGCATCCTTCTTAAGTAGAGAGGCGTGCTCGTGCCGAGCTTCTGTTCAGAAAGCTTTGTAAGTAAGTACTTTGGTAGAATCTTTAAGTTTTTTGTATTGTACTTGTCGTTGTCGATGTTGAAAGGCAGTTCAAAATAGAATTTTAAGTACGAAATTTTTACTCTTTACTACCTAATTTAACGTTAGCCAATTTTTTAATAAAGAGTAAAAATTAGGGATAAAATTGGTATTTTTACCAATTTTATCCCTATCCCTATTTAGGTGAAAGTGTTGTATGACTTTTGTGCTGAATAAACGTTATTATTATTAAAAAATATATTTCTTATATATTTATGGTAAGTGAACATCGTTGCCCGTGGACATCACTATATCACAAAAGACATTATCAACATATCGCCGATCTAAAGAAAGAGCCATTTGGCTTCAACACGACATGCATCTCCTCATCATTGAAGATGCCTAGAGCATACTTCACCATGCTGCTTTAGTGTGGATTGGTAGAGGGATTAGCGGCCAACCCATGCATCGTAAGTTTTTTGTACGGCCCAAATGCCTCCGAAGTAGCTCAACGACTGCTGCAACGACGGCTTTACAGGCCTAAGCAATTAAGAGCTCAAGAAACTTAGCAACTAGCGGTCACCCATCCGACTACCGACCGCGCGAGACTTAGATTGAGCATTAAGTTACAATAACAACTGAGGAGCAGTCGCCACTTGTGAAATTGTTACATTGCGATGTATGCGCATTGATGTTACAAATGCTCGAATATAAGCGATAAGGGTGTGGCTTGATGTTACAAGTCGTTGTGCTCTGTAACTCTCGGTTCTCCTCCCTCACTAATGTAATGCTGGAATGTGAGCTGTTACATTACAACCGAATGATGGGAGCAGGGATTGTCAAAATGTAATCATGAGTAATAATAATAATAAACGCTACACACTCATAGCCCCACACTAGGATTCCCTGTGTCGTGGGTGCCATGGACAACACACAAGACAAGAACAGACACACCCAGACCAAGAACGGAAATTTAAACTCATCATTCAAATTTCCGCTAGGCTGGGAATCGAACCCAGGACCCTCGGAACGGCGATCCGGCGTGTTAACCATTGCGCCATCCGGGTCGTAAAATTATACAGAATTACATATTACGATTGCATCTAAGCACGAAAATGCCTCCGCCAAGAACGTTCTAACTACCTTTTCTCGAAAGGCGTTCGCGGAGGCATGTAATTGTAATCTGTAATCATTTATCCCATCTCCACTTGGGAGTATCACATCCCTCAGTAGGGTGAAGGAGAGTCTTAGACGATGACTAACTGTTTTACCAACTGTGTGCTATTGTCGTTCATTCTCCTTTACAACTTATTCACGGATTAAAACCAAAATGGCCAACCAGGTATCTAAACTATTTTTGACATCCGAAAGCCTCCGACTTGGATTTCAGTCAACTATTTAGGTGTAACAACCGGGACCGATGGCTTATCGTATCTCAAAAGCCGAAAGAAGCGCTCATAGAAATATTGCCACTATTGGTCTCTCCTATTTTGGTGGCTTTTAGACAAAATAAAACTAGTTGTGTCGTGGGACACCAGGTAGGAACGAAATTTTCGGCTAATGAAGGCAACGGCGAACGAAAAGAAAGAGGGAGAAAGAGAATGGTATTATACACTACTCGCTTGTGTATGCGACTGTCGCGCCTGCGCACGTCTCATTTAACGCTTTTATTCCACGCACTTTTTTCCATGCTTACGGTTTTACTGTCACATATTTTTCAGTTCGGTCGCGCAGCAAAATCCCTATCCCCTCCAAGCCTGCCGTAAGGAACTTCGTTCCAAAAGTATTTTTTTTTAATTTGATTTTTTTGCGAAATGAGCAAAGATAAATATGTGTTTATATCATTGACATAAATACTATCAATGGTTTATATACAATTATTTTCACAATAAATAAAAAGGCGCTATAGTGTATGATTAATTGTTTCAATCTGAATATGTATGTATTATGTAATCAAAATGTAACACCGGAAGTGTTGTTAAGATAAAAAAAAAATATTTTTTAGATAATTATATTTACTTAGTCGACGTTAAAATCGAATTTAACTTTTAAATCCCTTATAAATTAAAAACTAGCACAGCTGGTCGTAAATTATTGGGATTTATAAATTATAATTTTTTTACTACACTAAAAATAATATTTGTTCTCATCCTCTTTATTTTGTAATAAATTTTATGATTCAGTCCGCTCTACTATTTGCAACGATACAATCATATAATAGTTCTTGTAAGGAAATGAAGTTTTCATATTCTGGAAATTTCGATTGTCCAAACAAGATTGGTAAGATATTAGATTCATAGCTTGCGAACGAACACCTACGCCTTCCTGATGCCCCATAAATCTACTCAAAGGTCACGCTCTATGCATAAATTTCTCCATATTGCCGAAGTAATTCTCTACCTATTGTCAAGTAGATTGGAGAAGTTTCATTAAAAATGTAGTGACGACGCGACGGTAGTTTTACATTCAATCTTCTTCGTTCGTTGAGCCTTTTATGAAAGTTTTTTAATAAGAAGCTAATTAATAGAACTAATAAAAGAACTAATAAAAGAACTAATTATAAGCTGTGAAGATATTAATTAATGCGTTTTACCGGTCAATAAAATTCATATTAAGTATATTTTTCATTAAAATAAAGTAAGAAAAATTATAATACCGTGTACGGTGAAACCTTATATTTTTGTAGCAATGCTACGAACTATATTTAATATTTTACTTATACTCGATGTACATAATTTGTAGCATTGCAGGTACAATTTTTATAAAACAAAGTTTTGTTTTTCTTTTACCAGCGAATGACGTAATTTAGAATTTGCAGAACATGTGTGACGAAAATACCAAAATGTGGTCAACGCGTTCCTTTTCTTCAATGAAAAATCAAACCGCTGATCTTGAAAGTCATGGATTTGGAGGAAGTATACTTACTCTTACTTACGACTTCACATTACAGTCCATTAGGTTTTAAGGACTTACTTAGGTTCTTACGATGTTACGCAATCCGAATACGAAGACACGTACGTACCGAACAAAAAATAAATAGGTGTTAACACCTAAAAACTTTTACGGCATCCGCGGCGTTTTCAGCAATTATGCTATTTCGCGTCTGACATGAAAACATTTCCGAACGCGTTAATCGATTTTCGACTTAGTGGCCCCGACAGAACGCCGTATCGTTGAAAACCTAAAAATACCCTTAAATACAACAAATTAAATTAAAAGCTTACCTGTCCGGCGTGCAGGACGTCCAAAAATATGGTAAAAACACTTATAAAAAGCACGGCGCGCGACATTGTTACGGCCGCGGTGTCGCGTTTGAATCCCGTGTGATTACTACTGACGTTTGTGCAAGACGCCAGAAACCTGCGTACTAGTCGGTGGTACGGCACAGTACGCGTACCTAGCGTCGTATATATCGACCCTCCCAGGAGCGAGAGGGACAGCTGTTCGTACCCGCGAGCCAAACAGGGAGGGAAGAAGGAGAATCGCGCAAGCGCAGTGGTGTTAAAACGCAACGCTACTAAGGGCTCCTATACGAAATTCACGAATGCTGTCTTCGTCTACCCCTGTCTGGATTTTCCAATGATGAGGCATCCGCTTTTAATAAGCTCCAACGCTGAATTTTTACTTAATTGAGCAACGTTCCGATAAAAAATACTACAATATGGCTCATTGCCTCCCAAGGGGAATCAGTTGGTATTATGCTGTCCGTGTTTATAAACTTGAAAAGGTTACAAAGAAGCAGTAACAATATAGAAAATATAATAAGAAGGCTCATAAATAACCGACTCTTTCTCTGAACTAACATTAAAATATTTCAACAGTATTCCACGATGCTTGCTGCATTTGCATGCGAAAAATGCGTACATTTTAAAATGAACTTGCTTTGTACATTTTTCACTCGAAGCACGCTTCTTTCCACATTTTCAGGGTTTAAATGAGCGCTTTGTATCTGTTTTTCGCTTTTTACAATGTTCGCCAACTACCTTTTATTGCACTACAATACATTAGATATTTTCTCGTGTGTGTATTTTAAAACAAGAATGGTATGCAAATAAATATACTAGAGTACATTGAGAGCATTTAAATTCTAAATAGTTGTATTTTCGAACACATGGTCACCTATAATAGATGCTTACTAATCCGTGCAGAGGCAGCGTGGTGGAAGGCATCAGCCACCAAGATGGAAATGTAGCGCTTCGGAGAAGCACGAACCAAGCATCCTTGCCCTCCTTGATAAGGAGAAGATTGAGAAGAGAAGATTGTGTGTAGCCTACAGTGGACGGAAAAGGGCTTGAAGCCAATTCGAATTATTGTATAGTTCGCTTGGGACGGAACATCAACGCTTATTGTAGCGGTTGTCGATGGAGTAGCAACGCTTACAAGCATGGTCTTAGGACAACGATAGGATGAGCCTATAGGGCATATCTCAGGTGCGAGAGGGTTCACAGAGACTCCAGTGATGACACAAGGCGACCGAATCGTTCACAGAAGCATTCGCATGCATTGCACAGTTGTATTTATGCCAAATCCTGGAATTTGCTGATATTGCTTCAGAGTGCATTTTGGTAGGAGTCATTACATTTTGTCCGGACATTTTTGACAGAATAAGGTAAGTGTAAGTCTCTGAACAGTGTGTCACTCACATAACCCTAAACAGGTCCTTTCGAAGATAATCATTAGTCGAATGGCAACTTTAGTCCGATTATCAAGATTAAGCTGCGACTAGCAATCACTACAACTTAGGTTGACCTCATGCTCGATCATTTATTATTCCAACCCCACAGGGCTCACCAAAAGGCAATTACCTACCGATACGAATACGTCATTATGATGTCGAGATTGATGGCTGTAATGAAGCTGTCTGTGCGATTGTAGTTAGTTACAGCTCAGTGATTGGTCAGGTACATAAGACCACTCAAGTTATGTACGTTAAGTGACGTATTGACGGTAGATCCTACATTCTGATCAAGATGATAGAAAACAATGAAGACATTTTTATGTTTTATTGTGTATGTATTGTGTATGTTTGGGGCAAATATTGCAAGTTGAATTAGAACTACTTCCTCTTGAATTTTCCATATTGTCTTAGTTCCGATCACGCTGCAATTTATGATAAATATGTATGTTTGTATCCAACTTCGCTTAGGATTCGCTTTAGATGAGGGTACTCTGAAACGGTTAACAACAAAGTGACCAAAATTGTTTTTTATTTATCATTTATTCACTTAGCAATATGTGTGTGTGTTTTTAGTTTTTAAAACTATTAGTTAACTATTCGTTTAATCACTTTATCCGTCCGCAACTTCTGACGTGACCCCTAAATAAAATTGGAGTACCACTAAATGAAACGGTTGCCCTATTTCCCTACCATATCGATCCTACGACCATTAGCAACCCACTGTATATTGATCACTCCTAATGAGTATCCCGTTGTTCCAAAACTTATTTGAAATAGGATCACGTCTGAACCTGTCTTTCATAGCCATATTGAAGCACTTAACGCCATTTAAGTTACGCTAATACATACATAAAACTCGAAATAAATTATTGGCATTAACTTTGTGTCCAGACAGTGCCAAATTTGTCTGACTGACCTCGGGTAAAACTGCAATCATTAATAGTTGGTCAACATCAGCTTTAATTTTTCTAATTAATTCCTCTTCAGATAAAAAATGACTCTCCAACACGTTGGACAGACCTCATAAAAGCTGTGAACTACTCCAATATCAACGATTGCTCTCACTCCGCCACAAGGCTACATGGTGACGCATCTCAAGAACAGCAGTGACACGAGAATCGACCAGGAGCGACCACACGACCAAGACAGGACCACCATCACTGCCAAGAGTGCACCACTAGGAAGAAGACGTTGATTAAATATCCAAATTAAAAGCAGTAATAAATAAATAAATTTTAAGTTACCTATATGTTACTAGTAAACCCGCCTTCGTTTCGCTTCGGGAAACCTGTCCCTTAGTACCCAAGTCCAAAATTGTTAAACGTAACCAGCGCACGAATTTATTTTCACGCCCGTTATTTTTCATTTTGCGAAAAACTTTAATATATTATACATATAAACTTTCCTCTTGAATCATTCTATCTATTTAAAAAAAAAAACCATCAAAATCCGTTGCGTAGTTTTAAAGATCTAATCATACATAGGGACAGAGAAAGCGACTTTGTTTTATACTATGTAGTGATGCTGAATTGCTAGAAGAGACCCATGCCCAGTAGACAGTTGATAGACAGTTGGGAACAGTTTTGGTTAGCGATGATGATGATGATTGCTTGATTACAATTTCACCTGATAAGTTGGTAGAGGTTCCTCAAATGAATCTCCCCGTTATTTTCAAGGCAGTAGCTATATTCTTACAATTGGATTCTGCTGCATAGATGTATTTTTGGGAACATTCTTTTCCAATTGCCATTTTCTGTAATCCCTGAACTACTTCAATTCCAGCTCCATCGTTCAACTGTCATTTAATTTTCGCGTTCAAAGATTGTCTCGCTAACATTTCAGCAGCTCGATAGCCATACGGATGCGTTTCAACTCCCAATAGTATGTCGATACTGTCTGTTCATGGAAGACATTTTAACAAAAACTATTATTGTTAAGACTTATCAATGCAAAAGATCCCGTAACAATAATGTTTAGAAATTTTGTCTAGTTATCAATTTGTTTGGGCGTTTATACCTCTAATTGTGGAAACGGTTTGGTTCTATGTGATTTTCTGTGATGTATTTTAATGAGCTAGGAGTTTGTTTTATTTTAACTGGTTAAAAATTAAGCATTGTTGGTTTTATTTCAATGGGTTAAAAAAAATCAATAATAAGATCTCCTAAATAATTTGCAGAGACCCTTGTTAAGTAGAGGGCCCACTAGTTAGTTACTAGGTAACAGGTAACTAGTACTCAACATACAGATGTTATATAACACATCAATAACCCGTGGGTGACAATCAACAACTAATATTTAAATATGGATGAGTGTTCCAAAGCAATTGAGATTTTAGATCGAATGCTGAAATTTTTATAGTTCAATCCGATGTTCCTTCTAAATTGCTCTACGCATCGATACGGAATTATTGGATAACGTACATTGATCACTGCACAGTGAATTCACGAACAGAACCAGATGAAATACTAAATTGCAATGGTGCTTACTCACTATTCCTTACCTAATCTGAAGCCTTTATCCATTCTGAAATAGTAACACCGTAATAATGATGTTTAATTTATTATACATATTTACATACAGAAGTATTAATTATTTTTTATACATTTAAATATCCGTAGTAATAAATCATTCAAGTATTTTCCACGCCAGTTCAGCCGTAGCCACAACCTATGCAACTGGGTCAAAAATATCGACGTGCAATATATACAATAACTACCTAGTGAGTAACTGAATCATAGAAAATGTGCACCGTCAATAAATGTCGTTTAAAATGGTAAATACACCGCCCCAATCTAAAAAGCTAAACGTGACTCGATCTTTAATGCATTAACATTCATACCTACCACAAAATGTTAAGTATCATACATAGATGAAAGAAATTTCCTATACGAGTAGAATCATCCCACAATTCTGTCTCCGGACAATCCCACACAACAATTTGTTTGAACAGTCGCGCCCTCTTAGTTCCCGCAAATTTATTCAAATTTTGGTGTTTGTTCTAAACCTCTAATTTACTCTGACAGAGTGAACAAAAAGATGGTTTGGGACTAAGTAATCGAATCTAAACAGCAATTTACAAATTTTATGGGCCATTAAAGAGACGAATGGTTACAAAATTAAGAGTCTGCTTTCTACAAGCAGGCCTATAAAGTGAAATTAGAGTAAAATCGATTACGATTACGTTGCATAGAATCACTTGAGTAAATACATATACCGGTAGGTTACTAGAGTCAAGAAAATACTTTTTCCTACTTTCTTTGACTGCACCAATTCTAAAAAAGAGGGAATTAAACGGCTAAGCGCGTCGTTCGCATAATAGTGGAAGGATTCGTATATATATACATATTCGTAGTTTTAATAATGGGCTTCATTTTATCGGCAGCAGGGCTTCATTTTATCGGCAACAGACATATCTTTCTATAAGTAAGTAGGTCCTACAAAAGTAGGTATATCTGAACAAAGTTATATCGGTAATATAATTTAAGTAACTTCTAATTAAAACAGCTCGTTTTATATCATATCCCATGTCTGAGAAAAAAATATTGTATGTTACTTACACTATAACAAATATTTCAAATGCATGTAACAATACATCTCCTTTCAGAACTTATCGACGTAATCACCAACACTCCCATGACATGATTAAACTATAGTGATTTCGTTTCTACTATTTGACTGCAGAACCTTAAAAACAACCTCATGAATATCTCGAAATTGAAAATCTGGAAAATGTTTTTCCAACTGTACCGCCGCTGTCAGTAGTTAAAAGCTCCGATGGAAAGAAACTAAATCGTCGGATTGAGGTCGTCCGTGCAATTTAACCTGATGTGAGTGAACGTCTTCCGATATATCGAGGTATCGGAACTGTTTATTCCTTTTTGTCGGTGAATTGCTGAGCCACGTTACCTTGGAAACACTCCTCCTGTATTTTTGTAGGACTTCCTTGAACAAGATAAAACCAAATTGAACGTGAAAAATATTTGATTACTTTTATATTAGCAGGGACTAATAATAAAACCGTAACGAGACCATAACAATTTATTGGATTTTTTTGAAAAATAAACGTTGTAGGTTAATTTTTTATCTGTGTGTCTGTGCGAATTTGTACATAATCTGTAGTTAATTAATATTCGGTAATGAGTCATTGCCTAGCATAATTATTTAGTATGGTTGCGTAAAGGCAATTGTTATACCTAATTGTAGGTACCTATCATCACTATACCTATCATCTATATAGCTGTATTTTTCTACTCGTATTAAATTGATGTAATAGCTTATCGAGGTAGTGGTTTCCCATCATCATCGTGACACCCACTGTTTTGGTTGGGTCGAGTAATGGTGAGAGTAATTATCTATCTTTATTAATCTCTACATTTCGCATCTAAAGTGTAAACGTGTTATCGACATGCTCCCGTCCGACGCCTTTAATAACGGCAACTAGTCAAATGTCTGCTCCCGAGCTACTTTTTCCTTAGAAAGCACGTCCGATTTCGCAAGAGAAATTCCAAGATGACACGTTTCTATTCAGAGGATTTTCTTACACTTTTTTCCACTATTTCTCGCGGTTTTTCTCGCCGCACTAAGACTCCAGTTTAATACAATACATTTTTAAGTCAAAAGCCATAAAATGCGAAGACAGGCCTTTGTAAGAAGTGATAATTTACGTCCTAGGATATTTAACACAAAATGTATGAACTATGAAGCCAAGAATGTAGGAAACTTTCCCATTACATTATTGGTTAAAACACTTCACCATTTTTTTCTGTCCTCTTCTTTCTTGTATCGGTGATTCCTTTGCTGTTACAGATGTCTAATTATCCATGGTTGAATGTGACGATTTACCATCAGGTGACTCGTCTGCTCGTTTGCCGGACATTAACATAAAAAGGTGGAGCTAGGCAGGCAGGTAATTAAAGCACCTTGAACATATACAGCTGGGATTAGCTGGTACGGTGCCCAAAGACCTTCAACAGTATTGACCCAGCGCCATAGCCTCGTCCGCCTATAGCATAACGGACAGAATTTGGCGTAGATTCAAGGATGGATGGATCTCCTAGCTTAACAAATATTAACTTGAAAATAGATACTAATAATTAGGTGGGTCAATTTTATCTATAAATCAATCTTGTAGCCTAGTTGGTTTTAGATTACTAAAAGTATGTACTAGAAGTGTCTTTGTGATGTGTGTCACGTTGGACATAGAGGACACAATGACATAATCCTAGTGCAGAGGTGTTAGTTATTAATGCCTGTGTACATTATACTGACAGTCCTATGAACACCACATATTGTGGGTAATTTAAATACGCTCTAAAACGCCGCGTCCATAATGGCGCATGAAACAAAGGATTTAACATAATATCCTGACATGTTATCGGTGAATTGCTATATTTGTAGCATTGTAGACGAATTGATCAATTTGAGTCTTATTTTCTTAGTCGTAAAGATCACGAGCTGGCCCTCGTGGATTAAAACGGGTATAAAAGCGGACGTAAATGGGTTACCCGCTTGTGTTATATGGGAGATAGGAAAATGACCGGCCAACCCGTATTGTCAATAGCGAGCCAAGTCAGGGCTATTAAACGACTGCAGCTAGGGGCACACATACGGGGACATATTAGGTGTAGTTATGTGTAGTTCGGTATTTCTTACTAGTAAACCCGCCCTCGCTTTGCTTCCGGAAACATGTCCCTTAGGGCGCACATTCGGAAATTGTTAGGTGTCATTCTTTAAACTGAAATAACTTTTAAAGTGAAAACTTCTATAGTATCGTTGTGATTTGGAAATCGATGAAACGGAAATGACGCGCAAATGAAATGAAACAGAAACGAAAAAGATACAGACACATTTCAACGTTCCTTGGGTAGTGTAGGGGAACACTAAGAGATTTTTAGAATTAACCGGATGTTAGGATAAGGACTTTTAGAATAACTAACGGGATAAAAAGGGGATCAACTGAAACTTTTTATTTCTTCAATGGATACACTTGAAGCTTTGTCTATAGGTTCCTCAAGTGACGCAAGTGAGCACTAAGAAAGGATTTTTGGAAATTGGGGGGCGAAGCCGCGGGGGAAAGCTATGCAAAAGAGTGTTTGTTTGTTTGTCCATCTTTCACGTTGCAATGTTATGGTATAAGTTTTGTGTGTGGCGATAGTAGTGTTAGGAATAGTGTTAATTATAGTGTTAGGAAAGTGTTAATTATAGTGTTAGGAATAGTGTTAGAGACCTGGACAGTGACGTAGGCTACCTACTTATTACCGCGGTAAAACATCTCATTCCCACGGGAAGATCCATTATGAGGCATATTTGGATCACAACAGTAACAGTAGCTTGAGATTTGAGGTCATACTTAATTTCAATGCATGTTTGTGTGATCGATAAGTAATTTAATATGAAGATAGTTAGGAAGGTGGGGAATGGTGTAAGTTACGTTTAATGACGGGTACTTAAACGCCAATTTTCTTTAAAAATCCATAAAGTTACGGATTCCCATCAATTCATACATCTTACTTATCCTACTAATATTATAAATGCGAAAGTTTGTGAGGATGTACGACAGTAAATCACTAACTTGCTACTCCACATAAAACTACCAATAACGCTGTTAAAATACCCGCCCGTATGTCAGCACATTCAGAATTCTGTGCACAGTCTAGTCTAGAACGTTCCAGATATTTGCATATGCGGCGGATGACGTCACGAATACGTCCCCTAGACAGTCCGGTATTCAGCTCAGACGGCTCGATTCAGAGGATTGTGTTCTCGCTTTGTATGTGTCATCAATATCTATCTTCCCGTATCTTTGTAAAGGGTGTACTTTATCTTCCGAAATCTGTAGTCAATATCTACTTACAAAACGACTGGTCTCAATCCTGTTTCAAATCTGGTAAGGAAGTTGAGTATTTGAAAAATTTATATTTGCTTTCAGAATGGACTTAAGGTATATTTCATATGATTGGAACATGTATTTTTATTTTTTGTATACTACTACATGATCATACAGTATATAACAATTAGGTACATATCTACGTTATCGAATTTCACTTTACCCATACAGTTAGAAGCCTGCAGGCACCATTTTTTCAAAACATATACTTAGGTATTCAAATATCACTTGCTTTAGTAAAGGAAAATATTGTAAAGAAACTTATAGTTCCCCATAATGTGTATAATATGTGAAGTCTGCCAATTTTCATTTAATTAGCGTGGGGGACTATTATTATAGCTTATACCCCTCACATTATAAGGAGATCCGAGGTCAGCAATGCGACGGTTATAGGTTATGATGATGATGTAAGCCTAAATTGTTTGCCTTAGCGCTCATAGCCCAGCGGCTTGCGTCGAGTAGCGCTCTTAGCCCAGCGGCTTGTGTCGATCTTAAGTGATCGAATAAGTTAAGCAACAGCGGACGCGGTCGGTAATTGGATGGGTGACCGCTAGTGGCAAAATTTCTTAAGCGCTTCCGTGCTTCGGAGGGCACATAAAGCCGTCGGTCCCGGTTGTTACCATTTGGTAGCAGTCGTTAAGCCATGTCAGATACCTTCGGGCGGCTTAAAACTATCCGACACTAGGGTTGGCCACTAACCCCTCCACCAATCCGCACTGGAGCAGCGTGGTGGAGTATGCTCTAGGCCTCCTCAGGTATGAGGAGAGACCCGTGCTCAGTAGTGGGCCTTCAATAGGTTTGAAACCAGCTATTCTGAATACTTAAATATCTTATTAAAGTTATTAATATCATTTTAAAAATAAGTTTTAACCTCTCCCACTCTAACCAACAGCGCTAGCCGTATTTTGGACAGATGCTTCCCCATTTAAATTGATTTACTTAAATTTATTATTTATTATTTGAAATTAATAAACAATAATAAATACCTTATTATTATTAGTTTAAGTTATCACGTCGGGCGTCCCGAGACGCATACTTTTTTAATACGCTTTTTTTAATCATGATTCGATTACGCAACGTCAGATAGCATGTCTTATAAAGCGGTCTAAGTACGGTAAGGTTAACTTCATCGATTTTTATGTTTTGTCGGAGGCTGCCAATTTTTCCGCTCGAGGCTTCATGATGTACCTACCTATTGTGTTGTTCGACTTTCCGTACTCGTCCTAAATAGTTTAGATACGGGTTGATTATTACATTTATACGGCACGGTCTATACCTACACTACTTTTGGGATTTCCAATGGATTATTTAGTACCTGGTAAATTAATTATCTTTCTTTTAAATTAAATAACACTCGTTCGTTTTTAATTCTTATTATATTACACAAAAATTACCATTTAAGTACAATATAACGTTTAAAAGTAGGAACATAATATTTGCTTCTTTAGATTTTAAATATTCAAAGAAAATACGAAGTATCTATTAATGCGACAATCGTATTAATATTTATTTTATTCGCACGACTAGTCGCATGATTGGCAACAGCCAAGAAAATAAAACAAAATGTCAAATGTACATAGGTATTGCAGCGGCCATCCGTCGTACGTTGAGTGGAATAATCGCTTAATCAGTTCAATTAATTGCGCTCCAACAGTTAAAATTTAAAAGCTTCAGTATAAAGTTTATTTATTTAAACTTTATTATACCAAAAACATTGTGGTACAAAAGGCGGACTTACCTAATGCTCTACTTGTCAACCTTTGGTCTAAGCAGATATCAGTGACAGTTTATAGTCAAGCTTTTAACTGTAAAGACAATATTTTATCTTTTATTCATTTACTTTCTCAGGCACAAAATTATTTAATTATAAAGAATAATCGCTGTCTTACAATTATCTTTTTGTATAATAAACAAAAAAGTGTCCGTTTTTGTACAACCCTACATGCCCTTCCGCACTTGGGCAATGTGAAGTGTTTTTCCTTTTTATAAAATTATAACATTACTGGCTGTGCTGAATCTAAAATCTCTTTATATAAATTTAGTAAATATGGTATTTTTTTCCTTTTTATTGCGCATCCTGGAGGAATATAAAAAAATAACAAGAATTAAAGATATACATAATTATATGCATAAATGTATCTAAGATTTATAGGAAGGAGGAAATGTCTCATCTTCATGTAATACCACCATTCCAATTCCACCATGATGAACAGAGTGTAAATTCATCGAAGCAAGTACAGCATGCATGTCTCGAGTCGAGTACACGTACCTTATAATATCGACGAAGCAAACTAGGTTACATAGATACAAGCGTATTGAACAGAGTCGATGCAACGTGAAATTCGGGGCACTCAAGCATTTGAGCTTCCATTAATCTCTCACTCAGTGGGTCAGTTAATCTGGACATTCAAATAAACCTTTAGCACTAACATGATAAAACCTACCTATAGGTACAGGTATATAATACCTATAGGTACTCGTATTAGGTAACACTAGATACAATAGCGAATGACAGCAGATTTGCCAAAACTAAGTGACCTCTTACCATCAGGTAGTTCATCTGCTCATCATCATAATCATTGAAACTCATAACTGTCCCACTGCTGGTCTCCTCTCACAATGAGAGGGGTACAGACGACAGTCCACGCTGGTAAAAATATATAATATCTTCTCTATATAATTATGTGTATAAAATTCTCGTGTCACAATGTTAGTTACCATACTCCTCCGAAACGGCTCGACCGATTCACATGAAATTTTGTGTGCTTATCGAGTAGGTATGAGAATCGAGCAACATCTATTTTGCCAACCCCTAACATTTTTATTTTATTTTTTGGACATTTTTTTGTTAATTTTTTTATGGTGTGGCATAAAAAATACACATGATTCCAAATTTTCACTTCCCTACCCCCGCCCCTCAAATTTAAATCGTTCAGTCAAGTAATCTTTATGGCGGAACAACGTTCGCGGGGTCAGCTAGTACAGATAGGATTAAACAATTGTAAAGCATGAGGATTTAACAGTGTAAAGCCAAATAGTAGCGACGGCTGTATCACAGCGGCCATTAATAACCTTCCTTTGTACTCGAGACACTTCGTTAGTGTCATGACCGTGAAACACCCTGCTGTTAGGAATACCGTGATGTCACTAAATACGAGGACATAAGCATGAATTCAATTGCCGCGTAGCCGGTCCGGAAGACGTTTTGGTTTCTAAATTAAAAACAGGAATTACGTTCCGAAGGTGCAATTAACATTTTATATTCATACCAGGAAGGTAACATGACGTGAATAAATTTATCAACATCGATTTCTTTTTTTAGGGAAATTGTCGCTGAGCTACCAAATTATACCCAGACCAAAATATCCCTAAATCAGACAATGGCACGACTAATTCTAACGCTTGCCATCAATTTCTATTTCCATGTTATATAGTGTCCTGAAATATCTACCTACTGTGTGGGGACTCTATCTCCTGCAGACACCCTCCCGCGGGAATTCGAAACCTCATCGGCGCAATGTCAAACAACAACCTAAGTATTCATGAAATATTGGTACCGGGGGAACATATTAATTGATCAGGAATAAAATATTGTTTAGTAAGTTATTGTATGACTGTACTGGCTTATTCGCGAAAATGCGAGCAGATCTCTATTGGACAGTGCCCGTTGGGAACATGACCTTCGAACATGACAGGAGTTTTGTCCTCTTTTTCCTAAAAGTTAATTGCTTCAACCCATTAATGGCCTAATACTGAGCACGGGTCTCTCCTCATACCTGAGGAGACCTAGAGCATACTTCACCACGCTGCTCCATTGCGGATTGGTGGAGGGGTTAGTGGCCCACCCAAGTGTCGGAAAATTTTATGCCGCCCGAAGACTAGGCTTAACGACTGCTACCAAATGGCAACAACTGGGACCGACGGCTTTACGTACCCTCCGAAGCACGGAAGCGCCCAAGAAACTTTGCCACTAGCGGTCACCCATTCAACTACCGACCGCTCCCGCTGTTACTTAACGTATTTTTATTTGGACTGCAAAATTGTGGTCCATGTAAGGAGATGGCATTAAATTAGAGTGAGAAGAGTGATCATCACCCAAACAGACATGTACCGACGTGTGATCACGAACATAATGTCTAGATATACCTCCATAGGTGGTTGCCAATGTAACGACTGCTATAGTTGAATCCTAGCCTTTTAACATACCTAGGTATATTATAATTAAGACCGGTTTCCGGGTTTTTGTCACATTTTAAGAATATCACGCTAGAAAGCTTTTTCGATATAAAGTAGGGCGAAGCTTTAGCACTGGCGAAGTATTGTTGCCATGTAGCGTACAGCCGTCAGTCCATTCAGGTGGGAAACCAGGCTTCTGAAAAACTACGTTTCTTTCATTTACTGAATACATTGTATAGATACGTAGCACTCTCTTGTTCGAGCTAAATAATTAATGTTCCGTAAACAGACAAACTAGAAAACTAGGCATAGAACAGTTCTAAGGATATCTATGAAAATCGTTATGGTTTTTGTGTCAAGCCATTTCATGGTTTCATTTTCAAAGACTTTCAATTACATGCATCTAAAATATGTTGACACTTATGTGACTGTATCTCTCGTAGGTATGTATGTATAAAGCTGTCTACGAGAGTTGCTCGTGATAGGATAGTATAAGATAAAAATAAAACAAGAAATTGGATCATAAAGCAGTAGTAGTCTCGGGTCTCGGCCGGCAACCGGCAAGAGCAAGCCGAGCGTTGCCAACTTGCCACCGCAATGTGCTAAGTCAGTGGATTAATACCTACCGCTTCGTTAAATTATTCTGGAGTGTATTCCTTTAATTTTATATACTCTGCAAGGTATGGATTTTGTGACCAAAAGGGTTCAAACTAGTTCAAACAAAACACAAACTAAATGTTACAAAATCTACGATCATATTACTAGACTCATTCACATTTAGATTTAACTTTAGGTACTTATATTATGCCGATTATAATCAATTTAAATAATAAAATATTTGAAATATTTGAAATATATATGAACAGTCCAATAAAAATGAGTACCTAAGGCATATACAATACAACCGTTTTAGTTAACGTTTTATTTGTAAATGTAATAAATTTAAAAACCCTGCGACTAAGAAAATAATTAATGGACTGATGATCATCAAAGCCTGAAGCTAGCCTATAGTTAAGAACCATCTCAATATACTCAATCACGTCAGCTTTCAAACAAAAAATCTAATTGGTTCATTCCTTTAGAAGCTACGATTCCACATACACGTCAAACTTATAAGTGAACACCCCTCGTTTTGCGTCGGTGCTTAAAAATAAGTATCCCGAAGCGAAGAGAATGCGATACTAGAATTCAATACACCTGGTCTTTCAGTCTGTTAATGGTTAATGGAGTGGAGGGTCAGAGCACATTCAGCAATGAGTCATTACGACCACAATACGCTGAGTCAGCCGGCTCATATCGCGTGCCGGTCGGCGGCAGTGTCGCGTGCTGTTACTTTATTAAATGCTTACACACGTCGTTGTACCTTTGATCTAGGTTTAAAAGGAATATAGACTTGTAGGTTGTACTTACACTTTTGTAATTCGATATTTGTATATCTAAAAAAGTTATGGTATGTAGGTCTGTTTCAGAACAGAACAGAATTCAAAACTTTATCGATCTGGGGCGTGATTAATTTAGTAATTGTGTACGAAATAAACGCACAAAACACAACACACACAACACAATAATTATTTCTATAAAGCTGAGCTGATTAAATAACGTCGAATTGTTTTTCCGTTCGACGTTATTTAATCATTTTCATTTCGTTAATTTTATCGGCCGTAGATTTTAAACTTCCTGTCCGTTTTTACCGGACGAGCAAAACCTACCAGAGGCTGTCAAAAACTCGTAATGGTACGTACAAAAATGTTCGCAAAAATGTTTCACGCCTGCTCAACGGCCGTAAAAACAAAGACAGACTGAGTAATCGATGTATAAGTACTAGGTATAAAACAAAGTTGTTTTTTCTGTTATTTCCCGACTGCGCAACGCAAAGGAGGGTAATGTGTTTAACAGTCTATAGCATTTGTTTGTTCTTTTGTGGCCCTGTACCTACATTATTACTCGATATCTTGTTAGGCCTACCTATGATAATAACCAAAATAGTTTGCAATTATCTGGCAGTAAGGACACACTTACCTAACTCTAAAAATTAGCACTTTAAAGCTTAATATTTCGCAAGCGACTTGAGTAATGGTATTCACACACCCACAATAATTTTTGAGCGACCTAAGTATTAAGGGATACCCAACACAATGCGATCGACGAGAAAAAAAATAGTATATGCAATTCACACACGGTAGAAGTGAAACTTAGAAACGTAATATAGTAATTTTTTGTAATAACGCCATCTATGCACTCTTATCTGAACTATTACAAAACTGCAAAGTAGCGCTGTAGAGTACCATCTATTGAAATAAATATATTTTTACAGCACATAATTCTACCATACTATTATTACCATACCATGGATAAGGTAAAAAGATCATCAGGATGATTAGGTAAACATATTGGCTTTTCCTGTATACACTTATTTAAAAAGAATGTTACTTGGTAGAGTCTGCTTTTGGTATCGGCATATGTGTAAATGTTACTCTCGTCGTATAGGTACTATGTTAACTCTGAAAGATATGCTCAGTAGTTTCTTTCGCCGATTTTCCTCGGTGATAAAACTTTTGAATTTGTAACGAACCGGAAAATAACATAATTTGGGAGATGCAAAAAAACGGACGTTTAAACAGTATTAGAGTTTAAGAAATCGTCGTTTAATAATAAAAAAAACGTTTAAATTTTACATTATTTATTGACAATATAATTTATTTTTAATGCTTACAAAAATAACAATATTTTGTCATAAGAAATTAATACTACACAGTCATGTTCTACTGATATTATACTACAAAACTGCAATACACACTGTAATCCAATATAATTATGTCTTTGAAAATTATAACTTGAATAAAATCGCTGCAGACTAAGAAATATAAGAAGAAACGAAAAGTAGAATTTTGAAGTAAATGTCTAAATACGTACTCTACTACCTATATCATTTGATAGAATTTAGAATTCTGTTAAATATTTTACAATACCTACTTTTTTTTATTTGTACACTATGCAATCCTAATCCAGTGATAAAAGAGAAAAGGTATGACACAAAGGCGACCTTGCTAATATTGTGATCTCTTTCAGGCAACCTTTGGGTAGGAGATAGAATAGAATACATATTAGAAGGGGTGCCGGTATAAAAAATGTAAATAACTTTAAAAAAAATCTTAAAGTTTAAGGAACAACCCTGAAAAAGTAAAACGATTATACTGGCACGCGTGAAGCACTTAATCGAGTAATCCTACGTCAAAAATGCCTTACATCATTTTGGAAAACAGCTGATACTCTTACACTGCTGGACCGATATTAACCAAAAATAGCTAAGAACCTAACAAGGAAACTGGCATTCAAATGAAAAAACCGCATCGAAATCGGTCCATCCGTCTGAGAGCTACGATGCCACAGACAGACACACAGAGACAGACATCGACGTCAAACTAATAATACCCCTGTTTTTGCGTCGGGGGTTAAAAAATGTTTTACATAACTGATGAAGCAGGGAACAACTGCTATACATTGACTTACTAATAATAAGTCAATGCTGCTATACAATTAATTATCACAACCATAACAATATACAAGAATACATCCTAAAATTTGTATAAGTTACACTTTTTAGAGGCGATCATCTCAGTCCTTAAGGGTAGCAACACTTCTGTGACCCAAGTAGAACGAGACTCTTACTAATCATTCCTAATTGGGACTCGTAACAGTCCAGTAAGTAATGTTCTAACTAAGTATTGTTCTAACACAGTCTCCTAACTGAACTAACTATCCTAGTCCCCATTTGAGTCTTGTTCTAGGTCAGTCACAGTCATCATGGGCGGCAGCGGAAGGGTAGTGCTGCAAGCTCGTTTGATAACTTAATAGTATAAAAAAAATAGTTCAGCTTATTTATATACAGTGATCGAACTATATTCTTCTGTTATTTCGTATTATCACGAAGACAATTAAAAAAACAGCCAATGTAAAAATATATCACTTACATATTTATTAAACCTTTACTTATTTTTATATTTTATCATATTTACATAATAACTGATATATATTATGTATACATGCTATTATTAATTTGAGAAATTGGTTTCCCGTTACAACGTCTTTTCGTGCCTATAAATAAGCAGGAACTTCGAGTATATAGAACAGTATATACATATGTACATAATACATAATTACATTATAATATACAATGAATTAGTCTAATTATAATAAATTACCATTCAATGGAATACTTTTTGCGGTAAATACATAATAATTATTTGAACTATTTATAAAGTATGAATTATAATTTATAGTTATACGTTAAATAACCGTAAATGTGATTTATATAATATATTAATTAACATCATACAGTCCACATACTCTGTTTGCCGGTAACGCCTTATCTGGAATAAAAAAAAGAAAATAAAATATCCGTGTGTAATACATGGACATGGTTTGCTTGTGTTATCTTTAACTAACATAATAATATCTGCATCAAATTAATGGGGATACAGAATAAAATAATCTCAAAATGTTTATATTCTACATGAAGGGTATTTGAGAAAAACTATTAATAGAGGTATTTATTAACGCAATAGATCCTATATCAGAAACAGCGCAACCGATTTGAATAAGGTTTTCACTGATGTATTGTTGTAAACTTTAACATAACATTTATTGTCTTATTGGAACGAAGTTCCTTACGGCAGGCTTGGAGGGGATAGGGATTTTGCTGCGCGACCGAACAGAAAAATATGTGATAGTAAAACCGTAAGCGTGGAAAAAAGTGCGTGGAATAAAACCGTTAAATGAGACGTGCGCAGGCGCGACAGTAGCCGAAGGAACTTCGTTCCTACCTGGTGTGCCACGACACAATTTGATTTATTTCATATAATTTTCAACTTAACTCATCGCGGAGTGTACACATTTTATTACGATACGGGTAATCCAGATAATGTATATTTTACGCCGATATTTCAACATTTGCATGGATCGTCGTAATGGCTGAACGGTAAAGTCTCATAATATGTTTTTTTCAATTGGTCCACATAATTATATAAAAAACTAGTGGTCCCAGCGTACTTCGTACCGCAAAAAATGTTTTGGTGATATATCGACAGCAACTCCACCTACCGGGTCCAATTGTGAATCTAAACCATTCTCGGATCCACCTGAAGACACACAAAAAATTTCAACCAAATCGGTCAAGCCGTTTAGGAGGAGTTCAGTCACATACACACGAACAGAAGAAATATATATATTAAGATATAATGTCAATTTAAAAATACCAATTAAACATTTTTTCGAATGTCTCTACTAATTGAGTTCATACAATTTCACTACTCACCAATCATCTTCGGGTACGGCAAGTTCAAAGTGTCCATAATGTGGATAAACTCTTTCAATGATTTCGTCAGCCGCGGGTTATACTTTTTCTCTTCCCACACCTTAAAAAATAAAAACGTAATTGTATTATTATTTAAACGTTTCATAAATCTTTACTTCCTTGCAAATATTATAAATGCGAAAGTTACTCTGTGTGTCTGTCTGTTACCTGCTACGCTTAAGCTGCTGAACAGATTTAGATGAAATTCGTTATGGAGATAGAGACCCGAGAATGGACATCATCATGATCACAACCCACGGGTCTCCTCTCAGTGTGAGGGGTATAGGCCATAGTCCGCCACGCTGGCCAAGCGCGAGTAGGCGGACTACACACACAAAGTTAAAACTGTTTCTACACAAGATGCGTTTTATCAAAATATCTCGCTTCAAACTGTTTCGAATGACGTCAATATAATGTACAACAGTCGGCTAATATGACATGTACTTAACTTAAATTTTTCACAATTTTCACATTTTACTGTCTTCATTTTGTCTGTTTACTTTTAGCATTTTTGTACGAACAAAGGCACGTAACTACAAGAATAAAATATTTGATAACTTTTTTTTATGAAATATTTTATCTTATATGTATATATAAAATTCTCGTGTCACAATGTTAGTTACCATACTCCTCCGAAACGGCTTGACCGATTTTTATGAAATTTTACATGCATATTCACTAGGTCTGAGAATCGGCTACTATCTATTTTACATACCCCTAAGTAATAAGGGTTTTCCACCCTAATTTTTTTTTTCATTTTTTGGACAAATTTTTTTTGGATATTTTTTCATGGTGTGGCATAAAAAATACACATAATCCCAAACTTTCACTTCCCTACCCCCACCCCCCAAATTGAAAAATCGCGCTCTTTGTATTTTTATATAAAAAAAATATATGTATATGGAACGAAGCGAAACAACGTTCGCGGGGTCAGCTAGTTAATTCTATAAAAAAAAATATGTATATGAAAACATACCGTAGTAGCCGTCTGTCCCTTGTAATCATGCGCCGGGTATAAAGTGTAGTGTTCCGGTAAGGTGAATATCTTCTTGTGAACCGATTCGTACAACGTCTCAGCGGAGCCCTCTTGGAAGTCAGTGCGACCGCAGCCCCGGATGAGTAGGGCGTCGCCGGTAAATGCCATG
Source organism: Ochlodes sylvanus (assembly GCA_905404295.2). NCBI lineage: Eukaryota > Metazoa > Arthropoda > Insecta > Lepidoptera > Hesperiidae > Ochlodes > Ochlodes sylvanus. Next base: position 3,693,642 of record FR990138.1, on the reverse strand, counting down.
CCCTGAAATCAATATGTCATAATTGAGGTTAGATTTTTTCTAATACACATAATTATTTCTTGGCCAATGTATTGGTTTAGCCTTCAGTAGTTACTGATGTCCATAAGCGACGGTGACCACTTCCGATCAGATAGGTCAATCAATTTATTGCCTATTTACATAAAAAACACATAATGATTACCTGATCATGACAAACATAGGTGAAGCATCCATTAGTATGTCCTGGGGTAGACTTCGCGAGCAGCTCGTATCCTCCAAAACGAACAACCTCTCCATCATTGAGGTATTTGTCTGCCTGGGCGCCTGAAGCCTTGCCAATAACGCTCTTAGTCCCTGGTAATAAGGACTTGAGCTTACCCGTGCCAGTGATGTGGTCTGCGTGCATGTGTGTGTTCACTGAAATGAAGAACAAACTTGGATAGATATTGGTAGGTCACTCCGCGAGTTCAGGACAGAAGCGGACGTGTAACCAAATTCGATCTATCGAATATCGATCTATCGAATCTAAATGATTCCTAAAAGTAGTATTGGCATTTTTTATCTCTCTCTCTCTTTCTTTCTCTCTATCTCTCTCTCTCTCTCTCTCACACTCACTCACTCACTCACTCTCTCTCGGTCACCTGTCTGCATCTATGGCGATCAGCGGCTTAGTGGAGCGCTGTGCCAACTGGTATCTCCAGATTTTTCGTTACCTGGTCTGACCATCTTATTAGGCCTCGACCTCGAGGAATTAAAAAGGGGAAAAGGAATAAGAAGATATAAAGATAATAAACTTCATAATACAAACTATCTTACTAGCATACACGAGTTTGAAACCGAGATCATTGATGAGTGTGGCATCTCTCTCCGCGTGTTCTATCACCGGATCGATAAGCACTGCCTCCCGGGTAGCCATGTCACCGAGAAGATACGTGTATGTACTGCTCACCGTGTCGAACAACTGGACAATAATTAAGTTATCATTAGTTTTCGCCTAATCGAAATGGCATACAATAAAAAAACTATAATTGTGTCGTGGGACACCAGGTAGGAACGAAGTTCCTTCGGCTACTGTCGCGCCTGCGCACGACTCATTTAACGGTTTTATTCCACGCACTTTTTTCCACGCTTACGGTTTTACTATCACATATTTTTCAGTTCGGTCGCGCAGCAAAATCCCTATCCCCTCCAAGCCTGCCGTAAGGAACTCCAAAAATGGTAATGAATGTTCATGACAACGGCATATCTACAAAAAAATGTCGCAAGCTTGCGTGATTAAAAAAACAGGTTTTTGGACAATCACAAAAAACATTTTGGTCATTATTACATAAGTAACTGTAACTTAAATACAGTTATCATTAGGTACTGCTGAAGGAAAATGACATAAAATTAAAATTAAATCTAGTAATGTTTATGAGAATGGCATACCTAATTACCACCAAAAAAATGTTTGTTAATAACCCAGTGGATAATATAAGGAAAATTTAACTACTTTCCTGACGATTAAACTTGGCACCTTCAATATTAACAGCAAGTTAAAATTTCTGTTATTTTTCACTGATTGTTTACTACCTCTGTTTTAATAAATGAATGATCAACCATCCAATTTTATGTGATTTAAATAATCTATGTGCGTAAATAAGTCATGACGTAAAACACACCTCTACATTTATAAAAAAACTTTGATTTTGGCTAGAATTAAGAATGAATCATGTGTAATATTGATTAAAACATACCTGCCTAAAAAAGAATTTCGAACTTGGTGCGGCGACGGAAGACATCCTTACGACTGCGGCAACTCTCGACATTCTAGTCATCCTCTCCGCCTGCCGCACTATATGAACTGGTATCTTTGTCAACATCCTGAAAATAAAACAGACAATGAAGTACTATTATGATATCGCAGAGACAATAGATATCATCTTTTAAACAATTGAGTATTATCAACGGAACAGACAGTAGGTTGGGAACACTTTAATTTCAGCCTTAACCTAACTATGCTATGCTTGTATTTAGCCTAACTCATGACCTATAAGAAATAAAAATATGTACCTACAGACATAAATATTCAGGCGTAGCAAATCAAAATGAAGAAATGGTATTTTTGTTTTCCGCACTTTGAAATTTGCAAACATTTTGTAACGGAGGAATTTTGTACCTCTACTAAAACAACTGCGAGGAGCAGGATCAGCAGGAAATGGTCATATGAGGTGTGGGGACAAGAGGTGAGGTGTGGTGAGCTGGTGAGGCGAGGTGTGGAGTGGTGAGGTGCAGGCTTGAGGAGACGAGATTGAGGAGTGGAGAGGAGAGATATTCAGTCGGGAGTCATAGGTTTCAGGTATTCCAGCAAAATGTTACTGGCCAGCGAACAGGCCCTCTTCAAGAATAAACAGAAGAACAAACGGAATTATGTCAATATTGTCATTCAATAAAAATGTATTGTAAAATGGGGCTTGTGTATTAATTTGCTCTTTTACAATTATGAGTGTATTGTGAGCAGCTGAATACTGTTTTAAGTTGTAAGAATTAAATAATAATTTTAATTGGTTTTCAGATGCAAGTGATGTTTTCGACCAAATTAAAAAATTGACCCTGAATAAAAGAAACTGATATTTCTGTAGCCACGCCATCAAGATAGGATAATGTGTGATAATATTATCTAAATCCATTAAGTTGATTATGGTATATCGAGAAAAATAACACCAGGGGTGCGATGATAACCAATAATGATAATGAACCAATGTAGATAATGACTTAATTACTGTAAAGTCTATCCACCTCATTGGCATATAACTGACAAATGTGTCATCTCATAAGTGGTCACCATAACTTAGGGACATCAATAACACCAAAGGCATTAGCAATGCATTGAAATGAGATGAAATAAAGTTTATTCAAAGTTAGGTTTTTTACAAACACTTTTCGGAAGTCTAAACTATGCCATCAATCCATAATCGCTACCATGAGTAGTCTTGGAAGAAGAAGTGGCAAGAAACTTCCAAGAAGCATTTTTTGCTACTCACGTTACAGATTGCACTTTCTACTGTTTACTAACTAGAATATCCAACTGATGTCCATTGTCCAAGCATTTTTATCATAATATCTTGTCAGTCAAGTAAGAATATGTAATTATTTATTATGACTTTTGATTGAAAGACAATAAGGAATACACAGTCCTGCAGCGGTTTGATTTCCAGGGAGTGAATTTGTATACCAGATAAATATTTCTTCTTGGGTTATGGGTATTTAGAATAGCTAAATTGTCCTTGCAACTGCCAACACAAGTCTATACTCACCAGTGCTATGCGTAAATTTTATTTATTATGCTTTAAATTACTCAATAAACATTATATTATTTTATAACGCAGATTATTTAGGTAGATTAATTTAAGGACAATATTGATTTTTGGATTATAAGTATGAAAACTTGCATCCCGATAAAATACCGACAAGGCTATGGAAGCAGGTCACTTCTTTTCGAGGAGACGGAGCTCTTTAACACTCAGTGTAGTGTAAACCTGACGGTAAGTTAATACCTCCAACACAGGACACTCTAGCAAGGTGTGAACACATTCACTAAAAAAACGTATTAATGGCCTGTAGCTACAACAATACTCTTTTAACTTACAAACAAACTAGAACAGTTAGAAATGGAATGAACACAAACAAGAATAATTTTTGGTCTTGTTTGATAAACAATATCACTTTTTGTGACTATAATCATAAAAAAATCCCAAGTCTTCGAAAACAAATGGTATGTCACAAATAAACGACAATCTCCATTTTTTATTTATCTGATATTTTAAGTTGTAAGTAAATCAATAAAATAAATATAAATTTACCTACTTAATAAAAAAAATCTTATATTGTACTTACATGAAACTTATCTAGGAACACTTTGATGTCGCAAGTGCACTGTTAATATTATATCGATTAACTAAACTCTGTAGATTCCAAGATCAGCCAGAGTAATATCAGAAATCTATTTTTTCGTTTTGATAAGAATGTACTTGCTACAGTTGATAAGATATCCGTTTAATAATACACCGTCATAGCAACAATACCTAACTTATAGATATAAATCAATCCTCTATGATGTAATATTATCATAATTACCACTCATATCATATCCTACTGCGACATTACTATAAAAAATATATAAATTGGATGGATGTTTTACCATCTGCATTTGCAAGGTTATGGCCCCAATCAGCTGTTAGCTGGGCTAGGCTAAGCTCAGTCATGTTTTAATCAAATGTCACACAATCAATGTCAAAGTCATATTAGCTCAGTGAGTACAATAGAATAGAGGGCATAGGGTAACATAGATTATAAATATGTGAAACTTGTTCACAGCACAAAACCACGGAATTATATTTTGTGACAAAACTTAGAGTATTTTGTCTATGTGGAATGGTCTCTTTAACAGAATAATTACAATTTATAACAATTTAAAATCGGATAAAATCTTAATCTTGCGAAAAAGAAAGCTGCAATTAAAAAAATATTTGGGACGTCTAGAACAGGCTGAATACATTGCATTAAATTTAATATTATGAAATCTATTGTACATGTCAGAATTATTAAACAATGAAGTTGACCAGTGTCAGGAAATATGTACTAAATTATAATGCAATTTTTTAAATTTTATAAGTAAAGAAGGAAAACATAACTCTTACAATATTAGTAAGTATAATAAATATTTATATTAAATACTTTACCATTATATTAATTGTCATATTACTAGCTTTCACCCGCCAAAAATCCCTAAATATATAAAAGTTTATAAAATCCGAGAACTATAATACTAACTTCGCACCCCGTTTTACCCCCATAAGGGGTGAATTTTAAAAAAACCTTTCTTGGTGCTCCTCTACGTTATGAAAGGAACCCTTGTGCAAAATTTCAAGTTTCTTGTTACGCTTAAAGTTTAGGCCCTGCGTTGATGTGTCAGTCAGTCAGTCAGTCAGCTTCTCCTTTTAGATAATTATATATTATGTGGATGGATATCTTTTAGTGCCTATTTTAATAACTAGGTAGGTACTATATTAGATTTATATTGAAATAAAATGACTCTTAAAGTCTTAATACATTACTCTAAGTACAATATTTATTTTACTTCATTATCACAGATTGATTGTTTTCCTCTACCTCATAGAGTTTCTACTAAAATAGGTAACCAAAGTTCATATCGCATTGTCAGCTAAACTTTGTGTTTGTTCAAAAGCACGTGAGATGAAAACAATCTCTATCTCGTTTTTGCAGCACTCCTCTGCCCATAGACACTAGACAGCCTCTAGCACAACGTCATTGACCTCCTTCTTTATCCCCACTACGCCCAGTCAATATTTTGCTTTGTACACAAATGGTGGGTTTCATGTGTGCGTGATAGTCAAGCGAGCGAGTATTGCGTCTGTGCAATGTATTGATGTAAATGTAAACATTCTCTTGTCATTTTATTTCAGTGCGTTTAGAAGACCGTATGGAAATCTTGTAAGGCGCGACTGAAAAAACATGTGAACAGCTGATTTGTACCAAGCAGTTCTGTAGTGATAGTGCTGGTTTTAATTTAGCTATTTTATGTAATCCGCGCCAAATTGCTATGTGAGAAAATTCTTTGTTTCATTTAGTGCTTTTGTTTAATTATAAAATCAAATAGAATTAAGTATTTTGGTTCGATAAATAAAAAAGTGGAAAGCGTTTTATGTCCAGTGAGCTCTGTAGATTTGCTGAACGATTTCTTAATGAATTTGAAGATATTTCGCTGGTATAAACTGACGACTGGATAAGCTGGAAAATGTAAGTACATCTGCATAGTTATGATATATTTAGAAAATAAGTGATAAATATTTATCTTCCAGTGATGTAACAATATTTATATCCTGGTTGGTTAAAACCCTGTTTAACTAATGATATAATTATTATGCAACGAACGCTAGGTCTCCGCTGTACAATTAATCGTAAGTAAACAAACAACTTCGTCACTAGTAGGTATGTGGTCTAGTCTAGCCTAGGAAATATTAGATGAATGCTATTTTGCTAGTGCCTATGGTTTTACGTGTTAGAACTAGAACTACCACTACTCTTAATAAGTAAATAGGTACTCTGATGTTTTTCGACGTGTATGGACTATGGACCTACCGAAGTTTTTTTTTTCGGGAAATGATTTTCTCTGTGGATTTTTTTTGTATACTTAAATAAAAAGACAAAAAAATAATTAAATATTATACAGCTTTAGCAGCTGCAAGTAATATTTAACTGCTTCTAGGGCGTTCCACACGATTTGCTGTTGCACCTTTACCCTAATTCGCATTGGTAATGTTTTGAACACCTGCATGTATTAATGTTGTTCGTCATGGTAAATAGTTTGGAATTTGGATCTAAAATCCGGTCACAAAAAAAGTCAACCTAAACTGGCATTTGACCTACTTCTCGAAAACCCAGGTCGTGGTAGTTCGTAAATTTCGTAGGTAGGTCGCGAATCGTCGGCAAATCAGTTTTCAAGTAAAATTTCGAGCTTATTTCGGAACCTACTAGCGTTCTACGGTAATTTTCACCCCAGCATATACTATACTCTATATCTATGTACGTATAGCATTCTAAGCTTAAGCTTTAAGCATCCTGCTGAGCTCAAATCTCCTGTGAAATGTAATGCAAAAGGCCTCAATGATCCATTACTTACTGTATCATACGTACTTGCAAATTTTTATACCTTTGTAAACCTTTTATACAGCTCTTATTGTCACTGTTTTCTGAATTTGGTGTCGCTGGTGTTCGTGGGTGACGGTAACCACGCTTTGTATCAATATAAAAAAAATGGTTGCCTGTAAAGTCGGTTTTACGGGCGAAGATTTTACGTGACAACGTCTTTTTCTCGGTAGAATATTTATTGATATGAATATAATTAAATTGCGCAATAGGAACAAGGAATTGAATGAAAATAAGAATTGCACAAATTTTAACTATAGAAATATATTTTGTTTACTAAAACATTGTACATGTAAACTTAAACTTAACGCGCCGATTCAATGCGCCTAATTCTCTAGTGCTGCGCGCGCGACAGACCGATCATAGTTGAGTGGGAGAGAGACGCAAGGCATTCGGCGGGCCTCTCTCTCGTTCGGTGACTCATCGTAACGTTACCGAGCGTTACTATTTTTCATAAGTGACTCCCAGCTAACCTAATTTAAGACGTTGTCACGTCAAAAATATCACAAGATTTTAAATATTATCCACTTTTAATAAAATTATTCAAACATTTCTGAAACTTAAAGCACTCTAATTCTTCTCCAATACCACATACCTACCTACGCAAGGCTTCCACACTAGACAAACATAACAAAACGCCTTTTAGCTGTGATACTCGTATATTATGAATAATGTTGACGAAGTTTTTTTTACTACCCTAGGTACGTTTAACTACGCCAGACACGGTACGGGCCGATAGCCAATAGTGCGATACCAAATTTAACCTTGACCAACTTGTCCACTTCCTAGCCACTTATCATTTGAGTTTGAAACACAATAGATAATTCAATGTATTTATTAAACAATCGATAAAAACTTATTTTATTTAGTCATATACTTAAATTAAGAAGAATTTGTCAGTATGTAATTTCGTCTGCACTCACTTCTATCGGTCTTTCTTGTTATCAGAATTATACACATAAAAACATGAGAATCGAGCCATTTAGAACATTTAGAACAAAGAAAATTAGGTATTTGTTTGAATCAAAATTCACAAAAGCACTGTATGAGTATATAGATAATTAAATAGGAATAAAATTGCTTTAAAATCAACTTTTGTTATATTAAGCACGGACGTAAAGCAAAGACAATATCATTCATATTATTATCTTCTCTATATAAAACATTATACTTATATTCCGTTCATCTGCTAACTCTCCAACACCAACAATAGTATATCTAAGAAATATTTACACAATATCCAATATAAAAAAATAAAACTAAATATGCTAAAAGTAAATTACAACTCAAAATAAATGTGTAACTAGAGCTCCCTGCGGTGCAGTACCCGAGATGCTGGCAGCATTTCCACGCGGTATAGAAATGCTAATACGCTGAGCGAGAAAACTGCCAGCTGTGGGATCGCATTTTTCTTCTCTTTAATTTTTTGACCATCAGGACCAAGAGTTTCCACGCGTCGCGCTAGTGTAAAATTCCCGCACATTGTGAAATTCGCGTTCCGAAATAAACTCCGTCCTTGTTACTCCAACTATTACTTGATGTGATCGAATTACGGCGTAAATGTAATTCCCGACGTTATAAATGATCTCTATCTACAATGTTATACGTTAGTTGCACGCAATAACTTTTTGTAATTAACTTTATAAAAATCTTAATAATATTTCAAATGTGAAAGCTTTGTCCTTCAGTCGCTATTGAACAACTGAATTGATTGTAATGAAAGGTGTAGAAGTCGAATAAGTAGTGGAATAAATAGGATATCGGATACTCTTAATTTCTCCTTAGATAATCCTTAGATAAATTTATCCTAGTAGATAGAGACAAGGACAGAGTTTTCTGATCTTGGTCGATATTATGTTTCCGTGAAACCTGACTGGCTAGATACCCTCTTGCTTGAGTTATCCTCAATAATTGAATAGTTACAAAACTAAAAACACGCTTAATAGTGCACCAAAAACCATAAATTATATAAATTAACAAAAATCATATTTTGCAAATTGAAAAATGGAATAATTTTATCAAATTAGTGTATTGTCATCGGTCCTCAATAAATCTACAAAGTTTGAACGAAATCTGGCCGTTTAAAGTGGGTCAAAATCGCGCCCAAAGAAGTCGGTTACAAACAAACATACAGGTGAAGCTAATATAAAGCGTGTAAAAAGACCCGTCTCGTGTTCTGCCTGGGGACTTTCTGTCTTCCTTTTTTTTTGGCTGATGAGGTATCGGTGATGCCTTTTGTGTTAATGGTGGTGACAGTAACTATTTATCATCAGATGACTCGTTTGTCTTGGTTTTGTAGATTTCACTTATTTGATCCAAGCTACCCGCAATACGGGGTTTCCTAGTGGAGTTGTGTAATTTATAATTTTCTTTTAATTGAACAATTTCATCCGAATTCAACGTACTTGTATTTATAATATTAATATAATATTCAATCCACTTATAATGGAAATCTCTGCCTTTGTTACCGAGAAATGTTTTAATAAACGGAACCAGATCTAAACATAAATACCTCGTAATCCCATGTTTCACGATGTGACTACCTAAACGTGATCTGTATCTTACTATCCCACTTCTGATTATATTCAAAACAACTGAACACGTTTGTTGTTTGTTTTGTTTTTGTGTTTATTGCTTTTATTATGTTTCATTTACAGAATCAGTAGAGTCATATTATGTTACAATAGTGCACAATATATTCTGTACGTGACGAGTATAGCAACACGTTTAAGTATCGGTTCCGCTTAGATATAATGAGCAGTTTATCTCGCGATTGACCTTCGGCTCCTTCTCCAAGTATTTGCTAGGTTGTATAGTGGCTTTATCTAAGTTTAGTGAATATAAAGTATAATAAAAATGATTATTTACAATACAGGTCTAGCCTTGAAAATAACCTGAGATGATACGTGACTATGGTGTAACTCATGGTCTAAGCTAAGAATTAAGAAAACAATAAAGGAAGAAAAATGGCATTATAATCCAAATTTATTAACAATATAGGTAATATTGGTTTAATCTTTAATGAACCCTATAATTGTGCTACAATTGGCAGATTTAACGCTAAGTAGCATTCTCTAACAGTCAACCTTCAGGATGTGCAGAAAATGGTTTAAGTCAATAAAAATTAGAAAGATAAGATTACACATTATCTCTCTTGATAACTACAGCAGGAACCTCGTATTGCGTAGTTTTTACAATACTATGACATAATAAATATTAAGGAAATAATGTCATATAAAATTAACACGTAGTGAACATTTTGTTTGCATTTCTACTGCTGGATGCAAGTCCCCCCTAGGTAGTAGAGCGTTGTCCCGAGATTCTCGTCAATGTAAGGGTCAATTCACACTGGTGATTAAGTAACGTACAAAATATTAAAAATATAAATCAATACAGGCGATGTGGTGCGCTTTTTGGCGTTAAAAATCTTCTACGTCCCCAGGTTCTCTAATGACTAGACTGCAACGGGTATCCGCTGGAATCAGTACTTTACAATCAAACAATAGCCTAAACCTCAGTCGATATAACATTTGCAGTAAAATGTTAATGAAATCCGAATATATTTCATTTCTACTACTAAATCATAGAAAAGTTATCGATTTTATATTCACACGTGACGAATGAAGTATGATTTATATTGAAAAATTAAACAAGGAAAATAAGGTAAACACAGATTTGCTGCGCAGTTAAGGATGATCATACCTACTAGCTTATGTCGGTGTTTGCAAATATTTTTTATACCAGCGTGACGTGAAGGACATCAGAACAATTTGGTCACGCTCTGTCATCGTGATTACACGTCCGATAACTATTCGTGACGTTTTTTTTAGTTTTGAAGCCTAATAGCCACCTAATACGCCTTTGTCGCTTTTTTGCGTCGTTCCTTTATTGCGACTAAATGTATAGCTGTAAGAAGTCTTTGTTTAGCGTTATCACCGCCTTTTGTACAATTATTATTTATGTATATCTACCACTTTGTGGTCTGTTGTAATCTATGGTGTATAAAGAGAATAAATTAATAATATTATATGTATTAGTTTGTCTGTGCAAACAAAACTTGAATATATCGCATGGTATACAAAGTTGAGCAAGGTCAAGGTGATGAAGGGTGTTTAAGGGGTACGGAGGATATAATATATGGAGGGAAAAAGCAAGAGTTAAATTTGCTCCATCAGACAGAGAAACCTCAAGCCTCAGACAGGCTAAATTATGCTAGCTACTAGCAAATTTTTATTTTCGTTTTTATGCTTTGAAGGACATATTAAAGTCTCGAATCCGGCCGTTGTTCATCCACCCTCAAGGGATGCTTTGTTTCAGGCTGCCTTAATTGCAACTAGAGTCCAATGCTCTACAGAAGAGGCCTCTAGTTAAACCAAAAGTGCTTCAACCAAACCTGCTTTAAATCTAAAAGAGCCAAGAATTTAGAGATGTTCCAATGGATTAGAATTATTGAACATATTTCAAGATTTAGTTCGGCTGCGTCGTTAGCTTATTGATATTAAAGAAAGATAAATGAACGAATTAAAACGGAGAAGATAAAGAACGAACCAGACGATCGGGTTCGCCGCCCTCCGACGCGACGTCGGCCGTCTGATGCCTTGGTGTGCTATCAGCTTTACAGGATTTCAGACTTCAGACATTTCAGACACGTCTAAGCAATTATAATGCTTTTGTAGAATTGCGGAGGGTTGCGGTCGTCTGAGTATAATCTCTAGGAATATTGTTATTTAGATTTCCTTATCAGAAGTCTGTATTAATCTGTTATTGTTATGCTGGGACATTTTTTAAATACCTATCTTAAACCGAAATGGAACTTGGAACTTATATTGGCTAGTGTATAAAGTATTGGAAGTGCTATTCTTTATGATTTGGTTGTTGTTGATTAACATTACTAAGATTTTAATAACATAGGTACTATATTTTTAGTAACCATAAAATCTTTAACAAACGTGTTTATAAACTTCTTTAGTTCATTGTATATGAAGTAAACAAGTCATTGAAAAAATTTGTAGTGATATAAAAACAAAAATCGTTTAGAAGTTAGTTAACAGTTAACAGCCTTGTAGCCAGGCAGCGTCGTACTTTCAGCAACGCGACTGGGTGAGGGCGCTTTCGAATAACCTTAAACTTATCTGTTGAACTGTCGCAGGCTAAATGTCAAGGCTGTGGATAGGTTGATAACGATAACGATCGACAATATAATAATATGATACATACCTACTTACGAAAATACGACGTTGGATGACGTCTAGTAAGCAGACTTTTTAGGAAATTAAGATAGCAAACAAGCTAGTAGCACCACCCTTCCGCTGCCGCCCATGACAACTGTCAGCACAGTATAAAGATCATAGTCAGTGGCAAAGAACAAGACTCAGATCTAGGTTGGTTAGTTCAGTTAGCAGACGGTGTTAGAAGGTTAGTTGGTTTTAGTTAGTTATGATATATGAGGAGTTTCGTTTTCGCGCGGCGGCCGCTCTACGATCATCATTCGAGGCATACAAACGCGCCCTAAGTGATATGTAGTTGGTCCCGTTAGTAGTTGTTAGTAATAGTGCAGTTAGTATTTGTTATAAGTCTCGTTCTAATTCGGTTACAGTTGTACTCTTGAGGAACGTTGCAAAATTATGGTTAGCGAAGCAATTTCCTGTGATTATGTCATTATACCGCGTGGCGTACCGTACTGTGGAAAAATCCTTTTGGTAAAAATGTAATTGATAATAATGCCTGTGAAATAAAGGGTCATGTTTATGTACCGTTTATTATTCCTACAAAAACAATCGCACTTCTGTATTACAATCGTGTTTCTTATATTAATGAGTAATCGACAAAAGTAAAGTGAACCTCCAATTGGTAAGAGGCCATGCCATTTCTGTTGTAGGACGTCCCAAACCCCAGTATGAAAGTCAAAGTGAAAAGTCAAGGTCTTGGCTACATTTGTCGCACTTATGTATGTTATATCGTACAAGCTCGAGCTTTATCACCTCAGATTTTTTCATCCTTTAAGATGAGAACGAAAAATCATTTTGACACAGGACGAACGACAAAGTACAAAGGTCTTCCTTTTCAGTTGCGTATCCGTAAAAAATATTAACAACGACTCTATATCTCGACTGAAGAAGACCGGGATGGTATGGCGCAATGGTTACCATGCCGGATGGCCGTTCGATGGGTCCTGGGTTCGATTCGCAGCGACGCGGAAATTTCATTGAGATGAGTTTTGTTCTGTTCTCGGTTGGGGTGTGTTTTTGTCTTTTTGTGTTGTCCATGGCACCCACGACACAGAATCCTAGTGTGGGGCTATGCTTTGAGTATGTGGCGTAATTTAATTAAATATTATGACGCGTGGCAACAATATCGTAAATCAATGACCTTTAGTTTGAATAGCAATTAACCTTAGTGATAAATTAACCTCTCATACGTCGTACAATCTAATATTAATTTAAGATTACATCTCGCGGTTCACGTTATTATCGTTTCATAAAGCATTAGAACCGAATGGTCACTGATGGAATATGTATTGCCTAATGTGATCGTGCAATATCATTATAACTTATAACACGCCGTTTCAATTGTTTTGTCATTGCATAAATGAGTTACTTTTTAAATTTATTGTCAGGTTTCTGCCCAGTTGCTTATTACAAGTTTACCGTAATAATCTTTTTTTATGGAAATCATGTTTATATTCATGGAAATTTTAAGAATGTTAATCTTTAAATAATATTTATTTAAAAGTTTCATTTACTTCTGCAGCTAATAGTAAAAAATTTATACATGGTAAATGTGTGCTTAGTATTTTGTAAACGACATGTAATCAACTTCTCATTTTCCTGCTCATTAATACAGACCATATTAATTTCAAGAGTTCTCGTCCATCTGGTACGTTTCAAATCGATCCGTAGTCTTCATAGTCTGCTTCGGTCGACATTCATAGTCAAGGAAGTTTAAACTGAAAAGGTTAGATTTAACAATATTAACCGATCACACACACTATTTTTGGTTTTATCATAAAAACATCGATTTCTCAACTTTTTGTTCGATTTGACAGACATGTTTTGCTATAAATTCTTCTTTCCTTAGTTGGCTTAGACTCGATTATAGAATGAACTTTGGTAAGAAATTAATAGCTAAATCTTCTGTTTTATTACTGGCTATTTGCCACTGTCTTATATAACTAGTGTCAAAACACAACAAAAAAAAGTTTAGTTGTGTTTCAGTATCGTGTAAATAACTACTTGTGAAAACTCAGATGTTTTGAAATCACAGACGAACAGTTCAATTTTATTTTTAAGTAAGGATAGATTATAATATTCCATGTTAACTTTATATGTCTTTGCACCACAAACAACATTGCCCAGACGACCCTTCAGCGTTATAAAGTGAAATGCCATTCTCTCAAGAGTTTTCTCCTACGACAGAACACGTAAAATGCATAAGATACATCGCAGTAATAACTCTTGCTGAAGGTCGCCCTGATGAGGTGACCCCTAGCCGACACATGTTATTAAAGAAGGAAAATTCTTTAGTGGTCTCAAGGAGAGTTGCATTTGCTGAGAAGTTCTTCACACAAAGCGAGAATTTCATTGTTTTTATAGCCTGGATTTCAGAGAAATGGAGGTTGACGTATTCTTTCATATAATTTATATGATTAGGAATATAACATATAGAAGAATAAAATTATACTAGTGGTTTCCTATGATGGCCGTTTTGGTAGGGGAGCCCAAGAGGGGATTTCTGGATTTACTGAAGCGCGGCAGATTAATATACAGGGGGATACCTTGTACCCGGTTAAGTACCACCACCAAATATGAGCCCCATATATATGGCCGCCCGTGAAGGATACAGGATCAGATTAGTAAAAAAAAATTGATCATCAGACATTCTCGAGCGCGTCAGATTAAGGTAGGGTGAGTTAATTACCTCCTAAAAAGTGTATATTCTACTAATCTGACAATTTGAGAGTGACGTAAAGAAAGGGGAGGGCAGCAAAGTTGTAAAAAAAAAACGTCATCTTGACATTCTCGAGCGTAGTTAATTTTTTTTTTATTTTGAAGGAAATAATTCAAGAATAACGAAAAATATATAATCTGACGATTTCCGCAAGCCGAAACAACAAAAAAATCGTCGATAAAGTTAAATGCGTGCAGCTGCGTGATGCCTATATTTCCTTCTCCGCGTTTCTATTCCTCTCTCACTCTTTCTCTATCTATTACTCTCTCACTCCGTCCCCACTCTAGTTTCTGCTGTCATGACGCCATCACCATATTCCAGCAAAAAATTTTTTGAAAGTGGTTTTTTTTGGAATAACTTTTAAACGGCTTTATCGATCAACTTCAAAAACTAATCCGCCCTTGAGCTTGAAAAACCACGTCGATCGCCACCAAGTTGGTCAAAATCGGTTGATTCGTTCGAGAGATATCGTGAACGAAAGAAACCCGAAAAAGTGTTTTTTCGGGATTACTCCGAAATTTTTGGTTCGATCAATTAAAACTTTTAAATTACTTATGAGGATGATAAAACTGCGTCGAATGCCGCCAACCGCGTGAAAATTGGTTGATCCATTCAAAAGTTATTGCGGTTTGAAAATTCCAAAAATAGTGTTCTATGAAACTTCTATCAGACTTTTGAGCTGGGAGAGCTCAAATGCATAGAAATATTATTTCTTTGAACTCCGCGAGCTCAAAATAAATGTCATAAGTACAATTTTAAGCGCCCAGGAATGGAATTAGCGGGAAATTGCAGGGATGGCCTTTAGGGTGAACCGTTTTTTTGTCAGATTAGGCGAATCCCTCTAGATAATCGTCAGATTATGAGACAGTACGTTTAGAACATAAAGATGAACCATATATATCTTAATCTGACGCGCTTGAGTATGTCAAAATGGCGAATTTTTTTTGCATATTATGAGAATGGCCACGAGTTTGCGTCCCATCGAAATCGTCAGATTAGTGAATGAGAGCTCATTTTTGGTGCACTTAACACTCCCTTAGAAAATCTGACGCGCTCGATTAAATTTTTTTTTTTTTCATTTTCAACCCTTACATACAACCACCCCCACCATGCAAACGGTCAGATTAACATACGTACATTATTAAAAATACGTAGGGCATTGATGCTATCAATATCTGACGCGCTCGAGGATGTCCATGCATCAGTTTTTTTTTACATATTTAAAAATCTATAGCCGCTTCCCCCACCGATGAAAAGGTATATATCATATAACATTTTTTTCTTCTTATCATCTAAGCTTCGCAACCCAATAGGTCTCTGTGACGCTCGAGTAAATCCCCATTTAGTACCACGGGCTCCCCTACCATTTTGACAAATTGCAATAGTGATGTGACATGTTTCAATTTATTATCGAAGAAAATATACTCAAGTACTAACTCCTCGTGGTTCTACTTGATTCTGTAAATACTGGAAATAAAATTCTGCAGTCATAATGTAATTTAGTTAGAGTAGTAAAAACAATAAAAATAATAAGTAGTTCTAACTTATTGTAAGCAATTACTAATTTCTTTAAATTAATTTATAATCTATAATATAAAAATAAGTCTGGTTTTCCTTCCTGACGCTATAACTCCAGAACGCACGAACCGATTTCCACGGTTTTGCATTCGTTGGAAAGGTCTCGGGCTCCGTGAGGTTTATAGCAAAGAAAATTCAGGAAAAATTTCGATAGAAAAGCGGGACACCAAACGAAATGTTACATAAAACGAAGCCATCTGGTGGCGAAACGGAGTTCGCCGGGTTTGCTAGTATTTAATATTTTTGTCTGTGCCAATATTATAAAGTGGTAAAGTGCAGCTACTTACTGCACATCACTTTAGTCAAGTAGGACAATTTTTCCGTTTGTAAATATTTATATTATGGCCATGATACCGTGCCGCAGGTATTTATCTCAGTGAAATTGAAAATCAATCACTTGATATCTCAGGTGTCGGCTTTCCGCCCACACGATACATTCGGCTTCGTACTTCTATTGTCTGTTGTTAAGTTTGAATAAATACCCTAGCAGGTCGTTGACTCTATTGATATGTGACGATCGAAACTTAATATTATTCAAAATAAAGTAGGTCGTGTACTTTTATAATGACAAATTATATTTGGTAAAAGTTTATGCCAAATATTATCCATGCACCTACAGACATCGATGAGTATGAGCCTAGCAGTGTGACTGACAGTTTTTGACGTGACAACGTCTTATAATTCGATAGAGCCGGTGGCACGCATGAAAAAACATGACTCATGCGTCGTTACCGTCGTTACCGTAACGGCGTAGCAATCGGCCTTTGCGTTCGGCAGCGTTCGGCAGCGTCCGACATCCGTCTCTCTCCTACTTGAGTGAGCGATGCGTCTGCGTGGACAGCTGCTATACTATAGTACATTATTTATATGTTTTGATCGAGTATCAAGTGCAGTGAAAAGTGAATGAGGTGTCAATTGTTTATAGCAACGATAATTACAGCGATAAAGGTAATGATTCTTTCGATATTAATTATATATTCAGTGATATATTGTCGAATAGGTATTTGTGCTTTCATCATTAAAATGAATAGCATCGGTCCGCTAGTGCAGCGATTGTAGGCTATGCTATAATTGACATTGACAAATCTATTAAACAAATGAAATTAAAATTTTCTTTTGAAAAATGCTACCATTCCATCAGTATTTTCTTAAAACGTTGTCACGTTCAACTATCGTCAATAAACCGACTTTACAGACAACCAATTTTGGTTATGAAGTAGGTACCCATGTAATTGATACATTTTACATCGATTGGAACATAATTATATTGAGTATAAACTTACATATTCGTAGTATCAGGGTAAATTTTCCGCTGATTTCACTGACAAGAACAGAATGGAATATTTACCATGAAAATGAGTATTAATGGAGGTTAGTGAAGATTTATATTGCTTACAGTCGCGACGTGATGTGGACACGGCGCCGCTGAGACTCTGTTATGGCGTATGATTATACTGTATTTTTATTAGTCATTGTAAATAGATTCCAGTTTATTATCCCTACAAAATTATGTGGTCCTTCCAGCGGCTCTTTACGTTAATTCCACAAATACGGAACGCTGAATATTAGTACTTTTCTTTGTATTAAATCATTTTGGTGAGGATTTTCTGAAGCTGTTATAATATTATATGTTGGATATTTGTATAGGAAGGAGTCAATTGAAACACAAAGTACATAGTTATCAAGCGTATAGGTTTAAGATGGCAGCCAGGTACATTCACTCACACAATGTTATACATGCACGAGAGGTCCAGCGTTCGATTTCCGGCCAGGAAAACCTTTATACGACTGATAAATGATTGTTATCGCATCACGATTAGTGTCAATTGTGTATAAGAGTATGAGCAGTTATTAAAAAAAGTATGAATTTGAATACATCCATGTCACTTGAATATTCACGTACTTACACGTTATTGTCGTAAATGGCAAAAAGCATAAGGACTTAACTTAACTTTGTCTCCCAACTGTTCCTTTTCCTAGTGTTATGACTCCTTTGTGTAGGTAGAGGCACGTGGAAAATATTTCCGCGTCGGAGCAGGTCTTTGTTCTAGTTTGAGGGTATAGAAGCCTTTGTAAATAATAGTGAAGATTGCCAGTGCATTCAAATCCTTAAGGCGTAATGTAGGTGATACAGGAAGTAAAGAATAACTCTTAGTGTAACATTGATGTATTTGTTTTGGAATTATTGTTCACGCCGACTATCTTATTAGTGCACAAGGTTTTTTTAAATAAACACCGCTACATACTCATAACCTAAAACTCATAATTCAAATGTCCGCCTTGCCGGGAATCGTATCCCTTTGAACGGTAGTCTGGCATGATATTGAGTAACAATTTTACTGTGTCAAGTTTTGTTGTTATTCAAGAATTCCAGTATGTACAAATCATATTTCTAATGCGTACCTACTATATTTACCTAATTATTTTAAGTATAGTGAACGCGACTAAAGTTTCCTACTAGTACAAATGAAGGTTGCGGTGTGATAATTACGTCGAATGATTATCTAATGAGCCGACAATTGCACATTGCTCAGGACGAGCTGCGAATTGCAGTGTAATTAATTTTTTTTTTTATAGAGTTATAATGCGAACTTACGCTTAATGGCCACCTCCAAACCCAGGTAGTAAATGCTAGATAATTGTCATTTGATATACATATAAGGTAACGAATTTTAGTTCTCCAAAAATGTTACACAATCAGTCAGTCACGCTGTAGTAACGCTAATCTATACGCTAATCTATAAATAAAGTTGGAGTTTGTAATATTAAAATAAGCACTTTTGAGCTAATCTCTGGAACGGCTGGACCGATTTTGACGGGACTTTCACTGGCAGATAGCTGATGTCATAAGGAGTAACTTAGGCTACTTTTATTTTAGTTTTTTTTTTGTTAAATTCCACGCGGACGAATTCGCGGGCACAGCTCGTTGAATTATAAATGCAAAGCAATGAATTTAGTCACTGTGCTGTTAACCGTTGAGGAGTTGATGGAACCCCTCAGTAACCAAAACTGAGCATAATATCCGGTCATGCTTGTCATTAAACTGCACTATCATCAGAACTAGAGCTATATGCAAAATTCCAAGTCCTTAGAGTGAGAGTAAAGGAGTGCGCACATTACACCAACTCGACGTCAACTCCACTCCGACTCCACTCCGTTTCAACTCCGACGTTCCGTTCCGCGATCAACGCTTCATCGACGTCAACTCGACTCCGTCTCCACTCCGTTTCAACTCCGACTAGTTACATTACGTCATTGTGTCGGTCGACGCGTGGACTACTCGTCTACGGTGAGTCGTCAACGCAACGTCGACGCGTTGGTCTCGAAACGGAACGGCTATGGATGTAGGGCGAGCCGTACAGGGCTTTTAAGTATAAGTTCGAAATTCAACCTTACCTTCAAAGATATAAGGCTCATAATTGAATGTTAGCTTTGTCAAGGTTTTAGTCGCGTTGGCGTCGGTCGGTCGTGGAGTCGTTGTAATGTGCGCACTCCTTTAGTAGTTCTAATTCAGCTTGAAAGATTTCACCCGTATGTACATTCCTGCATACAAACATTGCAGGTTAAATAAAATCTTGTTAAAATAAGTTCGTCATTCCTTGAATATCATGTACAATGTATGCATTTGAGCGGGATAACCTTGTAGTGTAGTCACGATACGGCCGCAGAACTTAATCAGGCTACATTTAGTTAAGCAACACCCCTTCTAAGTTCCATTTCACTTTTAGTTAACTTTAATAACGCTAGATCATAATTACTTAAAAGATGGTCATGGTCATATTCCAGTTTGTATGCTACGATTTCTCAAGTGGGTAATCGATTAAACAGTTATTAGGAGAAATTAATAATAAATTAAACGCTTCCGATTTTCGCATGGTATTATAGGTGTTCGATCCTGGTTGTATTCTTTAGAAGGGGACTTTTTTTTGCTGGTATATAAACCTGAGAGATTATCTATTATATACCTATCACTGTAATTAAACGGACAGTAATTTTATTTTTTAGACGTTTAAAAACACTGTGACCTTAAAAAGAAAAATTATATAAAAAGGCAACTGTCCGGTTACTTTTTCCTGTAATGCGTGACCAAAATACTCAAGCAGTTTGATAAAAAGATGGGTGGTCCATTGATGATCCAGTTTGGTAGTTCACGGCGAGTGGTAAAACGACGTTTCTAATAAGTAAGCAGTCGTTGAAATTTGCCAGAAGTCTTCAAGCGGTTACAGTTCTTTTGATTCTTGAAATGGTCGCTAATTGTGTTAACTACATATATATTATGTATACATATACTTCAATATTCTCTTTAGTTGTCAGCCGTTGTCAGGGAGTGTATCCTATTTTCGTACCAATAATCGAAAGTGATAAACATTTGATATTCCATAGCTGTACATAATTCAATCGCGCAAGATGTTTTCCTATGATCCCTAACCTAAATTTTATAGTGCACCTCATGACGTCAATAAGTTGCTTATGAATTCATCTCCTCCATTAAAAAATCTTATCAAATAGCTATCAAATTATTTTTAGTTTTAGGCGCATTTTATAGTAGGTATCAGGCACATTTAACTTTTTGGTCAGTAATGCTCTGATGTTGAATATTATGTTCATGGAAAAGGGTTCTCACTTATCTCCTAAGGGCTCATCTCTTAATTACCACTTGATATTTAATGAAAAGCTAGACTAGATTAAAAATATTACACAGAAAGCGTTCGTTAAGCCTTTTGGAGGGTCATCATGCAGCTTGAAATAATTGAGCAAAAAAATTTCGTCGAATATGCTCTTAAGGGTTATTGGGCTACAGCCATATTGGGCACTAAAAAAGAAAGTAATACTAATAAATAAAAGTTCGCTCGCTTGACCCACAATATTATAGTAGACATTAATTCTAACCTTGTTGGCAATGTGCCTAAGAAAGTGGCACAGCGTGAAATAACTTCGGAGTGAATAATTCGACTTAAACCAGTATAAATACACTTGACTGTAGAAGAAAAAGAAAACTACTTGAAGTTACTACTCGTAATATACAGTTAAAGTTTGTCGATAGGTGGGTAATATTCCGTACTATAGCAATTGTAGGTGTCGTTAAAGACATAACCTCGATAACCGCAACTGTCATTAGAAACCGGATTGGTGTAAAGAGAACCGCAGATCAGATAGATAATAGTACCAAATGTGATACAGATAAATCAGAGTACCTATATTAATTACAATATCTTTGATAACTGTATCACATAAATTCAATATATTCTCGTCTTTTCTGTGTTTTTTACAAACCGGTTAGTAAGTATATTTGCTATAAAGATGCAGTGAAATGCGCGATTGGTTTATTTCATTTTGTATCTTTACGTATTTAAGTTATATTTTATTTGATGGGTGTGTAAGGAAGAATATTTGTATTCAATTGTATAACAAAACCAGCACCCGATACTGTCTAATCCCGCAGTGAAAAATAAGTATTGCAATCCAGAAACCTCTTAATAATATTAATAGTAAAAATTACGCAGTGAGTGCTTTTGTAATAAGTACCCTTCTGATTATGATGCTTGTCAATAATAACCGTTGTCCAGATTAACGCGTATATTGATTCGCTCGAGTTCCTATCGTTTCGACACGCATATGCATGAGCAGTTCAATAAATGTATGTTCGTGTCAGACACTGTAGTGTTTATAACTGTCTGTGAACTATAATATGGTATAGAAAACTCTAATTATTATATCAATACCAAACCAGTATGAAATGCTGCTAAACAAGCGAAGGTGCGAAGCAATTTAAATCAACTAAAAAAGAAATTCCATTAAGTTAAGTCAAGTTATTTCACTAGATTGCTCTAATGGTCTTCTAAAGACGTCTTTAACGCAACTAATTTTATCGCAACTATGTGGGAATTACAACACAATAGGCAGCGTCCAATATTTCGTAACGCAACCATTCACAAAACCGGCACATTTCCATAAAAATGGCTAAAGTCTTTGGGCAATATGATTTTCTTACGGCACTGAAATCATCAACTCAATTATGTTTTAGGTGCAACAAGTTGTCTTGGATATAAAAAAATTTAAGGGCTATCTTCTTCTCTTCAATCAAGATTCATATTTCTTCATAATCGCGAGAAGGTATTATTTTCGGTTAAATCATACTTGTGATATTAAATACGTTATGTTAATTCCGTTTTAACATAATAGACTAAAGAGCAGTACGTTTTATAATAGACGAATTAGAGCGAATCCTTGACAAGTGTTGGAAACGATATACTCTTCTTGATTACATCATAATGTTATTATGTAACTGTGTTGCTCCTGGTTAATTCAGGTATTCTTGTTTTGGGTTAGTTTAGAGACTGGTGGGATTTTAATGTAAGCAGTTTATTTTCTGACTCCTTCATTGTGTCTTCTTAATATCAAATGTTTTGTTGCAGATAAAATCAAAATGCCGTCTTTACTAGAAGCGCTGGAGCGCAAATATGGTGCAAAGGGCGAGGTGAACCCCCCGATTGACGATATGCCGGTGGCCATATTTGTTCCCAAGCGGTCTCCCCGGCTCAGCGTTCCCACACTACTGGTGCTAAACGACTGCGATATTGACTGCGCGGGGGACGCCTGCGCTCTCGCCGATAAGTGCGCGGATGTTGTAGAGCTTGATCTCGCCAATAATAAGCTCACGGACTGGGAAGAGGTATGGCTTCAGGTTACGTAATACGCCTTAGGTTTGATATTATTAAACCCGCGGTGTTTCTAACGATTTGCAATTTAACCATCGTCGGGCTCTTTCGTTTTACTGTCAGATTTATGTTTTATTAAATGCGATATTTTTACATCGATCTTTGATGATTTATTTTTCGTAAAGCTAAATTCAAATTATTGTAGGTTAATGGTCTTGAGAAAGCATATTCAGTTTCTCAATGCATATCAGTATATCAAACTAATCTATTATAAAATTTGTCTCATATTCTAGCAAAACTGACGATATTCATCACTATAAACGATAGATGATTATCATGCTAGCATTGAATGTAAAAATCTTTAGAGAGTGAATTCCCAAGCTCGTCAAACTAATCTAGAGTTCCGCAATTTCATTGTAGATTTCAACAATGGTGCTCAGATTACATTTTTATTCGTAGGTGTTCGCCATACTGGAGCAGACGCCACGAGTGAGGTTTCTTAATCTAAGTTTCAACCGGCTCTCTGCCCAAATTCAAGCAGCTCAAGCGCTTCGTCCACGATGGGACAGTCTCAGTCACCTCATCTTAAACTCTACTTTTGTTGGTTGGCCGAGTGTCCTTTCTCTACTGAAGGCTCTACCAGCTCTCGAAGAGTTGCATTTGAGCCTCAATGAGTACTCACACGTGGACCTTAGTGGGCAAGAAGTAACAAAGAAACTTACTTGTGAGGCCTGTTCACGTCTTAACATCGACGTTACCGAACCTGTGCATGAAAATTTGAAGAAACTTCATTTCTCCGGGAATCCTGTTAGCAATTGGCGAGAGATCTCCAAACTGGGATATGCATTCCCAAACCTAGAAACTTTGTTGGTGAACGATTGTACAATAACTACACTGGAGCCAGATCCGTGCGAGAAGTGCGATGATTTTAATGGAAATAAGAAATGTCACGATGCCTTCCCGTAAGTACTAGTAGAGTAGCATAAGCATTACGGTAGTCTATCATTGTGTCCATGACCAATTGTAGTATTGGTCGACCGACTTGGTAATTCCCTTCCTTGCGGTGGACTCTCCTTTTGGAGGTAACAGATCTTCGCATCACTTAGCCAGTCAGCCTACTCCAATGGGTTTACCGATACCACCCTGGCAATCGCCTCAGTGACGCCCCTGGTATAACAGACGCGAGTGGGTAGCGATATTCATTTCCGTACTTGTCTTTTCGTTTGCCGGTTATAACCCTAAAAGTTTTTAATATGTAATATCTCGAAGCATTAAACAAAGCAGGCATAATTTTAATCAATATTTTGCGGTATGATTATAAGTGTAATTCTGCAAATTAATAAAACAGATAACAGAAGCATGACACTAAAAGTCAGTCTTGGCAGTTGCCAGCAGCAAGATAGACATTAAGTCGTAATACAATTATCTATGACCTACTAAACTCGTGAATCAGAGTATTGCACAGTGTGCAATAGACGTTCTAGAACTGTAATAACTTAGCGTTCCATTACAGACACCTTCGGTTTCTAAACCTGAATAACACGGGCCTGGCGACATGGGATGAAGTGGATCGACTTGCCAAGTTCCCTTCTTTGAGGAGTCTTCGGGTGCAGGTAAGCAGTTTTATCTTCTTTTTGCACGTATTTTCTTCAATACATTTTTACAGGATGTGAAAATTTGAATTCGAATTCACATTTTGGTAATGATGGTTTATATTCGTCTTCTTCTAGCGGACATAACCATCCATCCATTCATCAGCCTTTGTGCGCCCACTGCTGGCCTCCCCTAACTTGCGCTACTCTGACTGGCCCGCTGTGTTCTTCAATTATATTTAGATAACTTATCACGACTATCAAAATGTTAGGAAATTTTGAGCTTTCGTACTACTACTACTTACCCTCTTTGGATCACTTTGAAGTATTGGTTAAATTATAAACAAGAGCGTTTAAATGAAAATATTTTATGAAGCCATACGCAATACCTTAGCGGCTGCGGACGTTTGCGGAACATCAACCTTGCACGGCTTTTCTAATAGGTACTAGCGCCCGAAATAATACAATGCCGTATGCGTTACATCTGTAATATGTTCTTGACTTGAATATTTACTAATATTATTGCGATATGCTCTCGTTTTGTTTCCGGAAGTGATCCTTACATTCTCTTATAATAATCGCATCCAAAACAATGTAATTCGTTTTGATCAGGTGTTTTTAAAATTTCTCATGTTAATAAATTAAATTAATTTCGAGGTCGGTTTAAAAAACTTTTCTAAAGTCGAACTACGCCATTGCTTCAACAAATCCCTATCGTGAAAGGCCCCGGAAGAAGAAGCGACAACTACCAAGGACCCTTTTTCCTACTCACAGTTACTGGCAACACTGTCTATTTATGGCTATATATCAAACTCATGTCCAAGCATTCTTGTCTCTCAAATATTCATGCAGTTTGAACAACCTTTAAAATTAAAACAACAAATCAACTCGGAAATTAAGAGGTTTTGACACTAGCAGCGTTCACTGCGCCCGTAGTTGCTTGTTCGATCACTTTGATCGATACCACCTGTCATTAAAAGCAATGAAAACATTTAATGTCGTTTGTTTCCGCAAACAATTGCACCAACCATATTATTATGCTTATAAGATTATAAGTGTGACTAAAGATCTAATGTACCTATGTGATTACTGCATTGCTTGCGCTATCGCCTATTCCGTTGCAATTTAGTGATTCTTGCATCTCATGAAAGGCTTACCATTCTCCTCGGCTTGCGGAAAGCGTCGGCTTCTCTTTTGTTTTGTAATTTAGCGATTATGTGGTGAAGGAATTTGTGCGCAGTTAGTTCCTGGGTAGGTCAGTTAATAATATTTGTTGTTGGGCGCGATTTATCGGTATGGCGATAGATATCTATCTTATCTTTATCGATATCTTATCTTTACCGATATCTTTTCATAAATGTAACTTTTCTAGTTATAGACGCAGAAAGTGTCGAGAATGCATAATGAAACATTGTGCTCTTCTTTTTCCTATTTGGTTATTTATTTTAACTAGTAATGTATCTCACAATTTAGGTTTTTATGTTGTGCGTAATAAAATTAAAGCTTTTTATATCGTTTGCGCGGTACTGTTTTCAACCTCACGAAATACCGTGCCATAATTTTTGAAACGCATTTAGTCGGTTCTGCTTATTTAATAAAATAAATTAAGAAGATGTTCCTAGTTTTTTATACGTTACAAATTCTTCAACTAAAATTAATGATATATCGTGTGTATCTATTTCCCAAAGACAAACACAACAAATTCTAGGTCAGACAGTCGGACAGTGTATTCTTAATTGAATCTGACAAAAAAAAAAGTGATAATACGAGCTGTAATTGAAGTTTTTTGCAACATTTACTAACATTAAGTTTAAAATTTCATACCTATTAAGTAAAGAAATTAAGGCTAACAACACGCTAATGACGTATTTGTACACGTTCTCAGCTGATGTAATAGAAGAAATATAATTGTTATGCAATGTTTATAAAATGCTATTCTCTTTGACAAAAGATCATCTATCCTACAAAAGTAATCATTTTACTAATTTCGGTTACACTGGTAGATACCAGTATGAACAAGTTTACATGTTTATTAATATGCCTGCTAACAGTTTCAACTTTTAACTATACAAAATGGAAATAAAACGTAAAAAAATATTCTAACGAACTTGATTTCTATAGGTTTTAAATTATTATAGTGCTGACCGCCACGCAAGTCTACTACTAGTCGTTTAACGTATAATAAGTAAATAAATATAACTTGTAATAATGTTTTTACATTCTCAAGGATATTCGTTCTTTGAAGATACTTACAATTAAAAATCATTCTGAATTATTTCATTATAAATCATCCATAATTAAGTATCTCGGTACTTAAATATGTGTGTAAAGTTTATATATTTGTTAGTTTGTATGTATCGGTGTGCGCCTTGGTCGCACAGATGATTGATTGTGCACATAGTAACAGGTAGGTGCCTATAAATAATTTAATCCGACGCATTCTCGACACCGCGCGCCAATCAATCGGATTACATCATGCTTACCCTTCCTACTGCGAGATGCGCTAGTGATGTGTGTGAGACCAGTTAGGCATCCACATACAAAATACGATAGTATGTATTCAATGAAGGAATCAATAGATAAAGGAAACAAAGAAATAAACGATGCAGATTCTAGTCGAGGTGATTGAGACGCCTGAGTGAGCGATGTCAGATTTGACACCCGGTTCGTGCATAATTACATATAGTGTGACACTGAGAAGTTGTTTAGGTGTATTTGTGATATTTTATTTATGTTCATAGCCTAGCACCGGGAATCCTTGTGTCGGAAGTGAGTGTGTGAGCATTTAAAAAACAAAGCTAATGCAGACTCTCACATTAGGTTATAAAAACATCCTAAACATTTCCTGCTAGGAATCATTTGGTAATGACCTAAAATATAATGGCACAGTAGTGCCATTAGTAGTAGTAGTATTTATTCAATCATATTATTTATTCATTCAATCACATCTAGTATCCTATAAAATACTAATTAGTATTATCAAATATTATCTCAATCTAAATATTCGTATACAATATAATGATTACACCTATAAACATAGATTTGATTAAAGATACGCTTCAAATTTGCAAGTAGGCAGGTGCTATTCGCAAAAATATTTAAAGAAATTAGATAGATTCCCGGCGTCGCGGTGGCGACATAAAATCCTACCGTTTACAATCTGCCTAAGTTTTATTCGTGTATCGTCCCTCGGGAGCTCGGGTGGCACGGCATGTGTAGTGCAATGCGGGTGAAGGTCTTCCCGTTTTAGTGGCGGCCTACTTTGCGTCGGTGCTTGCGCAATCGACCGTGTGTAGACGGCACTTAATTTGACGTAACGCAACGTTTATCGGGAAGAAATAAAAAAAAGTGTGCGCGTTTAGTGTACGCACACGTGCGAAGTGAAACTTGTTTACGACACATCGTTATTTTCGTATTAATTAACTTAAAGCTGTTTGACTGCTGCTAACTCCGACTATTTAACTTCAATAATCTTGTTTATCCCTTTTTACCGTCGCTTTATCATTTCAATAAGTTTCATATCATAACGATTCTAAAGTTTCAATTTTAAAATGATCCAGACTTTACTTAAAATGTTTTTCCCTTATTTCGTAGTTAGACTTATCAGGATAAACTCCTTATGGATGACATAGTAACTATTGCTTTTAAAGTATTCCTTGATTATCATCCCTAGTGTTTAATCAATGAACTTTCCATAGTTAAATGGCGGCTTAATGCGTCTGTAACACTACATGCCTGTTGCCCAGTGATTCCCCATGAATGCCCCCATGGGCATGGCCGACCATTTGAGTTCAGTGGTTTTCTTGTTTACCGGTTTGCAACAGAAAAATATATAAACAAAGGTTTAATTTACGTGGTAATCATGAAAATAGTATAATTTTACAATTTTGTATAAAACTGCAATATACTAATTACTAACGTACTTTTAGCTGAGATCGGCGAAGTATTATAAAAACCCCTTTTCGCGACACCACGTTTATTATTTTGAAGATCTTAACTGTAGACGACAAGACTTCTGCCTCTCACGCGTTTGTGGATCTATGGTAGACCCTGGAGTTATTTTGAGTACTTATTACATTTAGTTATAATCTCAGCTGAAGTATAAAAAAAAAGTTAGTTCTTACTTGTGCAAGTAGGTGTCTACACAATTATTGAGAATTAAAAGTAATGATTACTTATTGTGCTTGAAGGCATTGCATTGCGCTAAAGCAGTTTCAACACATACATACATATGAAATGCAGTCTCAAGTGTAGTCTGTCTGACTTGCGAGCTCTATTGTTTGAGGCTGTGAATAGGTTTTTCCAGTTTAAATCCACTAAATAGCTTTCTCGCCATTCACACCCCCTTCGTGAATATACATTATGTATGTGCAAAAGTATGGCAATCCAATTGGGTTTTAATCTTATCTGAGAAGACTCTGACTGACCCACCATATACCTAACTACCTACCTATAAAGAACTTGCTGTTACTATCCAATACGGAACCGCATAAGATCAAGGTTATCAATCAAAATCTATTTCTTATACATGTCACGACACTAGTGTGTTGACTAATCCAACATCAGGCACTGTCACAATGTCAATCTAACTCATTAAAATATTTATAGTCCTTAATGTAAATAAAATAGAGTGCTGTTTCCAATGCTAGAATAGTGACCGTCATCCTAGGAAGAATGTGAAAGTGGTGTGGAGCGTTGTCGGCTTGATAACGTGTGCGTTGAAACTGTTGGTGTTTATGAGGTTTACCGGTTTACGACGCTGTGATTCTGTGATGTCACAAATGTGACGTAACTGTTCCAGAAATTGTAATGTTTATCATTAGGTAATGATCGTGCAAGTTCCTAGAGCCGTTGCAAATAGCAGCATGGAATAGAGAGATGACATAATTTTAAATGATGATTCCGATCAGTTTGTCTTTCATGGTTAGAAGTTTACAGGAGGTCTCTGGTGATTGCTGTAAGTCATGTAACCCAGATTCTCTTAGTTTATAAGCACTTTCACTTATAAGTACTCGCACCCGAAACATTGCTAGTCATTTATTTCAGGCGTAATGATACTGATATTTGTAAATGAGTGTTACTTCCTCTCCTTCGCCGACATTAAAAGGTTTTATTTTTGTGCGAGTACCTACCGTCCGAAATATAAAACCTAGCAAGCTTCAAAGAAACCTGGTGCCAATGCCTCTTATATCGGGAAGTTTGAAAGTCTGGACTCGACGAGGGATATTAAAATAAATAATGAATACATCCGCTTTTAACGTCAAACATACAAATTAATAAGTTAGTGTAAATCTACTTCGAAACAAATCCATTACGATTTATTTCAGCAATACAATACCTTGATCTCTGGAATTGTTACCTAGCGTGTGGTTAGTATTATGAATTCCACGCGAGCATTTCTGAAGTACTTTAGTTCTAGACGCAATTCCATACGCGAGACACGTTCAAGTAATATTTTTTAAGTACGTGTTTCGGATGTTTTTGATAAGTGCACGGGTCTTAATCACATTATTGCGTCTGCAACGCAAATTACTTCGTGTACATGTTTTTAACTATAAAGTACGTACAAGATACCTAATTTATGTTTCATAAATTAGACTGTTGATTCTCACGTTACATGGCCGTATGGCACCATGGTTACCATGCTGGATTGCCGTTACAAATGTCCTGGGTTCGATATCCAGCGAGGTGGAAATTTGAATGATGAGTTTAATTTTCTGCTCTTGGTCTGGGTGTATGTATTGAGGTGTATCGTTGTCTTGTGTTTTGTCCATTGTACTCACGGCACAGGGAATCGTAGTGTAGGGCTATGAGTGTGTTACCTATGTAGCGTTACTTCTCTCCACTTTTGGTATATTACAATAATAGAAGAGGTGTAATTAACACCACCTCAATTATACGTATGTACGAGTATTAGTAAAAACATTTTCTTCAAATCGGAAAATTTTATAGACATGAATCTTCATAAATTATCTTACGAAACGTATCGTTCGAAAGTTACTAGTTCTTTTTGTTTTTTAATTTCAAGTTAACGTCTTATTAATTCAGTAATATAAGTAAATCTAGTCCCTTCTCATTCGTTGAAACAACTTAGAACTTAATTATATAAAAATCGACCATAGCATCTTTCATTTTATTCGTTTAGTTTCGGTATTAAACAGAGTCAAACTCAAGGTTTTAACATTGCCGTCGTCTGAAATTAGATTTAAAACTCATCAAGACTATCCGGTTTCAGCCAGTTCAAGGTGATAGCAGGAATTGCTCATTTCTGCCCACTCCGGGGTCTTTAGGTTTACTTTTGAGTACATTTTTTATTAATAAAAGGCCCTCAGAGTACATTCAACTCAAAATATGCATCATTCTGTTTTGTCAGTATAATTTTTTGTCTTGTGAGTAGGTAATTACTGTCGATAATGTCTTATAAGTTTAGTTAAATAAAATTTGTTTTTTTTCTTCCTACAATGAACATAACTTTGGCTTTATCAGGTAAGATCACTTTGTAATATTGTCATCGTAACTAATCAAAAAATTTTTAAGCCTTAACCGATATAATCTATACTTCTATAGAATCCACCAAGGTAAACATTGGCGCATTTGCAGTCTTCATTCTTCAGATAATCGTCGAGAACATGAGTTCAAAAATCTGTGGTGCCTATACCTAAATACTTCCTCACGGTGTGCCTCTACACGGAAATCATTGAAAAAGGAAGAAACTCGAAAAGCTGTACTGTGGACTTTTGTTTTCTATCTTTCTTCTCTCTTCTTTCTTTCTTCTTGGTCAACCAACGCAACGTTGTGATGATGATGATGATGTCTGTAAACCACGATGATAGCTTACCGTCAGGGAGCTTGTCTGCTCGTTTGACAGCTTTCTACTTAACAAAACCATGACCAAATAAGTGAAAGAAGTATTATTAACAAAAAGCCGCAGCAGTTTCGTACGACATTGCAATCTGAAGGTTCCTCCTTGAAATAAACATAAAAGGATCAAGGTTTATAGTTTCAATAAAAACAAACAATGGTGCAAGTTCTCGTGCAGTTGGAACATAAAAACAAAAGTGCACAATGAAGGGTAGGGTTCGGACTGTGATTCATGAAACTGTGGGAGCACGCGACGCTGCGTCGGTTCATCGGTCGGTCGCGGATTGAATCACTGGCCGATTTTAATGTCGATCTTTAATTTGTGGTCGGATCGTTTGATGTAACTTTTGTGTTTGAAGGATTCCATGTTAAAATAATTTATTAGAGTCTTTATTGTGCGAACAGATAAAGACTATTACGTCAGCTTTAAAACAACCTGTATGAGAGGCAATATTTAAAAAAACTCTTGCACATTGTTTTAGTTTCCCTGACATTGCAATTTATGATAAGCATGACCAGATACTAATCTAAATATTGGCTCCAGACGAGGGAACTACTGAACATTTACACAGTGACTAAATTTATTACCTACTTTGCACTTAAAAATCACTGAGCGTTATAAAAGCGTCTTGTTAATTTTTTAAACTATTAATTTATTGTAGATTCACATCACTGTTCTATAAGATGTCGCTGATTTTAGGACAATTACATTTCAAATATTAATTTTAAAAATTTCGATAACTTTATCACGTAGGTATGTTGCCTCTAAATAAGTCATAAACAAAAAATCTTTTAAATTTATTATAAATGATATTTACAAACGATAAAGATCGAAACTCGAATAACTCAGTGCAATATTGCACGGCACGAAACGGAAGTTTTGACTTTCTACCGCTCCACGAAGGACGTTGTGCGGTTTTTTTTCATGTTCTAGCTGAGTGCGTTCTTTAAATTATCCGCAAACATTTAATACTAGTAACACAAGGTGTGTTACTAGTATTAAATTCGTTAATTGTACCTTCGTTTTGACAAATCTATGTCTATATATCCCATATTCTCACTCTAAAAAATATTGCCATAATTATATTTTTTATAATAAATAAACCGATTGAAATTAAAACAAGCACTTAATGTTAACTTAAGCATACAATAATATCCGACTCTGAGGGAAAACGGCACGGCGTCTAATAATCGGTTAGGCCGTTTCGAAGATTTACGTGCACAGACAAAAGAGCACAAATTTTAAACATCATTGTAACGGTTCTATTGCGATAATAAATACCCTCAATAATACTTTTTCTCGAATAAATGATATATAAACATTTCAGAAATGCACCCATGAACAGGGCTCGGTTAATGACTACCTTTCTAGTGAAGGTTTCTATATATAAATCCTACATGACAGCCCTGCCGACATTCCACTTGAAACCCCCGTTCAAAGGGTTAAAAATTATACCAACACATATTTTAAAGTGTATGCGCTTCCAGTTAAGTTTGTTGCGGGCTTTGTGACATCCCTCTCTTTCACTTCTCTCTGTTACTAACTTTGTTTTCACCTGCACATTCACAACCCATGTTTTTTTTGGAAATATGTTTTCAAACACAAAAGTCAAACTATGCCATCGCTTCAACAAATTCCTGTTGAATGTTGATGATGTTGAATGTTCCTGATGAATATTGAATGGTATAGGAAGAAGAAACGGCAAGAACTCCCAAGGAGATTGTTTTCCTACTCACAGTTACAGATAAAACTTACTTTTACCTAAGGATATACATCCAACTCATGTCTAAGTAGTTTCACAGAATTTACAACTAGTATAATATTTAGATTTGGCGAATTCCATAACAAACGTCACATAACAAGATTGCTACATGTGTTACAAATTTGCAGAGTATGAAAAATTGCACAATATTGGGAGTTTGCGCTCTGATTGCATGTGCATCTCTGACCGATTCCAATTAAACATAGTCTCGTAACCGAATTACGGTCTCGTTTTAGCGGGATCTACTTAAAATGAAAAATTTAAACAATCTTTATAAGGTGATAATGACTATTAAGTAGTCTGAGCATCACTCACATTCTCCTTATCATTGAGGAAGTCCAGAGCACACTCCACTATGCTGCATCAGGGTGGATGGGAGGGGGATTAGTGGCCAACCCAATTGCCAGAAATTTTTATACCGCCCGAAAAGCTCCTACAGGGTTTAACGGCTGCGCTGATATCTAACAATAACAACCGGGACCGACCTTTTATTTTTGTGGATACAATGACGTGTGTTATACCACTTTATACTGTAGTGTATGTTTTTTATATGAGGGTCTATGTAAGTGATATCATCATTTATTTATACATTACACCAGTTGCTCACAACCGCGCTAATTTACTGCGTTATAGGTATGCCGAACGGTTTCTATGACAACGTTGCATTTGTAATGGGGACTTGTAAATAAACATGACTTGCGTTTGACTCATGTGGTCATGCCGATAGTCAATAAATAAAACTTAACATCAGTCGTCTTGTTTGTCTGTCTGTTTGCCTGCCAATATCATAAATCTTGTAAGTTTCTAAAACCGGACGACCCTGCCTGCGAAAGGGGTCCGAGTCACAGGTTCGATTCCCGGCCGAGGTAGACTTTAATGTCATACATTAATTACAGGATTGAGGCAGGTAGAGGAATTACGCATTAAGTTCACCCGTACTTCTAAGGTTTTTACAATAAAGATTTAATAAATAAATTCCCGAGTCTTGTAAGTGATCTTTCATTTGTGTGTCCATGCTACCAGAGATACAAGAAATCCTAGTGTGGGTGTGTGTGTGTGTATTTAAACTTAAAACCTGTAAGTAATTTATCCGTACACTTATCTAGTCAATTCGGAATTTCCTCATTCAAAAACGGAACACTTGCGAGGTCCAGTCGTCTTTCACGTCTTTGTTTACATAATATTGCAATTTCCTCGTCTTAACTGGGTTTAGTATGAAAAAGTAAATGTAGGTAAGTATTTTAATTCATTGATGAAATATTACAGATGTTGAAGTATGTAGAGAATAAATAAATAACGCTGCACACCCATAAGTCCCCAACTCCCCACACTAGGATTCATGAGTGCCATGAATAACACACAGAAACAAGGAACACACACAGCACACACTCAGACCGAGATAAGATTTAACCTCATCACTCAAGGTTCCGCGTCGCGGGGAATCGAATTCAGAACAATCTGGCATGATAAAACTTACATGATATTAATTTAATATGTGCAGTAATCCCACCGTCCGCGTCCCCTCGTTAGTTTTGAAAAAAGTGGGCAACAAACAAACAGGCACGAAAATCCTTTTAGTTTCGTTTATTCGTAGGCTGTACGGAATATAAGTTATTTATATACTAGTTATACCCAATAAGTCATTACCGATTACTAGGCCGGTTGGTTGTAATACATATTTCAGGAGATACACGACAGGTGAAATCCTGCACAATTAACTAATGCATCCATATATCAATTTACTGGTTGGCAATAAAACAATAACTGTGCATTAGCAAATTGGAAAATTACCTGACGTCTCGGCCAATGCAGACGGAACTGGTTTTGCGTGAGTCAGCGATGCTCAACCTTATTCTATCACTGCAACGCCCGTAGCTCTATGTCCGTCCTCACGTTGCTTGATGAAACTTTTTTTAATTTCCAATTAATTAATGCTTAGACGGGATTCTTTAAATTGACGTAATTTTTATTTTGGTCAACCGATTTAAATAATATCAATGTTACTCCAAGCTTACCGAACAA
This sequence comes from Ochlodes sylvanus, assembly GCA_905404295.2. Classification (NCBI taxonomy): domain Eukaryota; kingdom Metazoa; phylum Arthropoda; class Insecta; order Lepidoptera; family Hesperiidae; genus Ochlodes; species Ochlodes sylvanus. Next base: position 3,658,533 of record FR990138.1, on the reverse strand, counting down.
ACTTGCTAAAAATAAATCATTTTTCATTTTCATACAGTAGTAAAAACGAAATCCAAATCGATTAATAACTTAGGTAATACTAAAGATTAGCGGAATCAAACTCACATTCAACAGACAATCTATAGAATTGTTATATGCATACATGAGCGATTTTCATCATATTTCTTAAAGCGTATATCCTCTTGAGAAAAATCATAGGGATACTTAGGAAACTTAAAGCGAAATCGGTTTGCTAGTTGCAAATACAGAAGGAATCAAATAACAAAGGGCGCAATCAAAGCAAAGTTTGAATATCACTAGCAGAATAGTGATTCATATTGATTCGGCCAACGGTCGGCCGTGTTAGCTGAGCCCACGCGTTTTGCGTCTCATATTACTGAGGCTAAAGATGATTTGTCTCATCAACTAGTCAAACACTGTTTGGCTCCAACTATCCATCAATATGTTTTGCTGTTAGCTGTTGATTGAGCAGGTGGAAGTAAATAAATAAATGTAATTTTTGGAACTAAATGTTATTTTTGTATGACGTAAAAAAGGTGTGATCCTCATCTAAATCCAACTACTTAATCCAATTATTCAATTAAAGACTACAGTACACCCAACTAATTAACGGCCTGATCCGTTCTGTTGAAGGTCAAAATGTTATGAAATAGAAATCTTCTGTTCGATTATAATGTGAGTATCTTTGTCAATTTTTAAGGACTTCTTCTAAGGTGGTCCGCTTTACCATCCAATACTACGTCGCTACTTGTCAACAGATGAGATTATAATCGAGCATTAACTTACAATAAGTGAATCCCGATGGTGCTTGTGCATTGTGAAAGGAATATGTAGGTACATTTATCTGAAAAACTACACAACTACGAGTATGATAGGGAACTTTCTATCAGTCGTGTGTGACTTGTCGTAATTATAATCCTCTGGTATACGGCAGTGGATACCATAGTTATCAACACGTAACAAAACGTATGCGGAAGATACATACATCTGTGTACATCGTATACACAGCGGCTCGTCCAATATACACCTTTGAAATGGAGATTCTTTAGAATGGTTGCTGTCAAAGGAAAACGCAGCTCTACGTTAGTAGTAAGGTCAGCGAATTAAGAATTTATACGGGCAATACAAGAAGAGTCAAATATCTATGCAAATGGTATGAAGAGTAGACGTTATATCATAAAGACGATGAAGACAAAAATATTGTGCTTTATTTTCAAATGGTACTTATTTCCTTGAACTTGTCTGTTATGCTGAATTGGCACCCTCGAAGATAAAATTGCTAGATTATTTATAGATTGGCCGGTCCGGCGTTATCCAGGGGCACATGTCTGCTGCTATTTTTTAAATGTTTCTATTGCGTCGTGTCATAATAGTACCTACCTATAACACAAACAGGGCCCCTGCTTCCGAACTTTGACAGTAGCGCCGCCTGTCAAATCTTATTACAGCTATGAACCATTGTCTTGGTTAATCGGTTAGAACCATTCAAAAGTTACACGTTTACTAGGCCACGTACATGTAGGCCTATAAACGATTATATTATATGTACAGAGCTATATGTAGTTTCCGTACAACATTACAGGACAATCCGGATATCATATATCACCGAGTGCAATGTAACTGTCTTGACCTACTAACTCCCCTCGTGCCCGGTTCATATCGACTAGAACAACACAGAGAAAAACAAAGGGCAATTGCACGTGTTCAAGACACGTTAGATTTAATGAATGAACGTTAGATTATCTATAGAAACTTACCGTCGTAAAGAACAATCCGACAACAAATTATGTACCGGATCAAAATAATAGCGGTATTGTATACGGTTTTTAGGGTTTAAAATCTTTAGTTCTCGTTATTTACCTTATATGTACAGTTTAAAAACTTTATGTATGTACGGGCAAAACCTAAGTTTTCTCCATTTTCCTCTATCTCTGGCCAAATCCACAATGGCTCCAAATTCATTTCCATGATAATTCCTGTTTTCCTCTGTGTTTCACGGGGATTCCTCTGGATATGTTTTTGACAGCTCTATTCTACTTACTTTAAATTTATCGTCCCCCTCACTGCATTTGAGATATGGACAATGGAAATCTCGACCCTAGGCGTATGTCGACGATTCAAAATCAATTAAACGAATCGATGAGCCGTAACTTGAGAATGTTGAACTTTCACTGCGAAATATCTCTTCATCTATTCTTTAATTTCAGTTATACCAATTCAGCAACAAGTTCCTAATGTGTATTTACTACTGTAGCTTTCTTTGTTAGAGAAGTCTTCGAACTTGGGATATCTCGTAAGTGGATTTGGGGCAATCCTTGAATAAAATTAATCCTGTTAAAGGGATACGACATTGGTATTGACGCGGGGCGACTAGCTCGACCTAGATACTCCCGGTGCACACGAACTAACACCTACGAAAGAACTCACTTAAATAATTACATTTGTAAAACTAGTTTGATGACAAAATGGTATAGATGCTAAATTAAAATATTCATCGTTTGCTACGTTGCACTAAGCAAAATTAATGTTATTTGTGGCTGTTGAGGCTTTATTTGATGCCTCTAGAGACCGCTCTACGGTCGGATTTCGACTGTAATTCATTTTTTGAAAGAGTTACTTCACTTTGACACTGATTAATGTTTTATTTTCTTTACTTACCTAAGTCTTTTTGTAACACATGTTATACATTAATAGTTTCTGCCCTTCTACTCCATCTAAACTTTAACTATGCCAAATGTCATACTCCTAGGTACATACGTGCATTATTCTTAAAATGGGATACAAAATTTTACTATTCTTTCTACTCTTCTTCTTGTATACTGCATTCGTGGACTACATACATTTATTTTAGAGATGTTTAAAAAAACAAAAGACCGATAGAGAATGCCACCAAACTTTAAGGCCGTTCACTCCCATTTTTATGTTAATATCTTACTTCAACGTCCAGGGTTGGACCATTTGCATTGCATAAGAATTGCATAAGAAAAAAAGCAAAAGTATTTTCAGTAAATTCTGAAGAAAGTGGAATAAAGCTAATCAGCTCAAGTAACGTGATATGAGGTAGCATTAGTATTTCGGTGACGTTGCCCTCAGCTAGTGCCGCTCGATATGCATCGGGAGGGCAGTTTCTGGGGCAAGCGACGATGCACGTGTTTCAACTTTCATTGCAACCCACAAACAAAATGAAAAAGAGCTCTGTTTATCATTGATGTACCTAAATACTGGGATACCTACCCCCTTATCATACTTTAGACGCACGAAAATATGTCATCTGTGGACAGACCCGACAGACTGAGCTTACTCAGCTATCATTCGAATCATATCGAAGCCGAATTTCGACTTCTGACCTTTAATTATTATTTATTTAATTGATACTTTAAGCTCTAACATACAATTTTGTATATTAGAGGGAGTAATTTAGAATATATTATTAATAATTCATGTCATGAATTCAAAATGCCCATGATGCGAAAGTATGATCTGTCATTATCAAACAACCACTCAAAAATATGTAGTTATCTCTGATAAACGACTACATTTCTTGATTACCATCGCCTGCGGCATATATGATAGTATTCGTGATAATAACTGTATTGTAACGATAAAAACGAGTAATGGCTATTGACATTAACATAATCAATTAGAAGACCGCTAGGGACTATTCAGTTTAATTAATGAACATTCCTAGTTGTTCATAAGGTTTTACTTTCCGTATCAATTTATGTTTTATGGGTCATTTTAATATAGCTAGAATGATACAATCTGCCTGCGGCTATAGGTACCTTAACTTACCTGTTTATACAATTGTTTGGTGCAAACAAGTGTTTAGGTTTAAAGGGTATTAGTGTCTACTCTCCTCTAATACCTCTAAAACCGTTTTTTGTCCGTGCCACCTCGCCCGTAGTTCAACTAATACCAAGGACAATTTCTTATTGCCCGTGTTTCTATCAGTTGTATCGCGAATAAGCCACATTGCCTATAGTTCTACTAAAATTCTAAGGCAAAATAAGTGCCTGTCGTATAACGTGGTTGGACCCTGAGCAACAAACAGTAACACGTTCGTCTAGAAATTTAACACAAAAGAATAACACACATAATAATATGCGTGTCAGTTGGATAGTACTATTAAGTACTAGTAACTGACACCATTACGTCGTCCAATGCACAGCGGGTAACTATGCAGCAGGATGCAGTATTAACAAACGAGGACGGCATGGCCTGGGCTCAAGGATTAAAGGAACAACTTACAGTTTGACAATCCTTATATTAAAACAAAATTGTTGACAAAGGAAGATAGCCTGGGCTCTTTCATAAACAATACCAACCTATTGATCGAAGCTTGTGGTCTCAAAGATAAGGAACATCTTACAGTTTGAAAATTCTTAAATAAAAACTTTATTTTATCCTGTTACAAAAATATAGGTAGGTACATTACCATTCATGATTATCACATACATACATAATTGGCTAACTAGGTCTAGACCAGATGATTCAATATTTAATTATGTCAATTGTATCAATGCCAATTTCATCTATTTTGCCAACTAATTGGTAGGTGCAGCGTTTATCGTAATAACAGGTTGAGTGAATCGTTCTACCGACTATCGAGGTGGTTACATCAATTAATACAGCGTAGCTACCTCGTCCAATGTAGAATGTGACTTCGGATATCATAATTTAGCTGGACACAGGTACCTACCTATAATTATTAGAGTTTTAAGACTTCATAATCGCATAAAAAAAGCGCACCGTAAATATAAATAAATGATCATGCATTCACTTCTCAGCAACGATTAGTTGTAAATTAAAACACGATATCATACATTTATTTGTAAAGTAAATTTATTTTCGGCTGGTAATTTTATTGTGCTTAAAACTCTTTGTTCGACGGTCGACAGTCACTGCTTAAAAAGGCAATAAGTACTTATTGATATTGAGACACTTTTATTAGAAAAGAAATTGGCGATGAAGTCACTTTAGACACGGAAATTCGTTTGCAGTTTGCGGAGCTATAATTAATGAACTTACCTCTAACCGTAGGATTTATCAATGCGGTTCCTCAGGTCTAGTAATTTGATGGAGAGCTTTAACAATTTTACTTTGCTTGTCTTAAAACTTAGTTATAGTTGCTGCGAATTTGAGCGTTGAATGTATAAAATGTTTAGAGTTTTTTTGCGGCAGCAATACCTAGTTAGGTAGGTACGTACAGCTATGCTAGCGGAAGACGTTCGAAGCTCCAAAAATTTTGGGATCGGAAGAAGACCTCGAAGATCTCGTTTGGAGGTGACCAGACCTATGGCAATCTCGCAGTCGCTAGCGGTCGGGGTTTCGGTCAATATTCAAAGATAATCTTGGGTATCTTGATACGACGGTAGGTTAGCGCGACCAGCTGCAGCAGCGAAGATGTAAATAATTATGGTGAAATTCACAAATTGGGTTTGGCTTATATACAATGATTTCCGTAAACAGTAGTTCAACAGAATCATGGTGCTGGTGGAAATTGATCTACTTCTAACTGAAGACCCTGTATAGCGTAGGTCTGGTATAAATTAAAGGCAGAAAGTTGCCTCTGTTGTCTACGAACACGACTAATATAAAGATCTGGAATTATTGTTGTGATTACGGATTACCTAACAATTACTCAGTATACACAGTCGTGGGCCACGTTTTGTTATGAGAACAAAAGTAAACACGACACGTCATTTTAAATAACACGCAAAATACCAACATTTTATACTGCGTCTTAGTTACACGACAATTCGTTGAAGCTACGGGCTGCCGCATCGCAAATTACCAATTGTCTGTCCGCTTCAAAACAAGCAGTGTTTACTGATAAAAACAACTTATTATATTATTGCTGCGGAAGTTTCCTAACACTAAAATTCCTACTACCCCAGGCACGTGAAACGAAAACTAACTATATAGTTTCAATATTGAAAAGCATTTTGTTTTCAACGTGCAATGAAATATTGTAATGTAGTCTTACATTAACTGTGTATTACCTACTCTTTGGTAGAGTGCCTCCAGCGCTAATTGTTTGCTTCCCAAGCTGAGCAGATCCTATGTAGGGAGTGAGGCGAGAAAAATTGTTCACTGGCAGGTCTTTATATCAAGAGAGTTTTATTATGAACTGTTTAGGTACTAATTTTTATGTAAATATCTGATAAACCAGCAGACCAACTACTTGACAGGAGGTAAGTGGTCAACACCGACCGTAGACATCGGTAACTACAAGTATTTGTTGTTAGGGAGTATATTTTTAATAAATAATGCATGAAAATACATTAAATTGATAAATATATCAGTAGGATCATCAGATAAACACACATGTTAGTTCCTCTATGCACACTAACATGCCTTTGACATGACATGACGTTTGAAATGTTTACGCTCATTGTGCGTAAAGTATCCGTTTCATAACAGGTAATCACGGTCGAATTTCGAGCGCAGAGCAGGTAGCTAGTATTAAATTAATATGTCAAGAATACAATGGTCCTATATCTATGTATTTATGCTTAGTGGATTTTATGAATACATAGTTACAACGTACATACATAATTGGCAGGTATAGGTACATCAATTTAACGATTTGACACTTCGCGTGTAGCCATTGGCCATGTAGGATGTAGGGGAGTCGATATCGCAATTAATGATTCAGAACGGTCCCGTTACAGAGCGGAACCGTGCGAACGGATTAGGCTTTTTAATAATAACTTCTCTCTTCTCTATGATCATCACTCCACACCTCGCCTCACCAACTCACTACACCTCACCTCGCCTCACCACACCTCGTTGCTTAACTTCCTGCTGATCCTGCCCCTCGCTGTTGTTTTAATAGAGGTATAAAAAATTCTTCCGTTACAATTGTTTTACCCCTATATTCGATAATAATAATAATTACTTTATTCGCTTTGTACAAATAATAGTAGGTACCCAAATATCCAATAAAGTAGGTACTTAATTTAATTGTACCTAATAATTGTGTTAAACATTACAGAATAAAATATCGGAGACTTCTTCGTCAGATTTTCGAAAAGTACCAAGTAGGTACCTACGCCAATTCGATGTTGGCTAGCGCGTCAGGTCCCACAATCTCTTAATCAAGTTCCAAGATTCTAAAATTGGAATTATCGTTCCAGTTTCTTCAGTATGGAATTTTGGTTGTCATTTTAATTTGAAATTAAAATTATTAGCTTCCTAATTAACTTCTAACTCCTATCAATGTCCAAGATATTGTAGATAATCTAAATAGGAATGACAGGATGCAAAGTAGCGACAACAAAAATGCGGTAATTTTAAATTCCATAGGTCAGATGTTCGAGTAGCGGTAGCGGTAGGCAGTACGTGCGAATACTCGTGGTCTCTGTCGTCTCGTGCACCAAGGCTTCCGCGTTCCTCTTTCGGATAAAACCAGTGCGCAGAAGGTTAACTCTAAGTAGGTACTTGTAATTAATTGGAAACGTGTAACAAAGAAATCAGAAAATTTTATTATATCTATATAGATGACGCGGGCTCATTGCTGGGTTACAAAGTGACAAAGTCTCATTGAAAATACAAAGGTTTTACCTATGCAGTGTTATTAAACAAAGAGACTGTACAATGTTTTTACAGGCATACTTTTTGATGCTTACGAATTGGTTTTGTTTGCACATAATAAAATGCCATGACATGTCGTTTGTTGTGACATGACAAGACATGTGCTATAGTGTTATAGGTATATGACCGTAAAAGCCTGTCTTATGGCAAAATTTACATAGATTCTTACAAGTTTCTCAAACGTTGTCTTGTAAATAAATCTTCCTTGTCTAAAAATAAATTAAAAACCAGTAAAATTACATGGCTCATTTGCTTTTATCACGATACTTTGGTCTCCATTTATCGATGTTATCTTAAGTAGTAAGTACTAGGTATCACTAATAACGCGCAAGACTAAAAGTAAGATTGTTTTTATAGTGATGTAAGCAATATAAAATATATCTCTGAAGGTTGTTGACTAAAAATACAACTGCAATAATGAACTGTTGCAAAAAGTAGAATAAATACTTACCAGGAACTAGGTATTCTCGCGGACTACTCACGGACGCCGTAAATGGAAACTGGCCCTCGAGAGACCTTGTGGCGGAGAGCCCATTGAATGTCTGGTCTACTTTTTACTGAATGCATTTTTGGGCCCTCTAGTTATTTTAAGAAGCTGAGTCGTGACTGCTTAATTCAGCAACAAGGAATGAGGAAAGTGAAGAGGGTTCTTGGAATTTAAGTACTGATGCAGAATCATCTTGTTTTTGTCCCTCAAATCTAGAATTTAACGCTTAGTGGAGTGTCTAGTGACATAAAAATGGCAAAACCTCGGAATCCGGGGCCAGTCAATGAATGTGTCAGTCATGTGTTTTAAGGAAGTTGTTCCCTAGAGATACATAGGCAGCTTATTATTTACGACAAGATATTTAAAGAGATGATATTTGACTGAACGATCTATTATTTTTATTTATTAAGCATAGCCTTTGAAATCACAATTGAATTCAATAAGTGGGAAGAGTTTTAGTGCGTAAATTCTTAAGTTTTTCATTTGATTTGATTCTAAACCTCGGACCATACCTTGCCAAGATCAATTCAGGTTGGCCTTAGCAACTGTCAAAACTGACACTTTTACTTATTATAGCTATTATAGCTAATTATAGCTACTAACTTACTTTGTAAGAAAATGTCCGTAAGTAGTTTTAATGTTCCAGACTCACATTCACATTATGATTTTAAAGTTTTATCCCAGCAATATTACACCCAATCGTGGGCACGACGAGTCTGTTTTGGCAGTCTTCTTACATTCACATCGTAAGCGTAAGTTTCATGGATTGTTTATTAAAGATACTGATTTTGATTCCAGGGCTGGCCGTTATGGGAGCGCTTCGAGTCGACGGAGCACGAAAGGCGGCTTTTGCTGGTAGCGAGACTCCCGCACGTGCGGACGCTGAATGGTGGGGGCGCAGTCCCCGTGGAGGAGCGCGATGCGGCTGAGCGCGCTTTCATCAGATACTACATGGAGAAACCGGAGTCCGACCGGCCTGACAGGTGAGGTTAAAACACAGAGCTGGTTGACTTTAGTTATTGGCACGTTAGCTAAACGTTAGCTAATTAGACCATTTCTACCTATTTAGACCTATGCATTGTCAGCCAAAAGATTGAGTCATCATTCAGTCAGTCCAGTAAATGTATGAAACCAAATTTTGCAAAAATATAAGTCTTTTGGTTCGTATCTGTCATAATAATAATTATGATCTCCGTATTTATCGATGCGCGTACTAATGACTTATACAATTTTAATAATTCTATCTACATAAATTATGTTCATTGTTAAATGTAATTGGACGATATCAAAAATCTCAACTGTATTCATGTGTTATACGAGTTATTATATCAAAATCGCCTTGAAATTAACTGCATTTTCAATAAACTGGCAGATATAACAACATGATTAGAAGACCTTGCGAATAAGGAATATATACAGTGGGCGGAGTATTCTCGCTAAAACAGATTTGACCCAAATTTCTAGATTAAACCGACTAGTAATCAGACAATCAATGTTGCATCCAACGTTAGTGGGTGGTCGCACACTCGGACGCGATCTCACTTCTTATGTGTTATGCAATTCGATTCGCACATCGCATACAAATACCGATAATGTAGGTCTTGACAGAATATATTGTGGCAAACCGTTTTAAAATGTCATCTATCATTGGCAAGCAATGCGATTTGTAGAAATGTTAATTTGAACGGAACTCAGAATACATGAGCTTATATCGTGATTTTGTTTTAGTTTTACATATAATTTGGTATCTTAGCTACACGTGATAAAATAAACTAATAAAATTGGCCCCATATCAGCCTAATATGTATGTTTATCGCTAAAATATCGCCTAACCTAATAACTCTACCTAACTCAATTTAGGCAAGACTTTTAATAACATAGATAGACCTAATCTTACCCGTGCTAAAAGGAGACATAATACGAATATTTCTTGAGCTAGCCATACACGCTACGGTGTACCAGACGGGAGTGCCTGTACAGTGTACAGCTATACTTATCGGGTAAACTTGAGCCACGTAGGGTACTTACATATGTATCTATATGCACACAGCACAGTAGTGCAACATACACCGTTAATTTTACCTGTACAGTTCAACTGTACATGTACACCTGTCAGGTACACCCAGCTTTATGTTATGTTGGATACAGGTACTGGGAGTTGGTGGGCGTCCACGGCAAGCTGGACCCGTTGGTGTCGGTGGACCTTCGGCCGGAGAAGCGCGTCCAGATCACCTTCACCTGTGGCGACACCAGCGAGGTGCGCACCGTTGATGTTTACAGGTAGATATTGAATATTAAACGCACTACTCTATTATTACACACCTTAACAATACAATAACACTTTTCACACCAATAAGAAACAGCAACTATGTAGAACAATATTCACAAAAATATTATTGATAGGTGATAGATAACATGATTTACGATTTTTTTAATTACGTTATGCATTCGTTAAATTCATTTTACATAATTTATCATCGATCGATAGACAAATATCAAACAACGTCGTATTGGTTTAGAGGTTGCATCATTTTATAACGTTTTCGATTGAAATATGAAGTTTGATTGGTCCTTCGAGCTTCGAAAATGGCAAGAGCATCCTACAATGTGAAAGAATTGTAAAGGTAAAATTTATGGGTTATTATCTTTTGGTGTTACACTCCATACAATTGTCCTGATTAAATTGGCTTCCATTGATGTTATGTTTCAGGACCGTATCAGATTTGAAAAGTCGCCTGGAGCGGCTAGCCGGCTTCCCCGCGGCTAAGATGAGGCTCTTCTATGTCGACCAGGAGCTCAGAGACACCCAGGTGAATATTACTCTGCTACTAAGTAGTTTAATCAAATAGTTCTCTACTCTACTACAGTTTAATATGTATAGCTGCTATCGTACCTAATCCGAAACGAAGGTATTACGTGAATCGTTTATTATCACGCTAGACCAAATACATATATAGAAGTGGCGTATTTGAAGATCATATAGCGTTGTAGTGCATTATTTGGACAGCTGCTAGCCAAGGTAAACCATTGGTCTATGGTCAGAGCACACCAAGGATGCGTACAGAATATCTAATTGACTCTCAAAAATCTTCCGATTTAATCGCAATAAATATACCAAGATGCACATTAAACCAAGATAAACGTGCACACTGTACATAATTTTATTGATAATAAAAATTAATAATTTTCTTTGAATAGAAATAGGGCTGTCCGAAGCAAATTTCGTTTTGCGAGAATTGACAGAACTCATCCCCCTACGACGTACCTTCAGTACAAATATTTTATGACAGTTAAAGAAAAACCAATGTGTCAGTACCCTCGCCCACATTTTTTGCATGTGCACAGACATTAAACATTTAAATTAACGTTAAAATTTATTTCTGGAGTCTTTTCAGGGACCGGAGGAGATGAAGTACCCTACGAAACAATTATACTCCTACAACATCAGATCCGGAGACGAAATCATCATAGACTCTAAGCTGAAGCACTCCATATCCGCGAATTCTACCGCGTGAGGTCGCCCTTGTCGATGGTTACCCAGCGGAAGTGTCACAACCATAGAGATATAGTACTAGAGTAGAGGAGACATACGGCTGCCTGTAAACGGAAACATCCGACGGTTGGAAGGAGAGAGACGATCTATTTGTCTCTCTATTAACGTCTAGATATTATTCTAGATATAATCACAATAAGGAATCGTCGAATCGAGGAATAGGTTACCGAGGCTTCCCTGCTCTGTTATAATATCTGTATGGCCATTGGCCACGACACCCAAACAAATATATAATTAAATTAATTTCTAACAAGTTATTGGCAAATCATGTGTTATTCGAATTGATATCCATTATTATATGACCAAATTGAAATGCCATTTGAAATGTAACAAAATAATATTTTTACGATTAAGAGTAGCGAGTGCTACAATTTGAATTGACGTAAGTTTTATTAACCGTACCTACGTTGTACCTACTAACAAGTCCGTTTGGACTGAGGGACCTCAATCCTTGTTTTCGCTAACAATTTCAACTTTAACCTTAACCTTGACCCACATTATATAAACTAAATTCAACAATAAAAACCATATGTTATTTATAAAGGCGAGAATCGACTTACTTGTAGTAGGTGTGTTTAGAATTGTAATGTAGTACATTTAAATTATTTGTATACTTCCTCTATTTCAAGATATTTTAATTTGGAATGAAATAACACAACATTTGAGTTAAGTATATTAATGAAAAAAGCAAAATTTAATTGTATCCGAAATAGACCCTCATTCGGACGCCTAATATTGATGTGATGAATTTTTAGTTGACCTAATAATTATTATTTTTTTATTCTTAATGGAATGTTTACTCACTCATTCCTCTATCACAAAATATTTTAGACGTAGAAGTGGTTTTATTGAATTTTTAAAAAATAGTATAAACTTGAATGGTTGTCACAAAGCATTTAGTTTTTAAGTTTTTCCGCAAGCTGAAAGCTTGTCTATAAAATATGTTAAGTTCTTTTCACAGATGCACAACACATTGTTTTTCTGCAAGAACTGAGTTTCGAACACTTAAATGATGGCTGATTAATTTACAATTTCAGCTGTTTAACATAATTGGATGTTTTATTTGCAATAAGCAACTGTGATAATTAAATATAGTTAAATGAATTAAACTAAATCAAAGAATGAACTACTTATCAAGACCGTAATGTGATTATTGCAATCTATTATTTTTTTACACAAGTCTGGGTGGATAAGTAAGTGTATTAAGTAACTACATACATATAAAACAATTGCATTAACCATTAGATGTTGTATGTGCTTATTAATTTAACAAGTAAAGTGATATTATTAACTGCCATTTTACTAAATATGGGTACCGTTCGTTTTATCAATCAGAATATTAAATGTATATACTTTCATTATACATAATTATGAAAATTTTGGCGAAATGCTAATACATCATTTTATATTCTCCACAGTGCAGAATCATCTTTTCTGATTGTTAGATTTAATAATTTTATTTGCCCTAGCAATTGTTTTCATACTAAATACCTATGTAAAGGTAGATTCAGTTAGTGTTGCCATATATAAATAAATAGAAGAGCATGTATTGCCTTTCTCACTTGATAAAATTGTAAAACTTGAGATTTTTATGCAAGAAACATATAATTAATTTGTCCCACTAAAGTGAAAAAGGTGACTGAATATGTTAAAGATGGCAGTTTCATATTGAAATACTAATGAGAAGCCGAAACTGTTGTACTCCAACATTACCTGTTTTGTTTGTAGTTTGAATAGATCCAATTTAAAATACATAATACGAAATTTTATCACTTGTTTTATTTCACAAAAAGTTTATCAATAAGGTTAGGCTATAAAGATATATTTTTGTTTGTATTATTGACTTGAAATTTTCAAAAGGTTGTTTATATCAAATTAAATTGATCAAATTATTTAGAAAGAAGGTACAATTTAACATAACTCTTAAAAATGTGGATTATGTAGGACAATTCAGACAAATGTAATTTTTATGTTCTGCAGAATAAATTACAAGGAGGGTCCAAATTAAATTCAGGAAACAAGTTGCAAAACTCACTAATTTCTGTTAAGCATCTAATCTGAAGTATATAACTGTTTCCCATAAACTGCCACCATAGCATTCTGTACTCGCTCCAACACATAATCATATACTTCTATCCACATCACATTATTTATTTCTCTAGTTCTACGCCTTAAAAAATTTAATAAAATATACAGTTTGTCTATATTTCTATTTACCACCATTTCTTGCATGTAATCTGTTACCAGAGCCACATCACAATGTTTTGGTACCTGACCGCTATCTAACCATGCCATTAACAATTCTCTTACCTTCTCCCAGGGTAAATTCAAAAGTCCTCTTGATTGATCATTTTCAGACTTAGGTTGAACTGAAGTATCTTGTTTAATTTGCACTGTTAGTTGTGCATCTTCATGTATCTTGAAATCCCCTTGAAGATTTGTGTTTATAATTTCTTCTTTTTTCACAACTGATCCTGAATCTGGCCCAAATAGAAATCGATTTATCAAGTTTTTGGAAGTGTTTTGTATTTTACTGCTTTTGGGTGGTCTTCCACGTTTTTTACCTAAAGGTGAGTTCGCTGGTTTAATTATAGGAGACTTCTTTTTAGGTGACCTGTAAAACTTAGTTTTTGTTGGGGTATCACTCTTTAATTTTGTTGTAAGAATAATCTTATCATCGACCAATGCAGATTCAGCAAGAGGCTTTTGTGTAGTCCCTAATTTTCTCTCGGCTTTAACAGTTTTGTTATCAGATAAAAATTTTGTGAGTGCACCTTTCATAGGTTTAGTGTTTAATTGCTCTAACTTTGTTACCTGGATTCCTATGCCCCTCATCTCCTTGGGATCTATATTTTGTTTTTTACAAAGAGATATAACTTCCTTAGATATTACATTACTGTCATTAGTTGCATAAGTCAAATTTGTTGACTTATTTACAGTATTACAAAATCCATGTCCCATAAATTTTGCTGTTTCTACAGGTGCCTCCTCAGCCCTTATCATGAGTTTTAAAGTTATACATTTTCCCATAACTTTGAATTGATGCATCCTAGACTCTACTTCAACTGATAATTGTTTTAAAAATTCTATACACTGATCATTATTCTCAAATCTAATACCATAGTTAACTTCCGCTGATACTGACTTTCTGATAGTCTGAAATGTCAGTGGATTTAAATCTCTCCCACGACATTGATCAAAAAGTTGTGCACCTGTTTTATTGCCCAAATATTGTTTCAAAGATGCCAAAGTCAGACTTTGCAAAGAACCACAGGTTTGGTGACCTAGTGATTCTAGTTTTTGTGATATCTGTCTACCAACACCAGGCAAATCTCTCAGCTTAATGTCAAACATAAAGTCTTCAACAAGATCTTCAGTAAGAAAAAATTGTCCATCTGGCTTGGCTTTTTTTGTAGCCAGTCTTGCTTGTAACCGGTTACCACCAAAGCCTGTTGAGCAAGGACAACCTGTTTTATGTTTAATTTCATTTCTGAGTAAAGTGGCAAAATCTTCAGCACTAAGACCTAAATCATTAAGTAGTTCTGTGCAATCAACATACATCTCATCACAGGAAACTGCTTCAATATCTAAGGTGTATTGTGCTATTGTATTATACAAAGTATATGCTACTTCTTTATAGCCTTCAAAATCATAAGGTATAGTCTGCAAGTCAGGGCATAATCTTAAAGCTGCACCCATAAACATACCATTTTGTATACCTTTAGCTCGAGCTTCATATGAACATGAGGCTATTTCACTCATAGAGCAATATTTGTCATCCTCATCAGTAATATTATCAACCCTTGATTCTATCTGATAAACATCTACTTCGTCATTGTTTGGCCCAGTAGCTTTGGCAAGCTTACTGGCATGCTTTTGCTTGTACAAATTAAATTCTGTTTGTCTATCCACACCAGGTCTCTTAGTGCGAGGCTGTCCCCCCTTGGAATGTGTTACAGCAACGGGCTTTCCTCTAAGATCTGGTCTGTTACGTAAGCCAACTGATACAAAAAAAGAATCCATATCAATATGCATGATGGTTTTCCCTCTTTCGAATGTCAATTTAGCACTATGACCCATATTTAAACCCAAAGCTTTATCTTTTAGATCTTCATGTGCTGGAAAGTGGAAATTACTTGCTTCCCTTAATTCATTTACATATTGTTTGAAACAAGCGGCAAGTTGTGAAATATGATGTAACCTTGAGTTATTGTAAAATTCAGAAATAAAGTTTGGGTCAGCTGCAGTCTTCGTATGATGTGCAATTTGCTTAACATCACTACAATTTGATTTTTCATTTATATTAGTAAATTCTTTACAATTATTCTCATTTAAGTGTCCTTCATAATTGTTATTTGGGGTACATTTCTTGTCAACTAACAATTCTTTATCAATATCGGATATTTCACTTTTTGAGCATAAAACATCTTTCTTCATTCTTTCATCCTTTGTTACTTTAGTTGTATTAACTAAATGAGTTTTAGAAGTGGAATTAAAATTTAATCTTGGCTGAGTTCTAGAGTTTCTATATAACAAAAAATCTCTATAATCAAGTAAGCAATTGGACTTAATACTTTCTGTTATCCATTCTGGCCTAACTACCTTAACTAAAGACATGTTCTTGACTTTGGTGTCTGGTAAATTAGAAGCTATTATGAAATCTTCCCTTCTTTGATAGGTGTGATACACTCCACCATGCCTTGACATTAATGCCTTTAACTCATCAGCAGAAGGTATTGTAAATCCGTTAACATATATACTAATACCATTAAATATATTACTTAATTTTTGTTCATCCTTTCGAGAGAACTGCTCTTCTAACTTGGCAATTTTAGCTTGCATATACCCACCCCAGGCTTCAAATCCGTTATCAGGAAAATTTTCGTCTCTTCTCCGCATTTTGAAAATATCAAATGACAAAAAATAATTACCCTAAGTATAATCAATAAAAATTATTGTATTATTTTCAGCAATACATTAATGGTATATTTTCCCGCCGCAGCCGCACTCAGCATCAGCAATACTCACTCACATAGTCACCACTCACAATTCACATAGTCAGTCATTTGACCATTTGTCATTGTCAATGTCAATAGAAAATTAGAAATCGAATTGACTTAGAGGAGACCCGCCAACTATAACTACAAATTACAATCATAGAATCTAATCTAACCATTGACCTATATAATTGGGACACGACATATTGTTCTTTTAGTACTACAAATGCTACTGTCAAATGACGCCGAAAATCCGCCATGTTTTGTGTCTAGATGACATTGTCAGTCAGTTCAGCCGAGTCAAATCAGCCATCTAAACCATACACAGGTACGCTATAAAAAAAATTAAAATATTGGTTATTGTTAATGTTGCCGGGAAAATAAATGAAAATTTACATTAGAATTAGCAAGGTCATGAGTAGTTGATGTCATGACTTATAGGTCAGTCAGCAATAAAAGCCGCCATGTTTTGTGTCCAGATGACATTACAGTGGCGCGCATTTTTTGTTGACATGTCACTTCCATAGGTTTCATATTTCTATGAATCTAACCGACATTAGATTAAGTCAAATTTGCTATTTGTCAATGTCAACATGACACTTCATGTCAGGTTGTAAGAGGTGGCACAGGCACACAGTATAACTTATAACCATAGATGCAATCAAATATCGTACAGTATCTTTAATTTTCTACGTATTTTCTATGATCTCTATGTAATCTGTGAATAAATAAACGGTTTATTTTATTTACGTTATTCGAATTCATTTGAATGAAAGTATCGAAGTCTTTAATTTATAAATTATTTTTTGAATCGAAAAGTAAGAAATCAAATTGTGTAGAAAAAATATACACATAATATGTCTTTAGTGGAGGAAGATGTCAATATAGCCTCTTGGGTTGGACCAACATCTTTTCAAAATACGTTATCCATTGCGGTCCTTTCTCCAAATGTAGACATTATCGAAAACATATCAGAAAAAATTATAGAAGTTCACACTAAAGGCAACTACAGATGGAAATTGGTGGTGCTGCGATCATACAGTCTGGATGAAATAGTAAGAATGTCATATGTAACGGGCAAAATGTCTATCGACTTCGTTGTACTTGGTATGGACACAAGTAGATTATTTTGTATTGAGTGGGCGAAGAAGGCTCTCGAACAAGTGCATCCAGACCTGAGGTTTCGCAGGGTGGTGCTTGTGAACGCTAGCGGATTACCTGTGAATGCTATGGCCGTGACCGGTAGTGAAGTGATTGCATTTCAAACGGAAAGCAAGCTGGATATGTTGAGTGCAAATGTTTTCAGAGATGATGACGCTACATTTTTGGCAAGAAAATTGTTGAAGTATATTGAAGTGTCTATAGGCATACACACTGGTATCCCTAACTTAAATTTGTAATGTGTTATTGATGAATAAACCAGCATAATTTATGATGGGGAAGTAAATGAATAAGCAGTGCTCCTTGTGTTCAGGGACTGCCGTTGCCCTCATTTTATAGTATATTTGTTACAAAATTTTTTACCCGTGTTTTAGCTGTTTCTGAATTTCCTGAATCTGATAAAAATCCAGTAATTTCCTTGCCTAATTACCTCATTCTAACATTTTTTGCTTAGCAGTTTTTTCAACATCTTTATGAAGTTTCGTACATCAACCTTCTACCATATCCAGCTAACCGTGTCCATGCAAAA
Organism: Ochlodes sylvanus; assembly: GCA_905404295.2. Taxonomy (NCBI): domain Eukaryota; kingdom Metazoa; phylum Arthropoda; class Insecta; order Lepidoptera; family Hesperiidae; genus Ochlodes; species Ochlodes sylvanus. The sequence goes on along the minus strand of FR990138.1, from coordinate 3,640,210 downwards.
TGCTACCTTGCCTTAGCTCAGACTTTACGAAAACTTTTTCAGACTTATGAAAAAGTTTGCTTTGCAAAGACTGCGATTTGGTATTTTTATAGACATGTCACGCTGAGATTATGCTCAGCATAAGCTAAGACCGCTAATGTCATAATACCACAATTGGTTTCATTACATGCAATGCAATACACCTGCCAAGTTTTTTGTAAGTAAAGTCTGAGCTAAGGCTAAGTATTGTCTATAGATCTCAGCCTCAGTGTATTGTTAAGACTACCTGGCTGCAATACTGTAAAGTAGCCAAAGACTAATTGACATTTGTCTACTTATATTGTTTAAAATTTTTATTTTTGCAGTATTTTGTGACACAGTCTCAAAATCAACTAATGTATATACAAGTACAACAGCTCTCAACACTCAAACTAACTTAACTATGATAATGTATGTGTAATTGTTGTAAAAATATTTTATAATTGTGTACATAATTATGTTAATAAATAAAAATAAAGATGTGTAAATAAAATTTTACTTATTATTATTGTCATATTTATTACTGGAAACCCCTACTGTGCTGCAGTTCAGGAAACCTGGGGCCCAAGTTTGCATATTTATAAATGCTTCAATTAGACCCTTAGTAGCCACACTCAGAAATGGTTAAATGTGAAAACCACACTCATTTCGGTTAAGCCATTTCTGTGATTAGCATGTACAAACAGTTTTATTGCGAAATTTCTAAACAAATTGAATTACAATAAACACTGAAACTCATTACAATACATTAACATAAACATCATTTTATTTCATAAGTCAATGTTTTATTTCCAAAATGAGAGTGTCAACAAACTATAATATTATCTAGTACCCCCTTCACACTTACCAAAATTGTAACTGGTATGGCGTGGAAAGTGAGTTATATATATGCGACCAATGAAATAATACAACAAAATACACATTTTATGGATCATTTATTATACTTCAATTGTACTACAAAATAATAGGAAGTTTTCTACAGTTACAATTATTTATATATTACATAAATAATCAAACAATAACAGCAGTCCTCCTCAAGTTTGTAACCTTCTCACAATATTCAAATGTAGCAACACTATTGCTAATAAAAAACGAAAATAAATCTTGAATAACATACCAAAATGATTATAAAATTATCTTATTAGCTAATTGAAATACTGCTCGTTTATTATATTGTGTCGTAATTCTATAAATATTCATATATAATAAGCATAAAATCTACGAAACCATAAAAAGAGAAACCTATGTAAATCAACATTCAGAATGCCTTATAATATTTATTTAAAAATAATCTTAAGTAGTAACTAAATTGCTACATTTCCATTTGTCGCGCTGGTAGGTACATCCATTAACACTAAAATATAACTATAAATTGCTGAATCTATCATTAAAGTCACAAGAGTGACATGTTTAAAAATAAACGTATACAAAAATTTAAGATTAGGCAATATCACAACTAAACCGCCTGATCTGGACCAGGCCAAATAAATAATGTAGTGAGATAACATAATATATCCATGAAAACAATCACTTTAGGAGCTACACAGACATGTCCGACACAACTCCTGCAGTCGTGTTATGCGGCCTCTAAAGAAGAACTGATTAAATTCTTCTGCAATACCATTAAAATAATTAGATCTATTGAATTAGGATTGCATACAATTGTTGGAATGGTCTAAGAAGTGGATTCTTCAAAACAGGTGCTTACAACATCTTTTAAAATAAGTACAAGTAATGCACATGAATAAAGTTTGTACATAAAATACATTGGAAACTAACATAATATATAAAAACAAACAACCATGAACCATATTATTATATTAAATATTGATGAACAGCATTGCAGTATTTGTATACATTGAGTTATTTTTTAAGACGTATTAATCAATGTTTTGTTATAAAGTTGACTCTTCTTTCTATTTTTGTCATAACAAAACGGAAAATACTGTTAACAGCTCTGTAAGTGCAGATTCAGTAAAATGAGAGAATGTTTATGTTTTAATATTAAATTTCATAATATACATAAAAATATTTCAGTTTTAATAAACCTTTGAGGCAATGGTATTTTCTTGTGTTATATCTCTTTAAAAGTAAAATTAAATTTTCTCACTTAATCAATTTAAGTAATAGCAATAATTACATATTTTTAGAAACCAAATAAATAATAATATAGTCTATATTTATAAAAGGAATTTGTTATTTTCACAGATATCTTTTTTTTATCGTTTTTTGTTTTATAAGTTTTAGAGAATACTCAATATTCATACAAAATAAAAGGAACAGACATGAAAAATAATTATAGGTACTTACATCACATCAAATATGTTTAATACATCAAATATTGGTGTTTTCTTACAATAAAGCCATTAATAAATTCTCACATGAGGACTTAACACAAGGAGAAAAATGTTGTGCAAATATTATCATAAATAGTGTTGCACTATAGGTAAAGGTCACTCACCAAGAGCATTCCCATCTAATGTAACAATACCATAATTGAGTTTCAGCATCACATAACAATATTGTGACACTGAGTGATGAGTATTTATTTGTTATATAACAATCCAATATGCACATTGCTGTTACACATGCACCAACGTATAATAGTATGTGGAGTATATTAATATTACAACTACTGTTGTGCAATATCAGTACAAAACTCAGTCCTCGCCACTCAGTGATGTAATGCTCAAATCTGAACTGTTATGTTACACACAAATGCTCTGCTCATGAATCACCTTAATATGTTGATACACAGATGTTAGCTACCTACATATAACACAGCTTATTACTAATTTCCTGTACTGAGAGATATAGATATAGTAAAGTTGTACACCAGACACTTATGCATGAATATCATTAGTAATGATGTTATTTTACATGGTTCTCCTAAATGGATCTTATTATTAATTTTCAATAATTTTTACTACATTATGTGGTCTAAATTCTCAGGAAACTATTTGTATTTTTCAATAAATGTCATAGGAAATTCTGGACTATTATTTTGTTCTGGTAGCGCTCGAGGACGTGCAATAAGGATCAAATTTAAAATTGCTCACTGGTATCTATCTGATACATCCCTCGTTGGATTAAAACAAGATTTTGATATGCTAAAGAGAAACGGATTTTACTTACAATAACGCTATGAATGAATAAATTCATATGTTTAAATAAAATTGTACGCAATGCATTAAAATTTTGTTGTTATTCTATGAAAGTTATGAGTATTCAAGTGTTTTTCTTTCTGACATGTCACGGCTACAATCTTGTATCAAAACCAATCTGTCGCCCAGGCGCTCCTTAGACAATTATATTAGGCGAATGACAGTTATTTTAAAATTGTATGATTAGTGTTACTTATTTTGAAAATATAAACTGTAATAATGTAAGCATGTATTAAACTAAACAAAAAGGTTCATTTTAAAATGTCCTAGCGACTGATATATGTACTTGAAACTATTTTACATAGTGTCACATATTTTAAAAATACTATGTTATGTACAATAGTTAATTAAGTTGTAAAAATATTCAAATACTATTTCCATTCAAACATGCTTACAGCATAATAGTTCATAAGTATCGGGTTTCGAGTGTAGTGTATCGGTGTTTCAGTATAATTATGTAACTATTGGAAATTAAAATTGCCTCATGCACGTTTGCGCCCTTAGACTCGTTACACTGCTGATTTGAGATTAAGTTTTTTAGATTTGTGATATGTAAGCATGATTCTTTACTGAGGAATGGGCAAATATTGAGTCTGTGTCTGAGATGGGGCAGTGTTGAGATTCACGTGATATGTGGAGTACCGGGGAGGTACTGAACTCGGATATCACTCCATATTTGGCCCGCGGCTCGGCTCGGCCCGCGCCGCTCCGTAACGTAGCACCTTATATATCTTTCACTATACACTTCTGTTCACTGTACATACATACACTATCTGAAATATAAAAGCAACTTCTTAAAATATACGCTAATACTGGTCATTTTTTTGTGACCTGTAAAATGTATGTATGAATGATTGATGAAATTTTTCTATTACGCACTTTTGTTTTCTCAAGTTAATAGCCGATTAATGAGCAAATGGAAACCTGAAGGCCCTGACCTGAAGTGGTCATCATCGGACGGACTCTTAACTTGGTTTTTTTTTTATTTTCAGAAATGATCATTTAATTTATTGATTCTATGCAAAAAGTTTTTAAAAACTTTGTTAAATCTTTTTTATAAATAAATGTGTTTACATATTAATTTGCTCTCGTTTTTATGCACACCACTAAACATGTCCTCGAGTGTAATTTTAATATGTTTGTGTACAACACCCACCAGTCTAATCAGAGTCGAGGTTGACGACGTCACTGGCGCTGGCGGCGTGGGCGGGCGGCGGCGGCGCGGCGCTGGCGAGGGGCGGGCGGCCGCGCGCACGCGGGCGGTGCATCAGCTCGCGCGCGCGCTGCTGCTGCAGCGCCATCGCCATCGGGTCGCGGCTGCCGAGCCCGCCTGCGTAGTACTTCGCCCCCATCGACTGGTTCAACGTGTTTGCATATAAATACTTGCAGTCTGTTTTTTAATACCGTAGAGTAATTTGCTAATTTGACATTTCGTTTGCGTTGCAAGATTTGCTATTTTTTAAGCTTGCTTTTCTTGCTGTATGGCTTAAGATTTTGCAATTTTTAAATACTCATGTACCACAATCGGATACAATTAAGCACTATTTACCTTAATTAATCTTTTATTTCAAGATTAATCTTAACATATTTATAGAAATTAACCAGCAAAACAGATAATTTCTTACGATAAATACATTAGTAATCTTGATAGGCTAGTGTGTCCATCAAAAACAGCAGGCAACTTTATTTTAGCATTTGATATTAGTAGCACTTGTCAATTTACTCTACGGAATTAAAAAACACACTGTGGTAGTAGTATTAGTAGTGGCCGCTCTGCGGATGTAATTCTACTGTATGTCACATATTTCAGATGACAAAGTGATATTGACACTGAATGTAATAAATAAACATTATGCACAAAAAATGACTTATTTACGTATGGGCTCTACATTTATGCTAGCGTGCGCACGCGCGTGTGTGTGTGTGTGTGTGTGTGTGTGTGTGTGTGTGTGTGGTTGTGTGTGCGTGTAGAGCGAGACTAACGTTCTGGTGCTGCATGAGCTGCTGCAAGCGCATCTGCTGCTGCTGCTGCTGCTGCCGCTGCCACGGCGGCTCGTAGTGCAGCGCGCTCGCGCCCATCCCGCTCGCGCCACTCATACCGCTACCTGAACACAATACCACAGAATTTTCCATATTTTTTTTTAAACATTGTCTTCGATTTATTTCCTTTTCATAAAATAAAGTCCATGCATGGTTTTATTGATATTATACACAAAATAGTAAACGGCAGATTCCAGCGGAAGACCCTGTATATAACTTTTATAGGGCGTTCGCGTAAGTACGATATTGATCTGTACTCGTATTTAAAATCAATCAGTACTGATTAATACTAAAAAGGCTTGGAGAATTTTTGCTATGAATTTGATGATTCGCCAGATTAACACTCACCGGCATTCATAGGATTCATCATTCCGGGATTCATCATACCAGGCTGCGCATACTTGTATATTTCGCTCATTTTCTGCATCAACTGTTAACCAACAAGAGATAATATAAAACCTCAGTAACTTTACATCTAAAATACATCTATTCTAACACATTTTACAGCGTAACAGATAGAAACTAAAGATAACGATAAAATAATAGTTAAATATGCTGTTGAAAAATGCGACATGCTTGAATATAGGATAAGTGTGGACGTGGCGTTAACGAAAAGGTTAAAAATAACATGGACAACACAAATATCTAGGAAAGACTTACGCCATAGTCATATCCACCGAACATCTGAACAAATAAATGTTATGATTACAGTTTGTCTCAATAATTGACAAAAATAATACAAAACCAACGGCCGATACTGATAAGTAACTTATTGCACATTGTAAATTGGTATATATTGTGTACAATTTGAATTTTATGTACATAAATAATTGAACTAGTGGATGAGCCAGCTGATCTTAAGTGTATCACTAACAGCAAAGGCCTTCACCGATTCGTTGCCGGTCATTAAGTGAGAAGAATGAAAATACTGGCTCTCAAACCTAGAATATTCAGTTCAGGATTGTATTATTTTTAAATACGAAAGTAGCCAACGATGTATTTGTAATTACGTGATTCACAAAGCCCACGGTCAGTAGGCCGAGAGATTTAAACACAAAATATAATATACACAACTGTTGTAGATGATATAGGAGCTAACTTAGTATAGGAACCCCCATTTTATTAATACTCCAGTTGAAAGTCGATTAATAAAGTTGAAATACCAGCCATGAGTCGCGTGCGTATCAAAAATTAACTATCACTTGATGAACAAAGCAAAATATCGTGAGGCAAACATTTGGCATACAGAATGTGTTCCTGTGCCTCACAAATTATGAGAGGAGGGAGACCCAATCCCAGCTGTGGGACCGTCATGAATTGTGATGTAATTATGGTATGTACGATAGAAAAGCTCACCCCGGGATTGGAGGCAAGTATGAGCGGCACCGTCTCCCTCAACTGCTGGTCGCTCATGTTAGGCATGTCCTTGCGCAGCATGGCCGATATCGTCGCCATCGCCATCTGCTGCTGCTGAGCCAGGAGCCCTTGTACTGAAAATAAATATATCTTTTGATATGAGGAGAGTGGACAAGTCATAAGCTTCGTTAATAAATCTAAAATGTTACAATTCTCACGGAATAGGACAATTTTCTATTCTCCATTTGACTTCCTGATTTGTGAGAATTTTAAAATGTTTGATGTATTTATTCATTGCATGAAATATATTTTAAATACATATTTAAAATATTTTAAGTAGTTTATGAGTCCATCGCGGACAAACAACGTGACGCGTAATTTATATATATTAAGATATACAAATGTACATTAGCTCATAAACCAGCAGCTTGTGTTGTTTCTAGTGATTGACGGAATTAAGTGACTTAAGCGGGGTCACCAATCTAACTACACTTTTAACTGGTGACCCCGCTAGCAACAAAATTTCTTTCCGTTTCGAATTCCGCTCCTGAGCCTCAACTTCCTTGCTTCGGAGGCCACGTAAACCCGTCGATCCCGCACGTCACCGCTATATAACAATCGTGAAGCCACTGACCCATTCCGTTGTGCATCGCGTACGGCGAGAGGAACGGCTGCGGCGGCGGGCGCGTCTTCTCGTTCTCGAAGTCCTCCCACGCGGCGCGCCGCTCCTCCTCGCTCAGCGTCTCCTCCTCCTTGTTCTCCAGCAGCGAGTCGTGCTCGTGGTACTTGTATATCTGTCGTGGCAGCGGAGACGGACAAAATGCTATCATCATTTTTACATTTTTTATAATACACACTCGTAGGGCAGACACAGACACAGTGCCCCCCGCACTAGGATTCCCAGTGTCGCGGGTGGCATGGACATCATAAATAACACATCACTAACACCCACGACCCGAGAACAAACATTTATATGTCACAGAAACATCTGCCCCGGCCGGGAATTAAACTCTGTGAAATCACCTGGTCTTTTAATGTACTTTGTATCCAACCAACGCACACGTGCAACAATGTGACACGCTAGCAAAAAAAAATCATTTTCAATGAATAATGATTGCTATTAAAACAAACTTGGTATAAATCATTGTGTGTTTATACTTCACACTCATTCAACAACCATTAACAACCTGACACACGCACACACACACACTGACACATGCACGCACGCACGCACGCACGCGCACACACGCACACACACACATGCACACGCACGCACGCACCTGCGCCTCGTGCTCCTTGAGCATCTCGGCGAAGAGCCGGTCCTTGGGCAGCGGCGGCAGCGGGCGCGGCACCGGCGGCTGCGGCTCGAACTTGTACAGCTCGGCGAGATCGTTCTCCGCGTAGTGCCGGTCGATCTGCTGCTCGTCGATCACGCGCTTCGATATCGCCTGCTTCGTCACCTGCCGCTCGTAGATCTTCTCCTCCATCGTGCCCTGCGGGTGGACAATACATATACATAATAATAATAATTTTATTTCAGGCCATCACGCCCATAAGTTACATAACAAAACATTCCAATAATCACACTATAAAACCTTAACAATGCAACAAATATATGAAATACATTCTCCTTTAGCACATCACGACTCGTGTGCGTAAAGTCGTATATTGTTGCATGGGTTACGAGTTAGAGCACGAGCGCAGCTAGTAGCAAATAATCTAAATAAATCGTGATCATGACTCTTCTTAATTTAAACAACAGTTCTGGATACAATAAAAAATAAAATATAAATAAAATAAGATTTGTAACTGTAAATCGCCCATCATTATCTATAGAACATTTCAAACCAATAGTACCTGAGAGTTTGCCCAGAAATCAAACTACATACACATACTATATTTTACGCAAATTTATATTAACATCTTACTTCAATTCATCCATCCATCAGCCTATGTTCGTCCACTATTGGACATGGGCCTCCCCTAACTTGCGCCACTCTGACCGGTCCCGAGCCTTCTGTACCCAACGGATGCTCGCCGTCTTCCACCCAGCAGGTTAACAAACAGAAAGTGACAATAAAAAGCAATCACTGACCATAGCGAGAAACCTGTACACGTAGCAGGGCTTCTTCTGGCCGAACCGGTAGACGCGGAAGATGCTCTGCACGTCGTGCGACGGGTTCCACGACACGTCGAATATGACGACGCGGTTCGCCGCCACCAGGTTGATGCCGAGCCCGCCCGCGCGCGTCGATATCAGGAACAACCTGCGCAGACAACCACCCTCATGTCAGGAGGCTACCGCGACAAACGAGAATGGACGTTTCGGACGACGGATCGCACTTTTTCCTACCAGTCACGGTGGCCAAATTACGTTTCGTGTGAACATATGGAATTTTCTTAAGAATGATAATGAATAAGAATGCGATTTTCGTATATAAATTTATTTTAATACGAAAAGAAACACGTAACAGTAATAAAAATTAAGATCCGTTTTCCGAAATGACAACTTTCGTTTTTCGTCGTAGGCCTCCAGAGGCAAAGAGGCTATTACCAAAAACATCTATCCCGTTCCATTTTACCCATTTTTAAGTACTTTTGACGTGATAACGTCTTATAAATCGATGAACGCCGGCTGCACGCGCGAAAAAGTATGACGTCATTGTCACGCTCCGCCGGAGTCGAGCGTGCAAGCGAGAGCGCGGAACAAGCGAAAGAGGCACGATTGGCCTAAACGTTCGGCTTGCAACGCCTCTATCTCTCTTCCCTTATGACGTTATCACGTAAAATTATCTTCCGTAAATAAGACTTACAGACAACCATTTTTTTGTAATCTGTGGCGACGTCGCACACATTTTACACGGTAAGTAGACATGTTCCGAACATGATCACCTTGGTAAATGGCTACCACCGTTCATGGACATTGGTAATACCACACCCCGAGTGCCCAACCGGCTTTCTCATGAGTAATTACAAACCTGGCCCTTTGATTGTCTATCCTGTTGAAGTTCTTGCACCAAATGGAGCGGTTCTCGCACGAAGTCGAACCGTCCAGTCGGAAGTAGTCTACGCCCGGCGACCACGATCCTGCGAATGAATTGTAATTAATAGGGCATGCCCAAAAGATATCATTCATTTGCCCTATTCCTATAAACTATACTAATATATCCTTCAAAAGAATTATAATTGGATAAACAAGCCCTTATCTTAAATATATCTTTATCTTTATATTGACTGGTTCTGATAAACTATATTCCCTTACTGCGATAATCTTTTTCTTTTTGAGTGAACCAGCATTTCATTATAGAATAGAAACTCGTTGTTTATCTTTGATATTTTATAGTGAACAGACACGCTACATGAATTTTGTAGAATTGGTATTGTCAAACCCTCAATACATTTTGAGCCATTTCTAAAACCAATAACTTTTAGTTCAATCGCTTTTGCAAATAACGATATTGAGACACAACTTTTTACAATTCCAACCTGATCTACATCGACGTAGGCCAAAGTGCAGGTACAACTATTGTTTAATATTTTCGTACCCTTGTACAAACTGTGGATGAATCATCCACAAACTTTATTGCACACAAAAACCCTAAAAAAAAAACGAATACTGTCAGTCCAAATATTGATGTTTCTCTTTGCTTACGTAAGCCGTCATTTAGCCGATGCTCCCTATCGCATTTTCTGCCACGTCAAAATGTGTCTGTCACATTTCCGTTTCGGTTTCATTTCATTCGCGCGTCACTTCCGTTCTATCGAATTCCGAATCACAACAACACCACACAAGTTTTCACTTCAACAAACACGGTCCTGACCTACGTGACCGCCCAGTTTCTCGTCGACGCGGCCCGCCTGCGTGGCCTCGTCCACCTTGCCCAGGAAATGCTCGATGAGATCCAACGAGTACAGCGACTGGGAGAACACCAACCTGCAAAATTTCAGGTTAAACAGTAAACCTCCCCATAAAACATTACTTATCACAGGACAGACTAAAGTAAGATTATTTCATTATAATAATATTATAAAGCCTTAACAATCATTTAGGTAAACAATTAGAAAAATTCGCGTGACACTTGCACAGACGGAAAAGACAAAAATTTGACACTAAAAAAAACACATTTTGTATAAACATGACGCAATTGACACTTTGTAAATTACTAGTAAACCCACCCTCGCTTCGCTTCGGGAAACCTGTCCCTAAGTACCCAAGTCCAAAAGTGTTTGCGAAAAACTAATATATTATACATATAAACTTTCCTCTTGAATCATTCTATCTATTTAAAAAAAACCCCATCAAAATCCGTTGCGTAGTTTTAAAGATCTAAGCATACATAGGGACAGAGAAAGCGACTTTGTTTTATAATTATTATGTAGTGATTATCAGAGTTGGTTAGTTGTGGTTAGGTATAATCCAGTTAGTAACTGTTTGTAAGAGTTTTGACCACAGATTTGAAACCGCACCAACCACAGACGTGAAAACTGTCACGGTTCAAAGGTCAACTGGACCCATCTACTCGTCTACTCGTCTGCCCGTCTACTCGTCTGCCCGTCTACTCGTCTACCCGTCTACTCACAGCTTGTCCCCGATGGCCTCGCACTGGCGCAGGATGTCGAACAGCAGGATGAGCTTGTGGGAGTTGCGCATGTCCTCCAACTCCTCCTCGCCGACCAGCTTCATCCACCACTCCGTGGGATTCTCGTTCTTCACCTCCAGGGTTTCGATCGGCTCGTCGTCGTCCAGCTCGACTGGAAATTATGGTTGTTTATTTATATCTCACAGGAGCTTAATATATTTTTTTATGTTAAATGAGTTAATGCTTGGCTACAATTAAATTAAATTACTACATTGCTGATGATCCTGTCTACAAAGCAAAGTGTCATAGGTATAGAATCCCAGCTGGGAAAATTCAAGTTCATTTATTGCAATACTGGTAGGTTAGGTAAATATGATTTCTTTTATTTAGGACGAGCTGTGCTCGCTACTTGATACTTCGTCCGCGTGGAAATTAACAAAAAAATCTAAAATAAAGTAGCCTAAGTTACTCCTTATCACATCAGCAATCTGCCAGTGAAAGTCCCGTCAAAATCGGTCCAGCCATTCCAGAGATTAGCCCAAACAAACAGAAAGAGCAGACAGACATAACAATTGTAAAAAATGGTTATTTTAATATTACAAACAGACAATCCAATTTTATTTATTTGTATAGATTTATAGATTACTAACAAGTACTGCCATAAAATACAAATGCTCAATATAATCGAAAACACATAAAGTTACGAGATATTACGTACTTGGATTGGCTCTAGTGCCGCGCCGCGAGGAGCCCTTGCTGTCCTTCCCTTTGCTCTTCTTGGCCGACTTCTTCTTCTTGCTCTTCTTGCGACTATCATCGCTCATGTCCGACAAATCATCTGACGATTCTTCTGTGGAGCTTTCCTGAAAATGCGAAAAAATTCACATTTTGTTCCGTACTCATAAAAATCCAAAATTCAATCTCGACGGATTTCATGTAACAATTAGTTGAACTTGAAGAATTTATTCATTAAGTTTTTTAGGTTGTAATATTTTTTTTTTAGTTTAAACCAAAGTATATAGAATTCTACGGGTTAAAATGAATGTTCATTAAAACTTACATCCGGAGTAGAATCATCATCAATAAAATCTACTAGAGAGCCTTCCGAGTCTTCTTCTTCTCTCTCCCTCTGCAAAGAGAACAATAAATTCCCTTTAGAATTTTTTATGTATCATTGTCAAATGCATTAGATATTATTCAATCACTGTATTGGTCATAAATGTGGAATCGCATTTAGAATATGAAAGGTAACATACTTTCTTTTGCTGCATTATCTCATATCTCTCCGAGTTGTACTTCAGTACCAGCGGATGTGTCCATATCCTCTGCAACGACTGGAAGTCTGGGAAAAGGAAACCAGACGATTTGCCCGGCTGTGGCCTGAAACCAAAATTTGTTCAATTTATTAACCAAAAACATACTTAACGGTGATACATAACGGTGATGTACGTGAAGTTAACATAGACTATGTTGCAGTCAGAGTCGGATGGGTAACAGTTATCAATAAAGTTTTGTGTATAAGAGAGAGATATAATAACAAGCATTATATAAATAGTCACAGCCATAGTAAATACGTACCGCCTAGAGTAATTATCTAAATAATGGTGGTACAGCTTGATCTGTACTTCGGTGAGGGTAATGAAAAGAACGTATTCGTGCTTCGGAGGCAGGAAGGGCGCCAGCACCCCGTAATCTCTCCTCTGGAAATAAAAATAATATACACCTATATTGAAAATATTGTATTCCTAGATTAGTACTCCATTTTTATATTAATTTTAGCTATAAGAGTGCCATACAAAAAAATCTTCGTCTTTGCATAATTATCACATTTGCACGATATTTATGTATTTTATTATTATGAGTCGCTTGTGTTAATGAAAATTGTTTAATATGTATTAATGAAAACAATAATAATAATTCTTGACTTCAACTAATGAAACCGTCATTTGCGAAATGAATCTATTAATTTTGTTACAATCTACACTACATCATAGGAGACATAACGTCAATATATAAATACATTTCGTGTTAATGAGCATATTCCAATTACCTGCACGGCACCATCCAACATCTTGTGCAACACGTGGGAACGTCGCTTCATGACCCGTATATCGTGCTCCGTTGAATCCGTGTACTGTCCGTTGGTGATGGGGTTCACGAACCTGTTCAGATACTCGTTGTACTTGCCCAGCAAATTTGGCTTCACGAATTGCACCATGCAGTAATCTGGATACGGAAATAGAGGTGCTCAAATATCGCAACTGTTGAACATGTCTGCGAAGAGGTTCCGGAATTGATACCAGCTGATGCATGGACTCAAACTTAAAATAACTACAAAATTTCATATAGGTATTTATATATACACTTATGAACGTGAAGTTTGTTGCATTTACCATGGTTTCTCAAAGGTGTTTACATTATTAAAACGTTGAATTTTAAATTGAAAATAAACAGCGGAAGAAATTCCTTGGCATGGTAAGTGGCAATTAAGTGTAGAATGGTGGTGGAGTGGAGTGTAGAATGGACTCTCCAAATATTATGAATAGATACATTGACTTACTATTACTATGGACGTCGGGTCCGCGCCAAAAAATGTCCGAGCGAAATGAGCTCAAAACGCAAAGAGCTACAATCGACTGCAATCGAAATTAAACCGTGATGTTATGGTTTTAGTGTTTAAATTACGTTGTTGACATCTCTATTTTGTTTTGGGAGTTAGTTTTTCGCGATTTTAGTATGAGACCCGACGTCCAAAGTATCAATAAGTGAATGGATGGATAGATAGACATTGGGGATGGCCATAAGCAGATGGTGCACGGTAGATGGTCTTACACTCTTTGAGGTTGTTCTGCAGCGGCGTGCCGGTGAGCACGATGCGGCGCCTCGTCTTCACGCGGTTCATGGACTGCGACAGCGACGTCTTCTCGTTCTTCAGCAGGTGGCCCTCGTCGCACACCACCAGGTCTGGCCCTGGACAAACGTCACCGTTACTTAAGGTTGATAGAGAGAGTGTTGCAGAGCGTGTAACTATTATAAACAAATTACGTAATAAGTATTTTTAATAATAAGTTTTTAGAGACAATTTTGAGTAATGATCAATTGATCATGATTCTTAAATGAAACAGTTAATACACATTGTACAGTTTATTCATTTACTCATTATGAAATTGGCAAACTGCCCTCACTTATCACTTTAGCTACAAAAAAGAACAGAAATTATTAAAATCCACTGACCAGGATCCACAAGACTTTCTTGGAAATTCTTCAATATCTTCTTTTTGAACTTTTTTCCCTTGTCAGCGGAGAGGTTGCGGAACATCTCGTAGCCCAGCACGCACACCCCGCCGTGCTCGAACCATTGCGACAGTTGGAACGCGCGCTCCGAGTTCTGTTTGAACCTAACAATACAACAAATACAATTATTATAATCATCATTTTGTACGTGTTTACACGTTCTCGTGTGTTCAGGTTGCAGATCATTGTTGAGAGTGGAGTATGAAGGGGACACACAAATGATTCACACCAAGGCTGATTTAATTCTTATTTAATAATTAAAAATAACAGTCACGTTGTTGCATGTATAGTATTTTGATTGGGTGCGAAGTGAATTAGAGGTTAACGCCCCCAGTGTCATAATACATGGGGCATTTAAACAAATCATTAGCCCCTGAGATAAATGATCACCATCAAGCTCATTAGTAACACCAAAAGCATCACTGACGCGTTGTTGGGCAAAAAAATGTCCCTAAGAACTCCAAATTATGATATGAATTTAATTTTTAAGAAACGTACAGAGGAAAAGGATATGAATGAATGACAGTTGTGTTATTAACGATACCATGGTAACTTAAACTAGGGTTGAATAAATACAAATTTACGAGCGCAGAGTTGTTGCTCTACACGCTGTTCGAGCGCGCCATCTATTACACCTTGCCCCGATCTGCTACATAATCACCACAAACAGTTATACACCGACCACACAGCCAATAGACTCCTAATAACAGGCGAATGGTTTCAAACAACACATCTGGCTTATAGTACTGATATAAATTCGTGCCGTCTCATTCTTTCTCATTGCTTAAATTAATATATTTCTTTCCAACGTTTCGTGTGGCCTTGAATTAGCCAATCACAGTGTTGAATGAGCCAGTCACCCCGCTACGTCTTACGTCAGCTAGTTGTCTGAATGTTTTCCATACGGAAAATCAAACATTAGGAGTCTATTGGCTGTGTGGTCGGTGCAGTTATAACGACATGTACTCACTTGGACAGCTCGTAGACGTCGACCTCGTAGTCGGCCTCGGCGTGTTTGAGCCACATGCGGAACTCGTTGACCCAGTTGAGCACCGTGGACAGCGGGCACACCACCAGCACGCGGTTCACGCCCGTCAGCGTGCCGTGCGTCAGCAGCGTGTGCGTCAGCGACACCACCTGGAGCGACAGACGTTCAGTGTCAGCGGTGGGAAAAGCGTAATGTTTACGGATTACGATTACGTCTTGAGGCACACTTCAGTTTTAAAATTTACCTGTAACGTCTTGCCGAGCCCCATGCAGTGAGCCAGGATACATCCGGATCCCTTGTCCTTCTTGATCCGTTTCACGCTCTCGAAACATGCGTCCCACATGAACTTTATGCCGTTGGCCTAGAATATATTATACACAGTTTAGACATAATCATAATCATTTATTTCCATGAATAAGGAATACACAGCGAAAAATAACACCTACAAGTGTAATCATTACTAGGATGCGGCCTAGTAGGCAACGTCAGCCCATTCGTCGTTAATGAAATAAATGGATTGTTACCTGATGCGGCTTCAGTTTCTTCACCAGCCCCCTGTCGACCTGGATGAGAGGCTCCTTGGTCTCGGGGTCGAAGTCCAGAACGACCTTCTCCAACACCACTTCATCGGGCTTGCCCGACTCGTCGAACTCCAAGTTATTATACTAAGGAATTATAATTCAATACATAAAAATGCAATGTATTTCTTAATAGTGATAACACCCTCTTACAATGCGCTAAAGAACTTTAGGGGGCGATCAAAATCATAATAACATTTGGAGGTTTTAAGATAATCTTTTAAAATAAACAAGATATAAACTACTACAAAATTATTGAAACATAAACTGTTCCGTTATCACATTTGCCTATAATTGAGTATGCTTATGTGAGATATACAATATTATAAGTTTGCGAATCCGCAGTTTAGTTAATTCCACTGAAGAAAAACTCACTTTATACAAGTTGGGACGTTCTCTTAATAAAATCGCTACATACAATTTTACATGCATACAAATATCATCAGTGTATTAACTATTTAATAAATAAATTTCGCTTTATCACGCTAGCTTCAAAATTTAAAATCTATTCCAAAAGAAAACAAAAATATCGTTACCAATTTCTGCCTTTCAGTAATACGGGCAATCCGTTCCTTTTCTTCCCTGGCCGCCTTCTTCGTGGCTTCCTCCAGCTGGTTCTTGCCCATCACCTGCAACAATCACCTTCCTTAACAACAGCACCTCGCAACACTATTATACAGAATAATACTAGACAAGGCAATGTACCCAAGATGCCTTTATTTTACTTTACACAAGTACAAAGGACATAATTAATCTTTCAATGTATGCGACTTGCGCGAAATACAATTAAGAGTGATAGTAATAGATTATAGTATAGTAATAGATTGTTTAATCTATTAAAATGTACTTTTAATTTATTTTTTACAAGGTTTAAACTTATTTCTTGTGTATAGAAAACATGAAACTTTAAAGGATTTTTTAAAAATAAAACCATGTTAAAATTTTCGTTTCATTTGCGTGTCATTTCCGTTTCATCGAATTCCAAATCACAACGATACTATAGAAGTTTTCGCTTCGAAAATAGAATGAATTACCTTCCGGATGTTCTTCCTGCCATGCTTATTTCTACCTTCGTTCTCTGTGTCCGAGCCCGACACGTCGCTCTCGTCCAAAGACTTGATCCGCCGTCGCTTCTTTTTGCTGCAAACAAAAATGTTGATAAGTACACAAAATAAACTATTTTTCACAAACACTTACACACTCATATCCGCAGTGGGTCCCCTGTGTCGTGGGCGACGTGGAAGACATCAATTACACGTCACTAATACCCACGCTTTACCTGTAGTGTAGGGGGTGCGGTGCACCCGGGCGCCGGGTGTCAAGGGGCGTCGAGAGCCGCTCGCGCACGGAATACAGAGAGAGAAGTGGAAGTGCAAAGTAGGCGTGGCACACGCATTAAGGTTACGCGGAGCTCCGCGTATTTGCTGGAAAATGGCCGGTATTGCTTAACTGTCACTGAGATGCGTCAGTTGTGCATTGCGTAAATTAAATTCTTAATAAACTACGTAAATATGCCTTACTGTGCAATTTTGGAGTGCAAAAATGATAGCAGAGCTTAGAATTTATCTAATGGCGGAGTTTCGTACCATAGGTAAGCCTAGTTTTAAATTAATTTGAAAACCAAAAAATCAAAAACATACAATTAAAAGAAACTATAATTTATAACCAAAAAGCTACTCAGTCCCTTTGCAATAAGGTTCGTTTTAAGTTTTAAGAAGTAGTGCTATTCCCAGAAAATTCTATGCTACTCGTGCAGGGATGCGGTAAAAAAAATCGATATCGACAATTTTATTATATTATTTCTAGTTAAAAAAATTCATATCAATATTACATTTACCATTTATTTAACAACATATGTATACAGTTCTGCTAGATGGTGTGGAATAAAGAATATTTCATTTTGCCCTCCACACCATTCCAAGCCGTTCATCCAATTGCAATGGGATTTTGGTTAGTTGTTATGCGTTAGGGATGGACATTTTTGACAAAATAGAAAGCACTATTTCCTATGCCGTACATTCAATTGTAATGACATTTTGTGAAGTTATTATAAAACAATTTACTATTTTTATACTACATACTACAGGCAAGTTATTGCCAAAAAACGATCAACGGCCAAGACTGATTAGGGTTTAAATTGCTATTTATCAAATAAATAGCTTCACAAATAATTCCATTGTTAATAAATATAAAATAATATAAATACATATATTATAATACATATAAATACGCTGGTGTTGTTGGCATTCTCTAACAGTGAACTCAGTCAATATGAATTATTAATCATATGAATATTGTCGCGTTGATTTATCTGTTGACGAGACACATAGAAGTACCTAATTTAAAAATAGAATTTCTTCTTTAATGTTCTCGATAATAATTGGACATTGGAAGCAGTGGTAGTTTACGGTAGTTAGGGATAAAAAATGCAATACAAAGTTTATTAAAATCCACTCGCCACTAGTAGCCATTTTTCCTATGTTAAAGATTTTGAGTTTTGCTTTGGTTTGAAGTAATTGAAAATTTCGGAAAGAGCAAGTTGTTATTAAAGTTCTAATAAAATGTGATATCGCGGATTGAGCGAGTGGCTCGATCGATAACATCAATATTGCGTATCGCTGAGTAAATCAAATATGTCGGAAACGGAGTTCCGCGTAAACAACCAAATAACCAAAGTAAAAGAGAGAATTTATGCCAAGCCGGGCAGTGATCATTGAATAAACGTGTTCTTCATGTGTTTGTCCGGAACCTGTGTTTTATTTGCTATCCTAAACTGAAATCCTGACATGAAATAAGCCCACAATGGATGTCGCCGACATATATATGTATTATACTCTGTAGGAAAACAAAAACATCCTAGCCGTCGTAAAAGACGCACTAACGTAAGACGTGGTAAGCATGTAAGTATCTAATGATAATTATGAATATATGTATGTTATGTAATTTAACTGGAAACCGTATTTTTATTTATTTTTATTTCAGTAGGTACATATAATTATGAACATTGCATTAAAGTAGTTATATATTGTTTATATATCGGATAATCCGGAATTTGCTTGTTTGCTGCAGGTTTTCTCAAAACGTTTTCCTTCACCGTTTTAGCAAATTAATGATAATATTTAAATACTTAAAACGCACACAATTCCGAAAAGTCAGAACCCTCTAGACCCCCGAACAGGAGACCGAAATATTAACCACTAGTGACTAGGCTATTACTGCCTTTTATAATTATTAATTCGAGTATCTACCTATACCTACTTATTTTACAACATCTTCGAAAATTTTAAAGTACTTGGCATTATCAATCAAGAATAAATACGTGTAACGTCTTGTAATGAAATATAGTATAATATTAGTTAATAAATTTGTACAAAAGTATCCGGCAGCAGTTAGTTTCTTACATTTTGTAAAAATATCGGGTCTGTTATCGTGTTACGTTTATCGATATAGCCTATCCCTATCAGTTTCTCCGAATCAGGTGGTATAACCTTGTACGTGTGAAAACGTCATATTTTTATAAAATAATGCATACATAATGTAAAAAAGACGCTCGTTCAAGTTTTCACAGGAGCTGTCATCGAGAAAATAAAGAAATGGAAATAGTATAATTTATAAAGGTAACAAAACACCAAATATGGCAAGGAAAAATAAAAACTAAGATAACATGTTAAGGTGCATTTTCAACTATAAACAGCCGTTTTGATAGACTATTTTAAGTTGACAAGTACCAACCAATTAAAATGTAAGTTTCTTAGTGTGAATAATACGATTAGGGATTTACTTGTGTTTATTTTGCTACCGTGGTTTCCTTATTAATCAACACTTGTACCATTTCCACTTCTCTCTGTATTTCGTGCGCTCGCGACACCTAGACCTAATCCATTTCGACCGCGCATTTAGATACAAAAGGGCGCCAAGGCATTGATTGCACCCGGGCGCTACATGTGCTAGAGCCGACCCTGTTAATAATACCCATGACTTGAGAACATACATTAAATAATTATTATCTGTCACATAAATGCCTGTCCCGACTGGGAATTGAACTGGGGACCCCTCGCATCATGCAGAGTCCCTATCAACTAGATTAAAATAAAAATATTTCAAGAATTGTACTGTAAATGTCAGATATTAGTAAATGTTCGGTAAAAGATCATCATCATCACCACAACTCTCAACTGCCCACTGGGCACGGGTCTCCTGTCACTATGTGAGGGGCACAGGCCATAGTCCACCACGCTGGCCAAGTGCGGATTGGCGGACTTCACACACCTTTGAGAACATTATGGAGAACTCTCAGGTGTGCAGGTTTCCTCACGATGTTTTCCTTCACCGAAACAATTGATAATTAAATTCTAATACGCACTTAATTTGGTAAAAGATGGTCGCCTCTTAAAAAGTGTATCTTGTGTGTATGTTTGTATGTATGTATGTTCGGATATCTTACCCATCATCGGACGAGCCACCGGAGGCATCACTCTCGACCACCTTCTTCTTCCTCTTGTTCTTCACCGGCTCCGAGTTCTCGTCCTCCGAGTCCTCGAAGTCGCTCAGCCTGAAGTTGTTCTCCTTGCGGCGCGACGAGCCCGCCTCCGAGTCCGACGATATCGCTATTGCCTTACGACGCTTCGACTTCACACTGTGGATCATAATAATCAATATGACATGTACATTTCATAGTCAGTGGGAATTTGGAAAAGTTCGGCGTACATTAATAAAGTAAATCTATATGCAAATTCAAGTTTTCAGTTCTAAGCGTGGTGTTCCAGGTGGGATATACGAATATATTAACATGTCCCTTAGTACGCACATTCGGAAATTGTTAGGCGTGATTCTTACCACAATATATGTATTAGCGCGTACAAAACCACAGACAAAACATCTAAAAATCATTGTTATGTTGCGTTAATAAAGGCCCCCAGTTAAATATTTTCCCATAGACATATATCTTGTATGTACAGACAGCGACCGGTCACACATTTATTATTAGTATAAACATTTCAGCATATGGCTTCAAATTTTGAAGTTTTCAAAGTGAAATGTAAGAGGATTAAATCAGCACTTACTTATCTTCATCCGTGTCTTCTTCTTTTTTATAATCCTGCAATAAAAATAAATTTCATTTATCATAATTAAAAACGTTTCTTTAATATACCTACTCTACCAGTAAAATTCAGTTCATAACATTTTAAAAAAATGAGATTTTTTTAACATTTTTTTTATACGATGCTTAGTTAATCCTCGACAACAATCCCACCTGATGTGTGTGGCGATGATGTCCAAAGATGGCAAGCGCATTAACTTAGTAAATACCTATTCACTACTCTCTTAAAGACTCAATAATAATTACAAGAAATCTATTATATCTATCCTAAAAATGCTCACCCACTCGGACTCCGCTACCTACAACTCTAAACTTAACAATGTACATGAGTTAAGGCCTGTTCCAATACGCTGGTGTCCTCGGAGAGGACAATTGCATTGCCACGCTGGTTCGCGTAACAAATGCCGTCCACACTACTAGCATGTTTTTTTTTACTTCTTCTAAGGTAGTGCTTGACAACAATCCCACCTGATGGTAAGTGGCGATGAAGTCCTTGTCCTAATGTTGCAATCCGAGTGATTATGTTACTTACAAAATGTTGCTCTGTGGAACCAGCATAAGAAAACCGCTTTACCTACTCGGACATCTGTTTTTCCGTCAAGAAAATTAAAAAAGATAGGTAATTTATTGGTTTCACCCCGATTTTCAAAAATTGAGTTGTTATCAGATGCCCACGTTTTGTGCCTTCGTGTGTATTGAATACTCTGTTACCTTCTTCTCGTCATGCGAAACAGAGGTATCGCTTTCCCCCAAAAGGTCGTCTTTAGCGAGGTGCCCGATGCCATCCCCATTGATGTCTGTCAGCTTCACCCGTGGAATATCTGTAGAAAGTTATACAGATGTAGAAGTTTATACAGATGTATATATTAACCACATTTAAATTCCACCATAGCTTGATAAACCCTTTACTGCATGGTGAATCAGGCAGCACTTAACTGCTTTTATTTCAAACTACATAAATTAAAAAAAAGTACATTAGTATGTACTTTTTTTGCAAGCCTGCTTGAGACTTGAGATAACGAAGAAAACTACTGCATAATATATGACCTTGCTATGCTCTTGATTATGTATGCAAAATATCAGCTTGATTGGGTCAGTGCTTGTTTAAAGTGTGCCAAACAAACTCAGTTTTTTTACAATACTAAGTATGCAAAATATAATCACCTTCTAGATCAACATTGTCAGCGTGATCGCTCCCCGAAAGCGAGGCAGCGTCCGAGCTGCTCTCAGCTTCGAGGAAACCCTCATTGCTGATCAGCCCTGAAGCCTTCGCCATCCTGCGCCCGCTTCGAGACCTAGTGCTCCGGTCGGACTCCTTCCCCTTCGAGTTACGGCGGAACGAGTTCTTCAGTGACTCGAGATTAGTCAGCCTGATAGATACGAGAAAATCTTTTTAACAAAATAGAAGAAAAAATAATTAAGACTTGACATTCGACTTCCTGTCTTCCTGTGTCATTAGCCCGCGATCGTATTTTTTTTTTACAATCATACATTAAATTTTTAGATAAATAAATTAATAAACTCTAGTTACCAATATCAGCCGCCCATGGATATTGGTAACGAGACAGGCATCAGGGCCCCACCAATGCTTTCCGAAACAAAAAAGAATGAGAGACTTTGTAGAAAACAGTTCACGGTCGCTGAAAATATGTTTCATATAGCATAACACTCGTTAATGTTCATTCTATTATCCATTATAAACGGATATTGTAGCTTGTAGCGATAAACAGGCAAAGCAGAAGACAGGCCACTTGACGGTAAGTATGTACTCAATGGCAAAGAACATTTGTATTACAAGGAGTAACGTTTTACCGGCCAATAATGAATTCATGAAGTACACGTCGTAGTATCGTAGTACCTACCTACTAAGAACACCGATGTCCGATTTATTCTACATGGAATGTCATAATTATGTAACGGAGGAATTTTATACCTCTACTAGAACAACAGTGAGAAGCCGGATCAGCAGAAAGTGGTGGTGTGGTGAGACGAGGTGAGCTGTGACGAGCTGGTGATTCGAGATGTAGTGTAGCGAGGTGTGGTGTGGCGAGGAGAAAGAAAAGGAGAGATATGATGAGGGAGTCCGCCAAAGGGGTCTGGCCAGTCTCCAAAAAATTATACTGGTCAGCTAGCTGACCATCTACAAGGATAGACAGACGATTAAAAAAAACAAGGGAAGAGGGTTTCAAATCATTTGGCGAATCATTTGAAGACTGTGCACCAGTATTTTACTTGTCGTAGGTATAAATATAATTATTTGAATCTTCATTAATAAAAAACACATTATGGAATTTCAACCCTTCAAATTCTGGCCTTACACCAAGGTTAGATCGTCAAATCATAACAGTGTCGACTTGTGGATACTTACTTAAGAGGGGGTATAAAGCAAAATTGGCAATCTTAGATTCAATTTTTACAGTAGTAGATCAAGTTTCTAGAACCTGACGAAAAACATAGTTATACTTCATTATATTATTGAGTGCAAGATGTAAGCAAAAACAGAAAAAAATAAAATTTTCTCGATAGAAAAAAATCACAAAGTTAGGTCTAATTTTTCACTAAAATCAATTTATTTTCAATATGGTGCATATTTAAGAGTCAATATTTTAATATATTGTGCTAATTAGTATCACGGAGGGATTAGATTAGCGATTTCAAAATCAAATCTATAATTTACGAATTATTAAAATAAAATACATTTGTAGAATTTGTAGGATTTTGACATGCTCTGTTTCATTAATCAGTCACCATTGCTCCATTGAGACGGGAAGTCTGTGTCAGTCTGCTCGACATGTGAAATTATTTTATGGTGTACATTTGTGACTGAGAGCGTAGTTTTTATTACAAAAACAATAATTGTGTGTGTGTGAACTAAAGTTAAAAGACTCTAAAATCCAACATGGGTAACAAACGGAATAAAATCAACATTAAAAAAGGGAACATAGAAAGCTGAAAATTCAAGTCATGGCTAGTTGTCAGAGGTGAGTTGACAAGTACTATTTCATATTCAAAATTAGACCTTATTTTTTTAACTTTTGTGCTCACAATACAATGTTGATGTTGATGTTTGATCGCTGAAGCAGCATAGTATATACGAAAAATTCACATTGTATGCATCATTAATAGTTAGTATAGGTATGTACTTTCAAACAAAATATACAGCTTTATCCAAAAGCAAATTTAATTTTGAGTTAATTATTTCCTCTTTGCCCCATAATTTTGTTTTTAAAGCAACACCTATATTTCTGGTAGTCAATTTGATCAATCCCTACAGTAGTTGTTACTTGTGTGTGTTTGAAACTATTATTGTATTTTCATTTCAGAACAAGATTTAATCCAAAATCAAGATATGAGAAGAGAGAATAAGAAAATATTCCAAAATATATTGATGATGACGGGAACATTACACCAGAGAAGTGCGTATCAATTCATCTGTCTATGTATTGTTTCATTTATTATTTGCTTGTTGTTGCATTGTAACGAATCTACAAAATAACACATAAACTAAACTTTTTTTATACTATACATACATGCATAGTTAGGCAAAATTACTTTAACAAAAACATAACATTTTGTATAAATGCATTTTAAAGCGACTTTTTTATTTACTTCTTAATTGCTAATTGTTAAAAAAAATATTTTCAGGATTACTATTACGCTTTTACAAAATGTAGAAATTTTAGAACATACAGATCCAAATGCAGACGAATTTATTGCACCGGAACGGCTGGCATTAAAAGAAATTATTTATGTAATTTAGTCCTATCTAAAACTTTCAACCGATTATAAATGGCGCGAAGTGATACCTGACATCATCAGTTTCAATGTTGGGAAGTATAATAGTGTTTGACTTTTTTTTAATTTCAGTAACACCAAGCCTCGTGTTTATGAACGGGTCAAGACAAATATCAAGACTAACGACGATACTAAATACACATGTGAGACAAGTCAACGACTTATAATAGACAAGATATATTTTTTTGAACAATTAAAACTTCCAACCATGCATAATTTTGGCATTTTATTTTTTCGAGACGGATTTTGGAGTTAGTGAATTAAACTTGATTTTGAATAAATTCATTTTGGTTTTAAGTAAGCTTTGTTCGATTTTATGCTTATTTTTAATCTTCAAAAACTTGTTTAGTTTGATGACTTATGTGTGTGTGTGTATAGCGAAAAAATGAAAACAATGTTATGTATAATAATAAATGTCTGTAATTGTACGTGTTATTTATTTACATGTTATACGGCATACAGGTTTCATCACGTAAAAATAGAGCAGATATTCTGCTTTGCGAGAATTTAAATGATTTAATGGTCACACCAGTACGAACATTATACTGCCTTTCTTGTCATAAAAGTGATTCAATCGCTCCCTACACTAGGTTTCCAGCGCTATGGTTACATGATGCGACCGACACTACCTATAAATGTTATTAGTTTCAGAAATACAGATAGTTACAGCGAGAAGAATTGCTTTAGATTGATAGATACCTACATAATAATATATTCAAAATTATTAATGACACCTAATAATGTGTTGTCTGCCATTCACTGGCTCTCTAGCTATTAACATTGTATAAAAATCTAACCCTAATAAAGAAAAAACAGCTTGCCATTTTTGAGGTAGATGATTCTACATTTATTGAGCCGAAATTTGTCTCATTTTTTACATTATACTGTGCCGTATTCTTGACTGATGCCATGTTATATAATAGCGGCTGTACACTCTCATGCGAGAGTACTCGCCATGTCTCGTGACGCCTCGGCCGAGACGTCATGGGAGCGACAGTAGGCGAGACCCCCCGAGACATCACGAGGCGAGGCGAGCGCTATCAAGTACATTCTCATACGAGTGCACTCGGCTAGCAGTCTCGCGAGAGTGTACAGCCGCTAATAAAGTCAGATGCAACCGGACGCGCAACTGCTGCGGCGCATCTATTTGACGGCCGGGGCGGGGTGCGCGGGTGAAATTTGATTTTTTCCTAGCTTTATACCCCCTCTTAACCCATTCTCGATCGCGGTTCCCCTAACATGCAATTAGAGAACACTTATCTTATTCAGCGCGAGTATGAAAAGTCATGATGATCGCTGAAGTTATTTTGTACCATTGTTGAGTAATTGACTGTATTCAATTGTTGACGTGGAGTTGGCCTGATCCTATAACGGATTATTTGAGATATCTAGACCAGTGTTCCGCAAACTTTTTGTGTTCAAAGTAGGTACTCGCGATCATGTTGCGGAACACTGACCTAGCCTACTGAATTTTATTCGCAAAGTTAAAGTAACTACTAAACTTCTTCTCTATTATAAGTCGTACTAGTTTGGGAGTCAAATCAGAGTGCGAACGGTCGTTGGATGGATGACCACTAGCGGAAATCTTGATACATAACAGACATTAAGCGCCCAGTCACCGAACCTCGCAACTCTCCAACTCTCCAGACTCCATCAAACCTTATTGAAGGTCTATTTGGAGTTAGTGAAGCATGCTCCAGGCATTGAACATTATACTGTCACAAAATTACAGGTACCAGGTAAGAAAGGCAGCTAAAATACCTGCCCAGGTGTCACGAGGTGAGCTTCCACAAGCACGCAGGTATTCAAAGAACATGAGACACTACTGAGTACCTAAGGTTTCATCTATGTTAAAATAAGTTATCTCGCTCTTGGGTACCCCCGTTGCTTTCATTCATTTCTTAAAATGTAGGTGCTGATTTTTTAACTTCAGCACATTTTGACGTTTTGAGATTTAACACTACTTAGGACTCACAATTTTTCGCGAACTGACGGAACTAAATTTAAATCTGTAAGAAGCCGAAGTCAAGGTTAGCTTGCTTAATGAATAAATTAATGAATTTTCGAATAACAGCATAGATTGGGCTTCCTAATATGTACTACCAATCAAACTGAAATATCACATAATTGAATTACTTGAACTCAAAGAGCGAAAAATAAATGTCGATATTGTTACTGTGTTCGATTCGAGAGGGTTTTAACTTGTGGTCTTGACTGGTATTCTATGTAAAGTAAGTGGTTACCCCGTCTATGAACATCAGTAACAGCAAACGCATCACCGATCCATTGTCGGCTAAGGAAGAAGAGAGAAATACAGAAGTACTAATGTCCATGGGCACCATGGGTAACGGTGAACACTTACCATCAGGTGGCTCGTATTACGATGACTTGTCGGCTATTTACATAAAAAATAAGTGTGTTGAGAACAGAAATTGAAACTGATCATTCAAATTTCTACCTCGCTGGGAATCATATCCAGGACCCTTCGAAGGGCTGTCCTGTATTGTAACTATTTTCCCATACAGGTTATTGTCAGGTTTTAAAAAAGGAATTATAAAGATTTGATATAGAAAAAGATATTAAGTAAATTCTAAGTAAGGTACAAAAATAAGGATATTATGTTTTTAATATATACTTATTCCCCAGTTCCAACACATAAACAGCACCCTTTATGTACCCTTATATTCTATACATTGACCTTATATAAGTCAATGCTTCTAGGACAAAAATAATGCTTAGACATTTAAAATATTGGTTTTTGTTTTTCTCTGTATAAAAAGACAATTCAAGAGTAACCATAATGACATTTAGTTTGTATGTATACTATTACGGAATCAATACTTGTTGGAATTTAATTGGAACTTAAGCCCGACACCATAACCATCCACACAACAAACCAAAATATCCATCATGCAAAAGCACAATATATTAAAGTTATTCCTATATATTAAATAATCCCAAACTGCTCATATTCCTGGACTTTAGAATCTCATATTTACCCATTTATTTCTTTATCATCCTGGATATCTGAATTTTGGCTGCAGCTACCCTCAGGTGTAGCACTAGAGAGGTCCACCTGGAAACCATTTCAGGTCTGGATTTACTTAAAATATTGTGAATACCTAAGCATCAAAATTATCCTATAACCTATACTATTACATGCTTTCTTTGGAAAAACGAGAAATGACCTTAAAAATGAAATAACATTTTTATTTACAATGTTTTATTTCATAACACTGTTCATGAATAACGAATTAGAAACAGATACTGACTATATAAATTTTAGCTTAAATATATTTTGTCAATGCACACAAACTTATCTCAAGAAAAAGAAATGCAGTTTACGTAATAATTATTAATCAATCAATCACATCTATAATCCTTAGAATTACTAGATCCTAACCTTGGATTTCCTGGAATTATCAGTACCACTTCCACATACAGTATCCTTGCTAATTTTGTCAATGCACACAAACTTATCTCAAGAAAAATAAATGCAGTTTACGTAATAATTATTAATCAATCAATCACATCTATAATCCTTAGAATTACTAGATCCTAACCTTGGATTTCCTGGAATTATCAGTACCACTTCCACATACAGTATCCTTGCTACTGGTTTCCTTGGAATCACTATCAGACTGGCTTCTATCAATGGATTTTGATTTTCCATCTTCCTTCTCACTCTTCCCAGACTCTGATTCAGAAGAATTGTTTTTTGACATAGATGCTGAACTCTTCTTATCCTTGTTATCGTCTTCATCAGAAGACCCACCTTTTAATAGATAGTCTCTAATTTCTTTTAATGTATTTCTCAATTGCTCATCTTCAGTGTCTGAACTAGAAGAATAATTTAATAACATTTTTTTTGCATACATGCTCTCCCTAATGTTTTTTTGTTTAGATTGAGGTGAATCTCCACTGTGGCTTCTTCGTTTTTTGGGACTTTTAGAAATGTCATCCGATGAATCTTTCAGAACATTTGATTTTAGAGAATCAGGATCAGTAGAAGCTTTTCTATGTTTTATTTTTGATTGACGACTTAATAAATTATCTTCTGTATCTGTGCCTTCATTAAGACTATCCCTGTTGGAACCATTTGTTATGTCTTCTTGGTTTTCATTGTCACTTCCATCTGATGAAGACTTATTTTCCTGACCAATTTTGTTGGATTTATTTTGTGTAGGCATGTCTAAGTCTTGAGATTCACAGTCGGAATCTGCAAGCAGAGCATTTTTTACATTATCTGAGAGTACTGGCTCAGAGTCAGACTCATAACACCAAGAGATTTTTACTTTATCAGCAGACTTTTCTGGGATTTCATCATTTTGGGATCCACAGTCAGAATCTGCCAGAAGAGATTTTTTTAACATACACGAATTTTCTGGTTCTTTTTCAAGATTTTCTTCCTCCGAATCAGATTCTTCTAGAAGGGCATTTTTAAGTTTTACACTATCTTGTAGTTTTGAAGATGAATCTTCAGAAAAAGAGTTTTTATTATCGTTTGATTTTTTATTATAATTTTCATTTTGAGATTTACGAACTTTCCTAGAATGAAACCTTTTTCTCGCATTATCAGATTTACTGATTTCTTCATTATTTTTATTTAGGTCAGTAACTGGTTTTAAATTATGTTTATTAAGTGTATCTTTAGTTGTTTCTGCAATTTGTTTTTCCAACTCTTCTGTTTCTTTTTCTATACACTCGAATTCATTAGACTTTTCACTTTCACTGCCTGTATTGTTTTTTGATTTATTGCCGATATCACAATCTGCTGCAATTGCATTTTGTTTTTCAGCATACAATTCGGTTTCCTGCTGTTCATTATTATTCTTTAATAGTGCCGAATCTAAATCACTAGCAACCGGTTTATCAAATGTGGATTTCTCAAGTTTCCTTCTATTATCATGACATGTATCAACATTGTCTGAATCAGAATCATGAAGCAGTGAATTTTTAACTTTATTTACATCCACATTTTTAACACTTATGTTTTTGTCACAAGTATCAGTAATTTTCAAGTTAGATTTCAATTTAGTGTCTTTTTTGTTGTTACTCTGTTCTTCCTGTGAATCATTCAATAGTTCACAAACAACAGAACCCATGTGGGTAATTTTTTTTAAACAATATTTTTCTAAATATTTAGGAGTAATTTTAGGTAACTGTAGTATTTTTACATTAAATTCTTTAGGTTTGAAATTCTTCACTTCTTTTCTTTTATGTGACCAATATGTATCTTCATCATCACTTTTACTAGCCATCGGTATCTTTTGGTACTTTTTACTTTTATGCTCATGTACTTTTTTTAACTCTAATTTTGAATGTCTCTTTTGTCTATTTAATTCACTATCATTATTGCACATTTTTGATTCTTCTGTGTTTTCTATGTTCAGATCTTTAACTATTTCTGGTTTAAGTAACTTAGTAAGACTTACACATTTGATCAACGGTTTATTTGTGTCATCGTCTTGTGAACTTTCCGTATCTTTTTGGTTCTCTTCTGTTTTGGCTAATGGCTGCTCAGAAATACAATCATTTTTTGAGCTTATATTGCATGGACTTATGTTTTCACTCATGTTCTCATTGTCACTGCTGGAACTGCTATCCATTACTTTTATATGTTTGAATTTTTTAGCCTTATCACTATACTTTTTCTTTTTAGGCTTTGGTTCACAGTTACTATCATCCTTAGCTAAATTAGAACCGTCTTTAGTTAAATTACAATCAATGGCCTCAACAGTTGAATTAGGTTGGTCATGGGATTCATTACTTACATCCCCTTTTGTTGTGTCACTGACCACTTGATTTGAATGGTTTTCTACTTCAGTTGCTGCCGGTTTCCCATCAATTGATTTTAATTCATGCTTAGACACAATATTCTCATGTTCATTTTCACCAAAAGTTCTTTCTTTAGCATCAGTTACACTCTCTATGCACCGGTTTCCACCATCATCCAAATCTTTGACATTAGAACTGCCACATTCAGAGGGAATATTTATTTCTCTTCTCTTTTTCCTATTCCTCTTACGATACAGTTTGCAGTCATGATAAACTGGATATTTTTCAATCATTGATAATGTCAATGACTGAGACAGAACTTTAACAGATGTGTAGTGGCCCACCGAAATCTTATCACGTATTTTTAATCTACGCGACTCATAAGTGAAATACTCGAAATTTACCCCACTTTCAGACGCTCCCCGAGTTTCAGGGCCCCGCCCAAAAGTGGCACCAGCTTCTTCCATTTGCAACAATAAATTTTTAACGCCGGTTTCAACATTTACGATCGACTTCTTCGACAATTCGCAGATTAGAAGCACCTTATCTACTGCTTTGTGAATGGCGTGTGTATTCCTTAATTTATCTTTTCGAATACGCTTATCTCTCAGATTTTCAGAACGTATTCGTATGTTTGTCCCAAGTTTCGTTAAATATTCCATCGCCTGGCTCAGTACATCGCAAATAGGTATGGAGTCCGCCATTTCTCTCCAAAGTTGATATTTGTATTTTGGGTTCACAAATCAATACCATTGCCTTCCCCGTATCTCCAAAAGCATGTTGATAATAATAATTTAGACTTCTTTCACTAAATTAAACACCGAATAGTTTTAACTCGTAACGTAATACTATGAAAATAGGAATTGCGGGACTTTGGATTCGGAAATGGAAATAAAAATCACAGAGTAAAAACTAAAAACCGACCGACATGTACATTACATTTCTTTTTAATAATGGCAGCGGATGACTGACGTACAGCCGCCGGGAAATTCTTTTTTCTTCTAATAAGCAATATTTATGTTCAAATAATTTTTATATTGGAAATAATATTATATAAAGCTATTTAAACAACTAAAATTTGATTGTATTTTATAAGTACAAGACTAATAAGAAAAATATATCAAAATATTTTTTCTCTTCAGATAGACTAGATGGAATCCGTACAACGGAACGTATTCTAATTGTAGAGGAGTTTCAATTTGGTCGAGTTATACAAGACCTATACATACACAATTAGATCACAAAATAGCGGCAATAGTATACATACAAACTGTATTATACGACAATATATGCTTGAATTTCTCATTAATTTCTTGTAACACAAACTCATGAAATACTACTAACTGCTTTATTGTTCCTCAATTACTACGTCGTTGTCATGATAGGAAAACTATCATTTTATAGCAAAACAAAAAATATCGAGGTACCAATTTTTTGTACTTACCTTTCATGTAAATGGCTGAACTGGCGTTTTGTTAATTTCTGTTGCAGAAAATAGCCTTAACTGAGATTGTTACACATTATTGTACATTGCAGTACAAAATAGGAGTTAAATCATATACATATTCCACAATTAAACCGAAAAATCGGCGAAATAAGCAAGGTAGGTAAACTATCCAAAACAGTCGTGAAAAATGACCATAGACTAGTAGAATAGACTGCAAACTCTGCAAAGCGCCGTGTGAAAAATGTCAGTAACGATCCGCTTTTCATAATGAATAATAAATGAAGAACAAATTTAATGTTTCACTTGTTCACCATAATTATGCAACACAAAATCGTATAATTTCATGATTAAAGATCTTTATTAATAGTATAATAATAATATATTTCCTTAGTACCTAAAATTATATAAAGTAAATACTTATTACTTATGTATAACCCTTTGTAAGTAGATTTTCTCAGATAAAATTTATTTAATATTCATTCTTTAATAAATAAATAGTAATAGATTTAAAGTGAGACACGGAGGAATTATAAGATGGAGTAAGTGGAAAGTTATTTTAATATAAAAACACAAGCCAGGCAGTCATGAAGACAGACTTTTTTGATCGTTAGTACGGTTAACATTGATAAGTTTAACAATACTTTGATTATTAGTACATAGAAGTATTTAATAAAAGATATATAATCGGCTTATGGTAAATTAAAATACTAAAATATTCGATAAAAATGCTTCTATTTTTATCCATTTATTTTATCTACATAAAAATATTAGCATAATAAATACCTACAGTCTTGTAATACACAGTGATTCTACAATTTGTTAATGTAATGTAAGTACGTATGTGACTTAATATTATATTTATTGAAAGTAATTTAAAGTATATTAATAATGTGTAAATATCGTAAGCCTAACTTACATTATTTTGAATTGGATTGAATTTAGTTGGGTTTTTATTTTATTAATTTTTATTTTTATTATGAAACTTTTTTATTATTGATTTAAAATCACTTTTTCCTTACTATTTTACAGTTACACTCTGTTTAAACGTATATTTTACTAGCGTATGTAGTTGTATGAGCCAGTTCACACAAATGACAGTATTCCGGATCTAGTAAAAAATCCCACACACAACGGAAATACTGACTCGTTTTATCGGGTCAACACTGAAGAACGAAAGTCCAGTAGTGATCTGTTAAAATCGGTCCTGTAATTTCTGTGTGAATATTACTTACCTCCAGTAGCGACGGATCCGTTAAAACGGATCCTGTAAAACGGACGTTCTAAGTGTACGCGCCCTTACGTTTTTCCTCCATAGAAATTCGATTACTGTGTACCATTTGTATTCACATTTTAAAACATCCTGGCTTAAGAATTTACCACACCAACAACAAAGTAGGTACAGTATACATGCGCGGATGCGGAGTGAAGTGGAGTTGGAGGTAAAAGTCGTATGCGTGACTGGGGTGAACGTGATGGTGAAGGTTCGCTTACCTTCACCATCACGTTCACCCCGTTATAACAAGACTCATATCGGGACTAGGATGGGTAATCAAGCTAACACAGAGATTAATAAGAACGTTAGTTGATAAGTTCGTTAGACTTAAGAGGCTAATCTATATGAACCTAACCCATACGCTCTGCCAGGACAGCATTACCTGTACCATGATACTACTCAAAGTAAGTATAAATTAATACGTCGAAGAAAACTATTGTTTATAATTTTAGTATAATTTTTTTTTGGTCGTGATAGCCTATAATATCTAATCTGTTTGTATTACGTCTATACTCTGTTAATTGTACCATAGACTAATGTAGGAAACTCGTAAATGCTACAGAGTATCACTCAGGTAAAACGTAGAGTTTATATACTCTTTGCTCATCAAATACAATACAATGTACAACAATACAAAGTACTCTGTGCAGATCACAGAGTACCTTTACCTTGTATGAAAAATTGAAAACTTATTACTCAGATGACAGATCAGATCGATCGTGTTGTGTAACAAAAAAATAACAATGCTGTCCAGGGTTTTAAAACTGGGTCAAGCAAGAGTTTCATGCAGGTATTTTAGTGAAGGGCCCACTCAGAGCCAGGGTTCTGGAGCTTCTTCAACGCCCCCTGCATCTGTTAAAGCAAATGTTCCTGGTCTTAGCAGCGCTGTGATACATCCCGTCTCCGAGCCTGTTGGTCCAGGAGTAGATCCACAAAAAAGTGGGGCCTACAAAGTCCCAGAGTACTTTTGCTACGACAACATGAGTTACTTCGAGGCTGAAATAGAAATGGCAAAGTACCGCTGCCCTCAACCTTCTGCACTGAAGAAGTAATGCTAACATGACTTTGTGTAACTTTAGTTCCCTATAGATATTGTTATTAAATTTTATTTATACCGTTTGTGGTGTTTTATTTCTCTTAATAAGTGAAAAATAACAGATCAAGTTGTGTTAGTCATCATGATCTACCCTAACCAGAACATATCAAAGAACAGATACTAAGATCAACCTCTCACCGCTCAACAATAAAAAAAGATTACAATTCAGGGAAAATGGAGGTTAAACTGCACTTCTGTGCAGTGATCCAATTTTAAAGTATTGAGAGTACATGAAAGTATTCAAAGTAGTTAAAGACTTAAATCAATCATACACTAAACAAAAACACTGAAAGATGATATATAAAATTCTGAGGAATAACTTTGTATTCTACCATCGTTTTAAGTGCACAGTAAAAATATTTCACTCAAAAATCCATATTGAGGAGGAGGATTGATATTGAGGATTTAATAAATGATTAGTAGATATACATTTTAACAATTTATTTGAACCATTTGATTCCATACAAACTATACACCTGCAACTAATTAACATAAAATGCAACATTAAGAAATAGCAATTTCATGACTTTATATTTATCGAAAATGCTTTAATGACTTTATTCTCAGTGCTAAATAGCTACAGAAACAGCGCCACTAAGTAAAACAACTTCATCATCAGAGGAAAGAGTGGCTACTGATTCCGTAGCATGACCCCACTCTTCCTCGGCCTCATGTTACTTCTTCTTTGTTAGTTTCTCCGACAAGTCGTCAAAGGTGGGATCCTGGAGGTTAATCATCAAGCTGTTGCCTGGTAGGAACACTCTATTTTGTGACTGGGCAATCATTCTAGAAATGCTCTGAGCAGCACGAATTTTTCTCAATTTGAGGTATCCAGGGTTCATACCCATTGCTTTTCCCAACATTTCAGCAGCTTCTGCCTCACCCTCTGCTTGGACTATCTTCTGTTGACGCTCCTGCTTGGCTCTCTCCACGACAAACGCAGCTCGTTGAGCCTCTTGCTGGGCTACCTGCTTGGCTTCAACTGCAGCAGTATACTCTTTACCGAAACTGAGCTCTGTCAGAGAGACATCATCTAAGATAATGTTGAAGTCAGCAGCACGCTCAACCAGTTCTCTTCTTATCAGAAGGGACACTTGTTGACGCTGGGTGATGAGTTGAGATGCGTTGAATTTTGCGACAACTGATTTGAGCACCTCATTGCAAATAGATGGCAATACCTTCTCATCGTAGTCGGTACCCAGTTGCCTGTACATGTTAGCTAAATGTACGGAATCTGGCCGAGATAGCACTCTTAGAGAAATGTTAACCATTTGCAAGTCCTTTGAACCTGTGGGTGATGAAATCTTACGGGGACGTGATCGAATGTCGTAAATGATGGGGTACTGGAACCAGGGGATCCGGAAGTGTAGCCCCTCGCTCATAACGTGTTGCTGAACTCCGCCTATCCTATTGAACATTATAGCACGGTGACCTCCTTCGACGGTAAACAGTGATTTTGAAACTCCATAGACCGCCGCACCGACGACCGCTGCTACTTTCAAGCCAATACCAAGACCGGGTGGCCCACCTTTGGCAAATTTACCGGCCATATCGTTAAACTTACTTTGTGCCATCGTTTAAAATGAACACATTCGATATAAATTTGCACAATGATTATTTAAGTAAAAACTCAATTAATAACCTATCCGGCAAAACTAAAATTGCGCAATGTTGAATGACAATAGACAATATGAGAATGACACAGACTATGAAAGTATGAATAAATGAGTTACTCTATGAACAATATTGAACATTATGATATCAATGTGAAAAAGTATAGATCTGAGTTTAGGACAGAGATGAGAAGTCATAGAGCATCGCACGGAATACAGCGTGGAGCATCGGAAGATCGGAACTCTCATAGAATAATTTACATCACATCTGTGGAAGAACTCTCGTTAGGATTTTATTTTTTGTTCTACCTGTTTATTCTTTTGTTTTAATCTGTGGTTTTCCGTATATATACTTTAAACAAGTTTACAAAGATTGCAAAGCAAAGTAATGCTCTGTGTGCAGTCTGTGCTGTGGTTTTTAATCTGTGTGGTTTAGTGATGATTTGATTTGATTGATAGTTTTTTGATTTTTGTAAAATATAAAAAATAAGTTATATTGAACTGGAGAACTCAAATAAAGAATAAAAAGAAGTAACATCTTCTAATGTTCATAATTAATCGCTGAAAAGATCTATAAATTTGTTGTTAGATTGAAGTTTGTGAACACGCTATTTGTTATTCAACCAGTAATGGATTCATGTCTAGGCGTAGAGCAAGATTTGGACAAAGCTGTATCAAAATTTTCTGGTTTAAATGAAAATACAAACAAGGTTTTAGACGATATTATCGCTCAAGTTGAAGATTTACAAACAAAAATAGCGCAACGTAGGTATCACGCATGATTTTTATTGATTGAACCATTCATGTGAATGCACTTTCTCAAACAATGAGTAAGCATTCTATATCTTACTAAAAAAGTATGCATGCGTTTTCCTTGTATTTTAAAAAGTTCTTGTGGGGTGAAAACAAGATGAAACATTTATTTGTTCTTGTGTACTTATGTGTATCCGTCTGTATTGTATGTCTAATAAGATAGGATACATTGCTGTGTTAGTACCATCTAAGGTTAAACTTATTTTTTAGAGCCCGGAGATGCTCCACTCATGCATCTACAAGGGATTGCTGCTATGGACTTGGCTGCCATGGTCAAGCAGACAGTATTCCAGATGTCCACAGGTAACGTCATCTGTAAATATTGTTTATTTTGGATCATTATAATATTTGTGATGTGTGAATTATATTATTTCTTGAAGAAATGCTTTGATATGCAAGTGCTACATGTACTGGGCCATCCAGGCGGTGGCCAACAAACTGTGGTGTTCTGTGATAGTGGATGGCTCATAATTGTCCCACTGCTGGGCACAACGGGTGAACACCACACCGGCGCCCACACTACACTGGCCAAGTGCAGATTGGCAAACTTCACACCTCTGAAAACATGGGCAACTCGGGTTTCCTTGCAATGTTTTCCATCACCGAAGCAAGTGATAATTTAATTCATACAAATTTGTACACACATTGGTGACTAGGACAGGGGAACGAAAGAATAAAAAATGGATAGATGGATGGATGGCCCTTTAGTCAATATTAGATTGAATATTGTGTGTTTAAGTAGTTGATGCAGATGTCATTATACAGAATACAGCCTCAATTAATGTAGACTGATCACAAATTACTGACACAAATTACAAAGACTGACATAAATTTGTTGGTAGTACAAAACAATCCGTTTTATTGTTAGAGTTTCTGCTGTATGTATGTGACCGTTAAAAGATTTTTGGCACCATGATAACTTCTACTAGAATTTTGAGGTACTTTGGTCATAGGACATGGTGACTAAATATAAAAAAATCATTTGATTATCAGTAATATTGATCTGAATATAATCATTCAAATGCTATGTCAGACTGAATATACATAACAGCTATTTCAATATGTTTTAATTTTGTAGAGCACCGCGAGCTTCACGCAACCGTGTCACGAGTGGGCAAGTCGATTGACAGGCACTTTGTAATGGATTATGCTTCTGTAGCACCCAAGGCAGAGTCTTTCTGTTCTGACACCAATAGACCTATCATGGAGCAGGCTATTGCACAACATTTGTATAGACAGGTAAGTTAGAATCAGACAGGTGTCCATTCATGGACTTAATTATATTATAA
This sequence comes from Ochlodes sylvanus, assembly GCA_905404295.2. Classification (NCBI taxonomy): domain Eukaryota; kingdom Metazoa; phylum Arthropoda; class Insecta; order Lepidoptera; family Hesperiidae; genus Ochlodes; species Ochlodes sylvanus. The sequence goes on along the minus strand of FR990138.1, from coordinate 3,601,987 downwards.
TAAAAAGTGCTTTTTTATTCAGTCACCTCAAGTCAACAAATAATACATATAACTATGTGTCTAAATATAAAAATAGAGAGCTAATATAATATAACATATAAATTATAACTACGAGTATATAATCAGGTGGGATTGTGGTCAAGCATTAACTTATAATTTAAAAAAAGGTCAATAACATAATCACAAGAATGATGAATTATGTGTCATTATAAGACTGCATCTGATTCTGAAAATAAGCTTCTAAAAATGAAAGCATATCTGTATCAACATAGTAGTATAAAAAAGACTAACTGACTTTTTAAGTTAATTATGTTATGTACATACAAAAATGTTATGGTCAATTTCATTGAATCATTACAATTCAACTTCATCCCACTTTGAGAGTCTCCATAACCAAACAGCCGCTCATGAGCATTGTTAAATTGACAGGGTCTAGAAGAAGTCGGCGACGCGTTGGTGGCGGAGGCGCGCATCCCGGCCGTGGAGCGGACGTGCACGTTCGCCCAGCTGCAGCGCTGCGCCGCGGCGTTGGCCGAGGGCGACCCGACCGCCGCGCTGCAGTGGGCGGAGAGCCGCGCGCAGGAGCTGGCCCACTCGCCGCTGCCGTTCACCCTGCACCGCATGCAGGCGCTCAAGGTGAGGGATACGAGTGATGTTTATTGAATTGAATACCTCTTTAGTATTGTTGTGATTTGGAATTTGTTGGAACGGAAATGACGTGGTTGAAACATCTGCAAAATGGCGGCTGACGTAAGCAAAGCAAAACATCAATATTTTGACTGACAGTATTTGTTGTTATGAAGTTGCACTTCTAGCACGTGTGAATTGCACACATTTTGATTTTTTATTTACAGTAACATTTATAGGCCGCCAAGTATTTTGACATATTTGGTATGTATGACACAGTTTTTAATGCTAGTAAGTAGTAGTAGTAGTAAAAATAATAATTATTAAAGATGGATGTTTATTATAAGCAAGGCTTAATATAACATGGTTGGAAATTATTTAATAGTATAGACTAAAACTCACCAACACCACCTTCCGTTGCCGCCCATTACAACTATGACCGACTTAGAACAAGGCTCAAATGGAACTAGGATGGTTAATCCTGTTATCAGTCGCCTCTAAAAAGTGTAGCCGGCTCCACACCTTTCTATCCGGAACAGAATATACATAATAATATATAATGTATTCCAGTTGGGTCGCGAGCGCGGCGTGCGCGCGGCGATCGAGTACGCGCGCGCGGTGTTCCCGGCGCACGCGGCGCGCCACGAGCGGCAGCTGCAGGCGGCGGTGTGCGCGCTCGCGTGGTGCACGCCGCGCGCGCCGCCCGCGCCGCCGCACTACCGCCACCTGCTCGACCCCAAGGCGCTCGGTTAGTGTCGCCGTTAATGACTGTTAAGTACTTGCCTGGTTTATACATACTGAAGTGCAGGTAGTTGTGAAATCCATTAATGGCTGATGTGTGGGTACCCTCATAGACACTTTATAAATAAATGACACCACTTTATTGGTCCACCACAGATGAACAATACACAACAATGACAATAATCTGAAAATAGATAATTAGGGTGCGCGATGGCTAGCAGCAAGCAGTTCCAACTAAAAGAAGCGGTGGCTGTGGTTGGTGCCCGTGGTGGCCGTTTGCGTCGAGCCTTAACGCTGAACGCGTGTACCCCTGCACTAGGATTCCCTGTGTCAGCATGGATAACACAAATAACACATCAGCAACATCTGATACATGACCCGAGAACAAACATAATACACCTGTCGTTTAAATGTCTGCCCATTTGGGAATCGACTACAGCCCTCGCTTTGTAAGCAGGGTCATTACTGGGCTACGGGGTCGTTTGCTTTATGAATGTTTGATTATATTTCATTTGTGTGAAGCGAGCGTTCCACTAACCGATCACAACGCTCAAAACATTACTGTTTTCTGTAGAAAATGAGTTGTCTTGAGCGTTGTGTCGCGCTCTGGGCGGTGATTCAAACGTGTGGTATGTGTGCAGGCACGGAGGCGGCGGAGGTGTTCGTCCGCGAGGCGTGCGCGCTGCTCCGGCTGGCGCCGCTGTCGCCGCTGGCGGGCGCGGTGGTGGCGGGCGCGCGCGTGCTGCCCGCGCTGCACGACATCCGCGCCAAGATGTCGCACCCGCACGTGATCGCCGCCTGGTCCGACGACGAGCTGCCGCTGGAGGTACCCGCTCCCCCGACCCCGCCTTTCATGGTCAAATAAGTGTGGACTCTCTCCCCAAGTGTGACTTTACATATTGTGTGATTTTAAACCGACTTCAAAAAAGCAGGAGGTTCTATGTTCGTCTGTTTATAAGACTATTTTATTTTTATAATTACATTAATAAAACGGAGTTTTATTATGGACTTAAGATAGCAAACGAGCATGCAGCACCACCTTCCGCTGCCGCCCATGACAACTGTGACCTAATTAGAACAAGACTCAAATGGGGACTGGGATAGTTAGTCCGGTTAGGTGACGGTGTTAGAATATTACCTGGATAGTTTGTTAGTAAGTATGAGGACTGGGACAGGGATTGTTAGTGAAAATTAGTCCTGTTAGTTATTATTAGTAATAGTCCAGTGACACAATTGTCAGTATGTCTTTTTACAATTCAGTTTGTTTAGATTTATCATTTCCAATTTAAACATGCAACCTAACGAAACTTATTTCATGGCGTTTCACTTCCAAACCGTAAGTAAAAAGTGACATTGAATGAAATGTAATAGTACGTGTGTGTGTGTGTGTGTCAGGTGGACCTCGGCGAGGACGGCGGCGGCTACCACTCGGTGTTCGCGTGCCCCATCCTCCGGCAGCAGGCCTCCGAGCACAACCCGCCGATGCGGCTTCTCTGCGGGCACGTCATCTCGCGGGACGCGCTCAACAAGCTTGCCATGGGGGTCAAGTGAGTGCTCGTCTCTCTACTGCTAGCTGGCAACACGTTGGTGATGCCTTCGGTGCCGCTAATGTCTGTTGGCGATGGTGACCGCTTGCCGTCAGGGGGCTCGTCTGTCCGTTTGTATGTAAGGACATGCAGGGTGATTTTTATTTCGTTGACGTACTCGAGGACATGAAAGAACATGGTCATAGGTAATGATTAAGCATATAAAGTCGAAATTCTACACGATAATTATTTCAATAATGGCAATCAAAATTACCTAAAAATACTCGGAATGAATGGGCAACAACTGTGCCGTAAGGCGACCGAGAGCTGGTGCCTGACCTTGTCGGGGTTAATGACCTTTATTGGAGTAGTTTAAGACCGCGCGCTCAGTTTGCCACATTATCGATTCGTAATTGATATTCACGTCCAATTTTAAGCACCCTTTTAATTACATAATATTTGGAATGAGATTCGAATACTGAGTACCCCCTATTACTATGTTACTAACTTATTAGTATGTTAACTAACTAAAAAATCACAAGCTGTCCCAGCGAACTTCGTACCGCTCTATAATTAATAAACAAATTTGGTGACGTATCGACAGCAGCGCCACCTACCGGGTCCAATTGGGAATCTAAACACACAAGTACAGAAGAAATATATATAATTATTATGTTATAATAGCCTATAGCCTTCCTCGATAAATGGGCTATCGAACACAAAAATAATTTTACAATTTGAACCAGTAGTTCCCGAGTTCAACCAAACAAACAAACAAACTCTTCAGCTTTATAATATTCTTATATATAAAATTCTCGTGTCACAATGTTAGTTACCATACTCCTCCGAAACGGCTCGACCGATTCTCGTGAAATTTTGTGTGCATATTGAGTAGGTCTGAGAATCGACCAACATCTATTTTTCATACCCCTAAGTGATAAGTCCACAATGTCCACCCATAACTTTTTTTTTGACAACATTTTTTTGGTCATTTTTATATGGTGTGGCATAAAAAATACACATAATTCCAAATTTTCATTTCCCTACCCCCACCCCTTAAATTTAAATCGCGCTCTTTGTATAAAAATATATTATGGCGGAACAACGTTCGCATGGTCAGCTAGTATTAGTATAGATTTTTTTTTGTTTTGTTCCAGGTTGAAGTGCCCATACTGCCCGATGGAACAATCGCCGTCTGAAGCGCGACAGATCTACTTCTCTTGAACCGGTTTCGACTCTCGACTAACGGTAGTGTTAACATTAGAACATTGTTTTATAGGAGCCCGTGCGCCTCTCGGTACATTGGGGTGTAGGATTTCATGTGGTCAAATTCGTTTGACCTATACACACTCTGTTCTTAACAACGCGACCGTTTTAAAATAAAAAATAAAATTTATCTATCGTAACATCGGGTTTGAATAATGCCTATGAAGTCCCAAATTTTAACGTGAACAGGTTCACTATTAGAGGGAGTTTTATTAGAGGGATGCGATGATTTTACGGTTGATTCGAGAATGACTTCAGTTTGTTAGAGAATCAGGTACGATTATGATCTGTGAAGTTTCATGGTTTCATAGGAAAACAAGGAATGGTTTTGTCTGTGCGTTTTTTAAATGTAAACAGTGACGGTAAGTGATACCTTTGGAATTCGTTGCTAGCCAAAAAAATAGCTGAGGATCCACATCTGCAAAATTCAAGGGTATATCACGAACTAAGTGTGATTATTATATGTCAAAGGATTAATGCAATGAAAATGCAGGCTTATCATGAAATGGAATTGTTTTGATACTGATTTGGATGAAATGATATTGACTGCGTGTGTGATGTATTAATTTTTAATATTAATCATTAACATTCAGGGCTGTGAAAATGAAACTGGCTTAAGCGCGTCGCGTTGATGTGAACAGAGTTTTAGTGTTCATAAATTCGATTTTTAGCAATTCCTAGAATACTTTTTGACTGTTACTTATTTAGATTTATGATGCTTCAATCCTTTGTCGACATCGGCATTGGTGAACTTGTAAACATTATCAGACAACCCGAATGATTTTTAAGGTGAAACTTCCTTAGAATGGTTTTGATTTGAAATTTAATGAAACGAAAGAGCGACAGTAAAAAGGGACAACAAGTTGACGGCGAAGCCGATGTTAAAAAATCAAAATAAACGTTTCAAATTAAAACGAAAAATAAACGATATGTCATAAAGAAGTTTCACTTCGTACGTGTGTTAATACGCGCACTCTTTTTTTACCAAAGGATTTAGGTGCAAAATGCCTTATTCTTCTCCAGTTGTCAATACAAGGCCTTGCAGGTCCCTATTTTGAAAATGGACTTTTATAGCTCAACACCCATAAAGGACAAATATTCTAAGAAATTATTTAATTTATATTGATTGTTTGGAGCATAAACATTTGTTTAATATCGCCTCATTTCACCTCACGGGGCTCGTCTGTTCATTTGTTGGTAGTTTACATAAAAAGGAAAATGATATAATAACCGAGCGAGACTTCATTACATGAGAAGCCGTACGGTGCGTCGGTTCGTAGTCGTGCGTAAATAATTCGTAAAATGCGTGCACCGAAGCCAATACTAAGATTATTTAAATATTAGGTGTTGATGATCAAATCATAATAATGTAATGTAAGACGGCTTGTATGTATGTTTGTTGGATACTTATGTAAAGATCTATCGCTCCTAATGACAGCTGTAAGCTAGTATCAGTGGCATGTCTTTTGCATTACTGTTCAAAAATTAACGAAAACATACTTCAACTTAACTCGACTTACGGTCTTTTTCAATGAATCTATGTATGTAATCTTTGGATGGACTATACGTAAGGTAATAACAATTAACACTGTTGTGACTTTTTGAGAGTTGCTAGGCAACTAACTTAAGGATTATGAATAGATAGAATATAGATGTACGTGGGCGACGCATATCGTTAGTCCGTTTTTGTTTGATCTAATGGGGACGGATCAATGATGTTTTAAACGTAGATATGCCGAGTGAGGCAGTTAAATGATACTAATTCATGTCATTATCATTAGCTATCTCTGTTTCATACGTTCCGTAATATCTTTCGCATCCGTACAGTCGGAGCGGATCGAAAACTGCGTCTTTGTATGAACGTCACACATCCATTTATTATATCTTTGGGAGGAGTCTAAATACATTGTTGTATAAACACCTGCATTGAAGGTTGGAAAACCATGTATTAAACAGCAGCAAATACTTTGAAAATGTTAATGCAATATTGTAAACATATTTATTATTGTAAGATAAAAATAGTAGAAATTTAATATTATTACGTTTATGGACTGGTTGTAGAACCAAGCTTTTGTTCTTTTTGCAATAAAACGAATTCAATAATAATGTATTTTTATTTATTTTAACCCTTTAATCCCATTCCCTTTCGAATATTGGTGAATAATGCATACATATACACCGCAATATACATATATTCCTCAACAGTTATTTACTATACAAACGGTAACAGGAAAAACTATACCAGCAGGTTATACCGTTTTGGCTTGCCTATTAAGCTAAAATTATCTGTGAGAATAATGACAAGTAATTTTGACAAAGCGGACGTCCAACGTAGCCACGTGTTTTTCTATAAAAAGATCTAGGTCACATGACAAACTGTTTCTTTGTAGGTTATTAGGTGATGAATTAAAAGACATAATGATTCTCAGTACATAATTTATTTAATGGATATGTACAAAGACAAAAAGATTTTAGGGCAAATAAAAATTTGGCAATAATTTTCAACAATAGCAATAAAAAGTGGTTTCGTTCAAAAGCCGGCAAAAATATTAACAACAATAATTTCTATACTTAAATATAGGTCGGACAACAAAATATAGCTAGTTATATTAACTGTGACGTCACCTTACTTTTAACAACCATTTCTCTAATTGAACCTTCCAAGTTTCAATTTACTTCATATACTGTAAGGTGACGTCGCATATCCATAAAACGATAACTCCAAACAAAATACAAACTATCAAAAAACTGGTTTTTGTTCAAAATTTTTCGATTTACAAACCGAGCACGACACAAAATCAACAGCGTACTAACCTAATTTAAAAATAAATTAATTGATAAATTACTTTTGACAATAAAGTATGAGCCGCAACAATTTTAATATCATATCGATATAACTCTCGTAGAAGGCGTTTTGTATGCACAAACAACTTTTAGTTGACCCTCGACGTAAAATATGAGTTTATTATATAAACGGGGCGCGAAGCTCGCGACTGGTTCGCGCGTACAAAACGTAGCGCTTACAAATAAACCGCTATATCACACGTAATTATACACGTAGCATCTACCAGCGAAGTACTACAATTAGGTACTAATTATTGCTGAATTTTCTCATCTAAATATCCTTATACCTACCACCGCAAGAAAGGCTAGTGAACAGGGCCGTAGCTAGAGTTCAATTTAATTTAGGGCCGAAGAAATATCCAATCTGGTCAATCTATTTTCGTTGTATTCGTCTGTGTGAGTTTAAGTGAGAAATGTTTAGATGTCGCTACACTAGCAGCAAATTACTTTGCGAATGTTAATAATAATACTTTAATAAACAGTTTACATGGTATGTTACCCTGGTATTTTTGATGTCAGGCATTGCCCCATATGCCCCCCTAGCTACGGACCAGCTGGTGAGTGGCACGACCGGGGAAAACCTTCGATATATCAACACCCGTAATTGCTACTAAACTTTTGTATCAGATTATGCTTATCAGAAAATGTATGTATTAAATATAGTTCCGTATGAATCGACATTAATTTTAGCCTTTACATTATATTAATATATTTGTGTTTTCAATACATTACATACTAACATTCTAATTGAATACAACTATTTCCCCGGCCGCAATATATTCTACGAAACAATATGAGTAAGATGGAAGACGCTTCTAAATACAGCAAAAATGTATGTATTTAGTTTTTAGCAATAAAATTATCTTATGTAATTATAATATCACTTACAGCCTAGCCTATCTAAATGTTATGAAGTTTTTGTTAGATAAGTTTCGTTACTGGTATATTTTATTTGGATTCAATCTAAACGGTATTAGTGTTAGAATTATATAATATTTGGCACACAGCGATATATTCTTTGCCTATAGTGATAAGAGATTAAAAAATTTAGAATATGACAAACTATATAGTAGGTAGTCGGAATTTTGTACTGTTACGTCAGCAAACTTCCGACTACACTTTACAATTAGATTATATTAAAACAAGTACGCTATATAGTGCACATGAGTGTGACATGCTTGCATCTGTAAGACTTAAATTTCCAAAATATTCAATTTCAATAGGAAATTTTTAAGAGACATTAACACTAATAGCCACAAGCTTCGAAAATCGTCTTAAATAAACATAGAACAATTAATATATTTAATTCTACCCTGCACAACGTAAATTTGACTGTAGTATTGTCGAAATTGAAATTCTTAAACCGAGATGTCTTGCTCCGACAATTATTGAGGCTAAATAAATGTAACGATTTGATGAAAGTTTATGACAGCTTATAACCGTTGCACAGCAGGACTCTGGCTTAGTAATGTAAGGGTCGTTTACGGTTTACCATTTTGGCTTATTTCTGGTCGGTATTTTACACACCTCGTAAGCGACTTACAAAACTATTATATTCCTAACAATATTTACTTATATCGAAAGATTGGATACATAAGAAAAAACCCTTCTTAAAATTTGAGTTGCATTCAGAGTTCAAACCCATAATTACGTTCTGAATTAAACCGATGTTCATGTCTAGAATGAGCTAGTCTACTACTTGTGACAATATGCTGCATAAAAGTAACCAAGACGGTTCAGAAACATATCACAAATCCCGGTTACAATAACGAAGTCAATTTCGACAAACGATATACTTTATATACATCATTACGTTGTGCACGGCGCGGCGAAAACGCGACACGAATGCCACATTTCCACAAACAGTTATTTCACTATTAAATAATATTGCTTCGTCACAAGTCAGTCAATGTTTCAGTCTAGTCAACGTTACTACGAAGGATAGCTGGATGGCCCACCTTACCATAAGTGGCGGCGTATGTGACCTCCACACTTAGAATATTATGGTTTGCCTACGGATGCCATTGTCAGAACTGCACCAAATTAAAATGGGACCACACGGTACGCACCAGCTTTCAAATAAAAAAGGAGTCATCAAAATCGGTTCACCCAATCGAAAATTCTAAGGTAACAAACATAAAAAAAATAAAGTCGAATTGAATACCTCCACCTTTTTTGAAGTGGGTTAAAAATTAACAGTTATTCGGAACATTGTTTTAAAATTTTAATGTCAGCAACAGAAATACCAAACATGTCTATACCGCAAAAAAGGCGATTAATGTTCAACAAATGTGTACTCAGTTGGTGGGTGGGTCCATCGTAAGCCAATGCTCCATTATTTATATTATATACAACGACGCGAACGGCGAACCTTGCGAATAATTATTGATCTCGGGCGTAACGCACACGGGCGACGGGACTCGAATTTCGTGATAGAAAGTTTTATCAAATCCCACTCACAGACACAAATTTTCAGATGGAGATAGAACCGCATTCAATTGCGTAACTTTAATTTCACGTGTTTTTTTTTTGTTTAGTTAAATAACTGTTTGAATTATGTACTTTTATAATTTCTTTCAATATTTCATATCAATAACTTTTTGTACTAAACGTTTGACAACATTCAAAGCGTGGGATAAGCATGTGTTGGAACATTCGCAAGAAATATTAAAGAGCAAAACGTTTCTTGTGAAATGCCAACAGACTTATGTCCAAAATCTGGATAATAAAACATGAAAAAATCGAATAGATAAGCCAACATATGGTAATAATTAGTCTTGATTACTTCCACATCTACGCCAATACCCCTCGTACTGATAAAAATCTGTGTGCATTGCGCCTAAAACTGAATACATATATAATCAATTATTAACTTAAAACCACCCAAAGTCGGAAAACTTAATTACTTGTCGTAAAACAGAAGCAAGTGTACACATAAAAATAAATATGCCGCAATGAGTTTCCACGCAAAACAATAAAATTTACCTAACGATGTCGCTATAACATAGAGTCTATGTATGTAGAAACATTGTTTTGTAGGAATGGTCTGTGACATAGACCATTCTTACAAAACAATATTTCATCGAATTACATCGTAATATGTTTCCAAATAAAATTAATCTACTACATTATTTTGTTAAAAATACATGTCATTCCTAAACAGAACATAAAGGGATCACACTATTATGAACACAAAAATTAAGCTTACACGCTATGAACATTAAGACAATTCATATTTAAATTTTATTTGTATTACATTTGTGTCACTTCAACGCAAACATTAGAAAAAATATATGTAAACATTTAATCGCCCTGATTGCCAATGCACTTAAGGTCACATACAATATGTATGTATCATCTATTGTATATTATTATGATCTATCTATTCTTCTATAGTTCATTTAAGTCCTATGTTACACAACATTATCCTGCAAGTACATATGTATGAAGCTACATAATTCATTATATTATTTAAACTTATGTCTAAAGTGTGTAATATTTCCGTCGAAATATATTATGTTAAATAATTTATATATTCTGCACTATGGCAACTCGTGGAGGTAATTTGATATACTGGCAATGAACGCTGTGAGGGAACCCAACGGAAATACAACAATCAACACTTTATTCTTAACAATAAGAGTTTTTCTTACTTATATAAGTTACAATTTCCAACTATTCATTAACCGGGAGAAAAATCTAAATGCTGGGGAGTACCATTGCATATATTTTTCGATTATTTTAAATTAAACTCATAAATAAATATTATCACATCTATCACTATTCAGTTTCTACCGTCGCGTTGCGGTGTGATGAGGTTGAACAGACATTTATTATTAAACACCGCACACACATAAAATTCATATTACAATTATGTTTACGCAATAAGGATGTGATATAGCTAGTATTAGCATTGTATTATAAATATGACTTCAAAACGTTATATCACATAAGTGAGTCGTCTAGAGTTCTAGAATAATTCATTTGTATGGGCAGTGAGGAGTGACGTGTTCCCGAATCTCTATTAACAATTGGGGAAGAGAATGGAGGTTATATTTGTAAAATCATACGCACTACCCGCACTAAAACCATGTATTTTGTTATATAACGAAATGTCTTGATGCTTGATCTTATCGCGCCTCCACAGTGCGCACCCAGAAATATCCAGCGAAGCTATTTGTACCATCATCTGGACCGATATGCGAATTCTATATATGTTGCGAATATCTTAAAGCGCCGTCGCTTACACCTCATTAGAGTAAAGCGTAAGAAGGCCTTAGCTAACTAAATGAGCCTAAATATTATGCTGATATTTCATTACTAATTGGATAATTTATTTATATAATTATAATTAAGACATTTGCGTATGTCACCGAAATAGTACATTATTTTAATGAACAATAATTGTCTTTATTGGACTAGAGAATGGTAAACTTTCACGCACAGACAGATCGCTAGACGATCTTACAATAGATATAGTCGAGCTACAAATTTCCAATTCATAGATAGTTCTACGAACCTATCACTGTTCATGGAGCTTGGCCCCCAAACGACAGTTTCTTAGAGAAAACACGTAAGAAATGGTTGTTAGGTATATATATAATATTAATTAGATTATATATAATTACATAATGTAACTTTGAGCAGTACACACGGAAAGAAAGGTATACTTGTACGTTAAATGGATTATGCTGTTATAGATCTTAGGGGTTCGCAATAAAGTTTATAAAACTTTATTACAATCAATGGAAGTTTTGTCGAGTTTACGAGGGTTTTTCAATTTATGTCTAGTTAAAAACTGTATCATAGACCGCTTAATAATTTAGCCTTAAAATTAGAGTATGACATAGGAAGACATTTAAAGTTTAGTGAAATGAAGTAGAAGCAATCTACTTAATGTCACTAAACTTTATAATTTAATGTGATACTACAAAGTGTAGAACATTTTAAAACCAAGGATCAAAAAAGATTTCATTAGAAACATCACTTCGAACATTTCGATATATAAATAGTCAATAATACCCAATAAATATTATAATAATTTGTTAACTTATACAAGATAAATCATTATAGGATTTACAATATGATAAAATTACATTTACTTATGTTTACGTACTGAATCTCGTCAGTGACGTTAAGTAACTGAAGGTTAGGGAATCGTTCAAGCACCTACTTATTCTACGAAAGTGCTAATAATTTTGAAATATTATCTAGGATTTATGTCAGTTATTGACATCGAAATACAATCTTACGACAATTTATGATGTTAGCACAAGATAATTGTATGATATCCTATTTTGGCTTTATATTTTAAGAGAGTTCTTATTACAAACGGAACGATTCTCTATATTCAATTTTATCGATATTGCGATATCGTTATGTGTGGTGAAATATTATAATTATTGCCATAATATTTTTTTTTATATCTAGTCCTCATATAAAGAGAATCAATTGAACCTATAAATTTTCTTTAGCACTCACGCATAATAACGTACGCGAAACAATTCGACTTAAGAAATTAAACCCTCAAACAGCCATCGGTTACAAAAATATGTCACGTTACAGTTAACGAGATATCGAAACGGACTAAACACTGGAGCGCTGACATACACAGACAGACAAACGTACGCTGGTTTGAGGGTAGTTGACGAATGTTACCTACCCTTATTGGCGAGACACTATAAAGGTAACAATAATCGAAGCATATTATTTGTTCAGAAGAACAGAGTACCAAAACAAAAAATTAGTTTTAAAACTGTATGTGTTTTAAAATAATTAATTGCTTTATTAATAAGAACTGGAATATGTTCATTTATTTATTCACAAATTGGAATAACTTTTGAGCTAATGCACTGTTCTCAATAAACAATATGTTAGCATAATTGTATATATTCGATTGTGTATGTTTGTCACGTGTGTGTCAGCACTCCATCCCGCGCCAATGTACGGCGTTTGAACCGTTACACGCACAACCTTTTTGTCTGTCGATACAAATCGCTCAGTTGCGAATCGGTTCATTTCAGATCACATACGCTTGAGCTGTTGAGCTGCATAATTAAGCAGCTCACGGCTTATTGCATGTCCGAACTGTTTTGATATAGTTCATTGAGTCGCGTAGTGTAATCTCTCATCGACATTTAGACGTTTGATCAAAGCTGATACGAACACATCGTACGTAAAAATAGAGCTGATCTTATGTACTTAAAGAGTCTGACAGACATGTGAACCGTGAGCTGAGACGTAGATCACGCTTTTTCGTCGAGTTATTACTTGCGCCAATCTTTATGGCACCTTTGAACAACACTACACACTGCGGTTGAATGTATGTGAGCTTAAACTCAGGTTGCGGGTAACGCGCCGACTCTCTTACTTACAATTCCTTCACCCGACCTAAAATTCCAGCGATATTCGTAAATCGTACATTGTACAGCACACTACTCTATGAAAGGGGCATAAACTTTGGCGCGAGCAACACCATGGGCGTAACCAGTTAGGGCCAGGAGGGGAACAGCTGAAGTACTTACTGTTGACGATAAAAGTTCTTACTTTGCAATATTATTCGTTAACCTTTAAAAAAAATTGATGTTTACGCATTCACCGATGCATCTCTTCTATTAAGGGGTTTAGATAACGGTGTATAAGTAATTAATGTTTATATGTGTACGAAGTGTAAATTTTGTGTCAGGAAACAACGTGGTTGACATATAATATACATATCAGAACCCCTAAACAAATGAAGATTTAAAAAAAATCATGTTTGCCCAACCGCGCCCTCTGGATCAGTAGCCGGGTATACTACGGCCGGCGGTTCTAGGCCGCTCTGAACTTTGTTCGGATCGCTGCGCAGAAGTCAATTTTAGGGTCGAAACGGTGGCGAGACGCGCGGGGTGTCACTTTGAGCATTGTTTGTTCCAGTCACACGCTCAGCGTTCGTGTCGCTATCTCTCTCTAAAGCACAATACCCGCGCACTATATCCGAAAGCCTAACTGCAGAGCGGCCTGGAACCGTCGGCCGCACTATACGCCCACGAACACCCGTCTATATATCACCGCGCAACCCGTTCCGAGCCCGCTGCCGGCTGGCGTGACGTCGCGCGCGGCCGGTGCTAGCTGCAACGCGGCGGCAGGCCGGCGAGGTGCAGCAGCGCCTCGGCCGTGCGCCGCTCCTCGCCGCCGCTGTACGAGTGCTCGTCGCGCGCGCACCGCGATATCACCAGGTGCGCGGCCGGCGGCAGCTGGGGGGGGGGGGGGGGGTCCGGTTAGTGCGCCCAATTCACTACATAGTATAAAACAAAACGGATTTTGATGCGGCTTTTTTAAATATGTTTATATACTAAAATGTTGACTATAGCTAACTTCAGGTTGTCGGTTTTTTGTGACGCATCGTAAAAATTTACTCTCACCATTTTTCCCTGAAGCGCCAAAAGAAGTATAACTTCAATTTCAACCTCACGCGCGCAAAGCAGTTTCAATTCAAACACTAAAATACCTGATCGAGCACAGCGGGCCCGTACTTCATGGCGAGCACGGTGGCCGCCGCGAGGTACTCGTCCGCGCCGGGCTCGGGCCGCGTGTCCGCCGCCAACCGGCGCGCCAGGTACGGGAACAGGACGGGGTCGGGCGCGTTCTTCCCGTCCGCGCACCCGTTGCGCACTTCCGCGTCCGTTGCGCACCCGTTCCGCACGTCCGCGCATCCGTTGCGCACGTCCGCGTCCGTTGCGCACCCGTTCCGCGCGTCTGCGCATCCGTTCCGGACGTTCGCGTTCGTTACGCATCCGTCCCGCATGTCCGTGTCCGTGCCGACCGCTACGTCCACGCTCACCGTCACCGGCTCCGGTTCGACTTGCGGCAACGGCTGCCGTCCGAACGCCTGGTAATAATATTGTGTTATAAAGCTCATATTCGTAAATTGAAAACACTTGAAACAACTTGTACATAAATGTAATTTCTTTACTAGAAAATCATTATAGTATCTAAATGCCTGCGGCTTCGTCCGCAGAGAACCGCAAACTTTTACCTCCATAAGGATTTATTTTTTCCATTCCGCTATACGTCTTTTATTAATTCAGTTAGAGACTGTGTGTGACACAAGACATTTCAATTCCTACCTGTATTAATGTTGAACGATGTTGAGGGTCGACGGTCCATAGCGATCCTTTACCCAGTCCCGGTGCTGCAGCCACCTGCAACAAGAAGATAGGCAAGTATTAAGGGTGCGTGTGTGTGTGGGATAAGGGGGGGGGTGAGTGTGACGTGCAGACGTGTATTCTTTCTACTAGTTTTAAATTGATCTTTCCAAACATCTCACAAAAGGGTAAACTCATTATTGGCCCATGAGGCACAGGTATCGTCTCAGTACTGAAGACGTGTTGGTCGTTCTGAGTCCTACATACTTTACCATTCTACTCCAGTGTGGCTTGGTAGAACAGAATCACTTCCAACCCTACTGTCTGAACTTTTTGCAGCCCCAAGGCTTCCAACAGAAAGAAGGGAGAGAGAAAGAGAGAGAGAGAGAAAGAGAGAGAGAGAAAGAGGGAGAGAGAGAGAGAGAGAGAGAGAGAGAGAGAGAGAGAGAGAAAGTACTAGCCCTCAAACTCAGTTCCAAACACCACTGACCTTGTGAAAGCACTTGTTCAGCGAGAGGTTGTGTCGAACGCTGTTCTTCCAACCCTGCGGCGCATGTCTGAAGTACGGGAAGTGTCTGACGATCCACGCGTAGATCTCTTTGACGGGCAGCGCGCGCGCCGGCGCCGCCTCGATCGCCATGAAGATGAGGCACGAGAACGAGTACGGGGGCTTGGTGTGGGTCGTCGTGCTGACCGGCGAGGGGGGCGCCTTGCACGGCGTGCGCGGGGGGGAGGGCACGCGGACCACCGGCGGGGGCGTCTTGGCCTCACTCTGGAATCCATTAAACACGTATTAGTAAATCCCCAGGGATTTAGTTACACATTTAACATTTTTATTACGACGTACGACAATTAAGGCGCTGAAGCTAATAAAAAAAACGAGTGGTGTCATGGGAAACCAGATAGGAACGAAGTTCCTTTTTATAAAAATATTAATTTCAAGTTCTATTCGGCGTATAAAGAAAATAAAAATATATTACATATATAATAACAACGCCATACTCTCATCTGAACTAATATAACGCATTGTAAAGCAGCGCTGTACTGTGCTATGTAGTAACAAAATAATACTGTAGATGGCGTATTACGTAGTACTATTAAAAATTTCACACAGCCGCCATCTTGGATTTCTAAATCCTACTTACGTTACGGGACATTTTTTGCCGACTAGGGTATGCCGCAACGCCCCATTAGGAACTTCGTTGCAATAATTGGCCAAATTTTTCATGATCTTTCGCCTTTTTATATTTCTTCTCCAGCAAAAACTTTATAAAACAGCAGTAAAATTCGAATAATTTGTTACCCTTATCTTTCTACATGCAATTACAATGCGTTTTACACGCAATCCAAAATGATACGGCAAAGGACAACAATAGTTCTCGGGCATAATAATAGTGACAAAACAATTTTCGAAACGAGGTCACAGGGACAATAATTTTTATTCACACAATTAACAGAACATAAACGACTTGCTGAATGTTACATCATATATCAAATGTTATACAGCAAGATCGCACTTGTGTAAACAGAAATAATCTTTTGCGTTTTAAGAATTTAATTTAAGAATTTGAAAGAAGCATTTTCTTAGCATAGCCAAGAGTCGTTGGACTACTTTTATGTGGACTTAGAGTTTAATTAGTGCTTCGCTATTTAGGATTAAATTATTTTATGTTTCTATACCACCATCGCTTGATATCTGCTCAGACCAATGGTTGACTGGTAGAACACGCTTTTAGCTTTTAGGATTAAGTTTATCGTTCGTACCACATTGTTTTCGTTTAAATAAATAAATAATTAGTTGAAAAGCATTTGTTCTTGCTATATTTGAGCCTCACTTACATTTACAATTACTTGACTGCTAATCATTTTGGGATCTTCCATGTCGCCTTTTGTTAAATTTATGCCTGAAAAGAAAAACAATTTCGTTATCATATGAAACTATTTTAGCTTATAGACCAATTTACATAAAACAAACGTCACTATTTCGTGCTATTCATTTTGTTTGAGTTATTTATTTTATTAAGCTCTTTTAATAACAGAAAATTAATCTGCAGATTTTGTGTATTTTTATAAAAATATTAAGTATTTTTCAAGAATAAATTGTATCATATTATATAATATAACTAATAGATAGTATAGCAATGCGAAACGCACGTTTAACGGTAAATTAGCATTAATCAAATTAACAGCTTAACGCTGTATAATCTACTTGGCAAATTGCCTAAAAATTATTACTCCGAAACTTAGGCTCAGTGCTCACTGGCACGGTGTCGAACGCGTTGCTTCACATATTATTTGATTACGATAGTGAGTTTTATTTCTGAAATCAGCGTCTGAATTAATACTATTTTCTGTCCTATCTGCACTTTTTAAACTACATAGATTTTGGCACTATTTAAAAAAAAGTAATGTTATATTGCAAAACAACATAATAAAAATCTACTTGTGCATATCTTTTAACTCATTATTTGTTATGATAGTGATCACAGTTCCACGCAGTCTGTGAAAATGGTGCATGTGTACCTATCTCAGAGCCAAAGCCAGAGCAATGGCGTGTTAGAACAATTCTTCAATAGATAATATAAGCTCTTCTAATCCGATAAGCGGATAAAGCACTTATCACGCTTCTTGCTGAAGTACATCTATAATTTGTTCATGAGTTTTTACGAATCATCTCACAAGTGTACGCAGGTTATTGAAAAACGCTGCAGAAGATTGAGAATTAGCGTTTGAGGCCTGCTGGTGTTAAGGCCATATAATTTTAAACTGATATCATCGCGGACACTAAACACGTAACTACGGGCACTCACGATTTCGAATTGTTTTTCCGATATTTCAAGTTTCTCCCCGCCACCGCAGTCTCGCCGTGACCATGATCCATGCAACTGGGTCGAAATATCGGAAAAACAATTCGAAATCGTGAGTACCCGTATACATTATAATGTCAAGGCCATCTCTTTAAGCGACCCTTCTAAGTATTTCCTCTATTCATAATCTCCAAGCCACTTAACTAAGAACTATCAAAATGTCTCACCATTATAGTGATAGTAAAGTTGTTATAACTTTATTATCTTCTGTAGACTACGTCGCGGGCATGAAGATTATTAGAAAACATCTAAAAAAATGGGACCAAACGGAACGTATATCCTCCCAAACGAAAAATCCATTAATAACTGAGAACCTCTTTTTTTTAAGACGTTTAATAAAAGCTCAATCGTTTATATTCAATATCCACTGGGGATACGGACGCAGGGACCGTTGCGGGCGGCAGGACCTACGCAAATAAGACATCACAAACACCCACGACCCGACAACAAATATTTATCTGTCACGTATATTATTATGTATATCGACGGATGAACGAAAGCGTCGTAACTGACAAAAAGCAAATTGTTCTCAGACAAAATCTTTTCAGAGCTAAAAAGTAAAAAAAAAAACATCTTGGGATCTGTAGGACAGTCATTTTTGACCAGTACCTCTAAACCGCATTTGTGTATATGAAAACAACAAAAAAACACTGTTTTTACCAACTGGGTTACATTTACATGACGACCTGACCTGAAAATTTGAATGTTGACTTTAAATTTCTATTCTCATGGTGTGTGTGTCCTAGTATTTGTGTGTTGACCATGGCACCCGCGACACAGGGGATCCTAGTGTGGGGCTATGAGTGTGCGGCGTTATTAATTAATTAATTAATTAATTATTATCATTACCTCGTAATAAATTCCTGTCCTGTAACCAGCTCAGGCTAGTGAGATCATCATCATGTTCCGCAGGAGGCAGGTTCCCTGCGTTTCCACCGCACGCCACCCTGTAGAACACATACGGTTCATGTACACATGTAGACGACAACAATTTGGTCACAAACAAATTGACTTACATTATAATCACTCATCTTCATAGACAAAAGTGTAAAAAAACAATCTTTTGTAATTGTAATAAAGTTATTTTAGTGCCATTTGAATACCACAGATTAATGATATATTATATTAATTTAATAACATTAATGATTATACTAATGATTCAGTTACTAAGTTTGCTGCCTTAGATTTTTTCAATATTTTTACTACCGTGTATCAACTTATCAAATCACGAGAATATTTTACTGCAGTCAGTTCGGTCACAGTTCAGGCTTTGAGTGGAACTAGTTTATTAAACCAACAACTGAACAAATCTAAACCACACACTAAGAAACTTATTATAAAGCAAAAGATTGCACAATACTTTCAAATGAACTAAAATTGTAACTACGCGATGGAATTACGGTATCATAACTGAAAAATGTACTATGAAAAGTAGCACATAGGAAATCATGTGACCCATACATTTCAAATTTCATCATCAATCACGCAAGCACTTTATCAAGGTCCCGTGTCTTACCCGGTAACCTAAAAAGTGATAACAGTTATCACTCGAAGCGCGATTTTAACTTGTCATTGATCGATGGCCTCGACTTGAAGGAAATAATTCGGAAGATTATTCGTTCCTCATATATCTAGGCGCCGTCTTTATCACAACTAGTGCGAGTATTTAGTTAAAAGTAACGTAATAGATTTTACGCACAAAAATCTTCAAAACAATTTGTGTTACAGAATACTTTGACAAAACAGTCTTGTATAATGTATTGGTATACAAGCAATGATATTATGTCATAATATAATTGCTTATCATTGCATAATCGATCGGGATGCTATTATCTCTAATGTATCTTTCAAATTTATCGTAGGGCTTGTACCCCAGGGCGGATTACTTGTTTTACAATATAAGCGCTATCACTTGCTAAAGTTTGCGCCTCGTCCAGAAACTTAGTTCAGCCTGACGCATAACCCGTGAAAGCAATTATGTTAAATTTTGTCTCCACGATTAATCGGGCTGTCATCGTAAAAAAGGTTCATTAAACGCCTCTTACATTTCTCTTAAACAACCTATAAATTATAACGATACCATAACACTGCAGACATTCATTCGAAACAAGGTTAAGCAAACACTTGCTATCTACACACTCGCGTTGCGTTGGAATTGTAAATAATAATCGTAGGAGCCGCCAAACATTACCGATGCATTTAAATCAAGTTTTATTAAATCTATACGGTGTAGTAAAACGATATAAGAAAGAAGGGCACTTTGATATTTTGAGTAAGTTAGGAGATATTTCAACAAAACGTGTGGAGAATAATGATATCAAAAACGGAGAATGACTAACATACGTCAAACGGTGACGTCACGGCAAGCCTGAATCACGCTATCGAAGTTCTATATTGCTCGCATATACTTAAGTGTTTTTTTTCACTTGACATACTTGAGGACATAAAAGAGCATGGTCATAGGTAATGATTAAAAACATAAGGTCGAAATGTTACACGATAATGGCAATCAAAATTATTTAAAACTACTCGGAATGTGTGAACGGAACTACGGAACTACACGGTGTGCAAACGCCCGAAACAGTCATAAAATTGCAACGTCATCGAAACTAAGTCAATATGAACTATTTTAAGTCCGTAGAGTAAGGAAAGTTGTTCTGGTTCTTGGAAAATTTGACCCGAACATACATACATACAAATATACAAGCTAAATAAAAGCTTGTAAAAAGGAGTATCTTTGACATCAATTGAACTACATATAACGTATGCGATTACAACAGCAAGAAGTACACACGATGACTAGCTAATTATATTCAATCGTCATCGATGTTTCTAGAGATGATGATGCGACCGGCGCTGATTTAAATACCGCCCACAGTGACATTTTCAATATGCATAAGGTGTATTACACTTTCCAAAGTAACTTTGTGACACGATCGAGATGACATGACCATCATACCTGCTGATAATTGCGGAAGTTTTTTTTTTTAATAAATCAATAAACTCATACCCTCACACTAGGATTCCATGGGTCGCGGGTGGCATGGACTAAACAAATAACCCGTCTCAACACCCATGACCCGAGAACAAACATTTATCTGTCTACGCTTGGAACAGTATACTTACGCCGGCTGTTGCGCCTCGAAGTCAGACTCATCGGACACGCCGTCGATGTCGTCAAAGTTGTCGATGATGCGGCCGGAGACCTCAAGCCGGCGGAGCGAGCGGCCGCTGGAGGCGACGTGCCTCGCGATCTGCCGGATCAGTCGGCGAGGCAGAGGCAGGGACGCGCGTGCGCCTCGCGCCGGGGACCCGCCACGTTCGCCGCGCATTGGCGCCATCTGTGGTAATGACAGACGATTATGACACAAACAATAGGTAGTAGGATTACAAATAAGTTGAAACGTCAATGAAGCGGAAACTGAATATCTATCTTCTTAACATATTATAAAACAAAATCCCCCGCCGCGTCTGTCTGTCTGTCTGTTCGCCATACTGAAAGTCCGTGAGCATGAACTGAACATGATACTGAACGGATCTTCATGCGGTTTTCGCCAATAGACACAGGGATTCGTTAGGAAGGTATAGGTTACTACTATATTAAAATAGGTTGAAATATGACGATAACTGTTGAGAAAGTCGGAAAAAATCAGGCCGCCTGGAAGCTTTCAGCGAAAACACTGCCTAAACCCTTTGAGATACATATAACAAAACAATGTAGGGGAGGCATATTCCACTTTTATAGGCCTACAATAAAGTCCGATAGCTTACTATACCATCCTAGTCCCCATTTGAGTCTAGTTCTGTGTCGGTCACAGTTGTAATGTGCGGCAGCAGAAGGCTGGTGCTGCGTGCTCGTTTACATAAAAAAAAACGCTGGCCAAGTGCAGATTAGCGACAAAAAATTATCTTTCATAAAATGTCCATAACTCCAGCCAGTAATCACTTAATCAGTCTCAGGACCCGCTCATCCTTATGAGCGACGGTAAGGATAAGGCCTAAGGATAAGGATAATAGCCGGGTCAATATTAACACCATTTCCATATTCCAATTCTCGTGTCAATCAGTATGAAAAATACCACACACATCACTGATTAGTTAGCTGTTAGCTGACCGACGTTAAATGATTGAAGGTCATATTGTTATTGAAAACGTCCTTAGTAAACTTGAACTTTGTATACCTACAGTAGTTAGATCTACGAAGACCGCATGACAGCTTAATAATATTCTGTACTCTCTTTTTACGGAAAATTAAATCATACTGTTTTTTTTGTTTCCGGACAAACCAGTTTTCAGGCCAAAATTCGTCTAAACCGAGGCGAAATCGTTTTATCCTACGCTCGTCAAGTCGTCAGGATATACTCGTTTAGTAAAGGACAAGATAGTTTAACCTAAATATTGTATACGCGAAACAAGTTTGGCCTCGACGAAACTGAAGAAGCCGTTGTAAGTGACAAAATAAACACGTTACATAACACGAAATCACACCAATCATGTTTCCGTGTACCTAAGTACTTTGTTTGCCGTCTGTACAGTACGGTACTGAACTACTGAATTGACAAATAGTTGATACTCGCAGTCAGTAACTGACAACGTTCATTCCTCTACGAGAATTCACCTAGAACGGGTATACATGCTGTGCTTGATTTGAAAACTAATGTTTGTACCTGCTAGGTATTTGGCAACTTCAAATGAATACAGCTTTCTACCACTACTTAACCACACCTGTGTAACTTCAACCTAAATTTAAACAATAACAATAAACTCATTGATGACCGAACGAAACACTACTCGTCCGCGTCGATTCTGTATATTTAATTAAATGTGGCACGACCTTTACCTTTGCTTCGGAATCCGGTAATGAGTAATTTTACGGTGCTTTACAGAACACGTCGATTGTATAAACAGTCACGCAAGACGTACACCGAGCGTACGCGTGACGCGACTCAATTTAAATAAAACCCACAGCAATTTCTACACCGGGTACGTTATTGCGAATAATGTCCGAAGCAAAAACGTCTATCTCGGATAAATTATCGCATAACAACGCAATCGCATAATATCGCTTGACCTTGGCACACTGTGAAATGTTAAATCAATACGATTTTATAAATATACTGTCTCCAACTCAACCCAACTCAACTTATACCAATCGTGTTTTTAATACTCAATAATAACCACGATTATGATAACAGTTACAGTCAAAGTTCTTAATAACATAGCTCATAGATTCAGACTTAACCTTTTGAGAAACAAGAACGTTTCAAACTCTGTAAATTCTCCATGCAACCTACGAAACTAGGCTGACCTAAATTCGCACAGACCCGCCCCAACCGTATTTTCAGCCCTAGCTTCAGATATATTCGTTCTCGCTAAGACTATATTTGTTGACACTGCGACCTATGACGCAATGGCATAGGTTTAGAATACTGCCCGTGAACTTAGTTCAAAGTTCAAAAGTTTCACGAGTCAAGTTCAATGTTGAAGCGCGACTCCAATGTCGAAATTGGACGATTCGCGTTTGTGTATTACTTTGGATGAATCAACCAATGTAATATGCACCATGAGAATTGATTTAGTCGAAGAGCGATTTTTGAGCATTACGAAAGAGTAGATTCTTGATGATGGGCGGCTAATAGCTCATGAGCCAAATAGAAGTAAGATTGACCTTTCTTTCGAATGATGCAGGCATTCTGTAGAGTTTACCGACGAAGGTTATTTCTGTCTTTCAACGACTTCAAATGTTTTCTTTCATTTTGTTTCGGTTGCTTCTGCGTTTTTTGTAATTGCGCTTTATCTAAAGATGTCTTCTACAAATAGGACCGAACACCGGAATATGGCGAAGGTCTTCCTCGTTTCAACATGATGACCCATGTCTAACAGAACATACATTATGTTCTGTTAGACATGGGAAAATGCTCGCATTGACTACACTACGCGTACGCCTAATAGGAAATCTCGTTCGTAGACGCGAATGCTCCTTGACCTTCATAGCAAATTAACTCGGCGAGGTTACGTCAAGTTACGGTACCTAATGGTATCTATCCGTAGTTACTCGGTGTCTAGTATAGAACTCATGATATATAAGTACGGGGGCTTCCAGCTTAACAATGATATGGCAAAATCGATTGGATCAGTATAAATCAGCGTAGCATGGCAACTCCAAATAATGTTTGGCTTCAGGTTTGGCTACAAATTCTATTGACGTCAAAATTTAATTTATTAGTTGGGAAGGTTTTTTGTTACAATAGATCAATTTAGTTTACTGAGACCCTATTCCACTTACCTAAAATAACAATGACAAAATGGTAAAAGAATATTTTATATTTAAATAATGTTGATTTGTTTGTGATTCCCCTACCAAAGGATTCATATCTGCGACTGAGAAAAAGAGAATTGTTTACTGACGTCACTTTATACGTATAGGTGTACCTAAAATTATTCATAAAAACTATGAAATAAAAACTCGTGTGCCCGTCCTGCATAATATATTCGGAAATATCTTAAATTAATAAGGATAATAACAATTTTAATAACAAGATAAGGTTGTTTGCGTTTATGCAAACTTAAATGGTAGGTAATAATTACAGTTTGTGAAAACTAAATTAACTTACTACATACAAACTTAATAATTTTAATAACAAATAAAATAACGTGTGTTATTGAAGATATGGCGCAAGCGGTCGGCGGTTATAGGCCTAGGAAGATTTGTGTTTAAATTTAAGTCATCATTCGAATATGAAGTAACACGTCAGTTTTCCCGATATCTACGTTGAATTTGGTTCAACAATAATTTGAATACACATCAACTTAATGTATTAAAACACAATTAACAAGCACGCAGATACTAGCTGCCTCTGGGGATTGAGCGGAATCGGATCTTTATTTAAAGAGATGTATTAATACTAAGAGAAACCCAACACCGAGCAGACAATGGCATCTAAAGCTTTGTTTGTAAGAAACATCGATTTTTGCATACGCTGTTGTTGATAACGAATATACGGAATAAACTCGTCATTCAGACGATTCTTGCGAACGTTTATTTTATGCCAGAATTAATCTTGGACAAACTTACTAGGTAGTAAGTAGTAATATCAGCAAGCTATAAGTTTACGATGGGCAAACATTTAGCCAGTGTAGTGAACTTTTGCCTTAACCTCTCACATTGGAGCTCTAAACTTCCAGGCTTGGAAGTGGAACTATCTTTGCAGTAACAAGTAACCAATCAAAGCTGAAAAGGCCCATGGAAGAAAGAAAGGTACAGCGGAGTCTCAAACCAGACAAAAAGTCATTAAGTTACATAACTCTCGTTAATGACGAAATCATAGCTGGGACTTACCTACTGAACAACTTTCAATTTTGAATTTAAGTGTTTTCTCGTCATTCTCTACATTCAATGCCTTGACTTCACATTCAATATGTTTTATAATGCATTTAATTTGCAACT
Organism: Ochlodes sylvanus; assembly: GCA_905404295.2. Lineage (NCBI taxonomy): Eukaryota > Metazoa > Arthropoda > Insecta > Lepidoptera > Hesperiidae > Ochlodes > Ochlodes sylvanus. Next base: position 3,576,543 of record FR990138.1, on the reverse strand, counting down.
AATTACGTATGATTGCACCACAGTTTTATACACGTGCCGTTAATCGGCTCAAATCAAGGAGACTGGACAAAGTATATTGTTGGTGATTCCGAACTTAGACAACGCGAATGTTACCATGTCTGGTCTAAGGACATACAACTTTTCTGGAATAATTAAAAGGTAAATGCATTGACTTATTATGGTAAATGCTAGCTTGCGGAAGTCTTCAAAAAAAGAATTAGGCTTTAGAAAAAAATTACATCCATCAAAATTATTAAAAGAAATTTCCTTTGGCGATCTCTTGGAACTGATTGATCCCTTGACGAATGGTCACCCTTTAACTGACTAAAACACTTGCAATAAAAAATTGCCCGTAGACCAGCCGGTTTAATTACGGACAAGAATCTGCCAACCAGGTCCAACCGGGGAGTTCAAATGGTTGGACCACCGTTCCAAAGTCACTTGTAAATAGATGACAAATAGACAAGTAACGGTTTTTGGAACTGATTTAAATCATTACACAATGTAGAATTGTAGAAGAAGAACGACTTGGAATACATTTATTATTAAAGGAATCTAAAAAGTAGAACAAATTGGTAAGGTGCACTAACTTACCATTTTTTTATATGCACTTTTAAAATTCTTTCGTAAATATTGTCTGGAAGAGTTCGCTGTTTAGCGATAAGACCGCAGTTTGTGAAATTTCCGTTCATTTTTTTTGTAATCTTCGTTAATGCACAGTAAAGAATATTTTGTATTGCATTGCATTGTCTGTGTCCAGGAAAGATCACAAAACAAATATGAAAACAAGTTATGTAACACTAACTGTACAGAAACAGTTACTATAGTTTCCAAGCCTAGACTATGTTAAGTCAATAAGATTGTCTACGTAAGTCTAGTGTCTAGTGTAATACGAACGGTCCTGGTAGGTTCTTTTCTAGATTAATTTTATTTAACGTGCGATCAACTATTCCGTATCAGTAGAATAAACTGAATATGGAACAGTCGATCTCATCTGACCCTTACTGTACGTATAATAGAGCTATCACTGACCGGTAAAAATTTTGAAGCTTTACGAGAAACCTATAATTTAGGTTCTCCCAATAGTCCCAACCCCTAACTCATGGGTTCCAATGCAAAGATTTTCTGAATTATTGCTTGACTATCTGTGCGTTAGCTTCCTATAATCTCAGGCAAATCCATTTGGATGCGAGTATTATTGATGTATTGTAGTAAGCTTCAGATAACATATTTCAGTGTTAGGTTTATTTTAATCAGTTCACTAATAGTGGGGTTAATTCTGATGAAACTTCGCCGCGGCGAACGTGTTAAGTTGTTTTCGATGCTGGTGTTAATTGTTAACGTAATGAATAAGTTCTATGGGAAATGTGAGCGGTTTTACTAGTTGCCATTACAATGAAGCAACTATTTAGAGATTCCACATTGTCTTTATAAACGACAAGAAAAAATAAAAAGCCAGAAGAGTTGCCGGAATTAATAGTAATTTTTATATGTATTTAGTCCAATATTACATTGTGCGTCACAAAGAACTCTCACTTATTATATTCAGTAATACCTCAATCACTGGTATCACCGCGTGACAACAGTGTTATCGGCTAACCTTTATTACCCTACCTCGTGATTAACTGCATCGCAATGCATTTACAACCCGGTTAATGAACCTAGGCATTTTGTGAAACATTTTCATTGCCTAACATTAATTTCCCCCTTAAACAAGTATGTCAAGAGGTCACGACTTTCGCCTCAAGCTGCGTTACTGCTTGGATAATGTAATTGATTTTGTAGGTACACTCATTTTAAATTCGATCAAAACGATTGGCTCCAACCCATTATTGAGGACGCCTAGGGCATACTCCACCACTCTGCTCCGGTGCGATTTGTTGGAGGGGCCAAGTCTCGGAAGTTTTAATGCCGCCCGATGGCCTCCGAAACGGGTTAACGACTGCTATCTAATGTTACCACCTGGAACGACGGCTTGACGTGCAGTCTGAAGCGAGGAAACGCTCAAGAAATTCTTACCACTAATGGTCACCATCCAACTACCGACCGTGCCCGCTGTTGGTCAAGTCGGTCGATCACTTGGGATCGACGCAAACCGCCTTCCTAGGATCGCTTCGACATAATCAAAATGATTACCTACATACGTACTTACTAAATATTACTACATAATATACTAATACTGTTAAAAATAAGGATATGAAATAAGTAAGCATACATCTAGGCAATACCGCGATGCGACAATTGCAGTGAAGTACCTACTTGTAGTAATAGTAAAACACCCAGTAGCATTAAATACTACTAAGTATTTTACTAGAAGTGGATATCACATAAACAATAATCGTAAATTGTTGTCTCTGAACTTGCATGTGCTAAGCAGTCATACAGTAATTTAGATAATAATTAATGGAAGGAATTCTAACACAAAATGAATAACAATAACAGCTAGTCAACACGGAATTGTTATGTTATTATTATTCATATAACACAAAACTAAATGTTTTTCTCAGATTAATGATGTAGTATTTGTATTGTTCATGCCACCATTTTTTAATATATAAAAACTATATATATTATTTGAACAATTATAGAGAAATGTGATTGTTGCTGCTAGCTTTAAATGTATTTTTTTCAATAATAATGAACAAACTGTCAAAAAATTTTTTTCAATATCTGTCCACTGGACATCATTGCTTTCCTACAAAATAAAATATGAAATAGCTGCCACAATTACTAGATCAAAAACACTACTAAAAATAACTATTTAATATGATGTGCAATATTTGTTTTATTATTGCGTGTTTTATCCTTGTTATTCTATTATTTACAAGTTACACAATGTTGTTGGTACTACATCAGTACATACCTAAATGATGTATTAAGATATTATTGTAGTTTAGTAACAAAATGTAATAAAACATTTCAAAAGTTATTTACTTAATTAATTTATGTATTTAGTATGTAAACTAAAAAATATTGTATTTATTTATATTTGCTCTTATTTTTGACCTAAATACTGCTTCATTAACAATCCCAGGTAATGCTGACTTGGACGGCTACACTCACTAAAAGTAAAAGCCTACTTGACTAGAATACACCTACGTTAAAATCTGACAGGCACTGATGTATGAAAGGAAAGCAATTCCAGTACTTCATGTGCATAATGAATGAAGCAACATGCAAATTAAAAGCTTTCAAATATTTAACAAACATTATTTGCACAACTAAATGTTAATTAATTAATTTATTATAATTTTGTTCATTATTTAACTCTATAGCTGATATTTGACGACTTATATTCTAGATAACTGTTATCATTTTAGAGCAGTTATCAAGTCCTAAATTAAACTGTTACATAACTTCATAAGGAGAGAAGTTAGAAACCTTCTTAATTACTCCAAAATGTACCACTTTAGGTTTACAATAAACTTCATAAGAATAATTGATAGAGCTTAAATTTAGTTTTGAAAGTAAATATAAAAACTGACAAGTTGTTTGGCATACAATAAATTATTATTCATATATCATACATCCACATGCCATCCACATTCCTATGCTGTGAAGCTGATAATAAAAGATAATATACATTTTGTAAAGTATTATTTGAAATATTACATAAATCCTAAAAGCCAGCCAGATAATTATAAAGAATTTGTGGGGGACTTATATCTGTGAGTCCAAAAAGTCCAAATTGAAAAGTGAGTGGATATTGTTGTCAAGTTACTAGTTACTACTTATGTAAATGAAATTCCTATGTTTTAATTACCTTATTTGTAATGTAGTTATATGTATGTAGGTATTTAATAATAGAAGCTGTTTTATACCTTCATTTTATCATGTGAGAGTAAGAACTATCAAAACCAAAAATAATTCAAAATGCGTGAAGCAAGAGCATTGTTTTTTCTGTGTGTAATGTATTAATAGAGTTTGTTTAAGAATAAAATCTGGGTCATGAGGTCTCTACTATTTTTAGCAATTTATTTTACAAGCATCCATTGCTCCCAGCTAGAGAGCAAAACCAAGTAATGAAGGCCAGTTACAAGTATTCCTGAATTCGTGATACTTACCGCATGGGTAACGTCCGAAGTCTTCAAAAACACTCGGTCAAACCCTCATTAGGTAATTGATTATCTGGCTCAGCTTTAAACCTAGAGACGCACGTAACACGAAAATACCGATGTGGTGGTGTGATGTAACGACAATCACCTACCATGTGTTTTTGTGTTCATTGGGTCAGCAGTTGGCGTCAACAGTTTGTTGCTAGGAAACTGGCAGAGGCTTGCTGCTACCGCGTGCGCGCCGCGAACCTCAGACGTGGAACTGCCGCGTGCGGCACGTGCAAGCTGTCGTATCTCGAAGGGCCATTACATATTACATAACCGCAATGATAGTACGACCCTAAGTCTAGTTCTTGAGGACGCCAATACGCAAAGAATACCACTCATTCCATTTTTAGATGGAGCGCCACCGACTGCGTCTAACATTCCTCATGCGTCTCGACACATTTTTAGATCCGCATGTAAACGATACCCCGAACCTCACGTGCATGCAACGATTTCTTAGATAGCCCAACGTAATTATTTATTTTCTATTCTAAGAGGAATCTAAAATTCGCACATTACTGGCGAATGCGCAGTCATATTTCGCAAAATTATTTCGGAATCTTATGAAATCTCACAGCTTCGTATACAAATTAACAGGATACTTATACTTAGCCACTTACCTTTTAGATGTAACGTTTGTTTTTGGGCACAAATTAGAATTTAAAAATAATAAACAGCATTCCACTGGCGCTATACCTTGCGCAGTTTGCGCACTTGAATTGAAAATTGAAATCAACATTCAACACTCAACAAACAACTCAACACAGTCAACACCAACCAAACCATAGGCTACAGAATACACAAAATACACATGTATAAAAACATATGACTTGATACTTTGATAGCAAGCCAAGAGTAGGTAAAGTCTTTCGAGGACGAATGCTCGCTGAGCTGAGAATTTCCAGTGTATTACTTTTCTCTATGGCTAACTTAAAACAACAACAATACACTTGGGTAAGAAAACATTTATTTTTAATCTATGACCGGGCTCCATTTCTCTGTCCTTGTGGGTAGGCTGTGGGCATGACATGGTTACTCTATGATGAGGCTGTCATCAATGACATGGAGTACAAAGAAAGGAGTACCCTCTCAGATAAGGGGCAAGATGAAAAAGTGTTCAGTGACGGACGTGAAAAACAGGCGATCCCGGCCAAGGCAGGCAGAGTCAGTCGAGTCTTGGTAGCGGGTCGGGAAGCGCGCCAGCGGTAAGAAGAAGTAAACTAAGAAGAACAGTGAAGTGCCGTTTCACAGTACAGTGTCGCGAAGTGAAGTAAAGTGTACAGTACCGTGTCGCGTATGTTACCCTTTACAGTGAAATAAAAGATCATCTATTGAAGCCGGCCTTATTTCTTCCCATCTCTTACCCACTGCTGTGACAGTACGTAATATATTTTAGTTGAACAGGGGAAAAATAATCTTGAAGGTTCGTCGTTCGCCCGTTACTAACGATATTATATACTCTGTGGTTACGAGTTGCAAGTACTACGTGGAAATACTGGCAACATTGTCTATAACCAAAAAGAATTAAACACGTTAAACTTGACGTGGACTAAAGTAGCTGGCCAATTTTGCTTTAATAATAAGTAATGTACAAGATATACTTAGAAGTTTACTATTCTAAGTGAAAGGACACTCACTTTAAAAATATTAGATGTAATTTTATAATACAACATGACTTTAAATCTCGTAAGTGCATAGTTTTCTAGAAAACACGAATCGGTCTTGACAGTTCTACTCTGGAAACTGTGATGTGTTATTTTTATTGAAACGGTTTACATTGATTTCTTGTTGCATTTTACAGAAGATGTACGGTGTGGCCTGCTTGGTGTTACTGCCAGTACTACTGAACCAGCACGTGGAAGCCGCGGCAGTGATATCTATTGATTTTGGGTCAGAATGGATGAAGATCGGGATTGTATCACCCGGAGTACCGATGGAGATTGTGCTGAATAAGGAGTCGAAGCGAAAGACTCCTGCTGTTGTTGCGTTCCGAGACGGTGTAAGAACATTTGGGGAAGATGCTGTCACAGTTGGTGTAAAGTTTCCAAAGTTAGCCTACAAGTATCTGTTGGATTTACTTGGCAAGCCGTATACCCATCCGCTTGTGCAAGCATACAAGTGAGTGAACACATTTTTATATAAATCTTATGCATAGTTTCACACAACTGGTTCATCATCTTTTACTGTCAGTAAATGTTACAATAATTATTTTTCAAAAATTTATCATTTTGCTAAGTACCTTCCGTCTTGTATGAAATTTTTTAGAGAATTGTAAATGGATGCAGTGACAATTTGGAATAATTCAAGTTTATCTTTCTAATTTTCAGGAAACGTTTCCCATATTATGAAATTGTAGAATCTGCTCGGGGAACACCTGAATTTATACATGATGAGAATACCAGATTTTCACCTGAAGAACTGGTGGCTCAACAACTGGCTAAGGCTAAGGAGTTTGCTGAAGTTAGTCATGGTAAGTAAATCTTTACTAAAATAAAGGCTTTTAAAGTGAAAGTCCATGAAACGAAAAAGCGACAGTAAAAAAAGACAGACAAATTTTAACATGGGGGAAAATGAGATAGGAAGCATTATCCACTTGTTTCAAGGTCGGGGTCCTAGAGCAATACCTTTTATGGCAAAATGGTGGCTTATGTAAGCAATGCAAAACATCAATATTTGGACTGACAGTATTGAATTTTTTGCAGTTTTTACTTCTACCACGTGTGAATTGCACACATTCATTTTAAGTAAGGCTATTATTAAGTAGAGCATAATGATAGTCTTAAGCTAAATTGCCATTGCCACCGCTGCCCATGCATGTCCTGATTGCCAAGATTCTCACTGATGCATTGCTAAGTAACAAGAAAGTAATACGCTTTTAGTATTACTTCCTTGTTACTTAAAAAACATCTTCATTAAAATACTTTTTAATGAAGGTGCTTTCACTTTTGATGTGGCTTGATTTCATGTTACTTTTGTTCCTTTATTTTTTTGTTTTCTTTAAGTCTTGAGTGAATAGATGTCTATTAAGTTATGAGTGCTTTACCTTTCAAGACTAAATAGCCATTTACCTACTATCAGATGGAACTGTATCCACCATTATATATTTATATATCATCATCATTATATCATTTTTATCATAATTTTAACAATATGTGACAATTTTACGTAAAGAGTTTAAGACATATTATTAAGATAAGATAATTTTTAAGAATTTCTAGACACTTCAGTAAGTAAATTTTAATTAATCAAATGTGATTTTTAATAGCCTTAAATTAAAATTTAAAACACATAGTTTAAAAAACCTAACAGTTTCTTTCTTTACATGAACTTTTTTCATATTGTACTTTTAAAAGTTTGATTAACTTTCCATAGTTTCAAAAGTTTACTAAAAACTGTCCTAGAATATTATCTCAGGCTTAGAACCAATAACCAAAATATTGATTATTTATTTATAGATTTAAGTTAATAATGAAGATTGAACTAACAGACTTTGTAAAAGCTCAGTAATTATTAAATTATTACACTTTCTTTTCAGGTCAACAGATAAGTGAATGTGTGATCACCATACCTGGATATTTCAACCAAGCAGAGCGTAAAGCTATGAAAGAGGCGGCGGCCCTGGCCGGGCTGAATGTACTGCAACTGATCAATGATTACACAGCTATTGCTATCAATTATGGCATTTTTAGGAGAAAGGTAAATACAGGATAACTCCTTATTTTTTTCCTGGGTTGTGAATAGAATTGGGTTTCAACTTATGTCAAAGTTACATAGTAAAGAAAACTATCTAAATAGTATCAAAATAAGAGTTTCATATGCGCAGATTAACTTTTGAATGTGAATGACAATGAGGATAGGTAATTTAACTGAAATTTTACCTACAACAATCATATGTCCAACATTTTATTACTATCTTAATTATATAGATCTATGCGAGCAATTAGTGTTGTATACTATGAGAGTACATCAATAAAATATTTTATTTACAGGAAATCAACGAAACAGCCTGGCATACACTGTTCTTCGATATGGGCGCGACGTCCACTAAAGCGGCCTTAGTAGAGTACAAGACTGTTAAGATGAAGGAAAAGGGATATGTAGAGACTGTGCCTCAGCTTCAAGTGATTGGTGTTGGTTATGACAGGTTTGTTATTTACAACATTATCGCAGTCATATATGGATATCAGGCGTGAATAAGTTGATAAGTCGACTTGCATATATTTTGTTTTCATCGTACTTGGCATTAGAATTGTTTGCTTTATAGGGTGAATAGATCAGTAAGTCGATAGGTCTTTTATAATAGCACACACCAGTCTTGTGAATTACCCTATAAAGCAAATGTGTGCAAAGCATTAGTGCAATGGCATTGATAGCCAAGTAGTTAACATTGGATTTCCGAACAGGGGTCATCCAAACAGCATGCATCATTAATTTTCAAAAATGATGTGCCTATAAGAATTTGTTTATCACTTGCTTTGGTGAAGGAGAACAATGTGAGGAAACATGCACACCTGAGTATTCTCGTTAATGTTCTCAAAGGTGTGTGAAGTCCACCAATCCGCACTTGGCCAGTGTGGTGAACTATGGCCTGCACCACTCACATTGTCATAGCAGAACTGTGCCCGGCAGTGGAACAGTTATAGGTTGTGATGATGATTATTATGTAATATATAAGTTCTTATCTCAATCTGATTTTGAAGCACTAAAAATATTTTTTGGCAAATCAATTTAGGCTTCTTAAAAATAAATAAAATTATATTTTTAAATATGTTTATTTTTTCTTGTCACCAGAACATTAGGAGGTCTCGACATGACACTGAGGCTACGAGAGCATTTGATCCAGGTCTGGGAGAAGAGTGGAGGCGGTGACGTCAGAGCCTCCCCACGGGCAATGGAGAAGTTGCTCAGAGAAGCTGAGCGCCTTAAGATCGTCCTTTCAGCGAACTCTGAACATTACGCTCAGATTGAGAACTTGCTTGATGACAAAGACTTTAAGACTTTAGTAAGTGTAGTTTTACTGCTTTCCAAAGTGTTTAATATAGTTTAATGTAGATAGATAGATCTGTATAATAGCTGTTGCGAAATGGTTAAATTTTTTTTTGTATACACAAGAGTGACAATTGAATAGCAATGCTACTTATTTGATTATTACGCTGGTTATGTATTGAATGGAAAATTGTATTGTGAGTCACTTACAGGCTTCATTTAAATTAATTGCTACTACAATATGGGTAATTACAAAACATTTTAATGTAAAACAAACAATGAAGTTTTTTGGTGTAATTCCTGGAGCAGTAGATTGTTTATTTATTTCCTGTCAGATCTATAAAAAAACATGTCTTTATTGTTGTGTTTGTGACAAGTGCATTTCTCTCTCTTCTCCCCTGTTTCCCCTACCTCCACCCCTCCCCCCTCTCTTTCGGTCTATCTCTCTCTCTCTCTCTCTCTATCTCTCTTTCCCCTCTATGTCTATCTCGCTTATTAGACGTCAGTCAACTAACCTTGACACGTTCACAATGCTCCAAAATCAAATACAAACGAATTCTCCTTTCCCATGCACAGGTGACCCGCACAGAATTTGAAGAGCTCTGTGCAGACCTGTTCTCCCGCGTCGCGGGCGTGGTGCAGCGGGCGGTGGCCGCGGGCGCGGGCTCGGGGGGCGGCGCCCGGCTCATCATGGCCGGGGGGGCGTCCCGCGTGCCGGCCGTGCAGGAGGCGCTGCGGTCCACCTTTGGACACGAACCCGCTAAGTCTATCAACGCTGATGAGGCTGCCACGCTCGGGGCTGTGTATAGGTATGGCTCATCGTTAATAATTATAATAAAACTTACTTATACTTAACTGATCCACGTCTGTCAATGGGATATAAGGAAATCTATTGTTAGATGCTACCAATTGATCACCAATTGATCAAAGAACAAAGATTTTAAGAACCTAAAAATCTGGCTACACATATTACTAAGCATTTTTTAAAAAATAGTGCGTATAGGATTCAAACTGAGATCCCCCGTGCAAGATAGAAGTTCAAACGACTAGCGTAGCACTAGCGTAGTGTAGTACACGAAAAGTACGTGGGCTGCCACAAATTTGTAAGAAAATGCTGGCTTTTTTTACTTTATTGACATTGACAACATCTCCCCCATCGTCCCTACTTTACGCAACTAAAATAAAGACTGTATATTTTTTAGTTGCGACTAGGTCCGTCAAGATTACGCAGCGATTTTACTCACGCGTAACGATCGCTTGTCGACATTTTGTCGTCAATGTCGTATCTCTGTTCGACGCTTGATGAAATTATTGATGACTGTTTCACTGTTTCGTTCCACAGAGCGGCGTCATTGGCCACGGGTTACAAAGTGGCTCCGTTAAACGTCCGCGATGCTGTATTGTTCTCCATACAAGTGGTATTCACGCGACACGTGGACGGCACTGATAAACTGGTAAGCTTTTAAACATCAGTAAAGTTTTATGTTTCAAATATTATAGGCACACTATAGTAATTATAGTATTTCTAATTATATGGCCCTGTTTCAGGACATGGTGAGAATTATTGTTAACACATTATTTTTCTTCCTTTTCCTCTATTCTGATGAGCAACTCGTTTTTCTCGGCTGGCAATGTGTCGGTGTCTCTGGTCTTACAAATGTTCTTTTTCAGTGAATTCCTCTTGCTATGAGGCTGTTTATTAGTCAGTTATTAAAAAAACATTGTTTTCGCGCTTCCTTCTTTCTAGGCTTTCTTTCTTTTCGGGATTATCTTCATCATATTTTTTTAAATTACTTAACTCACTTTCTAACCCTTTTATCTACGTGCCAAATAATTTCTTTATTATTATTATTATTGCAGATTAAAAGAACTTTGTTCGGCCCTATGAACCCTTACCCGCAAAAGAAGGTTATAACCTTCAATAAACATACAGACGATTTCTCCTTCAATGTGAACTATGCTGAATTGGACCACATACCTTCCTACGAGCTCGTAAACATTGGCCCACTAAATCTTTCTCAAGTGGTTCTATCTGGAGTAGCTGAAGCCTTGTCTAAGAATACTGGAGACAATATTGAACATAAAGGTATCAAAGCACACTTTAATATGGATGATTCTGGTATCCTCCATCTAGTTAATGTAGAATTTGTTGCTGAGAAGACAGTGAGGGAAGAGGATGAAGGGAAAGACAGCACCTTGTCGAAAATCGGGAGCACAATTAGTAAGCTGTTTGGTACTGACCTAGACTCTGATAAACCTGAAGAAAAATTAGAAGAAAAGGTACCTGAAGCTGAGAAAAATGACACTGTTAAAGCCAATGAAACGACAACAGATAAACAAAATGCTACTGAGCAAGCTGAAAGCAAACCAAAGCCAACGATTGTTGTTTTGAAAGAGCCTATAAAGTCGGAGGAAATCATATTAAATTTGCAACCTCTGGACCCAGATCAATTCAAAGCTTCCAAAACCAAAATCGCAGAACTGAACAATATTGATAAAAAGCGAGTTGCAAGAGAAACTGCACTTAATAATCTTGAAGCTTTTGTTGTTGATGCTCAGTTGAAGATTGGCATGGATGAATATGCTGAATGTGGAACACCCGAACAGATTGAAGAAATCAGCAAATTATGCAGTGAAATTTCAGAATGGCTTTATGAAGATGGCTACGATGCGGCCACTGATAAATTTGAAGAAAAGTTGGCGCTGCTTAAGGATAAAACAAATCCGATATTTTACAAACATTGGGAGCATAGGGAAAGGCCAGATGCAGTTGCAGCTATACGCAATATGTTAAACAGTTCTCAGGAATTTCTTAAAATGGCAAAGAATCTTACAAAGGAAACAAACGCCGAACGAGATGTATTTACAGACGTTGAAATAACAGTGCTGGAAAAGAAAATAGATGAAACTAAAACGTGGCTGGATAAATCTGTTAAGGAGCAGAAGGAATTGAAGAAGAATGAAGATATAAAACTTACTGTTGATAGTATAAGAGAGAAAATGCATAATTTGGATAGAGAAGTTAAATATCTTGTAAATAAAATGAAAATATGGAGGCCGAAGAAATCGGCTAAGCCTAAGGCAGATAATAAGACTGAAACGGTAATCGAAAACGAAGAAAAGAATGGAGATGAGGTGAAAGCAGAAAAGGAGGGCAATGTTGAGGAGCAGGAAGAAAAACCGATCGTAGAAGAAGTCGATGAAGATTCCGGCGGGGAAACTGAGCCACCGCAACTACTTGATGGTAATAAGGAACATTCCGAATTATAATGGTGATGTGTGAAGTAAAGTAATTTATTTAGTTTAATTTATTTTTTACTTTGAAACTAGGGTTGTTGCGTTTGCTTTTTGTATTGAAACATGAGTTAGAGTGGTTGATGCACAAAATACTATGTCTTAAGTATAATGTAATGGTGTCTACACTTTGTTGTGATTTTGGTATTGTTGATCATGATTGCTCGGTTTGTTCTTGAGGCTAAAGGGTTTACTGTTTAAACACCATAGTAACCCGTTGTTGTAAGATGCATATTGTTACTACACTGTTCATGAGGACACAGCATCTTAGTAACGTTTTTCCTATTCTTGTTCACCACATTACTTTGTAGAATTAGGTATAAATAGTAAACTAATTTTATTTACTATGTTAACTGTTAAACTATAACATGATCCCCATTTTAAATTCAATGTTTGAGATTTAATTCACGTTGTAGTTTATTAGGTATAAATGCAATATAAAAAGCAAACGCTTCATTGAAATTCCATTTTAAATCTCAAATCTTGGCCGATTTAACAATCTGATGTAACACGGACGCGAAAAAGATGTAATCGATTACAGTTATTAATCAAATAGAATATAATGTTAAAAATTTTAATGTCGTAATGCATTTGTTTTGGTATTGAATATTATTGCATGATATTGCAAAGAAAATCGAAAAAAATATAATCAGTGGTAATTAATATATGAATTAGTTGATAGCATCGCGTCTAGTATGTACTTTTGTAAATGATGTCTTATCGAGCTAAAAGCGTAGTGAACTCCTTTTGTTTATGACTTTATCCGGTTATTTCGTATTGGTTGCGCCTAATAATAAATAAGTATTCCGTATGTACACAATTTCAAATTTTATATGATGCCTCTTAAAAAATCCCCTAACTCACTCAAAGTCTGAATAATTCCTGATTTTCTTTTATCTACTTTTGATTATAATCGGTATAAATACATTTTGAGATTTTGATTCTGATTTAGTTATGTTTAAGCTGTTTTTATAGGTCCGTGCGAGTTGTGCGGGATTATAAAAATAGTTGTATCAATGTTTTGGTAATATTTTTTTGGATTGTTAAAATGTTCGCTATTTACCTGCGATTACTGCAACGACCCCAAGTCGGAATGGAAAGTGTATTGTATTTATTAATGTAAACATTTATGTGATATGTGTCGCGTTGATATGGTTGGAGATGTGTGAGTTTGGCTGTTTTACTTGTTATGCGATTGGTGAACACATTGTTAAGTTTCATTGTCATTCATAGAGAATAATAAATGTACGGCTACACAACTCAACAGTACAATTTATACATGTAATGTTAACCATAGGTGTGTACAATAAATTTCAATTTCATAAATGTTCAAAGTTCTCACATGACCTCGCCGGGTTGTGAAATTATGAATGGATGACCATTCCATGAAATAGTTTCGTTTCATGAAAAGGCCAGTATTCAATTTTAGCGTATATGGCCAATCAACAATTGACAACATCTTTTCAAACATTTCATTGCATTTTAAATACTGAATCATAACCAGGTCACGTATGCTAATTTAGAAATGCTTCAATTGAGTTGTGTTTGAATAGTTTGACACATTTCTTATAATAATTAAGCCGCGATTCCACCGCCGCCCGCCGCACACGCTGTCCACGGGCACGCGGCGCATTTTAGCTCGTTTGTTTGACGTCATTACGTGCGTAGCGTATTCGTGGGTTGCAGTGGACGCTACATACATTTCACATACATTTTCTTGCAGAGCGAAGCTAGACTCACGTGTACAGCCTCGCCGTGCGTCGCGGTTGGTTCGCGTCTTTAATGTGTCAAACTATTAGCATTTATAAATTAGCAGACTTGGGCCCTAATTCCTTCACATCCGACCCATTGTGTGAATTGGATAGAATGTGATTACCAGTGAATAGTATATTAACAGGTGTGGTGCCTTTACACAATCCTCGATTATTATAAATACTTAAAGACCTGAATTTTCTGTCAGTTTTTTCGCTTGCACACTTCTTTAGTTTTTGACGTTTCCCATAGATTAAATAGGACATTTTTTATTAGTGTATTTATCAGTGAAACAGTCTTAAGTGGTATTTTTGTCGTTTTCTAAGTAAGATTTATTACCCAGTCGCAAATGGAAATAAATTATTGAATGAACCCAAGTGTTGTTTTAATTTCATATACGACATTGTGCAACAGTAAGTTGTATTGCCGCCGTATTCCCAAGGGTCGCTTACGCTACGTTCCTACTTGTCGGGTACCTGTTGTCATATAAACATTTTATATAACATTCCGACACGGATTTTCATTGACTCCGATAGAAATTGAGCGCCAGACACTTGGCTCAAAACCGAAATGGGAACTTTGTGATAGGTACTCTGGCATGAACTTGGATTAGCTGCTGGTTTCTCCTGGAAGACGGGCGTCCTGTTAATATCATAATAGTGTTCATAGACGTGACAAATTTGAATAGCTCAAATAGAGCGTATTGTAAAGGAAATCGTATTATCCGTTAGGCAGGCTAGTGTCGCAGTCATGTGTTCCAGGAGTATTATCATATGGATGAAACGGTACCTAGTAATGAGCTCAATTATTTGTTACGGAAGAATTTTGTACCTCTATTAAAACAACTGCGAGGAGCACGAACAGCAGGACATGGTCATAATTATGAGGTGTGGTGACACGAGGTGAGGTGTGGTGAGCTGGTGAGGCGAGGTGTGGAGTGGTGAGGTGCAGGCTTGAGGAGAGGAGACGAGATTGAGGAGCGGAGAGGAGAGATATTCAGGTGGTAGTCTTTCATAGGTTTCAGGTATTCTAACAAAATGTTACTGGCCGGCGAACAGGCCATCTACAAGAATAAACGGATGATTAAGAGGAACAAAGGAAGGATGTCAATATTGTCATTGAATAGAAATGTATTGTAAAATGGAGCTCGTGTATTAATTTGCCCTTTTACATATTATACAGGGTATTCCGTAATCAGCACCTCACGAACTGGTAAGGTGCCGCGGTGTTTAAAATCAAGAAAATTCAGAATGCCTTAAGCTATTAATTAATAAAGGTCTCACCTAACTATATAATACATTATTTCGCTTTTTCTATCGTTCTCTTATTCTATCGTCGTGAATTTGAATACATAACAACAAAGCTTCCTTACTTCAACATGCTCACAGGATGATATATTATAACATAAACACCCCGAAGTACGCCACAGATCTTTTAGAATTTAGATGTTCCCGTAGCGTGGTGATTTGTGGGCGTGTCACACCAACATTTTATTACTGTTCCTGTAACTCTTGTGATGCGATATATAAGATCAGTCAGACTATAAGAGATATTGAAGTGCCTATTGTATGTGATGAGCATTTACTAAAAGTATGTATATAAAACTTGAGGTCCGGAGTAACTCATGTGGCAATCTAAGGTATCAGTCAAAGCCGTCCTATTATACTTAACATTTTGAATTGTAAGGCGGTAAGAATAAATTATAATATGTTCCAGAACAACCTCTGCCGGGTCAGTTAGTTTTAAATAAAAAGCACGGGATTGCAGCAAAATGAATGACAACTAAAAAATTATATTCAACAGTTTTTTTTTCAATAATGGCGTTGGTATTCAAGAGTTCTTTATTGAATTAAAATTGCTTTATAAAAACATGATATAGGCACAGAGTAGTTAAATTTAACTACTCTGTGATATAGGTACGTGTGTGTTCTATTTTTAAATTACCCATGACCTACGTTACTAACGTTTTAAAATACCTACTATTGTAAATGCTTCTATTTTGCAAGTTCTTCGTTTAACTTTTGCCTGGCAAGTAAGTAAACTTTGTAGGTAATTGCAGCAAAACAACGCAAAAGTCCGTTTCAAAAGTTCTTTCGCACCGAGTGTCAAAGAATGTACGAGGCGATCGTAATCGCGCTTTGTCTTTGTCCAAAGAATGTATACTACTTTTCTCTAAAGCCAGATGCTTTAAAACTATTTCCTTTTCTGCAAAGTGAGATACTTGAGATACTTTACTATTTAATGCACTTGCAGTAGGTAAACACCAACTTAGGTATCTATATTTCGACGGTCCCTACGTACATAAGAGTAAGTCAAAATTGTCATTTTTTTTTATTCCATATATGGCTTTAGATTGTCCATACGCACATAACCATATAAGTTTTTTATTGAAATATGATGTATTTTACTGTAAATACAAATCGAACAAGAGAACAAGTGTGATAGTTATAAGGATTGGTGACGTAGATGCGGTTATCTAAACTTAACGGTTTGTACTGCGTTTTAAATATCGCACGGTGCAAACGCGGTGCAAAGTACATGAAGACATGTCCTACTTGTTTGCCTATACGTGCAATAATTCAGTTTATTTAGGGAATTGTTTTCGTTTACGTTTATAAAGCAGTATAAAAAATTAATTTTATACTTAATTTTTTGTAAAGATCAATCTTTGGAGGCTACCAGTGGTTTAATGCAGACTGATGCAGTTGGAGAAATTTCAGATGGCTAATGAATGAATAAATGAAATGAATGAATAAAGGCAAAGATTGTCATCTTCAGATGGTTGTTCCCAGAGCAAAAGTGAACGAGGTGTTGAAGACTTATCACGATTGTTCTTCGGGAGGAGACCTGGGGATAAGAAGAACTCTCACCAAACCAAGGAACGCTTCTGCTGGTTGCATTGCCGTGACGATGTAGAAAACTGGTGTCGGCGGTGTCAAAGTTGTTGTCAAAGCCGTTAAGGGACCGCAGACTAGAAGCAGATGAAGCTGTATAATGTTAGGGTTCCTTGGGAAAGAGTGGCTCTTGATATAGCCGGACCGTTTCCAGTCACGAATGCTGGAAATCGATACATTTTGGTAGTGACGGACTATTTTACGAAATGACCAGAAGCGTTTGCACTACCCAACCAGGAGGCTATCACCGTGGCAACGACGAAGCTTGTTACCGAAGTGTTCTGCAGATTTGGCGTACCACTAGAGATGCATAGTGATCAAGGACGGAACTTCGAGTCGTAAGTAATTCAATAAGTCTGTAAAGTCATGGGAATACATAAAACTTGGAAGACACCCTATCACCCGCAATCTGATGAAATGTTTGAGAGATTTAACCAAACGTTGGAACGGCATCTGGCAAAAGTGGTGGATAATCATCAGAAGGACTGGGACGAATATATACCACTGTTTCTTATGTCCTATACGACTACGGTTCATGAGACCACAACAATCACTCCGGCGTACGCTAATTTTGGAAGAGAACTGCGACTGCCAGCCGATTTGCTCTCGAGTGCTCCACCGGATACACCGATAGAAATTACTGACTACGCAAGGGAACTACGGAACACGATGGTTGACGTGTATGAGCAAATCAGAGAAGCAGGATATAAGGCCAGCTAACGAATGAAAACCCGCTTCGACCGACGGGCCAACGGTCCTAGCTTTGAAGAAGGAACCCTGGTCTGGTTACATAACCCCGTTAGATGAAATGGGAAGTCTCTGAACACGGCAGCGATAGTTCAGTTTCGGAAGCGAATCCGAGAGGAGGACCAGAAGAAGAAGAAATAAGGAAGAGCAGCGAATAGAAAAGCGAAGTAAAGTGCACAGCGTCATGTTGAGTCAACGTGTCGTCAGTGTTACCCTATCTAGTGAATAAAACAAAACATCATCTATTGAAGCCGGCCTTTTATTCCTTCCCATCCATTGTCCCTGTTACATTATTAAGAAAAGTTTATAAAAATATCATTAATAATGTGAAGAAACTGTTATTATAAAGTAATATTAATAAGTCTGAAGAAACTGTCATGATGATTAGATAAATAATTTATAATTATAATTTAGAAAATTAATCTTAGGCGCTGACTGGTAAATGGTGACTGAAAATTTAATCTAAAATAAGTGTGATTTTGAATGTTTCAAAATTCAGCTGATTATATTTGTCCTTTTTTACATTCCAAAAAACAGTCCAACTTAATATTTTAAAGCCACGTATAAAGAGTTACGTATCCATTAGCGAATTTTTAATATTTACGGGTAGCTATTTCAGGTATTTAAGATATCCATTTGAAAATAATAACAAATTCCTGTGTTTTCATAAAACATTTACTTAAATTCTATTTTGAAATTTTGTTTTCTTATGTGCGAAGTATAAACGGGTACGTTAAACATACTCGACATGGTATGATTTTAATGGTAGCGTAGAAGCAGTTATCTATCAGTTTTTTCAAGAAATTCATTAAAATATGCGTATATGAATACTAATATAACTTTCCTAAAGCTAATTAAACAACATAAAGAAAATTGAAACTATAATTATAAATATATTTTTTTCTAGAGCGGTTTGAAGTTTTATTTCACTCTCCTGTAAACCTCGGTTTTTGACATATCCCTTTCTACGTAGGGACCGTCGATTTATTAATAGAGATACGCTACCGACTTATAAAATACTTAATATGTACTTGTAGTCGATACGATCTTGGCAGAGCGGTCGTGGGACGTGGTTGTTATGAGGTAGATTAGTGTCACTCGCCTCACGACGTCTCGCAATCTCTTGCTCCGTCTATAAAATATTACAAGCTAGTTTTACCTTGGCTGAAACAACTATTTTAGTGCAGCGCCAGAACTGAAAATTTAAGCCACAGTTCATTACGTGCCCTGCGAAGCACGGAAGCGCTCAAGAAATTTTGCCACTAGCGGCCACCTATCCAACTACCGACCGCGCCCGCTGTTGCTTAACTTTGTCGATCACTTGAGATCGACGCAAGTCGCCGGGCTATGAACGCTTCAAGTCAAGGCTTCCGTGCCCTTTAGTGGGACAGATATGGGTTGCGACGACGATACCTACGTTTGTGTGTGTGGTCTACTTACTTCCGATTAACGATGATACCTGCTTCTATTGTTAGGACGGAGAACTGATGAGTGAGATCCCTTATCGTCAATCTTATCTGACGATGGTTACCATATCTGACGAAGTTTGAAGGCTCCTGGGTTCGATTTCTAGCGAGGTGGAAGTTTGAAGGGTGAGTTTCAATTTGTGTTCTTGGTCTGGGTTTATTGTTATCTCTGTGTCCTTCTTTGGTCTGTCGGGTGTCTCTTTCGTTGGGTAAATTCTTTTTTTTTATTTTTTTATTTCATTTCGCTTCTTGAAACCATGTTATCGGCTGCGCCGCGCCAGATGCGCTTCATTCTTCAATACCTGTTTTAGCGCAAAAAGTAGTCGGTATAAATCTTAAATACCTAATTCAAAAATTGTTTCTTCTAGTCGGCTAAACTAATTGCAGTGAACTAGGTATTTGGGGCGAGACTAGCAAAAACGAACTTACTACCTACTGAAGTATCAAGTTTTAAAAGTCAAAGTGCACAATACCAAGTGTCTAGGAATAGAAAGTAGGTAAGAAGCGAGCGTAATCTTCTTTCTCGTTGCAAAATGAAGAAACGTTTTCCAAGTTGATGCAAACTGCAGTTTAATCTAAACTGACGAAGTTCTTCGTTCGTCCAGATTGTCGTCCGCTATATGCATATTTTATAGCTTTATAGTTTACTTACTGCACTGTACATATACCTATTCATTACCTTTATTTTACATACATACTTTGTTTACCTACCTTACTAGACTTACTCCTATTTAAACTGACATCTTCTCTATACCTAAATATAAAATTCTCGTGTCCCAATGTTAGGTACCATACTCCTCCGAAACGGCTCGACCGATTCTCATGAAATTTTGTGTGCTTATCGAGTAGGTATGAGGATCGAGAAACATCTATTTTTCATAGCCCTAAATGTTAAGGGTTGTCCACCCTGAATTTTTTTTTCAATTTTTGGACAATTTTTTTATGGTTATTTTTTTATGGTGTGGCATAAAAAAATACACATGATCCCAAATTTTCACTTTCCTACCCTCGCCCCTTAAATTTAAATCGCGCTTTTTGTATCTACATAATTATATGGCGGAACAACGATCGCGGGGTTAGCTAGTTATGATTATAAAAGGTAAATAAGCAGTAGGTATGTAGGTAGGTAACAAGTAACAACCTAATTAGGTAATGGTAACTAAGGAGACGCATTTCCTGGTAAACTTTCCCGTAAGGTTAGGTATTACTGAACAGCTGTTTTACTTTGCTATGTAATGCATAATTGTTTTATAGACAGACATTGTGAATGCTTTTGGAAGAGAATTTGTAACAATGTATCTTTTGTATGTTGATATACTGTTCCTTAATAGCCTGAAAGAAAAAAAGCCTGTAATATACATACATACAGACAGCAGAGGCACATTAATACGATACCATTTGTCACTCCTTGGGTACGGAACCCTAAAAATGGTCTGTTTTCAAACTGAATAAAGTAAGTGATGGTTAAACCAAAGAAAAGCTTGTTTTGCTACGACGTTAGCACTGAGCACTGTAGGAAAATTAAACAAATGCTCAAGATCCGACTTTATGCGCGCGTTAGGTAATATGTAAAAAAGAAGTAGATGTGTCATTAATCATTATCGCGCGAAAAGTGGTATATTAAAAATTTGGCTAATTGGTTTACTTTTCATGTAGCTATCTCTTTCTGTCTCATACGTTTCCTAATTATCTATCTCATCCATAGTGTCATACAAATGTCATCGGAGTGGTTCCAAAAGTATCTACAACTCGCGTTGTATGAACGTAATGCCTCTATAGTTTTAATATCTTTGTGCGTAGGTCGGTATAATATATCTTGGTGCACAATGAACTTCGACAGCTTTTTTAAAACATATTTTGTTGCGGTTTAATTAGTTTAAGATTGCTATTTATGGCAACCGACAATCATCAAAGCAAAAAGTACATTATTCCCCGAGGCACTTGACAAAATTATCACAACGATCTCAAAATGAATTCGTCGGAGACCAAATGTGCTTGGCACTCATAAAATTACCGAGGACCATTAAAGTTATTTTTTGTCGCAATGCCATTGAGTTATGTCGGTGTCCATTGGCAGGATTACATGCTGTGGTTCGAAGAAAAGATACGACAATGTTTTAATTGGCATTCGTTTTTACTGGCAGAAGTGTTGGCGAAAGCTAGAGATCGAATGGTGTTGAATTTGATTCATGACTTCGAGCTGTCAGTTCACTAGCTTGCACAAAAAGTATTACATACTTCCTCCGCTTCCATAATGCATTGCGGATGTGGAAAGAAGCTGAGAAATATCATATCAATCGAGATCGTGTTCTTTGCTGCAATTGGATCCGTAGACGAGGTCTGGGAGTTGTAGAAATAGATTAAGGATTAATTTAGCATTTGTAATGTGGGAAACTAATATGAAACTCATAATATCGGTTGGTCCATCCTTCATATTTCACGTTCGTAAAAAACCTAGTTCAGAAAATAGACAAGATATTATTTCTCTTGTTGAGAAGCATTCCAAGTATTTAGAAAGAGATTATGAGTAATGTGTTGTAATATACAGGTATGTGCCTATTGTGTGTGTTTGTGTGTGAACCTTCTAAATTTTATATGTAGGTACCTAGAAGAAAAAGTAGGTATTTCATATTTTAAATAAAAATTTCAGATTTTTTCAGCTTATTTGTATTTAATTTTAATATAAGTGGTTAATGTATCCAATTGGTCAATATTGTTCGATAAGTAATTGCACTAACTGTTAGATAATATAAAAAAACGATGCCCTTACAATCCCGCTGCACAGACAGCATCATTATTCTTATTAATTTATGTTTAATACGAGCTTTCCCCCGCGGCTTTGCGCGACAATTTCCAAAAATCCTTTCTTAGTGCTTATTTGCGTCACTTGAGGCTTGAGGAACCTATTTACAAAGTTTCAAGTGAATCCATTGAATAAATAAAAAGTTTCAATGTATCCCCTTTTTTATCCCTTTAGCCGGTGGCATTTCCAAGAATATTCACTAATGATCAATATTTTTAAAAATAGTTCGGATTACTTAATTACAGGTTTATGGAGATCGTGAATGCGTAGGTACATACATAGCTTACTTTGCCACATGAGTTCACTAAAAGAATCTTATCTTATAAACATTTAACAAATAAATTAGTAAAACCGTTTAAAAAAACCCTTACCAAATATATAGTACATACTACACTATGACATACACTTATTTATCATTACCGAGATTAAAATGTAATTGGTTTATTTATTTTATACTCTGACTGCTCCCGAGTATTAAACATTCTATCATAATCCCGTTACTAAGTAGAACATCGTGAGAGAAATGCTTGGGTAGGCTGGCCCGAGCTGCCTACGATTAGATCGCTTGGCCACGCGTGGGAG
Organism: Ochlodes sylvanus; assembly: GCA_905404295.2. Taxonomy (NCBI): domain Eukaryota; kingdom Metazoa; phylum Arthropoda; class Insecta; order Lepidoptera; family Hesperiidae; genus Ochlodes; species Ochlodes sylvanus. The sequence goes on along the minus strand of FR990138.1, from coordinate 3,553,919 downwards.
TGATCGAATCAACACTTTGGAGATTAACGTGTGAACGGAATCTATAATGGGCAGTGCGTTTAAAATGTTTGTACCTAAGACCCTTTACCCCTTAAATTTTAGATTTCTCTGCCTTTAAAACTGCGACAATCGTAGTTAGATCATGTTTAAAAACTTGTCAGTTATATACCTACAGATTTTTTCTACGCTGAAGCCTAGATTGATAATGAAACAACGGGTTAAGTTTGAAAAATAGAAAAATGGAAGTGTAGAAAACTCTACCTTAACTTAACTCTATCTAGCAACTGAACATTGTTAATATTGTACTATCTACTAACTAAAATTTGCCACAAAAAACGATGCAGCAATAAAAAAAACTAAACAGGATTGATAGGGTTGAGGTTGAAGCTAAAATAAACGGAAAAAAGCAACGTACAGACATTGTTCCACTAACATACTTTAATTCTTGTAGGTAAACTAACTTTTAATTTATTTTAGATATCAAACTAAAATGTTTGTCAGATAATGATATACTTTTTGTTCAAATGTACTCTAAATTACATAGTACCTACTTGAGGGTTGACGGGCACCTGAGGTTTCAAGCCCCATTATCTGTAACTTGTTTCAATAGAGCTTTGTTTTGTTCGATCTCATCCCGAAGGAAGAAGTCGGCGCTCGCGCCGCGCATTGGCGCCTTTCTCCGACAGAACGAGACGGCAACTCCTACGCCTGGAGTTAAAAAAGGATAGAACAATAGCATTCCGCGCCGGCCGGACAAGCCAAATGAATCCAATCCAGTATCCAGTTTGGTTGTTATACCCCGGGCTTTCGGTTGTGTGCGTTACTAAGATCCATGTTTCGATAGTGATGTTAAACAAAAGAACGTAATTTGCGTGTGTGTACAAAACAATTTTATGAAGTGATACCTGAATATGTGTTAAGATTGCAGCGATGGATTTTAGAGGGAAACGGTAAGAATAACTGAGAATGCAACCCATCTATTCCCTCTCCCGTCCCTCTTGGAAGAATGCAGTGCACCGTGCCCGACTCGAGCGCACCTTGCGTGTGAGACTTTATCGAAAAACTGCTGAATCAATACTATAATTTCCCTCAACAGTTTTATTGTAGCTTGTAGCTTTACGAGTGAGCTTCATAGTTAGTACCTTTTGTAATTATGGCTTTGATAGTTTAGTTTTTACTCGATATGTAATATGCTGGTAGTTTATTATTTCTATATACAACAACTACTTACATATACTTGTTTCTTTCATACAAAGATCTCATGTTTTGTGATGTAAACAGTTGTCTACGTCCAAAAAAAAAACTTTAATAAATTGGGACTACATCTTGCCTTACTAATTTATAGTTAGAACCTCCCCCTACAATGAATTTACTATATTCAGTCATTGGTGTATAAAATGGTGTGATCTAGCAGCTAGATGTTGATTTGCTATAGGTACCTTACCTAAATGGAGGTATAAGTTTTAATAACTCTAATTACAAGTCTAGGGTAACTCTCATCCTAAAAATTCTTTTTGGCAATCTGGACCTATCGCCCTGTCACACGCCTGACAGAATAAACATCATGTAAGTGAAAGCGATAATAAGTAAAAGAAAGAACAAGACTAAAGGTCTTATAGAGTTTTTATAAATATTTTATAAGGCTTTTGAATAATTTTAAAATACGATATTGCTAAAAAGCTGCGAGTCGGTTTTTAGTAACTTAATTTTACTCTACTTTGAAATATGTTATGGAGATGGCGCTAGCCGGTGTTAACCTATTCAAAAGTTAACAGGTTTCTTAAAATGTTTGTTTATAAAGCAAAGGATGGCACTACTTACTTGCTTATTTCAAGATGCATTACCGATGCAGTAACTTCCTTCCTCGGTTTCAGCAAACGAAACCGATACAAATTGATCCTTTAACCCAAAAAACCTAAATTGCTATTTTCATAAACTATACAAGAATTACGAGACGACAACGGGGACGAGGAAGGCCAAAGAAAAGATGGATGGATTGTGTAAGAGATGATATGAAAGATAAGGGAGTCAGTGTAGAAGTGACGGCCAATAGGGAAGAATGGAAGAGTCTTCTCCATATTGCGCCGACCCCAAATAAATTTGGGAAATGGTCAAGACGATGATACAAGAATTACGAGAATGTTAGAGATAATAAATAATTTATCAAAAGCGTTTAAATTCAACCCTCGCTCGTCCGTTGATTGTTAAGTTCATTTTTGGAGGATCTGAGGTAAACACGCGTGACATAAGCGTTTAAACAACAACTAATTGTTTTGTCAATTCGTCTGTTCAATGATACCGTTGTTAGGTGAGAGCAACATTCTTGAACTTGGTAAACAAACGGTGAATCGGTATGGATGGCGGGAAACTGAATTGCAAATACAAATACACGTGTAACTGTAATAAAATTGATGGCTAATTTTGTAGCAATATTGACTATGAAACGCTTAATAAACGTTTACACAAATGTTGCTATAAGATTCCTTGTGTCGTGGGTGGCACCATAATCAATGATAATTAGTTCTATACTATCAAATATGATCATCAATAACCACGATCTGATAAACATTTATCTGATAAACATGGAATACAGGACGGCCGGGACTCCTCTCTTCACAACCAAGGTATTACAGTACAATACATATAATTTCAGATACATTACAATTTCTATAACTCATAGGCATGTTTAGCAGTTTGTAGGTATTATTTAAACTTTTAAACAGTAAATCTGTTACTGCAAGCTCCGTTGGTAGCTACAATAAGTGACTTGGTTTTAAATGCTATCTCATTTTTTTTTGCGGTGAAGGGACTGCGTTGCGAAACTGTTTTACATTTTGATGTTTTTTATGAAATAGATATAAAAGAAAAAGGATGAACATTTTCGTCATTAATTGCAACAAATGAAAATTGATAAAAAAAGTAGTTTGAATTCGTGTGACAAACAGCTATATCTAAGATACTATTTAAAGTTTTACACTAATTTTATGCAACATTATATTACGTCGCGTCGGTGGAGACCCGCAATTTACCTCTACGAAGAAGATGTATTAGACGCAGGACCTCGTAAGTGATAACAATGAACGTTGTCTCTTGTATTACTTCGTTGTCTAAAGATAACCGAATTGAAGAACAATCTCGTTTTCTTGCTAAACAATGATAATGTAATGATAAATACAATTCGTATAAAAGATTAATTTTATTTGTTTATTTAGCGTTGAAAGTGTTGAAACTGCACAGCTGATTTCAATTCCTTAGCAACTGACTGTTGGGTACGTTTCTCTCTGTAATGAAGAAGCTTAAAACGAATTTGTGAGGTGGGTTAGTGACTAATGCCCAAAGGTCTGCAACCGGAACCGACTTAAAGTACGGAGGCGTGCAAAAATTTTGCCACGAGCGGTCATCTATCCAACTTTATACCGACCGCGCCCGTTTTATCTGTGGATCATTACGACCGACACAAGCCATTGTGGTGTGAGCGCTACAGCACTACCAAAAGAGTGCAAACTTTATCACAACGTTCTTAAACAAAAATATTCACTCCTACAATATAGGTGATCTCATTTGTGATATTGAATATTTTGATTCAGAACAATGATAACCGTCTTAAAATTCTTTGTTGATCCCAAAGACGCTATGTCTCAGAAATCACGTACGCATCTTGTTATCTACCCTACAATATTATAAACAATCATTCATTACGCGATCATGTGCCTTGAGTTTATGTGTCGCGTCATATTTGCTTGTGTAATTTGTGTGTGTCACTGGGTTATTTACAAAGGAATATTTATAATCTTTCGAAAGATATTTTTACATGCAATTTATATATTCCGAGTAAGACGTAAGTCTGATATAGGTAAGCAACGAGGCGACGACGACTTCTACCATGAATTGGTCCGCTGCTTTTAGTAGTAAAAAGTAACAAAATTATTGACCAGTCTTTTTACTCTCGATGGAACGGAAAAGATGCATTTAGGGTGAGATTGTCTTTTTTATTATTATTAATAAAATCTAAATTCTAATCTGTTGAGATCGCAAAGAATGTTCAAAAAAGTTGATCAAAGTTTTTCTAAAGGTGTTTTCGTTCTCTTTTTTGTCTGAGAATGTAAGGCTTAACATAAAAAAATGAGATACCTATTGTAGTATACACATTGTTGCAAGAAATTTCCAAATTCATAATCCTTCGAAACTGGTTTCGTACGAAATTTATTATAATATTCAGACAAATTATGTAAATTGTTAGCTTTAAGTTTCAGACCACACAGGTTTATTATACGGCTGATTTAGTACCTAGATCTCTTTTTAGCTACATTCTCCTTTACTCTAAGCGAGATTAAATGAGTAAGTTAGTAACTCACTTTGGTTCATTCATCCATCCATCAGCATATGCGTCCATCGTTGGACATAGGCCTCCCCTAACTGGCGCCACTCTGACCGGTCCTTAGCCTTCCAAATCCAGTGGTCTTGGTTAGTCTACGTAAGCATACATAATAACGTTATAAAAACTATAAATTACGTTTTTATAGATTCCATAAATATGAAACAGCACTCTCACACTGAGCGGTCAAAAAACAAACTCAGCGGTATTCGCAAAATAAATTGCCCTAATAAATCCACCTATAATTAAATCAGGGGCAATTGCAACCCATCTGTTTGTTGCTAATTGTGCTATATTGCTTCATATATTTCAATTACTCCACAACAGCGGTGCAACTCCGGCGAAAAGGCCGAATGCCCCAGAATGCCGGACTCTGGACCGATTCTCGTGCACGTCACTATAATATCTTATTGCTTTATAATTTTCCAGTGTTATTTACTAGTTAAGAAGTTAGTGGACTGAGTAAAATATACACGTCAAGCTCAGTTTAGTTGTTTATATTAATAAAGTGACAAGAAAAAAAACTAGTTCTTACAAATTTAATAACTATTTTTTCATTATATATTAAATCGAGTCATATTTCTGTCGATGTTGATGACCACCATATTTTTCAGTATATACCGAAAGATATGCGTGACCTCTTGTACTCAAACATTCAGAACAATTTTCGTCATCGCATTTCTCGTATAACCATAAGAGTTAGTATGTATAACCATAATCGTTTGATGGTCTATAAAAAATGCTTACAAGTTCTCAAGTACTGATTGGGGATTACTTACATACAGGTAGTACATACTAGGGTTTAGTGCAGTTCGTGATTAAGGGCTTATAAAGTCTGTAATTATACTGAGTTACGTGCATTTTACCCTTCCCTTCCTAACGATACCTTCGAATCTTTACATGAAAATATGATTACAATCTATTGCGACCTGAATAGCGACAAGTAGATATAAATTTGTCGCTGCGAAGTTGATTCTTGTAAGAGAATAGGATCGCGAATAGGATCGGTCGCAGATGTCGTTCGCTAACATAGAAAGGGGACAACACAGGCCAACAAATCCAATATGGCTAAGCGCATTTGCTCTCGATTGATAGTGTCACGATGAATTTTTTGTGTCAGTGTACCTAATGTTTAAGATGAATCCTTGGCTACGATATAATGCAGGGATCTATTGGAGAGAGAGGGATTACTGAATTAAGAAAACCTGACCCCTATTCTAACACGCTTTTTGAGATGGTAGAGCACTTAGAGCAGAATGGTAAGGAAGGTCAAAAGGTTGGAAGTTCCCGTCTATGATTACCTAACGATTTCTGTCTAGCAGTAACAACACTAATAAAGAGCTCCATTTACAGAAGTCATCAGGTTGGCAAAAGTAGGTGTAGACTCCGATGATTCGTATAGTATTCTGACACAGTAATAGGATATCATACGCTTACTGCCTCACCGATAAACATAGCTAGTGTGGACGTCTACAAATATGATCATTAATTTGGTAAGATAGGATGGATAATATGATTTAATTGATCGTTTTCGTGAGGAGCTGAGAAAATTTTCAGAATCCGTTTCCTAAACGGACATATAATTGACGAATTTAAAGAGTTTTTCACGATCTAATTTATTGGTCCTTACTATAATATTGCCCTTTGATATTGGTTTTTTACAATGCAAACGCTTATTATCTATCTATAAGCTATAACAATATTAATAGAAATAAGCGATTAGTTTAGTTTCCGAAATGGGTCGATTCAATTACGTTACGTATTAATTGAATCAGTCGCAATTACAGCTGCCCTGTTGATGGCAATAGAACTAGCTATTAGCAATATATTGCATATTCAATTCACAAATATACGAATGTGTTGTGTAGGTGGTATATATATTTCTCAATGATTTGGTTCTATATAGGTTTCTATTTGTCACATTCAGCATAACCACATAGCAGGCTCTAAATAAACGCTTTGCAAATAAGATACGAGTATATTTTGGAGTGCGAGTGATCGGACCTTTTGAAAGAATCTTGCAATATTATATTTTAATTTGTTATTAAAATATATGTATCTACTATTTCATGACCCGGCAGCTGATACATACCATCAAGATGCGAAGATCGAATACCTCGGCAGTGAGCTAAGGCACGATAGGTATAATCTGCTCCAACTCATCATGATGGGCAAGGTGGAAGGGAATAGGCGCGCTGGACGCTGGAAAAAGTCGTGGCCGAGAAACATCAGGGAATGGACAGGGTTCACCTTTCTCGAAGAACTGTTTGCCAGGCCATGGACAGATAGAGGTTCAAGGAACGAACGGCCAACCTTCAGTAGGTAGTTAAGAGTCACAATAAGAAGAAGAGTTACCGGCCTCGGTTTGCTTCGGAAAACAACTTAGTACTTACACACAGTGTTGACATATGGATCCGAGACGTGGTCCTTTACTGTTGGCCTCATTCGGAGGCTCAAAGTTATACAGCGCGCTATGGAGAGAGCTATGTTAGGTATTTCGCTACGAGATAAGATTCGGAACAATGAAATTCGTAGACGAACGAAAGTTACCGACATAGCTCTAAGAGTTAGCCGGCTGAAGTGGCAATAGGCAGGCCACATCATTCGAAGGACGGATAACCGATGGGGTAGAAAAGTCCTCGAATGGCGACCACGCCTCGGCAAAAGGAGCACAGGTCGCCCCCCGACCAGGTGGACTGATGACCTGAAGAAGACAGCGGGAAGCCGCTGGATTCAGAGGGCTCAGGACCGGTCGGAGTGGCGCCAATTAGGGGAGGCCTATGTCCAGCAGTGGACTTCAAAAGGCTGATAGATAGATAGACTCACACACAAACAATTTTTTTTCTTTCTCAGTCTTTAAATTGACGTTTTTTTCGTTTGCAGTTGCGTTCGTTACTTCGGTTTATTGTAACTTTTTTCATTTGTTGTATCGTTTATTCCATCTATGGCAACTTTTCCTCATTTGTATATACTTGTTGTAGGAGCAAACTGTGCCGATAAAACCGGGGATGACTTTTTTGAAAATTTCTCTAATTTTGGTTTTTGAAAAGAAAAACTGAATTTTTTTTTTATTTATTCCACACATCGACTTTATCAACACATGTATCGACAGGTAAAAATAAAATATGCAGCAGTGAAGATGGCATGAGCGTGATGAATGATGACATAAGAACACTGCCAATGCATTTATATTGGAGTTAAGCTTTGATTATATACACGTCTAGATAGTGCCATTGAGCGCCTAAACGTCTAAAAAAATATCACCCAACTCTTGGGTTATAAGCTTGTCAGACCCGCTCAGTGGCGAATCTGTCATTACAGTGTCAACACGCATTTAGTGACATAGTAAAAATTACGATTTGTGCGATAAAAGTGTGCAGGAATTATGGTGGACGACTTAAAACAATTAAAAAAGTTACGTATCATCGGTAAGTAAACATTAAATTACTATATTATAAAGACACAATTAAATAAATAAAGTTAAATTTTGTTAGGAGATGTGACGCCATATTGACAGCATTTTTACAGTGTTGTATGTTGATTGAATGTAAGATTTCCCGTGTGAGCGTTAGCTAAACTTAACAAATGTTTAATCATGATCCTTATACTATATTTCAAGATTTCAAGCCACCATTTGACTGTAGTGCGGTATGATATAGGTACATAATAATATTATAAACTTGGCGGGCATTGTTTATTTTATTTAATAATCTGATATGGGTGTCACTTTCGGGGTCCTTGGGTGTTAATAACTAAAGCAGTATATGTATTTACCGTATTATAAATAAGTAATTAAACATTTACTAATAACATTTTAGTTTACCTATTAAAATAAATAATAAAATCTGACAGCTTTAAGTGACGGGCCGTTGTGAAAACTTTTACTAATATTCGAATAAATTTTATTTAGATATTTTTTTTATTTGTACGGCCGTTAACTTGTGTTTTTTTACAGAATACCTAAAGATCCTATTTTAAGAAGTAGGTGGGTAGAAATTATAAGAAAAAGCCGCGGACAGGATCTCTGGCATCCAACTAAAATAACAGTTATTTGCTCGGATCATTTCCGTGCCAAAGACCTGTATTTTGCCAACAACCAAAGTCGTCAAAGGTTAAAAAAGGAAGCAATCCCGTGCAAGGTAATTATACTATTTTTGTTTTTAGAAAATTCCCATCATGTGCGAGTTTGTCTCGCAGTTGGCCGATTTTTTATGTTTTGATTTAAACTTCTTTAGGTGCATTATAAAAAATGGTTGAATATGTGAAGTTGTGATACAATACAATTCACAGATTCAGTAGTTCACAGATATAATATGGTCCATAGAGTAGTTATTCAACAAAGTCCATTGTTTTTTGTTTTTTCAGACTATATTTAATATTGGAACAAAACATTTTAAAAATATAACACAAAATAGAAATCCAAGATGGCGGCTATGCGAAATTATCAACCTTTTCGTCATAGGTGTCGTTTTCATAGTTTTCGAGGATATTGAAGCCGATAGTGCTGTCAAAATGTAAATCCAAGATGGCGGCTGCACGAAATTATCACCTTTTTTGTCTTGGGAGTCGTTTTCATGGTTTTAGAAGGTGTCGAAGCCGATAGTGCTGTCGAAATAGAAATCCACGCTATTTTGTTTGTTTTTGTCAGTGTTTAATGTAAATGTTATTATTTATTAAAGTTAAACTTTTATTTTATTTTTTAATTTTAGATTTAAGTTAAATAATTCCGAACTAGAATAAGAATAAATAACCTTAAATACTTTCCATTACAAAATATATTTTGTCTACTGATTCATATTGTACAAACTCCTAATATGTGAAAAAATTATAATTAAATGAATTTAAATTTAAATCACGTATATATTTTTTCCATCCTTTTAAGGGAAATATTCATGGGCTGGTATCACTCAGTACACCCACACCATGATTCACGCGCTTGTCGAACAGTAGAAGTTACGCTTACTTGTGTGCGTATTACTCACACAGTCCCGTCAAATCTGGCCTGTTATATTTCTTGCGATTGCAGCGCAACACTATATCTAGACGTGTATATAGTCAAAGGAGTTAAGTATTCTCTGGTTCGTTTTATGACGTGCGTTCGAACCTTGTTATCTGTGGATTTTTTTTGTATTAATCTTAATGATATTTTAAACTTATGTCATCAAATGTAATGTTGTACGCACATGTCCATTGTAGCGGTAATGTAATTTGGTTTTTTATCTTTACACCGATGGATGTCTTGAACAAATAATGTAATGTTTTATATGATCTTATTAAGGGAAGAAGTCCATGGATAATCATGAACTACATTGTGCAAGTCCAGTGTAATAGCCAGTAGGTACTGAACCAACAAATTATTGCCAGCCCTGAAAAGGATTTTTTTACATCTTTTTACTGTGTGTGTACTGAAATTCACCGGTGGTAAAATTTAATTAAATCGATGTAATAATTTTTGACTTAGGTCCACCATCGATATTGGTGATTGGTGTGGACTTATACCGGTGAATCTCAACACTCTATAATAGCTGAGTTTAACAGTAACATAGATGTAGAGTATTATTTACAGCTATTATTAATTACATTGTTCACATTTAATAATAACGTTGTAGTAAATCGAAGCAATGCATCGCTAACATAAATCGAATTAGGGTTAATCCACACCATGCAGTAGTTTCTTGGAAGGTCGTTAGTGTAGGTACACGTCTTGTTCAGAAATTAAAGTAAGGGTAAAGCTGTAGAGTGTTCGAGTTACGCATGGCAGCAATAACGGATTACATTTATTAACTTGCTTTACTAAAGATTTATTTATTTAACCTCGTCTTTATTTATATTTTTTTGCGTTTTATGCTTTCTTGCGTTTGTTACAAACTTTAATTTATTGTTTTAAAAAGGGAAATATATTTAAATTAATAAATCAGTGTTGTCTTGTGCTGTCATTAAAATATATTAGCAAGACTTAAATGATTTTTGAATAACAGATTGTTGATTGGTTAGAAGGCAGTTGAAGCCTTTGCCAGCAAATGTTTATAATTTATTGCGGTGGCACTGAGGTGGTTTTACATTTAACAAGTTTCAGTTAAAATCAGTTAGTTGTGATAGCGTTCACTTTCAAATAGTGTTTGTAATTGTGATTTTAATGTACCCGTATCATCAAAGATGATACGTTCATTGAATACAATGTAAGTTGCACTTTTGGATCTACTCCGATGACATTACTGTAACTACGGATGTGAAAGACAATTACGAAACCCATGACACAGAGAGAGACAGCTACATGAAAAGTACCATAATTAGCAAAGTTTGACTGCCCACTTTTCGCACTTCTTTCTATCTACTTCTCTTTTACTTATAATATCATTGCGTTTAATTTTGAACTATGCCGAGTGTGTTCACGCCTTTTGCCAAAGCAATGAAGGCCGGCGCCAAATTTCCCGGACCCCTGGTGACGAATTTGCACGTAAGGCTTCGTGTTCATGTCCCCCTTCCTGATTCGATCACGAACGATGTACATTGAATTGTGGTTTATGGAGCAAGTACATGTTCGTTAGTTTTGAATAGGGTATCAGTATCACGGGGAGTACCTACTCAGCATTGCGCATCCGATTACCAACGCGATTCTCTGATGAATCCCCTTCAATATCCCGTTGAAACTGATTCGCTATCATGAGTGTTTATAGAGTGCCGCGTTTATGGAGCTTTGTTTGTGTTTACTAATTACTACCTCTGTTTCCTAAATTTGGCGAAATATTCATCAGTTTTTTACACGTTTGCTATGGAGCTCGTAAATAGTTTTGAATAATAATTATTGCTAGATTACATTCTCATCTGAGTAAGTGGCACCATAGTATTGGGTGGTAGAGCGCACTTACTTATACTATTCAGAATAGTATAAGTAAGCGCACTTACTTATACTATTCAGAATAGTATAATAAGCGCACTTACTTATACTATTCAGAATAGTATAAGTAAGTAGTAGCGCGTAGTATAAGTAAGTATAAGTAAGTAAGTAGCGCTCTATACTTGAACTCCAAATTGGCGAATAGATTATTCACCAATTTGGAGTTCAAGTATATTGTTGGTTTAGCATCATATTGTATGAGGATTTCGGGAAATGGAATGTTTAAAGGATCACTTGCGTCTGCGTCTTTCAGCCGAATGAAAAATATTGAATGAAAAAAATGTATTACAGATTGGCTTGTTAGAGACAACAATTTTATTCATTGCTTCTATTATCAAGCGGTTCATAGCCTAATGTATTCATTCCCCGCTGAATAAACGTGGATAGGTTATAATGCTCATTATTCATCAGTGGCCCAGCTCACATTTGTATTTCAAATTGGTGACGCGACTGTTCCCGAATACCATGTGTTGTTTGTCGAATTATCTAAACACCAAACCGAATTCATAGTAAATAGGAAATTACCTACGTTTTGTTTTGGAGAGATACGCTAATTGCCTGTCGGGAACAGTTTTTCACAGCGTTTACGAGTATTTCGCTGACGGCGACTTATACCCGTAGCTTTAGTAGCAGCGGCCGGGCGGCCGTTTGGCTTGTGCGCAAATATTCTTGACTTTTCCATTGGTCTTTAAACGAGTAAATTTTCTGTTAATATTGCTTCTGGTTATTACTTGGAGGTTTATTAGTGGTTAAAATACCCACGCTGGTCCATATTAAAATGGTAAAAACAAATGTTTTCCCAGAGATTATTACATATCTACGAGTATAATTTGGAATCCATATTGCTAGAGAAAATGTGAAACAAAATAACACGCAGTTCCGTTGCTAACCTCGGAAACTTTTTCCGTTAATCGTATCAATTATTTTTAACGAAGCGAGGAGAGTAATTACGGATAATAAACAGAAACTTTATTTATAAAACTTTTGCATACAGTTTAGCGAAAATATCTCAATTTCCAGGAGTAGAAGTAGAAAAAAGGACATGTTTGTGATTATAAGTATATTAAATCCTAAAAATAAAACTGGTTTTTGAAATTTTGTGGTAATATCTAGGTTTGTTATCTTGTAAATACTTTTCATCTCAGAATAGGTATTTGTTCCCATGGGAAAACAAAAAACTTAGTTTGGTGGTTATATGAAAAGTTAGTAATTAGGTAATCCGCATTAATTTTGTCCACATTTGTGCAACTATCACAGTGAATGAATCGATAAAATTAGTAAACAACAAATTTATAAAAATAAATTATCTAACTCGACTTACAAAGCGGCCATGAAACAGCAAGCGATAAATGTTTTAATGATTTTATCGATAAATCACATTAAACAGGTGTCCTTTGTTGTATTGAAATTAAATTCTTGAAATTTAATAAATTATGATGTCTTCCTGACTGACTTTTGATGTTTCCAAGTCATTTATTAGATTTCAAACTGAAAATTGTATAATGTAATTGAAAAGATGTTGTTACGTTGGTTGTGCGGTGTCTCAGCCTTATTTCCTGTTTTTATGAAAATAAAAAGAAACCTACATATTTTATCATGGCATACGAAAGGCGCTCTAAAGTAGCGATCCACAGATCGCTGTGTGGTCGGTGTAGCGATTTCTTCCGGGCAAACTTTTGGGTAGAGGATAGAATACCTATACTAAATAGTAATACAAAAAGGTAAATACATAAAGAATTTAAAAATGTGTTTATGATTTCAACATTTTTTTTAAGGTTAACACACCCATACCTCCGCACTAGGATTACCTGTGTCGCGGGTGGCATGGACAACACAAATTACACATCATTAACACCCATGACCAGAGAACAAACATTTTTCTGTCACATAATCATCTGCCCCGACCGGCAATCGAACCCGGGACCCCCGCTTTGTAGGCAGGCACTTCCAACAACGGAGTCATAGATAAAATGAAAAATCATGTTCGGTGACCAATAAATGAAATAATCTGTCTATCTAAAGCATCTAAGCGTACAAGATCAATTATTTATAGGATTTTGTATCGCAAGTAGGGGTACAAATAACATGCGATGATACGTGGTACCTAAATACTCAGTAATTCAATTAGCAGATGAATTAATGATTGAACACATTTGAATTCTACGTTTGGGAAATATACGGAATGTCGACAATAGGTTCGGGGAAGGCGGGGAATTTGTTTGTTACGAGTAAAACCCAATTGATTGCAAATCAAGGAGAGAGAAATACGATGAAATACATCTGTAGGTACTATTATATGTATATTAGTTATGAGGCCATGTTTAGGTTTACGAGAGTAAGTACTGACAAGAAAAAAAGAGCTTTTTGTTTATGTTAATAGCCTACAAAATGGTATGTAGGTAGGTACTCACTGATCAAGGACATCTGTAACACCAAAGTACAGTATAGTTTGACGAAGAGTATTACCGATGCGATGCCGGCCAAGACAGAAGGAACAGGAAAGAAAAAAAAGAAACTTCACTTATTGATTGCAATAGGTATAATTTCTGCTTGAATACTGTTAATGACATCAATAGCTTTCAGTTACAAAGAGCTTGAATAGACTTTCTTCTTTATATCGTAGCATAGTAGGTACAGGTACCCTCATTTAATATTTGTTAGATGGTAAAGTCCGTTATACCCCGGTGGCTGGTCCTGAGTGATCGACCGAGTTAAGCCGCAGTGGGCGCAGTCGGTAATTGGATGGGTGACCACTAGTGGCAAAAAAATCTTAAGCATTTTCGTGCTTCGAAGGGCACGTAAAGACGATGGTCCCATTTGTTATCGTTAGATAGCAATCGTACCATGTCAGAAACTTTCCATATTTGGATTGGCCACCCCCCGCTAATCCGCCTTGGTTCAACGGGATGGAGTGTGCTGTAGGCCTCCTCAATAATGAGAGATCCGTATAGGCCATTAATCGGTTGAAGCCAAAGTCGCTTCGCAAGTACTTTAGCTTATGTCGGAATTTGAAGACTTGATGAAGAAGAAAATAAAACTATGTATCTACCTATCTGTATTCTGTACACGTTGCTGCGAATAACCTACGAACCATATTCGTATCTGCGGTATGAACGTTTATCTAACATGAAGTCGAAGCTAATCGATTCGAAGGAATCAATTAAATGTTATAGATAACTGGCGTTAATTCGACTATTAGTTACGGTTGGAAACGTGAGAATTCTGAAATTATGATCTAACAGGCGCTTACCTCACAACTCTTAATAATCTTTTATTGTTCAGTCGAGCACAGAATTATTATAATAACCCTTTGGCCGAAACTTTCATATAACATTTCGGTTTTATCACTTCTTAGGTGAGGTATAATGCAAGATCGCAGAAGTGGCATCCCGTCTCAAAAAGGTCGCAAAAGTCAGAGTATATTTAATTAAGTGCGTTATACAAACCACGATACTACACAGCCTATTTAGGTACACACAGCTATCCTCATGTACGTACGTATCGTAGAATAGGTATATGCAAGGAAATAAATGCATAGTTAGAAAAACTAAAAACACGCTTCTATTATGCTAAGTGAATTATAAACGAAAAGTAATAAATTTTGTCACTGTGCTGTTAACCGTACACGGGTTTCCTTGTCTGGAGCCAATCCTGAACATAAAACATTACAGCACTATGACGTAAGATAAAACATCATGCACATCATCATCATCATCTTTAAAATTTACTTTGACATACCACTGCGTGGTATCAAAAATTGCGTAATATTTGGGCGCTCCGTTCTGTACGCGCCAAAGTTTAAATTTTTCTATAATTAGCCGATTTTTTTGGAAAAACCCAAAAAATACCGTATTTTCCAAAAATTTTATCCAGTTTTGTAGCCCTTGTTGAGCCTGACCCGTAGACATCTCGCGCGTCTCGTACCGACAACGGGAACAGCAAAAAAAATGATATTTCGCTTTCATTGAATTATCTTATCAAACGATTAGGAAAGTTTAGGCGAAGGTTAGGCGTAAAGTAAATACACACTACATAGAGTACCTTCTGAATGATATACGGAGATGATATTTGTATTAATTTAATGTGTAGATACCTTTCACTATGTACATACAAGGTAGGTACTCTGCGGTAAATACTGATGGATAACGGTATTTACTTAAAGTCTAGCTCGGGCCTATCGCGACTAAACTTCGCAAAACAACTGTTTCGACATCATACAATTGTTATATTTTTGTTACGCCTAGACGACTCTACAGAATACGCACTAAAATTACATGGGTCTGGAGAACTAAATTCAACAGTTGAAATACAAAGTTAATCCGAATATGTACGTCTACGGCATAATAAATAAGAAAACATTGTAACACACTCATAGCCACTAACATTTTCAGTGTCGTGGGTGCCGTGGACAACACACAGAGACAAGGACATCCAAACCGAGAATAGAAATTTAAATTCATCGTTCAAATTTCTGTCTCGCTGGGAATCGAACTTTGCCCCCTTTATACTGCAGTCCAGTATTGTAACCATTACGCTAACGGGAGCTTTTGCTAGGGATTTTTAATTAAATTTTCAATTAAGTCGCATTATAAATTAAGACACTCTTCAATTTCAATACAGGAAGGTTTCAAGCGTAGGGAACGCCTACATCACGGTTAAATTATTTCAAAGAAGACTTTACAGAACGCATGAACTCAAAATTCGGCGTGAAAATATTATGCGGAGCGTTGTTATCAGGGAAAATATTACGTGACCTGCCCACACTCCAAGGAAGGTCGCAGCTGATAAATTAGTCATTCAGGACTTTGAATACGGCGGGATCATTACGGAAACTGGGCTGTACAGGGACTAGCAAAAAGCCTTAAACAACCACCATATTTCAGACGTACGTCAGTTATTTGTGTTCAGTGAGCCGAACTACGAAGCCGTCACATCACACAAGGTTAGTTTTAAAACGACGAAAAGCTCCACTCTAAGTAGTACTAGTACTACCGTTACTAGTACGTAACTCCTAGTAACTCTCAGGTTACTAAAGCATAAAGGGAGCATACAATAATATATTGTCTTATTTAAATCGCGTCACCATCATCAATGAAAGTGATTAATTCATATTCAGGTGTAACTCTAGGTGTACACTCTAGCTTACGTCGGTTAATTGCATTACTATTTTTACGGCAATAGCTGTCCAACGAGCAAGCTAGCCTAGCTATATTTACTTATAATCTTAAACAAACAATGTCACATGATTTATATAAATTACCAAAATGAGTCTCACGCAATTCTAAGTACAGAGTATCAATTAATAATCTCCATTATTTAAACGAGACATGTACGTTGTTTGCTCGGATGGAAGGGAAAGCCCGGGCAAAGATAATTAAAATAATTACCAGCGAAGATAATTAGGTTTATTCAGCCTAGGTTAGACTCCCATTATGTCAGGGTTGTGATGTGACGCAGAAATAACAATAATAGCTCTGCTCTAGTGAATGTATAGAGAATAATCTTTAGAAATCATATGACATTTGTGACGTCATATACACCTTATTTTTTGGAGAACGGATTTTTTTATTTCCATGAAGTATCCTATTCTGTAGGGTAAGTAGGGTGGTAGCTCTTTAAGTTTAATATATAAACGTGAAGTAGGAACTAGGAAGAGGGTATCGTAAGCCATCTTTCCTGTCCGTAGTTGGTGAATTGCACCAACTTACCAGCTTTCCTTTCAAGCGCGCTCTCGCCGGTGGAGGAGCAAGTCACAATGTCAAAAACAAAAATGACAAACTGATATTTTTTCAATAGTAAATTCATTCATAGTGAACAAATGGTATCGACGCCATATCTGTGGATTTATCGGAAGTTTTCAAGGGGGTGGTTCCACTCACAAATTTACCCCTATATCAAGAGATGGTTAGCGCTGAGTAGCACTTCCGATTTCATGGTGGTCTTTAGAGGAAAAGTCGATAGTAGCACGTGGATTAGAAAATGGGGCGGCAAGGGCTTTTAGTTGAAGCACTAAGGACTCGTGCATGATGACATTGATGACTCATCCTAGTCGTGCCGTTGATAGTACTGATAGAATTATTTTAGAGAAAGTACTTTGGTATGAAATATTAAAGTACCCCTACAGGCCGCGTCCTCCTCGACACAAATTTATGATCACAGATAAAGTTGAAGGTACAAGTTGAAGACGACGGATTATGAATCTACCCTGCTAAAATTACCTTTTGATGCGTAAAACTGATAGGGTTGGATCGTATTTGTTTGTCTGAATGTAAAGCCATCAAGGTTTAAACTTGCGCAAGTCTTGTTAAGACTATTCTTCCATTCAGCTTTTGGAATTATGAGAGCTGCCTACCTTGAAACGAAGTTGCTGGTAGTGGTAGTACCCTTGAAGCTGAGTGGGGCGTGCCGTAAGATGCTCCATTTGTTTAGGGTCAAAACATAAACCGATCGATAGGTACACATTCAGTTTTTTTACATTATGGACTTTAGCTTTTTTAAAAGTTGCCTATGGTCTGCAGAGCTTTATCTATTCGGTCTATACTGTACTGTATTCATATAATTTCCACACCATCTGCTTGCTGAATACTTCATATACCTGTGCACAGACCAAAAATAGTATAAAATATGTTTTCATGTGCTAAATTTAAAGTCGGAGCGGATATTAAAATATAAATTTAATGAAGAATATGAATAATATGCATAACGAAAATGGCGGCAGCGGAAGGGTGGTGCTGCATGCTCGTTTGCTTCCTTACTTAATACTACAAAAAAAAACAATTCAAATGTCATATTTATTATTGTTATTGCAATTTGAATGTGGTATTGCATTGCATTATCTGTTCAAATATTCTTACCAGTAGGGAATTGCTGATGCTGAAAATAATATCTGCATGCAGGTCAAAACTAATGGGCTAGGGGTTCATCTTTTTGTACCATAATTAAATAAAGTATATTTTACCATTATTCAATACTTACAATTAAATAAGTGATGTTCAATTCAGTAATTATCCATTGAATAGTGATACCTGTTAGATAGGTAACTGGTAGTTATTTAAGAACAGGTTACGTACTAATGATATACAGGTATTTTAATTTGATGACAAACTATACTTGTAGCAAAGGAAATGTGAATATTCCGGTAAACAAAAGCGTATTAGCCCCACGCTATCCCGCAGGGGATCACCGCTGACGATTAGATAAGTTAGATCACGCTCTATAAACTTCACACACAAAGGTTTGGCCCACCTGAGGATTGATACTATTGAAATTGAAAAACTGCGGGTAGATTATATCCGTATAAACAACATACGAGTCGTTTTATGGAAATAGCGATGAATAAGCAGACGAACGTAGGTGGTCACTGTCTCCCATGTCTATGTAGCATAAAAGGTATCACCAATGCAATACTGGAAAAGAAAGAAGAGAGGCGAAATAACGCATGCGCTGGCTCTCGAACCCTTCGTCAAACGAAACAAGTCGAGTTGTTTGAGGGCTGCCTCGAGTAAGAGGGATCAAGACAACCTTGATACCAGTAATAATACGTATGAGGACTGCGGTAAGGACCGTTACTGAAAGTTATTCCTGTTAATTATTAGAAATAGTCCAGTTAGTAATTGTTGGTAAGAGGCTCGTTCTAATTTGTGTAGCTATCCTTGAGGACTAAGATGCTCGTCTATAAAAATAAAGAAGTTAAACTAGTTATAAGCCGACGCAGGGCCGGATTTAGGGGAGGGGAGGCGGGGCTATGGCCCCGGGGCCTCCACAATAATTTTGACGGGTCAGCAACTTTTACGTTTTTCCTCCCAAATTTTTTTTTGCATTTTTACTAAGAATACTTCAACAAATAATTATATTGTTATCGATGTATCAGAAAGCCCTGATTGCAAGTTTCCGTTTACTATCAATTTTTGATTTGCGCGAGCATTTCAGTGGCAATACTGCAATACTTTTTAATGGGTAATTCATAATAATTTTATTTGCTGAAAACAAATTGTTGAAAGACGACAAAAAAAACTTTTATTTGGAAAATATTAATTAGGGACCTCCACTACTTCGTTGCGACAGGGCCTCCAGACTTCCAAATCCGACCCTAAGCCAACTAACAAGTCCTGGTGGATAAAGTATGTTATTATGTTTGTGGCTAGCTTTACAAAGACCGCCAATACCGCACACAAAAAATATATGGAGTGAAACAGGATAAACATTTCGTATATCCAGATCCTAAGGTAATGACGGAGGCGACCGCGGTAAGCTCCGAAGGGCACTTTGCATTTTGCAATCCGAACCTCATCTCGCGTCGAGTGTTACTTAATTAATACACCAAAGTATACATTTTGCTAAAGGTTTGGCCTTGGGTACAGTTTCATACAGCTTACTGAATAAAAGTTCTCAGTTTCATCAGTTTTAAAAAATTTGGTCATTTTAAGGAAAGTGATATTCAATGTGTAGTCGCTGTTGACGTGTTGACTACTGCGCACGGGTCTCTCTTCATACCTGAGGAGGCCTAGAGCATACTCCACCGCGCTGCTCCAGTGCGGATTAGTGGAGGCATTAGTGGCCAAACCAAATATCGAAAGCTTTTTATCCCACCCGAAGGCCTCCGGCTTGGCTTAACGATTGCTATCTAAAGATAAACGGGACCGACGGCTTTATCACTAGTGTTGCTAATACAAATTCCAAAAAGTTTTATGAGTAGCTTTTGTGTATTAAATTATGGCATTGGTACTTTACAATACATAATAAATGTACTTAGAAATTGTCATGTTAGCTATTAGTATTATGACAAAATTACATTGCAATTGCATTGTTTGTTTCCCGTAATATAATACATGCATTATCGACACATTATTAAGACAACACGCGCTTAGACTGTAAACTTAGACTGTATTAAGTAGTCTTGAATCAGATTAGTGATGTTGTTTGTAGCAAGCGGACGTCTACTGCAGAAAGCTTTTACATATCGTACATCACGTGTTAAACCAGGACACCGTGATGCAATATCGGCCTTTCATGCTAGGCAATATGACCTAATATTGCGTGGTAATCTTTTGAAGCGTTGTAGGTACGTTTTGGATGTTTTGTGTGTTGTGTTGGGCCCGATCAACTTATCAGGCTTAAGAAACATGAAAAAGGTGATGGGGACGAAAAATATGCAAAGCAAACTTGGCTGCTTTATTTACCAGGTTGTGAATTTAAGTATTATTAGAAATATAGGTCAAAAGTATATTTTCGGGATTAAACTGCTTTAACCGCTTAGCAGTTGAAGATTTGTGACTAGTCTCTTGTAAATGATATCTTGGGTTAGGCCATTTCGAGTTCTTCTTTTTATTAAAAACCTACTTTTGTATCAAGGAGAGCTAATCATTTTTACGGCTTAGACTTTGGGTTCGTAGTGTTATTTTTCCTATGCCTTAATTGTCCATGCCACATGAAACACAGATATTGTGATAAACTACAGTTTAATATGTTCGGATTTTATAAAAACTTTTGCATATGAACTGGTGTATTGATTGCAACGAGTTTTCTTACTATAAAATTAGCACGACCGTGTCGCCTATAGTCAGTATAGTCAGCAAGAACTTGATCGTTTTTGCGAATGCAGTACGCGACAGAAATAGTGTTACTGCTTTGTTCAGCGTCAGCTAACCGGAATTCAAATTGTTTTACTTGGATACTGCAGTTGCGGGCTAAAAGTAAAGAGAAACAGGAAGTGAAAAAAACTTTGAATAGAACTTTCTGTAGAAATTTTTAACTTGTTACCGGTGTTGCCTGTCTGGAAGTTAGCGTCTAGCTTGCGAAACACTCAAAAAGTTTGTGTTCTAAAGTCAGACCGAGTTTCTAGGTTTAGATTGCTTTAGACACCAACAATTTGGTAATATACTGTAATATACATAAATATATATCGGGTAATGCGTGCTAATTGAAGGCTAATAAATAATAATAGCGCTGTATACTAATAGTTCCACACTGGATACCTGGATGTCTGTCATGGATGCCGTGGGACACGACATACCCTGACCGAGAACTGAATTCATCATTCAAATTTCCGCCTGGCTGGGAATCGAACTCGAGACCCTTGGGACAGCAGTCCGGTATGGTAACCGTTGTGCCATACATACATGTAATCAATGACTACTCATCTATTTCCGAAATACAAAGAACTTAACCGACGCGTCGCCAATTAGCATCTAAAGCTTCGATCCCACTTCTGAACGTACGTAAGTACGGGTACGTTTGTACACAATACACATCACTTAACTTCGATTTAATGAAATAATTCGAGTGCACAAACCGTAACCCCAATCTGTGATGACCGATAAAATCGATAATCGACAATCAATAATAAGTCTGGTTGTTTATTTTGAAACTCGATCCCGTGTCATCGATACCGAAGACCGACCACACGCCGTTTCCGGGCCGTTTGGGTCACGTTACCCCACGATTGATCGCTGTTCGCCACAACGCCACCACTAATTATGTACAGCGTTATTCTGTAAGTTGATTTGGTTTGCTAGTAACGCGTCCTTGCTTCGCGGGAAACATAATCCTTTAAGAATAGTATACGTAACCAAAATAATAATATGATTTATAAATTGGTTTGTTGGGTGTAGCTTGGACCACGGGCAACAAATAATTTGGTGGTTGTTTGGTCACATTTGCTATACATTCTTCATTTTGTGGCCATCAAATGTTACGTCAAATATAACAACGTCTAACAGTTTACGACATTGTCGTTTTAGGAGTCAGTTTTCCCAGTTTCGAAGTTAATCAATCAGGATAATATTTATTTATTGCATTAGCTACAAAAAGCATTTAAAGCTTTATGTACCAACCTTTTAAGAGCATTTTAGCCATTAGCCATTAAGCTCTAATCCAAACTGCAGCAGCGTGATGTAGTACGCTCTAATCCTTAGTTTTTATGCTAATACTCGAAAAAGGTATAAATGTACGATAAGAAATAATCTCACAATAGTGATTATAAGCGCCGATAAAAGTCCACAACACTAAAGGCATCCTTGACGTGTCTTGGCTAAGAAGAAAGGGAACCTTTTTTAAGCCGTGAATCGTGTGCTCTTAGTGAAATGGTGTTTGTGCCATATTTACGGAAAAAAGATTGCGTCGAAAGAATGGCGTGGTTCCGTTACACGTGCAATGCTTCTTACAGGAACCTCTAGACCGATATTACCGCGCGTTTTAGCGTAAGATATCAGCTTGCCGATTCGACAAAATCACAACATAGTATAAAACAAAGTCGCTTTCTCTGTCCCTATGTATGCTTAGATCTTTAAAACTACGCAACGGATTTTTATGCGGTTTTTTTTAAATAGATATAATGATTCAAGAGGAAAGTTTATATGTATAATATATTAAAGTTTTGTGTAAATTAACTAGTAATTAATAAATTGTAGAACACCTACACGATTATTGATACTCTCGAGCGACGTCTATTGTTATTTCCTGGTTAATACTACCTTCACTTTGATCACTGGCCATCTGTATTTCTGGACATCTCTTCTTGATATAATAACACAAAAAACTGGTGGATTTTATATAAACAAACATGTAACGTCTAATAAAAAAGAAATTAGACCTGTCGTAACACTTCGATGACTTGATGTAAAAAAGGTGAGAGTAGGTCAATCAAAATATTATGTTATACCTAATATTATTATCTATATAGGTCTTAGTGCTATTTGTGGAGGTAATAATCATGCTTCTCAAAGTGAAGCGGTAATGGATTAGTAGAGATAAAAGTTTCGTAAGAACTGCAGAACCCGTGCTCGCATCACTTAACAACTAATAGTTCAGACACATTCCACGAAAGTTTATAAATAAACATTTATTCTGGTCATTTAAATACAGGTAAACGACACACCACTTGTCATAATATTTTAACGTAATCAATATGCGCCGGCGCCACTTGAGCACGGCTTCGTTTAAAGTCAATTCCACTTTCAGCAATAAAATTATACTAAGTATAATTTTATTCCGACCTTCATCACAGTGTACTAACGTTATTTTGTGAATAACAATAACGGACCATTACGTTGTAAGAATTATATCGAATAATATGTATGATTTGATAAAGCGGGCATTTAAGGTGGATTCCGACCACAAAGCTGCATCAGTATTACACGATTTTCTTATTTTTGGTACCTGTAACAAATTATTTATTTTTTCGCCATCTTCTATAATAGGCTTGATTAATGCGAAGTCATGCTATTTAAAACCGTAGAATATAAATATACTAGCTGACCTGGCAGACGTTGTTCTGCAACATAGTAAACATTCTATAAATGTTTATATAATTTTAGGAAATGCTCATCAAATAACTTTTTCTATGGCAACACTTCGATATCTCCAATAGTTTCGCTGATCTGACCGCTTCTCATTATGAATCTAAAGTCTAAACCATCCATAGAACCAAACCTGAAACACACAAAACATTTCATTAAAATCGTTCCAGCCGTTTAGGAGGAATTCAGTGATATAGAAGTGACATGAAGAAATATGTATGTAAGTATATAGATGACCATTACATTCTCTTTCCCATGCTTTTCCGACTGATAAGGGAAAGTCTTTTATCACCCGGAAAAGCAAATGTGATGCCTTTGAAATACTAACTTTACGAGTACATTACAAATTTAATTGTGAGATGTCCGATAGGGCGATGCAAATGCATATCGCTCTAACGTCGCTACGCATGTCGCAACTAATTTATGACCTAGTTTAGTTCTTGTTTACGATACATATGTATAACTATTAAACCCTTCATTCAAATTATACTGGTCATAAATGGTAATGTTTACTAATAAATCGTGCGTAACATCGTAACGTAGTGCGTAGGTATCTAGATTCTCGCATAATTAATTGAATTTTCATAATTGTCGGACTTAGTATTTAGGTGATTGAAGTTCCAAGTGAAGGGCCGCCTCTACAAAACAGTTCCATGATGCTTTTTGCCTTGAGCTTGTACTGTGGAATGAGAACAATTTTTAAGCTATTGCATAGCTTTTATCGCGGGCCTTGAGCGTGGGGACCGAATCCAGAAATTCCGTAACGAAAAAAACCTAACACCCCCAATCAGCGCCATCTAGTACCTTAATACTAAGGTATGGTACGTATGTTTTCTACAAACTAGATGGCGCTGTTCTGATATAACTATATAACTTCTAATAATTATAATTGCAAAAGTTGATAAAAAATGCTATGCAATAGCTTTACCGCGGCAGTCTCCGTGTGCCACATTTAATTTATCTGTCACATCATTTTCTGGCTCGGTCGGTAATCGAACCTGGGATCTCTCGCTTTTTAGGTGTAGTCAGTGTAGTCACTACCAACTAGCCTACAGGATTAGAGTCACAAAAAATGTCAGACAATTTAGATCCGCTTTCTATAACATGTATTGTAAGTGTTACTCACTAAAGTTTTATTCATTAGGATCTGAAGCACGGTTTCTTTGACTTTCTAAGCTTTTTATAGTGGTTTAATTTTTATTGGTTCGAGAATTTGGCTGGCACATGGCCGTGCACAATTGTATCAGTATGTAATGTGTAACTGGTAATATAATATTTATTGTATAAGTACGCACCAAAATGGGCTAACAGAGCTCAATTTCATACATTCTTAAGCTCGTGCCGTGTTCGCTGCCACAATACGCTTTTAGCATAAATAGGGCCGCAATATGCTCCCAAGATTTCCGGACATCCTGCGGTGCGAGTATTAAAGGAAATGCAAATTTTAAAAACATAAGTTGTTTTTGGGGTGTAAGAGGCTCCCGTCTTCAAATCCAAGCTAATCTCCTTTACTCACGGTAATACAAAAAAGGCAGTCCGTAAATTCTCTTTATTTGGAGAACTCATTGCTTCTACTATATACTAAACTTCTTTTTGATGAACTCTTTTTCCAAAATTAATGACAAATTATTTTAACTAGCTAAGCTAACTCCGTCCACCTTTTTACTCAAAGATAAACAATATACCGATATAGATAGCAAATGATTGACTTTCAATTCAGATTGTCCATATTGCAAGCAGCTTCATGGAGTGCCTAAACTCAGTCAACATTTTACTATTGTTTTAATAAACAATCCGCTATGTTTAGTTTACGTACGAGTTGTTATACATTGTATACGTGCTTATTAATTTAGTAAGACTTACTGGGGAATACGGCCTAACAAGGCCTATTTCATGCGGGGCATATTTACTGGGCCAAATAGCTGTTTGTCGAAGTCATATTACATTGTGATTAGGTTATAAATAACTTTACATGGCAATTCAATATCATGCTACTTACAAGTTGTAACACTTACCTATAACGAAGAGAGATGGAAGAATAGGTAAAGCTGGTATACCATCAGCCAAAGCTACGCAAGGGTGTATTTGGTGTAGGGTTATTGTCTGTATTGTTGAAGCAATGGCGTAGTTTGATTTTAGAAGTCAGTTAGACTGCAGTGGCAGGCTGTGTTGAGATTGGTTATTTCCTGTCACTAAATCTGTTGCGGGTGGGATCGAAACACAAAATGTAAAATCTCAAATAACCGAAAACAAATGTTTTGTAATGTGAAATGCGTGTCCTAGCAAAACTCGAATCTGGTCGGCGGTACAAAAGTTTTATCAAGTAAACTAGAGGGAGCGTCAAAATATATCGTCAATTTATATAAAAAGTAATTTTCATGTGTACCAAAGTGTGAAAGCTCAAATGAAATTTAGTATCCGCGATCATTAGGGATTATGAGAGCTTACCTAGAAACGGTACAATAATACAATATGGGTGGAGATTAATTAATCAGGTTCCATTAAATTACTGGGGATTATAGAAATCATTGGAAACAATATTGAAATTATTACTGTACCAACTAAATTTTATAAATTAATATTTCATCTCGCTGCAGTTTGTTTAATAGC
Source organism: Ochlodes sylvanus (assembly GCA_905404295.2). Lineage (NCBI taxonomy): Eukaryota > Metazoa > Arthropoda > Insecta > Lepidoptera > Hesperiidae > Ochlodes > Ochlodes sylvanus. The sequence goes on along the minus strand of FR990138.1, from coordinate 3,527,740 downwards.
TCGGGACTTTTATTATATCGTAAAAGAATCTATCCAGAATTAACTTGTTTATTTTAATTTGTAGAAATTCCTTGCGTAATAAAGCTGGTAATATTAAGTTTTTACGGATTGAAGGTAGCAAACGAACATGCAGCACTACCCATCCGCTGCCGCCCATGATAACTGTGACCGACACAGAAAGACTCGGACCCAAGAGACGGTGTTTGAACATTAGTTGTATAGTTTTTTGTGACACAGGGACACATTTAAAAACTGATTATAAACATTATTTAGGTAATAAATTAAAAGCTAAGTTCAGTTGTTGTGCATATGTGAGTGTTTGTGCATGTGCGTGTGTGAGCTTGAATGTTTGTGTTTGTGGAATTGTGGATATGTGTGAGTGTGTACGAGTATAACTTGTTGATATTTGCGTATATTAAACGGAAAGTCATCTTTAATGGTACGCTTACTTACATGAACTATTTTCTCAGTTTCCCCAATAATCCATACTTTATGCGGAAACTGAAAAAGTTTCCACATTCCTGTTCAAGGGCGTGTTCAATTAGATCGTAGTGAAGTTTGGATCGAGTCAGTAATGGCCGACTCGTTCGCTCCACGAGCTCCAATTTGTTCTCGGTCAGTTGAACATCGGGCTACTTAATTGTGTGGCTACGTTGCTCATCTATGACGATAGTTTTTATACGATCCTGAGTAACTGCTGCGGCCATATGAAATTTAACCATTCGGCAATGCGGCATGATCATAGGTTACAGGTAGTTTGAAGATGATGACGGTTTAAGATAAATGTAATCAATATGTATAATATAATAATAATAATAATATAATTATATAAAACTCTTGCGTTACTGAGATACTGAGTGACTGACAGACAACGCACAGCCGAAACTACTGAACACAGCAGAAGCGGAAATTTGGCATGTATGTTCCTTGGGGTGTGTAGGGGAGCACTAAGAGAGTATTTGTGGAAATTCCCTCCCTAAGGCGATAAAAAGGGATAATTGAGGAGACCTAGAGCTCACTCTACCACGCTGCTTAAGCGCGGATTGGTGAAGGTATTAGTGGCCTACCCTGTGTCGGAAGTTTTTATGCCTTCCGAAGGTTTCCGACATGGCTTATCGATTGCTATCTAACGATAACAACCGGGACCGACGGCTTAACGTGCCCTCCGAAGCACGGAAACGCTAAAGGAATTTTCGCCACTAGCGGTCACCCATCCAACTACCAACCGCGCTCGCTGTTGCTTTACTCATGCCCGGTTTTGATATTTACACAATCGTTAAACCGATCGTTTTCGAGTTATCAGTTACTAACGAGTGATTAAAGTCATTGCTAATAATGTTTTCATATAGGAATACTTTTTAGTTACCCTATGTATTTAGTTCTACTATCCATAAGCAAAATAAATCATTTACAAATACGGAAACCGGGCAACAGTCGATTACTTAGAATCGACACGAATTGCTATGACCGACAGGTGTGCTGGTATGTGTGTAAAGGTCAGCGGAGTCTAAGAAATAGGACTCCGTAGGGTACCCTAAAAATATGGCAATGCAAGACCATTCGCTATTTTCATTACATAAGAAGTTGAACAATATCTCGGGTCACTGGTCAGAACGATCAATTACCATCGTTTGACGACAATCAATTTGCGCAGTCAATTGAGCGCGGATTGTGGTCGGATTGTGTTGTGAGAGAGTGCATCCTGCTGACTACCGTCTCGGGAAAGGAGAAAATCGTTTCGAATGATTACAATCGAATGGATTTTTGTTTTATTCTATTTAAATTAATATAAATATTGTAATCCGGAAATGTTGTAAATATCGTGACTTTAAGATTATTTAAAATATTTATCTAATTTAATATAGGTAGATTACTAGATTATAATTTAATATAGCTTTGGTTTCCTATTATGAGAAAAGTTTATGGCGGCATTAAATCTCAGTTTATAATGAATCTTACAAAATATAGATAATGAATAAATTAGAATGGAAACTCTGGACTATTCCGAAAATTTTGGAATTTATTCACATCACTAAAGTTGTCATTTAATTTATTGACGAGTAGATAAATTAATTCAATCAATGAAAAACCTTCATATTGAATTTCATTCTAATAACTTCAAAAACGGCAAAGTTTCACCTACTTCATACTACTTTGCACCCCTGTTTTACCCCCTTAGGGGGTGAATTTTCAAAAATCCTTTCTTATTGCTCCCCTACGTTATAAAAGGAACCCCTGTGCAAAATTTCAAGTTTCTATCCTTTATATTTTATTCCCTGCGTTGATATGTCAGTCAGTCAGTCAAGCTTCTTGTATAGATAACGTATCATACACTTTTTATTTAATTATTATAATTTTTACTATTGTTGTTGTACTTAAGTGCTTTATTGTTATGACCCAAATTAAAACCACAAAGCGTGTCGAACTCAAAAATATTTTTAAACTTGCCCAGCATTGTGCATGATCGTAGGACGTAAAAGTTTATGATCATTCGCGAAGTAAGAGGAATATGCGGGCATCTTTTGTTTTATTGAATGCTATAAAAATGAACAATAAGGGACGCAACGAGTGTGAGGGACTTGGTTTATAGTGACTTCGTAAAGAGAAGCGAGTGATTAAACGAATTCTGTGGAAAGTTTTGCTTCACTGTTAATACTCCAATCTATTTTTATTCTTAAGTTTTAATGAGTCTTAAGTGGCTACACCGATATTTGAGTCCGCGCTAATTTCCTTTGCTCGTGTTGCACCCTATCGAACCACGGCAAGGTAATGGCGACAGGTCCAATCTTCTATAAATTAGTGGGCGTAGTAAACATTAATGTTGATAATGTTCTTTACCAACTAAAGAGTTAGCTACCGCATAGCGACAACTTTATAAAATGATTTGTAAAATGTTTCAACGAAATAGATATAACAACGAAATAGATATAACAACAAAATAGATATAATAACGAAATAGATATAACAACGAAATAGATATAATAACGAAATAGATATAACAGTGGGTAAACACGCAGATATTCTGGTTCCTTCTTAGCCAACGACATGTTGGTGCCTTTTAATGGATTTGTATACCATAAGAAACGTCAAACCAACTCCATAAGGTTATTATTTTCTATGGAACTCATTCTACTACTTTTAAACCCCCAGGAGTATTTTGTAATTCTAAGTACTACCAATTAACTACATTTGTTATTTAGACGCCTAATAGTAAAACAACTGAATATTTTTTCAATATTTTTGAACGTTTCGTTCATCGCTTATTGCTAACAATATGCATAGGCCCTTAAGATTGTGAAGCTTGTATGAAAATTAATAGTCCATCTTTTCAATATGGTTTTTATACTAAACCTACTCTTTTATCTATCCTATTATGAGTTCATCGGACTTTCAAGCATCTCTTCCCTCTATTAAGTGGATAGTAGGTACTTGTTATGAATATGAAAATTCCTGCTGTACCTAAGTGGTCACGATGTTGGTGGCAAAATTGTTATAAAATTACATAGTTTTTATAAAATATGAAGGAAGTGTTGAGTGCAGTGAGATTATGGATTAACAAAGCCTTGTTTTCACGAACAATAGTTATTCACTCTTGATTAATAATGTGATTTTAATCAAGACAAAAAAACTATGCTCACATGAAGTAAAACTTCACACTATGAAATTTAAAAGTGGAGGTTATTTTAATTCAACGCCACCGTAACCTTTATTTCCATTCCTGTAACTCACTTTCCCCCACCTCATTAGTGTTAAAATTTCAACGCAACCGTCTCCGAAGACCATTAAGAAGTTTTGCTTTGAAATCGATTTTTGATCAGACTTAATTAACTTAAATTGAAAATTTAAAGGGAAAAATGTTTTGCACGATATTTTGTTATAATTATTATTTCCATCTTCTTTGTAAAAAAATATCAGATTGTTCTTGGCGTTTCTTCTAAATCTCAAAGGGTTTCGTTGGAAACTTGAGAGGTTCGAAGTTACAGTAATATTCACTTAAGTACTGCGGAAAAGTTAATTTAAGTAAAAAAATTATAAAGTCTCTTTAGTGTAAGAAGATTAGAATATAAAAATAAGAATGAAAAAACTCATATTGTAAACAGCCCGGCAATGGGTAGGTATATTTTATATTAATATTTTCTTAAATATTTGACGTAAAAACAGAAGCGGTATCGGTTGAAAGAATTGTAAGGTACAAAATTTACTCCTTGGATCTTAACGAAAGCAAATGTTTTAATAACTTGCATAATTAATCAAGCGTGCCAATTAAATTTGCACCTTAATGCTCTGGGTGACAGGTATTACAGTCAAGAAGATTCCGTTTTTCATAGTTAAGCATCGTGCCTGGTAAACCAGGATTGCTAGTTGCTACACCTTTTTAATAATAAAATACCATGAAACATGTTGTTTCGAATAACTTTTATATAACTCTGGAATAACTTTATGACTGTCAGCCCGGGTGAGCCGCAAAACATTACAGAGGTAGTCAACTTATTCTGATGAAGGGCCGCTTCGAAGCGAAAAGCAATATAATACATACTTTTATTTATTTTACTTTGATAAGTATATCCTTTTTTTGCTCTCAAGTGAATTTTAATATTTGGATACAGGCTACAAGGAGTATTCTTTATCTAATATATAAAATTCTCGTGTCACAGTTTTCGTTGCCATACTCCTCCGAAACGGCTTGACCGATTTTGATGAAATTTTGTGTGCATATCGAGTAGGTCTGAGAATCGGCCAACATCTATTTTTCATACCCCTAAGTGTAAAGGGTGGCTCGCCCTAAAAAAAATATTTTCATTTTTTAACAAATTTTTTAGTGGTTACTTTTTTATGGTGTGGCATAAAAAAATACTCATAATCTTAAGTTTTCACTTCCCTACCCCCGCAAATTTAAATCGCGCTTTTTGTATCTACATAATATGTAGATACAAACGGAACAACGTTCGCGGGGTCAGCTAGTTATTTATATATTATAGAATATTAAGCGCATCAAAAGCTTACTTCCTAGTAAGCCTTACCCTAACTTAGCTTATGACATATGAGATATAAAAGTCACAGATATTATCATTTATGTTTCACGGAACAACCTCTGTCGTGAATCACTTATCATTGGGCAACGACATTAATGTCCAAAAGGTCATTAGATATTTATGACCGCTTATAATTATCACACAAAACATTAAACAAACAAGAGAAGTATTATTATTGATCAGCCGGAAATGAATTTCACCTAATTACGACTGTGTTCATTTAAACTTATGTTTATAATGTAATATTATGTATATTATGTATGTTCGGGTCAATTCTTGCAAGCTGTATTAGTACTACGTCATTTAACTCTACGGAATTGAAAATTTACATATAGCTTTAGTTGATATTGATAACAATGCAATATTATAACCAACATGACTGGATACAACGCTCGGGATTGACCCCAGAAAAGGCCTCAACGGTTAACACCACACTGACTATAATTCAATAAATTTATAATTCAATAAATTTATAATTCAATAAATTTATAATTCAATAAATTTATAATTCAATAAATTTATAATTCAATAAATTTATAATTCAATAAATTTATAATTCAATAAATTTATAATTCAATAAATTTATAATTCAATAAATTTATAATTCAATAAATTTATAATTCAATAAATTTATAATTCAATAAATTTATAATTCAACAAATTTATAAATCAGTAAAAGCGTGTTTTTAAGTTTTCAGTTTGTCAAACTATTATTTAATTGTTACATTATGTTTTACTGTTTCTTTTGATTACTGTAAGGTCACCATAAATGCGGATTGCCAGAAGTCACACTCCATTCACAGAATTCACAGATGTGAGTTTCATCACTTTTCTTTTCCTTCACTATCACAAAAGAAAAATAATGGCAGAATTCTAACCCAGACCTTCCGTAGAAGAAATAGCCGTTTCAACAACTAGGCTATCGCATACCTATTAAGTACATAAAATTAAGAACACTAATAAATATTTCTGATTAAATTATCTCCATGGTAACAAAGCGATAATGAAATCACTCATTTGTCATTGGAACAAACAGCTATCTCTTATTCATTAGAAGCAGATATACATATAAATCGTGGTTTGTACATGAATTATTTACATCTTGGGATGAACGATATTACAATATGATGAGAAATTACAATAATGTGAAAATAGATTTAGCTAGCGACTTCATTCGTACGAAGTAATGTTTCAGAGTCAAGAGTGAGAATAGGTTTTAGTAAATTTACGCTCTACTCTTAAGACTACTTACCGTCAGGTGAGGTGGGATTGGTAGTTGATCAGGGTTCCTGGCCGCTTGTGGTCACCGTTGCAACCTCAGCCACTTGTGCAGGGATTTTCTTTTTTGCTTTACACAGGGAATCGCCTTTGGCACCGTACGCGGTCCTTGTGGCGACGCGATAGGAACGCCAAATATCCGCTAAAGATTTGCGGTCTCCTTTCATTCTCTTGCGTCGCAACGGGTATTAAGCTGACGGTTTTAAGTAGGACCAGAGAGAGAGAGGTTTTTCTTTCTTTCTGCTTGTTTTGGTGATGCCTTTGTTACTACTGATGTCCGTGGGCGAAGGTGATTATTTAGCAGCAGGTGACTCGTCGAAGTAATTTTACCAGTAATACCTTAGATTGTTTTTTTAATCCTGGTTTAATCACTGTTAGTAGTTACTAAAGGCGAAGGACGATTTCATTTTAGGACGACATTCCGACTTCCATGTTGGAATTTCTTTGGTAATGTCTCTATTATATAGTTTTTAGTGTAGTATTGTCTGAGAGAATATAACCTGTTAAATAAATTTATAAGATATTTTTTATCTCAGGCTCACAGTTTATTTTTAAATGTCTTCTTTTTAAAATTTTAACATAGTGTAAATAATAAACTTGGTAATATTTAGAAAATATTGCAACGAATTCCTTTGCTGCGTAACGAATAAAACACCACTCAACCGTGCATATGCAGAGCGCGTTGAATCAAGCGTCGATAATCCCGGGTGAACCCGAATGTAAAACTCGATAAAGATGCGTGACTCTGTTCAAAAATGAACGAACATCGTGTAGACCGCATTGTTTCGCCCATCGTGCCAATCCTAAAGTCGAACATGTATAAAACTTTCATCGGGTCGGTTTCGTTGTGATTGTGGAATCAAATGTAACTGTCGACCGGTCGGGTATAGAAATCTTAAGCCATTAGATCCAAGGGCTTTTGCCGCTCATGATAAAAAAGATTATCGTGGACGTTATCTGTCATGGTTTCTATAGAATATATTTTTGGGATGCTTTTATTCTCGAACCCTGAAACGCGTATTGAAATCGTTAGATAATAATTACAAGTAGGTATGCCGATTTTTAATAATAGGTATATTTCTTTACCGTAAACAGTTGATGTTTAAGTAATTCCTAAGAATCATAGTGCCTAATGTTCTAGTGCTCGACTTTATCCTTAATAAAGTCGAGCACTAGAAACTTGTATTGATATCTTCTTTGTGGGGTTTTACGCTAATCACGTTTTTTTTCAGGCCTCAATAATACATGGCATGTGTATGTTATTTCATGTACCTCTCGATATTACTTACTTTGACTAACTAAGTTATAGACAAGGTTAACAAAATGGTTCAGAACTTTCCTTATGTCTGGTAAAGTGTTTGTGATGGCTAAACAAATGTAAGGCGGTAGTAATAACTAACTTAGTCTTCTCATTTCCTATGTTACCATTAAATTTCAAATCAACCGTAGATGCATAAATGATTAAAAGTTGTTAGAAAACCATTCAACGGAACATAAAGCTGGAGATACCGATAACAGTGATACCACAAAAATTAAATGGAATGAAGATAAGTGGCTGTAGCGGCTGGAAATATACGAGAGAGTCGGATTTCTTAACTTTGTGGTTTTACGATGTATTCACGAATCACGATTGAGGCAACGTTACGAGTCGTTCAAAATTAATCTGTTTACTCCCTAAAGCGAAAACTCCTTTCAACAATCATTTAGATAACACTAAACCTTTTCGTCAGTCCATTAACCCCTAACCTTTTAAATCTCGCGTTTGATGTACAAGTTGGCCGCCTTTTAGACTATTCTTTACAGATCAATCAATCTTATTACCGCATCAAAAAGTTGTGTTCTCTAAGAAAGAAATTGAACATTTTGTTTGGAACTGTTCATCAATTATTTTTTCCGTTTGTCCTACTGACCTAATTTATAAGTTTGTCATTAGCGATAATATTGAAAATTTCATTTGGATTTTGACCTAAATATTGAATGGGTTTCGGATAATGTTTATGTTTTTAACAATTTATTTATTAATTTTAATCAAAAATATTAATTGCACTCTAGAAGAGCAATCGGGACCAAACTTGGCACCGTTAAAAACCCCCGATGCTGTGTTAACAACTTTCTGCTGAAACTAAGTTACTGTAAAAGAGAAAAGTCAACAGAAATTTAAATAGGTTAACTAACTAAAATGTAGTTTTCATATTCACCTAAAATATCCATTTGCGGAAAATGATTCGGAACTATTTTCAGACAATGTATTATTTTACGATCCATATAAAGACCAATAGCATTACGAGTAAGTAGCTTCGACACGGAACCTCGAACTGGCATAGCATTCCCTCGCGGGTGTAGTTCCGAGAACTCTTCTACTATGTTATGATATGACATTCGGATGTCTTCTTTAGGAGTCTGGCATGTTTATATGTAGATATATTTTAACGTGGTAAGCCGGTCACGTACAGTGCAAACAAAATAGCTCACGAATTTTATGTTCGGTATGATTGAAAAACATTCCCAGATCTTCCTAGGCCTTCTTTATAGTGCGTGAAATTTGGTAAAAGATCCGGAGATTTAAATAGAACTAGTTTTCAGTGTGGAGATAGGTGGATGTCACAGCTAGTACTGTTTACAACTGATTGTAGTTTGGTCACTAACCAGTCGCTAAGAATTTGTCATTAACTGTTATCATTATATTGTTTTTAAAATATGTCCAGATAAATCTCTTTCGCAGTTTCCTGTCCAACATAAAACACTTTCGAAATAGGTGCAGAAGAAAAAATGTTGTGCAACGGTTCAGCGGATGAATTATGTTGATGGGTTAGTCGGTACCCGATAATAAAATATATGAAGACTTCCGTTCTTCAGAGATCTTGTCTAGCAGGATTGGAGTTCTTTATCGGTTATAAGTTTATAATATCCTCTAATGTCGATTTACCTATTTGATTTTATCTGATCTGATTTGATTTGATATAAAAGCTTTTGAAAAACATTATGCTGAACATAATTATGCTTTACTTTATTGACACCATTCTGCCTTAATTTCTGCCTTAAATTCACGCTTTAATTGCTATTTGTGATTCACCAAATATACATACTGACACCCTCATCCTACTATCATCCTTACTAGATATCTTTCTGTTGGGCTACTTCAACCCATTACCGCACTAATATAGGTATGCCATGGGCTCATAACTGAGAAGTTCTAGAGAATTCTCCACCCTTTTCCAGTGCGAATTAGTGAACGTGTCAGAAGGTTTAAATACATGCGCGTCCTGATTAATTCACAGTAACCGCAAAATTAGAAACGAATCGCAAATTAATTTACGTCCATCCTTTACATAGAACTGTCACCTCATTCGGACGCGGAGGATGTATTAAATTAAGGCCAGGCCAACTGGCAGATCAGCGAGGAAACGTCAGCGTGTTAAGTTTGAAATACGTCCGCGGACGTTCTCCGTGTGGAGAATATTAAATTGGTTTATGGACGCTACGGGGAGTTAAGCATGTACGTGAACCACATCCAGTAATAAACAATCCGGACAGTGTTGACGGAGTTATTGTATGAATTAGGTATGAGCGCGACGGAATTTGAATTAACTTCTTTCGAATACAGCGATGGTTAAGGCGTAAGTCTGTCAATGGACTGACAAGAAACTTAGAATGTTACATTGTAGCAGATGTGGAAGAGGTGGTACTCTTTAAGTTTAATTGTTTGAGTAAGAATCCGGTCTGGGTAACATAAAATTGGACATCTTCAACAAAATTCGAGGAAAGTTTGCTGGAATGTTATACTTACAAAAATCTCAAAAACAACTTACCTGAGATAGTTTAGAAGCTAGTGAGGAATGAGGCTACCCAAAGCTTGTGAATTTTAGTAACGTACTAATAAGCTTTAAAGTAGTTATATTGTATCTACTCTTTAAAAGCGTGTTGTTATATTATTGGGCTACAATAATACCTTGCTTAAATATTTGAAAATATGATCGCCAGTATAATATTTAACCTGAAAATTATATACATAAACATACGATGATGGACTTTACGGACCTAAAAAGTGAGCAATTAAAAAATAGCTGTCCAGTACACATCCTCTCGTTCGTTTTCATCTCGTCTTATTTCTTGCCAGTAAACTCCACAGGGAATTTTAATTTATATTTCGACCTTCCATTAAATGGCTGCGCGCTCTTTTGTAAAGAATTACTTTTACTCTAATACGGAACGGCTACTGCTTAAATAAGTAAGAGATTAAAATTGATTTAACAGGTGAAGTAAGGTTTTAAACGTATTTGAATATTTATAACAACATTTTGGAATCATTTAGGTATGTACTTAAATTATTGCATCGTGTTTGAATAGTTTGACACATTTCGTATACATAATGGGTCAAAAATGCTTTTTGCTAAATGCATATGGTACGCACGGTACATATAAGTAACATTTTTTTACAATTTTTGTCTCTCTGTCTGTCTGTCTGTTTGTTCTGGCTAATCTCTGGAACGGTTGGACCGATTTTGACGAGACTTTCACTGGCAGATAGCTGATATAATAAGGAGTAACTTAGGCTACTTTTATTTTAGAAATTTAATTTTTTTTTGTAAAACTCCACGCGCACGAAGTCGCGGGCTCAGCTAGTTGATTATAAAAATTCTGAGATTTGCTGCTGTGAATCAACAACACTCAATGGTGTTTGGCGCTGACGTCATTAGTTCGTGACGGGATTACCGATGGCAGTAGCCCGTTAAACTTACGCGTTATTCAAATAGCGACGCATTAACCTTGGTGACCGCTACATCGTTTTATACGCGTGCGTAGTGCCATTGATTGGTGATCGCTGATATCGTCATCAATTTATCATTACATTTCAATATGTATTATAAACACAGGTAAAAGCACGTGATATTATAGGTGTAGGTTACTGGGGCCGCTATCACAACGAATAAAAAAGTAAAAAAGGTAGATCCAAAGCCATAAGGGACTCCTACTCGTATACAAGTAATCTTATGAAAAAGATTTTGTTTAAATTGTATCTTGATATTGACATAATTGGAAATATCACTTGGCGTTACGGAATTATAATACGAGTACTCACGATATGTATTTTGGTACTCCGATATTTCGACCCAGTTGCATGGATCGTTATAATAAAATGGGTACAATCCGCGATGAGTTAAGTTTAAAACCATACGGTGGTACGGAACCCTACGAAGTTTTTTTTTTAAATTTATTTACGGGAATTTGTCGTTGAGCATAATCCCGTACAGAAAAAAACGTAATACTCACCACAACGTAATCAATATAAAACGCATATTTATTCTAAAGTTTCCCAAGGACCAATTAGTTAAACTGCACCGCATGTTGGTCTCCTCACGATTTAAATTAAACTCATAAAATACCTCTATGCTAAACGTTGTGTATTAATTTTAGTTTCGTAATTACCAAGAACGGCCACTAGTTAGATGTAGCCAGTGCAGACTCTACATAGATCGATGCAATAACATCGATGCGATAATATCTATTGCAATCCTATATTGGTTGCATATATGTCATACTAAGTTTTTCCAGCAGTTTCACCCGCGTGGAATTTGGAAAACGACAAAGTACCGTTAAAAAGATCCCAAAGAAACGTAATATCGGGATGAGAATTATACTAAGTACATATTATGTCCTTTTCTATGTCTAAACCATCTCCATACCAAATTTAATTTAAATCGGTTTAGCGGATTGAGCGTGAAAAGGTACAAGGCAGACAAACGGACGGACAGAGTTCGTATTTATAACATTATTTAAGATATAAGATATAATATTTTGATTTATTGCATTGAAACTGACTGAAGTGCCTACGTCGAAAAGTATTAAATTGAAATTCAATCCGGTTATTGCGTCTCATTTATTTTGCTGAAGTATCTACGATTCAATTTATTCTCGTTATTGAGTATCTAGATGAATAGTTAGATGAGAGACATATTTCAATTTTCTATTTCTGTTCATTATCCAGCTAACAAAAAGCCCGCTTAAAATTTTGTCTTTTATCAAAAGGTTTGAGGTCATTTAAATTAAGTAGTACATTTATTTTATCTAGGCACTATTAAATTTTAACTATTAATTCCTTCATTTATTTATTTAAACTTTATTGTCCACAATACAATATTACGGTACAAATGGCGAGCTTAATGCTAAATGCATTCTCTACCAGCTAACCATTAGGCCAAACAGAAAAGACGCGAAGATAGGTGTTAATTACGAAGGGGAAAATAAATTAACAGAGATAATTATGGAAGAGAAGACTATATAAATATATAGTCAACAATACAATAAAATACTTTATGATTGATTAAATGAATTTATAAACACAGAATTGGTTGACACAAGATTTTCATTTCTATAAGAGTTTTAATATTTACGATGTAGCTTAATAATAATAAAAAAACATACACCTTGTTTGTAAATAATAAATCTTTTTATGGTATATCTGGGAATAATTACGTTTTAACCAAGTCGTTACGTTATTGATGTTGTACTTGTAGGTCGTTTTGCGAAACAGTTCTGCCAGATTTAAAAATATTCTTTACTAAATATATTTTTGTCCCGACAACGGTGAAAGCGCACAACGCAACACCTAATTTAAAAATAGAACGCATTTGAAATTTGAAACCTACACGCCTACACGTGCTTAAAGTGCTTAATAAAAATATGTTTCATAATTTGAGAAACGATTTTGTCGATAAACGTTGGTTTTAATTATTTACTTATCAATAGCTTCCAAATTCAATTTTAATGTAGACAAGATAAATTAACGGTTGGTCTTTTCTTTATTAAATAAAAAAACCATTTCTAGGTTTGTTAAAAGTATATTTATCTTTATTACATAAACCAATGACATTATAAGTAAAAAGAGGTATAATAATATCATTGACTAAACCCGCCTACGCTTCGCTGTTAACAGTTACCGTAGCAACGAAAGTAGCAACTATGCCAAATTATTAGTTACTTAAGCCAAAATGGCTGAAATTTCCCAATTTGAGGTACCTACTTAATATAGATTTTTATTTGTTTCAGGTTTGCCAGAATGGAGTTCCCATTGTTTCTCCAGCTTTTGTTTGGGATTCTGGCCATAACTTTTGCTGGTAAATATTATTTAAGTTACTTATTCTTTAGACTTTACAGAATATTACGTACAAACTGGCAAATATTATTTTCTTTAGACTTTAGAGAATATTACGTACAAAATTTTGGTAATGTTCGTTTTGGTTGGTTTTTTTTACGAGCTTTTATTTAACTTGCAACGTTTGTTAGTCTTGCAACCTGAATTTGAACTTTACTTCCTTTACTTTACGGACTTGAAGTTTTGCACATTGCTTTATATCCGACGACAAGAATGACCGGCCCCAGGCAAGAAACTCCTCAACGATTAACAGCACAGAGGCTAAAGTTATTACTTTGTATTATTTATATCATTCATAAATTACAAACTATTAATTTTATTACAACTGCGTATAGCCTTATAGCATATGACTTGATATAATAATTATTATATTTTTACGATATTCGCTGTCTTTTTACTTGTCATCAGACGTATGTCAGCTTAAGCTTGCCATGTACGTGTACCTAACAGGTTTGTATGGTCAGGCATGTACAGTTAAATTTATCACTTTTACGTGTGATCCGTGGATGATAATTATAATTATGTAATTGTATGTGCAACATACACGCTCAAGTTTACCTGAAGCCTGTCAGGTACATCGTAGCGTGTATGGCTAGCTTTACAAGAGTAAGTATTAAGAGTAGGACAAACATGGAAGGTCTTATTTTAAAGGACACGACTTGAATTATATTTTGTTAGTAGAATTAATAACCGCAATTTGTCTATGCTATCTCTCAAACTTAGAGCTATATCATTAAATAATACTTTATGCAAAAATATTGTAAACCAAATTAAGCCCGGCTTAAACTAAAAAGCTGTGCATTTGCGTCTAAAACTTTACAGTATCCATTAGCGAACAAGCCATTTGAACTTTCACGCTAAATATGCATTAAACACAACTTGGAATCCAAAATGCGATTTGTTTACTCATTTTAACTAATTACCAACAGAATTATCCACGTTTTGAATCCCGAATGAATTGATGGGCAATGTCTCCTTCGGACCATTTCTCGGCCGATTACGATCTCATCTGATGTGCTTTTCACGTCGTTCATTATCCAACGCTGTTCAGACGCCGCGCCTCATCAAATACTAGCTATAAAAAGCGGCATTGTAAGGTGACAAGGTTGTTAATCTGGGTAGCTATTTATTTTGGTTCATAATCAGGGTTCTCAGATCCCGTCGTTTTGATAGGGTTGGCAAGCTGTAAAGAAAGTTGACGTTTGTTTCTATTATGATTTTAATTTATTATATACACGATATATTATAAATTAAAATTACAAGCCATTGGGTTGATTATGCTAAACTAAAAAGACATTTGATCCAATCCCAGAACTGCCTTCGTGAAAAGACGAAGGCACAATCATTGATGTATATGTTTTATTTAACTCAGTGGTCGCAATTCGTAAAACATCTAATATCCTAACCTCAGTCGTATTAAAACATGAAAGTCAAAACATAGGAATAGCGGAATAGGTTCAAGGACTGTAAATGGGTCGGGGAGGTTACCTACATATTTCTATTTTATTACCCAGATCTTAATCTAGAATTCCTTGTGCTGGACATACCAATAAAACAACACAAGTACTCACGACCCGATATTATATATTTGTCACATAAATATCTCTCGCTTAACAGGGAAAGTCACTAGCAACTAGGCTACTGGCTCGACCAATATTAATATTTTATTTACAATTTATAACAATAATTTGGCAGTGGCAACCCTACCCACGCTTTGTGGTCGCGCGCTGTCGATAGCGGATACGGCAGGTAGCCACGCACACATTGACAAATGTGTTTATTGTTGGTAAATAAAAGTCGGTAATCCGACATGGGCTCGGGCGGGACCTGAGTGCCGACTACACGACGAGGAGCCGGGAGACGGAAGTCGCTATGAATGAGCTATTTGTTCACTCGACTTTGACAGTAATATTATTTAAGTTATACAAGGAAGTCGTAAAACCGCTTCTGTAGAAATATGGATTTTATATTACATATTGGAGCGCTAACAGACTGGTTGCGTGTGTTGATCTTGTAATCGACAAAGTTAAGCAACAGCAGGCGTGGTCGGTAGTTGGATGGGTGACCGCTAGTGGCAAAATTTATTGAGCGCTTCCGTGCTTCGGAGGGCACGTAAAGCCGTCGGTCCCCGTTGTTATCATTAGATAGTTGTCGTTAAGCCATGTCGGAGGACTTTGAGCGGCATAAAAAAATCTGACATTTGGTTAATGACTAACTCCTCCACCAGTCCGCCCTGGAAGAGCAAGGTGGAGTAAGGCCTCCTCAGTTAGGAGTAGAGTTATGAGGAGAGGCCATTAATGGATTGAAGCCATTGAAAATTGTTTAAATAAATACATTGCAAATACAATTTTATTATTATGTAGTATTCACGATTCAAAAATAGAATAAAATCACGATTTAATGTCCTTATAGCAAAATTATGTGTTTTAATGATATTTCGTTATCAAAGAGATAATAAAAATAATTAGGTAGGTAGGTACTCATGAAGACACATAAATAGGTAATTTAATTTGTTCGTATAACAACATTATGAAAAAATTACTGCTCATTGGAATCTTTTTACCTTTGTAAAGAAGTCCTACAAAATTTAATTACACTTCAACCTTATTCTTTTGAGCAGTAATCAAATTTATTAATCATTATACTATTTCAAAACAAGTCTTAGATAATTGTAAATACACTTTAGATACACAATACATCTTCAATTACAACACAATAACAACTCATTATTTTTTCCTGTTTTCACAAAACTAACCGTAACGAACTCCAAATAAAGTTCATTTTACAAAACACATTCGTAAATTAGGAAAAAATTAACAATTGGGTGCTAAACAATGGGTTCAATGAAAGGTTTCTCGAAAGCTCGCATCCCTCATGTGTGTCCAAGCAATTTTACGGCGAGTCGGCATTTTGTTGTCTCTTCTATTTGTGAGGACTGAGGAGTCATTAGCAGAGGCTACCGTTGGGGTTCGACGTAGAGGCACCAACTGTTTGTGATTTCGCGGACTGTCCTAGTTACAAGGACGTCGGGACCGTCCGGGCGGAGTTTTTTGTTGGAGTTAAGATAGCAAACGAGCATGCAGCACCACCCCTCCGGTGCCGCCCATGACAACTGTGACCGACACAGAATAAGACTGAAATCGGGATGGTTAATTAGTTAGTAAACGATGTTAGAACGTTAGTTGGTCAGTTAGTTAGTTGGTATGAGGACTAGGGCAGGGACTGTTAGTGCTGATCCTGTTAGTAGTTGTTAGTAAGAGTGCAGTTGTTGTTCTAATTCGGTAATAGATGGGTTGCTATTGCTAACCTTGAGGACTTAGATCCAAAGAAGATTAAATGTACCTAGACATCGTTTATGTAACGAAATTAATTAATGATTAAACGAACTTACCTGTAAGTGAAGTTCTATCATAATTATGCGAAGGCTTCGTCCGAAGGGATTACAGAGTAATACTTGTAGTAGGCCCTAGCATCTCGCCAGTCACGCACTATATTTGAGGGTAGATAAAAAAAATAAAAGGCCTGTACTCCACCTGGTAGGAGACTCCTTCTCAGTCGTCAGTTAGTTTAGAGCATTTCCCAAATAAACAGATATTTCACTAGGTAAAGGGTTGTCAGTAAATTAGGGCTGGGAGGGTTACTAATCCCTTCGGACGAAGCCTTCGCATAATTATGATAGAACTTCACTTACAGGTAAGTTCGTTTAATCATTAATTATACTTAGGCTTCGTCCTCGGGATTACAGAGTAATACTTGTAGACTTTTAGAGATTGATGTGAAATATCTAGTTTTATTCGAAGCAAAATGTTGACATTACATAAATCATTAATAACCTTTAACGACAATACAATCTTTCAACTATTCATGACCTCTTATAATTGATCTTGCAAAAGAATCATCTTCAATTTGGGTTACATTACTTATAGTTCTATTATAGAACCGATAGAATGTATTAGAGGATCCGGACCATCCGGCGGTCTTTCTAATTTGTTCCAAAGAAATACCTAAATTGTGGGCAGCAGATGTTGCAGCGTGCCTTGTACTGTGGGCTGTAAATATGTTGACATCAACTCCACTATCGCGTAACGTCTCTTTGATCCATCGACTCAAAGTTTGTGAGCCTACGGCCTTAAACGGTCTTCTTGTACTGATAAAAAGCGAATCAATATCCCCGCGAAAAGGATTAGTCGTTTGTAAATATGTCAACAAAATCTTTACTGGACATATTTCGGGTCTTTGTTCAAAATACGGTAACACTAAAACTGGCTGTAAAGCGCCATGACGCGTTGTCTTTAGAAAATCTGGAATTTTTATTGTAATCTTAGTAGAAAGGATTTCAATATTCTTTATATTAATTTTTGAAAGTGTTTGTACTCTGTGTGCTGTTAACAACGCCAACAGAGTTATAAGTTTCTTTGACATCTTATCAAGAGTTAGGGTCTCGTTTGGATATAACTGGCTTACGTAATTAATTACTATAGAAGTATCCCATGTCACGGAATACTTTGGTAATGGCGGCCGTAAGCGAAATACGCCTTTGAAAAACCTCTTGATTCTATCGTCTTCTCCTAAATTATTACCTAATAACAAAGCTAATTCAGATCTACAGGAATTTAGCGTTCCGTATTGTGAACCCTCCTCGTAAAGTTTATTAAGAAAATAAATTATTTGTGGGATCGAAGCACTGTACAAGTCACAACTGTTCGCAGTGCAATAATTAAACCACTTCCTAAAATAGGTATCATACTGCTTAAAGGAATTATTAGACAGAGACGCCATCATAACGGTGATTGAAGAAGGAGGTATACTTCTTCTTAGCCACGCTGTCCGCATAAGATTCCTGCCACCAGGGTAACCTTCTTGTGGATGCTGCGGTGGCTAGAATGAAAAGACATAATGGGGTCTTTATTTGCTTTGAAAGTAATGAATGATCTAGATATTAAAAGGCTTTTAAAAAGTGGGTACCAAGGTTGCGTAGGCCACAATGGTACAACAACAATGCCCGTGGCTCTATCAGAAACAATCTTTCTTAGCGTCTTTAAAATAACAGAAAATGGGGGAAAAGCATAAAAATAAAAATCGGTCCACGAAATTGTAAACGCATTGACAGTCATTGCATCTGGGTCTCTATGCCATGAGACATAACGAGAACATTTTTTGTTAATTCGACTAGCGAACAAATCTACTTCAGGTGGCCTAAATGCGGCTACTATTTCTTGGTATGCCCAATCAGCTAATTCCCACTCTATATCCGGATGTATACGTCTGGATTCCGCATCTGCTGTTCTGTTATCTGAAGACTTTATATATGAGGCTACAATGTATAACCTACGGGTTTCACACCATTGCCATATTTGGCGTGTAATATCGGTGAGGTGAGGAAACTGGATGCCCCCCATTCGGTTTATATATGAGATGGCTGTCGTGTTATCTACACGAAGTAGGATCTGGCAATTGTTTAATTCTTTGGCGAACACCTTTAAACCGAAAAAAGCGGCTTGAATTTCTAAATAATTAATGTGCCGTGTTCGCTCTTTTAAACTCCATAAACCACTAGCCTTATTTCTCCCGCAAGCAGCCCCCCATCCCGTATTTGAGGCATCTGAGAAAATCTCCAGATCAAAGGTATCCTCTTTAATCCTACTAAAAGGTCTTTGAATTGCGTTGCACCACCATCTTAAATCAGGTTGCAACGTTATGGGTAAATTCATAAATTTATCATAATTGTTATTATTACTTTTCAGGTTTACAAATTTAAAACGTTCAAAAAATTTTGTATATAACCAACTATATTCTACGGCTGGACAAATCGACACTAATAATCCAACAAAACGCGCAAAGTCACGTATCTTGCATCTATTAATATTCAACAATTTATGAATTTCTGTTTTAACACGATTAATTTTATCATTAGGCAATGTGATCTGGAAGTTTTCTGAATCTAGTACAAACCCTAAGAATGTGCATATCTTGCTTGGTATCATGCGGCTTTTCTCTTCATTTATAAGGAAGCCAAGTGAGATCAATAACCTGCTTGTCATTGTTGTGTTATGTAAACATTCCTCATATGTCTGACCCATTAACCAAAAGTCATCCAAGTAATTTGACGAAGTTAATCCTGCAGAACGCAGTAAGCGAACTATAGGTTTCAATGTCTTAGTGAATATGTAGGGTGCAGTACTCAAACCAAATGGCAAAACATTAAATTCAAATAATTCTTTGTCAAATTTGAACCTTAAGTATTTTTTAGAATTTTCATGAATCTTTATTAAATAGTAAGCGTCTTTTAAATCGATTTTTGTCATGAAACAATCCTTAGTTATTAGTTTTAATACTGTACGTAGGTCTTCAAGTTTAAAGTGATCGGTGTTGATGAATTTGTTTAAATTCTTTAGGTTTAAAATAAAACGATATTTGCCATTCGGTTTAGGTACTAAAAACACGTCTGATAAAAATTGCCCTTCTATAGGTTCACATTTTGAAATAGCTCCGATAGATAATAAATTATCTATAGCCTCATGAAAAAGGGGTTTTTCTTCCTGCGAATACGATTTTTCAATTGGAGGTGATGTTTGGTTAACTGGAAATTGAAATGGAATGTTATAGCCGCTAATACAGGAAAGTATGAGCGGGTTATTGGTAAGTAGCGACCATTGTTTGTAAAATAAGGACAACCTGCCTGTGTATTTTACCATATTTAACGGCGGCTGCGCTTCAGTTGTTGCCGCGAGTGTCTTAATGAGTTCGATGGACGATCGCTCATTGAAGGCCCCTTCGTCTTCGGATGACTCGTCTGTTTCCGGGTAGGGAAGGGGCCCTTCAAGTTTAAAGGCCTAGATGTGCTGGCCTGCGACGGTTGCTTCCTATTAGTCGTTGGTTTAGGTACCGGTGTCTTTAGCTCGGCACCCGATCTGCTGATGGCTTTAGCCGTCTTAATTGTCTCAGATAGATTCTGACCAAACAGCAAATTATCCGGCTTGGTGTTTAAAAGCTGGTCCTTCATTTCCTTCTTTAAGGATGAAAGGATAAAATTTCTCCGGATTACCGAATCGCCGTATTGTAAATCGCATAAAATGCGTTCTGCGTCCATCAGCGCCTTTGTCATTTCCGGGTCTGCGTCATTACTAGATATCTGCTTGTTTATGACGCGACTAATGCAGGATATCGCAATCGCCGTCTGTCTCTGCCTTGTCTCTATATTCTTGTCACGTTTAAAGTTAATATCGGAAATTGCTGCTTTTATCTCCGCGTTTAAAGCAGGAGCATTCACCAGTCTGCAGTTATTCGGCAACAAGTATTTATCGGCAATTTCCTTACGCAATTCTTTTGTAAGTCCATGCGTTGCGATATGCTCTAGACGGATCGCCAAGTCCTTGTGGATCTCAGAGCCATAAGAATCGGAAACAGTGGGGTCTTCCCCTAATATTTCCAGTATAACGCTATTTGGTACCTCACCAGTAGCCTCTGTGACCTCACAGGTAGCAATAGAGGATAAACACTCACCAGGTACTGCGCTGGTAGACGGCTCGACTATTGAATTGTCGGCTGCGGTAGCTCCCGTCTCCGATCTGCAGTCCTGGATAAGCGTCTCTGGTTCGACAGTAGTACCTCCATCAAGTAGTTCCGCAATGGTGTTCTTATTGGTATCACCATTCGCTACATGTTCATGCTCTGGAATCGACCGATTTCAGGTTATAAGTTAAGGAACAGACCAAAGTACTGCTCGCAAAACTAATTTAGCTGGGTAGTAACATCTCCAAAGAGAAGTACGCAAACCGATAGAACCTGATAGGTATTTATCACAACCAGAGAAGTACAGCATCCAAAGAAGTTATGCAAACCGGGGGTCATTAATCTGTACCATAAGGTACACAGATTATTATTCTGTGTATTAAAAATTATGCAATTTTTTCCTTAGTTAAGAAACAGACCAAAGTACTGTTCGCAAAACTAATTAGCCGGGTAG
This sequence comes from Ochlodes sylvanus, assembly GCA_905404295.2. Taxonomy (NCBI): domain Eukaryota; kingdom Metazoa; phylum Arthropoda; class Insecta; order Lepidoptera; family Hesperiidae; genus Ochlodes; species Ochlodes sylvanus. Next base: position 3,506,310 of record FR990138.1, on the reverse strand, counting down.
TAATATCTCCGATGAGATAAACGCAAACCCAATACATATAATGTTATATTTTACCTTATTATTTATGCACAATTTAACTATGCTATGAGAACATTATTCTCAAAGTAGCGTGCACGGATTAATCGTAATGATTATGCAAATAGCCTAGCATAAATTTATTAATCCTTGCTGTAAAGCGGCATATGCTATCTAGGAGGTTAGGCAGAGTTACATAACTTATTTCAGTAAATAAATTATTACTAACCTTGCGAATCCACATCTCTCGACGAACTGCGACATCGTCGACGCAACTTCTTTTCCAACTTCCTAATCTTTTTAAATAACTTTTCGTAACTATCTTCACTTTTGCGTTTCGGCATTTTTAATACTCTTTTAAAATCACTTAAACTGGCTAAAAGGTACGTGAAGACACTGCGTGCGTTCGTGGCGAGCACTAAAAAGCAACTGACGACTGAGAAGGAGTCTCCTACCAGGTGGAGTACAGGCCTTTTATTTTTTTTATCTACCCTCAAATATAGTGCGTGACTGGCGAGATGCTAGGGCCTACTACAAGTATTACTCTGTAATCCCTTCGGACGAAGCCTAAGTATAATCGAGCTAATTGATCATTTAACAATCAAACTTAGAAACAAAAAGTAAAAGTAAAAAACTTTGTTAATACTGTATTATTAAGGGGTCTAAAGAATTTTATTGTAAAAATAATTTTGTCAATAATGTCCGAAGTTTTTAAACTCTTTGTCCGACGTTAAAAAAATAATTTATGGCAGCCCTAGTACGACGGGTTGTTAACTTCACATAAGGATGTAATTGAGCATCGTAACCGTGAAATATTTGAATATCCTTTTTTATTACTAAGAAAACAAATAGTTAAGTGTAGTCCTTTTTAGTGCCCAAAACCATAAAATTAAAAAAAAATACGATAGAAAGAAAACTATTTTGTGTTTTGTAATTTTGCAGCTTTTATGTGACCCAACGAGCTCTGAAGAGAAAGCCATAATAATTTAGAAAAATAATTATATTTTTCATTATCCTATTAATATTATAAATGCGAAAGTTTGTATGAATGTATGAATGTTTGTGGCTCTTTCACGCAAAAACTACCGAATGGATTTTGCTGAAACTTTACAATAATATAGCTATATAGCATCAAAATAACACATAGACTATAAATTATAAAGATATAGTGTGAATTATCCAAAATATATAACTTATCCTACTAATATGGACGTATGAATGTCTGTTTTTACTTTTTCACGCAAAAACTACCGAATGGATTTTGTTGAAACTTTACAATAATATAGCTTATACATCAGAATAACACATAGGCTGTAAATTATAAAGATATAGTGTGAATTATCCCAAATATATAACTTATCCGATTAATATGGACGTATGAATGTCTGTTTTTACTTTTTCACGCAAAAACTACCGAATGGATTTTGTTGAAACTTTACAATAATATAGCTTATACATCAGAATAACATATAGGCTATAATTTATAAAGATATAGTGTGAATTATCGAAAATTTCCCGTAGCGAAGCGAGGGCGGGTCACTAGTTACTCATATTTACATAGATCCATCAACGAATATGTGATTTGATTTGACTTGTACTTTCAATCTGGGCATTGTAACATACAAAAAAATCCTTTTATCGAGTTGGGTACTTCGGTTCGGTCCATACAAATTGGAATCAAATCCGTGGAATTGTATAGCAACCAATTACGTATTCGATTTGTGTGAAATTATTAGAGGTCCGCACCAGCATCGGGTTGTTATTTTTGAAAAAGGGCTCTAATGTAGACGAGCGTTTTAGAATCAATTTTGATTAAAGAATAATAAGGAGGCTTGGGCTTATTTTAATTAATGCAGGACCGTCAGTTTAAGTCCGTAAAAATTGTTTCCAAGCTTATCGCGCTACAGAGTGAATTCTGCTTGCTTCTGCTGTCCTAGTAGGTACTCCTGGTTCATGCACGTATAATGGAATGTACTACGTTGACAACTTACGTTACGTTAACAGCTTACCCGATTTGGGCGCGGATTCACTAATATTTTGGTAAGTTTCACTTAACATAGTGTTTGTTTTATCTCAAAAGGTTGAGAAATAAAAAAGTTACAGTCAGTTTAAAGAATCACGCCCAACAATTTATGTACGTGCATGCTAAGTGCGTACAAAAACATTTTCGAATATCGAACGTAGAATTTGGTTTTATTGTATTCTGGCTACGCAGGAAAACAAACATTAAATTCTTTGAAGAAAGACAACTCAGTTTTTTAAACAATCGTGGAAGCGGTTTGTATTGAAAGCGTGCAAAAGCACAAAAACATCCATGAATGAATGTAAACCCTCCAAGAATTTTAATGAGAAATGAATAAAGATTTCAGAAGGAAAATATCCATTGATTGGATATTTATTATGACAACAAAAACCTTTGATGACAAAAGTTGTTCTGGCATTTACTTGTCAGACGGGTGGTTGATGGTCGCTAATATCATCGCAACTATGCGCCTGATCATTAAGATTATGAGATAAAGCTTGTAGCAGCCAAATCAACGCAGTACCACTGAGATTGGTTGTGAGTATGTCAAAAATGACAAAAATAAACTGAAATGTGGCACTCGGAGACTGCCGCGGTAAAGCTATTGCATAGCATTTTTTGTCAACTTATGCAATTATAATTATTAGAAGTTATATAGTTATATCAGAACAGCGCCATCTAGTTTGTAGAAAACATACGTACCATACCTTAGTATTAAGGTACTAGATGGCGCTGATTGGGGGTGTTAGGTTTTTTTCGTTACGGAATTTCTGGATTCGGTCCCCACGCTCAAGGCCCTCGATAAAGCTATGCAATAGCTTAATAATTTTTCACGGTAATATTACAATTGGAACCGTCTTAGCATCTAACAGACATGGTATAAGTTGACAAGCGCCCTTAATTCTTGATATAGGTAGGTTTGCTTTTAATTAGTTAGTGCTAAACTACAATTCTATTACAATACTAGTGGACCCGCTCTCGCTTCGCCTAGAGAAACGCCCCACATTCGGAAAATATTAGGCGTGATTCTTTAAACTGCCACAACTTTTTTATTTATAAACCCAATCTTTGTTTTACTACGATAACGATAATGACCCTGAATCATTAACTACTTTCATCTTATATTAATAAACAGCAACGGGAATATTTTGCTGAATAATTTCGCCTGACCAACACGGCCATGGTCATTAATTCCACAGAGGTTACCAGTAGCATGTGAAGTACGTTTATACCAGGATTTCTATCTCGTTTACATAAGATTAATATCTAAGGAAAGTTGTCAACTGGTTGTGTATGCCAGCCTCGAGTCGGTGTCAGAGGCTAAGGGAGAATCATTCGTCTTGTATAATCTGTAGCTTATTCCCCTCAACGTTGACATTATTACGCATACCGGTGCCTTGTCAGCTGCATTATAAATAATCATGTGGAATCTTGGTGTCAAAATGTATTGAAAGAGGTTGTGTTTGTGGTCGTTCGTAAAGGTGAAGAATGCTACAACTAAATGCATTTTTAGCTTTTATATTTATATTTTAATAGGCTTCGACCTATTGGTGGCCCTCTAGCCTACTAGTGAGCACGGGTCTCTCTTACTGAGGAGGTTTTGAGCATACTTCACCACGCTCCTCCAGTGCGGAATGCTGCTTAGAGTCCATGTGTCGGAAGTTTTTATGATCTGGTAGGGAAATCGCTACAGCCAATTCAGACGCATGTAAATCATCTACACTACAGGACCCTGTAACTGCATATGAGATATAATAGGAAATTCTCTAGATAAAGATAGTACGAATTGCTCTTGCATCTAAAGTTTTTAAAGAGCCGACAAACAACCAGACAAGTTACCGTATGGTAAGTGGTCGCCGCGCCTGTGGCAACGACATCTAAAAGCATCACCGATGCGTTGCCAAAAAGAAAGAAGAAAAAACAATAAAAAAACTATAGCAATATAGCTCTTCTAACATAATTATCCCCAATATTTGAACATCTGTCACGGTCGAAAGGCCCGTGTTGTTTGCACGTATCAAATTGTTAGTACATAGTTATAAAATAGTTCAGCATTACCTTTACCGGTTTAAACCGGTTTAAATAAACAAAAAATATTAATTGAACTGATATGATCTCATCCGGAAATAACTTGATATTAACTCTGTAATATTGAGACGCTGTTTAGCGTTCGAACGAGGAAGAAAATCCTTAGACCACACTCGAAGTAATACGACCAATCATGCAAATGTAATAGGCGATCGTTGGCAAAACACGGCTTTAATGACGTGAGCTCCCCGCGCTAAGAATATTTCACTTTTATGCGAGGCTTACCAAGCTTTATGAGGTGTGGCAATTGATGTAAATTACTTGGAAACAGTTAATTGCTTATATCGGGCTGGCTCCGATCGCTTTTATTACTGGAACCTTACATTTTGCTTCTAAGAACACATAAATCAAATCTCGTGAAATGTTTTCTAAATAGGTTAAGGTGTTTGATCCTTTAATTAGGTTAAAATATAAGTTGTGTGAAGTGTACAGGCCACGCTTAGCAAATGCAGATTGGTAGAATTCACATGAAAACATTATGGAGAACACCGAAGTATGCAGGTTCACGATGTTTTCTTTCACCTGAGCAAGTGATAATTATTTGTTTGAAAATTAGAGGTGTATTCGGGATTCGATCACAGGCCACATCCGTTGGGCTGTCCAATGATCAAATCACGACTATTGTCACTAAGGCTGAGATCTATAGACGATACTTAGCCTTAGCTCAGATTTTACATAACTTTACTTACGAAAAACTTTGCAGGTGTATTGTAAAGTAAAGTTTTTCGTAAGTAAAGGTAAGTAAAGTCTGAGCTAAGGCTAAGTATCGTCTATAGATCTCAGCCTAACCTGCACCGTACAGTTTATCATGCGATGTATCAAAGAAGAACGCTTACACTGCTTTTTAACTTGAATTTAGCTTGAAAATCTCACAACATTATTAAGCTGTGCAATGAGTCAAGAGAGATGAAGTTGTTATGTGAGATTTTCTGAGAGCGTCCGTTGGTGCGGGCATATCATAAAATTGTTTCAATACAATGCTAAACAAACGTATTAAAATTTGATACTAGACCTTATAATCCTAGGTTTAAGTCTCTAAGTCTCTAAGTCTAATCGCAGATTGAGTGAGTCATTTAAGATCAAAATGTGTGAAGAAACCTTCAAGGCCGACTGGGTTTATTTCTTTTATTCGTAACACCGGCTACATGACTTTATACGTTTCGGTATGCAAATAAAAAGTTATAAGTACGAACATTCCTACACCTTCACGCAGGCAATCTTCGCTCTATATCACCCGAACAGAGATATGAGTCAGAAAGAGCTTTCAATAAATTGTGTGATAGGAAGCACGTCACATTATTTTGAGTTATATTTTCTGCTCGGGTGTCAGTTATATTACGTTTTTGGCTTACTTCGTTGTTTTAAGTTGATGTTGTAATGGATCGTAAACAATTTAAATACGATTATATAGGGAAGGGGAAGATTAAAAGGGGAAGAGTGTTAAGGATTAATGGAACAAAAATAGTTACCACGATGAATAATTTTGGCTATGTGGATTTTTAATAACTCTAATTCAAGACCTCTAATATTTATTTTATTTTGCTAGTTTCAGGCAGGCACATGAATGCATTTAAAGATATCTAATAGTTTGGCTGATCGCTGATCCCTAGTGAAATTAACAACAGCTCAATCGGGTGAAATTTTTAATATAATATATTCAGAGACCTGTTCAAATACACACAACAATTTCGTTAAATTTAGTACGAGTTTAATAACGTTCATGTTTTCACAAAAAATCTAAGGCATGAAAACTTCTATGAACAGACATCTATTTCTGTGTGCGGCATTCTGTTGGTAATCTAAATAAAAAATATGCAAATCCTCTCTTGCAATCATTATACTCGTAAAATATGAAGAGAAAAATGCCAGCGTTCTTGGTAATACTTAAAGCAATCCAACCTGTTCAGTTTTTAAACAATAGGTTGGTTTGTTCTCTGTTTTACAAAATACATAAAGACCTAATAAAGTTGAACGCTGTTACACTTCTGCATTCCTCAGGAATACTTAAGAACTTAAGATGTACCTTGTGGCCAAATCTTCAACCAGTTTCTGATTCAAGTCGTAGTACCGCAAAACAAAAGACATTGAATTTGTAAATTTTGATGTAAATTTCTGATAAACGAACAGACAAGCCGTCTGATGGTCGTCAGTCATGGATATCAGTATAAACTAAAGGCATAATCCATGCCGTTACCATGCCGGATCCTCGTTCCAAGGGTTCTAGGTTCGATTCCCAACGAGGCGGAAATTTTAATGATGAGTTTAAATTCCTGTTCTTGGTCTGGGTGTGCATGTTCTTGTCTTGTGTGTTACCGATATTGCTGGCCATGAAAGAAAAGAGAAAAAAGTATTTTTTCGAAAAGTTTTTACCTATAATTAATACAATATGTATAAATCCTTTGTTTCAGAAATCGAAATGGAATTCACCAAATACCCAGAATCGGTGATAGCTCCGGTTGGGGATCAAGTAACTTTTGAATGTGCAGTCCGCGTGCCTGGGGAGCGATTGGCCTGGCGGTGGAAGGAAGTGGGCCAATCCGAGGACTGGAATGATTGGAATGACATACCAGGAACCAGTGCCAGTGACAGTATTTCTACAAAACTGGTTGTGGTGATTAAGGAGGACACTCCAACTGCGCTTTATCAGGTATGATATTGGTATTCATCATCAAATAGTTGTGGTTCATGTTTGTATTGGTATTGTCTGCATTGGTATAAGCCACCGACCACACAGCCAATAGACTGCTATTGTTTGATTTTCCATATGGAAAACATTCAGACGACTAGCTGAGGTAAGACGAAGCGGGGTGACTGGCTAATTCAACGCTGTGATTGGCTAATTCAAGGCCACGCGAAACGTTGGAAAGAGATAGATTAATTTAAGCAACGGGAAAGAATGAGACGGCACGAATTGATATCAGTACTATAAGCCAGATGTGTTGTTTGAAACCATTCGGTGGTATAAGCCGTCGAACAGCGAAGAGGAAAAATAGACTAATAAAACTGTGACACCTTTTGTCACTCAATATTATACCTTGCCGGCCAGTTTGACGCCATGAAAGCATTTGTCAACAATCTGTTTGTAGCCAAACTCACTATCTTGCTGGAGGGACATATAAAGCAACTAACCGCTTGATGTCATTGCTTCATTCCTTTGTCAGCAGGGTTGACCAAGGAGGATTCGGTTTAATAACAATAGAGGGAAACTCTTACTTATTTTGGTGAAGTGAACGTTTACAATACTTTTAAGAGTGAATTGAATTTATACTCACCGCGTTCTCCGATTGATTATACCTGGAATTTTCGTTTCTTATTGTTGTTTGTTTCATAATTAGAGTATTAACTAGTAGAATTCAACTTTGTTAAGAACGTTTTAATCTATTCTTGGAGTCTAACGCAAGATAGTTTTCCAATTTCAGAAATTAGACTGCTAAATTAGCTTTGAGCTTGAGTTAGTTTGAAAAGTATTTAATAAGTTCTAAATACTTGTGATTTTGATTATTCAAAACTTTAACAGATTTAATAAAAAGATTTATTTTGGTTAAAGTCCAGACTGTATCTAATTTTATAATTAATCCTTAAATTACTTTGTAGGTAGGTATAGTTTTTTAGTGTTATGTAACAATATTAATTAGTAGGTTAGGTATATAATTACATTGTTTTTGGAAGTGTTATGAATTTTAATGAGCGTTAATAAAAGCACATTTTATTATTCCTCTTAATTTATTTTAGTTGATAAACGAGACATTCGTGACACAAGGTTCTATCTACTACTGTCTTTGTGGTACGAGTATTAAAGTTCCAACTCAAAGAGAAACACGCCTGAATTGGCCAAAGCCGCGAACATTCGTCTGTGCGATGCGCAACCTCCACTGTGTACGGAAAATGGTGAAGACGAGACGTGAGGAATGCCCAAAATGAAATTGAACTCCAGTTTCACAGGAAATTCTCTCAAGGAGTCCGTTTAAATAGAATATTCTGAATTTTCCGCCGTTCTTATCCGGACCTGTTAACCGTATTTATTGTATTACAAGTCATTCGCTTCGAGCTTACGGAGCAGGCAAACGAAATACACGGGGTTAGAGCTATGACCGCATTTAACAATAGCATTCCGAGATTGCGATTTTATGTATTGTTCTTCTTGTAGATAAATTATAAATGGGTTCTTTTCAGTATCGAATGTCACTAGTAATAAATAATAATACTAAATAACAATAATAGTAGCAAGTGATAGCCGTGTGGCTGAACGTTGGACTCCCGAACCGGGGATTCAAACCCCGCACGCACCTCTAGTTTTCAAAAATTATATGCGTATTAGAATTTAATTATCACTTGCTTTCGGAGAAACATCGTGATGAAACCTGCACACCTGAGAGTTCCCCATAATGTTCTCAAAGGTGTGTAAAGTCTGCAAATCCGCACTTGGCGAGCGTGGTGGACTATGGCCTGTATCCCTTACATTGTGAGACCCGTGCCCAGCAGTGGGACAGTTATAGGTTGCGATGATGATGATGATGAGCCGTATCATAATAAAATGTTCACCATTCCAGTGCGTCGTATGGTACGGTGGGATCAGTCTGGTGTCGATCCCTGCCAAGCTGTCGATAGCGAAGATCGACCTCAGCCGGAACAGTGCGGAGAGGAGAGTCATCTCGGCTCCTCTTCACAACACCGTCGTGCTTCACTGCAAGGAACCCTTGTCAGAACCACCCGCTGTGCTGAGCTGGTGGAAGGATACCGGTAAAGTGAGTGTTGATTGAGACTTGATTTTTTGTTGTAGTAACAGACTTTTTTGATCTATTATATGATATATTATTATTAGTTTTTTTTTATTATTAATTATAAGTTAATGCTCGACTACTATCCTACCTGATGGTAAGAGTGGTGATGAAGTCTTTCTTTCATATCCTAGCACTTAGACACCCTATGTCGCGGGTGGCATGAACAAGACAAAATAACACATTACTAACACCCTGTATAATCTGAGAACGAACATTTATCTGTCACATATTTATCTGCCCTGGCCCGGAATCGAATCGGGGACCCCTCGCTTTGAAGGCAGGACCACGACCAACTAGGCTACGCGGTGGTCAATATGTAGGGTCATAGCGCGACTATCATGTAGCGAAGTGGGAGAGGAACTATTTATTATAATTACTGGAAATAATTTTTTGCTGAATTTGTTAAACATACATCTGACCACTACTAAACACAAAATAATCACTTTCTTGCACTGGAGAATAACAATGCGCATTTAAAGAGCTTGCTTACGACGACTTTTTGTAGCAATATGTAGCGATATATTAGCAAAATGGTCGCAATATTGTCGCGCACCGACTGTATTGGTAGTTACTGTCGTGCGTTACAAATGCGACAACACCATTGTAAATGTAAAGAAATACGTTGTTTCAGGGCGGCAGAAAGCAACTGGAGACTCCCCACGGGGTTCTCGTGATCCACAACGCCACGGTGGGCGACACTGGCACATACGGCTGCGTAGCCAGCAACGAGCTCAGTGGCCAGACTGTCGACCTGCCGGAGAAAACTTATCTACAAGTTCAACACGAGGGTGCGGGAGGATACAGGTTATATTTTTATGTAAATAACCAACAAACAAGCGGGTCAGTCACCTCATGGGAAATGCTCGCCGTCGCCAATGGACATCAGCTAAAATAAAAGCAGGGCGGCTTTAGTAGTAGTGCAGGGGGTGCGGTGCACCCGGGTGCCAGGTGATAGGGAGCGCCGAGAGTCGCTCACGACACCTAGACCTAATCCGTTTCGACCGCGCATTTTGATACAAAAGGGCGCCAGGACATTGATACACACAGGCGCTACATGTGCTAGAGCCGCTCCATTCTAAAATTATCGTCAATGGTCCGCAGGCAACAAATAAATAAGGTACTGGCTCTCAGGTCCCCAGCTAAAAATCGAGTCCTTGGGCGGCTGACTCAAGCAAGCCGGGTGGTGGTAAGCTTATTATACCATGTGTATTTTTCATTTGTTTAATATCGTCTTCTCCGTAATCAATACTCACGACTCAATTTTCAGCTGGGGACTTCTTAAACGGTATCTATGACAAATAAATAAAATTTGAGTAAGTATCTATTTGTCATATTAAAATAACCGCTTTTTACTAAATGCATAATTATGGATGCGTAACATTTTTTACAATTTTTGTCAGTCTGTCTCTGTGTCTATCTGTCTGTTTGTTTCGGGATTTCGGTTTTTGACAGGACTTTCACTGGCAGATAGCTGATGTTATAAGGAGTAACTTAGGCTACTTTTATTTTAGAAATATAATAACTTTTTTGTTAAATTCCACGCGGATGAAGTCGCGCGCAAAGCTAGTAGATAAGAATTTATAAATAACCAACTTTGAATAACTATATTACACTCTGTTATCCAATACAGCTTTCTTGTTCGGTAACGAGCAAAACGAACGTTTCAAACAATGTTCAAGTTGATTGTAATACCTTTTCATTAAACACAAGTATTTTGTATACTTGAAATTGTTTCAGATTGAGAATACAAAGATTTGTTTGTTTAAATGTATCTCGTGTCTAAAGACGTTGGTTTTAAGAACACGGCTCCGAGTTTCCCTCCCAAACAAAGAAGATTAAAGCAAGAATTTGAAACATTAAGTAGCGTGACTTCGGTATTGTTTCACTTAATTACAGTTCACGACAACTTTCTTGTACGCGGAACGAAATCGGATTTATCTAGGACTCTGCCAATTATAGACTTTCATTAGGCTTTGTGCTCCGGCTAACGTATTTTTATCAGCGCCCCGGGTTGAAAGAATTCTCTTATGTAACAGATTTCGTTTATTTAAGTTTCAATACAGCATGTTGTCTGTTCCAGTGCATTCTACATCGTTTTTAGGTCATTCAATCCTGTGTAGTGTATCCGATTGAGCAATTTTGTAAAATTAACAAATTCTGCAACGTTGCTATGACTATTAAATTTAATCATTATACTCGTATTAAGTGCTGTGGTTATTTGTCTCATTCGTTGCTCGTCAACAAACCCGCTCATTCGTTCATCTAACAGTAGACTTCCCAGATCTACATAATTATGTGAAATGGTTGTGTCATCATGGTATGAAAGGTTTTCCTGTCAAGGACTTCATGCTGATAAAAAGTATAGTATAAATCTTGTAAAAATAACACGATTAACTGTTTCCTTTCCCAATTGCAAACCTTTATTAAAACTGTTTCCATCTAACACAGGTTCTTAACGTTCTTAACAGGTTCCTAGAAACGGAAGAATATGTTGGCACAGTCGACAAAGAAGGTGTATTGTCGAAGCCGGTACACCCCGACTCATCTCTACGACTGTGGTGCGGTGCGGTGGGTACACCGCCGCCGAAGTTCACTTGGAGCAAGGAGGGCGGCTCCAACCTGCTGCAGAGACATGACCATCTGGTCACGGTGTCGCCATTCTTACCGGAGGAAGAGGTATATAAATACGTCTTTATATCTTTATGAATGCTCTAAATTACACGCTATCCGTGCAGCATGCTGTACAGGTAGTTGGCGCATACTTAGCAATTCGGAAACGATTCGGCTTTGTCTTGCGCTCAACTAAGATTTAACCGAATGTAAGGCTGTAACTGCAGTGGTTCAGCATCTCCGCGCTTACGGCTTGACGACCGCTGGTTGTATGCTGATGGGAATGTACGAGCAGGTCGCGGGATGGATAGAGTGCTGTCGCGTCGGCGAGACGTAAGCTCGGAGATGGCGAGATGTAAGCGGGGCGACGATCCGACACGAGCATAGAAGCTGGTGCTCCGTGAGCTTGGCCCGAGACGAGGTGATGAGTTATGATATAAGTGTGCGTAGTTATATGAAGTTACATAAAAAAAAGTGATGCCAAAACGTTTCCGAGTTGATAAGTGTGCGCCCATCAATATGGTATCAATGGAGCGTGTGATTTGGCGCGTTGTGCGTGCGTTTCAATCCGTGTCATAGTTTAGAGGCGTATAAAAGATTGGGAAGCTCTATAAGGGTATGTACAAAATTGGAATGAAATTGAATTTTATTGTTTGGAAATGGTATGGGCACTATGGGTAACGTTTTTTTACTACTGAAACACAGAGATGGTCAAAATATAATAATGATTATATTTTCACCATCTCTACTTGGACACTTGCCACTCATATTTGTAATGTTTTTATATTTAGTCCATAATTTAGGTATAGGTCCTACCTTTGCCTTAAATCACTTCCTTTATTTGTATGAAATGTTTTAAGATCCTTGCAGTATTTGCATCTAATTGCGGCTATTAATCTTGGACAACGTATATTTACTCAGTGTGGAATATTTAAAAATACGTATATAGTCCGTCCATACGTCTAACGTACTTATCATCTTCACTACAATCGTACAAATGTGTGATTTAAATAAATAAAGGTTTAATATCTTTGTAAACAGCAGATAAACGAGAAGAGAGAAGAAAGAGAGAATCTGGGCTTTCGTTGTTGTTGTGTTGCAAACAAATGAATGCTAACACACTTTTACGCCCGCATTAAGATTCCTTGTGTCGCATGTGCAATGGACAAAACAAATAACCCATCACTAATACACATGACTCGAGAAAAAATAATTTTCTGTCACAAAAATATCTTGCCTTGGCCGGGAGTCGAACCCGAGACCCTTCGATTTGCAGGCAGGGTCAAAACCAACTAGGATACGAGCTTGATAAATTATTAAAAATGCTCTAAATAAAGCGAGTGTTGATAGTATACTCCTACACTTAAAAAATGGATTAAAACACATGAATAACTATTGTTTAAAAGCGCACACTTAAAAACATTTAAATATAAGTACGAATTGTTTAGTCTACTTCTGATATAATCACACGAAACAAATATATATAAAATAACTCCAACTGAAATTCAGCTTCGTAATGCATAATCAAACGGAATAATGCCAAAAAGATAACGTTTTAAAGCATTTTGGCTTCAATCCAAATTCGCTAAAAACCTTGTTCGTTGTTTATTCATTTTCCCCGATGGAGTTTTACTTTAAAAAGGTCATTTTAAAAGAGAATTTAAGTTTTATAAACGTATTTAACTTGACAATTCATTTCACGTTATCCAATTGTGGTCGGGGATGCCGTTCGATTGGTGTTAAGTGGTCATTACCTTTCAATGGCACCAACAACCATAATACGAACAGAAGTCAGATAAAATTACTGATGTTCTTTATTTACTTTTCGATGTATTCCATGACTTCTCAGATAGTATTTGTTTTAAAAAAATCTACTAATAATAAAAATAGATAAATTTAAAGATGGAAACCACGACCTATGAGTTCTCTATAACGTTATCAAAGCTGTGTGAAAGTCTTCGCATTTCGCCAGCGCAGCGGTGGAATATGGTCTTAGGCTGAGATGTATAGACGATACTTAGACTTTACTCTGACTTAAGACAGCGTTCGTTTTATAAAGCGATCTTAAACTTGGCTGAGTACGAGCTGAGCAAAGTTTAATAAGTTCATGAAATAGACGACTTACCAAAAACTTTGGCTATTATCCGAACAAAAATAATGGTCCCAAATGAACCTTGATATTAGTCGGTTTCTAAGACATTTAAATTTTTCATATTAACAAACAGATAGATGGCAGCAATCAATTATGACATTAGCGGTCTTAGCTTATGCTGAGCACAATCTCAGCGTGATATGTCTATAAATACCAAATCGCAGTCTTTGCAAAGTCAAGTTTTTCGTAAGTAAAGTCTGAGCTAAGGCTAAGTATCGTCTTTACATCTCAGGTGTGTACGGATACGTACGTACGGATGTCTTTCGGATTAAAACCGTTGGTGGACATTTACTATTTTTTTTATTTGATACTTTATTCTTAAACTTCTTTCGCAGGGTATATACTCCTGCTCTGCGAATGGACTTCGTAGATCCTGGAAAGTGATAGCTCTTCAGCTTCCCCACTGGGAGGGCTCTGCAGCCAGCGAGAGCGCCAGTGAGGGAGCCAATGCGCATATATCTTGCGGCATGCCTAGAGGCCAACCTCCGCCGAAGGTGTACTGGCTACTGAACGCTGAGGTGGTGAAGAATGGCAAAGGGATCAGAGCTACTGGTAAGATTACTAGTTACTATGGAGATTTTTACTACAGTTTAGAGCACAAATGAGTATTTGTTTGCATTTTTTATGTATACCTTATAACTTTTTATTGGGTACACCGATATTGATGATTCCTTTCATATTCAAAAGCTGGTGCTTGTCATGTGGTCACATTAAAATTTGACTAGAAGTTTTCGTGTTATCCCTTAATTCCAAGTCGGTTAAACTCTTTTCTAACAAAAGATACCTTATTAATTATTGTCAATAATACATTAAAATGTCAAATTAAAGTACAATTTTGTTTCCACAGATTCAGATCTTTACATCGAGCACGTGGAAAAGCGTCACGCCGGCATCGTGCAGTGTTTCGCATGCAACTCGCTCGGGTGCGCGTACGACGCAGCTATGCTCACAGTTGTGCCCATGCAAATATCAGATCAGGTAAGCGTCACAATCTGATCGGGTAGATCACATTAGAGGAGCATAAATTACCCGTCTAAGAAGAAGAAGCAACGTTTGTTCCATCATGATTCTCCAACAACATTATGACTTAAAATAAGGAATTTATTCTAATAAGTATACCACGTTCGATGTTGCAGTTTATTAGCGTAGCATACGTGCATACTACACTAATACTACACAGAGTACACAACACTACAAGTATTACTCAGAAGCTCATAGCCCGCAGGCTTGTGTTAAACGAGTCAGCAAGCGCGGAGGTACGAGGAGGAGATAGTTGGATGGGTGATAGGTCGGATCGGCCCGCGACACAGGGAATCATAGAGCGGGTGTATGAGTGTGTTAGCGTTAATGTTTATTTTACGCTTACTTACTTGAAAAGAAGTGTTGAAAATTTTTGTTATACAGCTCCAAACCATTAGCTGCCCTTGCAGCTCTAGAATTTTTAAGGTTTATCAAGAAATTGAGAAGTTTTCACTTGTACAACTCTTTAAAAGTCAAGTGATAGATGTGACTCCGCAACAAACTCTAACAAGTTCTGTCTAACAAGTTTAGGACTCGGATCCAAATTTATTCTTCAAGGGGAGACTGGATGGGTATATTTATAAGTTGGTGCGTTGAACGTCTTGGACTTCATGTTTACCTACCGACCGGTGGGGGTGTCAGACGGCGGTGAAAAGCGGTAATATTAATATTACTAACAGACACTTCAATTTTATTTATTAGTATACATGAATAGATTATTGTATTAAATAAGTTTCTAATTTAAAGAGCTCTAAAACCGACGCCTTAGGAAACAAAATGGGGTAAACATGAAGCGCCTGACAAATATTAATAACACTGTTTTGGTGCGGGTACAATTTGTAAACGTAACAATTTATGTTTCTCGAAGCGAACTGAGAACCTGTTATTAGTTTCTTGTATATGTGTACACATATGGATATGATTTCTTGGATTTGATTTCGGGAAATAAATGTGTTGTGGGACCAGCAAATTGACGTGGATTGTTTTTGTTCCAGGAATACTCAGCGGAAGCGCCCAAGACAATGCACGTCGCCTCCCAACAGCCCAAGCGACATAACAGGAAAAACCCGAGAAAACACAAAGGTAAGGTATCTATGGATAAGCTATGGATAGGAATGTGTTTATGGTCAAAATTGAGTGGTGTTTGTGGATTTTGTATTGTCATTTAGGTAATAGAATCTTTTAGTAGTTATAGTGAGCGATTTATAAGTTGGATTCTTGATAAACAATCTTAGGTGACAGATGCATGTGTTACGTTTGTTGTTGGATTCCATTTGTTTGTTACTACGCCTCCTTAGAGTCACTTCGCGTTTAAATATTTTATAAAATTACTAAATAAAAAATAAATTTAATATTCTAAAATTCTATTGAAGAAAATAAAAATGTCATAAATAAAATAAAGGAGTAAGCTACTTCGTTTCTGACTTCATCCCCTTGATTCCATTCCAGTTGATTTAAGAAATTATGAACTAATGGAGCAGCGTGGTGAAGTTCTCATACGTATGGCGCAGTGTAAATGTAATATTTGGTCGGCTTCGAATCGAGTCTCGGACGTATCGTCTCGGCACTCAGCGAAATGAAGTCATCCAGATAATTGATTTCCAATAAATGGACGCTGTATATGTTGAGGGCCTCTCGAACCTCGACAGACCGTACGTGGTCGGTTGTGGTTCGTGGTAGCCCCACACTAACTACCAATGCCCAATTGGTTTTCTTACGGCTTTCTGTAATATGACATGTGTATCTTTTGCTAATGTAGATTATTTGTTTCTATTTGTATTACATTTCACAGTTGTTAGTAATATTTAGTAGCAGTGAGCCGAGTAGTTTGAATGTTGGAGTTTCGAACCGGGGGGTCCGGCATCGGTCCTGCACGCACCTCTAATTTTCAAAGATTATGTGCGTATTAGAATGTAATTATACTTGTTTTGGTGAAGGAAAACTTCGTTAAAAACCTGGGCACTTAAAAGTTCTCGATAAAGTTCTCAAATGTGTGTGAAGTTCGCCAACCCGCACGTAGGGCCAGCGTGGTGGACTATGGCCTGTACCCCTCACATTGTGATAGGAGACCAGTGCCCGGCTGTGGGACAGAGGTTGTCATGATTACAATTTTCGAAATGTTGGTAAATTAATGTATTAGGTATTGTATTCTACGTTAGATTGTAATGTGGGGTGTCTTTATGTCAAGAGTGAATGGGTTTTCTAAGTTAGCGTGGCTTTACCATCTAAGGTCTACGTTGCTAATTACAATCAGGTGGGATCGTAGACAAGCGCTTACTTATACAATGCAAAAAGCTTTTCTTTATAGTAACATGTACAAGAATAATCCCAGCTTTTATTCTTAACTAAGTAAAGTGTTAAACTACTCACATCCGAGTACACATTAAGTTACGCAAACTACTCAAATAGCAATAACTGTCGCGTGTATTATAAAACATTGTCAAAATTACTGTGTTATTCTGAGTTACAGTCGGCCTGAATGGTAATCCTGAGCAACTTTGTAAGCATTACGATCTGTGCTAATGGCTTCATAATAAACTTGTGACATTAAATAACTTCCATGTTTGCTTGCCCGGGAGCCCGGAACCTTTGTTTACTTGTTGCTAATATCCCGGTAAAGTTACGGACTTTTAATTGCATACGCGGTTATAATAGTAATTTTAAGTAGAGTGGAAGCTCGTGATTTGTGTTTATTGCCTATTTGTTATCAACAAGCGGTAAGATAGTTCGCGGTGCTTATTAACGTAATCGTTTAAGTCTTGGTTTCTTGGCGTGGATTTGGCGGATATTTCGAAAGGCTTTAAGTAAAAGATTTTATTATAAGAAAGTAAAAGATTAGGCATATATACATACATACATTATACTAGTGCAGTCATTTAAATGAGTGTAACAGGCTCACTACCAACCGTGACAAGTGGTGATTTCTCGTCAGGTGCATAACATCTGCCATCATGTATACAGTTACAATCGTGAAATAAGAATACGTCCATTCGTCATAAAAGGTACGTTCGTCTTTGCGATACAGCCTTCCAATCCAATATAATGTATTAAAACAGCGTATCTGAAAACTCCAGTCACTAGATATTAAGTATATCAAATTACAGACTAATGAAATCCAGAGACTGACGAGTAAACTATGTTCATTTTGTTGGAAGATGAACGATATTACTAGGTAATTTAAGTTTGTTACGCAAACACATAAAATGTTACGGTATGTTTCGTTAAATTAGTACTCGTAGTTTTAATTAGGTGCACTATCTGAGCCAGTAAACGCGGATCTGCTAAAACTTGGTCGGCAACGAATTGGTAACGGATTTGGTATTTACTGATGTCATTGTCTATAATCAGGTTATCCGTCTCTGCGATTGCTACATTTTCTACTCGTATAATATATACTACATAAGTATAGCTGTTGTATTGTGTATCAATAGTTACAGAGTATTGCTTAACTCTAAACTTATTGAACGATTTATAGCTTTGAACTTTGTGGATGGCTTACTATTTCCAGGCTAAACTTAGTGACGTATTGAGCCAGTTTAAATCGGAGTGAATTAGTTGTGAAAACTGTTGCTACTGGTTTACTTATTTAACTTATCTACTTTGTGCTACTGGGGAATTATTTCATAGCACTTATTACTTCGTACCTCCTGTTAAATGAGGGCAGTAAAATGTCATAAAAAGCTTTTTCCAGGAACCATGTTTATTATTATTATTATACTTTATTTATACTTGGGTAAAAAAAAACAAAAAAACGCTTAAACACTCATACCCTCGTACTAGGAGTCCCTGTGTCGCGGGTAGCATAGACAACACAAATTACATCACTACAAATATTTATTTGTCACATAAATTATCTGCCCTGCCGGGAATCAAACCCGGGAGCACTCGCTTCGCAGGTTGGACCACTACTAATAAGGCTAGAGCTCTTACTTATACTGATCTATGAAGAAATAACAAAAAACCTTCCAAATTTTTTAATCTAGTTTCAATGTTGTACAGGTTTTGCGATGTTTAATCAGTTAGTCAGTCAATCAGGACATTTAGTTTTATGTAACAGATATATATGTTTAAGGATTAAAGGATAACGCATGAAAAGCGAAACTTTTAATGTATCGAGCAAACTGGGCCAATTTGGAAACTGTCGTAACATGGTATTAACTAGCGATGACTCTGGAATATGAGAGTAATACTGACACTATAATAACCCGTCCTCGCCTCACGTTGGGAAGGGATTGTAGCCAGACAGGTGAAAAACCCTTTCATATAAGAGCACCGTTTGAACTTGGTTCATTAAAATTGAATTGAATTGGTTAGTCGTCTTCGGGCGGCCTAGGGTACTGACCCCAATTCCATGTCGGCAGATCAGGGTGTTAAGAAGGACCGAAGCGCACCCTGGGGTTGCGCGTATGGATTTCATAATTATTTATTGATTAATTCCATATTATTCATCATCATCATCGCGACCCTTAGCTGTCCCATTGCTGAGCACGGGTCTCCTCTCACAATTTGAGGGGTAGGTACATGCCATAGTCCACCACGCTGGCCAAGTGCCGATTGAAGGACTTAACACACATTAAGATTATTATCAAGTTAATAATATTATTACTGGTAATATTATCTTACCGGTAAGCCTGTGCAGCTAAGTTTCGTGAAGTCAGCAGCCAAACAACTAGTCGTGATAAAACAGGGTGCAGAATAAATCCGTTCTTTCTTTCTTCTGTCTTGGTTGACAACGCATCTGTGATTCTTGGAGTTAATATTGTCTATGTGCGACGGTGTCTGCTTATCATCGATTTATTTCCATAATGAAGATGTTAGCTATGTTATGTATAAATGTTATTATGTTTGTTTGCAGCCGTGCTGGTACCTCCGTCGCGCCCGAACGTGACTCGTATGTCGGACGAGAGCGTCATGGTGTCCTGGTCTCATGATAACCATGGTCTTCCTATACAGTTCTTTAAGGTGAGGTCAACAATATAACTTTGTGGCACAGCACCACGTCACGCGGTGACGTGTCGACAAGCCTGAAGCACGCTATCGAAGTTTTCTACAGTGCTCGCATATACTAGTTCCGAACATGATCAGCCTGAGCTCGGCCGCTCCCCAGGCTGTACGCCTCGCCTCAGGAGATCTCCCTCTGCAAAACCTCCACTGAAATCTGCACGTTATGGTGAAAAATGAGGTTTATGCCCCGTTTAGATACTCGGCGAGAAAGATCGAGAACGTGCGAATTTCGGTAATCTTGGTGTCGGTATTTTGGTGTGAATTATTGGATTTCATTTAATAATAGATTTCTGGTCTGTGTTCGTGCGCGCATCATGTTTATAGATTTTTTAATTTATGAGAGAAAAAGAGATAATATGAATAGCCACTAATATATAAACACATAATTGTATAATATATCGCCTACCCGCTCCACGCGACCGTAACGCTTTTTTGTGACAGAAAAAATCATAATACCCCCCTGTCTATGTAGAAGTTTCATTTCAATAAAATCAAAGTATTTAGCGTATCAAATGGAAGGCAGAAACGCAGTAAACATAAATGTTTTGAAAGATATACAGGTCAATAGGAAATCTCCATTTCTTGGAAATGAATACCTCATTAAAAGCGTTTAATACCCTTGATCGTCCCCTGATTGTAAGCTCTTCGGTATGTGATGGCCTAACGACGCGCCGAATTCTATTTATGACGTCCTCTAGAGGACATCAAGTCAAGTTTTTTTAGATACCTTGTTTTTAATTGATGTTTTGGTATGTAATCATTTCAAAATTTATTGTTTTTTATTGTGTTTAAAAAAATATTGAAGTAAGTGTTTGTAGATTTCACAACTAGTATCGAAAGTATATTTTTTTGTGCGCATATACATACACCACACTGTCCTTAGAATGATCAATAACTTGATAAATAACTTCTGAGCTTTAAAATAGGTACAAGATACAAGAACAATATATTATTGAATGGGTGTGTCGATACTCGTATTTATTTCTAGTGAAATAGGATATTTTGCTAGACTGATATGTCTAGGGACACGTGATCTGTCGAGGGACATGTGATATGGCCCACGATATATCAGACAAAGGCTTTATTCACAAATATTTGGCAAGTACGATCAGGTTAATAATGTAATTACTTATGTTATTACTTAGCTTCTATTTTCTTGAAACAAAATCGTAAGCTTACGATTCGTGAAGAATTTTTGTACATGGTGTTATGACTTGAACTATATAAATTGATTTATCTATTACGGGGCTTCGTTGATTTATTATTAGTAAATAAGTCAATGGGGGCTTACAAAATGTTAAGGTTAGCGATCAAACAAAAAAGAAAAAGTTAAAGTTCAGTGTTTTTTAAATAAATTATAATTTAATGCTTGACTACTATCCCACTTGATGGTGAGTGGACAAAAAAATAGATTATTATGACAAGGGCAAAACATAATAGTTTTGTCTTTGTTTTGCACGTGGAGTTTGTAATATGCGATCTCCCTCCAACAAGTATAACGCTCCATCTATAACCAGGTTCAATACAAGGAGGCTGGCAACTCTTCGAGTGCGCAGTGGCAGACCTCTAACTACGACATACCGTCTCACATACACTCACATGAGATAGACGGACTGACGCCCAACAAATATTACAAGTAAGTTATATTTATTTAATTGATTGCGATAGGACGGGATGGTAGTATTCAATACAAATTTGTGAGTACCCGATACAGTTGAAATGTACAGGGCACTCATGATGACGACCTGTATGGCGCAGTGGTTACCATGTTGGACAGGTTCGATTTCCGGTGAGGCGGAAATGTAAATGGCGAGTTTAAACTTTTGTTGTTTTTATCTGTCTTTTTAAGTTCCGTCCATGGTACCCATGACACGCCTGTGTCATTCCCTAATCCTAGTGTGGGGTTAGGAGTGTAAATAATAATTTATTTTTTGAAATATCTACGATAGTGCCAATAATTTTAAAATTACATCACTTGGTTTAGTTTTTAAGCAAATGAAGTAACGTTTAACTCGGCGGTAATCTAACTTCATTTCCCCCATTCCACATCTACTTACATCTTACGTAAATTGTAAATTTCAAGTGACTTTGCTTGCCTTGCGACTGTGGCGATCGAACAAAAAGTCTGGTGGAGCGCAAAACCCGATGTAGAACGAATCCGCCGTAATCCGATGAAAGCCTTTAAAATTCGACACAGGATTCCGTCCGCCACCGATAACCTTTGCTGTAACCGAGCTACGATACTTTTACTGAACCAACGATCTTTTAGCTACCAAGTATAATGAAGTTTACGACAAAGATGTTTTATTGAGAGACCTCCATTTGAACTTTCGTGTGTAAATACTCGAATTAATTTATCAAGAAATGGTATTATGCGGTTCTGATATTGAAATTTAGGGGTTTTATTGCATTGGATAGGTGATAGATTAGGGAAGAAGATAGCGTTTTGGTTTATAGTTATCGATAATTTTGTAAAATAATGCCATAGTTTTTATCAATACGTGCTATGCAATGTTTTGTCAGCTGCAATGCACTACTGTACGTATTTTTGTGTGCACAATTGCGTGCGTGCTTTCATGGTTGTATGAATGCTTGCGTATGGACGTAGATATGCGCGGCGGCGTAACTGATGCGCCGAAAGACAAAAATTAAAAATTGACATAAATAATTAATTCATTTTATGATTTGTTCTTGTGACTGTACGGTGTATGGACTTGTGACTCGCAGTTAGCTTTGGGTATTACGTTATTGTTATATTACGTTTTTATCAGACAATCGATTGTGACAGAGTAACGAACTGTCTCTTGTGACCGAACCGTATTTTGTATTCCATGCCGGGCTGGTTCGAAGGGCCCTGGGTTCGGTTCTCAGCGAGGCGGTAATTTTTATGATGAGTTTAAATATCCGTTCTCGGTTTGGGTGTGTGTATTCTTGTCCTGTGTGTTGTCTATTTAACCCACGACACAGGGAATCTTAGTGTGGGGCTATGAGCGTGTGGCACTATCTTTCTTTTAAAGGACTAGAATGTAGGTATGAATAAATATTCACCGCAAGTCAGTAATAAAATCCTCTGTGGAGTCCTTGCTGTTTATGCAAATTGAAGCCATTTAAACAGCGCGTTGTCCAGTACACGGACGCCAGAGGAACAGCGGTAGATACTGCGTAAATAAGATTGTATTCACTTTGCCCGTAATTGGATCTGCAACGAACTGTCTGTTAATTAAACTCCATATTATATTTAAAGTATTTAGTACTAGTAATGTAAGTACTTTAGTGCAATAGTAATAATGGACGTAAATTTAAACGAAATAAAACGAAAAAGTAATAAAAGAAAAGTAGTATAACGAAATCATCAACGAACTTTGTTCAGCACGTCACATTAAGTAGCAATTACTTTCGCAAGGTAAAACACGTAATATACACTCCATCCGAATCATAAATAAAAGAGGCCCAATAAAAGTGTTTACTATTTATGCAAATTGGATGCATTCGTAGAGCGCAGTCCGGTGTCCATACGTCAGAGGAACCGCAGTACAGCTGCCCGTAAATAAAATCGCATTCATTTTGTCCGTAATTGGATCTATAGTGTACTCTGCATTCATTATTGTTGGATATTTGCACAGTATTAACAGACGGTTACAGCAGACACTGCGTGGCATTTGGTTAATTTCTTTATGTAGTTTAAATAATACTAGTGAATTACGTAGGAGGTTACGTTATAGATTGAAGCTTTTGTTGTATAGTTGGACTCGTAAAAATAATGAGAGTATTTAATGGATTAAAAATACAACCCCTCTCACTACATACCTTCACGTATTTACATACAAAAACCAACTCACACATACGGCATACGTGTTCTCTGAGTATAAAGTAAATGAAACTTTTCAGTTTCATAGTAGGTACTTTCTAAAAACGAAAATGTTTAAATTAACATATAGGTATATGGAGAATATTTTTAAATTTGGCTGCAATGAATCGCTTCCGATTATTTTCATTGGAAATGTCGATAGAAGTCAACGAATAGAGTATAAGACATAATTATATAATTTGATTGGATATATACTGGCAAACAGGTCAATCAAATAGTGACATATCAGGATCAGCTAATAAAGTTCAGTATCTACGCCAGAGTAAACATACACGAAAATCTATGAGTGTTTGTATAAGCAAATATTAAGTACGTATGACGAGAGCCGGGCTACGTTACAGAAATGTTCTTGATAGAAGTTCTCTGAAGCGTTCCGAGGTAAACATTTACAGGTAGTTACCAACAAGCGTAGAGAGAGAAGAGTATAGACCTACGGATACCATCTATGGCACTCACACAATAAAAGAAACAACTTCGACATTAAAAACAGATTAAAAACAACGAGACAGAATGACACGATGTGGTGTCTCACTTTGCGTGGCTGTTTTTTCAACGAAAGCACAGTTAACAGAACAGCACAACTAACACGACGAACATTTACTAACAGTCCCTGTCCCAGTCCTCATACTAACAAACTAACCAGCTAATGTTCTAACACCGTCACCTAACTGGACTAACTATCCTAGTCCCCATTTGAGTCTTGTTCTAGGTCGGTCACAGTTGTCATGGGCGGCAGCGGAAGGTGGTGCTGCATGCTCGTTTGCTACCTTTATTCCATAAGAAAAAGATGCTTACAAATAAATTTGACAGTTGTTCGACGAATTTTTCTTGTGCCACATACAATTGTACTTTTTCGTCCTATCTCATATTGGCCACGGTCACAAGATGTCTATTTCCTTCTCTGTCTACGCCAACAAGTGAACCCTCGCTCCAGACGAACTCAAGTTATAAATCGAAGAGAATGGGCTTAATAATGAAGACGGCGGCACTGAAATCGAGATGAGATTGTAGTTAGCGAAGCGTGTGATGTTGGAGCGTGGATATCAGATGTCAAAGTGTTTAAACGTTTGTACTTTACATACTTTACTAAACTAGTACTTACTACTTAATTATGTTTGATTTTATTTATTGATTTATTTTGTTTGCTTCATTTTTTATGATTATTATCAAGTCTTTCTCTGTAGCCTATCATCTGATAATAGTTATAAATGTATATTTCTAAAGTTTTCATTGAATTATTAAAATTGAAATGTTCTACTTACATACTGAAGTTAAAAAGACAATGCTAGCAATTAATTCAAGTGCCGTGGGCTGTGATGAAATCAGTTTATTCGGCTAATAAAATTGTCGTAGTTATAATATCTATCTATTAAGAAAGAATATCTAGAAAGAAAGAAGCTGGGCTTTCGTTGTTGTTGTGTTCTAGCTGTCTTTTACTTATGAAAATCAAAGTAATTTAATAACGAAATGTCTAATAAGGAAGGAAGAGAGCTTCCTTCTTTATTAGACATTTCAAACGATTTATCAATCGTCACTGCCACCTGAGTTACTGACACGCTTCACCAACTACAATAATTGTCTTCCAATCTTCGAGTTCCCCCGTTGTTAACCTCATTCGCTCCAATTAATAATAAGGTACTCGAACGCTCGTTGATAACTAAACTTGTGAATTTACGTAGAAACGATGCAAGCATTTTACTCGAGAGAAAATTTGTGTAACGTAAATAAAAATTCAGGAGTTGACGTGTTCAAATATGTAGCAGAATATGAAAGCATTGAACGTTTAAGGTACGTATGGAATGTCGTAAAGTAAAGGTTAAAGGGCTTATTAAATTCTGCTTTGGAAAGGTATTAAATTCGTATATTTTAACAGGGTAATTATATCGAGTTATGAACATTCGTGGGGTCGTAGTTAGTTAAGTGAAGCGTAGCGACTAGCGAACGGTGGTAGATTAAAAAAAATACTTGCATAAGTACATTGACATACTTACATGAATAAATAATTTTCGGTTTGAATTTGAAGTTAAGTTTATGTTTGTGTTTTTTATGTTATTTTTTCTTTTGTACAAACACTAGCTCAGTATTCTGTCACTACTGGGTAATTTCATTGTCATCTTCCTGATCACTTTCCAATTTTTTAACCGTCCCCTCTACACTGTCTTCCTAATCTTTCATGTCGTCTCTCACAAAATCCATCCATCTCATATTAAATACATCTCATTAGAATATTAACTATTATTACTGTCACCTGCAACAGAGGATGTCCTACAGTGTGTGTTGCGTACGTGTGTGTGTGTGTTTTCGCCTGAGTATTACTACATATTTATGATATTCTTTTTGTGCAGGTTCCGAATAGCAGCAGTGTACTCAAACCACGACAACAAGCTAGGGAAGAGTACCAACAAGTTCTTCCTGCAGCGCGGCGGCTTCCAGAGCCCTCGGACGCCCGTCCTCACCGTCGCTACCGCCTTGTCTCCGCACACCATACAACTCAACTGGACGGTAAGATTGTTATAGTATCGCTCAATATTCACTTTAAATAGCGAAATCCTACTTTTGGGATTTTTTTAATTCCCACAAAAAGGGCTTGCTTTTAACTTTTTGTTTTCGTAACGACATTGGGGTGTTCCAAATAACAAATTAGCATTTGCTCGTTAGTGCCAGTTGCGAATGCTAGTTCGTAATAAACCTTTTTTAGAAGGCCTGTGACGTCATTTAACGGCTTTTTTAGGGCTATTTTAGGCCTCATATTTAGGCTATTTTCGGTCCCACGACCTTGTGATATTTGTGATGTCTCAATTGTGTTGACCATGCCATCCGCGACACAGGCAATTCTAGGTCGGGATATGAGCGTGTAAGCGTTTTACGGTTCCGTAACCAAAGGGTGACAAACGGAACCCTATTAATATTCCTTAGCTGGTTGTTTGTCTGTGACAGGCTCCCCGGGCTCTATCTATTGACAGGAAATAAGTAGACACCAATGATATTATTATGTAAAAAAGATGTGGATATGTCATTAGCGCGCGAAAACCGTTACAGTCAATTTTGGCCTATTGGCTTACTTTTCATGTAGCTATCTCTTTCTGTCTCATGCGTTTCGTAATTATCTATCACATCTATGGCGACATCGTATGCCATCGGAGCGGATCCAAAAATACAAGTCGCGTTAGAAACTTATTCCTTCCGTTTGCAAAGATTTAGTTATATATTTTGGATAATTCACACTATACCTTTATAAATTATAGCCTATATATTCTTCTGATGTGTGAGCTATATTATTGTAAAGTTTCAGCAAAATCCATTCGGTAGTTTTTGCGTGAAAGAGTAACAAACATTCATACATCCATACAAACTTTCGCATTTATAATATTAATAGGATGTAACGCATCTATATAGTTTTAATATCTTTGGTAAACAGCTGGTGGTTTGGTGGTGGCAAAAAGAAAAAAGAAAAGACATTTCTAAATTGATAAAAATGTTATTTGTATTAACATTGTTATTGTTAGTAACAAAAACAAACATAATTTATTAATAATAAAGTTACGAAATCCGTTTTTGTTATATTAGTGGCATGTGGCCTGTGGTTTGTGGCCCACGGTAACTCGACCACTACAAAGGACTGTATATTCGTGTTAAACCTGCGCCAAACAGCTCATGAACACTCACCACAAATCTAGATGAGGATTATCCGGCTAAATTAAGAATGCGCAGAGCTCCCTAGAGTTTGTCTCGCCTAAATGACGACCCGTATGGCGCAATGGTTAACATGCCGGATCGCCGTTCCAAGGGTCTTAGGTACGATTGCCACCGAGCCGGAAATTTAAGTGTTGTGTTTAAATTCCCGTTCTCGGTCTGGATGTGTGTACTTGTCTTGTGTGTTGTCCATGGCACCCACGACGCAGGGAATCCTACTGTGGAGCTACGAGTGTGAAGCGTTATTTAAAAAAAATGATAGTTCTTATTTAACTTGCAATGATTACATCTTGTCTCATAATACTGAATTAGAATATTTTTCTCGTGTTAATTGCATCATCTCGTGCATATTGTTAATAAGCTTGACCTAATACCATGTTTAGCAAAAGGAGATCTCTCGCATTGAGGTGTCATGTTCCAACTTCAATACAGGGTTGTCCCTCATTCTCTTCATTCAGGGTAGTCCCTCAAAGGTTGATGTAGTCATGAAATTTTATATACCTACCCATTTTGACATGATACCTCGTTATAATCTCGATGTAACCTGATTGATGATTTGCGCAGTCAGGTTACTAGAAATTAATCTCTTCAGGGGTCAACGGCTCAGACACGAAATTTTATATACACATTTAATTATGTTGGGTTCAAGTTCTGGTAATGACAGATAAATCTGCGAAGGACTGGAATAGGTTGCCTGCGTCGGTGTTCCCATCTGCGTATAACGTGGGAGTCTTCAAGAGGAGAGTGAATAGGCTTTTAATAAGTTAGTGCGACTAACATCTTCGGCTCCATCGCCACTTACCATTAGGTGGGATAGTTGTCAAGCATTAACTTATCTCATGTAAAAAAAAAAAAATTGTATTCGGTATTTATTATATTCATGTCCCTGAAATTCTAACGAGTATCGTTAAGATATAAAGAAAAGAAAGATAAAGCGTTTGTAAATGAAAAATATTACAATGAAGTATTCTTTGGTTTCCTTTTGATTCCAATGAATTTCATTATAGCGAAAGATAAACGCTTTTTATAAAGCAACTGGCGAATCAAAGACCGTCGTTAGTAGGTAAACAAAAGTTAATTAACTTGATTGAAGGTATTTTTAACGAAACGGCCTTGTAACCTACATTTAAGTTATGAATTATTTCACGTCTAACTGCTTAATTAGTACCAGCACATGTAAAATGTTAATGTTTTTTTAAAGTAATTATTTCTTCAAGATATTTATATCTACAAAGTTGACAAACACGCAGACGAGTCACCTGATAATAACTGGAGACCGTCGCCCATTACATGAGCAGCACCAAAGTCATCACCGATAACCATCAATAAAGAAGAGACAAAAATCAAAACGTGTGCAATTCACACGTGCTAGAAGTGAAAACTTCAAAAAATAAAATAGTTTGGTTAGATGTCATTACTATTGTTTTAGCGCTGCAGCGAACTTTAGTGCTAACTCTTGCTAATGTAACTATCTCATTTTCTCTCACGTTAAAGTGTCTGTCTCTTTTTCGTTTCCGTTTCATTTCATTTGCGCGTACTTTCCGTTTCATCGAATTCCAAATCACAACGATACTATAGAAGTTTTCACTTCAAAAAAATAAACCGCCGAACGACTTCTTGTGTTCCGGCTAGGTGCTTGAGAGTCAGTATTTTGTTTCTGTTCTCTTCTCTCTCTTGGCGTGCCTTTCGCTCATGATATCCATGGGCGACGACTTGCCATCAGGTGGCTCCTCTATTCGTTTGGCTATTAACATGAAAAATACTCAAGGTATGGTTAACCCGAGCACCCAACGCCATTCATCGGACGGGAGACCGGTAATAGCTTTTATCCTTATCGTTTCCACGCTTCCAAAGGCTCATTAAACAGTCAGTCACGGCACAACCGCCTAATGATAACTCATTACTCAATAGATAACACGGCCGTTATATTAATCAGCTTTCAGGTTATAAAATGTTGTTCTCTTTGTTGATTTGATGTGGTGTTTGTCCTATTCTTGTTACAATGCTCCATTATTAACGGTCAAATCAAATGAATACTCAAGACAATAATTTTATTCTCATCTCGGTGAAAAGTTTTAGTGATAAATAATAGCTTTGTTAGTTACTGAGTTACAGAGAACAGCAATTCAGGTCCGTCTCATTCGTTCATTTCCTTCTAATTAGACTATTATTAACTACAACTTACAGAAGTAATTATCACTAACAGTTCCTGGCCCAGTAGTCATACCTTCTAACGATCTGATCAACTAACGTTCAAAATAAAATCCTCTGCTAAGTGGACTAACCAACCTAGTCCGGATTTGAGTTTTGTTCTGTGTCGGTCACAGTTGTCATGGGCGGCAGTGGACGGGTGGTCTAGATCTATAAAATAAATAAAATATGGTTAAATCTATAAAACAACAACCAATAGATATATAGAACCCGCAGCGATTTCAGCTGGCCAATGTCGTAGTCGTAACGCGCGTAAAGTGAGGCAGTGAAATTCCCCTAATTGTTGTACTTAAGTCTCTTTTTGTCTCATAAGTACCTTAATAAATCTTTTGCATCCATAGTTACAATAATGTCATCGCAGCAAAAAAGTGCAACTCGCGTTATGAATATAACTGTTAGTATCTAAGCAGATGAACATATTTTTATTTTTAGTATAGTAAACAAAATTCTCCAACCTAATTTGAGATAAGTCTGCCACTTCTGAAGACAAAAAAACAAAAAGTATTCTCAGAGTATTGGCAAAACACGAGCAGAACTACGTATCAATGCAATTCGAATACGTATTCGGGAATTTCACAAAGCCGTTTGTTTTATTCCCGCTTATTCAAAATGTCTTGCAACACTTTAAACTCCCAGCATCCCACAGGGACTTGAGACAAGCATATTTTATTCTGGTCTTGTCGACAAGATACAGCAATGAATCTGAGATAGGTAAGACTGTCACTTTTGAAACAAACACCTATTAATATTGGAAAGTTCTGGATAGAATCTACAATAGTAAAGATCTTGTGCACGTTTCTTAGGAGATGTTGTCAGCATTCAATTAATTGCGCACGACAATGCTTTTGGTGTTTTGTATACAGTTTTACAAGGATTAAATTGATTTTTTATTGAAGTAGTTACATAACCAAGATTAACAGTACGAGTAAATGCCTCTTTTTATATTAAACAAGTAATACCACGGTGTGTCTGAACAATTGATTTCATTTATAATTTTAGTAATTAAGTTGGTTTCATTAAAATTGTCACTAAACAACTAAGTAGAAATATAAAATCTTAACTTAGAATTTAAATTACATCTGAAGATTCTGGTAACTACAAATTCTTGTCACATTACAAGCTTATGCTGAACGTGCGAATTGGTGAAGTTTCGATGTTATTGAACATTCTCCCATTTACGTAGCTATCTAGCGTTATAGCATACTTAGACATTTTGGCTAGGCCTCGAACACTTGGCAAGCAAGATTCTCGCCATAGCGGAGTTTAGGAATTAACTTGAGGAGGTAACACCAACTTATGATCGCGTATCAGTGGAACCGAATTCGGGCATTGGCTTTTTGCCATACAATCTCGGGAATTGCTTAAGAAAAAGTAAGTTAGCGATCATAATTTTAAATTCCTCCCCAGATAATGAGGTTTGAAATTTTCTCTGAAATTGCCTCAAAATCTACAAGGGAAGTCAAAGCTTCCTTAAGTTTAATAGCACCCTAAAAGTTTTTCTTAAACGAACATTCAGTGTTTTATAGAAGGGATGCTGTGTAGGCCTGTTTGCTTTTTACAAGTTTTTATTTCTTGGTGAAGTTATTAAAGTGCTTTTGATCGTAAAGGTTGTACGAACTTTTATTTATTTTATGAACATCGATTATACAGCAGGGAGTTTCCGCGGCTTTATTCGGGGAAATGTAATATAACTGAACGGGAAAATAGAAGTATAGAACTTTTTAGGATTCTTTGATTGGCTAATGCACAATGTCACGTGGCTATAATTCTCAACCTGTTTGCTTGAAGACTTGGCACTATATCGATGAAATTTGAATTGCAGGAATAATGAAGTAAGACTACAAATAACAACTCACCTTTGTAAGACTGATTTTTAAGTAAGCACAACAATATAAGATTTTACAATGTACTATAGTTTACTTATCGGGAGTTGCAATTGCATGCAGCTCTTGAGAGCTGAATTACAATATCTTGTTCGTACAGCGTAAACAGTTTCAAACAAAATACATAAAGTATAAGCAACTTCTCGTCAAGAATTTGTTGTACTGGCTCCCTAGTCGATTCCTAATGTATTCAACTGCATTAGGTACATCAGCGGTAACTAAACTAAACCAGTTTGATCTAGCTGCGTTAAACCAGTTCAGTTTGATAAAGAAGGAAATTTATTTTTACCCATCGATGATATCCGACGAATGCCTATGGCACTTAGGTATCTTACCAACAGTCAGCCACCTTGTTTGAGGTAATTGACTCAAAATAATTTTGTAAATGTTGCATTTTGCTTGTTCACAGTGGTCTAGCGATGGCGGTGTAGAAGCGGAGGGTTTCTACGTATACTACAGAGCAGTGTCTTCAGCGGGTGCTTATGAAAAGGTCACAGCACGGGGCACTGCAAGAAGTCTCGTTCTCTCGCACCTTACCCCCGATACGGCGTATGAAGTGAAACTGCAGGCGTACACTGCCCAAGCGCCTTCAGATTTCAGCACTATTCTCGTAAGTTGATCAATTAGTGTATACCCCGAAACTTAGAATAATTAGTAGTAGATATTCGCCGGTTCTAACTCATTGTAGGGCGAAAATAGGGCGAAAAACTCGTTTCGACCGGTTTCACCGGCTACTAGTCGCGAATGAACTTTATATTAAGTGATATGAACTTTATATTAAGTGATTCGCGGGGTAATTAACCGCGGATTAACTTAATCCGCGCGCCGATTAAGTAATTCGCGGTTTAATTGGGCGCGAATTACCTTTATCCGCGGATCAATTAATCAAATCGCGGTTCGATAAACCAATTCGCGGCCGCGAATTAACTTGATTCGCGCTTCAATTAAACGATTCGCGGTTTTATTACGTGTCAATCAATAAAACCGCGGATTAATTAATTAAAGCGCGCATAAAGTTAATTCGCGACTAGTAGCCGGTGAATCCCAAACAATCGAGTTTCGCGGTATATGCCGGTTCTGGCTCTGCAGTAGTAGGGATATGCCGGTTCTGGCTCACGAAAACTCGATTCTTCGGGATACACCGGCTACTAGCCGCGAATCAACTTTATTCACGCTTCAATTAAGTAATCCGCGGTTTTATTATGCGCGAATTTTCTTTATTCACGGTTCGATTAATCAATTCGCGGGTCGCTTAACGGTGAATTAATTTTATTTCTGGCTTTATTATCTCATTCGCGATTTTATTGACTTATTCACGTAATTCTTCACTTTACTTAGAAAGCACTCAACGGTATCTCTACATTCTTTTTTTATCGCTTGCCTTAATGGTCGATGCATCCGTTCCTTTATCCACAATACAGATAAGGATATCTGCTAATGTTTCCGCCCACATTCCGCTCCTTCCATATAAATTTAGCTAGCATGGCTCAAAGGACATCATTGTGACAGTGAAAGTGAGCCGAGTCTACTATATAATGGATGTGAGTATTTTCTTAATTTCTTAATTATCTGTTGAAAACTTTTAATTTCCTGTGTGCACACGTTCTAGACATGTATGTACATATTCATGCCCGCGATATCTGTAGGTGTTTCGGTATTTTTTTTTTTCATAATATTGTTGTTCTCATTTTTATGATTTGCTAATTATCTAGTGAAATCTTTTCATTTCCTATGTGATATCTGTAGGTATTTCCATATTTTTTGCATTAATTGTCCATGTATAATGAACCAGCTCTCGATAACCTAATAATAAAGTGTCGTAGTATAAAATTAACCTGTATTATGTTCTCTTTCAGCAAGACACATTCAAAAGCTACTATTTTCCGGACACGCCCGAGGAACCTGACGATTCATTAGTTGTTAATATGAAGAAAAACAATAATATCAAAAGAATAAATGACATAGACATGTTCTTTGAGAAGCCCAAAAAGAAGAAAAAACTCGGAGTACAATCTTCATATGTATCAGCAGCACGTGACGACGGAGTCTCTTATATTTCCTCCAAGGAAGATGACGCTCTCACCGCTACTCATCTCATAAAAATCGATGTCTATGATATGAATAAAATACGCAACATCGAACCTATTAATTATTGGAAATACTCCGACGCTCGAGTAAAATATTATGTGCAATCAGAAGATGATAAGCGTTATCAAAGTACGCGGGACATCATTTACAACATTACAAAGACACTCGCCGGGAAGCACAATTGTTCAAAATATTTTATCGAGGACAAACTCCAAGGAATGTAACGCTCTCACCGTGACTCATCTTATAAAAATGTATATAAGTAAAAGCAAAAGAAGAAATAACATTAACTAGAAGTATCGCGCCCCCACCCACAGCATTGGGCATATAAATAACTAGAAGCTAACAACCAGCGAGGAACCTGACGATTCATTAGTTGTTAATATGAAGAAAAACAATAATATCAAAAGAATAAATGACATAGACATGTTCTTTGAGAAGCCCAAAAAGAAGAAAAAACTCGGAGTACAATCTTCATATGTATCAGCAGCACGTGACGACGGAGTCTCTTATATTTCCTCCAAGGAAGATGATGCTCTCACCGCTACTCATCTCATAAAAATCGATGTCTATGATATGAATAAAATACTCCGATGCTCGAGTAAAATATTATGTGCAATCAAAAGATGATAAACGTTATCAAAGTACGCGAGACATCATTTACAACATTACAAAGACACTCGCCGGGAAGCACAATTGTTCAAAATATTTTATCGAGGACAAACTCCAAGGAATGTAACGCTCTCACCGTGACTCATCTAATAAAAATTTATACAAGTAAAAGCAAAAGAAGAGATAACATTAACTAGAAGTATCGCGCCCCCACCCACGGCATTGGGTATATAAATGTTTCTACAGGCATTGATACAGTACCATTCATTCAAAAACTTCAACTAGTAGCTGAAATATGTCATTTTTAAAACAAGTTATAGAAATGTGGGGAAAATCAACTATATTGAAAAAATACTCTAAATATATCAGATTCTGGTATATCACCGGTGAGTTACCCGAGAACATGATAGAAGATTGTGACATCAAGCCATACTTTACACCGTGTCCAACGCATCGTTTTTCAGTAACGTCCAACGATGGTGAAGACGTAATGGACGGAGTCGAAATTATGATGGCTTTTTGTACAATATGTACTCAGGAAGGAATTGCTCGCGACTCGCAATCTATGTCTAATAACGTGTACTCACCGTGCATTGGAAGTGTCCTACAACCGCAATATATACACCCTCTATCATACGATTGGGCAAAAGAAGAAGAAGAAGAATCCCAACAAATACTTGCATTAGAAAATTTGCGACCTATCTCATATTCCCCTACAATTCTGTAAATGATTTTGTATCTAAATTAAAAATAAACTATTTTTAAGCAATTTTCTTGTATTATTTCATATACCTACTATGTCATTCTACAAAAATGATAATGATTGTTTTAGAGAAAATAGAAGTTATTAGAGAGATAAACCAATTTATACAATATGTAAACTAAATGAGAGGTATTTATCATTGTAAAATCCACAGTAAATTTGTTCACGTTATTTATTAAAAAATTCTATTAAAAAATTCATCAATTGTTATATCATTACAAATTGTGTTGTCATCAAACAATTTCAGAAAATCATACATTGATTTACCATGATACTTATAATATATGTACATGAGGCAATACTCTCCACATACGGTTGTGAAATCGTTTTGGATACGATTAGTGTTGTAATTCCACATCCTTGCATTCGTTTTCAAAAAAGATCTATGATATGTTTGAGGTGCTCGACCAAATGAATCAAAGTATTCCCCAAATCCATTCCCATCTATATGTATGGCTACCCAATGCGATCCAGGTTTGGTATCAACATCTAAGTTACTTATGATATACATAGGAGTATGAACATGTATCGGTAAACGATTAGCTGCGTATACGTTAGATTCAATGCTCATATCAATTTTACTTAAGTACTGTTTTATTTCCACGGTATCCATGGTATAAGTAGATAACACAGCTTTTCAGCTCTGCAGTCCCAACAACAATGTCAATTTTATTAATGATATTTATTTTAAATAGGAAGATTAAAGAGGGTGTAGCAAATAAAACATTGAAATATCATATATTGAATATTTTTATTTATTGAAGCAATACAAAAATAATAAACCTAACTACTATAATCTACTGATATATTACGATGCTTATCTATTTCTATTACATTATCAAATTCTGCATAAACAATACAATTAATAGTTTGAGTTAGAGCCGACTCAAATCGAACTTCTAATCTTACGCTACCATGTTTGATAAGATTCCAATGACTCATAGAGTTAGCTGATAAATCAGGAGTTAAATCAAATGCAAGCAAACAATAACCATTAGCATATTCATCTCTGGATATCCCATTGCCTTCATTATGAAAATGTACACCTGTTCCTGAGAACAATGTATGATATGCGCTAGTAAAGACATTACTACCAAACGATGGTTGCAATGCCTTTGAGGGGATCTGATTTCCATCGACATATAAACAAAATGTATTGATACCATAATTTGCAAAATTGAATGGATTCTTATTGAGAGTTCCGTTAAATGCAGCATTATTCACAAATCCCACTATACACCTTTTCGGTACTTGTCCAAGGAATATATTATCAAGGGTTTTACCTTGAACACCTGATGGTATTGTTAAAACTTTTACTTCAGCTCGCGTAATGGGATATTTAGCAGTGGTAGACGCTAATACTTTTTGATGTGCAAGTAATACGCTTGGATTAATCCGAGCTCTACGAACAATCAACGTTGCATCTGTAATACATACTTTAAACTTTAAATCTACTGACCCTGCCATTAGGTTGAAATTTTCTCTTGATCGAACTAATTTAACACACATGTCAACGCCGTTAATTAAAAATTTATCTTGATTAAATAAATCGCCATGTAGATGCCCAATCATTTCAATCTCTTTACTCTCTCTTGACATGAACTCTCGCTTAATAAACCCTTCATTTTTTACGTCAGTCTCATTCATTTTTCCTGCTGTATCTCCATACCAAAGACCACAAGTAAGATGGGATTTTTTGGCTGCTGGGCCATAGTTCAACAAGTTTTCAATATAGGCACGATATGCATATGTGTTATTTGGCGGTGACACAAGTTTTTGATTTAAGTATACATCAAGTTGACTGAATATTGAATGCAACCAATTATTAACTGGAGCTACGACTGTAGCAGCTGCTAACTTGGAGTTGTCTTGATTAAGTATCTTCGCTTTTATATGAATCAAGGTATGAGACAAATCTACATAGTCATCTCCTGCACCAGGAACTTGAAATTCTAGGGGTCCATCATCAGCCAGCGATGAAATAGGTTTGTAATGTATCCATACTCCACTCTCAATGCTCGTCTGTGTGGACGGTAGCGCAAACAAATCTAACTCTGATTTAATACACTCACAAGAATGACTATGTAGAAAAGACATAATTAATTAGAAAATATATCATTAATATTTCTGAATTTCTTTTTTGCCTTTGTTGTAGTGTTCACTTTCGTGGCCAATGCTGGAATGGAAGGAGATAAACGTTTTCGTTTGATTTTATACCCCGAACCAGACATATTGATTCTTTCAATTTTACTATCTACTTTTCGTTTTAAATTAGTAGTAGCTTCTTTTAAACGTGTTTTAATTGAATCGTCTATGGGTTGTGCATTAAACATGTCAGACAAAACTCCTACTCCGGTGCTTAATGCTTCTTTACCAATAGCTCTTGCACCACTAGATAACAATGGTAAAACAGATCTAAACAACCCTCCTAGAAAACTCCCGATTCCATGGCCTCTTTGATACGGTGTTCCTTTGTAAATTACTCCAATACCAGATCCCGCTTGATGAGAATAATAATCTTCATATGGGCATTTCATATTATAATTATGTTTCAAATACATTATACATATATTTTCTTGAAGTGTAGTTTTAAGCACACTGTTCCGAACTGGAATGGTATTTTTTGACCTGTGCTTGTTCTTATATCTATTTCAATAGTATCGAATTCCCTTCGCATAACAGATATATAGTGAGGTGGAGAGAAAACATGCATTTTATTAGCACCATATATGTATTTTGAAGGATCTAATGGTATGATTCTCAGAAGAGGGGTCATCACATCCCCTACGATTTGGGGTTCTACAATGTCAGAGTAAACAAATAACTGTGAAGGTAAACCTAAATGCAAATTAGCAGGACATTTACCAATATTCTTATCTCTGAGGTTTATATTGGGTTCAAATCCCAACTGTAAAGATAACTTAGGTGATAGTGTTACTGATTTAATCGCCTCATCTAGTATTGTAACTGTCACAAACTTTGAAATTTCATCGTAACGAAATCTTACTTTTTCCTTGATGTTGTTTAATGCCTTTAGAATATGATTGATGTTATCGTAGTTTGTTGCAGGAATATGTGTCTTATAGTATGTAAGGTATGGTTTTGTTTCACCAGGCATTTGCATCCATTTTGTAATATATATAACGTTCTCATGTTCTTGAACGGTAAACATAGTGCAAGGATATTGAAATTCAACTACTCCAACGGACCATTCTCCTTCCAAAATGATGGGTTTAGGTAATTTAGTTGAAAAATATGTAGTTTTGTTATCTGGAAAATATTCCATGGAACTATTACTAAGTAAAGTTAAATAAAAACTTTGGTTGTTCATATTTCTTTCAATTGGGAAAATGTAATCCAACTATTAAATTTGTGAGGATAACCTTTCCACTTCACTAACACTTCCTTTCTGTTACCGGAATAGCGAGAGCGTATTATTTTATCTATTTTATAATGTAGAGTGGGGTCATAATATACTTTCTGTAATTCTTTTTCATAAAACGTACCTTCTATATTTTCACCTTTCAGATCTTTTATGGT
The DNA here is from genome assembly GCA_905404295.2 of Ochlodes sylvanus. NCBI lineage: Eukaryota > Metazoa > Arthropoda > Insecta > Lepidoptera > Hesperiidae > Ochlodes > Ochlodes sylvanus. The sequence continues at coordinate 3,467,959 of FR990138.1, read as the reverse complement.
GTATACAGGCCAAGGGTTTCTATCTATTATGGAAGATATAATAAATATTTCATCACTCCAGTTAGATTCGTATCCTTTCTGAAAAATGTGTTTGCTTTTAGTTATTCTAACGTAATCACCTACATGCAACTTTGGTAATACACTGCCTGATGAGAAATTATTATTTTTAGTATCATACAAGTTTCTCCATACTGTCATAATATTATTTGAATTTACATCACAAGGAGACATCTTAATGCTAGAGTGAAAACTATGGTTATAAGAATAAACTAAATCTTGTAAAACATCGATATATTTATATGTATTTTTATACGTAAAGTAACGCCACATTTTCGTCTTAAGAGTTCTCTGAAATCTTTCAACAATACTAGCTTTAATATCTGGATTATTTGTTGTATAATAATTTATATTTTTCAATTTTATGTATCTTTGTACATCTTTTGATATAAATTCTGTTCCTTTGTCAGATTGTATGTGTGTTGGTGTTATGTTAGCCTCAGTAAATATACTCTCTAAACATTCCTTAATAGTTATTGAATTTTTTCTTTTCATGGGTCTGACATATGCATATTTGCTGAATGCATCAATGACGCATAAAATATAATTATATCCATCATTGTACCTGGAATAAGTCCTCATATCACTCAAGTCAGCTTGCCAAAGTTCATTTAGATTTGATAAGATATATTTATTCCTAGGAAACTTTCTCTGTACAGGTTTGTGCACAGTGTAGGTTTCTTGTGATTGCAGCCATTTCTTTACATCTTCTCTTTTCATTTTTCCTTTCATCGCTTTCGTTAGTTTGTCGACACTACTATAACCTGCGGGATTTGATGGATCATAATAGAGATTATGTATTTCTAATAAGGTTCCCATTTTTCCCACTCCAGCTTGTTCTTTAACTTTCTTTTGTTCTGTTTGTCACTCGTTGGTGTAGAGAATGATTCTTCTTCAGGCGTTGAAAAGTTTAACTGTGACTGCATGCCACTTATAAACTCACACCGTTTGGGATTACCAATATAAGTAAGAGGAACTCGAATATCTTTTAAAGCTTTAGCAAAGGTTTCCCATCCTATAGGATCACTTTTTTTTAACGGTCTCAATGAGTCGTTCACTAAATCTATAATATTACTTCCATCAATCTTTTTGTTATCTATAATCACAGTTCCGTCATTATCCCACTTAATTTTATTTTCATTGGAAGATAGCAAATTCATTAACAAGACGGCCTTTTTTGCATATGTTTTTGGAATGAGATCGAGAATTTCAGTAGTCGTATAACTATTTTTCTCTGGAATATTTTGTTTATGAAGTAGTTCTTTGTCTGGTGTGTCAATTGAGACTACACGTTTACTATCCAAGTTTTTATTTTTGTAGCTCAATATTAAATCATCAAATGTATTCGTATCCTCAGAAATAATTGGTATATGATAAGGTTGGCGATCTTCCTTGGTAAAGTTAAGATATCTTTGGAGTGTTTGTAAATATAAAATACACTTTTCACGGTCATCGATATTTCTTTTTAAAATATTATTCATATCAGCATCCAATCGGGACAAGTTAGTATCACCTGCGCTTGGTTGTTTTAGTTTTTCTATCACACTTGGCTCAACAAGCAACATTCTTTTAGCATTCTCCATTTTAAATGAGGGAACTTACTAATCCACTGAGAACTGAACCTAATATAATAGGGAGAAAAGCACCACCTTTTTGGATTATGAGATTTTTCCGAAACAAATTCGTAGCACCTTTGCGAACCAATTTCCGAAGTATATTTTTGTACTTGCTTAACTTATTCTTTTCCTTATCCTTGAGATCAATTTTGCCCTGGAGTACGTTATGAATACACTCGCAAATACAATTAATTTCTTTTTCATTACACGATTTTAAAAGAGCTCTTTGATATTTGGGTTTAAGTGTATGCAAAGCTGCTAGTAAACTTTTATGCGTCTTTAGTCGTCGATGCATCATTTGTGAATGATAGTAATTTGTTGATTTTTACCATACTTAAAGCCTTTTGTAGGAATGTAAACGATGCAATGCCCATCTGATGGAAATATTTTAGATTTTAAACGACACATATCATTTGTGTCCTGTTTCAAATCTATTAATAAATATCCATGTGGTTCATTTGTTGCATCTTTGTAGGAATCTTCCATAAATTTCGAATTATCTGGCGATACTTGTCGTGCTAAGTATTTAATTTGTGTTTTATCGCGAGGATTTTTGAAATAAACTATGTAACCGGAATTTAAAGATATGTCTCTTTGGCCTTTGCCTTGGTGAAATAAATTTTGTGTTATATAGAATACACTTAAATTTCTGTGATGACTTCCTTTCGTAAATATATCAACAACGCGACCATCTGACTCTCTCATTAAATCATCAATAATTATCAGATGTGGTTCACATCCATCAAAACTGCTAAGGTTTGGTATTCCTTGATAGAAATTAACAGTTTTTAAATTATACAAAGGTTGCATTTCATCATAGCACCAAGTTATTTGTTTGAAATGGGTGTCACATATATCCTCCATATATTTAATAAAGTTTGTGACAAAAATTGATTTTCCACATCCAGTAGGACCTGCAACTATAGCAGTAAAAGGATGAATAAAATGAAACATTTTAAGCTCACGTGTGTTTGGTTAAAGGTGTTGGAATAAACTAAAACATTTTGTGCAAGAATAAAACTATATTTCAAAATAGAAATAAAAATAGAACAAATACAAAATAGAAATACAATATACAATCATTCACATATTAATAATAATAATAATAAAAAGAATAAAAATAAAACAATGTTACTAATAGCTAGACATCTTAAGTACAATATTAGAAGTAGTTATACAATAATCAAAAATAACTTAACATTAGATATTTACGTGACTTTTTTTTTTATAAATCAGACATTTACAACTAAACTAATCTATGGGTATTTTATAGTGACCCCAAGCAAGCGTATTAACATTATTCGATACAATATATCGCTTGGTATCATTGTGTGAGAGACACTTCTTATTAATTTGTTGTGTAAAAATATTATGTTTTATAGACCTAAATCTTAACATAGTACGGTATTGAACATTTTCATTAAATAAACAAGATTTATAATCTTCCATTTTAAAACTTTTCGTAACACTTTTATTAACACCTTTTGCTTTTGCCAAAAACGTATTGTCAATATCCAATGCATACATTTTAGATCTCAACCCTACAAACTCTCTTAATATTTTGCCAGCATTTTCATCTTTAAACATACCTAATTTTTTTTTATTTATATTTTGATATTCGTATATGTTATTTAAGGGATAATCAGATGTATCAAACCATTCAGGCAAATCAGGCTTGATATCTTCATAAAAGTTGTTGGTAATAATTTCATAAACTAAACTATCCGTATCAGTGTATAGTAATTTAATTTTGTTTGGAAACTTGGGTAGCATGTAGTTATAATGGAAATCGTACATAAGTGTTTTAGAAATATCTAATATACAAAAACCTAAGTAGATGGGTTTGTTATGAAGGGCCTTTGTTCTTTTAAGTTGAATCGCAACTAGATTTTCCGAAAATATAGACAAACTATGAAACTCTGGTTTTGCAATTAAATCCTGAGCACCAAGACTTTTACCTACATTTTCCCAGTGAGTTAATAATTTTACATTAACTCGTTTCTCGACATTCTCCATTGTCTTTCCAAATACAGAATTGTTCATTAATTTATAAAAATCTTTTTCAAAATCTGTTTTAGCTTGCGTACGTAAATTTGTATTTAAATCTATATATTTTTTTAACCATAAACTTTGATTGAACTTCAATATTCTATGAATTTTTTTCAACTTCATACCTAGATTAATACATTGTTGTAAATTTTTATAGTGAATGATATATTTAGTTTTATTGTATAAATTTGGGACAAGTTTAACGTCTTTGGAATCCCCAACAGATATTTTTTCAGGACATAAGGGTAAGTCAGAATGTAAGTCATGAATATCTATGGGGTACTCTAAATCTACTTCTAGAATAAAACCATATTCTGTATTGTTCGATGCACTATAATCTGTTTTTATATCAACCCACTCAAACTCCCCTGATGGTAAATATTGAGACATTGCCCACCCGTATAGATTATTAGCATCGAAGTACATAAGATATGAAGTAGATACATTTTTATCAAAATCTTCCATAAATGGATTGTTAGCCTTTGCATGCCGTTTGCTGCATTGAGATATCCCACCCCTTATACCCCTTGTAATAAATGATATTTTTTCTATATCTGTAAGCAATTCAAGTTCTATTTTTGTAATTTTTAGCATTGCATCCCAACTTAATCCTGGAGCAGTATAATAATGAGTTGGATCTAAACCATAGGTTTGTAAGCATAACATTCTAAAGTTTTCAAATATGTCAGTTAGAAGTAATACATCAGTTTTAAGATACAAGTTGGAATAATCGAACATATTTTTGCAGTTAAAGTTTTGCCAAACATTTTTAGCGTGGTTGTAATCATTATCTGATATATGAGAATCTGACAGCGAACTGTAAAACTGATTTTTGTCTGGAAGTGATGTTAGGTTTAAGCACTCAAAAGATGTCATAAATTCGTAAGGATAAATACCCTTCTTTCTCACAAGATTGAAGTCTTCATTAATAGGAAAGTTACGTTTTAAAGAAATAAATTCTTTATCAATCAAATTATTAGCTAATTGACTAAGGCCACATGGTAAAAATTTTATAGAATCTATAAACCTCAATTGAACAATTTTATTATTTATTTGTAATGTTTTCGAAAATGAAATATATTTTTCTTTCGTCTGCGGTATAACTTCGATATCACCATCAACAAAATTAAGAGCATGAACAATAAAATGAGAATCATAATGGCTAAGATTATGTAAAATTACAGGAATATAATTTGGTATACGAAACTTCGAGTTACATATATTATGTACAACGCCTCTAAAATGTCCGGTTTGTGGATTGTAATTAAATTCACGTTCACCGTTTAAATGAGTTTCACATATGAAACAAGTATCCGATGTTGAAACCTTAATATAATCATCGTTTGATAATGCTTTAGGAGCTACCTCAGTACTGTTTTTGGTACATATAAATTTTAAGTCTTTATGCAAACGAATCATAAATTCTTGTGTACTGTTTGGGCCACAATATGTTTCATACTTTGACAAGTTATCATCATAGGAGCATTTTATGTAGTAACCGAAACTATACACTTCATGTTTTTGGACATTACTTGTGTAAGATTTTAATGGATCGTTAGAACATGATTCGATTGGTGTTAGAAAAGCTTCAAAATCTGCATATACAACAAATGGTGTTTTAAGTTTTTTGTTAAACTTGTCAAATTTTAACTTATCATTAGAAACTGACTGTCCAAACCAATTTTTTGATGTTTTTTGAGAATTAGGTAGTTCTGTTTTAATATGAAAGCAATCATGCTGTTGATGTTCTGTCAACTTTACTTGACTAGGAAAATGTAATAAACATCCATCACAAATATAAATAGCATGTTCATGACTTGAAATTTGATTACTGACTAAACGCGACATATTTTTTATATAACAATAATGATTATTTCTTCCGTTTGAAAGCAATAATAAATTAACATGGATACCCTTACGACATTTTGTAAAATATAAAGGGCCTACAACAGAATGAGTTTTATTGATTTTATCAAATTCTAAACCGAAAACGTTGATACTAATATTATTTAACTTTTCCACTTTTGAGATATCGGATAATTTAACTGGAAAAGAGACACCGTCAAACTTCAGTTTATTACAATGCATGCTATAAGATGAAACGCGATCAGGATTTTTATTTACTGGATACAAAGCAGAAAGCAAAGCCCATTTTAAACATAAAACATCTACGTTTTTAACATTAATAATTGCTCTTTTTACCATAATGTCTCTGGGTAAATCAATATATGACGAACCTCGTAGGGGATTAAATTTGTTAACATTCATGTCTAATGACTTAATAAAATTCAGAGTCCAACCGCTATCTTTTTTTTCAAATGTATTAATTTTATTAATAAAAGTGTCACGTAAAGACGAAAAAAAAATATTTAAATCATCGCCTTGACATATAATGTAATTGCTTGTTTGAAAATCGAAGGAATTGGAAATATTTTTTGTTTGTTGAATAAAATCAGCATGCAATACAAAATTTACTTTGAATACGGTATGTTTTAGAATAGATTCTTCAATTAATGATTGAATGTCATTATGAATTGAATTTAAAAATATCTCTGGTGTTTCAAAAGATCCATCACTTTTACTATTTATTTTATACGATATTATTCTCTGTCCGAACGCTGATTCAACAACATGAACGTTTTGCAAATTATCGTGTAATTTTGATGCTTTAGTTTTATGCCGATTACTTTTTAAATGATTTGTAAAATACTTCTTACATACTAAAATTTCACATACATCACAATGTACCTTATCAGATTGTGCAGCAGAAGGATGAGACGAAGTAGAAGCTTCATGTTTTACTCTTTTAGTTTTGTGGGTATTATTTTCGATGTTGTTGGTTCTTTTTCGGGATCCTCCACCTAACTGACTGTAACAATACAATTTAAGAGCTATAAAAATATATAAAACCACATCATATTTATTTTACGTTATACTTCTTTTCTAAAGACCAAAAAAATTATATGTAAAGTTTGTTTATACTTACATGATATTTGTTTCAATCTCACAACAAATTTTCACTAGTTCTTCATCATTGTCATCATTAAACATAATGCTTGACTCTATATCACCACATAACTTATAAAGTTCAGACTCAATTTGATCGTTGGAATCCATTACGGCTAACTTGGAACACATTCGTTAGGTATATATCTTATGAAATAGTTTCTGGTTGTTAGCTTCTAGTTATTTATATGCCCAATGCTGTGGGTGGGGGCGCGATACTTCTAGTTAATGTTATTTCTTCTTTTGCTTTTACTTATATACATTTTTATAAGATGAGTCACGGTGAGAGCGTTACATTCCTTGGAGTTTGTCCTCGATAAAATATTTTGAACAATTGTGCTTCCCGGCGAGTGTCTTTGTAATGTTGTAAATGATGTCCCGCGTACTTTGATAACGCTTATCATCTTCTGATTGCACATAATATTTTACTCGAGCGTCGGAGTATTTCCAATAATTAATAGGTTCGATGTTGCGTATTTTATTCATATCATAGACATCGATTTTTATGAGATGAGTAGCGGTGAGAGCGTCATCTTCCTTGGAGGAAATATAAGAGACTCCGTCGTCACGTGCTGCTGATACATATGAAGATTGTACTCCGAGTTTTTTCTTCTTTTTGGGCTTCTCAAAGAACATGTCTATGTCATTTATTCTTTTGATATTATTGTTTTTCTTCATATTAACAACTAATGAATCGTCAGGTTCCTCGGGCGTGTCCGGAAAATAGTAGCTTTTGAATGTGTCTTGCTGAAAGAGAACATAATACAGGTTAATTTTATACTACGACACTTTATTATTAGGTTATCGAGAGCTGGTTCATTATACATGGACAATTAATGCAAAAAATATGGAAATACCTACAGATATCACATAGGAAATGAAAAGATTTCACTAGATAATTAGCAAATCATAAAAATGAGAACAACAATATTATGAAAAAAAAAAATACCGAAACACCTACAGATATCGCGGGCATGAATATGTACATACATGTCTAGAACGTGTGCACACAGGAAATTAAAAGTTTTCAACAGATAATTAAGAAATTAAGAAAATACTCACATCCATTATATAGTAGACTCGGCTCACTTTCACTGTCACAATGATGTCCTTTGAGCCATGCTAGCTAAATTTATATGGAAGGAGCGGAATGTGGGCGGAAACATTAGCAGATATCCTTATCTGTATTGTGGATAAAGGAACGGATGCATCGACCATTAAGGCAAGCGATAAAAAAAGAATGTAGAGATACCGTTGAGTGCTTTCTAAGTAAAGTGAAGAATTACGTGAATAAGTCAATAAAATCGCGAATGAGATAATAAAGCCAGAAATAAAATTAATTCACCGTTAAGCGACCCGCGAATTGATTAATCGAACCGTGAATAAAGAAAATTCGCGCATAATAAAACCGCGGATTACTTAATTGAAGCGTGAATAAAGTTGATTCGCGGCTAGTAGCCGGTGTATCCCGAAGAATCGAGTTTTCGTGAGCCAGAACCGGCATATCCCTACTACTGCAGAGCCAGAACCGGCATATACCGCGAAACTCGATTGTTTGGGATTCACCGGCTACTAGTCGCGAATTAACTTTATGCGCGCTTTAATTAATTAATCCGCGGTTTTATTGATTGACACGTAATAAAACCGCGAATCGTTTAATTGAAGCGCGAATCAAGTTAATTCGCGGCCGCGAATTAACTTGATTCGCGTTTATCGAACCGCGATTTGATTAATTGATCCGCGGATAAAGGTAATTCGCGCCCAATTAAACCGCGAATTACTTAATCGGCGCGCGGATTAAGTTAATCCGCGGTTAATTACCCCGCGAATCACTTAATATAAAGTTCATATCACTTAATATAAAGTTCATTCGCGACTAGTAGCCGGTGAAACCGGTCGAAACGAGTTTTTCGCCCTATTTTCGCCCTACAATGAGTTAGAACCGGCGAATATCTACTACTATAATTACACTTTAGAAACGAAGTCCGCGCGGCCGTTTTGGATCACCTTAATTGGAGTCAGAAATGTCTCCAAACACCGGGCAGCTCATGTCAACGCACGCCAAACGTGTCTCGCGAAAAAAAAGAATTATGAGGATTTGTCCAGTTAAATTGTGTTACAAAATATCTGAAAAGCTATTTATGTATTATTGCTAAAAACATATGATTATCCGCAGCCGAATCATTCCCCGCTTTTGGGAAAGTTTCGGTTTAGTGCTTCACTTTAGACAGAGCGCTTGTATGAAGACTGTCTTTCTATAGCGTTATTATTCTAGGCCCAGAAATAAAAAAAACTTGTTACTATTACTTTTATAAATTTGTGTAACAAAGCCATAAATTCATGTGCTATGATAGATTGAAATTAAACCTTGATTGAAATTAATTTTGTTTAAATGCGCAAACAATCAAATATCTTATAAGCCGCTGCAGAAATTTCTGTGGTTTTCCCAATACCTACTATGCCCCTCTTTACAAAACATTCCGAATTTGAACAATACAATACTACTCCTAACTACGACATTGCAAATTTAAACCAGATGGCAAAAACACATCGACCTACGGGCGCGGTCAACACCAGTGCGGGACCGGGTACGACGACGAGCGCGCCCGAAGACGTGAAGGGGTCGGGCCGGGGTGGTGGAGCGCTGGTCGCCGCTGGGGGCGCCGCCGCTGCCGCCGCCGTGCTGCTCGGGCTTGCGGTCACTTTACCGCTGTGTCGACGGAAAGCTACGCCTAGTGCTGATAGTAAGTGGTATATTTATTCATCATCCATCCATCCAACATCCACCCATCAGCCTTTGTGCGTCCACTGCTGGACGTAGGCTTCCCCTAACTTGCGCCACTCTGACCGATTCTGAGCCTTCTGAATTAAACGGATAGGCTCTGTTATCTTGAAGTTGTCAGTACACCTGGTCCTGTGCTGTGAGGATTTATTTATTTCTCCTAACAGAGAGTTCATATGTTTTTATTGCTGCGCTCATAACCTTGCGTGTTGATTTCCAGTGACCGTCTGAATAAGGAAACTGACTTCCAATTCGTATGTGGTTAGGTGGACTAGTAGTTCTAGTGGCAAAAATTCTTGAGCGATTCCGTGCTTCGGAGGGCACGTAAAGTCGTCGGTCCCGATTGTCGTTACATAGTATTTAAGCCATTTTGGAGGACTTGGTCACTATCATCCTCCACCAATCTGCACTGGAGCAACGTGATGGTGTATGCTAAGTATGGTTATGAGGAAAGAGCCAATACTTTTACTAAGTTGGGTGCTAGGACTAGATAGTCATTTACAACCCATTTGGGTTGTAATATAATTTGCTTATTCATCCATCACCCTTACAAAGTCTGCTGCACGACATTGACATGCCCTAATTAGAGCCAATTTGACCCTTACAATAATACGTTCGTCCTATACATCCTATACAGTTATGCCACCCGATTTGTGTCTGCGTCACTTAACGTCTAACAGATAATTTACTGACGGATAACCTTGATGTTATGATCAGTTTTTTTGTTAAACTACCATTATTTGTAGATATCATAGTCTAGTAATAGGGTCCTAGCTATTAATATATTTCGTGCGTAGAAGTGTGTCTATCATTGTTAATTGCATATCATTGTTAATATAAGCAACTAAAATATCGACGGAAGAAAACGTCGTGTATAAATTAAACGTAACTATTTTAATTTGAATCTTACTCCACATTAACCAGCTCTATAAAATTAAAATTTATTTTTTACATTTTTGTACGGTTTGCTACGATACTTGTATCCGATTTACTTATATCCGAACTAGGATACATTTTTGCGGCTCTGAACAAATCAGGCTATGATATCGGATTGATCTTATTAAATCGTAGTATTGTATAATGTGTTGACCTGTGACCTCATATTACCTTGCTTGCATAATCTTCATTTGCGGACATGGGCTCTATAGACAGTAGAAAATTGATCAAAGAAACTCATTTCTGCACATCAAGAGCAGACTTGCACTTCTTTGAATTCAAAGCGCAACCACTACGTAATTATCTTTGCGGCATATTCTCATTGCAAAGAAAACTGAGAGCTTTAGTTTACTGAAATTTATTTGAACTAGTAAATCCTCATTTCAAAGTCTGCCAATCCGCATTTGGTGTGCATAATTTGGTAATTTATCGATAATTTCGTAAGATTTAATTTATCGACAAACGCCGATGATATTTTGGGCGCGGAGTCAGGTTTAGAACGAAGGCATTGGCGAGCTTTATTGAAGAGAAGCGCCAACCTTTGATTATATACACGTCAAAGGCGCCAACGATATCTCCCACCACCTTTATCTTTGCGAGAGCGAGGAATATACCTCGATCCAACTCCGTGCAAACGGCGTAACTTTACCAAGATAGCTTCCGAGTTGCGTGGTTTGCTTTTCCGGAGGTGGAAACTTGTTCGAGTTAAACCTTTGCGTTCGCAGCAAAAACCACAACAGCTGTAGGTATAGTTATCAAGCAGTTTCGAAGTATACAACAGGATTATACTGAGATCCAGAGTCGTCAGACATAAGTCATTTCAGCTAAGCTATTGAGGATTAATAGTTTAATATGCAATTAACGACTGTATGAATACTCGTTAGCTTCAAAGTACCTGGTGCCATAGTGACGGCCGTTGTTCAGTAGGTTGCACCACCAGCTGGGCAGGTTAGCTAAATCTTAAAACCGCTTAAAGTCTAAGGTCCCTTAAACGTAAACTGGCACGTAAGGCATTCCCTTGTTTTATCATTGGTAACATGAAGGTATACTGTTATTGTCAAGATTGACTAAAAATACAATAAAGTTATAAACATTGTACGTGTTCATACTCGTTAAAGTTCATAAATCTTTAACTTTGCATAATCAGTGGCGTTTATTTAAATGTGTCATAAAACACGAAATATGAGCGCGAAATAAATGCGACGTTATTGCTTTCCCATCCCGTTGTACTGCAGTTAAATTATTTAAATCACTCGATACGAAATGTTTATGACTCGCGCAGGGAACAATTGAATGAATGTTTGAACGAAGGAGCGGCAACAAGCAATCGAAAGGATAAACAAAAGTAGGTTATGTGAAAGGATTTGCAATTCCAATGTATAGTAGGGAGCTTTGCTGATAAATTAAGGATACTGTGAGCTGCTCACTTGTACTCAACTTTTAATTATACCCGTGAATAAACATGTTAATTAAATTCGTAACAAGACTGGACAATTTGTATACCTACCTGAGGTACACATGTAGTAGGTACTAAAATTTTTCTTACTCTCTGTAATAACTAATGACTCTAGTGTACGCACAAATAAATATCGTAGTCAGTTGATTTTAAATAATTATAAGAAATCAGCAAAGTTACGCAATATCGTGCCTAGTTCGAAATTGGATCGTGTAATTTACTTGACTTTATAATTTTATAAAAAGTATCTAATCATTGCTTTAACCATACTTACACATAGCGGATAATAATTATAATTATGTCTGAATAAGTACTTAAATAAATGTCAAATATATTCCACTTTTCCAACTTAGTTGCAAAATAATTTTGGCATCCAACTTAACTAGCTGCAAAGTTTTAAGTAACCGGACGTAACTACGTAAAACATTTCAGGTACCTATCCGATTTAACTAGCTACTAACTGTTTTCAGTCACCCTATTTACCTAATCACTATATTTTAGTCAGTAGACTTTACCAGGAACATTTGAGTTCGCCGACTTAAATAGCTACAAAACCACAAGTCAACAACCTAATAAAACAGATGCCTTCTTGTTTGATTTCTAGACAACGGTTGTTTAAGTTCTTGGATTAATGGGAGAGGCACGGTTGGTGCAAATTGTGAGCCACTTTACCAACCCACTGTACTTTTACTTGTAGTTAGGTTAGGCTATGCTCGGCAGTTAATCTTCGTTATCGCATCAGAAAAATTATGAAATCTGTAAATAAACTAAGGTAGCTGACGTAGCTTAAAGAATTACCTTCAAAATTGCTAATGGGTTGGCTACATAGTTCGAAGGACCGATAACCGATAAATTGAAGAAGAAACAGCTTCGAATGGAGATAACGTCTCGGAAAAAGGTTTATATGGCGACCTCCGACCAGGCGGATTGACGACCTGAAAAAAACAGCGGGCATTTGCTGGATTCAGAGGCTTAGGACTGGTCAGTGTGGCGCAATTTAGGAAAAGCCTATGTCTAGCACTGGACTTGTAAAGGTTTATTATATCACTGTATTTTACTATTCGGAAATAAATGTCCTTCAAATTAATTTATATTTTATTACTTTTTTATATTCACACCTAAAATGTATGTTTAAATGAATACTTTTTTACCGCCAACCACATGATTGGTCGTTGTTTTACTCCAAATACCTGTGAGAATCCAGCAGATTTTATTTATTACACGGAACATTGAGATATAAACAAGGAGTGCGGGGCCACGGCACTTATATCTCGGTCGTAAAGCTAACCAAAATAGATACCTTAAAGTGTCAACTCGCACAAAATAATGAGGTCACGAGTCACGACTCCTTATTTGGGGTAAGAAGACGTACGCGCGGATAAATCTTGATTTTGTGTTTAATGCAACCATGAGTTTTAAGTGTCGTGAGTTCTAACATTCTAAGCGCCTTACGCTTATAACAGTATTAGTAACAGCTCTTGCTTCGCTTCGGAAATCGTATCTTTTTTGTTTATCAATAAAAAAAGCAGAAAAACACTGTAACCCCAAATTTATGACAATACAATAATGAAAACCGCATCCAAGCCCATGACAATTATGACCGACACAGAACAAGATTCAACTCGGGACTAGAATGGTTAGCCAGTTAGCAAAAGGTGTTAGAACGTTAGTTGGTTAGTCCATTAGTAGTTATTAGGCTGTTACTGTTAGTTAGTTCTTATTGTTAGTAAAATTCCATTGTGAAAATAGATTTTATTTTACAAAATCAAGTATAATTTTATTGCTTAAGTACAGTAGAATTTTATTTTAGTTGAAAACAACTTAGTAAACACTTTCATAGCTTTAATATAAATTCAAGATCGCCCGTCTGCTTCGTAGCGCGTGATCCAGTGAGTGTCGTGACCTCATTATTTTATAGGAGTAGGTACCACTTATAAGCACTAAATTTTTTTGTCAAGTGTTTATTTAATTTTTTATGAGTGTCTTTCAATAACACAAAAAGTCCTTATAATCAACAATTTCAAAAACGTGTTAAATAGAGATAAAGCTCATAAAAATATAGGTGACATCTCTAGTGACTATGTATTTGGGGTAATTGTAGGCAAGGAGCATTAAATTAATTAATCACTTCGTTAGTGTTTTGGCTGAAACATTCGAGCAAGGGTTTCCTACTCGATAGATAGGTTCACTATCAAACTAGGGTCCTTTAAAAAATATACATAAAGGAAGATAAATATGTGTGTAGTATATTGAAGGAAAAAATGTTGCTAAGATTAATTATAGACTTTCGACGACTAAACGACGTCCCGCATGGCGCAAATGGTCACCAAGTCTGGGTCCTGGGGCTCGATTTTTAAATTTCACTCGTATACGAAAATCACGAAAACGTATACGAATTTCATATTTCCTTATTTTTAGAAATTCGCATAGACGAGTATTTTAACGAGTGGTCTTGACCATTCGAATCCATAATTCGCCCGATAGAATGTGTCAAACGTCATGTCACAATTTGAAATGAAATGTTAAAAGTCATGTCGTTATTTAACGATCCGTTTCAGGCTATTACACGTTATAGGTGTTTATTTCCATTACCGATTACTTTGACGTGTATATAATCAAAGACCGATTAGTACCGAATCACATTTTTTTCTGCGTGAAACGATTAAAATATTTATTCATTTAATTACTTGGCAACATAATTTCGAATGGTTCAAAAATATAGCAATTGTGACCACTCGCTACGAAAATCACATGTGAAAATATTTCGTATACGAATATGATAAGTCATCGGCAAAATTCAAAAATAGAGCCCCTGGTCCTGGGTTCGATTCCCAGCGAGGCGGCAATTTGAATGATGAGTTAAAATTTATGTTTTCGGTCTGGATGTCTTTGTCTTTGTGTGTAGTCCATGGCACCCACAGGGCCACAGAGAATCCTATTGGGGCCTATGAGTTTGTAGCGTTTTTTTTCTGGTATAGATATTAAAATGCTAAATTGTATGATTCCATTAAAGCGGCACAATTCCAGACATTGTATTACTAATGATAAATAAATTGTGATACAGATTAATTTATTTTATCTCTTAAAATACAGCCATTGTCTGAATGTAATTTTGTTTTTAAATTATGTAACAGCTGTTTGTGGTAAGATGTTTTCGCCTCAAAAGATTTTTCCTTCACAATGAAATAATAATATTATTGCGATAGATGAACCGAAAACGTGTACAAAATTTTATGTTCCGCGCGAATATAAAAAATATCAGGAGTTAATATTATTATTATTGTATGACATGTACTTGTTTTTCACAAGACACGACGAATTTGTATAGAAAATTAATATGGTGATAATTGGTGGTAATTAATATGGTGGTATAACTTGATTTGGTGAAAAACTCATAAGATTCGAAAGGTCTGCGTACCTGTGTTATCCAAATCATCCTTTCGACATTTGGCCAGCATTGTGGACTATAGTTTATATCCACATAGTAATTCCAACAGTGGGATAGTGACGACTTGGATTGGACCAATGGGATAGACCCGATGATTTGTATAGCTCTCTTCAACCCATTAATGGCCTACTGCAAGGTTCTCTCCTTATGACTAAGAAGGCCTAGACCATACTTCGCTACGCTGCTCAAGTGCGGAATGGTTTTGATTTTTGCAGATTTAAATCAATAACATTAATATAGGTCAGGTTATATTGGCAAAGATTGGCTGGAGTGACGCCAATTAGGGAAGCTGATGTCTTTGAGGTAGCCTGAAATCTATCAATAGACATTCAAAGGTTCATAATGAATACGAAAATGTGTCAATATGGAAATGAATCGCCGAATTGATAAACATCCAATTTAATTTTGTAATAATTTGTAAGTTTGTGAGTCTTGTGTGTTAAAAGCGAAGGTTACCGAAATAGCTCTCAGAGCTAGTCGGCTAGGTCGGCAAGGGCCAATGAGCAGGAGTTCACACGAACCATAATTTTGCGACCGTGACTGGAAGGAAAAAGTACGATACGTCGTCCGAAACGTCGACTTTTGTTTTTCGTAGTAGGCCTCCTGGCGTCATCGTTTGAAAGACAGACAACCGGTAAGGGAGAAAAGTCCTCAAATGAGGAGAAGAAGATAGCGGGAAGCCGCTGGACACAGAGGGCTTAGAATTGCTCGGAGTTGCGCTAATTAGGGGATGCCTATGTTTAGCAGTGGACTTCAAAAGGCTGTTAGATAAATAGAGTCTTAATAATTTGCTCATATAAAAATAATATGTAAACTTGTATGTATAAAACACAGTAAAAATGAAGTTTTTTTACAGAAGAGAAGGCTCCGGGCGAAAGTGGTGCTGGGAACGGCTACATACCAGCAAAGGTTCCTATCACCATCACCGGGAACCCCATGCATGCTGAGGTGACTATTGGTTTCGACATGTTTTTTATGGTGCCAGCTGAAAACGAGCAGACGAGCCACCTGATAATGAAACATATTATTTGAAGTATTAACAGTATTAACCATCCTAGTCCCGATTTGAGTCTTGATCTATGTGGGGCACAGAATGTGCCCTCTTCTGTGTCTGTGCACCCATGACAACTGTGCCGCACAGTTGTCATGGGTGGCAGCACAAGGGTGGTGCGATGCTGCATGTACGTTTGCTACCTTAATTCCACAAAAAAGATCGATTTTAGGAGGGCGATAGTTGAATTAGGTTTTAAACGGGGTGGTACACAGCGCCAGCAGCCTTTTACAGGAGGGATCTAGTGCCATAGCCTCGTCTATTGTTCAGCGGGCAGGAGAGATTGGCTTAAATGGTTTGGTCCTGTATCATTAGATCTAGTCCACGTTTAGGAAGCCAGCTTTCGGGTGAAACATGAATTTTCCGATACATTCTTTCTAATTTTGCCCTGATGCGACGAACTTTTCCCGCAGTCAGAAATGATCGCGTAGATCACGAGAATGCGTAGATCACGCCTTAGGAGTTCTCATACAAGATCATACTTGTTAATGGCCGCTATTGAGTTGATTACCTATTTCCATGAGTCACACGACCCAATACAATGACACTTTCACAGTTGATGTAATTTGTCAACAGGCCGGTGACGCGGACGTTGAAATGTCTTTTTTACACAACAATAACTGCGGCGGGGCCGGAAGCAATGACGATACGTTGCCGCACTCCAGGAAAAATGGCCCAGCGCCTCGACAGTACGTGTGAGGTGATTCGAACTTTATCACTTACGTTATAATGTTCTTTCTCGTACTCGGCACCTGAGACAGCTTAGCGAACAGCTTGTGGTTTCGTTGTACTCGTAATACGACACCTTAGACCTTATTGTGTGAGCAATAGCGACGAATTTCGACGGCATTCCCTTATTAGTGTTGCCGCGTTTTAATTCCTACCATTATTGTACAAATGGTATATTTCAATGCATATGTGATATCAGTTACATCGCCATATTTAGGATGTGCACGGACTGAGAGTACAAAATTTTATTTATTAAAATGTAATTTTCGTTTGGAATGAGGATGGAGGATGCTTAAGTTTGTTCTTTAGATGAGTAATTCTCTTGTGTTAGACTAATGTTAATTAAAATTTAGTTTTTGTACGGGGTATGAGACTTATGATTCTTTATTGCATTTAATTTAATCTCAACTGACTATTTTAGTGTAACTGTATGATTGTAAATAATTACTTAAATCGAATTTGTTTTTTTTTCTTCTTAATTTAATATTAGCTTTGTCGTAAGGTCACTGTAAGATTACTTGAAAGACAAAATGAACCTCTGATATTTATTTATGCAACGCTTAATACTTTATGTTAAGATCTGATTTTATTTTATAAGTTTAGATTGTAAAAATTGAACAATGTTTGGGAGAATAATAAAGCGACTCATCAATTTGTATTCGGTATTCAATTTTTTAAAAAGTATCCGATATACTATGATTAATTGGTTAGTAATGAAAAGACTGGCAACATTAGCTCATGTTGAAAATAAAAATAAATATAGGGCAAAGTACTTAAATTAAAATTTAAAGAAAATATTGTGCAATTTAATTAATTTAAATTTATAATTCGTTTATTACGGAATTACAATAGTGTAAAAACATTTAATTCGATATGTAGTAAATAAACATTCACATTTTACTAAGGTTGTGAGGTTTTCACGCATTTATAGACTATATAATATTTAAATAGCAGCATACAATTATTAATATCTGTAATTACCTAAATATATGTATCTATATGAAGTGTAGTTTGTGACATTTTTATGACTTCATCTTATATGTACATTTACTCTTAAATCGTAACATTCGTCATGTTTTTAAGTTAATAGGTAATATTGTAGTAGGAACAATGATACTAATGAACACTTTATACATAAAAACAGTGGATAATCATTTCCCGTCATTTTAGCATTGATCCATACTTTGTAAACGATTAATAAAATTATTTTAATTTGTTTTATCGATACTTTTCTGTATAAATTAATCGATTTATTCGGCGCATGGATCTAGAAGTTGTCTTAAAATTGTACACCTGCCTAGTGACATAAGTGACATGATCTGAAATAGAAGGTCATGTATTAACTTAGAATAATAACATATAGAAACGAAGTCCGCGCGGCTACTTTGACAACCTTAAATGTGAGTAGTAAATGTCACCAAACGCCGGCCAGCTCCGTAGTGTTCATTAACAATGCGCGGCAAACGCATCTCGCGGAAAAAAAATAATTATGTCGATTTGTGCGGTTAAATTTTGTCACAACACATTTGAAAAACAAAAGAAGTGTAATAACATCACTTTTCACAGGTAATCTTTCAATATTTCATAATATCTTGTATATAATTAGGTTTAAATAAAAACGTTTTGTTTCAATACTCAGTGTTGCCCAATTGTGAAAATAAATTTTCCCATTTTAAGTGACGAGTGATATAAGGCTTAGTCGTGGAGAAGTATATTGGAAGCCAACCAAAAATACACGAATATGTTCAAAACATTTTAATAATGAAGATAAGTACATTACACAGGGTGGATCGTGTAGATTGCGTGAAAATGCTGTCCCTGTTAAGGTATAATTATTGAAGTTGTTATTCATTATTATTATTAGTTATTATTATTATATCATGCCTATTGTCAATGTCATTTTCATCTTAATTTTATTGTTGTTTTCACAGATACAATAGTTCACAGATATAATATAGTCCATAGAGTAGTAAATCAACAACGTCCATGTTTTTCCACAGAGTATATTTAATATTGGAACAAAACTTTTTTACTCAATGCTGTTATTAAAATATAGTAAGTTCCTGTGTTCATGCTTATGTTCATAATAAAGATATGTAAAAAAATAAATAGTAAAAAAAATTGGTGTTAATATTGTCTTGTATTCGTTTCATATTTAAATAAACATTCTCGTAATCTAACAATTTTACATAACCATACCCATACTTTATCACACATAGCTATTTAGGCAGGTATTATTGCTAAAAACAAATTCTTATCAGCGGCCGAATCATTCCCTACTGTCGGGAAACTGCACTTCCCCTGGCAACCATTAAACAAGTATAAAAAAAAAGAAAAAAGAAAATTTGTGCTTCACTTTTTAAAGAGCGCTTGTATGAAGACTGTCATTCTATATGTCATTATTCTAAGTGTATTAAGTACATTGATAAATAATGTATGGTAGTTACTCTTTATGATTATTTATATTGATTGTTTTTTGAAGATGATTCGATTCAGTGGTATTTAAATAAATTGAATTGTAGAATGATTTAATGCGATCGTTGCTTAAAATTAAGGAAAAACTTAAGAATATAATTAGGGACCTGCGTAATAATCGGCTATAACATTTTGTATTAACTACCTATACTTTCTTTTTACCTAATAAAACCTTGATTACCTATAAAGTTGAGTTATTATGTCGAACTTATCCAGTGTTTTTATAGTACAGAGATCGGTAGATGCTAAAATGCTGTTAAATATTTTTCATTGGTACAAATATTTGCAGTTCAATGTTGATGAGAACAGTAGGTATGTATTGACCGTGTTAGGTATGTGAAATGGAAATTGTGAACATTAATTTAACACTGACTGTTTGTAAAATAGTTTTATACAAAATTCTCATTTAATTAAATACAATTTCACTAAAAATGATTTGTTTTCTTGAAATTTATTGATGTTTTATGACACGAATTTGTTGTTCGGTTGGTTTCTCTCCCTGCCTAAAAGAAACTAAGAAAACGGGAAATTTTGTTCTTAGATCTTGCTTGCTTTTAGTGTATCATTTGTGTGTGAGTGACACCTAATACGTAGGGGAATCTTAGCGCAGAGGTGCTGTGAGTGTGTCAACATATTTTGCATGATTATATATTTTGAAATATTAGCGTCCAATGTGAACAGTTTAGTTAACTTTATTTATTATATCTCAGTCTTGATCCTCGAAAGATAATGCCTCTTCTGAGGGTGGAATAAAATCGAAAAAAAAATTGACCAAGTGCGATTTGTGCTCGCACGAAGACGAAGGGTTCCGTTATCACTGCAAAATTTACTTTATACTAGCGACCCGCCCTCGCTTCGCTTCTTGAAACTTATTCCTTCGGTTTGCAAAGATTTAGTTATATATTTTGGATAATTCATACTTTATCTTTATAAATTATAGCCTATGTATTATTCTGATGTATAAGCTATTTTATGGTAAAGTTTCAGCAAAATCCATTGGTTAGTTTTTGCGTGAAAAAGTAACAAACATTCATACATCCATACAAACTTTCGCATTTATAATATTAAAATAGGATAAACAAGGTATCGTTGTGTTGAGAAAGGTAAGAACCGTTGGGTCCATTACTTGATCGCAGCGTTGCCCTACTAGGTACTACCGACATCTAGGAGTAGATAGAGTCATTATGTTTAGTAAATAATAAAGTCAAGTTTCTTGAAAGGGACCACCTTTAATTTTTCAGTACTTTTTTTTCAATTTTAGGTGTGTACCCATTTTCGTTCAAGAGATAGAGCCCTGTGACAGACAGACGTTTTGATGTGAAACTTATTCTAGTGTAAAGTCAAGTCAAACATGTTCAACGCGATATTAATAAAGCTGTGGAGAAAGCTATGAAGACGTATCTTTATTTTTGTGTACGATCTTACGACGTGCGATGAAAGTTCCTCATGCATTATATTTTTCTTCTCATACATTATTTCGTGCTCCGCGTGTTTTAAAAATAAAAATTCGTTCTTTTTTCAAAAAACTTTTCTGAAAATTCGCGCTGCATTGCGTAACTAACGATGCGGCGCGAACATAGATTCCCGGAACGTCACTGGATGCTACACGAGATTTTTATTCGCGTATCAGATTAAACGATCTACGCTTAGGATAGTGATGTACCTACGTGTTTTTAGTGTGTAACCGATCTCATCCCGATGTGGGTTCAATATTAGTTCGGACTTAACAAATCATTCGAATCAAAAAATTGTGTACCTATGGCTTTTTGTTAGACATATTCAAATATACAATTTATATTTTATTAACGTCATTGGAAATTCAACCCCTAAAGATAAATAAGGGTGAAATGAACGTTATTCACCGCGCGCAGAGCTGCGGCAAACAAGTAGTTATTTATCTACATACACTTATAACTTTAAAAGCGAAAGGGTATTTACTCACTCACTGACTCATTGATTCAACACAAAAATACGAAGATGTAGTTTGGCTGGGAGGTAGCTTATGAGTAAGAGACGTTAGCTAAGAAGAGATTGTGTGTAGTGTGGATTATTAGGTTGGTAAAAATGTGTTGAACGTTAAAAGTATTTCCGGGCGGGGAAAGCCGCGGAAAAGCTGGTTATTTATGTTACAAATTAATTTTCATTCAATCGGTGAATAAATATTTCAAGCAAAGCCTACATATTTATAACATTTTGTAGCAATATTAATCCTAAGCAATATAAAATCAGCTTGCGACCAAAATTCTAATGGCCATCCTCATAAATCCGTATCAACAACAACAGCTGGGACACGACATAAACAAAACGTCCTATAATAAAAAAACATTAATTGTTATTTGAAGTCATTTAAAAGTTTCGTTCGACGGTATTAACCCTCGGCATTAAGTAGAGGCAGTACATCGCCGGGTTTATTCGCAAATTAGCTTTTACGGTCTCCGCTAATGTTATTATGGTGTCGGATAACTGGATAATTCCAGTAAAAACTGGAATGCGGCGGTTTATGAACCTGAATTCTGATTATTGAAAAGCTAAGTTTTTTAGGGTCAGTCCGGAAAATACTACTTAATAATATTGGAAATTTAATCTTCATTCGAAGTTTCTACCACCAAGAAGGGGATAGCTTCTGTTGAATCTTACGATAATCTGGTCTGGTCAGTCTCTAGACTCTAGGCCATCCCAATACGGCGAAAATTAGTCATTATTATACCCAACCGCTTCTTACGGCCGGTTTCTATCTAAGTATCTCTTACTGCCGAAGGAGATGATGACTTAATAACTGCTTAATTTTTATTTTTATATAATAAATTAGAAGATTTATGAAGAATGAAGTATTTACTTAGTTATGAATTCGCCGTGAATATGTTTCCATTAAATCAATCTAGGTATACTACTTTTCTAAAATAAAAGTATCATTTAAATTTGTAGCTTAGTATAACAAACTGGTATAAAACAATTCACCTGTACACACAACCCTTATTTACTTTGACGAAAATAGAACATTTTGTTTTGTAGAGCAGTGCAAACATTACGTCAGAGCTTTTTGTAAGTAATAGCTGTCGACGCATTAAACGTTTCGCGGCGGCTTATGTACGAATACCTTCGCATACTTTCCTCTGTGACCTCAGTAGGATGTTTATTTAGTATAATGTATGTTCGAATGATATGAAAATTTATTTTTATCCGACTGTGTGACGCAAAGGATTTATGTGCTTGGTGGTACTCGTAGGGCTGAAGCTCGGCTGTCTAGCTACCAGCTATTTTGCTTGAATCAGTCGCCATGACTTTTGTTCTGGCTGGGGGTTCGAAAGCCAGAATTTTCTTTCTTTCCGCTTCTTTCTTTCTTGGCTGACAACGCATCACTGTTGTCTTTGGTGTTATTGATATCCATGGGCGACACTACCACCTACCATCAAGTGGCTCGTGTGTTTATTTGTCGATTATTTAACATAATAATTATCTAATTAAAAAAAACGTTTTAAAAACAAGATTTTCTTTTGTATGTTAACCCCTTGATTTTATACCCATATTGAATAGAATAGAATATATTTTTATTTCACTAGAAAACTGCAATACAATACAAATAAGGAAAGAAAAAAAAGAACTTATAAAACTAACACAATATCAATTTGCAGTGAGTCTAGTGAAAACGGACCGCACTCAGCAATGGCCGCAGTAAAACTACGACCGCTGGTTTTCAGGGCGACCCTGAGTTCGTGTGGTTCTGCTTGTGGTGATATCCACAATTAAACAAATCCTCAATTCACTCACCTCATTAGGCTAGCCAACAATACTTAACCTATTTATCTTAAATAATAATAAATATCAATAATAATTTAACTTAAACCGTTATCTACTTATCTACTTATTGGATGGATTCTACATAACCACCACTTTTGGACAAAAAATAAATTTACCATCTAATAGAAACACATTTTAGTTAACAACAAACGGATTGCTAAAACTACAACACAATAAACTCGAATTTCCCGTTAGTAACCGATAATTGTCGGTCTTGAAACCGATATTCTCCTACCAAAGCTTTTTAGTACAACCTCTTTGGTATTTATCGTCATTCACTGTATTAGTACATAATCTATACTCGGCTTAGTGTAAGCCTTCTTGAATCACACGGAGTACTTCGCTAATTGGCGCATCGATTATGTCCATTGGGGGATTTGCTCGATAGTGAATGGTGATTCATTTAATTAATTAGTCTAATAGAGCAATATTAGTAGATCATCCTTTAAGAGGCTTCGAGTAGTTGGTATGTGCCGATCAACTTGTACTTAGCTTTGGTTTTATTTCCTTGAGTTTCAAAATTAGTGGGGTGGCCAAAGTATTCCGATTCGGCACAATCTCGCCTCGTGCCGTGACGATGATGATGTGTGCAATGTTAGATGATGTTACGAAGAATACGAATTCTCGAGGCGTGACAATGCATAATCATTTGCGAATTGATAGGTGTGCACCAACTCTAACCATTAGGATTATGAGATTATCACACGCTAGAGGCGTTTTAAAACGACAAGCGTCATCTGAATCTCAATTTGCAAACAAATTAAAAAATATATCGCTACTATTTTTAGCGAATTTGGTTGTCGATCACATTTGCGGTCAGGTTTTAAAATATTCGATTTTCCATCCAACCAGCAATAATTATGAGGCTCAACCAGGTTGTTTTTATCGTTTAAAGCCGGCAAACGAGCGGACTTTCCATCTGATGTTGAGTGGTTACCGTCGCCCATGGACATCAATAAGAACGAGGCATCCCCGATGCGTTGTCGTCCAAGAAAGAAGAAAAGAATAGAAAGAAAATATTGGTTCTCAAGTCCTCAGCCGGAACACGATAAAGCGTTAGCTAGGCAGCCGGGCTCAAAACCCTTCCACGTAAAATACCAGCCTTAAATACCTACGGAATTAAACTGAATACAAACAATACGTACAAAGTTCAGTGAACTTTGAAATGAGCTTCCATGTGCCGTAACCTCTTCAGTTGTTAAGCAAGGTGCACCGCGAGCAGGGGAGGTCGGCTTGGAATTAACGACAGATGGAGCCCCTAACTTCCCAAAACAGGTCCATCCTGTTGGAGGTGGTTGAGCTCTGTACCAACCAGTGTAATCCCGGCTGTTCGCACCGCGGATCTTGTTATAAAGTCCGCCATTAAAGGTGTTAGGTGAGGCTTTTCAGTTGTACTATTAGCAAGGCTACAAGCGGGTCCTAAGCTATCTACTTGGCCAATCAACGCTCATAACGTGATGGGCGTTCGCAACTTACCTTAGGTTTTTGCAATAATCCTAAAATAGCTCGGACGATAGCAAAAATATGCCTTAGATTCAAACTATCCGAACCTTTACAATCTTCAAAGACTTTTTGCCACGATCCAATTTGTTTCATCATCCTACGACATACATAAATATTATGGGTATAAGCGAGTAAATACGGGGTCCTAAGCTAACGAGGGGGTGACGTCACCGCAGGCCCGCTCGCGCGGCAAGACCATTATTTACCGCGCGGGCCTGCCCACTGATTGCCGCAGCCCAATTGCCTAATTACTCCGCTCTAGGCCCTATTATGAACCGCTCATGCGTAACTGATATGAAATGACGACGTATTAGTGATACAAGATATATACCGATGTAACGTTGCTTTAAACTGTTAAATTTAACGAAATGGAGATAACGATAGGGTCCTGAAAATATTAAATTACGCTTGGCTGTGATGTGTTGCTTATTTAGTAGATCATAGGAAATTCAAGTTTAATACTTTAGAATGGCTTCAACTATTACTGATCCTCTACAGAACACAGGTTTTTCCTTATAACTAAGGGGGCTTGGTACTTAGGTCACTTTTTAAGAGGTTTAAATTAATCAATTTAATTCCTCGCAATGTGTGGCGTAGGAATACAGAGATTCTGTATTTAGTATTAAATTTCTGCATGTAGCAGTATTTCCCTATAAGACTGGCGCTTAGTAGGAGTTTAGCGAAGCGAATAGTAATCCTTTTTAATATTAGCTATAGAGCTGGATAAAACCTTTGCTAATACAAATGTATAGTTAAACCCATTTTAATCTGATATTGGATTTTAAACTGTAAAGTTCTAGGTGCTGTGTAAGGAACGAACGACTTCAAGCCTAGACTTGGCCTGGTTATTTGAAGGTTATATACTTGGCCTTAAAGATGTTAGGATATACGCCAAGTCCTAATCTATACATATTGAGGTACTCATAATAAAACTTTAACTGATTGATGTCTGTAACGTACATGGAAGTTATTTGAGAAAAGCTATTATTGGATGAATTTATTAACGCAAAAGATCCCATATAATTAAAGTTATAACGGTTTATACACATTTTATACGGCTACTCACACAGTTTGATAAGGGTACTCACGATATGTTTTCGTATTTTGTATGCCGATATTTCGACCAAGTTACATAGAACATTGTTATATGCACCGCGGTCACGGGTGAACTGCATTTATTTATTTTATTTGTATTTATTATACTTACCTACATACATGAACGCTTTCAATAAAATTGAGAATAATTAATAATTATGTCAAATTGAAACTACTAAATTCCAGAAATTTTGAGGTTAAAATTTGCTTCTCTATTGATTATGACTGTAGCAGAATAATATGACTAAATTGTTAAACCAATAGTTAAAATAGAAATGGTTTATTTAACATGCCCTAATTATTACTCACGAATTTGCTTTATTACCATGAATTGAAATATTATGTGTGTTTAATGAGCAGACGATCGATTTGATGGTAAGCCACCATTGATGAAATCATCGTCAATCAATTTTAATATTTCCACACATTCAACAAGATATTATGCTTCGGTGTTCCGTTCTCGAGATTAGATATACACATGTAGTATCACATACAATGTCGCCATAAATGCACTTAGTTCAGAGAGAAAAAAAAACAAAAAACAAGTGGGTACACGGAGATTTCTCTATAGACTACCTGCGTTCAATTCGTCATTCACGTTTCAGTGCTCCGCCACTTTGCACTTATTATTGCGTTCTAGTGTTTTATCGGAAGTTTTGTGTTTTAAAAACAAAAATGCCGAAGAGGAAGTGTGACGATAAGGATTCATATAGTTTAACAAAGAAGAAAACGAAGAAATTCGAAGAGAAAGCTGAAAAATGACGCTGCTAGTCATTATCTACATGGGATATAATAAGAATGTCGGCATCCAGACATTCGTTACCTGTTTAGGTAACAACCCTTAAACTCGGGTTCACGATGCAACGCCTTTGAGTTCATCTTACCCGCTGTACAAGTATCTATGTATGCTCACGCACAGATACTCGTTACCTGTTTAGGTAACAACCCTTAAACTCGGGTTCACGATGCAACGCCTCTGAGTTCATCTTACCCGCTGTACATGTATCTATGTATGCTCACGCACAGATACTCGTTACCTACGTAGGTAACAACCCTTAAACACGGATTCACGATGGAACGCCTTGAGTTCATCTTAACCGCTGTACATGTATCTATGTATGCTAACGCACAGATACCAGTTGCCTGTGTAGGTAAGTACAACTATAACTAATTATAGTAATTAGTACATTTTTTAACTCGGGTCCACGATGCAACGTCTCTAGTTCATCTTACCCGCTGTACATGTACTTAAGTATGCTCACGAACAGATAGTCGTTACTTGTTTAAGTAATTGCAACTATAATTGCTATGTTAGCAATTTTTTCACTCTTCAAACTCGGGTTCACGATGCAACACTCCTGAGTTCGGCTTACCCGCTGTACATGACTGTAGTTATGTATACGCACGAACGGATATTCTTTACCTATTTAGGTAAACACAATAATGATAATTGGAACGAAGTTCCTTACGGCAGGCTTGGAGGGGATAGGTTTTGCTACGGCGACCGAACTGAAAAATATATGATAGTAAAACCGTAAGGAAGAATGCGTGGAATAATGAGACGTGCGCATGCGCGACAGTCGCATACACAAGCGAGTAGTATATATTACCTTTCTCTTTCTCCCTGTTTCATTTCGTTCGCCGTTGCCTTAATTAGTTTTCATATCATATAATAGGCGTGACGAAAGATTTTGAAATTTTATTCCGTAATGTGGGTATACATTTTCTGATTACGAAAAAACCTTTATTTCGGTAATAAACTTAAGTTAACGAATAATAAAGCCATTTTTCTAATATTTTTTAAATACGGCGCGAAAACAGCTCACATGTGTCATGGCGACGGCTCTGACGTCACGGTTAGGTAAACATGTCATTGTGTCTATGGCGTAGCGAAGAAAGTAAACAAAATATTAAAATAAGTCGGGTGATAAGATGAATTCCAAAGTTTATAAGTGGTGTGCAGTACCGCAGTGTCATACCACATCAATAAAAATACCCAACAAAGTGTTTGTAAACGTTCCAAACAATAAATTAAGTGGTTAAAGCTCGCGCGGCGAAACCCGAACGACGTATATAGTCACGAATTCGACAATTTATTTCTGTGAAGACTACTTTGATGTAAGTATATTATCCATATTGTTTATCCATATGGTTTTAAACTTAAAATGTTTCTTCGATGTGAAAAAGTAGAAATATTGAGGCTACTTAGAAAATAACTAATTTATTGAGGTTATGTTTCTTTTGGTCTTGGCTATCATTCTTAATAACAATTATTTTAATCGTTTACTTTTCTTTTTTCAGTTGCCAAATGATATGGAAAATTACATAGAGTATCATGTGATGGGGTCAGTATAACAAGTATGTATGAAACCAGGATGCATGCCTCATAAATTTATATGCCAACCAGACAGGAAAACACGAACCTCTGATACAACAGAGCGATCCTACATAGCTAAGAAACGAAGAATGATGATTCTTAAAGAGTGTAAACAGGAATTTGAAGAAAAATGTATAGTTACAGAACAATCAACTTTTGAAGAAATTGCATCCGGTAGTCAGGTACATATATATAGTATGAACTTGTGTTAGAATATAGCATTGAAAAAGTTAATTTTATTCTGAGTGTTAAACACTTACATACTAAGTACAATCAAAAGTACTTAGATTTTTCTGTGACCTAGTAATCTGCGATTTATGTTCATGATTATTTGATTGATTTATATGACATTTAAATAAAATATTTGTTTTACAGTTCAGCAGAATGCAGAAGTTCCCCAATCAAGAGTATCAGATAAAACAATTCGAGTAAACATATTAAAAAAAATCAGAAGTAAAGCCAACCAAACACAAGTCAGTTTGGTAAATCAGATGACATCACCCTCAAAGCCGTTTCTTCATTCTGTATCTACATCTCCATTTAAAATCAAGCATAATAATAATAATAGTAAACCATCAAGATCAAGTCGACATTATTTGAGTAAAATTGTTAAAAAATAGAACAATCAGATAGTGATACATCTTATACTCCCTCTGTAACTCTCACAGAATCATCAATATCTTTTCAAATGGATTCTTCTTCAGATTGTAGTGAGATGATACAGGATGACAAAAGACGAGAAAATTTAAATGCCTTAGAGTGTACCTTGAATAAAATTAAAAAAAGCCCCCGTTCTTACATTGGCAATTATTTAACTTGTTATTATTTAGTTAACTTGATTCAAGAACAGACAAATATACCATTTCACCATATTTTTACTATAGCTTGTGGTTTGATTAATATACAAGATTCTCTATATATTAAATAAAACACAAATGAAATTTATGCATTTTTATTTTCTATTCTATACTTTTATATAACAATGGATACACATGGGTTTTATATTATTGTTTTATATATTATATTTTATATTATTTCCTAAAATACTGAATTTCCTAAATACTTTCTTGTACTTAAATAAAAACTAATCAGCAAAATTTAAGAGAAAAATCAAGAAAACCTACATAAAATTGAGCACGATTTTTTTTGCAATTTGTGTCGATTCTACATTAGCCGAAGGAACTTCGTTCCTACCTGGTGTCCCACGACACCACATCATTATTCAATTTTTATCATTATTATAACAATTTGTACATTCCTTAACCTCGGGTTCTCGATGCAAGGACTTGATTGGACATCTTACCAGCAGAGGTTGTACGCATACGTGCGTACAGATAATGTTACTGCCACATAAGTATTTAGGCATTCATTTTATAACCATGTAACAGTCAGGGCATTCACTAAACTCGAGTTTACGATGCAACGCATTAGAGCTCACCCTACTTGCTGTTCTTTTACACAAAACGTAATTGTTTAATGCATGTAAGTGGATTTACAAATTTGCACATCCACATGCCATTGCGACGACCGATGCATATCAGACATTTTTGGTACCGAAACCAAACGGCAAGACCCGTTTTATACATATAAATAAATAAAATAAAAGTAACATGACTTAAAATATAAAATTATTTAATTAATTTTATATCAAAAATTAAGTATACCTATAGAACCTTATAACAACAAACTTGTGAAGTTTCTATTGATAATACAATCACTGCTAAAGATGCATACTTTTTATAAATTTTGGGAAAAAGACTTGTGTTACGGCCGTTTGCCGGTCTCATACCGCACCATATGTATTTTTTGTTTTACAATAATTATGAAAGCTTTTCCTAAATGATAAGATTTGCGGGAAATTTGTCAATGATTTATCTTGACTAATTATTAAACATAGCACATCCATAATGTGACGATAATATAAAACTCAAAAAGAAATAGCTTTATTCCTTTGGACTCTTATAAACGAATCTAAAAGTTATTCGATTCCCAGTAATTCGTGTTTAATGTAAGTGTGCTGTTTCAATAATATGTCATTCTTGCGACAAGGCTTTATTATTAATTGCAATAAAATGGAAATCTATTTATTGTATAAATCTATTTGTAAAATTAATTGACAAATACTATTTGGAGATTCATCCTAACGCCTCAACTATGGGATAGGGTGCAGGTGTAGCTTATGCGGACAAAACTGCAAGTGGTATTTGAGGACAACAGGACATTAATTACTCAGATTGTATGGGGTTTTTGTTTAACAATACATTTATTCGGATGTTAGAATCGTACAGTTTCCCCATTTAACGAAACCTTTTCTTTTTTTTTTTATAATTTTTCCCTACAGTGATAAGACTAAGGCAATGTTCACCGTCCCAGCATAGGCATTACAACCATGGCTTATCTGATGCCGCTTTATAGGTAATGTTCCGAAACATACACTGTTGACGTTTCATTCTTCTAAGGATTTAATACATATAACCAATATCTACGAGGCCTCCACGCCATATATCGTCTATTTATTTACAGAATTATTTGTATCTGGCCTACAATATGGACAGTATGACATTTTTTTTTTTACATATTTTTTTTTCGCCGTGTAAATCTAGGGTTGGTTCCCCGTGTCTAGACACGGTCACCAGGTGTTGCATGGACCACTATGAAGGCTGGTACACCGACACGATGGTGCTTCGATTCTCCGGTAAGGTAAAGTCACTGAATTATTTTACGACGCGGCTGACAAGCCGTACGGTTGGCAAACCATGACCTGGAAAACAAGTCGTTACAGTTGCAGGTCAGCATTGTCTTTAATTTAGGATAATCAAGTAACGGTCGCACTGGTATAAGGATGGTTGGATGCAAACTAAGACTATTTAAAGGATTTTCGACTTCGCCCATACTTGCCTAAATGCAAGTCTACATGGGGATGAGTCTACATATTGTATCCATGATTAGTTATAGAAACGCTTGATAATTCGGAACCCAACGACCATTTAATATTAAATAAAATTTCAAGAAAGTTGTTAACTTTACGGCTCATATGGCGCAAAACCCAACCCAAAAATGAAAATAAAAAATTTTTGGTATCTCATCTATAGTAGGCATCTATTACGATCCCTAATTTAATAAAACCATCCAGTTTAAAATGAAATCAGCCAATGCTTCAATATTCGGGAAATACGCAATTACTTTATTACAATCATTCGATACGTAATAATCACATCTTTCTTTTTCATTATAATACCTACAATAATGTCTCTGTCCTGACCCTTAGAAGTTGCTGGATGTGCCGGCACATCCAAAACACTTGCCAAGTTGTATAATAGAGCCACATCAAATAATAATACAGATATGTTTTTACATACATACATATTTGCAAGGAGCACTTATTTGATCCATGCATTACTTTGTAATAATTCGGTCCTGTGTTAAGATTTCGAATTTCGAGTCTTAGGTGCTAATTTTATTTTAGTTTTATAATACGTTATTTAAAATGAGTAACTTTTTGTGAATAAATCACCCTTTTTAAACAACTTCAAAAAAGGTTATAATAAAGTAGGCTATAATATGCACATACGGGGTGATTTTTTTTTTATTCACTTGACATATTGATATAGGGGTGTTCAATATCATAGTTATAATATCATAATAATTTATTTGCTATAAATGTGGTAGCACAATAATGTGGTTTTCACACATTTAGCTTGTCCAAGCATGCAAATATTTAAAGAATTTTAATGGTTACATTTTCTTTGAAAAATTATATAATTTAAATAAAATTTTATTGAATGCCAATAGGTGTAATAAATGTCAAATTATTTACCATTAAATAGTGATGTCAATCTGTTATTAATAAAAATGCTTAAATAATAATAATACGTATTAAAAATTTAATTAGATCAGTGTCCTCAGATATCATATGAGTTATCGATAATATATTTTAAGTTGGAACGAGTTCCTTTACAGAATAGAAACATTTATCAAGTAGCCATGTGCTTAGTGCTCTCTTAAATTTTATAAGTACTATAAGTTTTATCTTTTATTTCATTAGGTAATCTATTGTAAATTTTAACTGCCATGCAATAACAATTTTTACTATATTTGACAGTTTTTGCTGATGGTAATACAAGTTTATTCGGAAATCTACCTCTATAATTGAGAATTTCCTTTTTTTTTGCATTGTACCTATTCGGTTCTCATTCCAAATATCTAATTGGGAGGAGTGTTTGACATTTGTCACAGTTGTCCATTACAGAACCATAGTATGGATAGGCTAACCGCGTGGTATGGGCTGCTAAACCAAAGGTCATTAACCCCGGCGGGGGCCACCAGCCGGTCGGACGCCGTGGCGCACAGCTGGTGTTCATACATTCCGAATATTTTCGGATAGTTCTGGTTGCCATTTTTTGAAGTGGTTATAGTGTAGAATATTGACTTTACATTCTTAATTGTTGCCTGTGACCGTGTTCTTTCAGGTCCTCGAGTGCGTCGGGTGGGATGGGAATCACCCAGTATACATATAAATCTTATGTATGCCCAGCGATATCTCTGTCATCTGTGAACCGATTTTGATTATTATTTTTTATTTGAAAGAACGTAGTCGATTTTCATTAAATTATTATAGCTGTTCATTGGTGTGCTTTCTAGGCACCCAATTATTTCATTTCACAAACAACTCTCAACATCTACATGTGTATATCTAATCTCGAGAACGGAACACCGAAGCATAATTAGTGATTAAACGAACTTACCTGTAAGTGAAGTTCTATCATAATTATGTGAGGTGTTCCGTTCGAAGAGATTAGACTCCCGCCCTCCCTTATGTAATCCCCAAATTTTGTGAAATGAATATCATGTCTTAACTCTGAACTAAATGACGAATTGAACGCAGGTAGTCTATAGAGAAATCTCCGTGTACCCACTTGTTTTTTGTTTTTTTTTCTCTCTGAACTAAGTGCATTTATGGCGACATTGTATGTGATACTACATGTGTATATCTAATCTCTTCGAACGGAACACCTCACATAATTATGATAGAACTTCACTTACAGGTAAGTTCGTTTAATCACTAAAAAAATAATATTATAAACAAAAGAATGGCATCATTATCATCATCGTTTCAGCCTTTATCTATTCACTGGTGGTAGGCCTCTCTCAAGGTGTGCCGCAAGAGGCCACAACACAATAGGTTAAAATTAAGTTATTAAAGTACACCAACTAAAAACAGTTTTTTATAAAATAATAATTACATTAGTATCTACCTATGTATGTAAAATTTACATGTACACTTGCATTATTATAGTAATGAAGCTGTAAGTCTTATTTGAAATAAATAAATATTTGAACGTTTACGTAAAATACAACCGAGTATCAATAGTAACAAGTAACAGCCGTTTATAAGGAAATCTGTCTCCACGACGCGATTCCACACTTGACGTGTTCGGGTAAAGCTTCGACGGAGATTTAAAACCAACGAACCTGAATATTGCACAGCTGACGGAATCCCCTACTTACCCACGTTTTCACGCGAAGCGATCTGAAAAATGAAAGATAAGTGCGCTCCGAATGGATTTACTTCTAATACCGTTGTTCGGATGCTTACTGAAATGTTTAAAATTTAATTGCTAAGACTACGTTATTTAGGTGTTTCATTGTAAAAATAAATAACAAATATTATAGTAAGTATATTGAAGGGAAACTTCTATATATATAGACAGTAGGGCGTTACGTTACGCGTTGCGTTACGGCCGCACTTACATGCATTTTTTATAATACATGGTAGGACTGGTATGGCATGGTTAGATAGTACCATCTTCTTCCTTTAGTCAGCCGTCAAATGGACGTGTCCCGGCCGGGAGTTTGAGCCAGTATTCTTACTTCCTTCTTTCTGGGTGGCGGTGACCACTTACCACCAGGTGGCTCGACTACTCGTTTATTTACATGAAAAACACTTAATTACGAACTATGTATAAGTATTACAAGGTCCCCTACGCATACGTGGTAATTATTCTAAGTGTTTCAGTGAAATAATTTCGTAGATCCCAATCATACACACTCGTGGTGTTAATTGTACCCTAAATTGTTACTTCTTAAAATAGGTACTTACATAGGTACATTTTTATTTATCAATAAAATATTACGGTACAAATGGCGAGCTAATTGCATTCTCTACCAGCTAATCATTGGGCAAAACAGTAATACACAAAGGGCGGTTTTAAAGTACACGTTGTGTATACGATTTCATTTTTAGTATTTTTATCTTTTCAAGCGTAATACCCGTGATGGCATAGTGCAGCAGTTACTGGAATAAGTTTTAAATAAATTTATTATATTACTAGTAAACCTGCCCTCGCTTCGCTTGCCATGGATATAAAGATTTTTGAAGTCGGATTGAGCAGATTCCGTATACATAAGAATGGGGACCCAGACGTCTCATGACCAAGTTTTCATCATATTAGTAACTGCTGCATACATCTAGATGCGACTTGAACAGCGAATGTTAGTACCAAACTTCCGTCTAACATTCGGTCCCCGCGGTCTACTTACTTAGTTCAAATTAGAAACCATTGGTATTCCAACAAAATCCTCCGAAGCGAGGCGACTGACTTTGAATTTTACTCTGACCTAATTTAAGGTCATCTCACTACGGGCGGAATAATAATACGGTGTGAAGTCGTTTGCCACTCTGGTTCTCTGAAAAAGGCTAAAATACAAGATTTAATAATGTGGCGAGTACCGTCGGGATTAAACTGGGTGTTAAAGAGCTCAGTGAAAAGGGTGTTAAAGATCTTTTGGAAGGTCTTCCAAGGGAGATCTGACACAGGAGATATCCAGGAGGATAAAATAAACTAAAAAAGACCCAGCGACCTCCAACAGAACCAATCTGATGCTCTGACGCCATAGTCTCATTCGTTGTTCAGTAGGATGCCATAGCAGGAGAGGTTTGCGTGGATTCAAGGTGGATGTTAAGTTAACAACGGAGCTCCAGCCTACCAATCTGAAATATTAGTTGCTCAGTGCAGTATGCTCCAGGCCTCGAAAATTTTATCATACGAAGATTACCACTGGCTACATTGAACCTTTCATGGTTTGAAGTCATCATGACGGGGTACCGTTATCGGGTCTGCGTCATAATTGTATACTATCTATATGTTGCACTACGACACTGAACCAGTGCACGTAATGGCTTAACTAATGAGGTAATTCCGACATAATGCGACAAGTCGTGTCTTGCGAGAGCTTGTCATAGCTTCTGACTACGTAGTATTAAACCTACATCGTATTTTTTTGGTTACATAATGACGAGCACTCTGGTAATAAGTGGTCATCGTCACTCATGGACATCAGTAACCCCAAAGGCGTTACGATACGTCATGGGTCCAGAAAGAAAAGAGAAAGAAGAAGTTATCTCTCTGTCTGAATCGCTCAGCCGGAACAAGAGTCGTTTGGCGACAGACTCAGGCAAGAGGATGGTAACTAGACAGGCAGATTGTACGGAAAGATTTTATGACGCCCGAACGGTATTGCTACACAGCATTGGGATATCACACTCTCACGCGCTCGCCAGTACACGTAGTTAGTGCGGACGTCTGACGATATACCACTGCCCCCTCTACCAGTGTATGAGAGTACATGAAATAACCTATGGACAGAGCATACATATAATCTGTACTTGTGCATACCCTACAACCGGGACCGACGGCTTTACGTTCCCTACGAAGCACGGAAGTGCTTAAGAAATATTTGTCAATAGTGGTCACCAATTCAACTACCGACCACGCCCGCGGTTGATTAACTCGGTCCATCACCATTACTTCACATGCGGGCGGGCTGTGAGCGTTTTATTATTTTAATATCATTAAAAATAAATACATTATTATTCAATCTGTGTTTATTGTTAATCGCAGTGCAATACGTCACTATATTACCAATGTCATTGAACCAGTACACGTTGTGGCTTAATTAATGAGGCAATTTCGACTTGATGGGACAAGGCGTGTCTTGTAGCTTGTAATAGCAACCAATTACGAGGATATTGAATGATTATGATCTCCATTGGATTAAAACATGTATGACGTAATTGGATTTAATTACGCTCTCCATAACCAATATAATAAATATCATTTTCTTGCTCTGTATTCAAATTCAAATTATTATTTGCTTAAAAGTTGAGTACATGTAAGTTATAAAATTAAAACTTATTTAAACAAAATAGGTACTAAGTTCTGTGAGTGTTTCCTTTCCTTTTTGAATTGGTCATTTACACTTGCAATATTCAGACTGCAAATCGTTGATCATCTGTTAGTAATCAATGAATCATGTAACTTTTGAACACGGTAAATCGTATAATAGGCTACATTCTGTTTAAGGTAAAAACATGATATTTTGCAAACCACATCTGGTCGGTGTTAGATATTTTTACCATTATGCCCGACTTTTACGAGATTTCCCGTAGCGGCAAGGCCGGTGTAGCTTTGTGGAATATTTTTTTCGGAAATCCCCACCGGCTACATTTTGGTAGAGATTTCGGGAATAAACCGGTTAAAATACTAGGCGATATGTACCTACATACTGCATTATTATTCCACGCAGCGTCAGTGCAGCTATGACAAAATCAATACCATACACACTAGGATTCCGAGCGTCATGGGTGCCATGCACAACGCCCATGACAAGAGCACACACACCCAGAGAACAGTAATTCAAACTCATTATTCAGATTTCCGCTTCGCTGGGCATCAAACCCAGGACCCTTGCATGGTATCCAGTGCGCCAAACAGGTCCTCAAATTAATAAATGTAACTTCATCATAGAATAGTTATAATTAACACTCAATATAACTGCTGCTAGGCTCGAGTATTAAGTTTGTAAGGATTTCATCTTCCTTGGAGATTTATACCTCCACGGAAGATGTTGATTCTTTATTCACTTTGAGGAAAAGTCAGCCTTCCGCCCTTGCTCTTGATTCAAATTCATTAACCGTAGGGCGACCGCTTACCGTGAGATGGCTCATCTGCTCGGTAATATTTTTATATCTCCTATAAAACGACTGCAATGTAAATACAACAATTGGGACCCAAAGCTGAACGTGCTCTGCAAAGCACAGAAGCGCCCAAGAATTTATACCACCCGTGTTCACCCAGCTACCGTACGTGCCCGCAGTTGCCTCGATCGATAAATTATTCGATCGATACGAGCTCCTCGGCTTGGGGATAGCTATAGCAGATCTTAGTCAGTTTACACACCTTTGAGAACATTATCAAGTAAGGTGTCTTCTCAGATTCTCATGACGTTTTCCTTCGCCGCTCGTATCTAGTTTTAAATCAGCGCAGATTACTTTACAAACCATTTGTAGGCAAAACCAATTGATTAAAAAACATAAATGATTGGAGTTCGGGCACAACAAAAAAAATGACCTCTTTTTTGAAGCCGGTTAATAAATTGTTTTAAATTCAGTGTATCGTAAAAAATGCACAGCCTCAATATTTTAATTAATTGTGTTAATTTTACATGTATAACTAAAAGTTGCAAATGAACACAACCTACTTTTGCTGAAATATTGAATGTAATGTAAAAAAACATGTAAATAGTTATGTTAAAAATAGAGAATATTCGACGCCCGTTGTAAGCTTTTGAAGAGAAGCTTACAACGGGCGCTATTTTTGAAGAGTAATTAACAGAATATAAATAGACGCTCTCTACTCTACACATTTTTACATTTAAAACCGGTTTAATGCTTTAGAGTCTCGTACCCAGTGGGGGACAAACGGAACCCAATTAATATGCCTCGGCTGTCTGTCCGTCACAGGCATTGACTTATTACTACTATTACTAGTCAAAGGGCTCTATCTCTTGAACGAAAATAGACACACACTTGAAACTTCACAAAATGTGTGTTACTGTGGCCGCTATCAGAATAATTAATAAAAAAATTAAGGGACATTTTTACGACACGGAACACAAATAGGTATAATTGATGATTAAACGAACTTACCTGTAAGTGAAGTTCTATCATAATTATGTGAGGTGTTCCGTTCGAAGAGATTAGATATACACATGTAGTAACACATAGGTGTCGCCATCAATGCACTAAGTTCAGAGAGGAAAAAAAAAGAAAACAAGTGGGTAGACGGAGATTTCTCTATAGACTACCTGCGTTCATTTCGTCATTTAGTTCAGAGTTAAGATATGATATTCATTTCACAAAATTTAGGGATTCCATAAGGGAGGGCGGGAGTCTAATCTCTTCGAACGGAACACCTCACATAATTATGATAGAACTTCACTTACAGGTAAGTTCGTTTAATCATCAATTATGCTTCGGTGTTCCGTTCTCGAGATTAGATATACACATGTAGATATTGAGAGTTATTTGTGAAATGAAATAATTGGGTGCCTAGAAAGGCACACCAATGAATAATCACAGCGACAATAATTTAATGAAACAAAAAAACCGACTACGTTCTTTCAAATAAAAAATAAATAATCAAAATCGGTTTACAGACGACAGAGATATCGCCGGGCATACATAATATTTATAATTATGTATACTGGCTGTTTCTTATTTCACTCGACGTACTCGAGGAAATGATAAAAAAAAACATGGTCATAGGCAACGATTAAAAATATAAATTTAAAATTCTACACGATAACTGTTTCAAAAATGGCAATCAGAATTATCCAAAAATACTCTGCATGTATGGACATCAGCTGTGCGCTACGGCGACCGACCGGCCGACGGCCGCCTGCCGGGGTAAATGACCTACAGCCCATACCGCACGCTCATTTTGTCCACATTATGGGTCTGTAATAGGCAATTACGTCAAAATCCAAGCACCCTTCCAACTAAACATTTGGAATGAGAACCGAATACTGAGCACCCCCATCAATATGTAAAGTGACTAACAAAAATCACCCCGTATATGTATAGTATACCTACTCCTTTTTTCAAAGTCGGTAAAAAAGGGTAATTTATTCATAAAAAGTTACTCATTTTAAATTAATGAAACTAAAATTAGCACCTAAGTACAATTAGGATAATGATAATGTTAGTGATTAATCAATTACCATGGATCAAATATTCCCTGCTAATATGTATATAAATACATACATAGGTCTGTATTGTTATTTGATGTGGCTCTATTTTAAAACTTGACAAGTGTTTTGCGATTAGCCGGCACATCCAGCAGTTTCTAAGAGTCAGGACAGAGACATTATTATTTGTCTTATAATAAAAAAGAAATATGTGATTATTACGTAAAGATTGGGTTACGACCGGTTACGTAGGAAATCATGGTAATAAACTAACTCCGTATTTTCCGATTAAAGAAGCATTGGCTCATTTCATTTTTAAACTGGATGGTTATATTAAATTAGGAATCGTAATCGATACCTACTATAGAAGAGATACTAATATTTTCGATTTTTATTTTGGGTTGGGTTTGCGACCTATGAACCGTAAAGTTAACTGCTTCCATACGCCACATCGAATTACGTTACGTCGAAGTTCATGACATCGAACACGTTACATCGATGGCTTATTATATAACAACTTTATTGAAATGTTATTTAATGACTCTATAAATAATTATGGATGCAACATGTAGACTTATCATCACGTAGACTTGCATTTAGGCAAGTGTGTGCAAAGTCTAAAATCCTTTAAATAAATCATTGCATCTAACCATCCTTATACGAGTGCGACCATTACTTGATTACCTTTAATTAAAGACAATGTTGACCTGCAACTGTAAAGACCTCTGTTCCAGGTCCTAGTTTGTCAATCGTAGGGTTGGCAAACTTGGGTTGGCGGCTTGTCAGCCGCGTCTTAAGATAAATCAGAAACTTTACCTGACCGGAGAATCGGGGTCGCGTCGTAGCACCATCGTGTCTGTGTACCAGCCTTCATAGTGATCCATGTAACACCTGGCGACCGTGTCTTGACACGTCGAACCAACCTTAGATTTACACGGCGGAGAGAATATGTGAAAAAAAAAGGTCTTACTTTCCATATTGTAGACCAGATTCTTATAATTCTGTAAAGAAATAAACGATATCTGGCTTGGAGGCCTCGTAGATATTAGTTATATATATATATATATATATAATATGTATTAAATCCTTAGAAGAATGAAACGTCAAAAGTACGTATGATCCGGAACTTAAAGCAGCATTAGTTATACCATGGCTGTAATGGCTATGCTCATTTCTACAGCGATTACGTAACAGCAGCAACGGCATCCTGAAGATGATTGCTGCCAGGCCGGATGACTTCTTCCACCGACATTAGGTAGAGTTGGTCCTAGGCCTTAAAAAATAAGATGTCAAATTAAATTATGTTGTTATACTTTTTACTAACACTACTAACATAGTATTATGCAAAATTGTTACTAGCAATTTACTAATAATAATTATATGGGCCCCGACATCCGAAATAAAGATTTTATTATTTTGCTGGGACCTACATACAGTAAAGGTGTAAATATGCACTATACGCTTCAGGGTCTTTAAGCCATGTTTGATAACAGTTATCAAGTCGTCTTGATTCGGCATCACATTTGATTGATGATAATTGTGTACGAAGCAAACAAAAAGGTTTCGAGCTACACGCCATTGCCATATAGGTACATATTTTTGGTCAGTTTCGTTAAGTGAGGAAACTGTACGATTTTTACATCCGAATAAATTTATTGTTAAACGAAAAAACATTTTGCCCAATGGATGCAGCTAAGTAATTATTGTTCTCTCTCCGTTTGACCTCAAATACCACTTGCAGTTTTGTCCGCTTATGCTACACCGGCACCCTATCCCATAGTTGAGGCGATAGAATGAATTTCCAAATATTATTTGTCAATTAATTTTTGAAATAGATTTATAGAAAAAATAAGATTTCCATTTTATTGGAATCAATAATAAAGCCTAGACGAATTATTGGGAGTCTAATAATTTTTAGATTCGTTTACTTATAAGAATCCGAAGGAATAGAGCAAATTTCTTTGTGAGTTTTATATTTTCTTCACATTATGGACGTGCTAAGAAATATAAATAGTCAAGATAAATCATTGACAAATTTTTCGCAAATTTTATCATTGGTGTATGCATTATGATATGTGTATGCATAATTGCATATGGTATGGTGCGGTATGAGACCGGCAAACGGCAGTAGCACATTAAATTCAAATACGTCTTCCAAAATTTTATAAAAATTTGCAGTTTTAACAGCGATTGTATTATCGATAGAAACTTCCAAAATTGTTGTTATAAGGTTCTATAGTATACTTTATTTTGGATATAAAACGAATAAATTAATTTTTTATTTTATTTATTTATATAAAACGAGTCTCGCCGTTTGGTTTTGGTACCAAAATTATGTCTGATATGCATTGGTCATCGCAACGTTGACATAATATTGAAACAGCACCTAGAGCCAGTAAACTGCTCGTGGCTTGTCACTATCGTGTTGAAACGCGATATACCTAAACATATTTTATTTTGGAATAAAGTGTCTGAAAAAGGGACTTCATAACCCTTCATTCAGGAACGTATAGTATGATCTGATGTTATTTGCGACCATAGCTTGTATATCATTTACCGTAGGTACTGTCTAACATTGTCGTCTGCACCTTCCAGTTTAAATTGACGTTAGACAGTGGTAATTTTGGCTTATTTGCTTTGGAATAACAGACTTTTGCTCATCACCTGACTTATTTGACAGCCTTAGCTGTCTTTAATTTATTTTTCAGCAAAGCAAGTAAACATTACGCCTGGTAACGGAATTCTTATGTTCACAGTTTTACTTCCAATGTATTATCTCGCTTCAAAACGATATTAGAGGTAACTGCCCTAATGTTAGGGCTTAAGGGATGGAGAATCAATTTTTACATAATGATGTGCAAATTTGAAAATCCCCTTACATGCATTAACTATTTACATATAATGTGAAAGAACAGCGAGTAGGATGAGCTCTAATGCGTTGCATCGTAAACTCGACCTTAGTGAATGCCCTAACTGCTATGGTTGTAAAATGAATGCCTAAATGGCAGTAACATTCGTATCTGACCGCACGTATGGGCACAACTTCTGCGGGTAAGATGAACTCAAGACGTTGCATCGAGAGCCCGAGTTTGAGGAGTGAACAATTTTGCTAACATAACAATTATGATTGCATTTTACCTAAACAAGTAACGACTTTTTGTTCATGAGCATACATGAATACATGTACAGCGGGTAAGATGAACTCGAGAAGTTGCATCGTGGACCCGAGTTTAAGCATTGTACTAATTGCTATAATTAGTTAAAGTCGTACTTACCTACACAGGCAACGAGTATCTGTGCGTGAGCATACATAGATACATGTACAGCGGGTAAGATGAACTCTAGGCGTTGCATCGTGAACCCGTGTTTAAGGGTTGTTACCTAAAGAGGTAACGAGTATCTGTGCGTGAGCATACATAGATACATGTACAGCGAGTAAGATGAACTCAAGGCGTTGCATCGTGAACCCAAGAGTAAGGGTTGTTACCTCAACAGGCAACGAGTATCTGTGCGTGAGCATACATAGATACATGTACAGCGGGTAAGATGAACTCTAGGTGTTGCATCGTGAACCCGTGTTTAAGGGTTGTTACCTAAAGAGGTAACGAGTATCTGTGCGTGAGCATACATAGATACATGTACAGCGAGTAAGATGAACTCAAGGCGTTGCATCGTGAACCCGAGAGTAAGGGTTGTTACCTCAACAGGCAACGAGTATCTGTGCGTGAGCATACATAGATACATGTACAGCGGATAAAATAAACTCAATGCGTTGCATCGTGAACGCGAGTTTAAAGGTTGTTACCTAAACAGGTAACGGATGTCTTGATACCGACATTCTTATTATTAGCCTATAAATGAGCAGACGAGAAATCTGATGATAACTTGTCCCTCATCAGCAACACTCAACATCACAGCAACAATCACGGGTGTTATTGGACAAAAGGAAGAAAGAAACCCGTTTATTTTCTATAAGTGTATAAATGCCGTCGGGATTTAGCTAGGAATGCTAGCTAGCTCATGTAGATCATGACTAGCGGCGTTATTTTTCAGATATGTGACGAGATCGCACACAATATA
Organism: Ochlodes sylvanus; assembly: GCA_905404295.2. NCBI lineage: Eukaryota > Metazoa > Arthropoda > Insecta > Lepidoptera > Hesperiidae > Ochlodes > Ochlodes sylvanus. The sequence goes on along the minus strand of FR990138.1, from coordinate 3,424,473 downwards.
CGGTGACGTTATGACAAGTCTGAATCACGCTATCGAAGTTTTCTCCACCGCTTGGATATAGCCAAAGAGATATCTGTAAGTGTAGTTCTATCAATATTATGTGAGGTGTTCCGTTCGAAGATTCCTTCCGAATTCTTTCGTTTTCTTCTTTGTAAAACTATTTGAATCCTTATCGTCACACTTCCCCTTCGGCATTTTTGATTTTAAAACACAAAACTTCCATTCAAACACAAGAACGCAATAATACGTGCAAAGTGGCGGAGCACTGAAATGTGAATGACGAAATGAACGCAGGTAGTCTATAGAGAAATCTCCGTCTACCCACTTGTTTTCTTTTTTTTTCCTCTCTGAACTTAGTGCATTGATGGCGACACCTATGTGTTACTACATGTGTATATCTAATCTCGAGAACGGAACACCGAAGCATAATATGGTTTTCGTTCCCCTGAATTTAATTTGAATGTTTTGGTTTGACTCGAAATGGTAGCAATTTGTGTTATTCTCAGCCCCCCTCCCATTTTTCAGAAATGTATGCATTGTACGGACACGCAGAACTTCAATTTTTATTATATAGGTACCTACTAGGACCATTGACTTATTATTACAAGTCAATGACTAGGACCCTCAATTTTACTTAATAAAATTATTTCAAGAGTTTTTTTTAATAGAATTTCTAATGTATTGGTTACCATTTAATATCGGAAGTATTTAATGTTAAACAATAGAAATCTGACTCGCCTTTCTCGTGTGTGGCTTTTCCGAGCATTGCAACATTGTGGTTAGAACACGATATATACGATGCCGTCCAGGGTTGCTGTCTTGCTGCTGTATGTCTTCATTTTCAGTTGTATAAAAATATCGATAACTCTCCCGTGTTTCGCTTAGATGTTAGATACATTTGTGTCCATGTTATGTTTATCCTTTGAATGTAAATATCCGATAAATTATCTCATGAGCCATTTGATAGTACCTAAGCAGTCCCAGTCGTATATGTACTCGTATGTACGTCAGGATGAAAAATAATGAAAGATGGTAAGAAAGAAGAAACGACATTGAATAATTATATCATAAGGAGTGTTTAAATAATTATTGATTACATTTTTGTATAAAAACTTGATGTCGTAATAACGTGTGTGACCCATTCGTGAAACTTTTCGTTCGTGAAATCCAAAAGTTTTACGCTAGGTGTTCTCTAGAACTTGTTTCTGTATTCGGTGGTATTTAAACTTGCGAATATAAATCGCACAACCCTAAGTGGTACACTATTGTATTCAATGAATTACTCGCTCGTATTCGTGTTGTACATGCTCCCGCGGGAATGTTTATACATCTAAGTTGCGCAATGTTGCAGATTCTGTCTCAAAACACATTTCCCAAGCAAGATGAAATTGTTAAGTACCAAACGTTTAGATGCACACTCCGGGGATCGTATAAGTGGGTATGCAAAGTCTTGTGTTAAATATGTTTCATTAATAATCCTTAAATGTCATTTTAGTTTGTCAGAGGTTGTTCCTGTGAGCTACTCTTAAAATAAATTGTATTTGTAGATACAAAATGTGACTATAGGTGACTACTGTTAGCGCCATCTATTAGGAACCAGAAGATATATAAGTAATTACGATGGATTACCAATTCATGACCACATACTACTACTTACTTACTAACAAACTAACCAACTAACATCCTTAATAACACCCTCTGTTAACTGGACTAACCATCCTAGAACTGATTTGAGCCTTGTTCTGTGTCGGTCACATTTATGGGCCGCAGTAGTGAGAGTGGTGCTTCGTGCTTGTTTACCATCTTAAGCCCATAAAAAAACTGTACATATGAAGTTTTAGAAAAGACAATATGGGTTGTAATGGATGGTGATGATGTAGTACTTGACGCTGACGTGACGGGGGATATCACAAACACCCGTGGTCTTCATAATGACGCTGATATCAGAAAATTATCTTGATTTAGATTCAAATGATTTGGGAGCATCCATTTCAAATCATGTGTGAATAAACAGGGAGGCCGAATCAAGATCACATCGTATTCGGAGTGATAGAACAGATTTTTATCATTGTTGATGTATAGTGTTTAATTAGCTACGAATTGAATGGCTATGACAAATTTAATCGGCAAACTAATCGGATCGATTATATTGGGAAAGTTTTGCTATCTGGCTATGATACCAAGAAAACTAGGTCTACGAGTATAAATACTGCAAATATTTTCAGTAGACTCCATCAACAGAGAATCAGTCAATGCTTTAACATAATTTTGATATTTATTGACCGAGTACTTGTTTACGGAATTTCCTGGGACCTGTGGAACCATATGAGATATGAGACTCCTGAATTTCGGCATTTTACACAATGCCACCGATAAAAATAATGCTAGTGGGGAACTTTTTATAAGGTAAGTCCTTCCATAAGATATCATCTATTAGAAGGGTGCGAGAGTAACTAAGATGTTGGAGATAAGCATGATGTGCCATGATTGGGGTCACTTCCTACCTTTAGAGGATCTTATACAAATACCATTAACATGGTTACGACACCATTAAACACATCATAAAATATATACGCGACTCGTTTTTTATAGTCTAGTCATAATTGTATTCTAATGCCTAAAAATGCATTATCATTTATATGAAATTTCGCTTTTTTATATGTCATGTATTTTTTTGTTAATTTTTATTTTTACAGTAAAGTAAAAATAAGAACACACCAGTAATTGTGTTTTTACTTATCTTTTAATGTTTTCATACCGCCATTGCTGATATTTGTTTTACCAAAGGTTGACTCACGGAATACAGAGAGAAGTGGAAGTGCAAAGTAGGCGTGGCACACGCACTAAGGTTGCGCGGAGCTCCGCGTATTTGCCGGAAAATGGCCGGTATTGCTTAATTGTCACTGAGATGCGTCAGTTGTGCATTGTGTAAATTAAATTCTTAATAAACTACGTAAATATGCCTTACTGTGCAATTTTGGAGTGCAAAAATGATAGCAGAGCTTAGAATTTATCTAATGGCGGAGTTTCGTACCATAGGTAAGCCTAGTTTTAAATTAATTTGAAAACCAAAAAATCAAAAACATACAATTAAAAGAAACTATAATTTATAACCAAAAAGCTACTCAGTCCCTTTGCAATAAGGTTCGTTTTAAGTTTTAAGAAGTAGTGCTATTCCCAGAAAATTCTATGCTACTCGTGCAGGGATGCGGTAAAAAATTATCGATATCGACAATTTTATTATATTATTTCTAGTTAAAAAAATTCATATCAATATTACATTTACCATTTATTTAACAACATATTGTGTATACAGTTCTGCTAGATGGTGTGGAATAAAGAATATTTCATTTTGCCCTCCACACCATTCCAAGCCATTCATCCAATTGCAATGGGATTTTGGTTAGTTGTTATGCGTTAGGGATGGACATTTTTGACAAAATAGAAAGCACTATTTCCTATGCCGTACATTCAATTGTAATGACATTTTGTGAAGTTGTTATAAAACAATTTACTATTTTTATACTACATACTACAGGCAAGTTATTGCCAAAAAACGATCAACGGCCAAGACTGATTAGGGTTTAAATTGCTATTTATCAAATAAATAGCTTCACAAATAATTCCATTGTTATTAAATATAAAATAATATAAATACATATATTATAATACATATAAATACGCTGGTGTTGTTGGCATTCTCTAACAGTGAACTCAGTCAATATGAATTATTAATTATATGAATATTGTCGCGTTGATTTATCTGTTGACGAGACACATAGAAGTACCTAATTTAAAAATAGAATTTCTTCTTTAATTTTCTCGATAATAATTGGACATTGGAAGCAGTGGTAGTTTACGGTAGTTAGGGATAAAAAATGCAATACAAAGTTTATTAAAATCCACTCGCCACTAAACCGTAATTTTATTTATTTTTATTTCAGTAGGTACATATAATTATGAACATTGCATTAAAGTAGTTATATGTTTATATATCGGATAATCCGGAATTTGCTTGTTTGCTGCAGGTTTTCTCAAAACGTTTTCCTTCACCGTTTTAGCAAATTAATGATAATATTTAAATACTTAAAACGCACACAATTCCGAAAAGTCAGAAGTGCGTGCCCTGGGATATTGAGTATTGAATTGAAAGTTTGTATGGGATTTCTTCGGGTTTTAAGCACAGCGCCATCTAGGTGAACCTTCCTAACTTAAAGAATAAGAACGCCTAGCGCCATCTCTTAAAGAACCATGAAACTTTATATTTAAGCACTTGATAATAAGTTTCCCGAAGCGAAGCGAGGGCGGGTCGCTAGTTATTAATAAATTATTAATTATTTATTACTAGGATTAATTAATCCTACTAGGATTAAATATTTAGATACAATTATTTAGTTTCTTGAAGGAAAACATCTTGAGGAAACTTGTTTATTTGAGAGCTTTCCATGTACTTAATTGTATGAAGTCTGACAACAGCACCTGCTGCAGGCGTGGTTTTGGCGTGGTATTGAGGCGAGGCGAATCCGGATATTCGGGTCCTTATTTACCTAAACAATACCACTTTAATTATTCTTGTCAGGCCTTTAGGAAGTCGGGCTCTGTGTAAGGTATATAATAAATGTTACCTACTACTTACCTTCCTACCTACTACTTAGTATATGTTCAAAAATTTAATCGCTTTCTTTTAAAATGTTTGTAGTAGGTATGCTTTTGATTATCTTCATGATGCCTCATTTTCGTTGAGTGCAAAACCGATTATGAAGATATTTTTTATTGGAGTAAAAGGAAAGTTTACATTATTACGAGTACAATAAGCGCCAGTTTATTCGATCACTAATGGTGTACAAATATCAACTAACCTGATGGGTTGGCAAACGCAGTGTAGTTCCACAATATTGAAATAAAATTCTCGTTTCGGCTTCATTTTATTTGAGACTGTTATGTTTTTAAATGTTAAACGAAAATCAAACAGCTTAATAAATGTTGCGGATATGAATTCATAAAAACAACGCGTTATTTAATTTAATGCTATATGATTTTTTTAGAAGACTCCCACATCCCACACCGACGCAGGTAAGTTACTCCAATCCCAGTGCGCATAATGAATGACGATGCAAGCCGTGTTGCATAATGTAGCAACTTAAATTGAATAATTAAATCCATAAAAAACTGGTGACTAACATTGCAGTGAAGACTATACGAAGACGATACACCACAACCAACGTCAGTACATAAGCGGTTTAATAAAATTCAAGGCGGTATGAACTATACCGAGCTGTCGTGTTCCAGCCATGCTGCATATTTATGAGTTAATCACGACCTGCAGCTGTTTCCTACTGCCACATTACCACTGAATGTTTACAAGTTGACGTCACACGAGGTGTTTGCTCCAGTGATCGTCAAGCACGGGTTATCGACACAAGTTTATGCAAATTTCCAAGGAAAAAATCAATAATTTGAAATTCAATCAGTGTACTGCAATGATCTGTTGTATCGTTCGCCACAATTTTTGATCGTTTATTGTTTACTCATATGACGTAATGGTTATCATTCCGGACCGCTGTTCGAAGGGTTCCGGGTTCGATTCCCAGAGAAGCGGATATTTAACAAATTCCCCAAACACTCAATGTGTGTGATTGTGTTTGTGTGTTGTCCATGGCTATGATACAGGGATATCTGATGTGGGACTATGAGTGGGTAACATTGTGAGGTTATTCTTTCAAGTCCATCACTGGAACGAACACCGCTCCAGGGTTTAGTTTCATCTGAACTGCAATTTCCCACGTTGCACCATAAAGTTCACCGGGAGCTCGTAATTATTTAGTTGGTCTATTTACCGGCGGCTCATAACCGCGCCGCGTATTATCTGTGCGATTTATGACCGCATGCTAAACGGCATGCGAACACGCGGGTATGTTGACGGTGTATGCAGTAATGTTGAACTTGTAGTATCTGTAGTTAGACCACTTACATTAGGCGGCTCGTCAGCTTGTTTACCGGTAAAAATGCACCATATTTCTAAAACGTATTGCGAAATGTTGCGTTAATACCTTAGTCTACTCCTCAGATTAGTATCGCATGTGTGATAATGTCATACACTTGGGTGTAATTCAACGAAAATATCTGGAAATTGGTTGACCTTCCAGGCCATCCCTGAACTTTTTGCTATTTTCGAGCACTTCTCTCCAAGAAGTTGACGATATGTTCAAAAGTTTTTTTTGCTCCTCGAGCTGAAAAATATTGGTTTTGATGATAGTCGAAAACATCACCTTTTTAATTTTTGATAAGCTGTAACTTTTCAACGCCTTTTGATTTTATAGTATTATAAGGGATACAAAATTATTTGGTTGAGAAACCTCGAAGTCATGTTAAAGCACACTTTTTCTGAAATATTTCGACAATAATATTTCATGAATGAATTAACCGATTTTAATCGGCAATGTATGCTGGAATGTATTCACCAATAGCTCCTCCTTAATAATATGTATTATACCTGTTCTTGAACAAATAATTCATTCAATCATCGGGAATAACCCGAAAATGTAAGAGCACTTTCACACAAAACTTTAATTACCAGCATAGTTTTATAACGGAACAGAAAGTTGAACATAACGTATTATTACGTACGTATTACGTACGTATTAGTCCGATAAATTCATCGCCAGTGAACGAGCAATATAAGTTTAAAGTGTCATAATCTTTAGTTGGTGCAATCGTAATTATTTAGTTGGGTCTGTTTCCCGCGGCTTATAATCTGCGAGATTTATGGCCTCATGCTATATGACATGCGAGCACGATGGTATCTCCACGCGAGATTGTAACACGGGTTATGTTACTTAAAAATATTTCCTTCGTTCAGTTTTAATATTTTGAATTTGTAGGAAGGCGTGACAAAGTACGTCGTAGACTTAATTCACTGGAGTTAATACACTTTAAGTTAAGAATACTAATTTGTGGACTTACTTATGCAACTAGGTGAATTAATTATAATGATTAGTAGATCAAAAAATATATAGATCGCTTGAATTAAAGGCATATTCAATCAATTATAACTAAGCAAGCGCTCAACTCAACGACCTGTTTTATTCGTTATTTTTCAAGATGGCTGGCGCCAGTACTTTTATAGAAGAGCCAAGAATCATTTGATACACTTTCATTAATTTTAATGACGGAATATTGCGATTATTCGTATTAATAAACTACTGAATATAAAAAATATATATAATATGATAAATTTAATTTCTATATATAAAAATGAATCGCTGATTTTGTTGTTAAGCGCAAAACTCGAGAACAGCTGAACCGATTTCGCTAATACTTTTTTTAAAGTATTCCTTAAAGTACCTACAAGGATGGTTCTTACGGAGAGAAAAAATAAAAAAATTGCCTGAAATAGTCTAAAAACCACACTTTCCTCTATATTACCATACAAAAGATTCGTAATAATACTTAAAAGTCAATTTAAACTTTAATACCATGCCATAAAGTTTAAGTATTAGTGGAGGGGTTCCGGGAAGGTGTCCCGAATAGCAGAATAAGTATTAAAAAAAAAAATTAAAGAGTTGACTGTTAGGCGGTACGATGTTCGCCGGGTCAGTTAGTATTTAATAATAATTAATTACTGCTACCAGTATGTATGTCAGTTTTAAGGATCCGAACGGAATAACTCAATTGGTGGAGGTTTAAATGATTTCTGGTGGAACGGGATCTCCATCCACAATCTCCTCAACTCGTAGTCACAGGTTAGATGCAGTGCACTTAAATTAATCCTGCAAGAATTAGTACTCCGTGCTTGACCATACTGGTCAGCTTCCTCCTTTTAGAATCAAACGTATTTTGGTTGCAGTCAGATTGTAGGTAAACAATGGGATTTCCGCTACTTTCTTGGCTGATAACACATCAATAATGTCTTCAGAGCTACTAAAGCTAAAGGCTGAAAGCTTGAGTGAAAGTGACCCGACTAATTGACCCTAGTTGAATTACTTTCAGGTATCACAATAAAACGCAATGTAAAGAAAAATATGTAAGTATGTATTCCCTTCACTATCAAAACAAAACTAAATAATAGGCTATCAAATGTAATTATAACGTCGTAATACGACAAGAAAGTGGGAATTATTCATACGATGATAAGTGATCTTCGTATACATCAAGAGCCCTTCCCTCTCGATTGATTTATTGTCTCCGTAATAATAGAGATGGGCGGGTTTGTCAGGAAAATCAGGAAGATTTATTATAAGGTCCGATTTCCTCCACAGATAGATTGTATTAACGCTAACCACTAAATTTTATGAAATTGGCTGCTGCTCGTGATAAATACGATTGACGTGTTTTATGTCTTTGGATTTGGATTTTGGGGAATCTCCGCGGTAATATAATCTTGTTATGTTTTTATTTATGTTAATACGTATATTATAGGTGTCTTGCCAGTCAAGAAAGAAGGAAGAATAGAGAAAGATAAATTAGTTTTTATGTAATTATGTTATTTCATCGATAAAGCCAGCTGACGGTGAGTGATCACCGTGGCTCATGGACATCATCATCTGTGCGTTACCGCCCACTTGAGGAGGAAGAACAAAGAAAGAAAACGCAGTTTTTCATAATTTCGGCGCAAGTAACCGATCTATATCGAAAAAATGCAATTTTACACCGGAGCCAAAAAACGATTTTAAAAATTCAACCCTTGTCAACTAGAAGACTTAGAGATATCCTTTCTGTAGCAATTGAATTATACAATGAAATTTTCTTTTTGTAATCAATGGAAACATTCTACTATTTTTTTTTGATTCCAATGAAGTATATAACTCATATTCGCATTTTTTTGAGACAGACAAGATCGCTTTCCGGCGTCGATTATGTTAGTAGCTGACTAACAAGCAGACGAGCAACTTGATACATGATGCTAAGTGGTCGCCGTCCGCGTTAGTGATATCAAAGGTATCACCGTCGCGTTGTCCAAAAAAGAAGGAAGAGGAAATGAAAAAGAACTAGCTCCCAAGCCTCCCGGCGAGAAGACGAAACTCCGTCTGAGGGCTGACGTCAGTCTCCTACAAACGACGTCAGTATCCTACAAAAAATAAATGGAGTCGTTACGTCACAGTGGTAGTCAAAAAACACGGTTAGTACTTTAAATAATAGTTTTACAAATAACATTATTATATGTACTCAATTTAGTGATTCGATTAATTTATTTCATTTTCTATTTTGGTTATAATAAGCTTATTATTTTTTTCTTCATTGCGTAGAGTTATTCAAGGTCTATAACACAAATCATTACATGGATTAGCTCGAAGCTGATAAAATTAGTGACATCTGATGAACGAAGCTTTGAAATTAACGAAATTACTCTGATCTTAAAGACATATTTCATAACTGTATATCGCCGCGGAATAGTGCAAATGTTCCACATAAAGAAAATTTATAACTCTAAGGTTTCCTTTATTCCGGAGATATCCGGTTTTCAGCTCACGGTAGATACTTATTTAATCGTAATTTAATACACTACATTATTATGATTTCCTGTTTCACTGCACGCAATGAATATAACATTGTGTTTCATATATTTCTTGACGCTACAATTTAGAGTTTAGACCATTGACTTATTATTACTGTGGACGTCGAGTCTCATACTAAAATCCATAATAGACTGATTCTCCGTTATGATTTCCCTTACGATTGGCGCAAGCTGAGTTCAAGAGTGCTGCACCTACGTATAATTTATTATTTAAAGTTAATAATATGCCTATGGCCTCATGTTCTAAGTTATGGAGCCTGTCTGAATATATTTCCAGCGCTAACATTGAATAAACTTGGTGAACAATTGCACAATGTTGAAGAAAGTTGGCCCCCATAAATTATATGGCCGCCAAGTTGGTGTTCATAAATCTATGCGCCGCCAACAGAGCTTCCGTGACAAATCCAGCCCCCTTTGTGATAAATGTATATTTTAAGGACATAATTTTTGTCGATATTGAAGTGAAACGGACAATCGATTCAAGTGGACATTGGTTCAAGGAAGCTGAGGTATAACTAACTGTCAATGAGCACGTATACAAAGGACTTCGGACTAAAACTGAAGTCTATAATCAAAATAATTCAAGTGTTACGTAACTTGCCGCGGTTGATACATATTTTTAAAGAGATGGTATAATATTAAGTGTAACGTGTAACTCTATGACTGTATAAGTAAATATGTGTCTTGCGTATTTGTGAGTTGTGGCATCGTAGTTCCCAAGCGGATACTGAACTACAACATCGATACTATAACATCGTCTCTAAATAAATAAACATTTAACACACTCAGGATATTCTGTGCTCTGGTAGAATTGACAATCCAAATAAGACATCGCAAACAACAATGACCCGAGAACACACATGACGTAACAGTCACTATAATCATGGTAATAGTATCATACAGTATTGTGACTCGGCCCTGTCCTTGAAATAATGGCTACAGCCCCGCGCTAGGGCCTCTTCTTACTAGTTGTAGTGAATGTAAGTGGGTAGGTAATATGCACGCTTCCTGAATAAAAACCCACACGTTCAATCGTCCCTACGGCGTAGCTGCAACTGTTGTGTACTTAGTGTGTACTAAATTCGAGGCGCGTAGATATGATTCGCGTTCCGACCGTTTGTATGAAGATGGAATACTGTATGATATTATTACTGTGCTATAATACACAATAAAAATCTTCCCAGCCTTTGTTTCGCAGGTAAGACCACTACCAAATAGGCAGCGTATTCGTCAATTGAATATATGTTATATATGTACCTACCAGCATTATAGTATAGGTGAAATGAACCTTTCCTTCGTCTTTATGACCCGGATGGCGCAATGGTTAACACGCCGGATCGCCGTTCCGAGGGTCCTGGGTTTGATTCCCAGCGAGACGGAAATTTGAATGATGAATTTAAATTTTCGTTCTTGGTCTGGATGTGTGTTCTTGTCTTGTGTGTTGTCCATGGCACCCACGACACAGGGAATCGTAGTGTGGGGTTATGAGTGTCTAGCGTTATTTTTATTATTTATTTATATTTCAGGGGCGTCATATGGTGTAATTTCGTCTCACACAGAACAGAGAGGTTCTATATTTCGGTAGGCGACTAACCTTTCCATAATTTCACATTGCGCAGAATATGGCATACGTTACAAGCTTTCTCAATTAGGAGAAGTAACGTGTCCTTCATTGGGTTGTGACTAAATAAAACCAAACACGAGAGTAGGCCAACATTCTTTAAATAGAAAATAAAACAAGGTCTTGATCGCAAATCCAATTTGCGGAAATGTCTTTGAGCTTTAAATTCCCTACCCACTTAATGGTGCAACTTAACCGCATCAAACCGGTAAAAACAGGATCAGAGCAGTCATATCTACGCTTATTGCGTTAGACTGCTCCTTTCTGGATTTTACTACGAGTTACTCTGAAACAAAGCATTATGCACCTGCATTAGCATTGGGGTGAAAGACAACTCGCTTATTTACAAAGGTACACAGTCGTTTCATAATTTTGATATTATTTCTTGAGTTGATTTCATATTATGTAACCTCAATGACTGATCACAAATAAGTGTATCTTAGACATTTTTTTAAATTTATTAATAAATGACCATCATCGCCCCCGATCTAAGGGTTACTGAAGAGTTGACGAGTTAAATTTTTTATGATCTTTGTTTATCAATTTTAGTACTTTACACGTGATTATATACTATGCTGATATCTAACCAAGTATTCCATAGTTTGCCACAAGAGATGCCGTTTGCCGAGGGAATAATTAATGACCTGAGAGTATATAGCTAACTTAGTCCACGCGTAATTTATGTGCGGGAACTTGATTTAACGACAGTACGAAAATCCTCCAGGCTTACAATGTAATGATGAGCTGAATATCACCACATCACACATGCTGCTTTCTAACACGTCACCGATTTAAGTTTCGGCAGAGATGTTTTGCTGGTTATCTAGTTCATTTAGGCATAAGTAATGTAAATAAATCAATATATACATATAAAACTCTTGCGTTACTAAGTGACTGACAGACAATACACAACCGAAACCACTGAACGCAAATGACATGTAGGTATGTTCCTTGGGGAGTGTAGGGAAGCATGAAGAGAAGATTGCTGGAAATTCCCCCCTAAGGTGATAAACGGGGGATAAACTGAAACTTTTCATTTCTTCAATGGATCCACTTGAAACTTTGTACATACGAGTGGATAGGTTCCTCAAGTGACGCATGTGAGAACGGATTTTGACAGAAAACTACACTATTAAACGCGTACACTCATACCCCCGCACTAAAATATCCTATGTTACCAGTGGCTTGCACAATACTGATAAGTCATCATTACCATCCAAGACCCGAGAACAAACGTTCATCTATCAATTTCTGCCCCGGCAGATAATTATAATCAAACCTGTCACTTCATGCATGGTAGATAGATTTAAGATGGTAAACGAACAAGCAGCACCACCCTTCGGCAGCCATGTAAACTGTGATCAATAAGGAACAATACTCAGGTCGGGGCTAGGATGGTTAGTTCAGTTAGCAGAGGGTGTTATTAAGAATGTTAGTTGCTCAGTTTGTTGGTACTGACTCTCGGGACCATAAGTAATAGTTAGTCCTGTTAGTTTTTTATTTTATTACTAACAACAACTAACAAAATATATTCGGCAAAAATTACCCAAATTGATTGCTCCATTTGGAGACACGTTGTCGAACGAACGTTTATTAACTAAATAAACAATATATAAGAACAAAGAAAAAATCCAAGCGTCTAGTACCTAAGTGAAGTGTGTGAGCGGGAATTGCGCGCTGACATCGGACCTTTTATAAACTTTTTGCCCTCGTTAATCTCCGACATCGAGCGAAGTTTAGAAGCCATTAGCGGAAACGACGATCGCTCCTGCCGCGAGTCGCTCAGTAAATCGGAGCTACAAAATACAACTATTACTTTCAAAGTTCTTCTGGATAACCTGCGAACGATACAAAATCGTGTTATTAATAACCCAGTAACACTCCGCCGGAGCCGGTTACACTTTTTAGAGGCGACTATTTCAGTCTTCAAGGGTAGCAACACATCTCTGATCGAATTATAACTTTTACTAACAATTTCTAACTGGACTATTACTAACATACTACTAACAAACTAAATAATCTTTCTAGGTCGGTCACAGTTGTCATGTCATGTCTGTGTGGGTATCTAACTTGCATACCAGTTACTTGGATATGACTGCTTTCTGTAAAATAATTTAATATACTTTTTAGTAATATTTCGCAAAATGTCATAATACGAGTATAATTTAACTAACGCAATGTTTATACGCCGTCGAATGTTATTGACATCAAAAGCCCTGGTCCGCTTTAAGTTTCTGTGATATTATCCTTAATGTGATCTTACCTGAACAGGTTAACTAATAATAACAGTAGTCCAATCATAGTGAATACCGTTTGCTTTTCATCAGTTATAACAGAACATAGTTTACTTTGTAAATATAAATAGGGACTGCAATGATGGAGTGGATAAAGTGGATTACACTATTCGGCACTATTGGTAAAGTGAATTGATTCGTAGATGTATAGTTACTGTACATCAATATAAAAAAGCTCGATAACAATGTAATAAATAAATATTTTGAAAAAATGAAAACACGCTTTATAATGCTATTTAAATTATAAACACAAAGATCATATTTTTCGTAGCCTAGGTAGTAGTGACTCTGCCTGCGAAGCGAGAGGTTCCGGCTTCGATCCGTGGCTGGAGCAAATATTTATGTGACAGATAAATGCTTGTATTCAGGTTATGGGTGTTAGTGATGTGTTATTTGTGTTGTCCGTACCATGCTATATATTCTCCTTATAATATAAAAAGGACACGCAAGGATTGTTGCGGGTGATATAGAAACTCATAATTTTAACAAAACCCAAAACCGATTATAACATTGACAAATAAGAACATCCTTAACGTAGGTGACGACTTCACCGCATACGCATTATTAGGGATAACTCGAGCACTACTCATCAGATTTCGCTCAAAATTAAATGGGACCACATGACTAGCTTTTCGAAATGAATGAATGAATTTTTTGAAATTCGGTTTACAAATGTCGGAAAATTCGCTGGACTTACATAAAAAAATATAGGCGTCGAAGATAGAACCTCTCCCTTTTTTGAAGTCAGTTATTTATGAAACATTACTGAGAAAGAAGATCCAAGAACAAATATCTAATTAATATTTGCTCCTGAGATCAAACGCAGGACTTGCCTCCGACGGAAATGTTTGCTACTAACTGAGCTGGGTTCGTCCTTCAGTATAATGTTCCTAACGAATAGCGTATATTTGTGTGAGTGCAAAATCGGTTAGCAGATAAAATACTTATTTAAACTACCACAGACTAACATATCTTATACAGTCGGCCAACAAAGTAGTCTTTTAAGGCAACCAGAAATCTAACACTTTTTAGGACAAGCTTTGAGGGTTTTATTATTTACTTTGGTATAACCTCAATATTGAATATCTTCAATATACAATCGGTTAGTAAACTATTACAAGGATTTAAATGCCGGTTGTAGACTTAAATCGAATTGTCCTAAGGAGACGCGATCTCGGATCATTGGGGACGAGTATTTAACTAATTACTTTGTTATAACCCCAATATTAAATCTCTTCACTACATACAAGAAAACAGCATGTCACCCACTACAGAGATTTTTTTTATAGTATTTAGTGTAATTTCGTTAATAAACAAGTGAACGAGCATTTTGTTGAGCATTCCACTATTGATGGACATCAGTGACACCAGGAGCATCGTATTAATTCGACAACTGTTGGTACTTACACTGTGATATTTCGCCGGAGCACTCCAGCTTGGTAGAGCTCAGGCCGTCTTGAATTTTATTAAACCTCTTACGTTCAACCCGCCACTCGCGGTCTGTCGTCTACATTCTTGCGGTTTACGCGACATGCGCTGCAAGTTTTCTGTTTGCTCCCAACATATAAACTAACAGTTTAAAGTAAAATGAAATTGAATTTATCTGCATCGCAATTTGATGGATGAAGTGTTTGACGCATGGAGAATTTATGAAGAATAAAAGATATTTGTGAAGAGCTTGAACGATTAAAGAACATTAATATTTAAATTATTTGGTGAAATGAATCAACAATAAATTTTCCCTAATAATAAATGTATATGTATGTGTGATTTCTCTAGGCGGGCGGGCGGCGGCTTTTCTCTTCTGCGTGTGGGATCGAGCGAGCGGAAGAACTTGGGCATGCATGCGTGCTTGTTTTAATTTGTGTGTTTGATTAATTGGACGGAGTCAATATTTTGAAAGATATGATAGCTGAAATAGCTGAAAATAATAATAGAAAAGAGTTTATTTTATTAGGTAGATTGCTTGGCCTTGAGCTGAAACTGAAGCTCAAAATCCATAATGAACCTCCAAATTGTGAACTACATAATATATTCATTATTGTACAACAATTTTCAATTTATAAAATGGAAAATAAAAATTGAGTCAAAAAGGTAATTGAAATTTGCTTTCGTCGAACATTTAAAAATCGTTGTTGCAGAAATTGAACTTGTATTTTTACTTACCCACCTCGATATTGCAGGACTACTTGAAAATACATTATTCATCATCCAATATCAATAGATTAAAATCCCAATCGAATAGATCAAAGTCGATTAAAATCGAAAAGAGACAAAATTCGATAGCTCCGCAATTTGCGTGCGTCGAATTTAATAAAGAACGCCGTTTCAATCAAACACTGCGACTCGTCCACTGTTTTGTTTGATTGGTTTTTTCGATAACTCATAAAATAGTGGTCTGTTGTTTTTACATTTTTTTATATAAATAGTTTACCTGTCTAGCGGTGACACTTCTAGAATCAACAGGGATATTTTAACGTGTTCGATTTGCAACGTCGACGAGTAAAGTAGGTAGTAGAGCCTAGGATCAAATCAAACCTATGTAAAATAATTAATTTTAATTGTTTTGCATAGTTAGTAGAGTTTAGAGTTCGCCCGGGGTAGTACTACCGCCTGCCACGGTACTTAGAAAGGTGTGGAGCCGGCTACACTTTCTGGAGGCGACCATCTCAGTCCTCAAGGGTAGCAACACATCTGAGACCGAATTATAACGAGACTCTTACTAACATCTACTAACTGGACTATTACTAACAATAACTAACAGGACTATCATTCACTAACAGTCCCTGTCCCAGTCCTCATACTTACAAACTAACCAACTAATGTTCTAACACCGTCATCTAACCGGACTAACTATCCCAGTCCCCATATGAGTCTTGTTCTAAGTCGGTCACAGTTGTCATGGGCGGCAGCGGAAGGTAGTGCTGCATGCTCGTTTGCTGCCTTAAATCAATAAAAAAAGGCGGGTCATTCAACTTACCTTTGTGCCTTTCCTTGTGTTAACTTGCCTTTTCTGTTATGAATATTCAAGTCTAGCAACACTGACCACTATACTTAGTTAGCTTATCGAACTTTGGACCAGCTTATCGTGACCCGGATTATCAACTAGGAATGTAATAGCACAATATCTCTTCTGTTAGTAATAGCTAATACTTTAATATCGTAAAAATGTAACATCATAAAATATCTGAAGGAACGTCGATCGTGATAGAAAATAGTACTGATGCTAGTACTTAGCTTATCTCATAAATCCGGGACTTGTTGGAAAAATATCTTCTAGCGCAGTTTTATTTCAACGAGATGTGTACAAAGCACATATTCCCAGTAAACGTATAGTTACATAGCTTTCAACTTTCTCATGAAAATTTTATTTTGCTTTGAAAACGAGTAAAATTTACCACATAAAATATAAGAACCTACTAACAATAGTAAGTAGTACTTCCACACATTGTTGTTTGATGAAGTATGTATGTATGTAATTCTGAAGTACGTAAAAAGTTCAACTAATAAGGTATCCTTAGAAGCGCTTCGATCATCTGCTGGTTATTCAAAACAGCGTCCTCTAGAGGACACTAATTAAAAAAACTAATTATATACAGCCAATTACTTTCACAAATTGCTATAAATACAGACATAACTCTACTTCCTTAAAATACTAGTATAGATATACTTAATTAGACTGTAGTCCAATAGTCGATTTTAATGTGGATGTCTTCAAGTCAAGAGTGAATAGGGTTTTTCTAAGTTAACGCGCTTCACCATCTAAAGGCTACGTCGCCACTTACCGTCAGGTGGGACCGTAGCCAAGCGGTAACTTATATTCAGTAAAAAAAAGTCCGTCACAACACGACCATTGAGTAATCACTATGAAAGATGAGGTTTTGGCTCTGTTAAGTAAACATACAGTGTGTTTACTGTGTTATAACAGAGCGCTCATAGCCCAAAGGCTTGTATCGATCGTAAAGTGATCGAGGAAGCATTGTTAGATTTTTGTACTTATTTTTGTAAAGATTGTTTGAGATTTTTTGGCTTGGCGTTCTTTGTCTGTCTGTGTTGTTGTCTTTACGTTGTCCATGGCATTCACGACACAGGGAATCCTAGTATGGGACTATGAGTGTGTAGCGTTAAAAAACATTCCTAATAACTATATTGGACGCCGTTAAATTCTGTTTATCGATTTAAAACCGTCTTGAATGTAAGAAAAAAAAGAGCGCATTCTCATATGCGAGCGCCAGCATGATTACTTTTTAGTTTAAAGTAAAAAAGTCAGAAAGTTTATGAAACTTTTACATCGAAGCTAGGCGAAGTTATCGTAATAAATTACTTTAATTAAGAATCCCTCGAAGTGCACTAAACGAGGGGTAATGCCGGGCGGTAGGTAAGCCGGGCCACCCGAAAGGACGCTTGTAGAATAAGTGCAGAATTTTATAACATGCAACTTTTTCGTCCGCAATGTATTAACGGCTTATATTATGTAAATACATTTTCGACGCTTAAATTATACCGTGATTGGACAAAAATATATAGGGTTTGAATAATATTCATATCTATACCGGGTCTCAATGATATTATTATACCCGGTTTAAAAACCATTCTTATGTATATGTATAATATAATTATATACTTAATCTGAATCTTGAAAACGTCTCCAACGATTTTCATGAAGTTAGTATGCACAGGGTGTCTTTTTGGTATGAAGATATGAATGTAGTTGAAAGGATGGACAGTTATCCTTTACCTACTACTTTTTTTGCCGAAAAATATGTCATTTATACGCAAAATAATGTTTCAATCAACACTAAATATTGGTAACCGTAAAGAATAAGTTTCCCGAAACGAAGCAAGGGCGGGTTCACTAGTAATATAAAGTTTGATAAATACCGAAAGTTTGTTAAACATTTTCAAAGTTATATCAGTTAAAACAGGTTAAAAATTCCTCAAAGTGCATACACCGGCAACTAATACCGACCACAAGCTGACGCCGCAACATAAGTTCTGAGCGGACGCTTCTAGAATATGGTTGATACAGGAGCAAATTCAGTCTTACAACTTGCGCGTAGCGTGTTATAATAATAATAATACTCGTAAATGTTAACCCACCCCACACTAGGATTCCCTGTGTCCCAGAATGCATGGACAACAGAAATTACCTACATGTTTGTTAATTTACAAATGATACAATTGGTTGGTTGGTTGGAAGAGCGTGGTGGTTTAGCAGCCTCCTCAGTCTAATGATTTATTCTTGTAGATCCTAATGGTTATTAATATGTACGGGAACATCAGAAGTGTTTAGCTTTTTAAATTATGAGTAACTATTTATATAAACATATTAATTGATGAATAACGTGTATTGGTACAAATAGTAATCGAGAAACGACTACTAATTAGTTAATAATGGGTTTTGGAATAGATAGTTTGTTGTCAGTTTGGAATTAATAATGAATGAATTAAGGTCCGCGCACATTACATCAACTCGACTTCAACTAGACTCAGAAATATGTATAAGCTTTATATCTTGTTACTTATGGTTTAATTTTCAACATTTACTTGAAAGAACTGATTCGTATGTGAGGCGTCGTATTGTAGCTACGGCCAAATCCGATCCGGCAGAAAATAGAGACAACTAGTGTTTGCTGGCGGGTTCACTCGCGTTGGGGCCACATAAAGGGTATACGTACGCTATCGCGGACTTTTATTTAGGACTATTTAAGACAAGCAATGCTACACTATATTATCTTCGTGTAACTCCCAACGGTTTAGGCAGCGCACGCCAAGATAGCTCATAGACGGCACATTTATTCTGACTTATTGTTACATTACGGTCAAATTACCCTAAAGCTTTATAAATGCCCACGTGTTATTCTGATGTATAAGCTACATTCATAGAATAAATTCATAAACTGCAATACATTCATAAATTCATAAACAAACATACATCCTCACAAACTTTCGAATTTGTAATATTAGTAGGATGGTCATATTTTAATGCTTTCCAATTTGTTGGATTGTAACCGAGTTGAAATTGACTTGATGTTATGTGAGCAGTCCCTTAGTCGCCGCCTCAACGCTGAATAATCTAAGGTAATATTTACATTGACTTCGACTGAAGATTAGTAGGGACTACTAACCTTCATAGATTATTGGAATGAATTGGATGACTTTATAATTTCGAATAATTCAAATTAAATTCAAAATTTAGTGTTGCTACGCATCCTGAATTAATAAAGCCTGCTATTGTTCACCACCTTCCTAACTCACTACATTTTGGTTCTTAAGTCAATCGATTTGTTTATATCATACATACAAATACTTAATACAATAAAAATAATGGCGACAACTAATAACCTAAGTCGATAACCTATTTAAAGTGGGGTATCATTGTAGAAGACAATGATGTTATAAGGCGAAGGTGTTTATTTATTTAATTGAAGAGGTATTAAAATTCATCTTAGGGTTTCCTGATAATTTTTCATATACAATGACTATTTAGTCAATCTGGTCAATCTCACATCAATTTTCAGTATTTATCATGTAGTCGGAGTTTAGTATCTTGTATCTTATTCGAAACAAACTCATGCAGGTATACCTAATACAACCACAAAGAAGTCCCCACTGAGTACTTACGGAAGACTAATGGTTGCCGCATGCACGGCTTCAACCGCATGTTTGCAGATGCCTTTTAAATAACCTCTGATGTCTAAACTTGTTTATGGTTTAGAGAGTTGCGCTTTAAAGTTAGGTTCAGCTTCCTTTTTCATGTAAATACCGACACACGAGCAGACGGGCCGTCTGATGGTAAGTTATCATCGACGCTTATGCCCATAAGCGTCGATGATGATGATCAGTAACATCAAGCCTCTCCAAAGCGTTGCCGGCGAAGAAAGAAAGAAGGAAAAACATGTGCGTCTCGGGACGTCCGACATAAGGACGACGGCACGAAGACCGACTATGCGTCCACAGCATAATAAAGCAATCACTAACCCACCTTGATTATGATAAGACCCTTGCATCAAATCATCACCACAAAGTCGTAACGTATTAAAAATTAATTATAACTTGAGTAAATAAAATTTAGGAGGAAATCAACATACCAGAGAGTTCTTCATCGTATGCCTACGAGGGGTCTCCGAGCTCATCTTGTGAGGAGAAATCCTTAGATATTGGTAGTAATGTGCTGAGGAATTTCTCAATTATATGCATCTTTCTGAAACGGAGATGAAAGCAAAATAAAAGACGTTAATATTGTGGACCGATAAAATACCCATATTAAGTGATTCTGAACTTATATTTGATGATGTTCTTGACTCAAATTCAGGTACTTACTCTTCAGTGAGTATCTTAGAATCTCTGAAGTGTAGTGAGTAACGTGTTTGAAACGTGAGAACGGAAGAACATCAAACGGTGCCCCAATTTCATCCGCGTAGACTTAGATGTGCGCGTCTTTTAACTTGTTCCTGCTCTACTTCCAACATGTTTTACTTACGACTACGTGGGGAGTTTAGAATTTTAACACACAACAAAGGTTTAAGCTCCAAGAGAACTAATATAGCTGTACAGTAGTTCTGGTTTTCTATGGTAATCATTTTTGTGATGTCTGATTTTTAGTTTTTGGAAGCAGTTTTTGCAAAATGTTTGTCAAGTTTAATTTTTTCATCGAAAATGATTTGTAACTACGTTTTTAAAATTATACTAGCAACTGGTTCGTTTTGCGTCAATAATCTTATGCCTTATTATCTACAGTATTATGATTTTAAACTGATCTCATCGCGAATTCTACACAGGAGTGTGTTTCTAGTACACACTTTTGAAATTGAGAACAGAAATTTATTAAACTCATTATCCAAATTTCAGCCACGCTGGGAATCGAACCCAGGACCCTCCGAACGGCAGTCCTGCATACCATTGCACCATACGGCGATCCATATCTGGCAACTCTTCATGATACTGAGAACACATCATTGATGACGTCATGACATGAACTGTCTAGAACTTTGATGATATTATACAAAATATACTTACCTCAAGAGAATGCCTCATCGAGTTCAATTTACCGTTGTAAGTTCGTCGGCGGTTAGAAGATCCCAAGTTTAATTAAACAACAAAACAAAGCTGCGTGACGACAGACTGATTTGTCGCTTAAGAGTACCTACTTTATTCCCTTTCCTTCCTTTCCGTGATACCTTTGTCTTTTGTACTTTTCCCTTTAATTTTCCTCCGAAAATTTGCGTTGTCATCACATTTTATAGATAACAGGTAAAATAAGTGGTTGACCCTTGGGGCGAGCTCGGAAACTTCGCTGTTTTTGAATGTTTTTAGAGGAATAGGGGAAATTGCAATTTCGGTTTCCTTTCGTTCACGATACTTAGTATCGAGTTAAAGGATTTTGATGTTTAACAGATTTTGTGGTTCTGATTCTTTTGGGGCAGATACACATTAGTTTTTTTTAAACTATGTGTGTATGTAACTAATGTGTATCTGCCTTTTTAAGACTATAAGTTATTTTATAATTATGTTAAATAAAACATACTTGAAGAGGCGAAAGTTCTAATAACGATATTAAAAATATTTTTATGGGTCTAATCCAATATCAACTATTTATTTCGATAAAAACACATTTGTGTGTATTTCAGTAAACTAAAAAGGCAACTTTAATTAAAATTAAAGTAGTCTTTTTGAAATAGTTATAACACTTTAATTAAAATTGCATTCCTGAAAATGAAGCCTTACATCCCAGCAGGTATCCAGGTCTGAGCACTATCCTGGGATTTTCCGAGAAAAAATTAACCGTTATAACTTCGCTGACACTGGGAAAAGTCTCGTTACAATTGTGTCCCGACAAAAGAACTTCTTGCTCCCATGAGTGCAAGCGTACGTCACAATACTGACGCCATTTAAAATAATTGTATGATATTCGTACAGGATTTTTGGGTTTCTTTTTACAACTTGACAAACCAGCAGATGTCCCACCTGATGGTAAGTGGTCACCTGTATAGGTAGTAATGTACTTACCATTTAAGACCTTGGAAACCAAGGAAACGAGGATCCAGTGATATAAGCAACTAGACGCAATAAATTCACGACACAGCAACCAAAACTCGTTAAACAGTTGATTTCTTTATTGCTTCAAAGTTATTTGGGTATTATAAAATTATCATTTTGTTTACTTAAGGACTTGGGATCTGCCAAGCTGTTAGCGTCAGCCGCGGCTAGGGTGAAATACAGAAAAGCATTGCAGCCGCGCTGCCATTTCCTACCATGAACATGCTTGTTCTAAGCATAGTTGTGGCACCATTACTCACCAGTAAACACTCCCCGGAGAATTCTTAGCGAGTGCAATTTACCGTGATAAGTTCGTCTGTTGACGGCTGCTATACTGTCGCGTTTAATTAAACGACTCCACGTTGGCGCGCGGCGACAGACAAATTTGTCTCTCGCTTTGTCGGTCTCTTATTGTAGTGTATTTTCAGGGTTTACCAGTACAGGATAATTTTGCCGGCAGTTAGCGTATTTTGGATATTTTGTTTTCAGTTTTCTTGGCTTGTTACAATTTATTTTCTCTGTTAGTCTGTCTACTAATCCCTCCTTTATCTTTAGAAACTCACTACATAACTAGGGTTCTTTTAATTAACGCTCTCGGCCGGTGAGTTATTTCAATCTGCTAATCCGCTTAGTTTAATAATAAATGCTTAATCTAAATCTGATAACAAAGGTACTAAAATGTTGAGAAAAGTTATCGGTGGGGTTCATTTTGTTTTAATCTCTATGAACTTGCCTGTGCTGTCAATTACGGTAATGTAATTCTATTATTACTGTAGTGAGTTCTGAATTCCAGAGAAGTAGTACTTTATGGTATTTTTCCGAAATACAAAGGTAACATATTGAAATAGCAAAAATACCGAAGAACACGAACCTTTTCCATAATTATAACTTTTAAGGAAGTGACATTGGCTTGGGAAAACAATACGTCAAATAATCGTCGCATATAATTGTTTGACTGTTTGAAATAATTTGCTCCATATGAAATAGAAATAAATGGCGCAATGGTTATCATGTCGGACCGCCGGCGCCGTTGCAGGGGTCCAGGGTCCAGGATTCCCAGCGAAGCGGAAATGTGAATGACGAGTTTAAAGGGCATTGGGTAAAGTTGGTTTCGCGCGTCGTGTTGAACTTAAGCGGCCACTCATGAAAGTTATGTATTTTGAAAATAAAATATTACTGTTATTAGAGTCATAAACCTAAATCATATCGGAGCCAAGGTACTGCGCTTAAGGTTTTTCCTAAGAAATTACAAGTTCTATCTAATTTTCTTCTACTTATCAGATTCTAACCATATTTAATGCATTTGTATACCAATTCTGACAGTTACTAAATTATACAAGAACTAATAAAAAATACCCCAAAGTTGTTACTGCAGCAAGTTCAAGTTTTTCCTTAATGACGTCACATAACCCTGTGCCTAAGATGCGAATCTGTCTCGTGTGTTTTGTCTGCGGTGTCCTTATTACTGTATTTTCTGGGTTTAACTCGTTTAAGACAATTTGAAGTTCCATTAGTTGACTTCATTGGGTTGTTTGTTTTTAGTGTTATTGTGCAATTGTGCTGACAAACGGGATTAAAATATAACATAACGTTTTGAAATTCTCGTGGAACTGGATTATTCAACGAATATGGATGTTACCTCCTTTAGTTGTCAATGTTTTTAACTAACTTCAAAAAGGAGGTGGTCTGTGAAGCGATTAAAAAAATGTATTCGTAAGCTGGTGCTTATCGCAAGCCGCCGATATTGATGATATTTTTACTCGCTGCTGTTTTGTGATGATTTTATTCTTGACGATGTTGACGTCGGTATTTTGTTTTGTCATAGTTATTTACAATTACAATCATTTACATATTTTCCTTTAACTTCAGACGTCTAACTACCTTATTGGTGTTCATTATGGTTAAACATTGTATACAAAACACAGTACAATATTACAAATTAATAGACACCTTCGTATGTATTCATACGAATCCATCCGTATTATTACAATAAATATACATAATGCAGTGGGTTTACTCTTAATTATAGCAATAAAGAAAGAATGGTACCTCTCCCGTAGATGCTCAACTTGATAAGGGCAATAGAGAGGAGATGAGAGCTGTAATGAGGGGTAAAGACTAATATGCTATTAGGTGATATATCCCTGCACATATATACACTCGATTATATTGGGTTTATTAAACTGGACGTACCTACATAATAATGTTCGTCCAGTTTCCATAGTCCATAGTTGTTATTGTGTAGACCCTAAATTGCAGGGGAATAAATTGTTTAAACCCGGAAAATGTAGTTGACCTGTGATTTTTTGAAGGTAAGATTTATTTATTTATTTAGTCTTCTTTTGTGTCGGTCAAGATTGTCATAGGCAACAGTGGAAGTTTGGTGCTGCGTGCTCAATTGCTATCTTATTTCTATAAATAAAGAACTTAGTAGAAGCCATTGAATAAAAAGCCACTCTTGATTTGAAGACAGAAGACATGATGATTGAAGACAGATGACATCATTAATATTGAACAGAAACACCGTGGCAATTGATTCCAGTCCTTCGCGGTAAGCATTATAAATGACGAACCAAAGCGCGTAGTCCGTTACGGAGGGATGTTTAAGACGAAAGGATGGATATCCGCCGTGCGACGGGACTTTCAATGTTAATAGGGAGCTGTTCTATTCTACTTAATTTTGATAGTGAATTATAAAAAGTGCGAATCGCTTGTTAACACGGGCAATGACCTATGTCCTACAAATGCTACGATAGGCATTAAGTCTTTTAGTGTTTCAAACAAGCTATCAAGGAACGAGCGCTTCACTTTTCGTATAATTAAACACAATGACATCTCCCCTGTATAATTATAAGTTTGGTAATTTACGGTGACAATTACAACAGACAACAGGTAGAGACATTAAATTATACGTGGCTATGTAAGCTCCGAGAGAATGTAGCAGCTATTTGTCTCAACTCCTAATTATTTTAATGAAACCGAGATACCCTGCTGCCATTGTGTATTCAATGGGGGCCCTTAAAGTCCCACTTAGTGGCCATAATCGTACCTGGTTTTGGGTGTAGTGTTAATCACGGATTAAAATTTTGTGTTTGTAAAGAATTTCTATTTAGTTAAAACGTTTTAAGTTACTATTCAATTTAAGGACGCGGGTGTAATTTAACGTTTGATTAAAACTTAGAAAGAAAGATATCTTTACATAGTAGCTGGGTCAGCTAGAATGTTAAGATATAAGGGCGAACGTTGTCCCGCCATATAGATTACTTGTAGTGAATGAATACAAAAAGCGCGATTTAAATTTGAGGGGTAGGGTGGGTAGGGGTAGGTTTAGAGGGGGTAGGGTGGGGGAAAATTTGGGATTATGCACGCATTTTCCTCACGATGATTTCCTTCACCGGAGCAAGTAACGATAAATTTATAATACGCACATGTTTTTTGGAAATCAGAGCACCTTTGGTTTTCAAAAAATATGCAGGATTACAACCCAGTTCTTGTTCGGGAGTCCAACTGAACTTTGGGTATCATCATTTGGTTATCACTGCTCCCATTATTATCGCACCCTTAACACGTTACCTGCGGCACCAATTTTTGCATACTTTCCGTTCCTGCGGCACGAGGTATAATCGGCCCGTACCGTGACCAGACGTTAGGGCGACACGCGGTCTATTAGACCCCACCTCCTTTTACAGACTAAAATCCATTTTCTGGCGCGAAATCAAAGATAAATGAGAATTTTGGTCCTTATTGATATAGACAGTGAATTGATGAACCCTAATCCACCGTCGCCCCGGGATCTGATGGCTAGTTTAGGAATTATTAGCAAAACAAAATATGGGATCTTATACACCTCGTAACGCACTGAAATAGGGCAAATTTTCGCTGCGATTAGTGATGGGAAAAATAATATCGACGTTTTTAAACTGTCTTAACTACGCAACGACTTGACCGATTTTGATCAATTATATCTCATTAGATCGTTTTAAGGGCAAAACCTGGCAAAACAACACAAAGCTATCAAAGGATACATTTTTTTTTAAATAATCTAAATTGTGCTTGAAGGCGCCATAAAGAAAAAAAAACCGGCCAAGTGCGAGTCGGACTCGCGCACGAAGCGTTCCATTCTATACCATTAAGAGGCACCTATTACAGACTTATTATTGGAAAATAATGGATTACGGTTTATGCATAAGGTTTATCTTTCTATTTGTATATGAAAATTTTAATGCGGTTCACAGAATAGAAAAAAAAGGCAACCAGAAGTAGAAAAGAAACTGTCCTATTTATTCTGCCTCGGGCTTTAAAAATACAATTATTAGAACTTGAATTAACATAAAAAAATCAGTATCAATATACTTTTTTATAAAAATCTCAATATATATGTTGTACTTATTTATGAGTGTTTTTCATTGAAACAGGGTAGACAATAAGATTTTTTGCACTGAGTGCACTGAGTCAAAATCTTTTTGGATTTTTTATCAGCTTCACGAGATGGATTGTGATGCACAACACTGGTCGCGGGAAGCTCGCGTTGAGTGCGGTACGAGGTCAGGGGGGATATGGGACGTTTTAGCCTCGTTCCGCACTGCATTAAAATTATATTAATTCAGTGCGGCACGAGGCCTAAGACATCCGGTACCAAGGTAGGTACACCACCGAGTCCGGAACCATTAGTGATCTCAAATATATATTTATCTCTTTCCTACACTGGACCAAACCAAAGCTATGCCATTCGCACGACAGAGAAATTCACTTTTTTGCTTGCCGCACCACAGGGAAGTTGCATCAGGGGTGATTTAGGCCTCGCTTCGCACTTAACGTGTTAAGAACCTCAAATGAAGCGCTCATAGCCCGGCGGCTTGCGTCGATCTCAAGTGATCGACAAAGTTAAGCAACAGCGGGCGCGGTCGGTAGTTAGATGGGTGACCGCTAGTGGCAAAAATTTCTTGAGCGCTTCCGTGCTTCGGAGGGCACGTAAAGCCGTCGGTCCCGGTTGTTACCATTTAGTAGCAGTCGTTAAGCCATGTCGGATACCTTCGGGCGGCTTAAAATTTCCGACACTTGGGTTGGCCACTAACCCCTCCACCAATCCGCACTGGAGCAGCGTGGTGGAGTATGTTCTAGGCCTCCTCAGGTATGAGGAGAGACCCGTGATCAGTAGTGGGCCATAAATGGGTTGTAGCCAAGAATCTCAAATGAGTAGGTACCAAGGGACAGTATCGAATCGAAGCAAAAACGAGGTACTAGTATAATAAACATTCGTTTATTCTACAGACTTATTGTAATACTGCCGTATTGAATTTTAATGGGGTCAAATACAAACAGGCAATAATTTACCGTGTTTGAATACCATATGGTTAGAACGGAATACGTAACAATATTTACCTTTTCAGTATCGACCAAATAACAATGACAAGAATTGACCTGTAATAGTACAGGAGGCGGCGACAGTAAATGTTTATTTTTCTAGACAATTTATGTTTTTTGTCAAGTATTAACTTAGCATCGTGTAAGAAAACTTTTTTACCATAGAACGTAATCGTATAAGATTAAAGGCGGACTTCGTCTTGCGTTCGGTCGTTATCGTTAGACAGCAGTCTTTAAGATATGCCGAAGATCTTCTAGTGGTATACAATCTGTTGGAATACAATATTGAACCAATGTATTAGTAACACATTACTTTGGCCAGCAGACTCTCGGCCTATAATGTTGATACAGCTAGCGCCACCATAGTTACATGTCATAGTTGAGTGTACAAACATGACAATTGACGTGTCAATAGGTATACGAGTATTTGTTTGGGATCTATTTATTAACACGTAAAGCGAAAACTTTGTAGCCGGTTTTAAAAAAATTACGCGGGTGGAATTTTACACAAGTTTATTAAGAGGAGTGCAGAAAGCTAATATGCTTATATCATGTTGCATTCGAAATATATTAAATTATAAAATGATAAATGAAACATAACACGCACTAATATACGTTACGTTATAAGTAGCCATTTGACAATGAATTACCAATCGAATTTCGAGTAGGGTCTCTTGTAACTTTAGACGTTACGTTACGTTCAATAAAACATTTTTTGATCCGCTCTAAGGATATTACTGTAACTATGGATACGAAAGATAATTACGGAACGTTTACGTAAGCAAGATATAGCTTATTAAACATTACGACATTATGCAGAATTTGACCCCCTCAATTTTCACGCGCTAGTGACATCTTTGTCCAATCCAGGTTAGACAATCGAAGTTGGACGCGGTTGGAACGTTTGAAGTTCATAAATGTTTTTGAAGTTACAAAAACAATTAAAAAAAACAAATCTTTTCATCCGCTTAGAAGGTTCGATCCCACAGATATATAGACATTATAAATATCCATACATACCTTAAATTTATAACACCTCTATCTCTCTGGGTTCGATTTCCAGCGAGGCTGAAATTTGAACGATGGGATCTGATCTCTGTTTGGGTGTGTATTCTCGTCTTGTGCGTTGTCCATTAATGTCCGTGAAACCTACGAGATAGGAAATCCTAGCGTTTGACTGTGAGTGTTTAGCTCTATATTCTATTTTGCAACGGGAGGTTATAAAATTGTAAATAACTTATAAAAAGTATATTTCAAGATTTTAAAAAGCGAGACCGCCGTTTACAAAGTGTCAAAGGCTTCTCGTAGATTTTTAAAAATAGAATATGAAACGCATAACGGAAGTTCGCTAACGAACTTACCGTCCGCGCATGGACCACAAAGCTTTCAAAGCAAATGACTTGTTTATACCATAAATCAATTAACAATATGGCTATTATAGTAAATATGAACAGCTAATTGACATCGTAGTTTTTTAAATAACCGACAAACGAGGAGAGGAGCCAACTGATGGTAAGGGGCCACGGCTGTGCGTTGTCTGTTAGTCACTGAGTAACGGAAGAGTATTATATATTGTATATTGATATGAAATATATATTGATATGATATACGAATGACTCATTCAATATTGAGATCGTGTGCACATAATAATATTTGTTTAGTTTGTACTTAACTGTGCGCGAAGTCTCGGGTATTGCCAACAGGATTTCTATTCAGCAATATTTACATAATATTAATGTTTGCACAGTCGACAAAATGGAAATATAATTTCTCCTTTTTGTGTCAGTACGAATTGAAGCAATTTAATCGTTTTCGTAGTAAATAATATTAGTCCTATAAAATATATCGTAAATATCGATATAACAGTAACACAGTCCATTTAATAATTAATAATAATAAAACAACTAACAGTTATGCTGGGTTACTAATTTAGACCGCCCTCCGACCAGATGGACTGACGATCTGAAGAAGACTCAGGTCAGACTGGCGAAAGTTAGGAGAAGCAAATGTCAAGCAGAGGACGCACAAAGGCTGCCGGATTGATGGATGCGTGACATTTTTTATTAAGTAACCTTACCTAACTTAAACTTTTCCTGCAATAATAATCTGCACACTTATATTTTATTAACATTACCGAATAAAATATATGTATACCTCCGATTTAGATATTGTATTCAGATATTAATTTAAACTTCACTCTCAATTGTTACTTTTCAGAATAAAAATTCGAACGGGGTTTCAGAGACGAATTTGGATTCGAAAGGTAATGTGTACGATTTTATAATTTACGATTTACAAATAGTCCGGTACCTTCCGTTTTAATCTCCGAATTTAAATTAACACCCCTCCCCCTCCCCGGTAATTCGTCCCAATTCTGTCCACTCGCCGTTATTTATAACACCCGAACGTCACTTCAGCCGATGGTGTACAGTGTACAATGTTTTTATCGGACCACAGCAGATTTTTAAATAAAAATGTACACCTATATACATATACATTATATGTACGTACTATTCAGTTAATATTATATTGGTAAAACTGTAAGAATTTCTGTGTGTTATAGATAGATAAATCTGTAGTAGTCCGCCAATCTGTACTTCGTCAGCGTGGCGGACTATGCCTGTACCTACCCCTCCCATTATGGGAGACCCGTGCCCAGCAGTGGGACAGTTATGGGTTGCGGTGATGATAGAAAGAGAAAAGCCGGATGAAACGCACAGTCACTCATAAAGAGACAAACATACAAATTGACAAATCAGAAAATTTCAGGTACCGCTTCACTGATTACATACGACTTTTGCTAATGTATTAGAGCTTGAGATAAAATTTTGTGTTTTCATACCTATTTAAATCATGCCAATTTATAGAATACTAGTTGTCCCAGCGTACTTCGTACCGCTTTATAATTAAAAAATGTTTTAGTGATATATCGACAGCAACGCCACCTACCGGGTCCAATTGTGAATCTAAACCATTCTCGGATCCACCTGAAAACACACAAAAAATTTCAACCAAATCGGTCAAGCCGTTTAGGAGGAGTTCAGTGACATACACACTCACACTCGAATTATATATATTATGATCATCTAAACATTATTCCAAAGACGTAGCTGCGTGGGTTCCCCGAAGCGAAGCGTGGGCGGTTACTGGTTGTCATAAACTTAATAAGATTTTCGCTGCTCCCTATCAATCAATCAAGCATCACGCCTACGAATACACGTAAAAAATAATACTGAGTCGATTTTCAAACGACATTATTACGACATACCAGGCATAAATTCGTACAGCTTAGCGACCTTCATCCATTCGTCCAAGTCATTTTACACAAAGAGAATTAAAATATACATAGTCGAGTCAACAAAGTATACACGTACAAATTATGAAGTCCATTACGTTGTTACAGTAAATGTATTTATTTTACTTTGGTTAAGTATTCATTAACGCCACTTAGGCCTATAATGGTACTCGGTAATTATTTAATTTTCAGAATATATTAAAGTGGGTTTTTGTGGGTGTATTACTTACTGGTATTATATAATTTGACCCAGTAGTTTGTAACTTGTAGATAAATGTATTATAATGAGATCAACTGATCGATGTCAGTACGTGGAGAATAGTTAAGGATGGAGAATATTATAGGTGGGGCATATCTTAGCTTCCATAATTATAATAGATGCCATAATAATGATTTTGTCAGTTAATCGGTTGGTCTGTTTGTGTGTTTGCTCCTGCTTATCTCAGAAACGGTCAGCTGATTTGGATGCGGTTTTCACTAATGTGTAGTAATAACACAGTATAATAAACATTTTAGTGTTTATATGCTGTGGTAATAATCTTGATGTAATATTTAATCTTTGCTATACGATATGACTAGCAATTATTTCGGATGCGGCTATCGTCATTTATTATCATCATCATTATTACTATCATCATTATTATCATCATCATTTATTTACCTATCCGGATTTCACTATGTTATCCAGAGTCTACCGGATCCAGATCCAGGAGGACATCCAGGAACCTTCAGACGCTGAGACCTGGTGCCTAGTTTACAGGAGACTAGTAGTAAAATTGGACTTGCAGGACTGAGGAGTAATGAATGGATTATACACACACCTCTCCTTCACTTTGGATATTTTGTCCTGCAGTTAGGGTCACCATCTCAAATATTGAAACATTTCTAATATAAGTCCGAACTTAAAAGTCTATTTAGTTTAGTATAATTCATTTAAATAATTATATTAGTTCGTGTAGTCATATAGTTGCGTTTTCGTCTAGTTTGTGTATTCTGTATTTGTGTGTGTTTGTTAAAGTTTCATCTTATCACCATACTGTTTTTCAGGTCTTTCTTTTTTTTTATATCCAGCCAATTAAAAAGCCGGACAAAGGCCAAAAGTCCGGATATATCCGGAAAAATCCGGACATCTAGTCCTACCCAAGTGTAGGTACGTTCGCTCAATTTTATACGTTTAATATTCACATAGCCGGAGGCTTTGTAAGGGCGATCGCGTTAAAGCCTTTCAAGTTCCACAATGAAACCGTGTGAAATTAATATCGTTGCTTGCATTATATTCATGCGATGATTTAACTCTTTAATTAATTAATTAATTGGAAATCATATTTGGGAAAGCGTTATTTCAATGATTAAAGAAAAAGTGAGCATACCTAAGTATAATAATTTATTTACTTACAAGATGGTGAGCATGACTTCTTCCGCGGAAATATTTTTCTATTATTATTATTTATTGTTTTATTATTCTTCCAAAAGCGAAGAGCTGTCAAGAAGAATACATTTTCAACTCCTCTTTCCTCCTTCCTCATTCGGTCGTATGCTCATTGCTGAGCATCATGATGTCCGATCTCATTTAGATGCGATGGACTCATCATCATCATCATCAT
Source organism: Ochlodes sylvanus (assembly GCA_905404295.2). Taxonomy (NCBI): domain Eukaryota; kingdom Metazoa; phylum Arthropoda; class Insecta; order Lepidoptera; family Hesperiidae; genus Ochlodes; species Ochlodes sylvanus. The sequence goes on along the minus strand of FR990138.1, from coordinate 3,391,742 downwards.
CATCCCATAACTGTCCCACTGCTGGGCACGGCTCTCCTCTCGTAATACGAGGGTACAGGCCATATTCCACTTGATTTCATCATTAAGGAGAACTCTCAGGTGAGCAGGTTCCCTCACGATGTTTTTCTTTCAGCTTTCCAGTTATCATGAGATTCTCCAAGTTGTAGCTGGGTCTTCTGTCGATAGGTCCGAAATACTTAAGTATTCCAGATACAATTTCAAGTAAACCGGACGAAATTTATTTTATATTTCTATTTCCAGGTCGACAGGCTTAGGCTATAGGCTCTGTCAGTCAGTAACAGCATTTAAACAAATAAAGTAAAAATAAATCGTTTGTATGTTGTCTTACTTTAACACAAATTGTACAAATTATGTGAGTTGATTTAATGTTATTGGCTGGATTACATAAGAGTCAAACTCGCCAACGTCAAATCGCATTAGGTCAAACACATAACACAAGATTTCAAGTGTAAGCCCAAAGCAAATACACTCCTACTCGCGTTGCACCTTCTAATCCATTAGGGTACCATTTCAGGGCATGTTTCGTGATTGAAGAGGGTGGAAGGGTATTTCAAAATTGTTACTATAGCTCCACTTCGAGTACCCCGTTATACTTCAACATACCCGTACAGAGAGTAGTAGGGAGTGAATTGAGCATTACATGCATGACCATAAATATGCGTGAGGTAATATCAGGATATTAGTCCAAATATATTATCAGTCCAAATTATTGGCAATACAGATGTGATAAACAATGATCATTTAACTTCACGATCTGCTAGCGAAAGTCAAAAGAAAAAAATTGTAACGGTTTTATAACATTAACCTGCGAAAAGGTAGAAGTAAACCTATAAAGAATACTTTTACATAAACATCGACTTTCTGCGCAATTAATTAATGGATTTTCTATAAGACGGCAAAGGCCATGAGCGTTATATATTTTTTCATTAGAGGTTAAAAACCCCGTGTAATTTATTAGAGCCAATTTAAACCTCCCCCGCGGCCGCAAACAAAGCGGAATCAATTTATTTAAAAGTCGCATTAATTTGTGTTTTGTACGGAGCTGGAGTCTTATACGTAGGTATGCGATATACACATTATTAATTTGGTTTATGTCAATAAGTGATCGACAGATTTAAGAAAAGCCGCGTTTGCTACAGGGATTTGAAATAGGAATGATTGCTAGTGGCAATAATTCACGATTTCTCCCAACTTTGAAGATTATTGAACTTCTATATTTATAGTATTGTAATAAATAAGCCATAAAGCCTTGTAAAATATTTGGGCGATTGACTTTTCAACGAACTGTAATACCTCGTTCGATGTACCTAACTGGCAGATATAGTGCCATTGCCAAGACGGAAAACTTATCTTTTCTCGAAACTTTTCTTCCCAATTCGTCCCAATCTTACATTTCTCCCAAACTGATGGGTTTATAGATAAAGACTACCGTCCAAGCTATGCCTACTTATATCTATCTATATATATAAAAGGAGAAGCTGACTGACTGACTGACTGACTGACATATCAACGCAGGGCCTAAACTATAAGGGTTAGAAACTTGAAATTTTGCACGGGGGTTCCTTTTATAACGTAGGGGAGCAATAAGAAAGGATGTTTGAAAATTCACCCCTTAAGGGGGTAAAACGGGGGTGCAAAGTTAGTATGAAACTTTGCCGTTTTTGAGGGTATTTGAATGAAATTCAGTATGAAGGTATTTCATTTTAAGTTATGAAATATGTTTAAATTTTTTCGAAAATCATCCCTTAAGGAAGTAAAAGGGGGCGCAAACTTAGTACGAAAGTTCTCTGATTTTATCAACTGTTACATATTTAGGGATCTTTGGTGGGCGAAGCCGCGGGTATGGGCTTGTTATAAATAAATAGATTAGCTCAGTCTGTCTGTCTGTTTGGTAGCCTTTCACGCTTAATTTTCTGAACTTATTGGGATGTTGGTATGGAGATAGCTAGAGACTCGGACCTTTCCTTATCCTTATAAGGATAGATGTTATCCCGATAATCTTACCTTTGGGATAATTGTAACGGTATTTTTTCATAATCCGCCTCCCGACCTCGAATCCCGAGCAGTAACTAGTATTTCATAAATAATAAAAAGCCTGCACTAAACGTCCTCACAACTTCTGACCACAACACTCATGGAAGAAGGTGAATTCCTTCACTCGCCTTAGTAGTCAGTTAGTAGTAGTTTTGGGCAGGTCTTACATAATGTATGTATGTTAATTCTTATATAAGCCATACCTTCGTTCGATGACAGTTTTAAGATAAAAAAACCAGTCCAGCTCAGTGCAGCGTTGGAAGTGTAAGAAATACGAACTTTAGAAAGTCTTATTTAGTTTTTCGCTAAATTAAACCCGGAGTCGCTGAGGATTTGCGAGAATTTCAAATGAGAAATAAGTCGCGGGATGTTTCCTTAAGACGAATGCTACGCTCGGTTTATTTTCAGTTTATTCACAGATAATGTTACCTATGGACAATTTTTATTTAGATACAAGCGGTGAAAAAAGTCATGCAGCAGTAGGTAGTTATGGTTTAAATTAGGAATTTATAAAAATGCATTTTGTAAAGTTCGGTTAGTAAACTTGTTGGTTCGACGGACAAATGTCGATACATGGAGTATGAATTGTTTTGCGTCACTATGTTTATTTAAACGTATTATATTTTTTTGATACTTATTGATACTTTGTAGGTATCCCATTTTACGAAACTCATGCGGACGGAAGAGTATGAAATGGACAGTTAAAGAAATCTGGCACACCTGAGAGTTCTCTAATGTTCTCAAACATTGTGAAGTCTGTCAGTCTTGCCTACTGGCGATGGCTGTGCCCAAGGATATGGCTATGGCTATACCCTTCATAATGTGAGAGGAAATCAGAGCCCAGCAGTTAAACAGTTAACATGTTTAAATATGATCTAATAGATAGCGTCACCCGAGGTATTTTTCATTATAATTCCACTTTACAATTTCGATAATTAAGTCTCCTTGAATAAGGCTCGCGGCACCACAGCATCTCATCCACTTTATTTAATTAAACCACGCTGAGAATTCTACAGCTCGACACAGGTTTATGTCGCTGGTGCAAGCAAATGTAGGAAATGGCTTTCTCGTTTGGATGTTAACGTTAAATAATAATAATGGTATATAATCCGGTTGCACTTAGAGGCGACCATCTTAGTCCTCAAGTGTACTAACATATTATCTGAGACCGAATTAGAACGACTACTTTTAGAGCATTACCTCCTATCTGAGGAGGCCTAGAGCATCCGAAGTATGGAAACGCTTAAGAATTTTTTGTCATTAGCGGTCACCCATCCAACCACCGACTGCGCCCGCTGTTGACACATGCCGACGTGATATGAGCAGATTTTCTTTATTGTTATGGACGTATAATAGATACGTTTTTATGCTTTCCAGTTTCGAAACTTCTGATAAGACTAAGACTAAGACACCTTTCTCAAAACGGAGCGAGACGAGATTGCCAGTATTCAACATAATATAAAAGTCATAGCCATTTGTGAAATATGGTCTAATTTTACTTCCCGGGAAGGCATGATAAATCGTAAGAGCCACTTTCAGATAAGATACGTCAAGAGTGAAAAATTGTTCCCATAACTTGCCATCGTTATGACGTCATGCTATGTTTAATCTTAAGCCAGAATATATTTCTTTTGATGTTCTTTTAAAATTAAATGTAATGAAGATTCATCGCATGACTAGCAAAGGGGACTGGTGAACGGCTAATCTTGTGTTATCCTCTATATTTGTATCAACGTGCAAAGATCTTTCTTTGCACGTTGATATTATTATATCTTTTTAAATTTCAAAAGATATTATTATATCTTTTTAAATTTCAAAAGATATTATTATATCTTTTGAAATTTTCCACAGAAGCATTTAAAAATAATGTACCAGGAACTAAGGTGGATATCCTTCCGGATTACAATCTTACAAAATTCTCACTCTTTTTATAATAGTAGTACCTATAGATTCCTGGAATCTTATTAAACCCGTATCATCATCATCATCTCAATCCAGGTGCGTAATCTCACGATGTTTTCCTACACTGAAGCTAGTGATCATTAAATTCTAATACGCACATGATTTTTCAAAATCAATGGTGCATGCAGGATTACCTTTATACGTATTAAAACCCGTATTATAAGTACTGGAACAATGTTACTGAATAAAAAATAGTGCCTATTAGTCTACCGAATGTTACGTGTTAAACATTGAACGTCTTTATAGTTAAATGCCAAGTAAATACCACGTAACATGACGTTAAATTACAAGCCACATGACAGCATAATAGTTTCTTACTACTCGTGTCCTTGTTTCCCTAGTTCCCCACACGGCCTTCGTTACACATTCAACTCTAAAACATTTAATTTCGAAGCTGTCGTCAAAACAAGGGCTCATTTAATCCATAGTTACTGTGAACGTGTTTGAAAGCTATTAACAAGTTGTCGTACCTATAATAGTTGAAATAACTAAAGCGTTTAATCGCTGTAATGCTGTTTCAGTGACATATTGTAACAATATCAAATTGAACGCTTTAATTGCTGTTTTTTTTATTCGCCTTCATATTCCTCAAAAAAGTTTTGTCACTGTCGCCCTCGTGAGCGCACCCACTTTAGAAACGCGACGTGACGAAGACAAAAACTTTTATGTCACGCAGACACAAGTCCCCCGTGCGCGCACTTTCTTAGGCTAGGCGTATGCTGGAATGCAGGCGACGCGGCGGCGACTGAGGTGTACTGAACTGTGATTTGCTGTACTGCGTCGCCTGCATTCCAGCATACGCCTAGCCTTATGAATGAATACGACAAGACTGAGTGTCACGCGTTAGTTTTGTTTGTGACAGCCGGCTGTACACGTAAGGTCTGTGTCGTGAGTGTCGTGACGTTGACTCGGATCGGACGTGACCTGAGGTTATAAGAATAATTTGTAGGCGTATTCGCGTTGCTCTTATTCTTATAAGAATGAATTGTGAAGACTATAATATATATCACATTATAATAAAATTAAACAGTATCAAATAATTACCCGAAAAAACAATACATTCAGACTCAGATTCAGATTAGTGACACTTAAAAGTAGTTTGAGGAAAGTTAGCGAGGTGGTTAGAAGCTTGCACTCGTAGAGAGAGAAGAGTATAGACCAATGGATGGCATCTATCGCACTCACACAAGAAAAGGAACAGCTTGCGCCAATAACACGGAAAAAACGAGACAGGCTGACACAATGTTTGTCTCAATTTTCGTGACGGTTTCTTCGTATAAAGCATAGTTGCTTACAAGCAAATTTGACAGCTCACCGTCGTATTTTTCTTGTGCCACGGATAAATTGTACTTTCTCGTGCTATCTCATGTTCATGTTAGCCACGCTCACCAGATGTCTATATCTTTCTCTGTCAACGCTTGCACTACTTTCGTAATTTCATTGCATTTAAAATATCAATTACATTGCATCCTCGCTCCTCTACTACCGTGTTATAAAAGAATTACTTTGCATAAGTTATTCATGCGAAATGAGATTGCGCTTACATTACCACCTAGGCACGTAGACATGTGAATATACTTGTAAGTGAACTGGTTGTGGCTTAATATTGTAAACATTAAAATATTAACGTTTATTGCCACACATAAAAAAGACATTGTACAAACATTAAATATAATTTAAAAAAATCATAGAAAAAACTACAAACTAAAAAGTATCAATAAAAATTACGTGGCCCAAGGAAGTGGCTCAGCTTTTGGCCTTGATCCCTCGTAGCGCTGTTTTTCAGCAGTTCCCTAATCCCTATGATGTTTTGCGGGAGATGGAATGCTCTTCGTTCCCAGGTGATTTTTTTCTAAATCCTAATTTCCAAAACCTTCTAAATTATTTCTTGCATTTTTAAGTCATCAGCGATTTGTACATTTACCCTGGGGCTATCTTTGCTGTTGGGATGGACACCATTCTAGGCCTACTTAGCCACTCTTGACATTCTGAACACAGGTGATACAAACTTTATAACAATACCCTCAACATTAATTCTTAACAGATGTCCAAAATCCTTGTATCGTTATTAAGAACATATGAAGTCAAAAGATTTTATGTAAATTTGTATTACGTTCTCGAGCTCATTCGTTTCTGGTTTAATATAAGCCAGGCCCCAATATGAACAAAATTGTACAAGCATGCGTGGTTACTTACATGGCGAACAAAGGAACACGGACGATGCTTTTATGATACAAACCGCGATATACATACAATATACACTATCCACTAAAACTACTTACTATGGTTATATGGTATAAGGATTCGTACATTGTGGTAAAGATTATTTTATGCTAATGTTTCTATGGTTACTGAGTTAAATAACGCCACACGCTCATAGCCCCACACTAGAATTCCCTGTATCGTGATTCGTGGGTGTCATGGACAACACACAAAGACAAGGACGCACACCCAGAACGAGAGCAGAAATTTAAACTTATTATTAAAATTTCCACCTCGCTGGGAATCGAACCCAGGACCTCTTGAACGGCAGTCCGGCATGGTCACTATTGCGCTATCTGAAATGATTTTTATGTTAGGTGTCCTACGAGTACTACTATGCTCTTTTTGATGTCCTATAAGTATGTGTCGCGCTACCGGCCTTTTTCAGAATCCACAAATAAATTATTTAATAAAATGTCTTTGACACCTTAATGAAACAAGGCCGAGCTTGTAAGAGTTTTATTTACGTTTTATTTCATATTTTTTAATTGTTTTTTAATCGTTTAAAATATTGCCCAGTTATTTCAAGTCAGTACAAGATGTCCATTAGCATCAAGCCGGGGATTGTCAACATTCCATGCTCATTATTTCATACAAGCCACAGTATACGTTATTCGGAAAATATTACGAAGGTGGAGTACTTATTACGCCCTCAAGCTACTACAATTTCAGGTAGGATGAAACAGCACACCAAATATAAGTCTTGAGAACACGTGTAAGAATATAAAAAATGTACGATATTATGAGTAGGGATTTTACTCTTCAAAGATGTAATAAAAGTTAAATCTTTCTCCAAAATACGTTAGAGACGTAGAAGAAAGCAAGGTATTAAAACGTAATTAATATTTTTGTTTCGTTCAAAATACCTTTCTGTATCTATACATTCTCTCTCCTTCTAAACTTTGATGAAGTATTGGTATCATTTAAAACAAATTAATAACTTAGTAGTAAACATTGTATTATGCCTTTGCATTGCGTTGGGAAACTTCCTATTATGCCTTAGTATAAAGTTATTTTAACTATGAGTATCTGTATACTGTAAGTATCTACGTTACGATCATACAACGCAAGTTGCACTTTTTCATCCGCTTCGATGACACCACTGTATAGTACTCGTAACTATGGATGCGAAAGATAATTACGGAACATATGAGACAAGTAAACGTAGTATTTATTTCTTTTTTACGTTAAGTAGCTGTATAATAAAACACGCAATCAAATTAAATGAACTGTAATTCACTTTCACTGGTTTACACATTAGTAGCAGAGCAGAGAGAGAACATGACCGGACAAGAGATGAGACATGGAGCAACAAGAACCGGAAGAGGAAGTTCCATAGAGAACACATTTTTACCACAGACAAAAAGTCAATATTGTGATACAAGTTACATAGATTAATTACATAGATTAAAAATCTACCTCTATATTTAAATTAATTTGAACAGTAGCATTGCTTTTAATTTGTAACCCTATTTATCAAATCAAACCCCTTAAAAATGACTTGTGTTGTGAACGCGGAGACAAACATTTCTACGTTTAATCGAATAGGTTTATGCACATTTTTCAAATTAGCATCACTTGAATTTAGAATCTTACGTGGGTCGTGTTTGAGTTTCGAACAGGGTTACCAGCATACATAGGGTCCGTTCCACTAAGCGATCAAAACGTTCAAAACATTCTCTTTTCCATGGAAAAAGAGTCGTTTTCAGCGTTGTGGTCGTTCATTGGAACGCGCCCATAAAGACATAAGGCTTATCGTTGTAACTCCAGGCCGCATTTATACGTCATACAGCCAGGCTCAATATGTGGTGGCTAGTACAAAGTATTACGCAACTGATTCAGCCGGCTTAAGGACTGCGCACAGTACAACGACTCCACGACCGACAGACGAGAACGCGACTAAAACCTTGACAAAGCTAACATTCAATTATGAGCCTTATATCTTTGAAGGTAAGGTTGAATTTCGAACTTATACTTAAAATACCTATACGGCTCGCCCTACACCCATAGCCGTTCCGTTTCGAGACCAACGCGTCGACGACTCACCGTAGACGAGTAGTCCACGCGTCGACCGACACAATGACGTAATGTACCTAGAACGGAACGTCGGAGTTGAAACGGAGTGGAGACGGAGTCGAGTTGACGTCGATGAAGCGTTGATCGCGGAACGGAACGTCGGAGTTGAAACGGAGTGGAGTCGGAGTGGAGTTGACGTCGAGTTGGTGTAATGTGCGCACTCCTTTACTGAGACTATGCGCTCCGGGTAGGTACCTTACTACGTTGCCTATTATTGTTGCCTAGATTTTACCTACGACTCGGTAAAAGTTTCTTTAGTATAAATAGATTTATGAAATAACAAACTTTATGATAATGTCAATAACGATTATAATGCTAAAGTGATGCCCTTCCACCAAGCAGGGGAAATTTGTCGCCTCTTCTGACACCCTGGTCAGCTGGCACGGATTGGAATTAATATCCTACGCCTGAGATGGTAAGTGGTCACGGTCGTCCGTGGGTAAAGGCATCATCGTCCAAGGCATCACCGATGCGTTGCCGGCAAAGAAAGATGTAAGAAAAAGATAGAACGTTTTTAAGCTCCTAGCCGGAAAAAGACAAGTGTTTTTCGTTTAGCGGCTTACAAGCTAGCAGGGCTTAAACCCTATCACTAACAGCCGGCTTCGATCGCCTCTTACAACCCCTGGTCCACTGGTTAGTATTCTAGGCCACCCTAATACGGTCAATGTGGCCCCACATTCATTGTGGTAGAGTCTTGAGTTCACCCGTGTAAAGCCACAGTAACTAGTACCATTTCTACCGTATAATACTTGTAATTGCTGAAACAGCAATTATATGGTATGATTATGTTCAGGTTAGAAAAGTTCCGATCCTGTTGTAGTTGAATGTTTGATTGGATTCGTTCTTCCATAAGAAACTGTTTGTGCAATAATTGATGCGATACATTATCTGCAAGTTACATCAACAAAGATAAATAAATCGTGCAAGATAAATACAGATATTAATAGTGTGTAGAAACACGTAATAAATACCATTATCATTTAGGGTACATGTACAAATGCTCGTTCTGCTTAAAGAAATTGGGACGTACTAATCCCGGACCGTATCTATTTACGGGACAGCAATTCCGGGTAGCATACATCGCAATATACCTATTAAAACGGGCTCGCTACTAATCCTCTTATCTCGTGGTAATTTTTGTTTTACTATTAATTAACCAAACACCGACTAATACAATCAAGACATGGCACAGAAGTCTGACAGCAATTATATAGGCTTTATTCAGTAAAATGTACAGGCATTTGATTTTATCATTAGAAGGGAAATGGTTGAACCGATTAAGAATATAATATCATCTGTATCGCCTGCCTCTTTTGCGTTGAGCCAAGAAAAAATGTAAATAGTTACATTTTACTATGGTAGGAGTACTCACGATATGTATTTTGTACGCTGATATTTCAGTCGATAATCAACTTTACGTAACACTGACCATTACTGGTATATACACCCTGTAAGTTCTAATTTCGAATAGTACTGTGTACATTAGGTAATACTACAGGTGTTTAAAGTACTACGTATCGCTAACATACATATTTGATGGTCTGCTCTGTTTGCATAACGAAATGAACGTAATAAACCTCCATCCCGCGGGACCGCTTAATCCTTCCTCCTTCAATAATTCATGACATTGTTTATTTTACTTTAGTGGTGAGGGGTGGGTTTTTGGGACTGTGACGCATTTCAGGTATAATTATGCTTTGGGTCCATTTTTTCATGAAACCGACTGTGTCATTGGTGTGAATTGTGAACATGAATAGGATAAACGATCAATCAATTCATTAATTAATTTTAGAATTACGTTTTTATTTACTTTAACGGCTTTTAATTAAAATGAACTGGATATAAAAATGAATTATAGGTTTTGATTATTCGATTCATTCATTCATTCACTGCACAGATTATTTATTTATATGATATTTTGTATGGCTCTGTATCTAAAATACTTTTATTTCCGGAATACGGGTTTATTCCCGCGGGATAAGAAATGAAACTTAGTAACGCAGTTCTGCAAAAAGGTTAAAATTAATGTTTTGATAGCATTAGTCTTACTCGTACTTAAAGGAAAAAATGAATTGTCTTAGTTGATAAGATGACGTGAATATGAATTTTACATAATGCCTGTAATATGTAAATGACGAGCAATGAATTGGTTACTGAATGTATACTTATACTCATAGGCATAGGTTAACCACAACGACATGATTGTGGGGTACCTACCAGTTACATTAATATTTTATTTATATGACACTTAATTGTTTGTACATAACAAAAATAGAATACACACACATAACACACACACACACACACACATTTTACTGTATTGTGATATGAACTAAACCAAACTCCATTACAGAGCTTAAAATAACAACAGTATGACGAAACTCGAACAAACGCAGGGTACACAAACTAGACGAAAACGCAACTATTTGACTACACGAACTAACTACACTTATTTAACTTAATTGTACTGAACCAGATAAAGTTTTACAGGGTAAAATATTATTTAATACGACTCGGATAATTCAGACTGCGCAGTCATTTTGGTCAGGCGCTAAGTAGTTTTAATGTTTATATAGTTATTGTCGTTTTATAGAATGGTTAAGGTAAACTAGTATGGCGAGCATCCACCCATATGTCGTGAACATTCCGCCAGTACGAACGAAAAGGTTTGCGTCGACTTTCATGGTGCGGACTGCGAAGGACTGGAATAGCTTGCCTGCGTCGGCGTTTCCACCTGTGTATGATGTGGGAGTCTTCAAGAGGTGAATGAATAGGCTTTTATAAGTTGGTGCGTTCAACACCTTGGACTTCATTGCTACTTACCATCAAGTGGGATTGTGGTCAAGCATTAACTTGAATATATAAATTAGATATAAAAAAATTAAAAGTTATATTAAATACAAAAATGAATAACATATTAAATGACAGCTTCAGTTACTATTTGAAGTCGTTTCAAATAGTAACTGTTTAAGCCACAGTAGGTACCTAGTACCATTTCTACTATTCTATTGTGTTCCGGTTAGAAAAGATCCGGTCCTGTTATAGTTGAATGTTTGTTTGGAACTGAGTGTGCAATAATTGATGGAATACATTATCTGCAAGTTACGAACGCTACGAACGTTAGAAGTCGTCTTAAATAGTAACTGAAGATAATTATTTGTCTATAGCAGCAATCTTGTCAGTAAGAGCTAATAGGTAATAAATTAGTGGGATCAAAGTGGGAACTGTTTGAACGCGAAATCAAAATATATCCGCAACCGGCAACGCATTAGTGATCCCTTACGTGATGTTAATGTCACGGTAATAGTATCATACAGTATTGTGACTCGGCCCAGTCCTTGAAATAAAGCCTACAGCCCCGCGCGCTAGGGCCGCCTCTATCTAGTTGTAGTGAATGTAAGTGGGTAGGTAATACGCACGCTTCCTGATTACAAACCCACACGGTCAATCGTCCAAGGCACTTCTGTGGCTGTTTACGTAATGTGTACTAAACTCCGAGGCGCGTAGGTATGATTCGCGATCCGACTTCCGACCGTTTGTATGAAGATAGAATACTGTATGATACTATTACTGTGCTAATGTGAACGGGAGACGGTGACCACGTACCATCGGGTGGCTAGCGTGTTCGTTTGTCAGCTGTGGTGGTAACCAAATTCAAATTTTGAATTTAAAAATGTCACTTCCAGTCCTTTACCAAACATGATCATTTGACAGACGACTCTCACTTCTCATTTTTGCCTTTCGAACGCCATCGTTGGACATAGGGCTCCCTTAATTAACGCCACTTCAACCGGTTCTGCTCCCTCTGAATTCGGCTGCTTCAGCTGGTTTCTCTAGGACTTAGGTCAACTGTCCACCTGTTTAACCGACCGAATATTTTTTATCCAGTGTTTCAAATAAAATACCCAACAAAAGTTACTTTAATTAATTACATTAAGCCACAATAACAAGGACGAAGTACAAAAATTGTGTAAAAGAAACAAAACAGTCCGTTCTTAGTAATTTGGAGGAAATGCATAATTTTGAGCAGTTGCTAAGTTAATACCCGGTTGGGAATACTTTGATACAGCTCCGGGACGTTTCGACTTGACGTCCGGAAATAATTCCCTCTGCTTTATTTATGCAAAGTGAATTTCGAGTGCCGTTTTAATTGGATTACTCTATTACAAACAGCTGATACAAATGGAAATAAAATCTGTATGGTTATACTTTAGAAAGGTTTTCTTATAGATGTTCGATGTGATGATGTGAGTTCGGTTATATGGGGTTCCAAACTCAAACCAATTGACGGCACGTAATGACAGTTACCTACGTTAGTTCTGGTCGTTCTTAGTCGAGTACGACGGAGCCAAAAGAAAGGTGAGAAGTCCGATAAATTCAGCCTGTATAATTTGTATGTTTATCTGTTCTCCCCAAATATATTAATTTACGTTAGATACGTTCATACATCAAGCTGCACTCTTTGAGCCGCTCCGATGACGTTATTGTAATACGGATGCGAAAGATAGTTACGGAAACTATACGACAGAAATAGATAGCTAAACGAAAATAAAGGCAATTAGTGTAAGGCAATATCATTCGTTCTTTCTCAGAACTTCTAAACTACTTTACATAATTCGACATAATTATCAAGCATTTTGTTCCTCCGCTGGTTTTACGTGTGATGTGACGTCATACTAAATTTAATATGTTGTCGCAGGATATAAACTAATTTATTACATAATTTAAAATAATTTTTCAATGGCAAACTCAGTGTGTCTTTTTAAATACACATTTAATTTTCTAAACCTCTTTGTTATTTTTCCTCGCTAATCTTCGAATTTTTAAACGTCAACAAAACATTCGAATACAAAGAGAAACGACCCCATCCAAGAGCTATTACAGTAGACGAAGTGTACTTAAATGTCTTTGAATGTAAGTTAAAAAATGTCCTAATTTTCATTAAATACTTAAAGTGTCAAGAATGACACGTTAAGATTGACAAAGTGTCGCCGCCAACGTTTTACTGATGTACAAATAAAATACATAACTCCAATTAAAGTAATTGCCTCTAATACGCAGTTCTTGGGTGCCTCGTGATTTTTTGCTTTGAAAGAACTGAATTGTACTACTAAACCAGCCGTCTTCGCTTCGGGAAACAATGCCTTAGTACTCGCACTCGAAAAATGTTTACACGGGAATCTTAATGTTCATATATCAGTAATTTTAAATCTGTGATATCTTCTAAAATATTAATAATAGATAATTATTCCATTGCGCACTTTTTTGTAGGTAATAATGAGTACTTTAATCTTTTTTGTAGTACCTATATAATTTTTATAAAATTATCATCAATAGTTTTCTCAGCGCACGCCAAATAATTTATTTTTATTGGTCCAATTTTGCTACTTTCTGTTACATGCAATTATCTTAAGGATCTCAATTTTTTCTGATAAATTATAGACTATATTACTTCCTGATATTATAGCTTTTTATTGGTGAAAAATAGTTAAAATCTGTCTGTTATGTTATGTTATCTGTTATATTTTATTTTATAGGCTACGCCCTATTCTATATGGTATATCTATATTTGTGTTCAACGTTCAAATTCCTAGTATATCGCATGTATATCGCTCTGTTTTTTATTTCACTTTTCTTCACACTAAATCTATTTCAGTAAACAGTAAAATCAGGCTCGTAAACCCAGCGAGTCTAGAATACGATAATTTCCAAATCATTTGGCAGGAACCTGTTATCTCAGCGCCTTACCACACATCTAGATCGGTCGAATTTAAATATTTTTAGTCTTAAATAGATTTGTTTACAAAAGTCGCCCTCCAACTTGGCCGTATTAGGGCGCTTTAGGGTGCGTTTATATGACACTCATGATCGTAGCGCGGTCGCCGCGCGGCGACTGCCGCGCTCCACTCCTGGTGCATAGCAAATTAAACTTTATTGACTAACTGCGCTGCGGCATTATAATAGAATTTCGGGTTTTAATTTTGAGGTAGGAATCCAATCACATGAAGCGCTTATATCGTGATGGCTTGCGTCGATCCTAAGTGATCGACCGAGCTGGATGGGTGTAGGCTAAAAATAAAAAAAAATGAGCATTTCCGGGCTTCGGATGGCATATAAAGTCGGTCCCGGTTATCTCAGTTAGGTAGCAGTCGTTAAGCTATGTCAAATGCTTCCAGGAAGCATTTAAACTTCCGATACTTGGGTTGACCATTACCCCCATTCATTTCACACTGGAGCAGCGTGGCCTAGTTCCAGCCCTCCTAAATGATGAGGTGAGACCCTCGCTCAGTAGTGGGCCATAATTGACGCAATCTAATGACACAAGTTACAAGTATCCTGACAGCTACCGTCAATTTTCATTTGCCTTAAAACGAATGTACATGTCATGTACATCCGACATTCATACTTTATCGGGGTAAACCGTAACATTCGAAGTTGTCGGCATTGACATATTATTGAAGATGACAAACGTGAATAAACGCAGTATTCCGAGCGGTGTAAACGTATTTGACAGCCATCGTGTGATATATGGACGTGTCGAACAGGCTACGGTGTACGTGTTATTTCAAAATAGAATATGGTAAACTGTGATGACGTTATCCATCCGTAAACCTTTTTTATAAACGACTGACAGTTATGATTAGTAGTTGATAGACACTGTACGGTCATTTGGATGATAGAGATGTTATTTTGAAGCGGTATATTGTTAGCTAGCGTTGTTGTATAAATATAAAAACAGGTCAAGTGCGACTTGGACTCGTACGCATATTGTTCTGTACCACCAAGCGATATTAAATCTAATTATTTTGTCCTCCATCCTCCATCCTATATTATATAGAAATGCTCTAAACTCGTTATTGCAAGATAAATATACAAATTTTCTATAATCTGCAAATGCAACCCAAAATGTAGTAGTCCATAAATGAGTAGGCCACCTGCGAGCCACCTGATGCTTACCGTATAGTGACAGTTTAATTATGTTATACGTTTCACAAAATTACGAATCACGCTATTTCCCTGCAGCATCTGTGACGTAAGGACTGCCTTACGCGCATGATATATCGCCGCGTCATGCCGATAGGTAGCGCCGGTATATTTGATGGTCATAATTTATCTAGCCGTGGCAAGGAGAGACTTTTTTATCCTCTGTCACATGCGATTCTATTTTATTGCTTTGTTTTAGTAACTTCGAAAAGAGGTT
This sequence comes from Ochlodes sylvanus, assembly GCA_905404295.2. Classification (NCBI taxonomy): domain Eukaryota; kingdom Metazoa; phylum Arthropoda; class Insecta; order Lepidoptera; family Hesperiidae; genus Ochlodes; species Ochlodes sylvanus. The sequence continues at coordinate 3,376,186 of FR990138.1, read as the reverse complement.
TTATTCGAATTTATGGCGAAGCTATATTGTAAGTGATAACTACAGACACTAAGTGCCTTCAAAAACATTACAGATATTTCATATATATTTTTAAATATATTTGAACTCAGAGCTCTTCTAACAGGCTGAATTAATTACTGTGCTGGTCGCCAGCATATTATATTGCATCGTATATTTACTACGTTATTGTATATTTTCAGATTAAACATTTTGGAAGATATCAGATCAATTTATAGGTCGGGACATGTGCTGGTGATTTTTAATTACTCGTTTGATGGACTGACTACCTATAAAATGAGTAAAATCAAAGGAAACATACTATTATTATTGTTAAACTACACTTGTTCTTTTGACTTATGTTCGAAAATTAGTATATCGTTAAAATCAAGGCTGCAAACTTTTCTTTACCAGGAGTTAGGCCTCACCTTAAGCTTAATTTACCCATAAACCGTGTACCAACAGTACAAAGCTTACAAGTCGTTTGTATCTCAAATTATTTGTTTTTCCCTTGAAAAAGGTTTAATAAGAGCCAAAAATACACATTGACAAACAACTTGTATACAAAATAATTAACTTTTTACCTTCTTGTTAAATTCTGTTGCGCAAAAACAAAAAAATATACTAATTATGTAGTTACACAAAAACAGTATAAGTTGTCTTCGTAGATTAACTACACTGAAAGGTCAAAACATCATTTAAAAAAATATGCCCACGCCCTTTCTAGGAAACGAAAGGTCAAAAATGCGATTCTTAGCATTCCAAGTGAGTAGAGACGTAAGCAAATAGAAGCATGAAAATAAATCTTATGCTGCGGTACAAGGCATACACTACAGCGTTGAGAATAATGCAATAGTCTTGAATTTTATATCTGGTAGTCCTTAATCTCGGATACTTTAATTTTTTCTTTATTTTCGTTTTAAATTTTAATTGAAAAAAAAAATAAACAAAGAATTCATAGAAAATGCAGTCAGTGGAGACTGCTGTTTGATGTATTGTAAAAACTTAAACTTGTGAATTAAAAATGCAAATTAAAACTATTGGTTTTGTTTATATGTATCGGCATTCTGAGCAACATTTTATACACCGCTATGCGGAGTGATTCAATTTTGCTAGGAATACGAGGAAACTACACTGCCGTCAGGTATGCTCGGCACTTTTTGAATCCACTACGCACATCATTGTTTTATTACGTTAAAGCATACAGAAGTTTGCATAGCAATTGCATGTTTTTCTTGCAGTTTGGATGTTAAAATTACCATTTTTTTTATCTACACTTTCTATACCTTTAAAGCGATTACTTAACATTACTAAATAAAGATTATTTTTCATTGTTGCTTATAACATGGACCCTAGCAAAAGAAACATTCTAGAGGCGTCAAAGAAAAATCGTTACAATTTATTTGGTGCGGCCGGCCCTGAAATGAATGAAGCGTATTTTGCTGTCCCGCCATTAACGCCTCTTTTCACTACAGTTTGCTATACTCGTGCGCCATTTTTAATTAATTAGTCCCGTAATTGTGAATTATCTGCATGAACAAATAAAGAAACGCTAGGCCTTGTTTGGTGACCTTTTGTACGTTCAGATGGGAAGAAACGTTACTACTATTTCTATTTCTTTTTAATTAAACAGACAGAATGCTGCCATTGAACATTTGTATTACCAGCTTCCTTCGTGACCGGCAGCGTGGTTGGTGACGCCTTTGGTATTACGAATATAGGGCAGCGTTGACCACTAGATTCAAGTGGTTGCTCATTTATACATAATACTGTTATGCACAAAAAAGTATCGTGTCAAACTTGGCAACTTGACTTTGACGACCTCGTAATCTAGTTGGGGACCCCTCGCTCCCTCTCAGGTCGTGGGTTTTTATTTTCACTTCTTATAAGGTAGTGCTTGACAACAACCCCACCTGATGGTAAGTGGCCAAGAAGTCCAAGCGCACTCACTTAGATAAAGCCTATTCCCTCTATAGTAGTTATGTCTTATTTGTGATGTCCATGCCACCCGCGACACAGGGAACGCTAGTGCGGGGTATGAGAGTGTTAACGTTTATTTATTTAGAACTTTTTTAAAGTGTATGTAGCTGACAAACAATCAAACGAGTCTCCTGATAGTAAGTGACCACCGTTGCGCGAAATCTGGACGTCAGCAACCTGCCTTTAGCTTCACAACGCGTCGTCGGTTAGGTAAGAAGAAATAAATAATGGTTCTCAAGTCCCTACCCTGAATACGACGAGTCGTGTGGCGACTCTAGCAAGAGGGCGGTAGCTAACCAGGCAAGCTTCATGGAATCCCACACCTATGTTCCCGAGTTGGTGTACAGTATGCATACCAGGAAAAAATGATAGCAGATATTCCGATAGCATCGGTAAAGATTTCTCTTACGAAGCATTTCTTACGATCCCATTGTGGTCTCTTTTAGTATAAGTCTCTAAAGTGCGTTTCTGAGGGGTGTGAATGCTTCATGCTTCTTTCGGACATAATTCATGGTAACAAATATTATTTTCGTTCAATTCGCCGTAAAATGGAATGTTCCGGTGGTTTTTTTTAGATGTTTAGTCGACCTTACCGTAGTTAACGTAGGTTCGACGGTCATCTACTATGCTTTTTAGGAAACCGATCTACGATGCAAAATAATAAGTAATTTAAACATTAAGGTACCTTCAACGTCTGTATGACCCAAATACCTCAACCGGCTTGAAGCTAAGTTATTTTTCGTTCGGAACAATATCCCAATCAATTTTACTTTAGTAAATATCCGGGTCTAAAGGGAACGAGGAATTATTAAGTTCGGCTCTGCATAATATGAAGATGAATGGAGGAAGTAGATGAAAAAGATGGCAAACTAAGTAAAAAAGCTTTGTTTTAATTAAATTCTCTGCGATTCCTCATTATAAAATAATCCCTTACTGTCATTTGCGGGCGTGCGCTTAAAATATGAATTTTCCACCCATCTCAGTTAGCCTTGAGGATTAATCCAAAAATAAACTTTAATTTTAAGTTAAATCCTTATTGCAAATGGTCGGGCAATCTAATTCGTAAATTTGGCTGTTCAAATACACAATAACGACAATTAGAGCTAAAGGCATCGGGCGTTAAAATAAAGCGAACTGATTTGGTCTCGTTGCGCAAAGCAATTGTCTTGATTTGCGAGCACCAATACTGTATAATTAATATTAATTAATAATTATATTTCATTTGGGTTCTACCAATTAGCAGCAATTAGACTTCCTGTTTTTCAGGGTTTGTTTTTCTTTCTGAGGAAGTCTGGAGCATGTTACTTTATAAGAAGGCGTTCATTAAGGGGTAAGTGACGTAAGTAAGGTAAGTGACGTAAGTAAGAGTTTTTTTTATGCATGTGTATAGGTCACTTACCCCATATTTGTACATCAATTGGCAAGTCTTACTAGAACTTTTTCTCATGTGTCCGAATGGCTTTCGACAAAACTTGACGACTGATGTCTAACGATAACAACAGATATCGGCAGCTCTGTAAAGCACGAAAACATTCAAGAATTTTGTCACCATTTAGCCATCTAAGTTGCGACTGCGCGCTCGAACTTTTGACATTCCGCCTTTGACTGACGGACGATTGATCGGGTTTATGAAGATCAATTCAAGTATTCTTACTGAATTCAAATTCAAATTCTATTGATACGAGTACTCACGATATGTGTTTTGTACGCCAATATTTCGACACAGTTGCACATATCGTGGTCACGGCTGAACTTGAGCTGTGTTCAGCCGTGACGTACGAAATACATATCGTGAGTACCCGTATCATAATTAAATGTCTACAATCCGCAGCTAATGGTCTCAATTATTTAACAAATATGTGTCATAAATGTGTTTATTCCCATATTGCTGCATGCTCCCACAGCTGCTACTATTCGTGCTGAATATTGATATAAAATCAAGAGCAGACTTACAGGAAATTACTTTATATACGACTAATATTCCAAAATGTTAATATTGGTAATAACGGTTTCGCACCAATATTATGCACAGTGTATAAGGGTAATAATATCCGCTCTGAAGTATCTTAGGCAAATGTTGTCTTAATACCGTGATACCGCAACCAACTTAAAATATTGGTACGCAAGTATGATATAGGGATAAGTGTCTATATTATTTTTTAGCACTCCTGTTGTAATGTACAATATAATTCTATGGTTATCTAATATATCGAGGTTTCTGCTATTCATTTTAACTACAATTATGTACGGTACAATTTAGGTACTAAGGTGTCATTTGGAGCAAGTAGTAATATTATTGTAATCCAATTGCGGGGGTTTCACTGTGTTAACGTTTATTTATTATTTATCGCAGACCTTAAGTGGTCTGTGTTATTTATTTAACCTGCCCTCGCTTCGCTTTGGTAAAATCAATATTTGAGGCGAATAAAAAATTGTATACTACAGCCTTCTTCATGAATGTGGCTATCAAACTGAAAAATATGTTTTCAAATCCAGTCGGCTTCGGCTTCGGTTAAAAAAAACAAAAAACTACTCACTTTTATCATATGGTATTAGTAGATATTATATTACATTATAGACTATAAAAAATAGGTATGTAAAAAATAGGTTAGCTTCAAGTTTCTTTTTCTTTCAAGTTATACTAATTGGTATACAAACGAAACCCTCCTAACGTATAACTCAACGAACAAAGCACTTAAAAAACCGGAAGTCCAGTCCGCGGCAAATTGGCAATACCTTGTACTGGCTACAATCTAAAATACAACGTGGTACCTGCCTTAATTGCCGAGCGTACACTGGTCCAAATATATCGTTTAGCGACAAAGTACTTTGTTGGAAACTGCTCGAATTGTGCTCATATATCACTAACGTACTTAACTGCTTAAGTGTACAGCCGATTTTAGGCGTGGCTGGTGAGTAAATTTACTTATAAACTCTTAACTTGGTAAGGTAGGCACTTAATATAATTGATAGTAGAACACAAATCAAATTACGAGGCACGAATAATTCACTTTAGTTAATGTGTGTTGGGCTGGAACAAAATAGGTACTTTGTGGCGTGTAATAGGCTCTTTTAGGAGCAGACTTGCATATATTTCTTTGTCATTATACGAGTAATAACGTGATTACTATTGTTTTACTGTGCTTTAGTATATACTACGGAATACATTAAGGCATTCAGATTATTCACATACATTCTCTTCTTTGCCGATTTTGGCTTCGGCGACTGTTTTGTGGCTTTGGCAGAGAAGGCCCTGTATGCGACAGGGCGTGCGTTGAGTCAGATTACATGTATACTAAGTACCATATTAGCAAACAATACTGTATGATCTCACAGTGCTCGCGAGTTGCATAGTTGTTTTACGGAACACATACCGTTGCATGGTTTGGCAAAATAGTAAGGGTATAGAAAGTAACCTATGATAATACTCACACTGAGCATCAGTGTGAGTGTCATAGCTTTCCCGATACAAATTGAGGATGGTTTCTCACTTCTGGCTTCAACCCATTAATGGCCACGCGATAGTAAATGTTCTCCGTCACCCATAGACATTAGTAACGTCAAAAGGAATAGAGAAAAGAGTGGCTCTCAAACTTCCAATCGTTAAGCGAAAAATTCTTTGGCGGCTGATTTTAGCAAGTGGGTGGTAGCCACCCGGGCTTTGGCCCTATAAGCTAACTTTCTGCATAACTACCACAATCGGCTGAATTCCATTGCCTATTGGCATAAACATTTTACGACGAACGTGAAATTTGTTCGGTCTCAAGTTGGTGACTGTTTATAGACGGTGTATGGATTTCTGTATGTTCATACTTTACGTTCGATTGCGTAATTTATTTTGATAACGAGCCACAGTACAGGGAGTCTTAGTGTGAGGATTATAATTGTTATTCATTATTTATTTATAACTAGCTTTGCCCCGCGGCTTCGCCCGCCAAAAATTATATATAAAAGTTGACAAAATCAGAGAACTTTCATACTAACTTTGCACCCCCGTTTAACCCCGTTAGGGGGTGAATTTTCAAAAATCCTTTCTTAGTGCTCCCCTACGTTATAAAAGGAATCCCTGTGCAAAATTTCAAGTTTCTAACCCTTATAGTTTAGGCCCTGCATTGATATATTAGTCAGTCAGTCAACTTCTCCTTGCATATAGATTTAATAAAATAGCCGAAAACGAGCAGACAAGCGACCCGATGGTACGTGGTCATGGTGGTGGTCGTGGTGGTGGTCATGTCATGGACATCAGTAATATTGAAAGAAAGAAAGAAAAGAAGGTACTATAGGGATTGAACTGGGTGGTACAGAGCCCCACTACCTCCTACAGGAGGGACCTGGCGCCGTGAATTCTTCCGTAATAACAGATAATTGAGGATGTACCATAATCAGGGGAGTGTGACCCAAAAATGGATGGATTACCTATACTCGAAGTTATTGATGGAGCAGCTTGTACATACATAACTAGGTAAGTACTTTATTAAGTAGATAGTAACTTTAGTAAGTAGGTATTAGGTAAGTAATTTTCATAACATGGACATTACATTGGATTATGGTACGATTTGCAGCTAGAATCACTAAGGATAAGATCGCACTATACAGATTAAGCTCGGTTAAGACGTATGTAATCTATCGAAATCCCGTTAATAGACCTGATTACCTGAGAGTCTGAGAGTATTAGGGATGTCTAAGAATGTAAATGTCTGATTTACCGCTCACCCATACGGAAATTGTAGTGTCAAAGTCTGGTGTGGTGTCAAAATAGGCAAATCGGCCGCTTTAAGTGGAGCTGAGTATAGTGGCAATATCCTTCTTGAACGCTTTCATGGTTCAAAGGGCATAAAGGCACACAAAGTTCACAAAGGACAAACAAGGCATTGCCCCTGGTTTTTTATGTAAATAGCCGACAATCAAGCGCACGAGCCACCCGAATGGTGAGTGGTCACCGTCGCCGATGTACGTCAGCAACACCAAAGACCTCACCGATGCATTGCCGATCAAGAAAGAAAGAAGAAGAACGAAAGAAAGAAAAAAATACTTAAGCCTCCAATCGAAACAAGACAAGTCATTTGGAAGTAAAGTTAAAGCAGCCATTAATAATTATTTAATTTTCTCCATTACATTTCATAAACACTTCAACCATGCGGACCATGCCAAATCTCACGCTCTTGCCTGCGTGAATTATTCTTAAAAAGGAATAGGTACAAAGTTTTATCTCCGTGTGTTAATATATTATATTCTCATTTCCTAAGATTGCTTTCAAAGTTACAAGCTATACAGCTTTAGAAATTCTTGAGAAAATAATGTACTTAAGTGAAATTGTTGTATTCAGTCTCGTGGAGTCAATCAACTCTTAAACTTTGTAGTGAGTGAATTCCTGTGAATGCAACTGAACATAATCCTTTTTCAAGTGATGAATTGAACAGAGAAAGGCGTTTAATGGATCTTTACAAATTTATAATGAGTCAATGGTTGAACTATTCCAGATCACTTAAAAAGTACTCAACCCATAATGGACTTGCGCAAGGAAAGCCAGCTTGCAAAAAAATAACTTTATTTCCAAAGTTTTCAATGCCTGATCTTTTTCTGCCTAACAAGTTCTTACATGTCCGTTTTAAGTTAGACGTTCATCTAAAAGAAAGAATGATAAATGGGCGTTCATTCATCATTCATTCTATTTTAAAAGTGGAAAGAGCATTAGTGTTAAAATAGTTCTTTGGTCCATTTTATTGCACTTAGCTGACGGTATTTCTTATGTTCTTTATTCGGTTTGTGCGGGTTCGTGAAGAATTAGATTTGTGCGCAACATTAATTTATATTCTTTTAATACAATACTTAAACTTAACAGCATATTTTTCAAAAATAGAGATTTGATATAAGATTGGTATTTTGTTTATTTAAACTTAATGCACCTTACAACAGTACAGACTACAGTACAGTATATAATTTTAAAAATAAATCTATATAATCGTAACTATATTATGTATATCCCTGTTTTCAAATGCTAATTTCAAAAAATGAAATTGTCTTTTGACAGTAATAAAAATGCTCACGGATTTTAGAGATATTTCAAATTGTTGTTGCGATTGTGAACCTGGTTGTTATTTTGGCATAAACTCAAAGATGGAGCCCATAAAATCCACTCAAAACCATTGCTATTAATTATGTACCACTATTTACCTCAAACGCGCGTGGGTAATACAGTATCGTACAGGTCACCTTCCACATAACATACTTTAATCACCGAAAATCGTGGGAAGTCCTTAACAACGTCATTAAGAATGTAACCCCAACGAACGAGGGATCGGGGACAGTCCCAACTCGTATGCTACCCGCAGAGAGGAATGTCAAATTATCCCGAAGTACTGTAATATTAATGTTTACTTTACAAAATAAACTCGAATACTGAAATAAACTGAATACGCCTCGGCACATCTATAATAGGAATCTTGTTCAAAGTTACTTGTTTAATCGTTAATACTTATGCAAATATAGGTTATATAATAAGGGGAATGTAAACCGATTTCCCTTTTGGTATAAAAACTGATCATCATCATCATCACAATCCATAACTGTCCCACTGCTGGGCACGGGTCTCCTCTCACAATGTGAGGGGTATAGGTCATTGTCCACCACGCTGGCCAAGACCTACTCGTGGTAGGCGGACTTCACACACCTTGGAGAACATTATGGAGAACTCTCAGGTGTGCAGATTTCCTCACGATGTTTTCCTTCACCGGAGCAAGTGATTAAATTAAATTATAATACGCACATACTTTTTGAAAATTAGAGGTGCGTGCGGGGTTTCAACCCGGGCCCTCTGGTTCGGGAGTCCAACGTTCAACCACACGGCTATCATTGCTTGGTATAAAAACTGGTATTAATTAAAAATGAAATGAGGAAATACTTAATATATTGTAGTTTTATTTTTTTAATATTAAAATCTGAGAAAAGAGCAGAGGAGCCATCTGATTGTAAGTGGTCACCGTCGAAAGTCATCTTTGTCGGATATTTATGTTACGTAAAGTACGTAGTTACTCGCTCTGCGGTCGAAATTCGACCGTAACTCATTTTGTCAAAGGACTACATAATATTGTCTCTATGAACGTCATCGTTCATCGGTCATCAACATGATACATTTCAAACATCGTGTCAAACGCGTGTATGGTGGCAGTGTAGGGTGCCGGAAGAGGTGCTGTATCACCGAGGAGATGTGACGAATAACTTTTATACTACCCGCTTCTATCTATCAGCTTCTTGAAGTTCACTGCTGGACATAGAGCTCCCCTAATTTGGGGCAATCCGACTGGTTCTGAGCTCTCTGAATCCAGCTGCTTCCAGCTGTTTTTTTCAGGTCGTCAGTCGTCACGGTCGGTAAGCGACGTGTGCTCCTTTTACCGAGGCGTGGTCGCCGTTCCAGAACTTTTCTACCCCGTCGGTTGCCTGTCTTTCGAATGATGCGGTCTCCCCATGCAAGTACGCGTTATATTAACTTATTTAATCTTGCATTCTGGCTGACAACCGATTGCAATAAAATGTTCTATAGGTCTAACATAATATATGATGAAAATAGAAACTGCCCTAAAGGACAAGTAGTACAGTAGCATTTCTCAGTTTTTGCTTCATTTTAGTGTCTGTGTCCCGATCTCTGTATCTCTTTAAGTGGGTCGTTAGTTTTAGTGGCTAGTTCGGTCATTCGGCCGAGTTTTTGTCGCGTAAAACCTTGAAACTTAATTGGTAGTATCATATTAGGGTTCCGTCCGATTGACAAAAAAGCAGAGTACATTTAGAAGCTTTCGCATTTATGTCTCTTGCTATATTAGGCACGATCTTTTGTGTATTGAACGTAAAGCATTTTATTATATGCTACGCCGTAGCACGGCTACGAAGTTTATTAAAACGGTTGGTAGTCGTAGCTGCAATGTATAGCTTAGACAAAACATCTGTTGTCTCTATACAACTGCGTTAGCAATTTGACGTGAAGTTAGATTCTTCACTTATAGAAATAACGTTACTTACTATGGTGAGCACCATAGCTTTTATCTTCGAAATATGTATTCTTCGTTTTGTAAGTGGTTTTTTTTTTTTTACAATCCCATCACACATATTATAAACTATCTGCCAATCACTATCTATGTCAATCTAATAATCTAATATTTTCCAATCACTTTTATGTCTCACAAGCAGAAACTGAATGAAAATCCGTTACATTGGCATTTATTAAGTACAAGATTGCGTTTCGTTCCCATCAGTGTTTCATATTCTAACCAGTAGGCTAATGTAAAAATAGGTAACTAGCCAATTGTGCCACTAGCCAATACAGCCCATTTGCATGGCATTACCGGTTGATCTGCACTGTTTATAATGCTCGACCCAACGTAAACATGATCCCATCTAAATTTCAGGAGACTACTAATTTCCGAATATATTTAACGCCCACTCAACATGAATAACTCGTTGATATGTTGACTGTGCGACGTAATTTATGTACGGACTATGTTGAAATTTAAATTATTCGGAGTATTTTCTTTGTGTGACTTTAGGTAAGGCATATATTTTGAATGTTATAGCGTAAGGCGTGCCGCACATTTATAGTCATGTCTGCTGCCGATTCGATCGGCAGTATTTGATGAATGATGTCATCGACCCGAAAGACGAAGAATTAATATGAAATTGACTCGGCTGGAGATGTTCGGCAATACCACCTAGTAATTAGTTCTGCAGGCTTTCAGTGAAATGGTATTGGATCGCTACAAATATGAAATTTGATAACAGACTTGGTTAAAAGAAGCAATTTTGATCGATCGGCCAAACACAACTTGCATAAGCCGCAACAAAGTATACCGTGCGTTCGGTTAAGTCAAATGGCCTTTTTCTCGATCTTAGGAGGGGGTATAAAGCTATAGTCGAATTTTTAATTAGACGGAGTCCAATGAAGTTTACTGTGTTGTCAGTTTTTAATGAAATAAAAATAGTGTTGTGACAAAGTGAATGATTGAAAAACCTCCTGAATGAATGAAATTGCCTCGATTGTCTAGTGAATAGTTAGTGTGCCGAACTGCCGATATCGGGTACGGGGTTCGAATTTTAGTCGTGCTTTGTATATACCAACGAGTTTTCGACGACTATGTTTATATAGTATATATCTACCTACACTGAATACTGAGTGTTTTAAACATTAAGGAAAACATTGCGAGGAAACTTGTAAGACTGTCCTATTTTCAATACATCATGTAGTTGAAACTATAGATGTATAAAATATAAGGTTGGGGAAAAAGTTTCTTCGCATATTATATAAAAATTCAAGACATTTTTTTTCAAAGTTTATTTACATATAATTATGGTATATATATACCATTTTGTTCGATAACTTTCTGCCATCTTGTAGGTAGAGACATGATCCCGTTGCTCTAGAAATTTTGGGACTTCTGATCAAAAAACCGCAACAAGTCCTTTTGGCAGTCCTCTCTTGTGGTTAACATGACACTGCCTGAATAATTCTGTAAAGACCGAAACAGATGGAAATCTGAAGGTGCAAGGTCAGGGCTATATGGCGGATGCATTAACAAGTCCCTGCCAAACTCTCTTAATTTTTGCTGCGTGGCTAAAGATGTGTGTGGTTTAGCGTTATTGTGATGAAACACCACACCCTTTCTATTGATCAATTCCGGCCGTTTTCTCTCAACTTCTTGCTTTAATCTCATCAGTTGTGGGCAGTAGAGAACCGAATCGATAATTCTGCCCGATGGTAAAAGCTCGTAATGAACAATGCCCTTGCAATCCCACCATACACACAACATCACCTTATTGCGAGTTTACTAGAGGTTTGCCACAGTCTGTGAAGCCTGGACGACCTTTGACCACGACCTTTTTCGCACGTTCTTGTTGTACGTGATCCACTTTTCATCACCAGTTATCAATCTCTTCAAAAAAGGCTCGGTTTCGTTACGTCTCAATGAAGAATCGCAAATGAGCACAAGGTTCATTAAGTTTCTTTCAGTGAGCTCGTTTGGCAACCAAATATCCAGTTTTTTTTGTACCCAGCTTTTTTCAATTGGGTCAAAACTGTTTTGTGGTCAATTTCCAGTTCTTCAGCTATGTCGTATGCATGTATGTATGTATGCTCACGCATTCTAGGCCAATAAAATTTGCGTGACAGAGCCAAGTAACATTCATTTATACCGCGATGGTTAGTTTTACCATCGCGGTATTTGCCTATAATGTCTTGCTGATGGCAATAGTCCGAAATATTTTCTCCAATTCAATTTTAGTCAAAACGAGTTTCATAGCAGAAATCTTAAAAGTTCTCTGTATGATAGGTATTACAGAATACATAGCTCTGAAAGGACTAATAAATAAACCCGTTTTAATTTTGGGGTTAACATATGTCTTGATGACGTTAATAATGTTTTGTAGTAACTTATATCAGAGCACTTTTATTTTATTTATTGTAAAATAGAAATATTATTATTTAATAGTTTGAAATGATTAACTATTGACACTCGTTGTTCAATCATTTGATTGAACGAGAACTGAACGCATCACTATTACTTTAAATATGGCATCATTATAATACAAAGTGACATTAGCTACTGTCAGGTAGCTCCGTTTAATTAAAAATCCGAGTATAGGAAAAAATCAAATTTCACCCGCGCGCCCCGCCCCGCCCGTCAAATAGATGCGCCGCAGCAGTTGCGCGTCCGGTTGCATCTGACTTTATCAGCGGCTGTACACTCTCGCGAGACTTCTAAACGAGTGCACTCGTATGAGAATGTACTTGGTAGCGCTCGCCTCGCCTCGTGATGTCTCGGGGGGTCTCGCCTGCTCTCGCTCCCATGACGTCTCGGCCGAGGCGTCACGAGACATAGCGAGAACTCTCGCACGAGAGTGTACAGCCGCTATTATATAACATGTCATCAGTCAAGAATACGGCACAGTATAATGTAAAAATAAGACAAATTTCGGCTCAGTAAATGTAGAATCATCTACCTCAAAAATGGCAAGCTGTTGTTTCTATAATAGGGTTAGATTTTTATACAATATTAATAGCTAGAGAGCCAGTGAATGGCAGATAACACATAATTAGGTGTCATTCATAATTTTGAATATATTATTATGTAGGTATCTATCAATCTAAAGCAATTCTTCTCGCTGTAACTATCTGTATTTCTGAAACTAATAACATTTATAGGTAGTGTCGGTCGCATCATGTAACCATAGATAGCGCTGGAAACCTAGTGTAGGGAGCGATTGAATCACTTTTATGACAAGAAAGGCAGTATAATGTTCGTACTGGTGTGACCATTAAATCATTTAAATTCTCAGCAAAGCAGAATATCTGCTCTATTTTTACGTGATGAAACCTGTATGCCGTATAACATGTAAATAAATAACACGTACAATGTTTTTCAGACATTTATTTATTATAGATAAGTTTTCAGTTTTTCGCTACAAAAAGATAAAGTAAGTTATCCTTTAAATTTATTTAAATCGAAAGAAATCCTTCGCCAGAAAACAGAAAAATTACGAATGCCACTGCCGTTATTATAAGGAAACTAATTAAGAGGAAATACCACGCGAACCCTTTTTCAAATTTGGGATTTTTTCACTCAATATCTCTGTCGCGCTTGCGAGCGGCGTGTATGTCAGTGCGATAGGGACAACTGCAGCTCCGTGTAAAAACCCGAGGCAAAAATCATCAAAATCGAGGTTCCGTTCTCGACTAATCCCCCCGCCAAAACTAAAGCAATCTTAACGAAATTTTGGAAATTGAAGGGGAAGGAGATATTCTGTGTCGGACCGTTTAGCTTTTTGTGCTAATTATTATACAATTTGTGTACTAGGCGTTTGTTTGCGGCATATTTATTTGGTCGTTTTAAGCGCTGTTTGAAGTAGCCTAAAACTTTTGAAAACAAAAATATCAAAAAAATCAAAACGTACCGACATAGATAATGATGATAATTATTATTCTTTTGTGAAAAAATTATTGATCTAGAGTCAAAAACCAGCGAGGGATTAGTCGAGAACGTTTGTATGGAAAAATGACCCGTAGCATTTCCTCTTAAATGACAATAATATCATAAAAAAGATGACAATCACTAACTTCTTGAGCGACAATTAACATGCCAAAACATGGTTGGAAGTTTTAATTGTTCAAAAAATATATCTTGTCTATTATAAGTCGTTGACTTGTATCACATGTGTATTTAGTATCGTCGTTAGTCTTGATATTTGTCTTGACCCGTTCATAAACACGAGGCTTGATGTTACTGAAATAAAAAAAAAAAAGTCAAACACTATTATAATTCATAACATTGAAACTGATGATGTCAGGTATCACTTTGCGCCATTTATAATCGGTTAAAAGTTTTAGATAGGACTAAATTACATAAATACTTTATTTTAATGCCAACCGTTCCGGTGCAATAAATTCGTCTGCATTTGGATCTGTATGTTCTAAAATTTCTACATTTTGTAAAAGCGTAATACTTAGTAAGCCTGATTTTTTTTTTCTTTAAGAAAACACAATTAGCAATTAAGAAGTAAATAAAAAAGTCGCTTTGAAAATGCATTTATACAAAATTTTATGTTTTTGTTAAAGTAATTTTGCCTAACTATGCATGTATGTAGTATAGTATAAAAAAAGTTTAGTTTATGTGTTATTTTGTAGATTCGTTACAATGCAACGACAAGCAAGTAATAAATGAAACAATAAAAAGACAGATGAATTGATACGCACTTCTCTGGTGTAATGTTCCCGTCATCATCAATAGATTTTGGAATATTTTCTTGATTAAATCTTGTTCTGAAATGAAAATACAATAATAGTTTCAAACACACACAAGTAACAACTTTTGTAGGGGTTGATCAAATTGACTACCAGAAATATAGGTTTTGCTTTAAAAACAAAATTATGGGGCAAAGAGGAAATAATTAACTCAAAATTAAATTTGCTTTTGGATAAAGCTGTATAGGCGGGTGCATGCCTCTCTCTTCCACTTTAGGCCTCAACCTTAATTTGTGACAAAGTTTTCTAACTAAGCCCACATAACATTGAATACACGTATTACATGAAATCTAGACATAACTAGTGAGGAGTGGGCGTACTGCATACCTCTGCCTACTCCTTCATGTCAAAAAAACATTTACTTACTTTATTGATCATTCAACACTATTTCTATTTTTATAATTATGTTTATGAATAATTTTGTTTGAAAGTACATACCTATACTATTAATGATACATACAATCTGAATTTTTCGTATATACTATGCTGCTTCAGCGATCAAACATCAACATCAACATTGTATTGTGAGCACAAAAGTTAAAACAATAAGGTCTAATTTTGAATATGAAATAGTGTACTTGTCAACTTACCTCTGACAACTAGCCATGACTTGAATTTTCAGCTTTCTGTGTTCCCTTTTTTAATGTTGATTTTATTCCGTTTGTTACCCATGTTGGATCTAGTGTCTTTTAACTTTAGTTCACACACACACAATTATTGTTTTTGTAATAAAAACTACGCTCTCAGTCACAAATGTACACCACGAAATATTTTTCACATGTCGAGCAGACTGACACAGTCTTCGCGTCTCAATGGAGCAATGGCGACTGATTAATAAAACAGAGCATGTCAAAATCCTACAAATGTATTTTATTTAAATAATTCGTAAATAATAGATTTGATTTAGAAATCGATCTACAAATCCCTCCGTGATACTAATTAGCATAATATATTAAAATATTGACTCAAAAATATGCACCATATTGAAAATAAATTGATTTCGGTTGAAAATTAGACCTAACTTTGTGATTTTTTTCTATCGAGAAAATTTAATTTTTTTATGTTTTTGCTTCTTACATTCACTCAATAATATAATGAAGTATAACTATGTTCTTATTCAGGTTCTAGAAACTTGATCTACTACTGTAAAAATTGAATCTACGATTGCCAATTTTGCTTTATACCCCCTCTTAATATTATTATAATCGCCCGTATATTCGATTTTACCGCTCGGTACCGCGCGGATTCAGTTCGCTTTTATACGAAGTTCTACGAGTTGATTTTTTGACTTAATTAATAAATATAATAATAATAAATTACAGTTTTTCCTATTAATAGATATATGAATACGACGTGACAAACGAACAGACATTCGAGTAGTTCTATAAGAGTTCCATTTTTATAAAAGAAAAAAAAGTAAACTAATTCAACGTAGTATCACACCTCTCCTATAGCAGATGCATAAATTCTCTTAGACACATGCCTTCGAATTCGACAGCATTTTGTGTGCTAAAATAAAAAGGGAAAATATATTTTAAGCGTACGAAGCCGCAAGATCGCGCACGTACAAAGCATTCCTTAGAGAGAATACCGCTCCGCTACAAATTATCTTTGCGTTATAATCGCTGAGATTTTTACATGAAACTCTGTGTTCTTGAAATCATTCGTGGTATGTGCAGTCCTCACTTTTTTGGATAATGCTGGGCTGTATTTATTTTTGTTTATACATTTCCAGTTTAACATGACAGTGCTCAAGCATGGTAGCAGAGCCAAGGGTTCGCCCGGAGTAGTACTACAGCCCGCCACGGTACTTAGTACTCTGTACTAATTGTTAATATCGATGACCGAGACGAACGAACGAACGAGAACGAATGTGGATGACCGAGCTTTGCTCGGTTTTTTTTTATAAATTGTGTTTTTTGATTTCGTGTTACTTAACAACGCCATCTGCTGTTGTGTCGTTAAAGCAATTAGTTGCTCACAAAAAAGTATTATTATTCGCCAATAGATGTCAGGAAGAGTCATATTTTTCAGTTTAAATTGGGACTACAAAAACACGAATAAAATGACATTTTCTAAAAATGATTCCTAGCTAGATCGATTTATCGCCCCCGAAACCCGCTATATACTAAATTTCATGAAAATCGTTGGAGCCGATTCCGAGATTCTAATTATATATATATACAAGAATTGCTCGTTTAAAGGTATTAGAATTGTTGTTATTAATTATTTTTAAACTATGTAATAATTGTTTTTACAGGACTAACTATCAATAACCCTTTCCCATTCCTCATACTTACTAACAAACTAATGTCTAACACCGTCTCCTAACCGGACTAACTATCCCAGTCCCAATTTGAGTCTTGTTTAAGGTCGGTCACAGTTGTCATGGGCGGCAGTGAAAGGATGGTGCTGCATGCTCATTTGCTTCCTTAATTCTATAAAATAATAATGATACCATATTCTTAAGCCTGTCTGGCTAAAAACTTCTTTCAAAATAGATCACAATTTTTTTCGAATTTCGGTCGCATTGTCAGTGAGACCGAAATAATACAGGTCTCTGGATTATTTTATTTGCTGGCAACGTATCAGTACTAAGAATAACCATGGGCAGCGATGACCACTCGTAAGTGGAATTATCTGTTTATTTTGCCGGCGCCTACTTTTAAAAAATCCCCTGTAGTACTAGCCAATTGAAATATAGTATCTCGCTCAGTAAAGCTATTCATAAACTGAACGTGCCCGTCTCTTGGTATAGGATTAGGGTTTTATTAATGGCGCGGCTGCGGCGTTTCTAGATAAAACAGTTTGAATATAATCAGACCTCAAATTGTTTAATGTTTTTAATCGTTTATAAAATCTGTATATTAGGATACAAGTTCACAAAAGGTTACAGTTGAAATATTATTGAAACGTGTCTTTAGTATTGTAATTCATTTAATAATCTCATTAAAGTACGGGTATAATAAACCTTCATTCATCCACACCCCGTCAGCATCTGACAGCAAACTTGGTTTAAGTTTTATGCGCAGCTGTCCAAGATCATTACATTAATAAAATTAGTAGTAGGTGTGTCGTAAAGTCTCTGGAGGGCATTCCACTATGCTCCTGTTTAGTTTAAATATGTGTGTGTCATACCTAATCATCAACATTATTGTCATCATTGTCATATTCATCGTCTTTATCATAACCAACAATAAGTGTTGATAAATTTATAAACCTTAAATAATTTTGAAAACTGGTGTTGTCTTGACTACGAGTACGTTAATAAAATTATCCACCCTGTGTAGCCAACGAAAATAATATATTCCAGTTTATTACTATTATATATTCTGTTATATATCTATAACAGAATTTATATTTCAATTTTATTTTATAGTCGGCATAGATATTGTCAGATATCATTGAAGTGGCATCATCGCGTGCAATCTCACTCTGTCCGGTCCCCGGTCTTAACCCATTGAATCCAACAGTTGTCGCTATCGGCCACACAAAGCAACGCTATCAGCCTATCGTGTATTGTTCTGGCACGCATCACTTCGTCACTGGTAAACTCCACTTAGTCACTTCGAACAACACATTTGACATTTGCTTTCTTGACATGGGTGGGGAGTAATTGAATAAACTTTAGCTGCTCTAAAATTGTGTGTATAATTTTCATATTAGTTCTGAAATATGACCATATTCATGAATATCGATTATCATTCAATTCGCCATTTGCATTCGCTGGATTTCTCGTATTCGTTTTGTTATACTCGTACATTACGTGCTATTCACACCCACATGCCTCCCTAATTGAAAGAGCGCTTCAAATATTTACTTCTCACCCACCGTCAGTATAAGTTATAATGCTCAGTACTTTCCATTTCTTCTCCTTCGAAATGAATTCATTCACTGTCAGTGCTGTCAATCATTAGAAATCTCTTCCCTTAGCTGAAGCACACTTTAGTGGAAACAAGTTTCTTTCTTAGTCCTCCACACTACAAACAAAAACCTCTGTACAAAGTTTAATTCTACTATGTCTACCGGTTAAGGCCGTTATCTGTTAATCCGCCATTCAGTGGATATAAACCACGTTTTCCAGGTTTGACTTAATTGTTGTGGGTTTCTAGCTTTCTTTTTCTCTTTATTGTGTCTTTCTCTTTACTCTGCTCAATGGTTGACTGAAAGAGATTGTTCTATAGCAACCCTTACCTTACTACATCTGATGAATGTTCTAACGTAATTGTTATTTTGGCTAGAGTGATCAATAATATAAGGCTATTCTACTAAAGTACAATATACAAATATGATATCTATTAATAGTCAAAATAACATTGCGAAAATTAAATTCGTGTTGTCCACCGAGACGGTATAAGTGGAACGTATGGATGTACAATCCTGGTGTGTTTATCTTCAACACATACCCATAGATTGCTGCGTTAGTGTGGCTTCATGCACGGTGAAACTAGAATACAGGGTGTAATCGTTAAGTGTGCACAGGCGATTATTCCGTAACTATTACAGATATCAAAAAACTTTAAACTGATATCGAAAGCACTTTACCTAATGAGTAAAATTACAATAATAATTTATTAAAATAAAAACGAGAAATATCCAAAAAAATTATATTAAACTCTCCCATACATTTAGTATGAGATAGTAGAAAGGTTTTACTTTCTTTATTTAAAGTGGAATAGTACCTACTTATTTTACCCTTATCATTTTATAATTATGTATGATATGATATTGATTAATTTCAAGTAGATACACACGTGTAGATTAATTATCTTACCACTTCAAATTAATAATAAACCTTGTTTCAATATCGTATTGATTTGAACTGGCTGAAAAGCAACATACTAAATAAAAACAAAAAGAAAGATACTCTTTGGTGTTCGTTCTAAATTCAAATTCTGTATCGCGGGAGTAGGTACTATTCCAATTTAAATAAAAAAAGTAAAACCTTTCTACTATCTCATACTAAATGTATGGGAGAGTTTAATGTAATTTTTTTGGATATTTCTCGTTTTATTTTTAATAAATTATTATTGTCATTTTACTCATTAGGTAAAGTGCTTTCGATATCAGTTTAAAGTTTTTTGATATCTGTAATAGTTACGGAATAATCGCCTGTGCACACTTAACGATTACACCCTGTATAGTAATTTATTATGCGCCTAACTGTTTTGTTGGCCGAGTCAGTAAAAAGAAATGAATAATTATGGTCGATGTTGGTTTAAGTAATTTTAAGGAGATATTGAAATTAGAGTTAAAATAACGACATAACATAGAATTACATTTGAATAATCTAAAATAAATTGTTCGGTTACAACAAATTCATGCCATCCAACAAAGATTAGGTATGAGAATTAAAAGTAGTCCGAGTATTATTTTATACTCAATAATATTCCAATTTATTGCTTGATGTGGTCAAGACTGATGACTTTAGACGATCGTAATAAAACTGAATAAAAATTGAACAGTGTACAAAATGGTACAGTACCTATATTCTAGGCCTCTTCTTAAGTGAAAAAGGACCTTCAGTGGACTGTCGTTGAATTAGCAAGTACCTAATATCGTGGGATGAATCGGTATGATAATTATTTTTATACAATAAAATGGATCCAAAATGGGAAATGAGATATTTTAGAATTACAAACAATATTTAAATAGAATAAGAATCCCATTATTTCCAATGCAATCAGGCAAATAATATGCGACTACTTTTTGCCGTCGAATTGACTGGTCCGCTCGTATCCTCGGGGGAATTTCTGAAAATGGCGTTCTATTTCTTGTCTACAAGCTGAAAGTAACATCTGGTTGAAATTCCCAATTCTAGACCTGGAATTCGTTGATCGGTTATGCTCCTTTTTGAAGTAACGCCTTGAATATGCAATAAGCGAGATATGTGATAATTTATTACAAGAACAACTTCCTGTAGCTTATTCGTTTTTTCAGTAGAGTTTTGTAGGTACGAGTATGTTTTGTAAAATATCTTTATTAGGTATTTATTTTTAATGCTTATAATTATATTATTACGATATCAGTATCATAAACGAGCCTGTTTCGTTTCTCAAGCGATTATTTTCAAGTGTTCTGAAAAATATTAAATTAATAAGCATTACTAATAATGGCTAATACATTAAGTTAATCCTACAGTTTCTGCACTATACATCTCGTTCTCTTTCTTACATGCTTTACTCAAGGCTGACTGAGAATGAAAGTTATATACATAGTTATTTGTACCAATATCACTCATTAACGCTTTTGCACAGTAGTACAGTAAAGGCATTTTTGGAGTTATGTAGATCGTTTATTTAAAAAAAAATCTCTGTAGTATGAGATCTTAGCTAGATTCTAAGACGAAGCTTTTATTGCAACAAGTTTTCTGTCCGACCTCACCTCATACAGGGGAGGGTTGATGTGACTCTTGAGCTGCGTCTATTGCGAGTTTAAATCATTTTCCAACGAGTGAACTAAACTCAGTAGTCTAAAATCCCTCTAAACAGTATAGTTATATACGACACATAAACTGCGGACAAATATTCCACATACACATTCAGATAATATGACAAGTCACGAAATCACTATACATTTTTATTAAACTTTTTGCGCTTAGTGTTGACGCGTTCTGTATTTATTTCGTTTTGTTCGCGTGAGTATTGAGAGCCATTATTTATTACAGACGTTACATAACAGCTGAAACGTGAGGGTGTGCACTGAGGTTGTCTACTAATATTATTGTCTCCTACGTCTTCTATGTCCTACGATACGTCCTTTGAGTTAAAGATTACTAAATGTACCACCGCCTGAGACCCCCTTCCCCATTTTTTATGGAATTAGGATATCAAACGAGCATGCAGCACCATACTTTTGCTGCCGCCTATGACAACTATTACCGACAAAAAAATAAACAAGAAGTATATCGGGACTACGTTGGTTAGTTCACTTAGCAGACGGTTTTAGACTGTTAGTGATAGTTATTCCTGTTAACAATGTTTATAAGAGTCTCAAGAGTTACTTTGAGGTCTAAGATGGTCTCTTCTAAAAAAGTGTAACCGTATTGGGAGTTCTGCGCGACAAAAGGTTGGGCATACTATTTATAATCATTGTCATCTTAAGTAAGCAATTTTGTTAGTGAAAAATATATAGCAAAAGTCAACAAAACAATAGTCATAATTTGGTGTGATGTATCCCCCATGGATCAGTTAAAATATTTTGATGAATTACATGTCAGCCCAAATTATCTGTTTCAGTGTTTTACCTACCAAAATTATTTGCAATGTAATATGAAAAATATTAATACATTTTAGTACATTACCTACATCTGGGCATGTGAAACCTAACTTTGGAGGATATAATAACTTACAGGCAATCATCATCAATCATCCGTTTCAACACAAAAGACACAAAGATACAATTGGAAGTCTCATATGGCACGTTATGACCATACTGTACTACTGTTCGAAGGGTCCTACGTTCGGTTCCACAGCGGGGCGGAAATTATAGAGTTCAAATTTCTGTTATTGGTCTGGGTTAGTGTTCTTGTCTTTGTTGGTTGTCTATGATATCCACGACACAGGAAATCCTAGTGAACTCAAGCGGTTCAGAAAGAAAAAAATTATCCTTTTAAAAATTCTGTCTAATCATCTTTTTGAATGTAATAATGTATGTATGTATGTATATAACAAAAAATTACAACTCATAATTAGTATGTGTATACTAAAAGTATTTTCGCAACAAAACTTTATTCGTAGGTCATTGCCCTTACTGACCTGGAATACCAAATAGCTCCTACAAAGGCTCATTACCTTTCATTCCACTCAACTTCTTCGTGTATAGGGAGCGGACAGTGACAAAACATTTTTGTTACAGGAATTCGGAACGGACCCTGGGTTTATTGATCAGTGGCTCGAATCCAAGTTTGTTTTAAGGCAAATGATAATATGACTTATTTCATTTTTAGAAGCTTTTATTTAACTTGCAATCTTTGTATGTATGTACATAAGTATGAATGTTAGGGTCAAATCTTGCAAGCTGAGTTAGAACCGCATCCTACGGACCTACGGTCCCACGGACTCGAAGTTAGGCATATTGTTTTAGTTCCGATGACAATGCAGTCTTATGACAAACAACACCAGATTATCCTCAGGATTGGCTCCAGATAAAAGTGTCCTCAACGGTTAACAGCATATTGACTAATTAATTTGCGTTTATAATTCAGTTAGCATTATTAAAACGCATTTTAGTTTTTATAATTTTAATTTATTTATTTTATTTAAAGATTCAATATTCATTGTCTTAAGTAGCATCGTGTGAGTAGTCAGGCAAGGAGACTAGAGCTTGAATATAAACAATGTCCTTTACAATTGACTAGTACATTTTATCACTGGTCTACAACCAAGTAACAATTTAGGATTTATCAAAATGACACACAAAAACGTGTCACTACACCGTCAGATCGTCCATTAATTACTGTAATTGAATCGTTTATTAATGTAATTGAACCGACATAATTATATCTATACGAAATACAAAAATTGTTCTCGTCAAAAATATGGTTTGTCTTGTAAAAAACATGCA
The DNA here is from genome assembly GCA_905404295.2 of Ochlodes sylvanus. Lineage (NCBI taxonomy): Eukaryota > Metazoa > Arthropoda > Insecta > Lepidoptera > Hesperiidae > Ochlodes > Ochlodes sylvanus. The sequence continues at coordinate 3,352,863 of FR990138.1, read as the reverse complement.
TTCGACGCTGAAAATAAACGCTTCGATTTATTATTGGTGTATATTTATTTTTGTGAAAATATTTACGAAGGTTTAAGCTGTATTTTTAATAAAGTGTTCGGTATCAAGTTATTGTTACCGAACTCTATTGTTGTTGAGCGGTATATCGAGAAAACATTGTATCGATTTGTGAGTTTTGTGAATAAAATAAATTTTTCATGTTTTTCATTATACTATACAAACGTTAGTAAAACGTCTATGTTGTATAAAACCTTATAGCAAATACTATACGAGTATAACATAAGAGCGATTATTTCATATTGTAAAAAAGGTTATAATGTCAATGTATTATACGAGTATATCAATTAGCTCCTATACATGACATTATATATTTTTAATTCACGTTACCAAACTAAACCTATTATCAAAGATAAAATTTCGCTTAAAATTTCTAAGTTTCGTACAAACTTTTTCTCAATACAACCACTTGTTTACATATAATAATAATGTATTTCTCCATTTGACATTCTATACCTAAATACTTTTTCAACCGTACTTAACTACTTCAATTATTCACCTACCTACTTAAGAAAACACTCAGCATTTACTTTAACTGGTAGTATTACATTACAACTATCGTATTACAAGTTTCGTGCCAAAAGCATTCAGAATATACAAGTACCTATTAGTTTTTTTCAATTATACCCGTTAAGCTGTTTGCGAAATTAGATTGGGCATTCCTATGAATGTTTTCTCTGACTTTGATGATCCAGAGAAGCCGGAATGCAATGATTAGGCCGATTACTTTTCATTGTTCCAATTAAGTTTAATTACTTTGGGACCTTCGAAGCCTGGGGACACTCGCTTTGTCGATTACTTTATACAGAACTCACAACTTTCTTCGAGTTAAATACACAGAGTATTGCTTTGAAATTAAATTAAAATTGAAATTGGTTGATTGCAATGATGGCCCAATGCTTTTGTTCCTTATTAAGTTAGATTTAATTAATTGATTAATAGGTCAAAGTAAGCTTATTTCTTTAAATTGTGTTTTCTATAACACACAGATTGCTTCGATATTTTCTGATTTACCCCATAGTGAAATACCGTCTTGAATTATAAAGTAACAAAGGCAGTAGTTCTTTTAAAAGCTTTGCTCTTTCATTATCAGTTTTATCTTATTTTTCTTATAGCATAAATAACTAATTTTACCCGAAAACGGGATTATGGTTGCTCTATTAGAGCTTACAATCAAAGGTTACTCCCACCCTCGACTGTTCCATTTTTATTCATATTCTATTATTTAACTTGAGCTTATCTCTTTTTACATTTTGCAAATCAAAACCTACATGTTGAGTTTTATATGAATTCAGAATCAAGATAATATATTATACAAGAGGATTGTTTACATCACGATCATTTACTTTATCTTATACAAGCTTTCCGCCCACGGCTTTGCCCGTGTGAAATTCTGTTATTTCGCGCTTTTTAATGAACTCGACAGCACTTTTTCTTCTGACTTGTTTTACAAATACCAAAATTTACAAAAATCTTTTCTTAGTGCTTACTTGTGTCACCTGAGGAAACTATGTACTTACAAAGTTTCAAGTGAATCCATTGAAGAAATAAAAAGTTTCAGTTTATCCCCGAGGAACATACAGTAGTTTTGGCTGTAAGTTGTCTATCGGTCACTTAGTTACGTAAGAGCTTTATATAAATATTGATTACTTCAAATATGAGTGATGTATCAACTACACCACAACACACAACACAACAACTACAGCACAACATCAGTGTAATTATAATATTTATACAAAATTAAAAAGAAAGGGTCCTAATGTCGAGCCCTAGGTACACCCATCATAACCACTGATCCTGATTATTTAACTTCATACACACACACATATTTAACAATTATTCATACGTTAAAGAACGTTATAAGATTTACAGATGATTTAATTTAAATAAATTAGTTATTCGAATTAAGTAACTTCCGAACTTCGCGGTTTGAACAATGGAGAAATTAAAAGTTTCCAAGTTTCGCGATAATGTTACTGCCAAGAAGATTGGTTATCTAGAAAATTAGGTTTAAATCGACGGTGATATAAATTGAGTCTCTCGTTCGAATTTTTCGCTCTTTATGACCGAAAGTTTTAAAATATTCCAATTGAATTCGTAACTTGAACCGGCATTCAATATTTATATTATCATCGGTTTTTAAGGGATTTACTAGGCAAGATAAATATAATCGTATCCTAGTTGATTTTGGCTCTGCCTTCGAAGCGAGAGGTCTCGGGTTCGATTCACGGCCCGGACAGACATTTATGTGGCAGGTACATGTTTGTTCCCGGATCATGGGTACACGGTATCATAGTGCCGGCGTATCATTATTTGTGGCGACATCGCACACACGTCACACGGTGACGCCACGAAGCCTGAATCACGCCATTGAAGTTTTCTACACCGCTCGCATATTTGCAAGTTCCAACAACGATCAGTTGGGGCTACACTGCCTCCTTGCCTTGCCAAAATTAAATTCTATTTTATCGTTTTATTCTCAGGTAAATAAACAATGTCTAATTACTTTATTTATCAGTCTGCAAAGTGACGATCTTCAAGCGCATTTGGGAGGGATCCTATTTGCAGCGCCAAGGACCCAAGGTTCAATTCTCGGCCACTGCAGAGTCGTAGCTGTTTGTGATGTGTTCATGGAATATGTCAAATCACCTTAACTATAATGGTAAATTATAAAGAGTAATCCGTGTGGGGGTACGAAAGTGTGTGTGTGTGTGAATTATTTTTATTATAGGAATCAGTAAAGATAAAACCGTGTCATAGAAAAAAATACCGCACAATATCACAGCGGTAACTATCGCGTTATCTGATATAATATAGGCGAGACGTAAGAGTTATTTTTGCGTAAATTTTTTCACCGGAATTTGAGATAGTCTACAAGATATCCAGATAGTGTAACAAATGGGTATTGGAAAAACTCAGCAACGGGTTTTATACATCTGAGATGCGGTGAATATTGTATTTACGAGATAAAACATAGCTCTCTCACAGTGTAATAACTTACGGTATTCTATCAATTTATAAATTGGAAGAAAAGTTCAAACTGACATGTCGTGACGATTAAGATTCGACTACCGAAATAAATAATTCATCATCATCATCATCGCAATCTATAACTCACACAATGTGAGCGGTACAGGCCATAGTCCACCATGCTGGCCTAGTGCGGATTTGATGACTTCACACACCTTTGTGAACATTATTGTTTTCCTTCACCGAAACCAGTGATAATTAAATTCTAATAAATAAATAACTATATTAATAAATATTATATGTATTTTTATGTCAATATACGACGAAGACGAAGATGAACCACGTGATGGTAAGCTATTTCCGCCTTCCTACCACCACACATCACCGATTTGTTGTTAACCAAAAAAGAAGTGGAAATTAGCTCTATTTCTAGCATTCAACAGTATGAACGAATTGAGAAAAAAAACACAGGCGATTTTTGAATGTTAACACAAACTCTTCCCAAAACGCAGTCATTAGCACCCGGAAAGCGACTCCCCCCGCGCACCCTGCTAGATACTAGTCTGACGTAACCGATGGGCCTGTGAAGAATATTCTACGCTGTGACTCGACATAGAACAGGCGCTACTGATCCTTATAGCTTTGTACCGATTACACGGGATTTTATTGCCTCTTGAGGGCTCAGATTTTTGGTGCTTTTAGGGAGATATTGGAATCCAAACCCAATGTGAAAACCGATAACGGTTTAACGCTCGTAAAGCAATTTATTTGAAATGATTAGACAACTAACTTGAGAGAATACGATAGGTACTTTGACAGCCTCAGACATTCTGATTATTGCTCACATATATAGATTTAAATATCTACGTACTAAGATATATTAGAGGTTTGAATTTCAATCTATTTTGGTTGGGACTCCAACGTCAAACTTCTTAGCTATCATTGGTTTTAAAAGTACTACATATAAAGTAGTGTACACAATCGTAAACGTATGAAAGAAATATGATTTACGAGCGAGCTTGTTAATATTGTAAAGAACATCCCAAACCTTACTTTCACAACGCGTAAATATTGTATGTTGACAAGACAAAAAATTGTAGATACGTGGTTGAATAAGGGCCATTCGGTTTCGTCCGCACAAAGCTTTGTGTATATGGATTATGCGGATTTTTGTTGCCTCTCCTCCTATTTGCGGCGTTTAATAATTTCTGACCACATTCGGTACTGCAAGCAAAAAGCGGATAAAATTTCTGCTGAATAATTTGAAAGAAAGAAAGAAACATTCATTAATGTACGAAATGTTTCGGTCTGTTTCTGCATGTACGAAATGTGTATTTTTGAAACAGATGAAGTACGGGATATTTTAAAGCTTCCTAGTCAATGAATGAGACAACTGAAATGACATTTATATGTCATTATAAATTTTAATTAAAACTTGCAATGTTTTTTATGTAGGATGTTCTGGTCAAATTTTGGTCAAACTGGTGCAAGCTGAATTAGAACTATTTATATTCTTCGAACTTGAAATTTGACATAATTATTACTTAAGTTCCGATTACAATGCAATTTTATGACGAGCAGGGCCCGATACTGAACTGAACTGAACTGGTACCGATACCGTATCTGACACAACTATCTTTAGGTATATTCCGTGGACACAACCTAGACACTATGCAAAATGGTGCCTTTACTCTTTAATATCGTATCAAGACCTTTGACAGTTAAAATTTTGAATTGTTAATTTAAATTACAGCCCTATAGAATAAAATGTAAACGTAGGTAATAATTAAAATGCCCTCGCCCCAGCCTACGCAGACATGTAATAAATGCGGGTAAGTCTGTAATTACATAATTATGGTGAACTAAACATCAAACAGAATGAAATTTGTATTAAATAATTTCGGTGGTATTACGCAGGATAATAGATGAATACAATAATTGCAACATCCGTGAATTAAATTACATCCGAGCTGAATCACCGTCAGATTAATTTATTAGGAATTATTAATTAAGGCAATTAATCCAATCCCGGATGTTTTGTTAATATAATTCAAAAATAATTTAGCAACTAAATAACTCGTGTTAAATTAATTTGGTTCTTCATAATGAGTTTAATTACTTTTTTTTTTATAGAGGGTTAGGGTTATAATAAGTGTGAAGAGGATCTTCACACTGGCTGCGCCGATGACGAAACACAACCCTATCGATAATTCGTTTAACAAGTATAAACTCGGGCAGCATCTCCCCTAACAATTTCTTTAGCTGCTACAAATTAATTTCAAAATTTGAACCCGGGCAGAACTTCCCCGTAGAACTGTTACAACAATAATGAGCAACCTGAACTATAATGGCTCGTAATATTTATACCCTACGTTCAACCCCGCTTACGATATCAACGGTAGTCGGGTAACACGTCAATAACTTTAAATAATAATTCAACATGATTATATTTTATCAATTATTGTAAATAGATAATTTATTGTAATTTATGATCATTAACATAAGGATTTTGGAGCATATCGGGGCGCCGGAAGCAGAAATTGTAACATTAGGCAATAAGAAAAATCGTTGACCCTCAAAGTTAAAAATATCAATATGTTCAACCTAATCAACTAATGTTCTAACACCGTCACCTAACCGGACTAACTATCCCAGTCCCCATATATTATGAGTCTTGTTCTAAGTCGGCCACAGTTGTCATGGGCGGCAGCGGAAGGTGGTGCTGCATGCTCGTTTGCTGCCTTAAATCAATAAAAAAAAAATGTTTAGTTTCGTCAACACTCAATTATAACTATTTCTTTCTGTTTTGTCGTTGTTTGAATTTCTTGTCTATTTATCACTTTACGTAAAACTATTTAGACTATTTAGTTTATGATAAATTTACATACTCCACCACACACAAAAACATGACACACATACACAGATACAGGTACATAGAAAAACAGGTACCTAGACACATAGAATTTATAACACCCCTCCTTTGCGTCGAAGATTAAATTGAACCGCCATCGAGTAAGGCTTTCTATTTCTCCAAATGAAAGATACGAGTATAACAACTCTCAAGACTAAAACCAAAATAACGAGAACAAGACATAGCCCACGGCTATGTTACAATACATGGCACAAAATAATGGCGTACGGCAGTGATTACAACTTTGTAACATTAAGAACGTGGTTAAGATTTTAGATCGCGGTAAACGGATTCAACAATTAAACTCCGTAACTTCTAATGATCCTTACCTTTAATTGACAAAGTTATATACAATTGTTATCGAGAAATTAGTATTTAGTCACATTCGATTGGTTTTTCTATACGTTTGATTGATAAATTAATAGTATTTTTTTTATTTGAAACAAGCTTTTATATAAAGTTCCTAAAAAAATTAATAATAAATTTTAAATAAAATAATACATATAAAATGTACATTACACAATTTATATGATGTAAAATTTATAATTTGTATGATATAAAAAAGCTTGTCACGAGATTTACTGGTTGCGTGATTCAGATCTTACGTAACGTCACTATGTGACGTTTGTACAACGCCTGATAAAAACAAGTGAAAGCTTTATTTGTTACGGACGCAATTAATGTTTTCAAGCTTTCCGAGTTGCTATTTAAAACTAAATGGTGTAGAGTTTAATTCAAAAATACATATTTATAGCGAATCGCAATAAATTACGCTACGTTTCGTACTTAATCTCGGCGACCATAAACTAACGAGCCGTGCAGAAGTGGGGCAAAAACCCGCGACCGCGTCTGCACCCGGAGCGTCCTAATGGATAGCCTGCAATCAAGCCTGTCAGATTATAACACCAACTTGAAACAGAAATAACCATTGGATAAAATCTTTTCCATGTTTATTTGTGTATGTAACGTAGTATGTATCTTGTATACAGAGATGCAGTTTGCATATCTTTGGTTGTATGTATTATTATGTATGTTATATTTCATATAGTAGGTACTGCGCGACGTGTACTTCTGTTTTGGCCAATGGCTAGCTAGTAGAGTAGTAATTTTCCTTGACCATTGATTAAAAAAAAAACTACTATTCAATTGTTGTACCCAAAAAGCTAAATACCAAAAGTCGTAGGGCATTAAAAATGGCGGCTAAAAGTCCTTTTGATGTATCTTAGGCGAAGAAAATAAAAAAATCCTGTCTAAGCAGGTAAGAATTTTTTAGCTTCAATAGTTTTAATTGTAAGATGATGTACGAGTATTAATTTAGTCAGGTATTTTATATTTGAATAGAATTTTATAATTGAACTATTGGTACGATTACGAAATTACTTACTTTAATAATAATTATATTGTGCAATGCCTACAATATTAATGCAGCATCATACGGGTTCATTATAAATAATGTAACTTCAACATTTTACATGTTTTCAATTTATTTTCATTCCTAAAATCTAGAAATAGCGACCGCATTTTTCACGTGAACAACTGTGAATAGTCGTTTTGAATGTTCGCAGTCAATACCAAATTCGCGTTTCCTGATAGATTCAGTGAAACGATCAAAATTGCGCGGCTGTGAATGAAACTACCGCAGCTGCCAATCATGCTAGCTCTGGTATAACTGAAGTATTTTCGGTTGCAAATGGCATGTACTTATTGAAAAGCTTATTTCTTTCGTCAATAAATTGTAATATTCCAATTTTTATTTCAGTTAGGGTGTGGCGGACAATATAATTCACTTTTTTAATTTTATTTATTTATTTTATTAACTTTTTTAATTTTATTCGAATCTAACTAAAATAGTCCCTTGCTGAACAATAGTCAATACTTTGACCGTCATACTTCTCTTTGAGGCTGTTTGAATTCTGTACCTCCCACTAACTGCGATGGTATTCAAGGATATTTAGTAACTGACCATCCTCCTGCTAGAATCAACCGTGAAACTCTTTTATCTTTTTACGGTTGAAGTGTCACGACAACCAATTAAAAAGTAGTCTTCTTGGGCATTTTTGATGATGCTTTTGCCATTTCCATTAGGTATAGCTTGACGACCGTAGACGGAGACGAGTATAGACCAATGGATGCCATCTATCGCAGTCACACAAGAAAAGGAACACCTTACGCCAATGTCACGAAAAAACGGGACAGATTGTTACTATGTTTTGTCTCAAATTGCGTGCCGGTTTTTTCAAGTAAAGCACAGTTACTAACAAGCAAATTTGATAACTGGTCGTCGAATTTTTCTTGTGCCAAATACATTGTACTTTCTCGTGCTATGTCACGTTGGCCACGCTCACCAGATGTCTATATCCTTCTCTGTCTAACTGGATGACCTTACAACCAATTGAATCTGGTTTTTCTTTATTGTTTAAGGCATATAGTTTCTTTAAATTCAAAGTCATTTCCTAAACCTTATTCTACCACCGTCCTTGTCATTTACATATTTGTCTGTATCCACCTTATTTTTCCTAAAAGTTGTGCTTTCACAATTTTGTTGCCATAGCCTGACCGGTCTGATACTACTTTATGTACCCCAAAAATATGCAGCAAAGTCAAAATCAGCGGTTGGATCTGGTACCGCCACAGCCAAAGCTGAGTGCGCTAATTTTTGTCGTGTTCCCAACATCAACTCAATTCTAATTATAATTTCAGTTTTAGCATTTTTGTTGCGAGAACTGGCGAATTTTCTCTGCTAGTCCAAAATTAACAGTCAGATTAGTTACAAAAAATAGCAGTATAATACAATAAATACAAAAGATCTCATATTTCCTATGATATTGAACTGTCTATAAGTATTAATCTATGACACATTTGTGCTGACAAATATAAAAAGTAATATTACTCTCGTGCCTACGTCTTATAATGTAGTCGGCACTCGTATCAGATATTATTATTCGAGCAAATAACCTTTTAATCACAGCGGACAGAGCAAATATTAGGTCTTGGGGCAACTAAACAGAGTTTATCTTATATAAACTCTCATATCCAGTGAGTGTGCGTAAGAATAGTTCTCTGTATACCTATCTATAAATAAACCGTTCAAGATCGTATCGCGTTGGCGTTAGCTGAGGTTCCGTACGGAATGTACGAAAAATATTGTTTATAACTATTAGACAAAAAATAATAATAAATAAATATAATCTTTTAGACATTTTTATTGTAATGAGCAAGGTCTTATTAGCCATAATTTTTAGTCGGTATTTGTTTCGGAGTACTTGTGTACTTAGGTATCTTATTTACTTTTTGAATTTATCTTAAGACGAAGCCGCGACTTCGTCCGCGTGGAATTTAATTTGCCAATGAAAGTCCCGTCAAAATCGGCAAAAATTGTTTGAGCTCAAACAAACAGACAGACAACAATTGTAAAATAACGACGGTAACGCATGAGTCATGTTTTTTCATGCGTGCCACCGAATTATAAGACGTTGTCACGTCAAAATGTTATTTTGTTATATGCACCGTGTACATCCATATGCATTTAGTAAAAAGCGTTTATTTTAATATTACAAACAGACACTCCAATTTTATTTATTTGTATAGAATAGATGTTATCTATTTACGGTAAATATTCATCACTGGATCATGTATGGCTCGACCCGTATGGCGCTGTGGCCATTTGAATGATGAGTTTAATTTCTTGGCCTGTATGTGTGTGTCCCTTGTCTTTGTGTGTTGTCCGTGCACCCAAGACACAGGGAATCCTAGTGTGGGGCTATGAGTGTGTAGCGTTATGTAACTTTGTATCTACCAATTTCTAACTTCAACCTTTAGTAGGTTTGAAATAAAATCGGTGACCCTAACGTTCAGTTTAGCACACGCGCGCCAACAGATTCGTTGTCGTCGGTTTGAAGGAACCCTAATAAGCAGGCACGTGCCGTGGATAAAGAAAAACCCTCGATGTGTCTAAACGTAAATAGGAGCTCAATCAATGTTTATGACGTGTGAAGCAAGCAGTCTCTGCTAAAGAAACATGATTTTTACTTTAATAAATGAATACAAAAATTAACTATTATTATTACTATATAATTTATTTTGTGAATTATGTTTTCATCATATTTAAAATAAATTATATATTTACATTGATATCCTATCCTGCCTTGGTATTGAAATCCATTTTGTTTTATAGCTTGAAGGCTGACGTAAAAGCAGACGAGCCACCTGATGGTAAGTGGTCATCGTCGCCTATGGACACGAGCAACACCAGGGGAGTCGCCAGTGCAACGCCGGCCCTGAAGGAGAACTCTTTTTACACATTAATATCCATTGGCAACTATGACCACTAAGCACCAGACTCGTCTGTTAATTTGTCTACTATTTACAAAGAAAGAGTTAGTAAAGCAATTTTGCCTGCAGATATTAATAACATATAGACTGCAACAGTATTATACCGACCTGATGGAACCAAAACAATTAATATGGCTTATGTATATCTGTCCAACTACAGATGTACCTGGTAATTGACTAGCAAACAGGTTATACGGCTAGTAATTCGATATTATGCATGATCTGCATTCTCATTTCATAGCAAGCGATTGAATAACCTACTCATACGCATCGTATTGCCTTGTCTTATAATTATAATGAAATCTATTTTATTACTATTATTATTTTGTACCTTCGTCGTGATTAAAACCCATAACTGCCTTAAGCTTTGGCTTTTGTCTTTTTTCGCTTTAAAACACTGACTTACATTAAACCATTATTGTTCAGTAGAACTCTAGGCCTCAGCACTACTAATTAATATTTCATAATTATTATTTTTATTGAAATATGTAGATTGTTTCTTATGCGTAAAAATAAATGAATTAAAAAATCACTCCGTGTATGCGAATTTCCATAATATATTATTACGTTAACAAATTTAGTAATAGCTCTCACAATGAGATACAGCTTCTTACAATACTAAAGAAATTATCTTGCTGGCTACCTAAACATTTCCAAATGACCTATTGGACAGCAGATCTAAAAAAGTAGTTAAAAATAATATAACCGTACCAAGGATGTGGCCTAGTTCCCATTTTTCTTGTAAATACTTTTCTTAAACGATATTGTTTTCATCGCAGCACTCGGGAATGATAATGTCTGTAATTGTGCTTTCAAGCTTTCATGTTGTATTTAAGACAATGCCTTCAAAAAGCAAATAATATTGAAATGGTCGGCCGAATGCAACAGAAAGTGAGAGTAAAAAAGCCTATTCATTAAAAGATGTTTTTGAAAGTATACGACACGTAACGCAGTGACTTTATCAATCCTATCTTTGATAAGATGTTGATACATGAAATTAGAGAAATGCAAGCTACCTAGAAGTACTTTAGAAGTTTGGTGATTGATGAGGGTGTTGGTGACAAATTCAAAGAACTTTTAGTGGCGATAGTTCGTAAACTATAGATGAAAATTAATTGGTAATTTGAGAACATTGCAAGCTATAGTATATTGCAAGCTATAGTATGTTTCTAAAAGTTTAAGATTCTAATTTTAGCCACAACAAAGTTACAAAGGGGTTGGAAATGTAGCATAAATAGCTTCGAGAGAAGTATGGGGCTGTTCTTTTGCTCGCCTAGACGGAGGAAATGCCATGGCTATTTCCCTTTCGGTTGGTCATTAGTTCTTGGAGTGATCACCTCTTCCAACAGTTAAATCTGCCAGCTACTCGTATATCGGTAACTTTTTGACTATGATTTTTGTTGTTTATCCTTTCTCCTTTCGAAATAAAATTATGTTCGTATTTATTTCCATGGCACACCGAATGATTTTGAGCTTTTGGTTGATGCCAACTTTAAAATATATTTGGTGCAAAGCCGTATTTGGAAACCGATATTATTAGAATATTTTTAATTTTGGTTTGAAGCATTCTTCAACGTTGTGATAATTGTGAAAAAAATGACGTACTTTCTATCTTGGCTTGGCATCCCGCGATAAGTACCTATTATCACTTTTGTTGAAAAACTGTCTGAACAAGAAATTAATGCCTGTTCAGATTCTCGTCGAAACAACAGCAAAGGTTTTGAATTTACTTAGCACAATATAACTTGTACTATGGGTCAATTATACGAGAAATTCTTCCCTAGACTCCTAAAGGTTCCCGGAAATAAAAGGCAAAGTATTTACTAGAAAAACTCCATTAAGAGGTTTGATGAAGGTTTGGCAAAATTACAATACAAAAATATCTCATGAATTTCTTAGGTAAGTTGATGATAGCAAAAGATTTTTATAATTTTGATTCATATTGTAGTTGTTACAAAATAATTGAAAATAACAGGGGTTTCAAGAAAGAACTAGTACAATACATGAGAAATTAAATCTTTTTTAACCAAATTTGTTACCTACGTTAGGGCTTAAAGATGCAGTTTATTGTTGAAAAATAAAATCATTTCTGTAGTTCTTTTGTTATATTGTAAAATAATAACCAAATTAAATCAACTGCTTAGTTATCTTATTCTGAATTCTCGAAGTTTTGCATATTACTTCAGAAATACGCATGGGAAACTGGGTAGATTCCCAATTGTTCCTGCATTAACTATTTATCGATTTATGCTTTGAAATATCTGCGTTCAACGAAAATAGCTCGTTGTCTGCGTAGCGTTGAATATGGATAGAATTTAGATATTGTGTTACACATAAATTTATGCTCGGTATAATTTTATTATGATCCGGGTACTCACGATATGTATTTTGAAACGCCCATATTTCGACCCAGTTGCATGGAGCGTGGTCACGGCTGAACCATTTAAACTTTAGCCATTTAAACTTATAGGATGTAGTAATAATTATTATAAAGTATCATTAAGTGGGATAGTTGTCAAGCATTAACTTATCTCATTAAAAAAAAAAAAACCCTATATTTCATCAACATTATCATCGAGACCCATAACTGTCCCACTTCTGGTCTTCCCACATAGTGAGGAGTACAGGCCATAGTCCACCACGTAGGCCAAGTGCGGATTGGCGGACTTCAAACAATTATTTTGTAGAACATTATGTAGAACTCTCATACAGACGAGAGAGAGAGAGCAGATTTCATCACGATGTTTTCTTTCACCGAAGCAAGTGATAATTAAATTACATTACGCACACAATATTTTCAAATTAGAGGTGCGAGCAGGATTCGAACCCGAGCCCCCTGTTCTGTAGTCCGACGGTCAAACCACTCGGCTATCACGGCATGTAATTATGGTAATAGTATTTCCTATTACTACTACAAAATCATACTATTTCTGATGCTATCTTGAATCTGTAAATAATCAAATTATGATTATGGTTGACTTAAAAGGTCAATAATTTAGGCAGTTAAAGTGAATTCCGCATTATTTTTGCTTGGCAACGCGTCAGCAACACTTTAGTATGGTAGATGGTTGGATTGGATGGTTATTACTCATTTATCTATTTGGTTATTAACAACATAAAGTTATGCAAATCAGGTGGAATAAATTAGATTTACTTAAACAACTACGTTACGTATACGTCAAAATTCATTTCCTTGGGTTAATTATATTTCAGAATATCCAATCAAAGAGATGCGGGAAGTTCAAAACCCCAGAATGCGCAATGAGCTCCGGCAAAGGAATTTCGTGTGATCGGGTTAGAAAATGCTCCCCTCGTATGAAACATTCTTGTTTACTTACTCGTTAATTACTAGGTACTTTCTAACTAGTATTTACTAGTGATTTATGTTCTCTTCTCAGTAAATAGTTATACTTACCTACTCTAGAAATATGAGAGAAGAAAGACATGTAGTAATAATATATTCTGATCAATATAAAAGTTAGTCCATCTCGAATTTTACTGCCTACTATGCAAGCGTGCCCGTCTCCTTAATCTTTTAAGTGTTTGTGTAAATAATACATGTGTGCTAAAATAACTCAATGTTGAATTGAGTGTCGTGTTCTCAGACATTTTAGAGTCTATCACTGGTTTTAACACTACACTCTAAAACAGAGTAAGCCTGAATATTTTACAGGGAACGAAGAGTCGAAAAACAAATAAAAAAGGTTAGCTCGTAAACTCATATGTAAAGCGGGCAAGTTTGTGCCCTTTGGTGCACTGACTTGCCTGCGTCATAGAAAAATTTTGTCAGTAGCCAAAATCTATAGCTATATAAATTTATTTTGCGTCTTAACACTGTAAAAGTGTGACTTTCCATTCAATTATACCTGCTATATGTTATATATGTCGGAGTCTGGCCATCAATAAAAGAAGAAATTGGGACGTCAGCGCTATTTGAAAAGCGTTCTATGGGTTCTACGGCGTGACACTGACAGAGGACGAGTAGCAGAGATTCTTCTGGAGTCGTTTGAAGAGGTCGGCTGGTGAACAGTTGAAGATGTGGAGACCATCGCGTTCCAAGTTGTGTCCAAGGAAGTTAGATATCATAAGAATCGTTGTGACTATATTGTGTGATGGACAATACACGATGTACTGGTGATTGAATCGATTGCTTTTATTGTAACCAACATTTCCCATGCAACGCCCACAAGAGAATATCGGAACCTTTTAAAGAAATATTACACAGGGACTCCGTTATCAAAAGTGGGATCGGTGTTGGTTCCAAAAGAGGGGAGAATGATGATAGTGGACATAGCTGTTGGCGTATTTTATCTGAACAACAAAATGAACCTAAACGTAAACGAAGGGAAAACTTAGAAGCACCAGAACTATTTAATCTTAACAAACAAACAAACAAAAAAAAATTTTAGAGGCATTTTGCAGCGGGAAATAAAACAGGTTTCACATTGGAAATACAAAGATAAGTATCCTCATTGAATCATTCATAATATTTTACATGAACAGAATAGAAAGTAACATGATTTTAATATTTCAGTTGCGTAAAAACTGGGTGACAAGAGTAACGGCGGACAAAGTAAAGCTCGGTAACCCAGTAGATTATGAAAAGGATCGGCGTTGACGGAGCTGCAAATGCTGGTGTAGACAACTCGGCTGTGGTAACGGGCTGTGCGAGCGTCGCCGCTACCGCTGCTGCAACCATGCGCCGGGCTGAGTGCAGAGTCGTGAGGGCTGTGCTTGGAAGAGTCCTACAGAACCGGTACTACATAACGCGGTCAGTCGGTAACAGTTTAATTTTCGATTCGGGAGTAGATTGCTCATTAGAAACTTAATTTTGGTAAATAATTGCTCTGTAGTCAATTATTGTAATGGGTACATTGTGAGGGAAACTTAGATTTGTCCAAAGCGTTCTCAAGGATGTGTGAAGTCTACCAATTTACACTTGATCAGTGTGGTGGACCATGGTCTGCATCCCTCACATGATGAGAGAAGACTAGGGCTTAGCAGGGACAGTCATGGGGTGTGAGAAAATATTATGTAGTGCTGAGCAGATTTTCAGCTAGCAAAGTGATGAATCTTATTCAACGTATTGCCAGGCGTTTTCACGTATTTACACAGTAACTTCATGATTGGTCCTGAGATATTGTTTTTCAGTTTCGTCGGCAATATTACTGCAACGGCTTACGGTTTATTTAAGTTAAGTAGAATGTTACTAAATTATTTGTTTAAGAAAATCTTGAAAGCTATTGTGATTTATAATTTTGACAAGATAGACAATGACATTTAAACGTTAATAAGAATTGACAGTTTATTTCAAAAGTATTCTCAATATGAATGATAGTTTATTAAAAAGGTTTAGATGTACATTATGTCAGTCAGATGACCCGTATGGTGTAATGGTTGGAATACCCGACTGTCATTCAAAGGGTCCTGGGTTCGATTCCCAGTATCGCAAATTTGACTGATTACAATTTTCTGTTTTTGATGTGAGTTTGTGTGTGTGGTATTGTCTTTGTTTGTTGTTCGTTAGACATCAGATGTACGAAACGTACCGGATAGGATATCGTTATTTGAACTTAATGCAAGAACAACTTTAATGTCTACCTGTATCGCTTCATGTTATGAGATGGTTCGTAATTCACAACATGACTCCATTGTGTTTCAATGAAAAAGACGTTGGAGAAACTTTGACTATTAGGTACAAGAGCAAAGGAGGAGCCGGTTACACTTTTAGAGTTCTCTTAAACCATCTCAGTTCTAAAGGGTAGCAACACATCTGTGACCGAATTAGAACGAGACTCTTACTAACAATTACTAACTGGACTATTACTAACAACAACTAACAGGACTAACTATCACTAACACTCCCTATCACAGTCTTGATATCTACTAACGAAGTAACCAACTAATGTGTTAGCACCCTCTGCTAACTGGACTAATCATCCTAGTCCCAATGTGAGTCTTGTTCTGTGTCGGTTACAGTTGTCATAGGTGGCAACGGAATGGACAGGAATGGTGGTCCTGCAAGGTCGTTTGCTACCACACCGTTTAATTCCATAAAAAATGTGTCGATTGTATGTCCGCAGCTTTATGAGTATGAACTGGGTTATTGGCAAAGTCTCACTCAGGTAAGAGATAGGAAGAGTTGCATTCGATACCAAAAATAATTGCGCTCAGGCTTATGGGACACATCGATGCGGTTGGTAAGCTATGTTAGCTCTGTGTATATTGGAACGTCTTTATTATCTATCGTCGTAACGTCTCTATATGATGGAAATGTAGTCAAACAACCGTATGGTTTTATCACTGCAGTTAACTTCTATCATTGTACAACACGTTTTAAAATCAGGTTCTAACATCTGGATACCTGGCGTTCTTCCACGATTAGTTTCACATCATTTCGACCGACGTACATACATACGTGCAAACAGTAACTTGAACGAACTTCCTACATTGATGTACCCACAACGCTTTGACATTCATTCATTCAAGAAGTGAGTCAATTGTTTCATTTATGGTCGACAACGCGTTGGTGATGCCTCTGGTAATGTTAATGTAGTAGTGATGCGAATGACCAGGTGATCTTTGAATGCGTTCATAAAGATCTGACACAAATCTTATGAGATGCGAAAATTTGCTTTGATTGTTGGGTTGTTTGTATTTGTTGTGAGCCTGTCTGAGTAGTAGAAACCCTCTTGCTTGGGTCAGCTGCCAAACGGCTCGTATTGTTTCAGCAGGAAGCTAAAATGCCAATACTTTATTTTTCTTCTGTCTCTTGTCTTTCTTGCCCGACAGCGAAGCTGATGAATTCTTACAAATACAAGAAGCCGGGCTACATCGCAATCCAGTGTGAGAGCGGTGGCCGTCGCGATCAGCGTGTAACGACCAATGGCGATGGTTAAGCGGCATGTGGATGTCTGCGTTGTCTCAAGTATATCAGACAACCAAGGGGTTTGGACGTTTATTTTATGTTAAAGTCTCCTATGATTCAATCGATTTAAATTTGAAATAAATTTCTTTACGTAAATTCGGTAAGCTATAAAAAGGTTGCATACAAAGTTAATAACATTCTTATTCGAGCCCTGTAATTCTGATGTGACAGATGTAAATAAATCTGTTGCACCAGATGTAAATAAAAAAATCTGTTCCAATTGTTGAATTATTTCTAAAATTTAAAAGTCCATTTCAAGTAGAAGTTTCGGATACGTTGCCTGGAGGTCATGTACTAGTCACAGTAAGCGTTATAAATGATAATGAGATTTAAGGTGTGAACTCGAGTTACGGGCTCTATCGGTACTTGCAACCCACAAGAGGTGGAAAGGGCAAGATTTCCCCGTAGTAGAGTTGGATTGGATCTTGCAACCCACAAGAGGTGGAAAGGGCAAGATCGTGGTAGAGCCGTGGAGGGTTTGGTTCTTGCGTTCCACAAGAGGTGGAAAGAGCAAGCTTACCTGGCTGTAGAGAGAGTAGTAGAGAGTTGTAGACAGCGCTGTAGAGAGAGTTGTAGAGAGTTGTAGAGAGAGTTGGGGCGATAGAGGGGTTAACTCGAGGGTGTTAAGAAGTTTTTTGGTACTTTAAATAACTGAATTAATCGACTGTAGTACATGGCTCAGGTTAATGATTTGGTTATACCTCAAGTTTACGGAACCTATTAGGGTCAGGCATAGCCGAGCGAACAAGTATTCTCGTTAGTTATCTCTTTGCAGAGCGACTGACACACGAGGACGTGTGTTAGCAGGACGGCCGTGTCGGAGTCTGGCCATCAATAAAAGAAGAAATTGGGACGTCAGCGCTATTTGAAAAGCGTTCTATGGGTTCTACGGCGTGACACTGACAGAGGACGAGTAGCAGAGATTCTTCTGGAGTCGTTTGAAGAGGTCGGCTGGTGAACAGTTGAAGATGTGGAGACCATCGCGTTCCAAGTTGTGTCCAAGGAAGTTAGATATCATAAGAATCGTTGTGACTATATTGTGTGATGGACAATACACGATGTACTGGTGATTGAATCGATTGCTTTTATTGTAACCAACATTTCCCATGCAACGCCCACAAGAGAATATCGGAACCTTTTAAAGAAATATTACACAGGGACTCCGTTATATATATTATGTACATATATACATCCAAATAGGTACATACTCTTCACAAAACATGCATTTTGTGCTTGGTCCATGTCAGCTCTTATGATTGCTTAATGAAATACCAATCGCGGACCAAACGCACAAACAGCTCGTGTATTCATTGTTTGCTTTGGTCTTTTACTTTGTATAATTATGTTGTTACTAGCGACCCGCCCTCGCTTCGCTTCGGGAAACTTATTATCAAGTGCTTAAATATAAAGTTTCATGGTTCTTTAAGAGATGGCGCTAGGCGTTCTTATTCTTTAAGTTAGGAAGGTTCACCCCTAGATGGCGCTGTGCTTAAAACCCGAAGAAATCCCATACAAACTTTCAACCTTTATTTCAACCTCTTCATCCCTTTTTGTCGCAATAAAAGGTAGCCTATGTCCTTTCTCAGGGTCTAAAGATTGTCTGTGTCAAATTTCATCAAAATCGGTTGAGAGGTTTAAGCGGGAAAGCGACACAGACAGACAGACAGACAGACAGACAGACAGACAGACAGACAGACAGAGTTACTTTCGCATTTATAATATTAGTAGGGATTTACGCAAAACCCGGTTCTAACAAACTCCAACCACTTTTGCGAACAAAGCTCCTGCTACCGTATTCTAAATCCATCCCGTTAATTTGTATCCACTCGGTTCGCGGTATCACGTTTTGTTAAACACTTTATCAATAAATTTCTGACCTCCCCCTTTTTAGCGGCAAACCATTTTTATGAACATCTTTGACATGTCTATAGTTTCGTAGCAAAATCAACAAATAGACACAGTCATCTCTACCATCATAACATAGATAATAATAAATATCTGAATATTCAATCATTTGAGTAATATAACTACATAATTTGTAACATATAACTTAAAAATCCTTAAAAAACTAATTGTTGCTTAAGTAAATGCAGGTATAGGATTGTAATACTATTTTTTTCAAGATTGGTTTATTTTTGTTGTTTATACACTCAGCGGCACGGAATCTTGGCCAAACTCATAGCGTACGATAACAATTTTTTAAGTGTGTGTAACTTTGTTCTTAATGTATAATTGGGTGGAAATAATGTTTACGTTAATCCTAAGAGGCTAATTAACTAAGTTGAAGTGCATTTTGATTTGATTTCTGAAGTTTAGTTGAACCGTGTCATTTCTCCGACGAAGTCTACGTTTTGAATTGTGTTCTGGAATTTGCAAGCGTTAAGTTGTCGAAGTTCTTTGGTTTCATTGTGATCAATAAACATCTAAAGGCGCATTAGGATCCATAAAAATGCCTCTATCACCAAGTCAGATAGCACAAGCAGTGGCATAGTCGAACTAGGGATGACTCATCGTGAAGTGGCTACTATCCTTAAAGTACCAGGTTCTTCGATGCAATATGCACCAAAAACGGTACCAAGAGACTGGCCTCTGCACACGCAGACTAGGTAGTGGCGGTGTACGTTGCACGTCAGCTCGTGACGACCACTTTAATGTGTTAGAGATTTTAAGAAATCGCTTCCTTACTGATGTCGAGATCCGGCAGCGCCTTCAAATCTCCAGGAATGTAAATGTTAGTGAGCGTACTGTGAGAAGGCGTATGGAGGAAGTTTTTAAGATCAAGAAGACCAGCCCGTGGCCCACAGCTTCTCCCACAGCATAGAGCAGCGCGATTTCAATTTTCCCGCGAACATGCTAACTGGTCTCATGAACAATGGGAAAGGATTTTGTTTACGGACGAGTGCAGGATCGCTTTAAATGCACCTGATGGTCGACAACGTGTCTGGAGAAGGAATGGTGAACGATATCTGGCGATTACTACCACTCCCACAGTGAGTTTTGGTGGAGGCTCTATAATCGTATGGGGTGGCGTTAGTTCTGATGCACGTACAGAATTGGTCATCGTCAATAACTCTCTAACTGCAACACGATACGTCGAGGATATCCTTCAAGAACATGTTGTACCCTTTGGAGGGTTTATTGGATATGACCGATTCATTTTATTGCATGATAATGCACGACCATACGTCGCTCATATCGTAAATGAGTACCGTCAAGAGGTTGGTTTCAAAAATTACAGTGGCCAGCTCGCAGCCCCGACTTAAACCCAATAGAACACATTTGGGATAAGCTAAAAACGACAATTGAAACAGCATCGAACCTACCACAAACCCTAAGCCAGCTTCGAGATGCTCCACTGACTGCGTGGCGCGACTTATCGCAAGTGGACATTAAAAAATGTCATCCAAAGCATGCCAGACCGAATGCAGGCAGTCATAAGGGCTAGAGGAGGAAACACGCGATATTAGAAAGTACAAAATGTTGTCAAAGATCAAACAGTTTTTAATT
Source organism: Ochlodes sylvanus (assembly GCA_905404295.2). Taxonomy (NCBI): domain Eukaryota; kingdom Metazoa; phylum Arthropoda; class Insecta; order Lepidoptera; family Hesperiidae; genus Ochlodes; species Ochlodes sylvanus. The sequence goes on along the minus strand of FR990138.1, from coordinate 3,332,158 downwards.
CCTAGTGCTCAAAACTGCAGTGTTTAATTTTGTGTAAATGTGATTTTGCGCTTAAACTTCATTAAAAACTTAAAAAGACGTTATTTATGAGTAAAAATGATTAGAGGCGTTAAGTGGAAGAACAACGATTAAATTGGTCTAAATTAGAAGTGTACAAACTGAAAAAAACTGAAGTTATCACAAATTTTGTAGGTGGCCAAGTTTCCGTGCCGGTCAGTATATTTAATTATATTATCATGATTCATCGAGTCAAACGTTAGTGTAACTTCTCTGTTCCATTTCTTCTCTCCGGCTACTCTAAAAACGTTCCTAAGTAAAAATATTTATGACTCCTCGAATTCAAGATCCAAGTACCTACTTAAAAAAGTTTTCAAATTTCACTAAATTTTTAACTTTCAAAAGCACAAGTTGAAAAAAACCTGAGAGAAAATATTTTCCATAAAACATCTACCTTTTAGTTTTATCAGGGGATTACCCCGGGATTAAGGTATTTAAGACTTCAATAACCTGCGGGTAAACTTTCTAACGTTTTACAAGGGTATTAAATGTTTAGAGTGTCTACACAATTTATTTATTTAAAAGCGTTGTATCAAGTGACAAATAAAACTTTACGGCTTGAAAATGGTTATCCGATAAAGCCAGTTTCGTAAAAGGATAAAATATTTATGTTTGATACATATTTTTGACGTTATTAGCCGAAAAATTAGCAGACGAGCCTCCTCGTGGTAAGTGACCAACGTCGCCCATGAATATTAGTAACACCAAGTTCCACATTGACGCATTTCTGGGCAAGAAAGATACTGACTCCTAAGGTCCCATCCGGAACCCGATAAGTCATTTTGCGGTTGACTCTTGCAAGAGGGTAGCTAGCCAGCCGGACAGTGGACCTATCACCACCCAGGGAGGTGGCTTCCATCACTTCTTACGACACCCTGGTCACCACCATGGAACTGGGGTCAATATGTATTGTAGACCACCCCAATACTGTCAAAACCTTCCTGGTTTAGACAGAGACAGGCAAAACAATGATAACAAATAATGATTGTAACTATGGTTGCTGCACGTACTGATTTCTGTTATGTATTAACCTGTCTTGTTGCTACTCTCTTTCCAGAATCAACCGTAAATTTTTATGTTTGTAATACGTTTCCTCAGCGGTGTTAGGGACTTAGTTAAAATTCTGGCACCTCAACTTTTAGCCGGCAACCCGCTTGTGATTCATTTGATACATCTATGAGGCTATGAGTAGCGGACACTAATTACCATCACCTACTACCATCACCTTGCTTGTAATTCTATTAGTTATTTAAAAACATTCACACAATCTTGTTAACCCACGATCTTACCCAATAAAAGCTGATATGTCCGAAAATTTGGCACGCTTGTTCACTGGCTGTTGTCACACAAAATTGAATTTTTGATGAAATCCAGGTTACAGCTTTCAGTGATACAAAAGCAAAAAGGAATTTCACTATTAGCCGTGCGGATGAAAAAGGTTCAAGCGATCCACTTTGTGCAAGACAAAGGTGTCCCCGAGATAAGGGTACCGATGGTACTGTTTCGTGGATGAAAATCGCTGGTTAAAACGGGTTAAAGAAATAGATCCTTGTAATTCTTGCATATCCATTCAGGTTCCTTCTCGCAAGGTACTCGCACTTGGCCGATGTTATATTAATAGCTAACAGACTAATAGACGAGCCACCGAAGTGGACACTGACTATAAAAATAGGTTACATCAAAGGCATCGCCGACAGGTTGCGGGCCAAGAAAAAAAGAAAGTGGCCAGAACTTATTCAGGCCCCCACCCGGACCACCACGAGTGGTAGAGCGGTTGACTTAAGCTAGTACCTAGACACGCAAATTTCTCGGAAGAATCATTAGAGGTACTTGTCTTGATGGTTGTGAAACTTCTGCCTATTCCTAAAGTATTTCTCCTCTTCAAGGATACAAGGACGCAAATTGGAAAAAGTTGGCAGGCTGTAGTAGTACCTGTAGAATATTCAAAAAATAAAAAAGATTTTTACAGCAACTTTTGCACCACTTCCTGTGAATTGAGCTAAAACGTGGCATACTTTGCCACTTCTGCGTGTTCCAAATGGTAACCTTAATAGTCTTTATCCTATTGAGGCACGCATGTTTGGCACTGACTTCAATATACTTTTAACAATCTTTTTCTGAAGCATTGAATATCCTATTAATATTAAAAATTCGAAAGTTTGTATTGATGTATGAATGTTTGTGGCTCTTTCAAAAACTACCGAATGGATTTTGCTGAAACTTTACAATAATATAGCTCACACATCAGAATAACACATAGGATATAATTTATAAATATAGGTATAGTGTGAATTATCCAAAATATATAACTAAATCTTTGCAAATCGAAGGAATAAGTTTCCCGAAGCGAAGCGAGGGCGGGTCGCTAGTATTGAATAAAAATTAGTTTTTAATTTTTGAATTTTGTTAAAAATGGCACCGGAGTATGGTAGTCAGACAATTAAACTTTAGTGTAGTGTAGTGTGTAACTTTAGTGTGGGTAGCAAAGCTTAAAAACAAAATCGACCCCGTAGCCTAGTACGAAGTGACCCTGCCTGCGAAGCAAGGAGTCCTGGCTTCGATAGTCGGTTGGGGCAGATATTTATGTGACTGATAAATGTTTGTTATCCATGCCACCTGCGACACAGGGAATCTTAGTGGGGGAATGACTGCGTTATATGTCAGCTTAAAAACATTTTATACTAGTGACCCGCCCTCGCTTCGCTTCGGGAAACTTACTCTTTCGGTTTGCAAAGATTTAGTTCTATATTTTGGATAATTCGCACTATATCTTTATAATTTACAGCCTATGTGTTATTCTGATGTGTAAGCTATATTATTGTAAAGTTTCAGCAAAATCCATTCGGTAGTTTTTGCGTGAAAGAGTAACAAACATATATTCATACAAACTTTCGCATTTATAATATTAATAGGATGTTCGTCGTTTTTATGTCTCTCTACTGAACATTATCTTGAATTATGAATGTGAAGTGAACTTTAAAATTCGCTTTGAGTAGAGACGAATTCTTTAGTAAAGGTTCGCCGCTTCTATTTTGTAAAGTAAACATGCCAAGGGGTTAAGGGTTCGATTCGCGGGCGGAGCAAACATGTCATAGATACAATTAATGTTTATTGATTGGTCATATTTTTTACATTTATGCCGTCCACGAGGAGTGAATTTAATGAGGGAGTTAATTTAATGTTCTCATTTTTATTTATTTTCATGATGGCCTGGAATAGGACATAAGATACGCTTTAACAATCCCAATAAAAATAAATTCTAAAGTTCAATTTACGCCCAGTGAAGCGAGGAACTATAAACTAAACTTACGGCTGTTCATTAAGCGTTTATAACTATTTGCGGTACAAGTTGGAGGTCTCGCTTCGGGACCGCAATCCGAGTAGCGTAAAGAAGCGAGGACAGATTACAGTCTCAAAACTGAGCTCTATATAAACGGTATCGCTTCAAGTTTCAACTATTAAAACTGATACGGACTGACGTGTATCTTAAAAAGGAAAAAAATTGCTCCCAAAAGCAAAAAAAAAAATTGATTTCTGTTTCCGACTTGGTACTATTAAACCGTCTTATTTTTCTAAATAATAAAAATGTGGCCTTCGATTTCCCATAAATATCACTTAAACTATTTATAATTCCAATGGCGTAAATGCCTGTGTGTGGAGCAGTGATAGCTACGTGGTTTATACTCCCGAACAGTGGGGCCTGAGTGAATCCTGCTCGAAGTTCTAATTTTCTAATATTATGCAGATACGAAATCTATAGTCACATGCTTTGGTGAAAGAAAACATTGTGAGGAAATCTGAGAGTTCTCCATCATCTCAAAGGTGTGTGAAGTCTGCCGCATTGTATTTTCGCAGTGTGGTGGACGACCTGTCACCTCACATTCTGAGAGGAGCCCTAGTCCAGCAGTGGGACTATTATGGGTTGCGATGCTGTAAGCGCGCGTTGATATATTGACGCGGTAATGGCGTTTCTTTTCTTTAAATCTGTCCTCTGCCCAAAGGTTATCAGGAAGAAATCGCTGTAAAGCAATAAGACCACTTTTTATACTGTGCCTTATGACTCGTAAGCTGATGTAAATGTTTTCTAGTGTGTGCAATAAAGAGTATTCTATGTATTTATCTATCATCTACCTTTAAAATACAATTTATAGTCGGTGCCCCTTGGTGATCCTCAAAATGATTTCCTAATTTAACTTCACCGGCTTGGAAATTCGTATTTAACATCGCAATCTGAGCTTAAAGTAAAGAACCGAAGACAGATTATCTTCTCGAAACTGAATACTACGCAAACACAGGCTATAGTTTCAGCTATATTATTATAGCTTTGGGTACTTTTTGAACTAAGTACTACATCAACTTTTAGAGCTATAATGAAAAGAAGAGTACATTTTGAGCCGGCTTCGGGGAGTCGGAACTTTCGTTTGTAAACAGTAGGAAATTGGAGGCTGGTGTATTTTAACGATAAGCTTTTATATTACAGTTGCAACTTGCAACATAATCTGTTACTCTGGGGCCCAAGTTTGGTAAATTAGCAGACTTGGGCCACATTATTAAAGATTGAGGAAAATGGACAAGTGGAGTGGAGAAAGTGGATTTTAATTATTTATGACTGTGACCAAGACCCATGCAATGAGGCCGAAAAAAAATCGTAAGTATTCGTTACAGTTAAAATGTTTAGTGTCCGCGATGAAAATCACAAGTTAAAATAATCTGATTGATCGGAAAATCTGAATTGAACTTGGATGGGATAGATTTTTGTAACCTTAGTTTGTTCAGAATAATTTTTATTTTTCCTTATAGATAAATAAATAATCTTACAAGAAGATTACACAGTAGAATACAATAGATAATACACTTTATTGACATATTTTTGCATTGTATTAAACAAAGATTCTAATGCCCGAGCTACTTCTAAAGTTTGAAACTATGAGAAGAATTTAATTAGTATTATTGTTTAAGATTTCACCTTCGAGACCGCTTTTATACCAAAATCTCGGAAACTGAGCGCAGCCTGCAGCAAAAAGATAAACGGAATTTTAAGTTGGCGCCGAGGGCCAGCCGTAATCCAGCCGCGGTCTGCCGCAAAGATCTCTTTGCCAAAATTTGTTACTTACGGGTTTGTTACTAAAAAATATCGTTAAACTAACCTGACAAATGAAGCAGCATTGTCAATCACAATCGCTCCAGTCTTCTTGTTATGGAATTAAGGTAGCTAACAAGCATGCAGCACCACTCTTCAGTTCGCGCTCATGGCAACAGTGACCGACCTAGACCAAGATAGTCTGATTAGGAGACGGTGTTAGAACATTAGTTGGTTAGTTTGTTAGTTAGTATGAGGACTCGGACGGGGAATGTTAGTGATAGTTAGTCCTGTTAGTTGTTGGACTATTATTAGTCCAGATAGTAATTGTTAGTAAGAGTCTTGTTCTAATTCGGTATGCGTTACTACCCTAGAGAACTGAGATGGTCGCCTCTAAAAAGCGTAACCGGCTCTGTCTGCTTAACCATTTAGAATCTATAAAGATTGACAACCATTCTCACTTAATTGCGTAGTTAGGTTTTAAGTTTGAAACTATTATAATAATGAGGTGTATACCTCCTTTCCATTCCACACAGACAAAACCACTTTAAAACTGAAATCGGTCTCACAAACTTGCGAAGTAATTTGAGTAGGCTTACCCAGACGGTGAAAAGGTTATTGTTTAAAATATTTGCGAAACAAGAAAATTTGTAACTTTTGTGTAATATTATCTGTTTTGAATTTCTGATGTTTCTTGTGGATGAATATTGTGGTACTAAAGCTAAAGTTTTTTGGCAAAGCGTTACTGAATTTGTCAACAGGGATAAGAAGAATCGAAGTAGTGTTTAATTACATGTTTGGAATAAGAATCGGATACTGAATACCCCCTACCAATATACTTCAAGTGACTAAAAATCACCTTTTATAAACACATACATTTTCTATTGTGTCATTCAACATTTTTATTGCAGCCCACCAAAAATATATTAACTTCATACGTATTATTACTTTTATTGCTATCCATATTGGAACAGCAATCAACTAAGGAATCGATTTGAAAAGGCAAATTCAACGCCATTAGGCTAGCTTAATGATTATCGAGTTAATTTTACAAATGATTGCTCGTTCAAGCGATAAGTATTAATCACATAAAGCCTTTTAATTGATATTAATCCTCTCGGGGCTATTAGAGAAAATAAATTTAAGCAAGCACAGAGAACACAGTAAATGTTTTATACGTAAAGCAATATTAATAGAATATCATTTGCTTTGCAAACCTTTTAGTTTAAGTACAATTTGATCCTCAATATATCATACTGAATTTGTTTTAACTGATATCAGCGCCCGATGCTGTCTGATTTTTTTTTTATTTAACGGTTTATTTTTTTAATAATGCGGCCTATTCCTTCGTACAGGTAACTTGTAGGTGATACCTCTGGTTTTCCTAATGTCGGGTTACTGTGACCACTTAGCATCAGGTGATTTATGTAATTGTTTGTTGGATATTTACATAAAAAATGTTAGGGTCGATAATTTATTGTTACTTTTACTACTAGGTAGGTACTAATGATTATTTAGTTAACCCTATAGATTACAATAGTTAAAGAAATCATAACAAAAAATCAAAATAAAAAAAATAAAAAATATTTCGGGTGTAATATTAAAATCATCGGTTACGGTAATAAAAGTAAATAAACTCACATTCTTTCAAAAAACGGAACACAATACGATACTGCAGAACAATAACATTTATATTGACGATAAAATGACATGGATATTGGTTGAACGAACACACTTTTAATTTAATAGGAGCTTAAATAAACAATGGCACAACACTTTGAAAACATGTTGCTTGTTATATTTTTACGCTCTTACATTATCTGAATACTTGGAATCTGCTCGCATTGAAATTTACCGGTACCGCTGTACCGTTGTACGACTGTACACTGCGTTTATACATAATGGAACTTATTAATTCGGAAATATTCATAGATGGTTTTCATTGGAAGTAATAAATATGTTGGATAATAAACATTACATGGAACGCGCTCGTTAATTAAATGTTGTTGAAGAAAAAGCGGGTTGTGGCTGTGTTGGGAACATGGCCGTGTATTTTAGGGGAATAGTTTCGTAAAGGCTTATATTTTCTTTGAGCATCGTTTTCACAATGGTGGCATTTTCCTCCGCGCGTCATACGTTATAGTTATTACAAAGCCTAACAAATTCTTTGATTTTGTATCGATTTGTGTTATTAAATTCCAGATATATTATGAGATAGAAATAAAGCAACGGCACCAAACTGCATCCTCTTATATTTTATCAATGTGATTTAAAAAAAGAAAGAAAAAGAGAGAGACAAGATTAAAAAAGAAAGAAAAAGAGAGAGACAAGATTTTCGACATTTCCGCGTTCTATTTACGGATGAGGCAAACATTTATGCTACCTAACGGATCACTGATTGCGGCAGTTATATTTTTTATATTACGTGTTTTAAGTAGTAGGACTATAAGAGTGTGACTTTAATTCCGAATACAGACACACAATTAATAAACATTTTTATAATGATAGGAATACAATCGATACATCCATAAAATACGATTGCGAACAATATTAAATAAAGTGACTCTCTATTTCAAACAAATGTGATAATTAATCACTGTCCGGACAATTTATACGCACTTTTCACTTCCAACGAATATTCCTTCGGTCGCGTATAATTAATGGATCTTTGATTTATTGTGAGAATAATGTTCGGATAAATATATCGCGTCATATTATTTATCTACGAAGGAATTAATCATCGGTATGTAGAAGATGCTGCGGAAACGGATTCAGCCGCGGGAAAGGAATTTCATTATTTAGCAGCTTAATACTCGGTTTGGGGTTCAAATATTTCTCTAATGGAATACTTCTTAAGCATTTTATAGACTGAATTATTAATAGCTTTAGGCTCCTGTTCATTAGGAGGGTCAGTTTTTCCTGATAACTCTTTTTTATATTATTATGTATAATTTTATTTCTTACTAATAATAAAATAAATATTGTGGTTACGTAGTGCTTAATTGCTGATGAAATTTATTTACAAGATGTAAGTATGTAAAACTTTAAATCCGAATACGTAAAAAGCGGGTTCTAAAATTAAATACTTTACGTTTTATACCCAACACGGCACCATTAAAAATATTTTTTATAGTATTTATAATTCGACATCCTCTTTAGGGCGCCAAATTTAAGTTTGAAGTTTGACGTTGGTAATAATTACAGGACAACCAACATGCATTTAAATGATACTTTATTTCCCGAATAACGATAAGTAGGTTAGAACTTTTGTGGCAGATAAACATTGAAAATAGATTATTATATTTTTTTTCAAAAGACGTGCCGAGGAGTTTCTTTCGCCGTTTCTTTTCTCCTCGAAGATTTAAAATTTAAAGGCACCTTAGCGAAACGGTGGTAAATGCAAAAAATGACGTTCATAAGTGTATTGAAAATACCTACATGACATAAATTATTTGAGTTTGAGTTTGAGTTTATGCATGCATCGGGCTGACATCATAACCGGCTTTGACATAGTCTATAGTCATCTAAAAATTTAAGAAAACTATTGTGTTAGTCAGTTACTGTAATCTTCTAACGGACGTCATAGTCTTAACATGTTAACATTTTCTAATACTAGTTGTTCTAAACCACATTTAAAATTTAATGACCACTCTGCTGTTCAAAGATTCTGGACAGACTGAAGTTTCCAACTTAAGTAAGTACTTATTTATCGGTGCATAAACGTGTCTTTCCAAGAATAGAAGCGGTTATCTATGAAACTTCAGTATTATAAAGACCATATAAATTTGAAAATTATCTTTTTTTGCTTTTTAGCAGAAATCCTCAAATAATACCTAGTGACTGGTGTAGTTAGAATAAATATTTCAGGTTTCTTCCTATCCAAAACTCCCTTAGAATTTTTACTGCGTATAAATGAAGGGTATAGATGCATCCCGATAATATACTGTGGATTATTGTCGGTAGCCCATGGAAATTTTAAAGTAGCACCCGTAAAAGAAGTTAATTTAAATAAATTAATACATCTAAATAAATAAATGGATCTGATAAATCTACGAGACTCTACAAGAATCTACGAGATTTGATCAAAACATCAAAGAAACGATCAGCTTACACAAGATGTTAATTCATGTAACTTTCCAATAACAATATTCCTTAAATATCTTCCAAGTACAAACTTTGATAAATTACAACACAATCTTCTTACAGTATATAAATAGATTTGTGTGAAAAGGGCGCTAATTACTATATTAATAAATTGTATACTACCCACTAAACTTATGTAGACGACACAACGTGGGTAGAACGGATTAGAAGCTATAATTAGAGGAAAACAGTACGAGAGTACTGCGGTTAATTTCGTTATTTCTGTTACTGCGAACAATTTTCTCTTTTTATGATTGCATCTCACGATGGCGCGATGTGTAATCAATTTTGAATCTTAACTTAGAGGCGTTAAGAACTACGAGGTCTGATATCATAGAATAAAATAACTATCAGCGCATTCGGACTTCAAGAGCACTTGGTAATATTCGAATAGCTGGTCGTATAATGGATTCCAATAACGATAAGTAAGTTCTTGTTCGTGAAGCAATATATGACAGCGATTAGAGATTGTAGTTATTTTACCGGACTTTGTGTGGAATTATTTTATCATTTTTGTTCGATATGCTTTAGTTTTAATTTGAAATTGTATGCGAAGTTACTGACAATTCTGATGGGGTAATGTAGGATTTTTTTTAAAGTCAATCCATCCGTCCTCTTAACAGCGTGACAGTGTAGACTTCTTACTGTTCAATATAACCCTCCTCTAACTCTATCCAATCTCATAAGTCTTCTGAAATCTTCTGAAAGCCTTCTGAGTCCAGAATTCAGCAGACCCATGATGTATTACTTAAAATAATTTTTATTCTCCAGGTCATTGATCCACTCATTATGGTGCATTTACTGTCCATGTGTGGCAGGAGATATTACCTAAAGGTTATCAATCTTTCGAATTTTTTTATAGTAAAAAAAGTGAAAGGTACTAAAAGGCTTCAGTAATATCTGAGGTTTGATACAAATGTCCATGCAGTGGCCAGAGTAACCAGGCAAACGTGTCGATAAATGACCTGACGTGCCACCTTGTGATCAGTGATCAAAGCTGCCAAAAACCTCATGATCAATGTCATCACGGACACTAGTATCACCAAAGCCATCACTGATGCACTGTCGGCAAAGAAAGAAAAGAGAAGAGAGACATAAAGCTATGCTTCACATATATAACCAGCCTTAGATACCTCCTCAAGTTATACAAATTTTAACGAGCTATTTCCAATTGGCATAGTAATAATTTCACCGCCTGATACAATTTATCTTCGGAACAGCTTATTTCGAACACGGTCAACATACAAAGTAGTTTCCAAGAGTCACTGAAACCGACACTTTGATAAATCGACAGCGCAGCGCTCTTGTCGCGACGAAATATTTATTTCATTTGACCAGTTTCTGAACGGTTAGTCGCCATTACCTTCGTAACTTTGCTATTGCTGTTGAAATGAAGGATACTTAGATGTTTGATGTTTTTTGTAGTCAGGTTGTAGGATTAACTACATCTAAGGTCAAACGTTGGTGGTTTTAAAATAAGTGCTTTAGATATAAAGGATCCACTTCATAAATTTGAAAAGATGTATTTTAAAGTAACAATCATTGTTGTTTCTTATTATCACTTACCTCATCTTACATAATATATACAAAGGTAACGTGTAACACTGTCTGCTAACTGGACTAACCTTCCTAGTCTCCATTTTTGTCGGTCATAGTTGTAGTGGGCGGCAATGGAAGAGAGCCGCTTGGTACCTTAATTCTATTAAAAAAATGAATACTTAAAAAATAATAAGGTTACCTTTAATCAAAAGAATAATTAAGGTTTCATTGTTGACGAGTAATACGTCATGCATTATATTCATTTAGTCCGGGACAGAGAAGGGACGAATTTGATTAACATAATATGAATTAGTGAGTAATTTATTTAAACTTTTTACACAGAGTAGCAAATTATTGTACCATTGCTATCAAATACTCACCAAAAAAGTACTATTTAGTTTGAGTATTGAGATGTTGTATCTTATCATAATATATCGTTGTGATGTGCGAACTCGGGAGAGAAATAACTCGTAGACTGTAGGTTCTCAACTGAATATTTATTGAAGTAAAACAAGGGTTTTTATAGTAATTTGTTACAAGCAGGGTGGTCATAATTTACAGTTGATATTTCTTAAAATAATATCAGATTACAATATATCACATTACAGTATCAGATTAAATGATATTGTATACATTAGAATCCATATTCGGTAATGGTTCAAATAAACTGTTTACTTAGTACAATCGTATATGGTAATGGTTCTAGTTACAGTCATCCGATATTCTTGATGTTTATAATTTAAAATAATAACATTCATTTTCTTTGTCTTTGTACATACATGCCGAAACCGACATTGGCCACCCACAGTGCCATACACCACACCTTCCCCCTTTTTTTTGAGACAAAAATTGAGAACATTTTTGGCTAAACATATAATGTTACATATCAATATGAATAAGCATGTTTAGCGTCGTGTTACAAAAGCGCAAGGTTAGTTAAGCCTACAAACAATAACATTGATTACATTGCAAAAATACATTGTTGCACTTAAATTAAGAGTACAATTACTTCTATTATGACTACGCATGAATATAATGATTATTTAAGCTTTTTTTTATAATTCTATTTTAACAGTTACTGTATTTAAATCTTTTTGTCCTATTTTTATGTACTATATTTTCTTTACCAGAAATTAGTATTTTGACATTCACACCTTGATCTTCAATTACAGTATATGGTCCTGAATATACTGGATCCATCTTATCTCTATTTTCCTTTTTGATTAATACTAAATCTCCTATTTTATAATCTATTGGGTTAATTCTTAAATCATAACTTAATTTTCTATCATTTTTTGTTTTAATCAAATTATTTCTAGCGTCCTCTTGGGACCTTTGTAATGTATACTTAAGTTCTAAAGCATATGAATCAAAGTTATAAGTTGCTGAATGTACTGTTGTATTATAAGAAAAACACCAATATTGTAACCATTCTGACCACTGATAAGCCTGATTATTTGTTTGAATTCTTAAAAATGCTCCTAACGATTTATGTGAATTTTCTAAAGAACCAAGGCTTTCATGGTGATAAGCAGTTGATTGCAATTGGTTAATTTTTAAAATGTTACATACTTCTCGCATGGTTGATGAAATAAATTCGGTTCCTCTATCTGTCGCAATCTCATTAGGAATTCCGTAACGTAATATAAAGTTATCGACAAACGCTCGCGCTACTGTGTCCGTTTCTTTATTTAGAATCGGATATGCTTCTACATACTTAGTAAGCTCGCACTGTAACGTTAATATATAACAGTATCCATTTGCATCTTTAGATAATGGACCTACCAAATCTAGATATATCTTGTCGAAAGCCGTTGTTGCCGTACTAGTAATACATAGCGGCTGCTTAATATTTTTATGAAACTTTTGTTTCTGGCATGTGACACAATTATTTACAAATTGTAAAATGTCATTATTCATGCCTGGCCAATAGTAATAACGTTTTATGTTATTGGTCATTCTGCGAATGCCTGCGTGGCCACTAGTAGGTAATAAATGAAAATCATTCAATATGACTCGCCTATCATCTTTATTATTTATTTTCTTGACACCTTTAATTATACATAATCGCGGTCCGGACCGAGAAGTATATTTATTATTCATACATTGAGCTAGCTCCTCTATAATACGAGCGGTGTCATCATTTTGTAGTATGCATACCTCGTTTATTTGTTGTGTCTTGCAAAACGTATCTAATTCTCTCGCGAAGAAATCTCGTTCCGTACACGATCGAGAAGTAGGGTTGAGACACAACGTTAATAAGGATGGCGAGTACATTATAAGATGATTTTGACTGAAAATACAGTCTTGTTGTTTCAATATTTTGTCATAGTCCTTTTTATTAAAACTCAATTCAGGCAAATTATTCGGTTTTTTAGGTATCTGAACTATGCCCGGCCGGGGTTCATAGTTTGAACCTATGGAAACTGAATTATTTACCTGTTTTTGCTCTTCCTTTCGTTTCCTTTGTGCTCTAGTCATTACTGACATTATATTATTTGTTATACTTTTAAGTTGGTCACTCGTAATTTCAATCCTAGACAATGCGTCTGCAGCTGCATTGTCTTTCAAATATTCTACTGTAAAATCATATTCTTCTAGGCACAAACGAAACTTAGTGAGCCTACTCGATGGATTACTCATGTTAAATAAATAAATCAAAGGGCGATGATCCGTAATAATTCTAAAGTGACGTCCATATAGATAGGGACGAAAATACTTTATCGCCCAAACAATTGCCAACAATTCTTTTTCTATAGTTGGGTAATTTTTTTCTGCTTTATTTAAAGGTCTACTTGCATAAGCTACTGGCAAACCGTTTTTATTAGATAATACACATCCAATAGCTACTCCCGATGCGTCCGTGTGTAAGATGAACTCATTGTTACTTGAGAAGTCTGGGTATTGTAATAGAGGTGGACTGCTGATAGATGTTTTTAATCTTTCAAAAGCTTTATTGCATTTTTCAGTCCAACTAAATTCTACATTTTTCTTTAATAAATTATTTAAGGGTTGGGCAATTTCTGAAAAATTGGGAACATACTTCCTGTAATAATTTACAAAAGCTACAAAACGTCTGACCTCGTCAGCGTTTTTTGGGATTGGGTAATTCTGTACAACCGAAACTTTTTTGGGATCTGGCTTTATACCGTCGGGAGTCACTACATGTCCCAAATACAAAATCTTTTTTTGTAAAAAATTACATTTTAGGGGATTTAACTTGAAGTTTACTTTTCTTAATCTTGTAAAAACATCTATTAAATTTTTATTATGCTGACTAAGGTTACGGCCCATAACAACAATATCGTCCAAATACACTATGCATTGTAAATAATTAAGACCGGACATAGCTATAGTCATTGCCCTACTGAACGCATTCGGACTCGTCTTTAAACCCATTGGCAATCGTTTCATTTGATAATGCTTATCCGCAATAAATGCAGTATACTCTCTGCTTTTAGGATCTAATTTTATTTGATAATAGCTCTGATTTAAATCTAAGGTGCTGAAGTACATAGCACCTGACAAGGAATCTAATATTTCGGTTATATTTGGTAACGGAAATTTATCATTTTCAATTACTTCATTTACCTTCCTATAGTCTATTACCAATCTCCACTTCTTTTCTCCACTTAAATCTGTCTTTTTAGGTACTAGTAATAATGGACTAGCCCATTCCGACTGTGACTCTTCTATAATATCATTTTTCAACATTTCTTTTATTTGTCTATTTATTTCCGACTTTTGTGACTGCGGTAAACGGTATGGCTTACTATAAACCGGAGATACGTTTGGTTTTAAACGTATTTTTTGTTCGTATAAATTTGTTGTATTTAAAGAGTCTCCCGGTAAATGAAAAATGTCGGCAAATTTTGCACATATATTGGCAATAGTATTTTTTTCGTCTGTGTTTAAATTTTTTAACTGTAAAAGCGAGAATAATAATTTTACTCTGTCTGCATTATTTTCACATTCTTTAAAAGAAAAACAAACATAATCATTTAATGGTCTTATTTGGGGAGTGAAGCTCTTTAAAATTACATCTTCGTCACGTGTGTTTAGAACTTTAACAGAAATTTTTCCATTGATACACCGCGTTATGGTATTTGCTACAAAAATTCCTTCGCCGATTTCGCTTGATAAAACAACACAATCACCCTTGTAACTATTAGGTAATTTTATTATAGATTCACATCGCGCGGGCAATATTATCTGATTCGTGTGAATACCATTGTTATTTATACTTCTTAGGTTCAAAGGTAATTCAATGAGTTTTTCATTATGACTTATAGTAATTATTTCTTTTTCAAAATTAATAATACATTTATATTTAATCAAAAAGTCCTGACCGATTATTCCGTCTACATTTAACGGTAAGTTAGAAAATACATGAAACTTGTGATTGAATGATTGTTTTGTTTTGCTCTCTAGATTTAAACGAATCGTACCGTAAGATGTAATTTTACCTCCTATACCATCTATGTATGTAACCTTAGGTGCAATTAACTTGCCTGTAGATAATGCAACGTTGCGTTTAATTGCACTGAGTGACGCACCTGTATCTATCAACCATATGTACGGTTTACCGTTTATTGCAAACTGAACTGAATTCATATGACTGTAAGTCAGAACGTACTTGCTACTCTCGAAAAGCTTGAAGTCGTCGTCATTAGTATTGTGCGACTTTTCTTTCGCTGCATTTATTCTATGTCGTCTAAAATTATTGTTATTGCGTTGCCGACCGCGACTAAAATTTTGGTTACGCATATTATAAGTATCTCGCGACTTATTTCGTTGCAAAGGTTTTGTCATTTTTGGTAAAAAGTTTGAGTTTCGATAAGTACGCCGCGGATTATTGCTTACATTTCTGTAATACGTTTTTCTAAACGATTTTTTTCGATTGAAACCCTTTCCGCGTGCATAAAACATTTGTTTCGAACTAAATGAAGAAGTCATTGTCACCTCTTCATCTTTAGCACCTTGAATCGCGTCTTTAAGTGAAGAGTAAGCACGCGCCGATATGACCGTGTTTAACTTTTCATTTCGTAAGCCTTGCACGAATTTATTTATTGCTGTTTTCTCATTTAAAGGCTTTAAAACCCCATAGGCTTCCGAATTTCCGTCGGCTTGAGAAATGGTAAGATTCGTGAAAAGATCTTCAATTTCTTGACCGAAACGTTCTATTGACTTGTTACCTTGTTGAATCGTCATTAATTGTTTTTGTAACGCGATATACGATCTCTTGGTTAAGAGATGTGTTTTCATTTCAGCAACCATTTGTTTCACGCTACTATAAGTTCGTGATAATTTTAACTTAGCACTTTGAGACAACCTAGTCTTTAACACAAAATTAATTAATAATTGTGCATCAGTATCCCTAATCATTGTAGAATAAAATTCTATCGCGTCAATTAATTGGTTAGTGACGGCTTCTGAGCCGTCCATGGCTGGCAATAGTGACAATGCCGTCTTTAAATCAAAATTATATTTTGAAGCCATTATTTCCTTATTTTACAATTTTTTACACAGAAAAAAAAAATATCTGGCAACAACTTATTGGTAACTAAACACAATACAGTTTATAATAAATTACAATTTTTACCTTAAATCTTTCATCTGCTGCTCTGGTCTCAGCTTGGCTCTACACCACTTCTTGTTTTCGCGTCATTACCGCAACTGCTTGGCGCTCGATCTTCTTTCCGAGGCACTTGTTAATTTTCTTCCAGGCGAGGCATATGAAGATGACGGATACTAACACGACCAAAACTGCAACCATGTACTCCAGGGAGAGGTCTTCTTTATCATTTCGTCTTTAACTGCGCCATTGCCTGCACCGTGAGCTATGATGATGTCTTCATTTTTAGACCAATGACTGCCCATATTGTGCATCCAGTTCTTCCCAGATTACGACATTTTCTGATCTTCTTCAACAAAAGTCTTCAGACCCGGCTCATGGAAACACTCGTAGAGACGGGACCTGGTGCTCCATATAGTATATTTTCTTGGTTTTTGTCACGTTCTTCTCATGATTGTTATTAATTTTGTAACCCCCACCGGTGCGCATGCGACATGTCTGCACACACGCACCGGCCGGGCAGAGTGGCCACGAGACCTACCACTGCCTAGAAGCAGCGGACTGGCAGGGTCGCCATGTGATGTACGACCCAGCACTGCCTAGAAGCAGAGCATCCTGGCAGGGTCGCCATGTGATGTGCGAACTCGGGAGAGAAATAACTCGTAGACTGTAGGTTCTCAACTGAATATTTATTGAAGTAAAACAAGGGTTTTTATAGTAATTTGTTACAAGCAGGGTGGTCATAATTTACAGTTGATATTTCTTAAAATAATATCAGATTACAATATATCAGATTACAGTATCAGATTAAATGATATTGTATACATTAGAATCCATATTCGGTAATGGTTCAAATAAACTGTTTACTTAGTACAATCGTATATGGTAATGGTTCTAGTTACAGTCATCCGATATTCTTGATGTTTATAATTTAAAATAATAACATTCATTTTCTTTGTCTTTGTACATACATGCCGAAACCGACATTGGCCACCCACAGTGCCATACACCACATCGTCATCATCATCATCATACATAAAGATTAAAGAATCATTTTAAAAAAGACAATTATAAGTAGGATATTTTATCAGCGAAATAGATTCCGAAACAATGATTTCTAGAATTAGTGTCTGTTCACCTGTGCGTTTGTTATCAAAGTTTTACGTTTTTATTGAAACAAAATCTTAAAAGAAAATTTTTTTTAATGTGAAAATAAAAACGATATGATGGTCATTGCACACTGTTTCAAAAAACATACCTATAATTAATCCCAAGTTGCCAAGCAATTATGTCTGGGTATGTTTGATAATTAATTGTTTACTATGCATCAATCTACTTTAACATTTTCACGTGCTTAATTAATTTGGAGAGTGTATTCATTCACCAAAAGTGCTATATAATTTGCATACAACGCTTACCCACTGTCCATTTTGCATGTAAACAGTGTAAGCATGTTTTTAATTACTTTTACAAACATTTAAATTAAGAAGTGTGACGAGGTAGAACATTGACGTTAATTGTTTTTACTGGATTCCGCTACGCACAGGAGGGTAGTCTGTTGTCTAAATATCGACGGAAAACCCACAAAATAGAATGTTCACCAGAACCCATAAACTTTTGAAGTTCCAGACGCTACTCTATAAAACTTTCTATTGGTCGTAGAGCCACGATAGGTACCTATTTTAAAATTATCTTTATGTTTTCTTATAATTTTTCATTAGAAATAACCATTTAGGATCTACATCAATTTAAAGTTGGGTTTAACAACGATTCTCATTTAAATTTTCAACATTTCTATTCAGATTTTACGTTTTTAGCTTACTATTTAAAATGGTTGCTTAGCATAATTCTGGTTCTGGAAACTGAATATGAAATTCAGTGCAAACTTTTTGCCAATTAATTAAGCATACGGAAAAACATATAGTGATTCTTTGTTTAACCTTTCGTAAACTTTATGGCAAGTTTAAAGTGTTTCTACTGTGTATACTTTCAACAATTTGAAGATTATGTTTTGAATATATTAATTTGCTTTCAATTTATTAATTGTAAATAAACTTCAACTTATGTTTTTCACAATCCTCATTCATTTGTTCAACAACTTTAAATACCTCTTTAATTTTGTGTGCGAATGTACGTCGTTACAATATTTACCAATTACTTAATTTGGTATTACTAGGACCATTTTCGTTTAACTTCGGTAATTCAATCAAAACATGTTTATAGACGGGTTTGTTTAAATTTTCATAGTTACTAGTGAATAATGCGTTATTCATTCGTTAGTCTGCGGACTAATCAGCTAGATGAAACGCATAGAGTCACGGTCGAAAAATCCTAAATTAATTATTATGGAATACTTAGTTATATTGTGTTTATGTTAAACCCCTAAAATACTAGTCCTTTCAAATACAAAATACAATACTTTAACGTACAAACATGTCGGTACATGTAAGACTTAAGCAATCAATCAGTTGCATTTTACAGCTTTAAGATTTATAATTGTAAAACCTCTCGTAAAGGCATCCAAACTACTAAATATTTAGAAGCTGAGGCTAATGTAGCGCATTTTTGTATATTAAAAAGGAGAGCCCTACTTTACGTTATGCACAGTGTGTGAGAACTCTCGTTTTATTATGCGCTACTTTAAGGCGACGTCTACTTCTTGACCCGAATTGTTTTTGACACGAAAGTGCATTGTTGTTCTGTAGCTTAGTTTTCATTTACAACATTTACCGTTGCTGCAATGTTGGCGCCCAACTAGGGACTAATAAATATGAAATTTTCTTTGTGGTAGAAAAAGTTACTTGATGTGAGCTAATGACTTTTGATACACTCATATTTATTTATTTAACACTTTTTTATAAACCGAGAACAGGACATTAACAGATTAAAAATAGACATCCGTTAGGTACAAAGGCGGTCTTATCGCTATATAGCGATCTCTTCCAGACAACCTTAAGTTATGAAGAGAAATATTTTTTGAAATTGGATGTTTAATCTTGAAGGTCATTGGTGACATGAAAAATTACAAAGATCTTTACCTCTTTTTAATAATAAGTAGAAAACTGACTGTTAATAACATTATTACCAATAATCTCAAATAAAATAGGAACATAATTATTAAAAGAACAGAGCTTACGGAAGCTTAACTAACGCTCTTTGACTTTTCCTCACGTCACGCTTTTATGTTTTATTTTTTTTCCTCAAGCTGTCTAATATATTGCTTCGGACTCGAACAATTTTGTTTCCATTTGATGCGGAAATAGTTAAGGATATTAGGTACATTTTTACTGCTTTCTTCGATGTGCGTACTTGAGTAATCGAAGAACACTTAAATACAAGATAAGTGGGTGTTACTGAATAGAAAGCGTCGTAAAAGTACTATATTTCTTTGTTTATTCGATTAAGTTTATTGTATTAAGAAAACGAGCATGCAGCACCATCGTGCCGCTGCCGCCCATGCATTGATTAATTAAATTATAAACTTTGTTTTACAAACCTATCTTTATCGCTTTTGACGGTGACTACAAACTACCTTCATAATTACCAATGTGTACCACTAAATAAGCATTAAAGTTAACGCCCATATTATGATGCCTTACTCATTACCAAAGGCTACGAGCCTGACAAATTGTGTTTTAATGCAAATTATGATGCCAAGTCAAGCGACGTTAAAGGTTATGTACAGTTTATATTTTCCATACGGTGTGCGAAAAATAGTTGTTAGAAGTTAAAGGAATTATCATACTGGGAAAAATTTATTAGTATTCTTGTAAATTATCCATCATAAATTTGCAACAACTTATTTATTTTTATGGAGTTTTATATCTTAGCTATCGATTTGTTGAGCTTGTTGTATGTAAAATATACCCATTAAAGAACTTCAACCCACTGGGGCATACATTAATCCCTCAGTTCACAAATTAATTCAGAAATTGACAAGACGAAAAAGATTTGAATGTAAAACGCCGCTAACACGTTTTATTCGAGGGGCAAATGCCAAAAAGTTTTAACGACTTTTATAACATTGTCAAACGAACTATGGAAACGATCAAAAATGTTCAGCTGCCCTAGTTACGAGTAGCATTTCCCGCTAAGCGGCCGGCGAACTCGAACGCTCCTAAAATTGTAACTGTGTCATTTGGTGTGCAAAGTAAATATTGCAACCCTTTGTCAGTTTTTTGCGGCGTCCGTGCGTTATTTATGGGGCTTTGTCCTGCAATGATGCTCTCAAAACGGCTCTTTTTATCCACAGCCTGTGAAAATTTTACAAAATGCCCGACTAAGTTTGGTATATAGCGATGTGTCACGGAAAAATGCCGCTTGGTTGCTTACAAACGGTCGCATGGCTGAGCTGAGATCCCTTTTCTGAATAAAAGTTATGACATAATTGGTTTACCAATAGTAATAAAGCAGTAGTGCTATGGTAAATCAAATTCAACTGAGGCACTATGATTAATAAATCAGTACTTCCACGGCAAATAAATTAAAATTGAGGCACTATTAGTTTTGAATCAGTTACGGGAAATTAATTTCAACCGAGGCACTACCGGTATCAGTAGTGCTACGGTAAATGAATTTCAACTGAGGCACTACTAGTAAAAAATCAGCAATCCTATGTAAATGCATTTTAACTAACTTTTAAGGCAGTACTGGTAATAAATCAGTAGTGCCACGGTAAATGGATTTCAAGTGAGGCACTACTAGTAATAAATCAGATGCGTGGTGAACTATTGGCCTGCACCGCCCATATTTTAAGAGGAGATGCGATCCCAGCAGATGAAAAACTAGGTTCAGGTATGTAATAGGCTAAAATTGTTAAATTTAGGTACAAATTTACAGATGGCGCATTTCTTCCGATCTATATAGTTCAGCTTTAAAAATGACTTCAATCTTATGATAAATTTTGCTTACTAGTGGACTTAACCCTCTTATCGTGGATGGAGAAGCGAGCCGTGTAATGGAAGGTTATGGGTACACGTTATTTTTTTTACTGAAATATTTAGTAAAGTAATAACGATATATGAGTGACTAATATTATCCATATCTCATAATCCTTATATTTAAAGATTATCTCGATAAAATAAAATAAAAAATCTTACAAAATGGTCCTTTCATTTTATAAAATAACACCACAATGTATTTCTATTAAAGTCATTACCAATGTTTTAAAATTAGAAGCCAGTGTCTAGATCGTTATCCATTGTAACGTATAAAATTACTTTTCCAGATTTATTTTACTTATTGCTACAGTCGTGAACGGAGTATCAAACGAGTGCTTCAATATTAAACTGCTTCAGTCTCAACCAAATTAGTTAATCAGGGAAAAATATTTCTTTCGTATTTCGCTCAATTTCTCTTTATTAAATCGCATGACATTTCTTCGGTGGTAAGACATTTGCCCACTTTGAGTTCAATATCAATTTTCTATTTTACTGTGAGTAATGAATATTTAAATGTAAATACTTACCATAACTATTACCATAACTAACAGTCTTATTAAACCATTTTAATAAAAACCCCTTATTTTTACAAGCTTTTAATTAACTTTTAATTTTTGTATGTATGTTCCTGTCAAATCTTGCAAGCTAAATAATAAGATATACTTCCTTTTGTTTTACGAACTTAAAATTTTGTAAGTATAATGCTTTAGTTCCGATGACAATATAATTTCATGATAAGCATGACCAGATGTTGCTCTTAGGATCAGGCTCTAAGTAAGAAAGCGAGCCACGTGATGGTAAGTAATTTGATAATATTGATGCTTTGCCGGCTAAGGACTCGGGGGATCTCATAACAAGGTAAAGTGTCAAAACCTGTTATATCGGAATTGCAGTTCCTAACTTGAAGCAGGCATGACAGAGCCTGGTAGAAGATTATCGTTTGCTATGGATCTGAGTACCTAGACTTGATTATGTTAGAACTTAGAATTTCAGGTTATTAATTAAATTATAGCTATTATCACTTCATAAGAACTAAACTTTGAATAATTAGATTTTAAGCACTTGTATGTCAGAAACTAAGAAATATACTTTGTTGTAGATAATGTTAAAGTTTCATCCATCACGACAAAAAATAAAAATACAAGAAAGTAACGTTATTCGTCGAACTTCGCGCCATACAGATTTTAATTAAAACAAATAAAATATTATTTATTTCTAATAAATAAACAAAAACCGTTGTTCTAACTTAAAAAAAACAATAAGGTTTTAATGAAAAAAAGAGGTAATTTATGTTAAAAAAAACGAAATTAATATACGGAACCCTACGTGTGGCCGACTCGCACTTGACGGGTTTATTCTATAATACTTTGTCCTTCACACATACTGAAGCTAATACAACCTTTCTGCTTCAGTGTGGATGGGTAAAAGTATTAAAACCAAAGATGCAAATGAAGCTTAACAGAAGAAAACTATTAATTATCATATGACCAAAATTAGTCATAACTATTGTATTAAATGAGTTTTGTACTTGTAATATGTTTCAAATGGATAGGACATCTAACAAACTGTATTAAATTAAATTCAAGATCCTACAGGTAGGTATTTAGGTATACAGTGAGCGCATTCGTGCAATAAGTAAAAATTAAAAGGCTTCATAATAAAACAGTAAGCCTTTGACTATTTGACTAGGTCACTGGTACGGACACTCCATTACAGAAGTCGTTAACCTTTTCAGTTTTTACCGAAGTGTGGCAACCCCAGCACTGAAATACATTAATCACCTTCCGACGGTTGCCGGCAGCCAGTGATTAAGTGTCTTTTCGTCTCTAAACAAGCAAGAGTTCAGATTTCTACTTATGCCAAGATTAATGGTTTGTGCAAAATTAGAAAGGAGTTGATAAGTCGTTTGTAAAAATAGAGATAGAAACGAATACACAATCGACTTGTTTGTGTGATAAATGGACTGTTTTAAAAACGGAATTGACGCTTAATTTTCTAACAACTAGCTACTCTCTGCACATACTCAAGTCTGACTATTAGAGAAAGCTATTTAACATTAAGTCCGCCTATTGAGGCCGTCTAGAATGGTGACCTTAATCCCAAACCGGCATTCTAGTTTGTAGGATAATACCAACGAGCTATAAAGTATAGAGGATGTCCTTCCATACAAACAGTCATTCGAAAATGGTACCAAAACACTCACGTGACTAACACCGCTAAAAGTTCACAATTGGTTCTTATTTTATGCCGCATTACACAACGCCAGCCGTGATTGGCTAATTTCAATGTCAGTAAAAAACAAAAAACGGAACGACGAATGGGCTGACGTTGCCTAGTAGGCCGCAGCCTAGTATTATATTATTAGTATTAGTATTCATTACGCTATTTATGATCGGTACACACTTCTAGGTATTATTTTTCGCTGGATACTATGAAAGGGTCTAGTTACCATCTCCTCTCTAAAATCGACCGTGAAATGTATTGCGTTAACAAGCAAAACCATAATCTAAACATGTACCATACAAACAAGAACCCATATCTTACAATTTAAATTCTTTCTAGTCCATTACTTGCAAATAAGGTTGCAGCGAGCTCGCCCAAACCTTCGGGACCCGAACATAAGAGTAAATGAATGAATCAATCATGTAAGCCCGAGCCCCTACGGCTCTGAGAAAATGGTGTTTTGGTGACGTAAGCAATTTGTTAGTAATGTTATAATTCATAATCTACTACTTAGGGTTCGGTGCCAAGACTGAAATAACAGAATTCTCATCCTAATGCCTACCAGACATTGTTTGCACTACGTAAACTAAGTGTAGAAAAATCTAAGCATATAATACAATTGTAAATTATTATCCATGTCTGTACACAGAAGATGTCATTTGGTATATATTTACATTATTTGGTACATATATTATTTGGTACATTTATTATTTGGTACATATATTATGTGTATTTGTTATTGTATATTATTTGGCCAGATAATAAAATAGGACATAAGACGTCTGATCTTGTTTTGTGTTGAAAGACAGTACCTATTATAGCCGAAAGCTAAATAACAGATTAAGGCTCATTCAGACTACGGAATCCTTTATTCTTATAGTCCAACACGTACCTGACCGTTTTTACCAAACCTTTTATGTTCTGTCTATTACAGCGACATAAATTCTTAGCTAAAAAATTGGCTGAATAAAGTATGAACATATTTTTACCTGTCAAGCGCTCATAGAACGGATAATATCGAAACAACTTTAATCAACAGGCATGATAACTGAGATGGATTTTTATTTATTTAATATTATTACTTCTACAGGGCTATGCTAATTCGTAAGTACATACTTTTGCGTTTTTTTAATGATAATAAGTTTAATTTTGCTACATATAGGTACATTGTTACTTAAAGATATTTAAAGGCCAATATAAAAATTTACCATGAAATAATTAAACTCTTAATAAAGAAATTGAAATAAAAATTGTTTGGATAATCCGTAGGTAATTTATTTATTTATTTAAACTTAATGCACTATACAACAGTACAGAGACAAAGGCGGATTTAATGCTAAAAGCTTTTTCTCCCGATCAACATTCAGGCTAATAAATAAACAGAATGAGTTCTGATTATTAGCATCTTGCTACATTTAGGTATTATTTTGTAAATATTAGTTTGCTCTTAAAACCTCTTTTATGCTATCCTTCTTTGCCTTGTTTCCTTACGACTTATTTTCAGCATAATCCTTTATTTTGTTATACACTGAAAAACATCGATGCACTAAATATTTTTAAGCTATTGCATAGCTTTTATCGCGGGCCTTGAGCGTGGGGACCGAATCCAGAAATTCCGTAACGAAAAAAAACTAACACCCCCAATCAGCGCCATCTAGTACCTTAATACTAAGGTATATATCACCGCCATTTGTTTAATAAAATCAGACGTGGCTACAACCCATTAATGGCCCACTACTGAGCACGGGTCTCTCCTCGTACCTCAGGAGGCCTAGAGCATACTCCACCACGCTGCTCCAGTGCGGATTGGTGGAGGGGTTAGTGGCCAACCCAAGTGTCAGAAATTTTAAGCCGCCCGAAGGTATCCGACATGGCTTAACGACTGCTACCAATGATAACAACCGGGACCGACGGCTTTACGTGCTCTCCGAAGCACGGAAGCGCTCAAGATATTTAGCCACTAGCGGTCACCCATCCAACTACCGACCGCGCCCGCTGTTGCTTAACTTTGTCGATCACTTGAGATCGACGCAAGCCGCCGGGCTATGAGCGCTTCAAAATCAGACGTGATTAAAATTATTTCACAATGTATATTTCAGGTCCTATACAATAGAGAGTAAATATATTGTATTTTAAGAGAAGACGACAAGATAATATAAGAGGGCATAAGTTGAATTTCATAAAGAAATGAAGCGTCGAGGTAAAGAATTTAAGAATAATATAGCACGCCACATGTCCCACTTACACACCCACGCCAGGATCTGTGTCAAGACGTTATTTACTTAAGAGTCTTGTGATTGTATCGTGTGATGTATGGTAACTTACAAAGGCTTGAGACGCAGCGTTTGTCTCTTCTCAAGTAAGGACGTTGATAACATTCATGGTTAGTGCTTCGAATCTAGAACGCACCCTTGACTGTTAGGGGCTACATTGAATATTCATTTTCATTCTAAACGCTGATCCGAGTATTTTTAGATAATTTTGATTGCCACTTTTGAAATAATTATCGTGTAGAATTTTGACTTTATATTCTTTCATGTCCTCGAGTATGTAACTTAAAATAAAAATCACCTGTATATATTAGTGATACCTACATGACTAAATAATTTTGAGTTTTGAATTTTTTGTTTGAATGTGTGTAGGTATTTGTTTCAAATACTATGTATTTTCGTGTTCTATTTCACACAGCAAGCGATAAGCTCTGTTTTCTCTTCATCGTGTCTAGAACAAGGCACTTTTAAGGAGTGCGCACATTACAACGACTCCACGACCGACCGACACCAACGCAACTAAAACCTTGACAAAGCTAACATTCAATTATGAGCCTTATATCTTTGAAGGTAAGGTTGAATTTCGAACTTATACTTAAAAGCCCTGTACGGCTCGCCCTACACCCATAGCCGTTCCGTTTCGAGACCAACGCGTCGACGTTGCGTTGACGACTCACCGTAGACGAGTAGTCCACGCGTCGACCGACACAATGACGTAATGTAACTAGCGTCGGAGTTGAAACGGAGTGGAGACGGAGTCGAGTTGACGTCGATGAAGCGTTGATCGCGGAACGGAACGTCGGAGTTGAAACGGAGTGGAGTCGGAGTGGAGTTGACGTCGAGTTGGTGTAATGTGCGCACTCCTTAAGGCAGAGATGCATAGACGATACTTAGCCTTAGCTCACACTTTACTTACGAAAAACTTGACTTTGCAAAGACTGCGATTTGGTATTTATAGAAATGTCACGCTGACCATAAGTTAAAACCGCTAATGCCATAATTGATTGCTGTCATCTATCTGTTTGTTAATACGAAAAATTTAAATGTCTTAGAAACCGACTAATATCAAGGTTCATTTGGGACCATTATTTTTGTTCGGATAATAGCCAAAGTTTATGGTAAGTCGTCTATTACATGAACTTATTAGACTTTGCTCAACTCGTACTCAGCCAAGTCAAAGATCGCTTTATAAATACGAACGCTGTCTTAAGTCAGAGTAAAGTCTGAGCTAAGGCTAAGTATCGTCTATACATCTCAGCCTAAGTTCCGGCCTCGCTTATAAATAAAACATTTACGTCTGTAATTTTTCGCTGATGTTTGACTGAATCATTTAGACTTATCCGAAGAGGAAAATGGAAAAATGGCCTGACCTTTGTTTAGCTATTTGTTTTGTTTTTCTTTCTGTATTACTTATACACATAGCGGATCTTGTCATAGTAGGTACTTTTCCAACAGTCTTTGTTGTCACATCCTCCAGTGTGGGCGAAAATATAAATAGACTCCGTAGCCTAGTTGGTAGTGAAGTGAGGGGTTCCGGGTTCTAATCACGGCCGTAGTGGGCATTTAAATGCTAAATAAAATTAACGCTTACACACTCATACGCCCGTGCTAGTATTCTGTGGGTCGTGAGTGGCTGCACAATACAAATAAGACATTATTGACCCGAGAACAAACACATAAATGTCACATAAATATCTGCCTCGGCCAGAAATCGAAACCGCGCCCTCTCACTTTACACGTAGGGTCACTGCCAACTGGTCTACGGATTCATCAGTTATAGTGAAATATAAGTGTTTGTTTGCAGGTAAGTATCAGTGTCTTATTCTAGTTCAATCCACACGCTCCACGCGGCATCCTAGTGCAGAGGTGTGAATGTGTATTATGTTTATTAATGTTATTTACTAAAGAAAAAGTATGTATACGTCAGAACGGGAAAATTTAATTATAAGTAATAACTTAGGATCAAGTTGTTTAGTCCTTTATTAGTCCCCAAGATTAGGAACGCCTACGTGACCAGCTATCAATAAGACTGACCTTCTCAGGGGCTTATTACTTTGTAACTAATTTATGGAACGATTGATACCTTCCATTCATCATAATAATATTTCTTAATATTAATATAATCAACGTTGGCGAGGAACATTATTCACCGATGCGTTGCAAGTCTAGTAAGAAAAGGCTGAAACACAACGAATCGTTTGGTGGCTCATTCAAGCAAGAGGTAGGTGATCATGCAGGCTTGACGGAAACATCATAATACAGTAATTATTTTAATTACTGAATAATAACACTCATAAAATATATTTTTTATGGTATTAAGATAGCAAAGGAGCACCACCATCCTTCCGCTGCCATCCTGTGACCCACCTAGAACAAGACTCCAATGAAGGGACTAGGATAGTTAGTCTGGTTAGCAGTCGGTGTTAGAATATTAGTTAGTTTGGTAGTAAGTAGGTAGGAGGACTGGGTCAGGGACTGTTAGTGGTAGTTAGTTGTTGTTAGTAATAGTCCAGTTAGTAATTGTTAAGTTACTAACTGGACTATTACTAAGTTAAGTTGTAAGTCTCGTTCTAACTCGCATCTAATTGAGATGGTCGCCTCTTAAAAAGTTTAACCGACTCTACACTAAGCCATTTCACCATGACACCCTGGTCTGCAGGAGTGAGTTTGGGATCAATAATCTCGGCCACCCCAATACAGCCAAATTATCAAACTAAACAGATCAATGAGACATGTATTATATAAACAATAACAAATGCTGACAACCTCAAATCCCCTTACAATTACAATTACATTAAAATCTTTGTTTTAAAAACGATCTAAAATATTTTGACATTACATGCTCCTGCAGTATTAGATCGAAGAAATATTCTACTCGTATATAAATGGTCTATCAGACTTACTCATTAATTTCCTGCCAAAACCACTGGACGTAGAAATATGAATTGCACACTAAATTCGCTTACCGTCAGCATCTAAGAGCGGTATTTTCGGAGTAAATTTTGAAAGATCCTTCCCAGTAAATCATGAGATATTTCCAAATAGCTCGTGGGAAACTTTTTTTCGGACAAACTTCGAATCTTTTTTGTTCGACCGTTCAAATATTCGATAAACGAAAATAGATTGAAAATGTTCCGACGTTAACAAAACATTTATTTCCACGTGTTTTTATTTTCAATGGCAAGCAGGAAATTGTACTTGTCAATCAGAAAAGGTGTTAACCATTGACAATAACAGACTAATGTTATTAAGGGAAGTATTTGGAAGGATTTTAGATATCCCTTCAATGTGTTCACGGAATATTCGATTTAACTTCCACAATCGGAGGGTGAGGGCGACGTATGTGATTGGATTGGAACATCGCCGTGTTTTACACTGTTTTATTAGGTTCAATTATATTGAAGTTGTAGAGAAATATTCGCTAACTTTTTTATTTATAAGTCGACCAAAATCATTAGTCTTAAATTGAATATGCTTTAATAAAATCGATTGAGAATAGATTTGTAATATCACGTCAATACCATTTTGAATTTATAGTTACATGTAAATAACAAATTTTATTTTCAGTATTTGAAGTAATTCAATTGATTACGTTTTAGAGAACGACTATAGTCGTTCCGAATGAATACAAGAGTCGATACGTTTTAGTAAAGGAGGGACATAAATTATCGGGCATTGATCCCGAAAGCTTATTATCCCGAGATTGGGAGTACGTTTGTTATATTCAATCACGTCAAGATTTCTAACTACTATTTGAATTTATTGAATTGGGCTTGCTGTTAGTTACGACATGAGCGTACAAGTTAATCAAGGTTTTAGTTAAACTAGTTTTATCGTCTTGAAATAGTTCTTTGTATTTGTATAATCAATAAATAAAAAACTAAAGCTTTATAGGTCCGTGTTTGTCTGTTTGCCTGTTTGTAATACACACAATTTATAACCAAATTCAGAAAAGGAAGAGGTCTACTACTACTAATACTACTACTTCAAAACGAAGAAAGTGACGTAGCGTTCGTGAGTAATCCAAATAGTAGTTAAAAATCTTGACGTCATTGAATGTAACAAACGTACTCTCAATCTCGGGATAATAAGCTTTCGGGATCAATGCCCGATAATTTATGTCCCTCCTTTACTAAAACGTATCGACTCTTGTATTCATTCGGAACGACTAGAGTCGTTCGCTAATACGCAATCAATCCAGCTACTTCAAATACTGTGAACACTCGTTTACGGTCTAAGATTCAGATAAATGAATCTTTTCGGGATAACAACAACTTATATTGAAAACCAATTTACGAATAAATCATGATTTTGGTAAATTTAAATTATTTGACACATAACATTATTGCTTATCACTTTTATGTTTTTCAATATATATTTTTTATATTTACTGAAATTAAATAGATTTTCTTTTTTAATTATCTATTCATAAACATTGATAACATGCTAGATTAATCATCGCAGTTCCCACACTGGGATACCTTGTGTTGTGGATAACTACACTCTGCTAGGTGTCTTAAAAACATTATTTAAACATTGGTAAAACGAAACAAATATAAAATGAGAATAAGAAGAGCTTAAGACTTTCGTGTCAGATGAATATCTATTAACGAAAATGAAAAATTAAACCTTGATATACCTACTCTTACATTACATGACCAGGATGAGTATTTGTAACATGCTGATATTTGAAATAATAGTATAGTGATTGTGTAGGAATGTTCATTTAGGTATTTATATGATATGCTTGGTTAGATATCAAGTGGTCGCAATACGCTTGATGGACTTGCAATTTGCCTAATGAGAAGTAGATCATGATTATTCTCGCTATGAAGCTTTGATGGGATGAAATATACATCTACTCAAACAGTGTTTTAATCCGATGTCAGAATGAAGTTTGTTTAGGCCCCAGGGCTCAAGTCTGTTAATTTATAAATGCTTCAAATGCAAGAATAGTTAGACATATTTCGTAGGTATATATTCTGTCTGTCAGTACGTCTGTCTGCCACAGGGCTGTGTCTCTTAACATCTCACATCTCACCTTAACATTTACGAAGTCTATATTACTTCTAAAAATAAGAAAAGTTTCCAAAGTTCAAAAAGTTGAAGTACATTTTTTTTATTCCTGAATATTGCAAATGCAAGAATAGTTAGACATATTTCGTAGGTATATATTCTGTCTGTCAGTACGTCTGTCTGCCACAGGGCTGTGTCTCTTAACATCTCACATCTCACCTTAACATTTACGAAGTCTATATTACTTCTAAAAATAAGAAAAGTTTCCAAAGTTCAAAAAGTTGAAGTACATTTTTTTTATTCCTGAATATTGTACAGTAGTATGGTTCCCTTCGTTTGCGAATACGACTCGTTGTTTAGAATCGAATGAAGTTATCTCAAATTAAGAAAGTAAAGTCCTGAAATTATTTACCAGCATTCAAGAATTGTAAAATCCAAGTCAAACCTACCTCTATCTCAGCGATTGTTGGAAAAACAGAATACGCCACTCAATTCAAGTACGTTTTAAAAGGCTCAAATTAAGTACTCAAATTCTATCATCCCGCCTTCTTCACGAGCACTCCAAGACTGTATACTGGAGGAAACAACCCAGAATCTCTCGTTACCTGTTTAATTAACCGCAACCGCGACCCAGTAATTAATTCGTAACGCCACCCGCTTCTACGCTTGTCACATAAATTCCTCAAGTTCGTGTTATGCCTACCCGAGAATAGGGTGACCAGAACTTGGTGAACAGATCTTTGATTACTTTTTCAACCCATTTTAAATGTACACGGTTTTGTGTAATATCGGTACCTACAACAAATTTGTGAGTTACGCTCTGCATTAAAAATGTCCGCGATATTATAATTTAAAATCGTATTTTTGAACCAGTCTTTCATAGAATGGTGATCATCAATCAGGCCAGCACTTGCGTATCTACAAGCTTCTTTTTCAACTTCAGTAAAGTTACAGGAATAACGTGGCACCTTAGCCACGTCAAGCAAGGTGTAATAACATCGGGGGAAGTAGGCTTGAGATCGAGGATGGATGAAGTCTTTTTCTGTTACCTGACTTATTTAGTAGGTAAGCATTATCAAATTTAGTGTCATGCCCGCCTCTTACCAGCGAGGGAGTCAGAAAAAAACAAAAACCGTTAAAATTATTTGTGTTGTTGTGTGTAAAATTAAGTGTAAAAATGTAACAGATAGATATATAACATTAGTATGGAAGTATGGGTTTAGTTTTAAAATTTCGAGAAACCAACGATTATTCATTTTTCTACTACATACAAACGATTAAATTATTTCTCTTATCTGTGTTATAAGATAACAATTTAGTTTACCGTGACTGCCTTCAAGTCATAGATAAGAGTTCACGCTGTGTAAACTCAAGAAGTGGGTCAGCAAAGCACGCAGCTAGGTATTTAGTTAACTGTAGTGTCGCTTATGAACTATATTATAGCCCAGGACTAAAATATCCTACTTGTATTTTGTATAAAGTAAAAAAAAAAAATTGGAAAATTGCAAAAAAATATAATTACCATTGCCATTGCACGAGATTGTAGAATTTACTGTGTTTGCATTCAAAAAAGACTTTCGAACAGCTAATGTTCATGTAGCCTTAATTTTATTTTTGTCAAATTCTAATCTTATAATATTTATAAAGCAATATAGTACCAAGTCATCGGCTCGTGACGCCAACGCCATACGTATTGAAGTTTTGGAATGAGACTATTGCTAATTTGAAAACTATTAAAACTATTGCTAATTAAATTGATAATTTGAGAGTGAAGTGTGAAGGAATTAGTGAATGAAAATATAGAACCTTCTAAAGAAGTGGTAACGTCTCCTCTCTACTTTTCATTTTAGCATTTTGGAATTCCAAGCTCAGTTTTCAAACTCCAATTGTAAAGCTATAAGTTATCCTATTTTAGGTATAAGTTTCAAATTATGACTAGTAAGTACAAAGAATTACTCATCATCTCAGTTGTTTTAATTATTTCTAAATAGTTTATTCAATATTCTTTACAAACTTCAACACCTTCTTTCTTTGTCTTTCCGCCTTAGACGGGAAAACTTACAGAATTATGTTAATTTGTTCGCTACTTATAAAACTTTGCTCGTCTACACCAGTTTCGTGTGACGGTGTTGCAAAGTGATTAATATTTAATACAAAAGTTGTGGAAGATTTTTTTTCTTCAATATGGTGAAATAGCAGACGGTGACCACCACACATAAACATAAGCAACTTCAAAACATCCAGCCGTGCATTAATGGTTCTTCTATTAGTAGATCTCCTATATACTAGTTTTCCGATAACGGCTTCGCCCGATTGAAATTCTATATTTAAAAAAATCCTGTCTTAATTCTCACTTGTGTCACTTAAGGAACCTATACACAAAGTTTCAAGTGAATATATTGAAGAAATAAAAAGTTACAATTTATCCCCCTTTTATCACCTTAGGGGGAATTTCCAAAAATCCTCTCTTAGTGCTCCCATACACTCCCCAAGGAACATACATGCCAAATTTCAGCTTCGCGCGTTCATTAGTTTCGGCTGTGCGTTGTCTGTCAGTCACTCAGTAACGGAAGAGCTGTATATAATAATATTGATGATTGATTGATTGATTAGCTAAGTTATTATTGTAATCCTACCATCGACATTCAATTGGATGGATCCTTCGCCGACCTCTAGAAAATGTAACCTCGCACTATTGCCTCGATTCCTGTACAGCAGGGTCCACAAACTTGAATTCGAGGATCTATCTCAGTAGGATTTTATCAATCTCAATTTCCATAATATTTAAAAAAAGAAAGTCTCAAAAAGATTCTTAAAGCATGTTTACTCTAAACTATGTAAAGGCGACCAAATTACATATCGATGTTAACGAGGTATTTGCGTGAAGGGGTCGGTCTTGTGTGATGGTATTAAAGACGTTAATGCAATAGCACAAGTATCGTACGAGTGAATATTTTAAGTTGTCACTTCACGTTTGACGTTTGGAGACAATTATGGCATACATGTCACCGGTTACGCTAAATTAGGTCCTACTATTTAAATTTTAGGGTTTAGATATTTTACTTTAAAGTGTCACATGTGATTACACTATTCCTTAGTACACTATTTAATATCCATATTATAAATGAATACAATGTAATACTAAAGCAATTATTTATACCAAGAAAAAAAACTTTACTTTTGAAATATAAAACTTAAATTTGAAAGATCTACGCAACAGCAGCGGTGGGATTGTTTAAAAAAATTGATTAGCCAGTTTTAGTATTAGGGCATATCGCGTCATGCACATAGGTGAGTTGTTGGATTGTAAGAGAAAGGACCTAATGTATCTTATTCTAGTCACACTCACAGATAAACCTAATCATCATCATCATCATCATTGCAACCCATAACTGTCCCACTGCTGGGCACGGGTCTTCTCTCACAATGTTAGGGGTACAGGCCAGAGTCCACCACGCTGGTCAAGTGCGGATTGGCTAACTTCACACACCTTTGAGAACATTATGGCGAATTCTCAGGTGTGCAGGTTTCCTCACAATGTTTTCCTTCACCGAAGCAAGTGATAAGTAAATTCTAATACGCACAAAATTTTTGAAAATTAGAGGTGTGTGTGGGGTTTGAACCTGGCCCCCTGGTTCGGGAGTCCAACGTTCAACCGCTCGGCTATCACTACTCTTCATAAGATAAACCTAATAAAAAGCTTGAATTGACTAGGGACATCATCGCCGGCTGTTATCTAATCTTGCCTGCAGATGATTTTCGCATTCGACTTCTGGCTGGAACAACAATTTATGGGACAATTAGATATTGATGCGTGGTTGTCTGGGACATTTGAAATCGAAACTCATTAGGACACATGAGGAAAGTTCGATTTCAATTACTTTTATTAACTTTCACTTAGTATATTATGAAGAACATACCTCATTCTAAATCGTCGAAATCATTTAATCTCTACAATTGAAATAGGCGTATCAAAATTCGAGTACCTTTACTACCCTAATTGACAATCAGGAATAAATCTTTTATCTTGACAAAATAAAGATCATGTTACGGGATTATTTGGAAAGAAATCACAAATTTCTGTCGCAAAGAAGGGAAAATCACTCTGCTAAGCCCTGTAAGCCGGGAGGAGTGGAAGTGATATAGTGAGCGGAATCTCATTTCTGTTGCTATGTTTTGGTTCGTTCCATTACGCATAAACTACTTTTATTACGTATATATTACTATCCATAACCAAGCCAGTTGAGATCTGATCCACATATTATTTACTTATCTTTTGTTGCACAAACCTTAAAGTAAAGCGGGATATGGTGGATTTAATCGACACAAAGTAGTTATGTGTTTAACTGTCTATGTATGTTCCTTTGTAACATTCTAGACAGCAAACCTACGACAATTATCAGAACAAATTGCGGGCACCTATTTAAATTTTTATTGAATAAACTCCTTTTCTCATTTTTACACTTTTTCAAATCTTCCTTTACTGACCGATTAATTTGTGCTGTTATAATTTGGTTATGTACACATTAAAATAATTATTCATTTGAATTATGTTGTCATCGTTAATACAATCAATCGCTAGTAATGCAGCAAGTGATAGGTTGCCTATTTTTGTGCCATTCCAGTCAGTTACTGAATAAACTAATTAGCAACAATATGACTCTAAGCCGAGGATCACGTATACTTGTTTGTTCGATAAGCTGGATTGCAGCTATCTGTAAAACTCGTTAACTCGTGCACCCGAACCAAGGATTCTCAATTAAGTATTAACATTTGAAAATTACTGTCGCCCTTAAATTGCACTTATTATATGCGGCAGAACAGGATTGGAATACTAATAAAATGCTGTCGTAAGTTACCTGAGCACAAGCCAATCTTAATTTCGTTTCTTTGGCTTTGCTATAGATTTGTTCACATTTCGCATCCCAATTACCTTGCAATAACTTATCCCAACCGAGACCGATTTGATCTTGACTGGTTCATTGATATACAGATTGGACCTTGTTGATATACAGATTTCTTTAAAAAAAAATAGTATTGAGAAGCGTAGCCAAAGAAACGCAAGACAATAGATTTTATTGCGATAAAAAATATCTGGATAAAGATCAAAGTTTTAACAAAAGATGCTTGCGAAATTTTTCCCTTTTTAATGTCATTCGTAGTCTTTTGAAAATTACAGAACAAAACTGGAAGAAGCTTGTAATGGAATTAATTGGGAGGTCGCTTGATAGCTGTCTCTCATTGATAGCTTTTTTAGCAGTAATATATCAATACTGTGTCTAGTAGTTAGAAGTCTACTATTTAGAAGTCCGCCAATCCGCACTTGGCCAGCGAGGTGGACTATGGCCTGTCCCCTCACACTGTGAGAGGAGACTCGTGCCCAGCAGTGAGACAGTTATGGGTTGTGATGATGATACTATTAGTCAGCCAGTTGTCGGCAACATTTGACCGATCAATTCATGAAAATTTTTAGTTTTAACGTTACCTTAGTTGATTTGTCAACGAAAATGTTGCATTACTATTACTAGTATTCTGACATTTTATTGGATAATTTCTTAACGTAGATTTCCGTAGGAGAAAATGGTTATTTTGATGTTGATAATTATGATATTTAAATTTTAAATTTCATTTACGTCATATAGTTATAACTTTCGTTGCAACTTCACCAAGAATATAAAAAATATAAAAGTAGGCTTGTAATATAAAATGCAAACGCGGGCTTATCAATAAAAAGTTTGAGATCCTTCTTTTATGTAGAATTTGATAAGCTTACATTTTGCTATTGACCATTTTCCTTAAAATATTTTTCTAGAGAATAGCAAAAATCTTCATTTTACTCCCTTTCACCTTCTAAAAACAAAAACACGAATCAAGGCTGCTTTTCAGGGTACGTTAAGGAAACAAAAAAGGTCTCTACAAAAATTCAGCTTGTTCTTAATTTTCTCGAAGCGAGTGTCTTTATTTCCTGTACGGCAATAGGCATTGCTTTTGAATCTTCAAAATACCTTTACTGTCGACAGGGTCGTCGTTCTGTCCCTTACGGTCACTCGAACAATGAAGGTAAAAAGTGTGCGAAATGCGTTTATTGTCAAATCCGTTTAAGTCAGAGATCTTCATGAGATACCAAAAGATCGGACAAGATTGGTCATAAAAAAATTAAGTGGGAAATATTGTAAAATATGCCTTCTACTATAATGTTGCTTTTGTAATAAACAATTAAGTATATTTTATGGTAATAACCTACACAATACTGGAAATGACCTAACGGTAAAAGATCACCGCTGTCTATGGAAATTAGTTTATCACCAAAGACCGATGCGTTCATGATGACCGATGCTGACCAAGAAGAAAACAGAAACCCTTAGAATTAGCTCTCAAAGACTGCAACTGAAACAACTGACAAATCATTTAATAGTTGAATACACGTAGCTGCTTAAGTTGAAACTTTTGAAAGAATGGAAGGACTAGAAATTTTTGCTAGTCTAGCAATTAGCACCCATCTATCACTTACATAGGTATGAGCAATAACAAATTTTTAATACGTTGCAAAACATAAAACAAAATATTTTCTTTACACGTCTTGTTCCTGTCCTGATCCTGTTCAATCTTAAGCCTCGGAAATATTATATAAGCAGAAAATTTGCAGACAAGTATTTGTTTTGTGTTGCTAATAGTCTTTCATTGTCTCAATTTGTACGAAGATTAATTTCCTGAGCTCCAAGATTTGCTATGTGGATAAATGTATTGATGTAGAACGTTCTGGAAAGGGCACGTTGCTTATAATAAATCCAGATCAGACTAGGGCGAAATATTAAGGTTTCGTATATAAGTTTTGTAAATTGCGGAGAACAAAAAGCATAGAAAACTTATAGATGGTGTCAAATACAGATTTTGTTGTGAAGATTCAAAGGCTTTAATAATGATAGTATTTAAATTACATTATCGTTCCATATTTACCAATTTAGCAGTATTAACTTATAATTTAAAAACAATAAAAAGTACTAATAATGGCAATAGACATGTGTGTGGGTGAATTTTTGTCTCTTTTCTATTTGGCTTGGATTTGTTCCAATCATCATTATTTAATTATTTTTTTCGTTTTCTTTAATCTGTTCTAATTAGCTTTCGAATGATTTAACTCATATCACTTACTTAGATAATCACACATACTTAACCTTTAACTGGTGACAAGCGGTCTCACAGGCCGAGCGGCGTCAGTGAAACATAATTTCACCCCCTTCCCCGTGCTTTCTTTATTTCAACTTCCGAGTAGCTTCGAGTTTCCTTGTGTACGCGCCGTAGCGAAGGATAATTGCGTCGTATTGTCCCAAATCGGTAAGTTACATCGACATAAAGTTCGGCAGCGGTCTCTCAGACCCCACGTCACCACTTACGTAACTTTTTAAAGTCATTTTGTTTTACTTTTTTTCGCATTTTTAGTTATTATCAACAATGAGTAATTCTCAAAGTACTGTAAAAAAACAAACGAGAAATTCCCAAAGAGTTCTTGCCATCTACGAGTAAATCAAGAGAGGTGGGATCGACACTATGGATTTACCAGTGACATGACTTTGATCTCTCACGTGCCAATAAAAATAACCAAAGTTTGACCATTGCTAGTTTTTTTATAATGATAGTTGTGATGAGAAAAATATTTTTTTTTTATAATTAGTATATCATAACTATAAGGAAAAATAGTATTTTTGTTATAATATGTTGATTTAACTGTTTTTGTGTGTGATTATTGATCT
Organism: Ochlodes sylvanus; assembly: GCA_905404295.2. Lineage (NCBI taxonomy): Eukaryota > Metazoa > Arthropoda > Insecta > Lepidoptera > Hesperiidae > Ochlodes > Ochlodes sylvanus. The sequence goes on along the minus strand of FR990138.1, from coordinate 3,293,564 downwards.
CATCTCTAGATTTTTGATTTCAGTTCATACTTGTTGTAATAGCATGTTATTCATTTAAAATTGTATTTAGATTCTATTAGATAGTTTTATTTTATCCTTTTATATGTTAATCAAGTGTCTTTAAACACTGCGATAAGCTACCTTATATAGTTTCGATGGTATAGACCGTAATACAGCAGCGGCCTCTCAGGCCGCTTGTCACCAGTTATGTTACACAAAAACCATGTCACCAGTCAAAGGTTAAATAACTAAATAAAAGTTACGAGGAACTTAAAACGATGCTTAATCTATCAGGGAGAGACGACTTAGCAACTGAACTTGAGCAAAAATATTTTATAGATCAAGGGTCCAATATACGACCCTGGCGCACCCCAAACGCGGACAAGCGAAGCGGATAAGCGAACAAAGTTGGTCAACAAGACAATACTAACAATGGTCGAGAAGTTTATTACTGCGTTAGTTTTACAAGCGTTGTTCGTAAAAGTTTGTATCTCGATCTGACCCACTCAAACGGCTGTTTTACAAGACTTCCTAAGTTGAGGTTCGTAACTCTATGACGGTTATGGATTGTTGTTTTGGGACCTGCTGTGGTTAGACGCGTAATAACTACGAGTTTAATTGTTCCACTTTAAGTAAGGGTTTGGTCTTGTTTGTGTTTAGAACTTGTGTACATACAACTGTTATTATCGTAAAATTGAAGCTTTGTAAATTGAAAGCGATCTTGTAAATAAGGTTGTCGAGTATTGTGTTGTAAAGATCTGGTATTATTGTAGCCTCATCGACTATAAATCTTTAAAACATTGAATGCGATATATGCAAATAAATAACGATTATCTGTGTAGTCTATGTCATGTCATGCCACCCATGGCAATCAGGGACAATTGAAAAACATTATCGTGACGTAAACATTTTGGGGATTTATAAACTTACATTGTAAAATGAACGAAAATTATCGCCTATTAAAGAATCAGCTTGAAAGAAACAAACGCTGCAATATTTTTAAGTGACAGAGAATTTTTAACACTGGGTGATTTATTTTTATTTTTTAGTTGTTGTTAGTAATAGTCCAGTTAGTAATTGTTAGTAAGAGTCTCATTCTTATGCGGTCACAGATATATTGCTACGCTTGAAGACTAAGATGGTCGCCTCTAAAAAGTATACAGGTCCACGGGTTGATAGTTATTGAAAGTGATTATTAAAAACTAGTTACCTTTTGAATTCAATTTCCACTCTGTTGGCTAAGTTGCCTTTTACATTTCCCTCGCCTTCTTGCTTTTCAGCTAAAGTTATGTGTTTATTCGTTTATTTTTCTTCATTTTTATAACATTTTAAATTGGGATACGACTCTATTCATTGCTAGTTCCTTCCAGTACTTTTATACGCAGAGCTCCAACCTATCAATCTTCCATGTCAGCTGCACGTCTCAGCAGTTTTCAAACGATTACGCTCACTAAAATGCATATTTAACCGAATTCAACTGCGGTACAAATCGGGCACACTCTTTAGTATTTATCTAATTAAATGTAACAGTAACGTAAGGTTAGGAAATGTCAATTATAAAATCATTAGCACAACCCATAAATGTCCCGCTACTGGGCGCCCAAATCACATAAACTACTTTAAGTCATAATCTGAAAATGATCATTTTTTATCTTTCACATAAATATCTGCCCTGGCTGGGAATCGAATCTAGGATATTTCGCGAACGGGACCACTAACAACTAGGCTACGTAGACGTCATTATTTGAAAATAAGTGGTGCGTCCTGGATTCAAACCTGAGTCATTTGTGCAGTAGTGCTTATTTTACTAAGCTTTATTAATAATAATCCTGTCTCATTAAAATGAGTATAGTGTTTATACAGGCTGCCTCACAAGTAAACCAGGAGTTTAATATAGAATGGGGTTCTTGGTATAAGTTCTTGTTTTTGCTAAGAGGTTTATGATTGAAGCCTGAATTTCTTGAAAACTACGTGATAAAAAGTATGTTGCCCTATAACCTTCTCTATCTTCCAGTGAAAGTCCTATTATAATCGGTTTAGCCGTTCTGTAGATTAGCCCTGATAAACAGAAAGACAGACAAAATAAAAAAACACTTTTTATTGATGTTTTACGTTAGACGGAACTTGTAGGCATTTGGCAGAACATGACAAGTATTTTAATATGACGTATTATAAAAAAATATTTAAATAATATTAATGGTAGGGGAGCCCAAGAGGGGATTTCTGGATTTACTGAAGCGCGGCAGATTAATATACAGGGGGATACCTTGTACCCGGTTAAGTACCACCACCAAATATGAGCCCCATATATAAGGCCGCCCGTGAAGGATACAGGATCAGATTAGTAAAAAAAAATTGATCATCAGACATTCTCGAGCGCGTCAGATTAAGGTAGGGTGAGTTAATTACCTCCTAAAAAGTGTATATTCCACAAATCTGACAATTTGAGAGTGACGTAAAGAAAGGGGAGGGCAGCAAAGTTGTAAAAAAAAAACGTCATCTTGACATTCTCGAGCGTAGTTAATTTTTTTTTATTTTGAAGGAAATAAAATAAAGAATAACGAAAAATATATAATCTGACGATTTCCGCAAGCCGAAACAACAAAAAAATCGTCGATAAAGTTAAATGCGTGCAGCTGCGTGATGCCTATATTTCCTTCTCCGCGTTTCTATTCCTCTCTCACTCTTTCTCTATCTTTTACTCTCTCACTCCGTCCCCACTCTAGTTTCTGCTGTCATGACGCCATCACCATATTCCAGCAAAAATTTTTTTGAAAGTGGTTTTTTTGGAATAACTTTTAAACGGCTTTATCGATCAACTTCAAAAACTAATCCGCCCTTGAGCTTGAAAAACCACGTCGATCACCACCAAGTTGGTCAAAATCGGTTGATTCGTTCGAGAGATATCGTGAACGAAAGAAACCCGAAAGAGTATTTTTTCGGGATTACTCCGAAATTTTTTGATTCGATCAATTAAAACTTGTAATTACTTATGAGGATGATAAAACTGCGTCAAATGCCGCCAACCAGGTGAAAATTGGTTGATCCATTCAAAAGTTATTGCGGTTTGAAAATTCCAAAAATAGTGTTCTATGAAACTTCTATCAGACTTTTGAGCTGGGAGAGCTCAAATGCATAGAAATATTATTTCTTTGAACTCCGCGAGCTCAAAATAAATGTCATAAGTACAATTTTAAGCGCCCAGGAATGGAATTAGCGGGAAGTTGCAGGGATGGCCTTTAGGGTGAACCGTTTTTTTGTCAGATTAGGCGAATCCCTCTAGATAATCGTCAGATTATGAGACAGTACGTTTAGAACATAAAGATGAACCATAAATATCTTAATCTGACGCGCTTGAGAATGTCAAAATGGCGAATATTTTTTGCACATTATGGAAATGGCCACGAGTTTGCGTCCCATCGAAATCGTCAGATTAGTGAATGAGAGCTTATTTTTGGTGCACTTAACACTCCCTTAGAAAATCTGACGCGCTCGATTATATATATTTTTTTTCATTTTCAACCCTTACATACAACCACCCCCACCATGCAAACGATCAGATTAACATACGTACATTATTAAAAATACGTAGGGCATTGATGCTATCAATATCTGACGCGCTCGAGGATGTCCATGCATCAGTTATTTTTTATATATTTAAAAATCTATAGCCGCTTCCCCCACCGATGAAAAGGTATATATCATATAACATTTTTTTCTTCTTATCATCTAAGCTTTGCAACCCAATAGGTCTCTATGACGCTCGAGTAAATCCCCATTTAGCACCACGGGCTCCCCTACCATAACATTTAATATTAAATTTGATAGTGAAGATTTAGTTATTAGTCCATTTTATAAGATTGGAGCTTGTAAAAGTGATTTGTATAAAATTGGGTCACACACACAGATTGGGAAGTGATCAATTAACCGAGGAACCCAAAAAAATACTTTAAAGATAGTTCACCCACTTGAAAGAAAGAATCTACTCGTAGAGTTAAAATTAAACTTAAGGCGATTCTTATTTTATTCTTTGAGCTGAAGAATTTCGGTCTCTCACAAATGACGGCTCGTTAGACTTCGCTTTGTCGTAGAATCCTGTCTTTTCTATTTGGGTGTTAGGTAAAAAGGTCAAATGCGAGAACTACTTTTATTTCGCATTTTCTGAGGTTTGATGAGCCGTGCGACTACTATCTAGAACGAAGATAACCGAGACCGGTGGCTTTTCGTGCATTCCAAAGCACGGAAATGTTAAAAAAAATCCACTAAAAATAATCTATCCAAATACCGAGCGCGCCCTCTGTTGCCTGAATCACTTACGATCGACGCAAGCCACAGGGTTATTAACGCTTTATTACTTATATTTTGTCAAACAAATCTCTAGCTTATCAATCTTAATAGACGAAATACCGAGTTATAAGAGGTTTGTAAGCACTGTTCCAAGAACGCGTGACGTTTAAATCGGCCTAGCCCTGATTCACACCGCGCTAAGTTCTTTAGGGACTTTCGTTCAAATGATAATATCAAAAGTTCAACTTTCACTGTTTGAGAGAAGCCTAAAATATTTAACGCGTGGCGCAGTGCGACTTGTAATTCTGCCTGCTTCGTTCCACAAAGAGCGGTGTACCACGAACCCAGTGGTTTGGCAATATCTCGTCCATCATAATTTTAAAATCGAAAAATGTAATTGCTTTGCGGCTTTAACCCCGCACTGATTTGCAGTTTATCCATTAAATTGTTGTATATACAGAGTTTTAAAAGTGACGGTTAATAGGAAACAATTGAAGATAATAACATATTGCGCCGACCCCAAATAAACTTGGGAAATGGACAGGAAGATGATGATGACATCGACTTTTAATATGAAATGATATTTTAAGTTAGATAGTCGTTGCGATGTTGACGATATTGACGCCTGTCGCAGGAACGACCTAATGTTTATCGAATGACCGAGTCACTACACTACTATACGCAGCTATAATAGTTTATATATTTTTATTCTTGCAGGTTTGTCGCATTGCCGTCGCGTCGCCATCGCATCGCTGTCGTATATGAGAACAAACACCTAGTAAGAAAGCGGCAAACTGTTCAAGAACAATTTATATTCATTTCCTTTCAAACGTTTTAACGGAAGGCAGTGGTCGACTAATTTATTTACTTCCCCAAAGTTCATTATTGGTTTTCACAACACATTGTTATTCAATATCTGTTCTGCTATTATTATTGGCTTATTATTAAAACGTGAGTGAGCGGTCTTTTATGCTTTATATAAAAAAAATGTGCGGTCGGGGGTACCCCGTCAAGAACGAAGTTCCTAACGTTTGTCTTCAACTCCATAAATGTACTTAAAAACTACAACCGTGTGATGAGGTTATATGATAAGTAACGTAATACAGTGATTTTTTGTAATAACGCTATCTACACTCTCGTTTGAACGAATACTATTGTAAAGCAGCACTGTACTGTGCTATCTAGTTACAAAATAATACTGTAGATGGCGTACACCACTATTAAAAACACACACATACACAGCATACGGCATTTCGTTACGTAACGATTTCTACTAAACTTCGTTCTAATAAAGTATGAAACTATATTAAATCTATACAAAGGTTTCCAGTCTATACCTCTTACCCTCTTAGGGGTATACGAAATGGGTTCCCAGAAGCGTAGCGAGCGGTAATACAAAATAGGTACCTGTTTTATAATATAATATTACGAGGAAAGACTTATAAACATATTTAATTTAGAAGATGTAGTAGGCGTGTGTTTCTAGATATAACTTTAAGTTTAAATAGAATAAATTTAGTGTAAGGTAAATAAAATTTAAATGTAGTTTTTGTATAAAACATTTATAATAAACAATAATAAACAAAAGAAGCTCTGTTTCACACTCAAAGATTTCAGAAAGGAATATTCATTCAAAGTTTATTATCTTGAATAAATAATTTATGTGCCTTTAGTTGTAATATTGTGTTTGTTAATTTAATTAAAATGTTATGTTGTCTTTTACTAAAATTATAAATATTTCGAATAATACATGAGCTTAAGACACACTGTGGCATTCTCATTTCATTCTGGATCATTAAATTTCGTTTATAAACAAACATAATAAATATTGTATTATTTGTATTATAGCATTTGTAGCGTAGTTATAAGGTGTATATTTTTATGGCATAGTAATCGTATACGGAGCAACACTAATCCTTGAGTTCAAGCCCCTATTCTTGATAGACACTATGGTTTCTCCTATTATTAGGTCACTCCTATTGGAGTCTCTGGGCTCCCTTGCAACTAATGCCAGACGGATCTTACATGGTTCTAGGACATTTCAAACTTTTAATATGTTAATATCTGACAAACGGACAGAAGAGCCAACTAATGGTAAGTACGGCTCCGTAGCCTAGTTGGTAGTGACCCTGCCCGCGAAGCGAGGGTACTGATAAATGTTTGTTCTCAGGTCATGGGTGTTAGTGACGTGTTATTAGTGCTGTCCATGGCACCCACGACGCAGGGAATCCTAGTGCGGGGGTATGAGTGTGTTAGCGTAAGTAGTCATCACCGATGCGTTTACAGCCAAGAAAGAAAAAACTGTCGAGTCGCTTGGCGGCCGGTACAATCAAGAGAGCGGTAGCTAGCCAGCAGGGATTAACCCTTGCCACCAAACAGAATAGCTTACGTCTACCAACCGCGTTCCAGAACTGAAAATGAAATGTTTCACAGTGTTGTGGTTGCATTGTCGGAAACCCAGGGTACTTGGAAACCCGCTGCCTTTTCGGTCGGCAATGAATGCCTTTGATGATTTGATGTCCATGTACGACGGTGACCAATTACTACCAGATGGCTCGGTTGCCTATTTGTACACTTTTTAAAAACTCTCTCTTAAATCGAGCTTTAGATATTACTGGGGATCGTGATTCTGACACCGCGGGTCATTGGATCGTTCCTCTCCATTTTTGACGATCAGCGGCTTGAAGGAGTAAAGACTAGTATCTCCACGTGTTTTGATACCTAGTGCGACTGTTTTAGGACGTCGGCTCTAAAATCTCTTACCCTCAATTTTGCCTGTCACCATGGGTTGAGAGAGAAGAGATATAAACGTTTGCAAAAGATTTTTCGTTGATAGGTATTAAACGAAAACATTATTAGCATGCAATATGAGCGAATGTATGGGACCTTATCATTTTCATAAGAATACAAATAACACTTACCGACAGAATTGTGGGTACCAAGATAAACCCACAGAAGGGAATTCTCGAATTTTGGATTTTGATTTCCTCGCCTTAACGCCGGCGCCACTCACATACATTTGGAGAACAGCCAACTTTCAATCCAAGATTTGAACTTGTTAACCGTACAAAACACGCGAATAGCTTTGTTTCAACGTGCAAAAATTTTGAAACTACTTTATATTGTCATCTATGCTATAAAGACTGTAACAAATCAGCTCCTTGTTTCAAAATGCACTTTTGTTACAAATTTATTATAAAAATAATACTACATCGACATCTTTTGATGTGAAGGTAACACGACTTATTTGTTTTTCTAGTAAATACTAACCACTGATCCAAAGATAATCTTATATCACTACTGCTTTGTTTTCTTAACTGTTACGAGTAATTAATTATACATAATTATATCGTCCATATTTTAAATAATATTGACGGGTATAATATGACATTACACGCATAATATTTTCACACTATAATAATATTTTATCTACAATCAAGTAATGAAAGTTATTAAAAAACAATTAGGTTTGTGGATGGAATATGGACGAAATGTAGATGTGTGGTGTGAACTTTTGAATTCCCTGTTTGTTTAACTATGGTCGAATTATAACTTATCTACATGCCTAGTTACATTAAATTTCTAACGTGTAACGTATTTTAATTAAAACACAATTTAAGTAATGTGTTTTGGTGCTAAATATTCGACTAAATTTGCAACCCTCTATGCAAAATATCTTTAGCTTAAAAGAGTAAATTGAAAAAGTATAAAAATGTAGGCCAAAACAGGAATTTGAAGCAACTTGCATGCAAAAACTTTTTTAAAGTTACTGCAGCTCTTTCGCATTCTGGTTTCCATAAATGCTAAAATTCAGAAGTATAAAAATGAATGTAATTTCCACAGAAATAGAGATACGAATATTTACCCACACATATTTTGTTTCATCCTATTTCATCTTTATCTTTATGTTAAAAGACGACTGAGTCAGACTGAGATTATAATAAATCAAAAGTTTGTAAAATTAAAAACACGCTTTAATAAATTTTAACTGCAAATCAATAAATTTTGCCACTGCGTTGTTAACCGTTGAGGAGTTCACTTATCTGGTGCCAATCCTGAACATAGTGTCATGCTAGCTATAAAATTGCATTGTCATTGAAACTAAAGTATGTCCAAATATAGAGTAAGTGAAGTTTTTCTAATTTTGCTTGTAACATTTGATCAGTACATGACTTACATCCAAACATTGCAACTTAAAAGCTTGTAAGAATGGTTCTTGCACCTCCAACACAATGTTGGCAATACAGTATTATAAAGAATATTTTACTATTTGTTGGTTTGAAATAGAACACCGTAAAAACTCAATTCTCGGTCGATTTGAGTGAGCTATTTCCCTTAATTAGGTAGCATAAATTTCTTAGAATCGGCTTCTGTTGAAAAGGAGTTTATGTTAATAGAAAAATAACAATGATAGCGACGGCTTTTAAGAACAAGTGATTTAATTACAATTTGATTGTAATGTTGATTAAATTCCTTTAAAATCATTTACTTGTTATTACTATTTAAAATAAATAAAAATATTGTTTTAATATTCATATTATGTAAACCGCTGTTTCGCAGAAAAGTTTCATGTTTTAAAAAAGTTTGTATAATACACTCACTAAATATTAGGTACTAGACATGATAATATAGGCATTATAAGATCTTACTAAATTGTATATTTTTTAGTTACTGTTCACATTAAATTCGAAAGCAATTAGAATTGACGTATAAAAAAACTTTTGAATAATTACCAATTAATTATTTTTGGTATAACAGCTATTTAGGGATCAGCCCCAGTATTACTCGATAAAAAACTCACGGTGTCCATTGCATTTGGGATAGTTGCCAAGTTGGATCCAGTCCAAACAAGGTAGTCCAAGTTAATCTGTTAGCGCTATTTGAGCGGATTAATGTTTCAAGTAAGTATTGGGGTGTAAGAGGGTCTGTATCCTTGAGTCCAATCAAAGCCGATATCCTGCTTTGGTGCACTCTGCTAGAGAATGGCGTGATGTGTGAATAGCCTTGATTCAAATCCATTTCATTTTTCGTGAAACACGTATCTACTTTATGACTAATACCTGCAAATTCAATAAGGTGATAGCATTAAAAATTAATGTATTTTTTGTGTATTTCTTTAAAACGAAAGGATTAATCTATTTGATAGATAAACTAATTACCAAATACATATTAGACCCAAAAACGTCTAACTTTTAATCCCAATGTTGGTGCCTTGGTGATCAGATTCAACGGCAATAGGTCTAGAGTCAAGCTACAGTATATTTATTTGGTTGCTGAGGTTTAGTTTTGGCGGCTGACTCAAGAAGGTGGTCGCTAGGCAGCCTAACTTCATGGAAATATACCAGAAAAATAAATATTGTCAATAATAAATATAAATATTGATAATAATATAAATAATCCTTACAGAGAGTCCTACCAGCCAGTAGGGGTCAGTATTCTAGGCTGTCCCAAACACGGCGCAAAACACACTTTACACATTTAAATGCACAAAAATAAAAACAAATTAAAAAAACGACCACTGATCTAATCGCTAACGAATTCGTAAATTAGAATAGCCACTGTTATGTAAATAAGCAAGAACTTAGTTATAATAAAACAACATTATCGGTTTTCCATTAGAGTTAGCTCGTTAGGTCATTATCTGGGAATTTAAAACTGCAGTTTGTTTTCTTAATTTCCTCTGGGAATCTTACTATACATTACGTGGGAAAAAATTCCCGCGGTATCCATTGCGCGTTGGGTTCACTGCCAAGTTGGAGCCAATCCAACCAAGGTAACCCGAGTTAACCCGTTGGGCTATTCAGCCAGATCATTGATTAAGATAAAAATCTGGCTTATAGAATAATCACGTAATTTGTGAAGGATGACTGTTTACATTTATAGAATAATGTTGGGGATGTAATTTATGAAGAAGTGTGTTCCGTGAAGTTCATCATCATCATCGCGACTCATAACTGCCTCACTGCCGGGAACGGGTCTCTTATCACAATGTGAGGGGTACAGGCCATAGTCCACCATGCTAGCCAAACACAAAATGGCGGACTACATACGCTTTTGAGAACATTATCTAGCCCTTATGTGTGTGTGTGTGTGTGTGTGTGTGTGTGTGTGTGTATGTGCAGGCTTCCTCGCCGTGTTCTCATTCACCGAAGCAAGTGATACTTAAATTTTAAAACAGTTGATATTTTGAAGATTAGTAGTATGTTCGTGCAGGATACCTTGGCCCTGCTGTTTGTGATTCCAACGTTCAAACCTCGCAGCTCATATAATATTGTGTGTATGACATTTAAAACTTATACTGTAATCAATACATCAAGCAGTTTCTAAAGCCCTGTTAACGATGCTCGTAAAACCCAATCGATAAGGAACTCTCGTCCATGGATTATTGTTTATTAAAGTAACATTATTATCCTGCCCGCTACGCTGACCACGTCCGATTAAAAATAATAAAAAGTTCTATGTAAATTACTCGGTCCAATTCGCCTGCAGCTATTCGGTACGTTTTCAATATTTTATTTTACAAAACGAACAACCATTCTCATATGAACTAGTCGTTTCAACTAGTAAAACGTAAAATATGTATTAATTATTTCTTTGTCATTGTGTCGTCAAACTACAGAACAGTCATAATGAAACGTTTCATAAAGGTCTGTTAACATATGCACGGTATCTGATATCGTTGTCGGTAGCGGTATCCGAGCAGGCAAGCGATATTCGAATGCTGACTCCAAACCACACAGAAAAATTTTGTAATCAACACATCAATCAGACTGCAACATTTCCACGTGAAAAATACTATACTAGTAGTGTAGACGGCGATATTTGTTACGTGAACCAGCATGACGACGTAACTGTCCGGATAGAAACGGTCGAACACGAATGCCACGCAGTCGGTTCACAGACGGTTATAAGGTTATAACTTATAAGTATGGACCAATCTTTAGGCTGTTACGCAACATTCCATACCGCCTAGGAATACCGATTACTCACTCGGACACCGCTAAGTGCAGGGGCAATCGCGCACATTAGAACAGGTCCTTACTTGTTTTGAATAGCTCTATCTGAAATTTCATGTGTCTATTCAGACGGACTGCAACCATACGACACAATTATACGACATCTCAACCACAAAAAGCCGACGAACAGTGGTTACGTTCACAGCGACTTTTTGACGCTACCTTGTATTTTTTACTTATTCTAGTTTATTCCTCAAATAATATTTAATGAAATATAGGTTGAAATTGTTTAATACAAATACAAATACGAATATTCTTCATTGTGTACTAACAGAAGAATTCACATACCTAAATATAAGAACGGAATTCTCACAAAAAGCGATATTTTTGCTAAATGGCGTTTACCTATGTATATATAGCGATCTATTCCAGAAAACCTTCATTGATCTAAGTGAGAAGAAACTAAGATCTACCTACATGAATGTTTGTCAAGGAAAGTATAGGATCATCGTTGTAATAACCACAATGTCGTTGCCATAGTTACGTACAGTAGTGATAAATATGTGGGTGTCGCTGTTGGTGGCTGAGTTGGTAAATGAGACGTCCTGGTATACCTACTGTCCCCAATTCCACGTCAGTAGGCCAGGGTGTCGTTGAGGCGACAAAAGCCGCTTGCTTGCTACTTTTTGGTAGGATTATTACAATACGATACAAAAACTTTTTATTGTAGATTATAGTACACCATTCTAAAATAGGGTAATTTTAATTTTACACACAGTCTGAACAATGGGTGGTATATGGGTGTAAATAATTATATTAGTATAATTTTAAAATAATATTTATTATCTTTCCGTGAAATATCTATATCTTACTTGAGCCAAGCTTTATCATCGTAGAAAATTACAATATTGTCCAAAGCTATATCTGGACACAGTTTAAGAAAAATCATGAAAAAATATTCTTTAATTGCACAGAGAAAATTAGTTTATTTTCAGAACTTACAACCGTACTCGTGCATCAAAAAAACGCGTTGAAACCAACAATCTGTTTTGAAGTTGGGTAAAAAATACATATCGCTTTGAGAAAAAACAACCTTCTCCCGTTTTACTGTATTTCGGGCTAGTTTCATAAAACCCAGCTCCAAACGTTACATTCGAAAACATCAACATAACGACGTAAAAAAATGAAACAAACAAAATGTATTCTAGCTACCAAACGTTGTCGCAACTCTACTACAACTACGAGAGTACCTACAACTGTAATTGTTTATTCTTTAGATACACTATTTTTATGCAGCCAGTGATAGCCGCGTGGTATGAACGTTGACGTTTGAATGTATTAATGTAAAATTTATAAGTCGATAACACCGTCTCCTAACCGGACTAACCATCCTAGTCCCCATTTGAGTCTTGTTCTGGGTCGGCCACAGCTGTTGTCGTGGCCGGCAGCGGAAGGGTGGTGCTGCATGCTCATTTGCTACCTTAATTCCATTAACAATACTACAATGTAATCCAGAATCAACTGTATTACATTGTACTACTACAATATACTCTATTGAAACGTACGTACAGCAGAGTACAAACTTTGATCCATACGCCGGTAACTCCAAGCTATAAATACAATGATTTCATAAAGGATTTCATATCACCTCACGATATGTTTCCCGAGCTCACAATTACACAACATTATATAGTTCCCTTTGAAGCAACAATAACAAGTTTTCGTTACACAACACGTTTGAACATATCTCGTTACAATACAAAACCAAATATCGTAGCAGCCACAGCCTCCCAATTACCCGAACGCGAAAACTCCAACCTGTTTGTTTGTGCTGAAAGAAACAAAATATTACATTATCTTCAGTCCAATTTTCCCTAACAAATAACACGTAAGCTTCAAAAGAAAGTTTTAATATGGCCCATATTACGAAACGTTCGGGATTTTTACAATTCGTTTCGGGTTTTTAGTTATTTCTCTGTTACTAGTCGTTCGATGGGCAATAAAGAATAGTCATAATAATTTTTTATACTGGAAAATTAATATAGTACCTACTGTAAATAGTAGTAATATTCTAGTCTGAAGCGCTCATAGCCCGGCGGCTTGCGTCGATCTTAAGTGATCGACAAAGTTAAGCAACAGCGGGCGCGGTCGGTAGTTGGATGGGTGACCGCTAGTGGCAAAATTTCTTGAGCGCTTCCGTGCTTCGGAGGGCACGTATAGCAGTCGGTCCCGGTTGTTACCATTCGGTAGCAGTCGTTAAGCCATGTCGGATACCTTCGGGCGGCTTAATAATATCCGACACTTGGGTTGGCCACTAACCCCTCCACCAATCCGCACTGGAGCAGCGTGGTGGAGTATACTCTAGGCCTCCTCAGGTATGAGGAGAGACCCGTGCTCAGTAGTGGGCCATGAATGGGTTGAAGCCATTCTAGTCTGAATACAACTATTACTCGTATTACGTATTTAAGTAAAAAAAATAAAAGAGCACTATTTCACCCGGTGACTATGCTATTAATTAGCTACAATTTACTATTAAACAATGTTGACTATTTGCTAGGCTATTTGCTAGGCTATGCTAGTTAGGTATTTTGCACAAAAAATAATGCAACCAGGGATTGAAAAAAAATTGTTAAGAGTAATTACCATATCAATAACACCAAACAACATAATTATTGAGAACCATAATAACCAAACATACCAAACCATAATGTTTTTTTTTTATAATTTTTTTGAAACTTGATTTTATAACAAACCCGTAAATGACTGTATCGTTTCTCGCCGGCATTGGAACAAGTCCTTACAATGTTCCTTTTACAAACAAAACTATCGGGTGTGTATAAAAATATGTACATATATGAATGTATACGGGTGTACGCTAAGGCGAAGGTATATTTGTTAGGTTACTAACAAAAAGCCTAGTTATTACTGAGGTCCCCTTTTTAGGGTTCACTGTATACTATGAAAAACAGCACTCGACTGTCTGTTGGTAGACCAAAGTTGAAATTCGTATGGACGTCTACTGGAATAAAGTTTGTTTATTAGTTTAAAAGTTTCTTCTCTTCCTTCAGAACGTACCTTTGCGAAACGAAAGATTAAAAAAACGATAATGTGTATTGAGAAAATACCTTTACCTAGCTTTTATAATGCTTAATTAATTATAAATGAAAAGTAATACATTTTGTCACTGTGTTGTTTACTGTTGAGGAGCTACCTTACCTGGAGGTAGTCCTCAGCGTAGTATCTGGTCATGCTTAACATAGAACTATATTCTCGTCGGGACCACAGAAATATTCAAAATTTCAAGTCCGTAGAGTAAGAGGAAGTAGTTCTAATTCTGCTGCAAGATTTGCCAATGTTGCATTAATAAATAAATTAAATAAATAATAAAACGTTAACACACTCATACCCCGCACCAGGATTCCCCGTGTCGCGGGTGGCATGGACAACACAAATGGCACATCACTAACACCCACGACCCGAGAACAAACATTTATCCGTCACGTGAACATCTGCCCCGGCCGGGAATCGAACCCTCGCTTCGCTGGCAGGGTCACGACTCACTACCAACTAGGCTACAGGCTCGTCAAATAAACAAAAGCTTGTGAAATAAATGGAAAATCTAAGAAACTCTGTAGCACAGCAGTCCGTTTCGGGATTGACCCGTTTTTATCCTTGTATTGTATTCTTTGTTCTTATTAATATAAAAAAAATAATGTGTGGCAACGTATACGGGCTTAGTGCTTTTGTTCATAAATGTGTCTTCCGAGCATATAGCAAGAAAATATTAGTGTTATTTGTGATATTATTTTGTTTCCTCTCACTTTATTATACAAAGATGGAGATATAAGGGAGCTTGACTCGGTTATTGACATAGGTAAATGACTTGATAACAAATATGAGAAAGTAATAATAACAGCTTGTTATTCTAGGTAGATACTTAAAAAAAAGAAAATCATATGTAAATATCATTTATTTGTAGAGTTGAGGTAAATGTAGGTACTAAAATTATTGATGATAATGATAGATTTTATTCAAATCCAGGCATGATGGGCGTACAAAAAATCACTGAATTATAAAATATGATACAACTATTACACCCGCCCTCTAAAAGTAAGTAACATTAAATTTAGCATAACAGTACTATCTAATACATACTACGAGCTATTTTGTTCCTAGTATTAGTCAACGTCGATTTTCACCACTCTCACGGAAATTCAATTTCCTCCCAACCTACTCCGTAATACATTCGATGTGTGACGTAGAAAGCTTGCATACAGTATATAACCGTATCTCATTAAATTAAGGCAATACAATTTTAAAGTGGTGTATTGTTGGTGGATTTTTATCAAATCACATCATAATTAAGCTGGGAAATACAGAACCTAGCAATCTGGATTAAAAAATGTAGGGACTCAATGCCTTGGCAACTCACTCTCAGGGCTCAGTATCAGGGAACTTTGAACACCCAAAAAACTAGATTCTGATCGTCTGTCAGTGACATCGCCATCTCCATTTTTTCAACGAAAGTGCTACGTAATGTTACTAATAAAAGGTTTATTTAGAACTGTAGGTTAGCTGAACTTTTCTGACTATCTTTCCACCGCTACGCGTCATAACCTTTGCATAGGATAACTAAGATCATAAAGTTGCACACTGCCTGCAACAGTGAATGAGCAAGAGAAAACTTTCACTTTGAAGCTGCGCAGGTAAGAAGCATTAAAATTATTAACGGTTGTAACTTATGAAACTTACATGTGAACTATATAATTAGTAATTTCAAGTATGCTGAGGTTGTTAGCTCTCCGAAACTCTAATTTTGATTTTTGTGATAAAATGAGTTTATTAGCGTTTATTTAGCATCCAAAACTGCATCACTATTTGCCACTGTTAGATTGGCTTGCAGTCAAGCACTAACTTATTAAACAAGTGAATAAAAGTTTATGTTCTCATTATCTTCGGAGTCCATGGTAAATTAATTGCTATTAATCTACTTCGTATTCATGAATAATGTTTAAGTTTGATCATAAAATTGCCCGTTTCATAAAATGATAAACTTCGTGAAGTAGTCGATCATGTTTTGAAAGTTTTACGATCAGCCATGACGTAATGTATTAAAGAAGCTATAAATTATAACTTACATTATGACGTATAGTTTTAATTTGGTAACATCATTTTACCTATTAAATAAACTTAATTTAGTAACAAAATGTAAACGTTAATCTCGAACAGTAATCAAACCAGGTCCTCTCGCTAGCAGACAGAACCCCTGTTGGGCAAAAGGTATGTCAAAATGATATATAGTACGACGTGGACACGCGACGGACTTTGAAATTTCATGCGTCAGCAATCACGCATAGAACAAGCGATGTATCTACGCTCTGCTTGACATCACCACTGAACTAGATCAGAAGTGACATTACGAGCTCATTAGTCAACCCATCCTTTGGCCAAGTTCTGCTTTATGACGTCATTGTTAACTTGTCACAGCGTCAGCGCATCACTATGCTTCAACTGGTTCTCATGCAAAACACGTATCGCAAAAGCTGTGAATGGCGTACAATGAGCACGGAAAGTTTAATCCATCTTGTTCTCTAGTTTCACGATAATGATGCTCAACCTGTCGTACACTGCCTTTGTTTGTAGACGATCATGGTTTGTTGTTTATCCATTATCTCTGGTAGTGTTGTGTTGTACTGCAATAGTCATATTGAACAATGCATCCGTTGTTGTACTAACTGTTTTTCATTCGCTTTGATGTAGGTAAATGAAATTGTAATGCAAGGTAATGCATAAATAAAGGCAATCCATTATAACAAAAGAACAATTAATAATTGTCCTTTTGTTGTAATACGAATAACCGCTAGTAATATCGTTTTATTATTCTTGTGTCGTGCCTCAGAGAGCACGTTAAGTCATCGATTCCGTTTGTAATTTTGGATAGCAGTTGACCAATATAAAACTTTCCAACACTTAGGTTGGCTACTAATACCCCACCAATCCGCACTGGAACAGTATGGTGGAAAATTAAGTCTCTAGTTATGAGGAGAGATTCGTACCCAATAAAGATTCATTAAATAAGTAAATAATTTCATATAACTAGTCGGGAAAGGACGATGAACGGTAGCAGACAAGCCACCGGCACCCATGGACATCAAGCACCAAAAGCATCTCCGATGCGTTGCCGACGGCATTGTTATCGCGTCTTTTACATTAGTATTTTTTTTTCATTATTCTTCACCCAAGCAATATAGCAGTAAAAAGTAAGACGCCTAAATTAGAAAGAGTAAAGTAACGCGACGACTGCTGATGACTTATGGGTTGAACTTACCCACGAAGCGATCTCTGCTTTGAATAAATTAAATTATGGAACGCAGTTTATTGACTTTCGTTGTAGGAAAGTTTTCAAGGAAAACATTTTTGATGTCATTCGTTATTCAAGGGGTACGCGAGCGGAAGTAATATATCTAGAAGCATAAGGCTGTGTTCAAATTTGAGTTTTTAATAATTGTTTCGTGTAGTCCATTGCCGGGATGTTTAACCACTGTATACCTCTGACCATAGAAATAAAGAAATGTAATAAATTAAACACACACTGGATGTGTTACCGCTAGTGGCAAAATTTCTTGGGCGCTTCCGTGCTTCGGAGGGCACGTAAAGCCGTCGGTCCCGGTTGTTACTTACCATTGGTAGCAGTCGTTTAGCCATGTCGGATGCCTTCGGTCGGCATAAATTGTGACACTTGGTTTCGCCACTAACTCCTCCACCAATTCGCACTGGAGCAGTGTCGTGGAGTATTCTCTAGACCTCCTCAGCTATGAAGAGAGACCCGTGCTCAGTAGTGGGCCATTAATGGGTTGAAGCCAGCCAAAAGCATCTACTAACTCAAGAACAAACCTTTATCAGTAATTTACTTATCTACTTTGTGTCAGTAATAATCTTCTCCGGGCGGAAATTCAACCCCCTCAGCACATAGGTTCACTACCAATTCTCCCATCTTGTGGATTAGCTTAATTTAGAGTAATTTAAAACACATCTAAAGAAAAATACCTATTTCCTTAGAAAATAATTTATCAGGAAACAACAATGTTTTTGAGGTCGAATATAAAACTGCTCATCTTTTTTTGAGATTGGTGCCAACAAAGCCGTTGAATATAAAGGCCACCGGATCACGAAAAAAATGATATTTGATTTTCATACATAAAAATTAGAATTTTACCAAGCTTTTGACATGTTTTCTTTTTGACATCACATCCGTAGCTCGTGTTAATAATCCAGGTGGTTACACTGGCACGCGTTAGTCTAAAATAAAAAACTGCTAGACCATTTTTTACTAAATCTTTACTGTTCTTTTAGTTTAAATAAAAGTAAGCAAATAAAAAAATAATGTTACCATTGTTAGCTTTGAAGTAATTTGTAGACACATACATGCCTACTACTTTTTTTACATTTGTGTAAATTGTAATGTAAATATTGAACAATTCGTAATGTATGTAATACGCTCGGCATCGAACAGAGCTTTATAACGTCGTGTAATGGTTACTCCTCTAAATTGGGACTATATTGATTCTTAGATAGACTTTTACGAGTTTCCACTAGAAAATTACGCTCTTGTACAAGCAAAGGCCATCTCTATAATTACATCCTAGTACAGGATGCATTTTTATGTGTTTATGAAACCCTAAAGCTTTCGTTAAGTCATCAGATATTTTTGCCTGGCAATCATTCTAGCCATCTATGACTGCAAGAAAATTTTCCCAGTCCCCATACTTACAAACAAACTAACCAAACAACACCGTCTCCTAACGTCGTCGGGTCGTCATCAGAAGATAAGGATATAGCACTGCTGAGAACTTCCCCTCAAACATGCGTCTCACACACTCACACCCTGACCTCCTTTAATACACTCATACCGGAACCGCCCATCCATTATGATTTTTCGCGCGATTTACTACGATATTAATGTTATTTCATTGCTGCCCGACTTCCTCAGAAACAATAATTATGCTGTCCTTTGTTGTGCAGTTCTCGACTTCAAAAAAGAAGGTGCTTCTCAATCCAACTGTATTTTTTTTACGTGTTTAGGTTTTACTCATAACTTTTTACTGGGTGAACCGATTTTGATGATTCATTTTATATTCAAAAGCTGGTACTTGGACTTTCTACATCTTAACTTTGGCTAGGAAAGTGTAACGCTTAACGAAGATAACAGAGCAAATAATAAATTATGTCAATGGAAAAAACGGATTGATAGTTATCTAGATTACTGGAACGTCTCAGATAGTTGATTGGATATTTATTTGCAATGTTGGAAATTCAGCGACAAGAGTAATTTTAATTTCTTCCTTGCGAAGGGTATACGAAACTATTAAAATTGAAATTGCTCTATTGCAAGCGATAGCTCGCCATACGATCACTCTTAGGCTGAGATCTATAGACGATACTTAGCCTTATCTCAGACTTTACTTACGTAAATCTTTGCAGGTGTACTGCATGTAATGGAACAAATAGTGGTATTATGACATTAGCGGTCTTAGCATATGCTGAGCACAATCTCAGCGTGACATGTCTATAAATACCAAATCGCAGTCTTTGCATAACTAGGTTTTCCGTAAGTAAAGTCTGAGCTAAGGCTAAGTATCGTCTATAGATCTCAGCCTTAAAGTCAAGAGTGTAGTTAGAGTGCTTTGGGTTTACCACTTTAAGATTACGCCGTCACTTACCATCAGGTGGGATTGTAGTCAAGTACCTTAGCAGTAATTTATAATTATATATAAGTATCCGATGTCCCAGTCCAGGTAGCCTGGTAGACATGACTACCCGTGTGCCCAAATATTATCGCAATCTGATAAGAATAATTGTGCTGGGTTTATATCGCTTAAACGTTTGATTCCCCGTCCATGCAACCTTTTACCAATTTTAGGGATGAATTCCGTTGTAAATATTATCCCATGTCCTTTTCCGAACTAAATCTAAATATAATATACATACCAGGTTTCACCCAAATCAACTCAGCAAATTAAGCGTGAAAAGGTGGCATACAGACAGACAGTTACAGAGTTACATTAGTTTTTATCATATTAGTCAAAACTAATTCTAAACTAACTGATTTTATCAAAATAATATCAGTCCCTTTCAACACATTGAAAGTTCCTTTTAAATTGTCTTTATTTCTTCTTTCTTGTTATTCATTTTTATTTTTCACAAACTCACAATATCTCCACCGTATATTTGGGTCTCTTCACGGAATGAGAGAGATATTTCTCCCCAAATCTAATTAGCCTTGGATTGTACTAAGTCCACACAGTCTTCCAGTGATTCATGGAGACATAAGTCGCCCAGCTTAAATAGTATTTTAAGACATTCACAACTTTCAAGCCTAAGCAAAGACTAACAACCTTCAAAAGACTAGTGATGATAATAATAGTTGGAAAATTAACATTCGATTAACGTTCCTTCTCAACATAGAAATGCTAATGAATTATAATCCTTCGACCCCATCGTTGACTGGCGCTGGGGTTTGATTAACTTCTTGTTGACTTTGGATTTATAAAGCCATTTCACTATAACTGGTAAATAAAACACACGAATTGGGTAGAAATATTTAATACAACAGAATAAGAGATAGATATGCAACCTATTCTTAATATACATGAAATCTATGTTACCACTAAATACATTTTGTACAATTTTGAAACATTACAAAATAACCATGTATTTCCTAAAGTTTTGACATATTAATTATGTATAATTAAAATCTCTTTAATCTATATAATTAATTTTTAATCGGAATTCGACATCGATAGAACTGACTAAATTGGAATGGATGTAACATTAAATATAGTCTGCAGCTATATAATAAAATGTTATATTAACCACTCTACGAACACGTATTTTTAATGTGTCTATTTTTAAATAACTATTTACAAACCTTATTTTAAATTTAATATATAATAATTACATAATATTATCTCACAATGAATTCATAAACAAAATATCATTAATGATATCAACACGTAATATTTCTATAACATTTTAATAAAAGGACAAATCCTTATAAGGCTTCGATTAATGTCACATCTCTTCATGTACCCTATAGGCATGATTGTTTTTGTAGGTTTGTGGGATAGGAAGTACTTACTAATTTGTAAGTACTTCCTTTCAAGTAGCCCATGTTAGTTTACCAGACAACTTAACACGAAAATAATATACCTACTAATAATAAATTCACTTTCTTAGTATGAAAAAGTAACATTGAAATGATGCGTTACAAACACCTAAGAACACAAAAATATGGCAAGTCATCACATTTGGATACACCGTGCAGCGCTGCATTCACATCCGATATATTCCGGAATATAAACCACATAGCTGATTAAGGGTTAAGTTAGTAAAAAACCTACATAATCTAGACGCTAGATTGCCCGGATAAAAAGGACATCTCACTCGCTACCAAGCGAATTACAAGTAAGTTATAACATAATCAAACTTCGGAATCACACAGCTCAACGCCCAAAATTCTTGTCACCGTAACGTCAATATTAATTCAATATAATGGCCACTGCACACGTCGGGAAACTCCCTGGGGATATAACGTAGCCGTGTTCTGTCAAGTAAATCGTAAACGAATTTAACATACACTCTTGAAGCGTACTTTCTCGTCATTAGATAGATAGATAGCTATGTCGCAGGCTTTCGAGCAGCATAACTACTTCAGAAACTTGGGCTTACTACTAACAACTTCACCGATACGCACTGGAGTAGTGTGGAGCACGCTCCAGGCCGCCTCAGTTAAAGTAGAGACACATGCACTGTAGTGAGCCATTAATAGAATTTCGCCAAAGACTCGTGTACAAACTTAAACAAATCTTTTGAAACAACTTCATAAAATATCGAAATTATTTCGACAACCATTCAGCAACTGGATAAAAGCTTAATAAAATCATGTTTAAATGTTTCGATATTTACAAATAATGTTTTATTGAACAGTGCGAGTACTATCTCGTGACAATTTTACATTTATATTGCATTTTTCGGTAGTTCTGTAAACATACAATGTCAATGCGATCCAATTTAAATTATTATATTTGGTTGTTTTGATATTGTTTTTGGTGTTGTTTATAACGGGTATAATAAAGTCCATTTTATGTTCAATGCATAGTACTTTTTATATAATCTTTTTATAAATAACCAACTTAGTAGAAGATGATCCACCTGATTATAAGCAGTCACTGGTCATAGCTCATTGCAAGTCACGGGTCTCTTAACTTCAATACGCTGCTCCAGTGCGGGCAGAGTGGTGAATATCTAAGTGTCCACTGCAGGGCACATGATTCTCTTGGCGATGAAGGTGGCTGGCGCACTTTGCATACGTGCGGATTCTCGTATGGTAGTTGTCACTCTTGGCTTCTGCCAAGTAGGAAGGTCTAGTGCTGCCCGAAGTAGTCGATGTAGTTTCACGACTTTACGAAAATGAGTATAAAATGCTCTCTAAAGGATTTATCACTTATGAAATATTAACAAGTATGTAACTTGGCAATATTAAGAACAGTTAAAGAAGTTATGGAAAGTCGCATCTTGAGGTCATCCCAGGAGATTATTACGTAGTTTATTACGCACACATTCATTCCCCAATACTAGGATTTGCTGTGTCACGGGTGATACAGACAACATAAATAAGACATCACTAACACCCACGACCTAAGAACAAACATTTATCTGTCACATAAATATCTACAGGGTCACTACTAACTGGGCTATGACCGACGTCTATTACCCATTATGAGTAATGAATGTCGGTAAATATATTCTTGGTCGTTAGTGCTCAGCCCCGCAATATCACGTATCAGATCATCTGGAACAGACGACGTTAGTGAATATTTCACAGTTCCTGATGATTGTGTTATTAGATCGATTGTACAAATAAAAATATATGACAACGCTTTAATTACATTTCAGCACTATTCGTACGAGAGATACAATGATGTAATAAAAAATCATTTTTCTATTTATTTACTTAAGTCTAAACATAATAAGTTATTTTGAAGATTAATGGAATCTAACATCATCCAAACGTACGCGTTGATGTAATCAAACTTATTAAATAATCAAACTTACTAAATAATAAGATGAGATTGCTACCCAAACAAAATTTTGAAAATGAACAAGCATATTTTCACAATCACATTTACAGTATTACAAACAAAAAAGTTACGTTTTCCAATAGAAATTCTCATTAACTCAAAACAAAATTTTGCTGCCCTTAAAAATATTACACCGAGTGTCTATATTTTCACTTAAAATGGCACCGTCACAAAAGTTTCCACATTTCATTTATTATTTAATACGTTACTCCAAACTTCGATGTTTTATGGACTTTGCAAAATAAAAACCGTCGACGGCTCTCGACACATGGGAGAAAATAATCCATAATTTCAAAGCCCAGGCAAAATAACAAAGTAACGAAAAAAAGTGTTTAACAAAAGTACAGAATCCAGATAGGTTTATTTTACGAAATGGCGCAAACTGATAAGACGTATTGTACAATATATAGTTGGGTTCATTCGACAGATGCAACGTGGAAACAATGATTGTTTTATTATAATTAAAAGTATAATTTCTTAAATCGTAAAGACTATGAAGATTTCGTAGACCCAAATACATATAATATTATTATATTAACTAATGTTAACATTTTATATATGTACACTTTTATACAGAAAAAGACACTGTATTAATAATAAATTTGAACAATCGTAACACGACATCTCTTGTTAAAATATTGAAACACTAAAATTATCTCTATTATACTCTTCACAAGAAAAAGGCTTAGCCTACTCAACACTTATTTATCTGTTTATAATATTTTACATTTATTTAAACAAAATAAAACCATAAATCTTGACTAGATTAGACTAGACTAGTTTCGACACTTTTAATCTAATATCACAAATATGTTCATCCGTTAAACTTTCCACCGATTTTGTATTTTAAAATAACAACACTGCCATTGTTAGTATTATAAGGAAACTGGGTAAATTTTTACGAACATTGGAGAAAGCTTTTAATCTAATTTCATTCTGAACGGGATGCCCGTAAGTTTCCTCAATAGACTGAATTAGTTCTTTCGGGCAAGGCAACGATTCTAGTGGAATATCTATTAGAAGTTTTGCTTTGTTTATTTTAACTTTTTCTTTTTCATTATAGTCATCATTTTTGTCGTAATATTCATAGTTGTCATCAGCCAGAACATTTCTGTTTTCAGTTTCTTCGTCATTCTGGTCATTGAGGTGTCTGTCATTTGCGGAGTCTGCAACACATGAAATTTTTTCAAGGGCATGCTTCAAGGAATTGTCTTTTGTTTCGTTTCTCAAAACGTAGATCCAGGATAGCCGGCAATTGCAGTTCAGTGGATTACCTGCAATGATAGATCGAATTAGATAAATAAATACTAATGGAACGTCGCCTCAATTAGTGACCTTTTACAGCTTTTAGGTACATTAACCCTTTCATGAATAAAAACCATTAGGTCTTAAAGACCTAACTCGCACTTTAAATTCATGGTCGAGTGAAATATACGCAGATGGGATTCAAAAAGAGTTTTCGTAAACAACCTAATGCTTTTGCCTCACATTAATTCTTGATAAGTACCTGCTTACGGTACCTTACAACCTAGTATGTATATTTACACATGTTTTGACCATTTGAACAATTCATTGCACCACAGGTTTACATTCACCCAAAAATAAATTAATAAATGACTATCTTTGTACAAAATAACTTTGTTTGTAGTTTCGCAGTTATTTGATGCAGTACAAAATTTATTGCGTTGAAAAAACTAACAAAGTCCAACACATAATAAATATTCTGCGGCTAGCGTAGCGTCAGTATCTTTTTAATTGAGTTTCACACTTTGTTCTGTAGCATTATAATTCCAACTTTAAAACTAGCGAAATTTCAGAGTCCCCGGCGGTGGATAAAGTTACTCGCGGCAACCCGCAATTTGTCTTACGCTAAGCTTTCTTTGTTAAGTGTTTAAGCTCACAGAGATACCAGAACCGTGAATGCAACAAAGAAACGTTAGACGTCCACATATCACACAATTTACATTCAATTGGTGTCGTAGAATTATCTACTGAAGTTGCCAACATCGCAAAGATAGTGTGTGGACTGAACGGAGAAAAATAGCTTTTACCCTCAGTTGGCACGTGCCGCATCCGTACTCCATACTGGAATATTCCCGACGTCGAGAATCGAACTGACGTTGAGATATTGCATATTCTAAACATTGGAATTATTACCATCCCGTGGCGAACTAATATTTGCTTAACCAGAGATTGCTCGACCTAGATCAGTGAGCCTAACAAACTAGCCTTTGGAATTTTTATTTGTTTAATTGTTATTATTTTGGTTTATTTCACATTTTTAGGTTTTGTTACCACGCTGTGTATTTAAATCGTTTTGATTCCGTAAACTTGAAATTTTTACATTATTAAATTCTATAGTTGATCGATATTACAAGCACTTTGTAGAATAACATTTCGAAATTTGCACACTGATTGATTACTTATGTATACAGACTGGTGGACCAAGTTGAACTAAATCATTGCGACCTGGATGACAGCCAAACACCAACAAGTGGCAAATCAAAGCCATTAATATTGCAGTGAATGTGCCATTCGACAGAAGTTCTAATATCAAGACAATCGCTCTAATATACTCGTTCGTACATAAGTAAACAAGAAACAGTTGAGGTCATGTAAAATATTGCATTGCATAAATGTATTTTCAAGGAAAACACTTTTAAAGACGAAATGGTGGAGCAACAAATAAAAGTTTATAGCGGCCCTTAGCACTGTTTACCGAGATGTTTGCATCGCAGGAATAACAAAATGTTTTCTTTCCACAACCACCCCTCTACGTCTTTCGTTTTGCTTACACTTGCTCAGTGTCTGTTAAAACATTCCATCCACTCGATATCCTTTGTGCAGAATTTGCAAAGCGTTCACGTGCATCTTGGTATACCTCCACACTAAGGAATTTCTAAAACGGTTAAAAGGAACCAATCCACCTTATCTTTATTCTATACAATTCTTAATTCTATCGATACTTTTAACACTGAGTGATTAAGTTTATCTATTCTATAGCTAAATGCTGAATATAATAAGCAAAAATTAGACTTTATTGGTTGGAAAAGGGTACGGTTTAACTAATTTCATGAACTTAATAATACTATTCCCTCGACAGTCTTCTTATATTGGTCTTAATAATACGTTCTCCATAAATTCCAGTATTTTTTCTTATAAGCGTCGAGTTGTGAGAGTATGTACTAACCACATATTTATTACTGCAAATACAAACAACAATGAAAACAGAAACCACTTATGAATAATATAAAACAAACTGTACACGAGCCGACAAAATGGCGCTATAAAATACCTAATAAACAAACAGGAATGTTTGCAAATAAAATGTTATTTCTCAATGTAACAGACGAAATTTATCGGGTCCTTTCACAAAACAGAGGTACGATTCCAGCCGACGACGCGTGATATACGCGCCCGTAAGCTATGAACGTATGAAATAAAAGGATTATGCGTACATCAAGGCATACTCCTGAGAACAAATATTCTTACACATGAAAATATCGACAAATTGCCTCTATAAACTACATCTGAGCCCATCATTTTGATTAAAAAGAGTGAAAGTATCCATACGTAGTTTAGGAACAGATTGGTTCTATTTTATGTCCGGAGAGAACCTCGAGCCTTCGGCTGAACACGCTCCGTTCAATTTATCTTCCGATTTAGTGATCGTCACATATAGGTTACGTGAATATAAATTTTGTGATGCTCATTTTCCGGCTTGATTTATTAAAATATGTGTTCATAGCAAAATTCGATCAGATTTTACTCTTTTAGGTAAAATTCAAAAGCAATTTGTTATCAATTTATTGCTGTGATGTGCTGCAAAATATTAACTTTCGAAATTAAACTTTTAAGTTTCATGCGAGACTTCACAACAAGAAGTCATTATTAGAATGGAAAGTAATAAAGAAGTTGAAGTTTCTTCATTATGTAGTACTTAACAAAATGTAATAAATGTTAAACTATATTACATGTATAATTAATATATTATATTATGTATAAAAAGAAAGTCGTGTTAGTTACCTACACTTTATATAACTCAAGTACTAGGAGAGCAGATCTTTCATACGTTTATTTCATTCATTCAATTCATTCGTAAAATTCATTCATATTGTTAATTTTATGTGTTTGAAACAAGATGAAATACCAATTTAAAAAAAAAAGATTGTCAAATTGCGCGCAAAACAATTAAGTCGAACTTATAGATACTGTTTAGTTTTTCCGTGTTTTGTTTTGTTTCGTGATAGCACATGAGTAGATAAACTCATGTGGTGATAGTGTAACAAGTGTTTCAGCTAATAAGTTACCACAATATTTATAAATTATAGGGCGATAGTACGAAGTTCGCCGGCACAGCTAGTTCTTTATAGATTTCGTTTTATAATAGAATTCTTGGCTGTATCACGAAGCACGGACAGAAGTTAAGCGACATTAATAGAACTGGTGTAGTCTCGAGTAAATCATTTTAATAAAGACAAAGGTGTCTGCGAGTAACTTCGCTAGCAATTGTGGTCCTTGGAGGACTTTATTTTGTTTGATAATAACAACTGTTTACTGTCTTCTACTATAAGTTTAACTGTAGTTTTCTCGCAAAATAAATTAAATGCAAACACTGCATTGTTCTGAATTGTTTTGCAGATGATAATTTGCATTTTTGGTAAATCTAGAAGTTATTCAACTTTTAATCTTGTTTTCGTCAGTCGAAAAAGTATTAACGTCGTGGAATATTAAATACTTACCGTCTAAATAAACGACTGTTGAAACAGTTTTATCGTTTTCCACTACGGGTCGGATGGTTTCATATGATATAGTCGTTAAAAGGTTGTCTCTCAAATCCAACACAACGAGGCTTCTTATGTCTTCAAGTGTGTCCTCGTAAAATGAAGCGAGCTTGTTACCCGATAGGGTCAATTTTCTCAATTGGGTGAGTCCACCAAACGCGCGTTCTGATATATATTCTATTGCATTATTATCAAGCATTAATTCCTTTAGGCCCCATGATTCGCTAAATGCCAAGTTTCCAATCATTGTCAATTTATTGTTTCTCAGATTCAATCGTGAAAGATTCTCCAGTCCTTCTAACATTTCCCTTGTTACTACCGATATATAATTGAAGTCTAGCTTCAACTCAATTAAATTGTTTAAATGCTTGAAACATCCTTCGTGTAGTAAGCTTAGGTTGTTATTCGATAAATGTAAGACGTGCAGATTGGGCACATTGAAGAATACATCGCGTTTCAATTCAGATATTTGGTTTTCATCTAAACTAACATTGGATAACATCATGAGCTGTGAAAATGAGTGCTTCTCTAAATTGGAAATTTTATTAGATTTTAACACAATCTGCCGTACTGTGCTTGAATTTGTGAAAGCATATGGAGGGATTCTTTCTATCGTCCCGAACTGTATGGATAAATGTTTGAGTCTGTCGAGTCTGACAATGGCCTTAGCTGGTATGAAAGTAAGTGCGTCGTCAGATCGTACATTAAACATGAGATGTTCCAGCTCCGATTGCGAGGAGAAACTCGGCCAAATGGGGTCATCTTCAGTTAAACCACCGCTAAAAATCCAGCAATCTGCTCGTGTGGCCAATTTCGGTTTATTACTATCGCAGTAACAGTGTACTTTGGACCTTCTATCGACGATATCGCATACATTTATGAAGATTGGCATTTGGTAGTAACGCCTATCAATTTTCGGTTTGGTTTCGTTTTTGCTTTCCGTGATGGTAAGTTCAACTGTCATCAAAGATGTAATGATGATAAAATACTTTGTGATGTGTTCCATTATATAAATGGATTGGATCTGAAACAAAGAAAAAACATTTTAATTAATTTGAATTTTTCAAAGTCTTCAGTGAAATTTCCGCCTCGCTGCGAATTGAACCCGTACCCTTCGAACGGCGGCGGTTGGCAGTCACTGTGCCAAACGGGTCGTAAATTAAATGGCAAAAAAGACGTTTGCGCTGTATAATAACGAAAAATATTCACAAAAAGTGCTAGCTAAACAGAGTTTAAACCATTAAGTGTATTACAAAGCCGCAATTTTCCGATAGCAAAACCGTAAAACGGAATTCGGTTATAGGTCGGTGGCATTTCGAATAAAAGCACTTTACGGAACGCCAGTTTATTGCGAGAGGAAGTGGTAATTACTGACTTTAAAGAGATTGTGAGCCATTTATTCACAGCCGATTCACTTTCGAACGGAATTCCGTTTGCAGGCCATGGGTAATTTTCCATGGCCATGGTTTGGAGGGATTGCAGTCCACTTGTTAGCCGACTAATGCTTAAGTTTCTATTTTAAATACTCATTATATGGAATGAGTAACGGATTTCATTGCGATTAGGTAACCCTAATATTAAGACTTAAAGTTGCAGTGTGCGAAAACTTGTTTAACTTTATTTTTAAGTAACGAATTATAATTTACATTAAAACAAGTATTCAATAATAATATATGTTCACATAGTATTTTCGATGAAAAAAATAGGTAGATTTAAAAATAATAATTATGTTATGCCCAATCGATCGCAGTGCTTTGGAAGAAATGCGATTTAAGTTGATACTGACAGTTTTAAATTCATTAGATATTTCACCTACTTCGACATTTACTTATTAATTATTTTTATAGCTGAGTTAAACTCAAACAAAAATGGTACAGGATGCATCGCAACAGCCAAAAGGTTGATTATCACTTGTAATCTCGGCGGACCGAACGCGCGGCATATTCATGTTCAGCCGTTTCTATTGAGTGTTCAAGACGAAAGATGTCTGAAGAAATCTCTTCAGACAATTACACTGTCACGCTGGTTTGCGTTACGTCCACACTGTGTACTATTATTGTTGCAAAGCGAGTGATTATGTTGGTAACAAAATGTTGCTGTTTGGTGTGGACCCAGCCTAAGAATCGATATAAAAATAGGAAACCCACATAAAGTCTATCTTGATTAATGTGGTTTAATACTGGTGGCTCACAACACTCTAAATTGCCAAGGTATTTTAGACCTAATGTTCACTTTTGGATCCTAAATCTAAATTTTTGAGTTTGAGCATCCTTTTTGTAATAGTAAAAATAATAATAAGTACACCATTCGATCCCATATTACTACTTAACAACAGCTTCCTAAAATCGTTATGAAGATCGGAAGGTGTACTCGTAGATTACTTCCTAGCTGTGTACGATGCGGATGTTACATCCGCTTTGAATAGAAATCCCGTTTTCTCTCTTTATACGGGTAATTAAAGAGTGTGTTAGACACTACCCTACGGGTTTATGCGGGTATTTGATTAAAATAATGAAGCGCTCATAGCCCGACGCCTTGCAACGGCGGGCGTGGTGATTGGATGCGTGACCGATAGAGGCGAAATTTCTTGAGCGCTTCCGGGCAGGTAAAGCCGTCGATCTCGATTTTTATCATTAGATTGCAGTTGTTAAGCCAAGCCGGAGGCCATCAGGTGGCACAGAAATTTACGACACCTGGATTGGACACTAATCCGTACATGGAGTATGCTCTAGGCCTTTTGAGTTATCAAGAGAAACCCCGAAAGCTCAACAGTGGGCCATTTGAAATGATTTTTTTTTCATTCATCATTAATTTGGGATGAAAAAATTATTAAAATATAGATATCTAGAATATAGAAGAACACCGATACTAGTACGTATCAACGGCCCCAGCCGGAACAAGACAAGTTGTTTGGTGGCCGACTCAAGCCAGAGGAAGGTAGCCAGCCAGACAGGATTTAAGTAGCCAAGCCAGCTTAAAGTACCTTAAAGTCGACCGAATTCATAGAATAGATTGAATATAAATCGGTTACAGTTGACATGGGCGGCAGCGGAAGGTGGTGCTGCATGCTCGTTGACTACCTTAATTCCATAAAAAACCCTCTGAAAAGAGAGGCCGATTGCCGTAACTTTGTTTGTTGTTCAGCAGGGGCAGGACTCAAAGACGGATGGAGGCCCTACACCTTAATTATACAGTGACCTAAAATAACGTTATTTTATTTTAAAGAACGGTTAGCAACCGTTTTATGCTTGAAGTATTTATGTTCCGTTTATGAATTTCAAACTGTTGAAGTTTGAATACCTTTAATAATGTTAATATTATTTTTTGTCAGGTGAATATACGTGAAAATGTTGAAGTGGAAGGGTTAGTCTCTTCGTCCATCTTTGAACCTAAGCCAACCTTTCTTGCTCGTTTTACACTCTGCTGAATAACAGACAAAAGATATACAGAGTTAAAATGAACTGTGAAGTTCATTTTCTACATTGGTCCGTGTTCGCGCGAACGAGTCGTGTTACCTATCGCCGGCCCTGAGAGGCATCACACTACTCGCGTTACGTTATATCGTATTAATAAATTTCTTCATACAGTCCGCTTGTTTAATTTTAGCCTTAGACCACCTTAGGATACCAACAGTCAGGGTTATCGAACTTTAAATGATGGATAAGTTTTGCCCAATCCAAGTAGCAAGAGTTTCATACAAAGCTATAATATAAAGCTTAATGACTGCTATTAAACAATGTCCAAATAATTATAATTTCTCGTTAATTTCGAAAAGGCAATTTGAAGACTGTAATAATATAAGTAATATTTGGAACGATACAATTGGAACGAGATCGCGATTTAAATAAGACTCCGCCTTACATTTCATCAAATTCAATTTACGTACATTTCTGTACAATCAGTGGACGGACTACGAGTAGGGCGATACTTCAATAAATAATTGAAACTGTCTGACGCCAAAATAGGTTAATTATATTAAGTTTCAAATTGTGTTCTACAAATTTTGTTTTAAGTGTTTGGAATTGTTTACAAGATAAAGTGAACTTCTGTTTTGGATAAAATTATGATCTTTAAGGACTTTCAGCTTTAAGGACAAACGATCACACTGACAGAGTCTTGATCTTATAATTTTTCAAACCTTTTTATTTAGCTTGACCCCGAATATGTTTCTGTTTTCTGTGTCAAATCCCGTGAAACCTTCAACTTTTTGTACTGAAGCTATTGGAAAGTTTGCGCTTACATTGAACTCCTATGAAAATACAAAATTATGATAATTTCGATTTGATTGCTAGTCTTTGACTTCTCTAAGTGAGAGTTTAACGATGGAATCAAGAGCTAAGTAGGTAGCTTTGTATAATAGTTTAACT
The DNA here is from genome assembly GCA_905404295.2 of Ochlodes sylvanus. Lineage (NCBI taxonomy): Eukaryota > Metazoa > Arthropoda > Insecta > Lepidoptera > Hesperiidae > Ochlodes > Ochlodes sylvanus. Next base: position 3,261,030 of record FR990138.1, on the reverse strand, counting down.
GGCATCCTGACATGTTCTTGGCGAAATCTAGTTTAACAAGAATATTCGAATGTAAATCCTGTCTAAGTCCAGAACTAAATAACAATTATTGCCTGAAAATTTTCCCAAGATATAAATTAGCATGTTAATATAGATTACATTTATCTATTACCCCATTGTCCAGTCTACCGTCCTTAGCGATTAATTTACACAAAGCTGTCACAGAGATGAGGACAGCTATCTAAATAACTTAGGTAAATTCAACGTATTTGCATAGAACACATCAAGGATCCCATTTACATACGTCCCGTCATTGCAATAGGATTAGCAGAGGTCACTTTACCTGTGGGGGCATTAATAGTCATTTTGTACAAGTTAGTAGGGTTGGCAGATAAAACGTTAGGGTTAGTTTATTATGACGGTATTTTACTTGACTCGTTAATTTCATGGAAATTTTGTTTGGTACGGAAAATACGACGCTTTTAATTCTGGAAGTGATCCTATGAAAGAAGTAACGGGTTTCATTTCATGAACATTTATGCATCGGATTACTAGTAGGTACTTACTTATTTGGGTGACCGCTAGTGACAAAATTTCTTGAGCGCTTCCGTGCTTCGGAGGGCACGTAAAGCCGACGGTCCCGGTTGTTATCATTTGGTAGCAGTCGTTAAGCCATGTCGGATACCTTCGGGTGGCTTAAAAATTTCCGACACTTGGGTTGACCAATCCGCACTGGAGCAGCGTGGTGGTGTATGCTCTAGGCCTCCTCAGGTATGAGGAGAGACCCGTGCTCAGTAGTGGGCCATTAATGGGTTGAAGCCACTTACTTATTTCTAGAACTTTAGATTGTATTATCTAAAGTTCTAGAAATAAGTAAGTATATTTGGAATACATATTTGTCCTCCATTCTAATATTATAAATACGAAAGTGTATTTGTCTATTTGTTTGTCCTTCTTTCAAAACGGATCAAGGGATCGATGTGATTTTAGGAAAGGAGGTAGTTTAAGGTTAGGAATAGATTAGGTCATAACTTATTCTTAAACTAACCTAACCGATAGGCGAGACGAGGGCGGTTTTAATCGTTATCTGTTAAAATGTGAGAGGAACTCAAAAATTATGTTTCAGACAGAGATAATAAAACTTCTTTACAATAATTACGCCAAATCGTCGAAAATTTGCATTGGTTTCATTTATTCGCATCATTATTTCAACAAGCTATAATTCGAACTTTTTGTTTGAAGTAGCAATTAGTCGAGTCGAGTTCGGGAAATAAATTATTCAGCAAATCGACTATTTGTACAACTTGAGAATAAATTTCTGAGTACGTTTTGTAAATGATAAACCCTGTTGAATGGTGAGTTCAACATTTCAGGATTTTAATTGTTAGGTTGTTCAGAATAAATGCAGTAAATTACTAGCTGACCTAGCAGACGTTGTTATAACTGAGAGATTAAGACCTTTAGGAAATGATAATAAAATGCAATAACTTTTTCTATGGCAGCATTTTGATGTCTCCAACAACAGCCAACCGACAACAGCGCCCCCTTCCGATTCCAATTGTAAATATAAAAATGTTCTAAGGATGTCTCTAAGGATTCAAAGGGTATTATGGAATTGGTTTAGGTTGAAAATACAAAATGACTCATCAATCATAACCGAGTTAGGGATAAATAACTTTGGTGTAAATTATGGTACAGAAACCAAGTAATTTTACGCGAGGGATATATTTTCATAGCACACTCGTAAATCTAGGTACTTACATAAGAGTTTTTTCGTTCGTTTCTTCATTTTAAAAGTCATTTCTATATGTTATCCAGTTTAATTATATTAGTTATTTATAAGATTTAAGGCCTGTTTAAATATGTGCGGTATGTGTAGGTTTCTCCGGGCAGGACAGTTACGTTGTCACGTTGATTCGTGGAACAAACGCCGTCCACACTAGTACTGTACCTACGTATAATGTTGTAGCCCCAGTGACTATGTTGGGTATAAAACTATGTTGTGTAGTATGGATCAAGCATAAGAATACCGCTTTACCTACTCGGATATGGTTTTCGCGGGGATACCCGTATCCGACGTCGGTAGCGGATACCGCGCACAGCTGAATAGGACTTTATAATTAAATAGTATAGGGCGCATTTTCATTTATCGTAAACTCAGTCGTCGTCGCGAAAATGAAATTCATCGGTCGGTATACTCGTACAGCATGTGGGGGGCGTGTTACCTCACTCGTCGATGTTTTGTTTCAATCGGTCTACAGATAAAAATATAATGGCAATTTGAAGAATTTCTATAGCTATTACGGTTTAAGATACTTGTTCACTTTTCCCAAAAGATCAAAATAATCACTTACTTATAGAGAAAAATACAGAAAAACTAGAGTACATTAAATAGTTACTTAAAAGTTACGTTGACGATGATGACGATTTAGATGAAAGATTAAACGCCCTAAAAGTAGTTCATCCTTGAAGCTAAAATTCATATTTGCTTCCTATTTTCAGACCATTTTCAAACAAAAAGAATTAAAAAACACACAAAGACCCAGTACGAAACGTTGAGCCTTCAACATAATAACAGTTTAAGAACGTGTCTTAGAAAATAGGTTTTGAGGTCTGACTGCATTTTATCCACGTCTTCTATGACTGTCTTCGCGAAGGACAGTTCTGTTTAGTTACATAACATATTTCTGTTGACATGGTTGACATTCCTGGTGTTCGTGCCACGTGTGTCGCACAGGGAATCCTAGTGCGGGGGTGTGAGTGTGTTAACGTTTATTATTATTATTATTACTCTCTTCGGTGCAGGACAGCATCTTGAGGTAACCTGCATGCCTGAGAGTTCTCAATAATGTTCCCATAGTGTGAAGTCTACCAATCCGCACTTGCCCAACGTGGTAAACTATGACTGTAAACCTACCCCTCAAATTGTGATTAAGGAAAGTGCACGGGGCACTGCAGTGGGACAGTTATGGGTTGCGATGACGGTAATCACAAATATTTCTTTGTCTGGGTACCAGTTTGTTAGTTTGTCAGTTTATCTGTTCGTTAGTTGAGACTAATACGAGAAACGGCTAAACCGATTTGGGTGTTTTTTCACTGATGTATTTAGAGAAGCAAGAAGAAGAAATATAGTAAAATTTGGTGTTTGTATAAAAATGCCATCTAAACATTTTTTCGAGTATGAGTTATTTTTCAAATTTGTTTAATATAAACAACCGTTACGTTACGTTACGTTACGTTTCCCGAAGCGTAGCTACGGCGACATTGGATAACTGCTCTAAGGGTTGACATAAATAAGACGTCATTACTCTGAAGAAGACACCTATGTGCTAATATTTTCTGCTTTGTTCCCGTTAGGCCCCTCGGGTCTAAACAAATATTTGTACGTTGGAAAATTATTTGTTTAGCCCTCGTCCACACCCGGACGTACCCGACGCGGGTCGAATCCGATTTCATCCTACTATTTGTGTGTTGAACTGCGAAATGTCACACGTTTTGTTTTAGAACTGTAATTCAATTGTTTGCATTCATAAGCGAGGTTCGTACGTGACTGGTTTCAACGTAATAAGAAGTGGGGTGTGTATTCGATTTTGTTTATTTTAATTTATACATTTATTCTTATTATTTATGTTATTTATTCTTTACGCAATGTACTGTAAAATCGTTATACCAACCAAAGCATGTTCCGCTTCGAGAAACATTAATCCCTTTGTTTAGAACAGTATACTGCCAACGTGTTATATGCAATAAGGACTTGAAACTTCGCCCTTAAGTTATGCTGATGTATAAACTGAAAGCTTCGCTCGTAGCCTAGTTGTAATCTATATAATATTAGTACGTAAAGCTAAAACTTTGTAGCCCTTTTTACGAAACGTACGCAAACGTAAACGCGAACCTATGCTTTGAAATTTGTTACAATCTATACAAATAAATAAAAGTGGAGTGTCTATTTGTAATATTAAAATAACCGCTTTTTAATAAATGCATATGGATTGACCGACAGACAAAAACTGTAAAAAATATTATTCTGGTATATGTACCGTGTATACATCCATAATTATGCATTTAGTAGTAGTAGTAGTATAGTATTTAGATATAATATAGTTAACAAAATAAAAGCGAACCGTAACCTAACCTATTCTAACTTTTCTTCAATTTGAGAAACATACGTAGTTATTCTAGACGGAGGCCTTCGCCTTCAACCTATGTCATACGGGACCTAGGCCTATTAAAATAAATTACTATAAAACATGCCACTAAGTTGTCTGTATTTTATGATGTTTGTTTAAAATCAAAAAGTGGAAATATCAAAAAATAAAACAATAATTTATACAACAAAAAGTCAACAAAATATCAAAAATGGTTTATAAAATAACGCTTTGTTAAAATTCTGATGTAAATATCAGATAGGAAATTTATGCGAAACACGAAACTAAGCACTCGCAGTATTTTACGCCGTCAAACAATTTTCGTTTAGATTAAACGAAAACATTTACATGATTTAGAATCTTGAAAAGCGAAATTTAATACGCGAAAAAATATTTAACCTGTATTCATCATCATGGCCTATAGCAATCTCTGCTATTACACATTGACCAAAAGTCTGCCTCCAGTGAAAAGAGGTAAGTATATTATTATTAAGTCCAAAAACACAACGCAAAGGCGGAACACAATGGCGAGTTCGAACCCCTGGACACCTTTATTTACACTTTAATTTTAAAAAATTATGTGTGCATTAGAATTTAATTATCACTTGCTTTAAAAGAAAGCATCGTGAAAAAATCGACACACCTGAGAGTTTTCCATTATATTCTCAAAGGTGTGCGAAGTGCCAATACACACTTGGCTAGCGTGGTGGGCTATGGTCTGTACCCCTCACATTGTGACTGGCGATCCGTGCCCAGCAGTGGGACAGTTATGGGTTGCGATGATGATGATGATTAAATAAAAAATTAAGTGACGTCTATAATATTTCTGCCTTACCAATATTATGATGCAATCGTGATTCAAAAATTATAATAATTGACCTTATAACAATAGAAACTCCACTTAACACAATTTGATCCATTATGAAATTCGAGTAACTCCTCAACCAATTGTTACATTATGTACAACACATCTATGACAGTTTCACAGCAAGCTCCACAATACAAACTTTATACATTCGGTACACACGATGCTTGGCGACGGTATATGCAAATCCAGTTAGGCGCAAGCGACGTCAAAGACACAACTTAGTTTAGACTGCGCTGTGCTGTTGTCGCGTTATGCAACGAATTGCTTTCATACAATAAGGAATTAAATTTTGCGAAAGCGGAACGGTTCTCCAAGTTAAGCGGGTGACACATGGTACGTCATTTGTTTTCACTATGTCACTAACGGACAAAATGAGGAAATGGTACGGCCTTCTGAGGTTATCTCGGAGCTATGACGTGAGGTTCTTCAAAACCCCGACAAGTGTTGTGGACTCACTCAAGCAACCCCTCTTGCTTAAGTGAGCCTTGCTTGAGTTGGTAGTGTCACATGGGTAGTTGGCCCTGTGGCCCACGACAAAGCAGAGGCCGGCGGCTATCGCCTGGCCGACACCCTGGCCTGCCTTCTTGAAATAGGACTCAGTATTCTAGGTTAACATAATACGGCCAAAAGAAGAGTTCTCCTTTGGGGCCCGCGTAGCGAATTCCCTGGTATTGCTCATGTCCATAGGCGATGACCATAACTTTTCATCAGGTGGCTCGTCTGCTTCTTCGTCAGTCCTTTAGTTGTTAAATGTTTCTTTATATGCATTGAACTTTAAATTACTGAATGTGTTAATTTTGATTTTGAAATAATTTACTTTTTTTATTCAATAAGGCAAGTATCCGCATTGTACTTATTTTTGATCTCGTGTAAGTCACAATCGGTCCGTTCGACACACGAATAAATTGCCTACCTGGTTCTTATATATCGTGACAATCTCTTTAGTGTTTTCCACAAAATATTCAAAGTCTAATCTAAGTAGGTTTGAATATGATGAAAAGCAATTTAGTTCACACGTGTCATGTAAAATGCATTTCGTTTATCATAGAATGCGGTTGTCATTCGCTTTGATAGAGGATGGTACCTACGTCATAGGGCTTCGTGCGGTTTGAATGTTCAAGTTTGTCTTGGCTTGGCTTTGTTATGCAATCACAATTGAATAAGGCGTACCTACGTTAAACTAACTGCGCTACACGTTAACCGAAAGATATTGCTGGTTGGTTCGTTGTTATTTTAATGAAATAATTTTCGCTTCGAATAGTAAATAAATATGCATTTGTTTAATTATATCCGAGATACGAGTGAGAACTGAAATCGGGACTAGGATGGTTAGTCCAGTTGGCTAACGGTAGTACATTACAATACGTGTGCGTAAAGATGAAGAAGAAAAATATTAGTTGGGTGGTTTGTAGGTACGAGGACTGAGGCAGGGTCTGTTAATAATAGTCCTGTTAGTTGTTGTTAGTAATAGTCCCTTAAGTGATTGTTAGTAAGAATCTCGTTCTCATTTGGTCAGAGATGTGTTGCTACCCTTGAAGACTAAGATGGTATAAAAACACAATTGCTGTTAAAACAATTATTACACGGTAGAAATGCTACGGTGGTGGGTAGTGGTACTACCCCGAGCGAAGTCTAAAAGCTGTACCGCTTTTAATATATGCCGCCTACAAATATGATTAAAACATATAATATGATGTAACGACTGTCCTGTGCGGCTGGCGGGAGTTTGTGTTTGGTTTGTCTTGTGACGGGAAATTTGAATCTTTGTTCGGAAACACAATGAGAAATTTACGCTCAGATAATTCGGTAGCATGAAATTTGGTGGCGTAAACTAATTTTAGTTATTGTTAAGTACAGTTTCCACACTTGTGATGTATATCGGCTTCAATAATGGCTGCAGGTCACGGGTCTCTCCTCATAACTGAGGAGACCTAGTGGATGCTCACCCAAGCAACGGAAGATTTTCTGCGGCCCGAAGGCCTCCGACTATAATATTGACCGGGACCGATTGCTTTACGTCCTCTCCGAAGCACCGCAGCGCTCCAGAATTTTTGCCTCTAACGAACACCCATCCAACTACCGACCGCGACCGCTTTGTCGATCACGGCTATGAACACATAATTTATATTTTTAGAATTTATTATTATTAGACATTAATAGAAGGCATTTACAGTAATAAAGGGATCCAATTTCTTTAGTTGGTCATAACAATTTTCCAGTAAATTATACCTACCGAATTTAATCTTCGTTTAATTAGCCATTGACGAAGGATATTTAAGTAAATAACCGACCAGTTAACCTTACTATAATAAATGTGAATGTAAGTTTGTTTGTTACGCTGTCACGCGAAAACAACTCAACCGATCATCATGAAACTTTGTACACATATTCTTGGAGGTATTAGAAGTAACATAGGAAACTTTTAACAGACCAAATTGCACGCGGGCGAATCCGCGGGCTCTAGTAAAAACATTTAGTATTAACATTATAAAGGAAAGACTTTAGTACATTATAAAATAGTACGCAATTTAAAAAAAATATTCACTTTAAATATAAGTAGTTTACCTACCATGAAATAATAAAATAATACACTCGAACTCACACAAACTATTGAGTATAATTATGTAGTTAGGATTTCGGAGAAACACAGCTCTGAAAGAAAGACCCAAGAAATTTAAGTAGGAACCAGACTAAGAAGATTATGTTTATACTGCGCTATGAAACTTAAACCAACAAGTATAAAGTTTTATGCCTTTGGGCAGAAGCTTCCGTATAATAGATGAGTCACAATACGTCCACTTTAGATAAGCCATATCCTTGGAACACAAAGGCCAAGACATGCAATATAAACGATAAAGGTCATCTCGCTATTCGAACAACGTGAATGCAATATTGAGCTGGAAATAGGCGTGAAGGGAATTTGTGGCGTCAGCAAATAAAGAGAAAAAGTAATAACATATTATATATTTTTTGTATTAAGAATCTCAAACCAATTTTTAATTGATTTGCTACGCAAATGAGTTCTTAATTATTAATTTGTGGGTCGCCCGCGAAACTTCGTGTTTGTTCAACAGATTTTTTAACTATCTATTTTTTTTATACAGCCGTAGCGCCGCTCCCTAACCGGCCAGTTACTTTTTTTCGCTCTTTAAGTTCAAACGTTACAATTTAGTAACTTGCAATCAAGAATCCTCTTTATTTGTTCGAGTGAGATAAACAACGTATTGAATTACGTTAGAATGTCTTAATAAAGTCAAATAAATAAAATTAAAGAATCCCGTCTAAACATTTTTTGAGTGTGGGTACATTAACATAAAAGACTCCCCGAAACGAAGCGAGAGCAATTACTTGTATAGTAAAACATTAACAAAGAAGTAAGACTCATTATTCTATAATGTTCTTGCGTCAATGTTCTCAATTTATACAATGGAGCGACCGCCCTAAATGACCCATGTGCCAAGTCGACATATAATGCCAAAGGTGTGGCAATGAAAAGGTCGTCAAACTATAGTTTCTGTGAGTACATCAGCGTTTGAGTTTGCCTATTTCTAAGGAGCGCCCATTTAGGGGACTCGCCCACGTCAGACAATCGGTGCAGATTTATAGTCCGCAAAAAAAGACTAAATTGAATATTTATAAGGACACGTCTTACAAAAAGTCTAAAAACAAACTCGATGCATCCGGGGCAATCCCATTGTCAGTGGAAAATAGATCAGATGGAAATGTTTGCGCTAACGCAAAATTGCTACTCTTCTACTACTACTCACTGACTTTTTATATTCGCAAGATAACCTACGATAACCGTCACACATCTGTGATAATAGATTAAAGCAACTGAAAGATTCCACCCGAACAAACATAGTTACATATATACATACACACAATTTTATGTTATTTATTAAAACAAACTAATCAAAATTGCTAAACCTACTTTTGGGATAGCACTCATTAAATATGTAATTAAAAATATATAGCAGTAATACATTAACTTATCTTACTTATTCCTATTAGTAATAAAAAGTCAATGCAGTAATATATATTATAGCTTTTGGCTTGAGGGATAATGCTATCTTTCTTTGTTTTCTTTTCTTTTTGATCGGACAACGCATCAGTGTGAAGCCTTTAATGTTATTGATGACCATGAGCGACGGTGATCAGTACCTTCAGGCTCTTCTGCTCTTTTTCAAATGCTCGGTATTGATAAAACCGCATGAATATCAACCCTATTTTTGCGTTAAACAACAGACACTATCAGGCACCCAGGAATAAAGCAAAGCTTAAGGTTAACACTACCTTTGACGTATGTACACGTCGCAAAAGACCGCATATGTTTCAGTATACAGGGTGTGGATATACGCAAAGGGATACAAAACGTACAGTCTTATTTATCAAACGCCGAGTTGTCGTAGTCATCTGCGACGTAAAGGACAGTAATCCTTCTTGAGGTTAAAGATGTCCCTGGGCACGTTACCTTTATTATTATACGTCACATTTTGTACTTTATTTGTGATAAAGTTGTATTCACTCCACTGGGCTTATCTTTGAATATGACAAGGATCAAAATAATATTTGCGCAATCAGACATACCAATTCTAAATACGTCAATGTTTAATTTAAAAAAATAACGTTATTTATTATTGTAAACATTAAAATTTTAATTTATTTTCTTCCGTTATTTTTCTGTTATTATGATCAGTCACGGTCTAGGCACTGTCACGATCCTTGTACAAATGTGTATCTCTCTATTACATACCTAAATGTTGCCGGAATGGAATCCAGCACCCCCGTAACTTATGCGGGGTCACTACGAACTGGACTTATGTAGTCCAGTTCGTAGTACGTTATTTTTACAACCAACATTTCCAATAAAAATTTTCGACGCGCTTTATCCCCCTCGTGGCTTATGGAAAATTCCAAACGATTTATACTCTGAATAACAATCTCAATAAAGTCTTTATGTTTCATAGTACGTTAGCATACAACGGTAAAAGACACATCAACGATATCCATAGCCTCGTAGGCATTTACGAGGCGGCAGATGGTCGTTGTCAGCTATCAATGGACCGGCTGTTAAGCATTACGGTTGTAGCGAGCATCAATTAAGGCGGAGGCAATTTCCATTCATACAGCCATTGAATTGATACTAAATGCGTTACGTAATCGATCGCTATAGTGATGTTGGGGTGTTATTGAGGGCTTGGTAGAAATTCTTATTGTATTTAATGCAGATCACTTTATCATAGAATTTTGTGCGTGAATAGCCGTATTTTTCAGAGTTCTGCACAGCGATGAAATGGCATCCCGTATTTTTGCATGTCTATGTGGTAGGTGTGAGCATATTGGACAGTCATTTATCCTGCCAAGACGGCACTACCTACATTTTATTGAAATATTAGGTCGCATTTTCAATCCCTCATAACTTAGACTTGGATAATACAAGAGCTCAAATTATCAGAATCAGATATCCGATACATTCAAGTAGCCTTTTATTTATTTACTTTATGCATCCGTCATTGGGACTCATGCCTTTGACCAATGTTTCAACATTTTCGTTTCATCCGGAGAAAATCCCACTAAAAAGATTCCCGTAAAATAAGCCAAGACTCTCATAACGCTGTTACTGTTAAAAAGTTATCAGATTTCATGATGTTTCAATGCCCTCATCCTATAAGGCATGATTTTCTTACCGTCTAGAAACCCTACATCTTGAACTAAAAGCGAGGCCGTTTTGGGGAGGCCCATAATTTTGACCCCAATCTCATCCCGGCAGACCAGGGTGTCGTAACTGGCGACAAAAGCCAGTATGCTTCAGTTAGCGCTAAATTACCAGTCGTGTTCCGACTGGAAGCTTGATAACTAGTATTTTCTTTCTTTTATATTCCTTGTTTCTTGGTCGACAACGTATTTTCGGTCTTACTGACATCCACGTGAGACGATGGCCACTTACCATCAGGTGGATAGTCTGCTAGTTTGTCGATTAAAATGCAATAAAGATGGAACTTTCACCTAATTTTATTAATTTGGAGTTCTTTAATAATAATCCTAGAGAATTTTTTGTTCTCCACATCGACAATTAAAACAACTTCCTTAAAGACGTCCAAAAAATACCCGTAAATCGGGTATTTTTTTTAAAGATTTGACCTCATTATCGTTTCATTCCTAGCAGGTATTAGTATAGACTTTTGTCTCTTTCTTATATCTGGCTCTGTTTCACTCGCCGCCTTACGTTAGTACGGATTATTGGACAACGAGGAGTAACGTGATAAATAACTAAAAGCGGAGTTGGAACTTGACGTCGTTTGTATTATGTGTGTCGCGGTGGGGTTAGTGGTTTTATACTGGGGTTATGTGACTGTTGTAAGAGGTATTAGGGTAATTTAGAGGCAACGGGTTCTCATTATGAATATGACTGGTTTAATCATAGACTTAGTCGCAAGGTTGATAATGGGAAAGAGACAGATAAAGCAGGATTGACGAGACAAGAACACGTTGTTGAGGTCGTAGAGGGTTTGTTTCATCCTTTAACTTGAAACTTAACCAACCTCCACTGTTTGTGCACGAAATGTATTATGGTACTTTAGAGGGATCAGCGGGTTCTCATTATGTTTTTCACTAGTTAAATCATAGATTAGACTTGCGGTACTCGTGTACGGCGGTTTTTCAGCCAGACTAACTACGAGGCTACCTGCTGCCAGAATCGACTCTACCGATTCTTTTCAAAGCATATTAATTTTTGAAATTATTTATTTATTTTTTAAAGAATTACGCATGCACTTACTAGTCTGTGATTTTGTCAATGTAAAGACCTACCTTTTGGCGTCAGCCAAAATTCAAACGACAATCGAATAACTTAAAACCTTTATTCCATTACTTTACACATTTATAGCAACAAACACTTTTTACCAATTTATACTCCGTTATTTTCATGTAATTACACAATTATAACAATGTTTGATCAAGAATTATCTTAGACATTCAAACTACGTCTTAACTTTATATTTGCCGCCATGTCGATATCGTTTTTACCAGAAATGTCAAAACGATATCGGCAAAGATAACATACTTATAAATCCTTACCCAAAAATTAATTATATAATTTATTATAATTCAAATGGTATTATATTACGCGTAAAATACTACATAAGTTACGAAATTAGTAAAATCACTCTAACATACCTTTTACAAAATATTACGGTCACATTTCGAGCATAGAGCGAGTCTAGTTCTTACAAATTATGAATCGTTAGACATGAGTACAAAAAGTGAACTCAGGTACTCAATTATGAAATATCCATATTTAAAACTAAGCTCTCACTGCTTATTCACTTCTTCAAAAGCACTCGTTATTCAAACTTGACACATGAATAGATCGCGTTCTCATTTGTTGGAAAACCTCGGGCTATTTATGGCTCTACTGGCTAGACTCGCACCTGACAACCAGATAGCCTGAATTAGGCAACGTAACCGAATATCATCTGGCCGAATTGCACTTTAGAATTTCTCCTTTGTTATGAATTAATGTTTTCATTTAGCTGGGAGTGCTCATTTGCTTAAAATTATATATAACAGCCTTTCCTGATGTCTAGACACTTTGTTTGCTGTGTAATAATATTCGTGTATAATGCAGACGTCATTTTCATCCGTTGATTTTCGTTGTTTTAGTTGTTTCGTTGCCTTATTCGTTGCATTAGGCGTTACTTCTAAGATGTAATTAGGCATTACTGAGAATTAGCACCTAAAACGTAACTTATTTCAGGTAAGGAACTGATATATAAAATAACGTGAGATTTCTGTAAGCCTAATATTTTCATGAGGCCCTTATTCAAAGATAACATGATTTTATAAAAAAGAGATCACCTGCCATTAACATTAACTAAAACTGAATTTTAACTTTGAAATACTCACAACATCAGTTACCGACCGTAAAGAAATTTTAAACCCGTGTGCGTTATTTTTATATTAGTAACATTTTGCACGCACTACCGTCAAAGTGAACACAAAATAGTCAGAGATCTGACTGGATAAAAACACGTAGGTATCGCTTTATTTATATTTCGCACATTTTATGTTGTTTAAATTGGATTACACCTGCAGGTTTAGCACAAATTTGCGTTAGGTATAAACAGTTCATTTTAAGCTTATTTTATATGGCTACTGTAATAACTGTAACTACTTACTGTAACAAACGAAAAATAGGTCAAAACGACACTCTAGTTTGAGACTCGTCACATATATTATACAATAGTTAATTAACTAATTTTAAATATAGGATGCGTCTCAAACTTACGTAGTTAAAATAAGAAAGTTTTCTCTTCACGAAAACAGTGAATAGACTTTTACCAAGTTAGTACTCACAATCTCAAACATGAACTCCACGTCGCGTACCATCAGGTGAAATTATTGTTACTAATTTACTAATGAACTTATTTTCTATCGTTCATATACCTAATAAAACACAATTTTTGCGAAGATAACGTTGTGAAAAAGAAGATTAAAAGATAAAATTAAGGTTAGAAAGGTGTGGAGCTTTACACTTTTTAAGTTTAGTTTAGTTTTTGTAAATGGTCCAGTTAGTAATTGTAGCTCTAAACACACCTTCTTGTTTGGTTGGTTCGGCCTGCAAACGACCGTTGTCGACGACTTGAGTCAGGTCATTACAATTTACACAAAAATAATCACTGTAAAACTAAAATAGTAGCATGTAGCCCGAAGAAGTTTTACAAAAAAATGCTTCTGCAAGGTTTTTTCACTATAAAGACACTTATCTATGCAAAGTGACAACAGAAAGGGACGGTGTGAAGAACAAAATTGACTAAGTAAAACAAACGAGACCTAGATATTTATGTGTCAAGAATCTCAACGACTGCTACGCGGCCTTGGGCTGAGATTGTGCACAGACCTCAGAATAAAGAAAGTGTATTTTGAAGTAGAATCATATTTTTATATTCAACACTAAATTATACCAGTGACTTCGTTTGCCGGAACGCGGTAACTCAAGTCAAGGGGCCCAGTTGCTGTGGATCACATTTGAATATGATGACAGTTTTGTGCTATAGTTTTAGAGATGATGGGTTTGCAAAAATGAAAATTGCAACAAAATAAATAAATAAAATTCTATTTCGTTTTGAAAGATAATTATTTAGACATGAAATCAACTCAATGCCGGATCATCACCAAATGATCCCATTGGAATTATGAGTGGAGAGATTATACACACTTAGTTATAGGTTGTTCAATAGTAATCCTTAATTGACAGTGTTACAATTTATAAGTTTTAACATTTAATACCTAAGTACATCTAAACCTGTCTGATGGCTGAACTAAGGTTAACGCCAGCATTTTTGGTAATAAGAGCTGAGAAATATAAACAGCGAATTGCGAAAATGCAATACTTATTTCTTTCTTAGCCGTCAAGGCATCGGTGATATCTTTGGTGTTGCTGTAGGTACATACATGGCGGTCACATACCATCTGGTTTGCCGTCTATTAGCATAAAACCTAGGTAGTGATAGAGAAGATAATATCAGTCACTCCTACTCATAAAACCAGAGGCAAAAAATTAACAATGATTTTGAGATAAAAGACACGCTCAGTACCACTTCAGCCTCTAAACTCTTAAGCTCATCTGGATAAAAATCCAATTTTCTATTGTAAACTCACCCCTGGTGCTCTTAGTGCAAGTGCTTTGCAAAGTCTAAATCTATCCGGTATCAAGTGCCCCTATCGAGTGACTGCCACTTCGCTATTGCCGTTCAACTGGCTATAACCAAGGCGTATGGCGTAAGCTATGTGCTCATAGCGTTATTGCAGTAAAACTTCTTTAGCCGCGCTGAGAGTAGAAAGTCAAGATCGTACCACACGAGTTAGGAACTTGAGCGCACGCCACTCAAATAGGGCTTTACATATTTTTATATTTACACAGTATTGTATGTCATTCTTCATACATTTAATTTAAAATTCAAACTTTTTCAAGTATGCGTACATCGCGCACATTTATTTATTTATGTACTCAATACAACAAGTACACTAATACTACAAAATTGAAAGGAAATTATTATTTAAGATAAGCAATAATTAAATACGGAATAAATTTAAATTTTTCCTAAATTATTAATATATTTTTTGTTATACCTATATTAAAATCATATTATACAGTTATAAGCTTAACTAATTAAATATAAACTTTTTTGAAGCAATTACGAGTATAAAGTATTATTTTATGTATCTTCAGTAGGTATTCAGTATTTTATCTATCTTCTTTTATGTATATTTCTATAGCTAATTGCAACGATTAAAAGATACCTTTCATGTAACAAGTCTTATTATGATAAGTCATATGACATGTCATACGACATGTCATACGACATGTCATACGAGAAAGTAAAATTGCTTATAACGACAACTATTTCACGACAAATATTTGGGCCAACAGCGACACGTAGCACGTACCCTCTGAAGCAAGGAAGTATTAATTTACGGCACTTAATGATCGCCCATTCAACATCCGAACGCGTCCGATATTGCTTAACTAGGTCGATCATTACCACTGAGGACAGAAATACGGACCGTTGCTATGTAGACTACATAGCATATTTCAATTCTAGTACATACTGACGACCCCGTTGCCTAGTTGGGAGCCTGCGAAGAGGCATCCAGGGTTCGATTCCCGGCCGTAACACTTATTTGTTTTTGAAGTGAAAACTTCATTAGCATCGCTGTGATTTGGAAGTCGATGAAACGGAAATGATGCGAAAAAGCGACAGTAAAAAGAGACAGACATTTTAACATGGGAGAAAAACATCTTTTACGCCAAAATGGCGGCTTACTTAAGCAAAGCAAAACATAAATATTTGGACTGACAGTATTCGTTTATTTTTTGAAAATTTCACTTCTACTACGTGTGAATTGCACTCATTTTGTATTTTTGATTTTATGTTGTGTGTTTGTTAATGTGACAGATAAATATTTGATTCCGGATCTTGGGTGTTCATCATCTAAACCAATAACTGTCCCACTGCTAGACTGGGGTCTTCTCTGACAACATGAGAGCTATAGGCCACTGGCCGAGTGCGGACGGCCGGACATGGCGAAACTTTAGGTCCTAGTTGGCGACGCAAGTCTAAAACAGCAAAACTGACGCCTTTTATGTTACAAAACTGAAGAAAAATTAACCATCAACGTCACGAACAGTAGTATTCACTTTACATCGATAGGAGAAAAGAAGAAATTTCAAATTAAATCCTTTGCAGAAGGAATAGTAATTACTTTCAACACAAAACAATAATGGACGATTGCTAAGCTTACAGTGATAAATAAGAGTGTCTGTCGTTTCATACGAGCACTCCCGGGAGCACTCGTTTGTTGATCGAGTTGAGCTGGTCCCTTGCGAGTGAAGTGTACAAACGATTACTCGATCAATTATCCAGATAATCATCCTGTTCTTTATATTTTTATCGATATTGGAATGACCGAATGGATATTCCCTAGTGAATGTACGGTGGCTTGGTACAAGTGTCCGGGAATTTATACTGTAATTATATAAAATTTATATCTTTCGTCAATTTCTAGAGTACAAATCTATTTAAGTGGTTTTGTACGAAAGCAGAATTTAATTAGCTAGGAAAAGGGTATCGATCTCTGGGTAAAACTTGATCTATATTATTGATCTACCTAACTACCTACTAACAACATAGAGTACTGTTGTGTGCGTAACACAAAACTTCTATTCACTATGGTTTATGAAAAGTAATTACGTTGAAATAATTTGCGGAGAGATATGCCTGGACTTGTTTAATACGACGAAAAACGAAATTAGTGGTTTAAAAATAGAATACAATGCCATATAATGCCGGCTGTCGTGTAGAATGTGATCTCAAGGGGACGCTGGAGTTCAAAGGAATTTATGTCCCTACATTTGATATAAATGAGTGTAGGAATGAAAAATGATTATCCAATATAAAGATAAATCGCTTTTACGAGGAAATTAAGTACGCAGAAAATATATTATGTCGATTCCATCGTATCAATTTAATTGGAAAATATGCCACCGTATTCTAATATAGAGTTTAGCAACCTATTCATTTTCTCCTCAATAGCTGACAAACAGCGAAATAAGCCGATTATCGTGCATGTATAAGCAGCTAAACGCAATGAGTTCTCAAATATAATAATACAATTTAAAGGAAAATTGTATGAAATAAATCTGTACCGCTACAAAAACTTTATTGAAAACAGATTTTCGAGAAGTAAAACGATCTATTCAGAAACTCGAATAACTTTAATCCTTATCTGAATAGACCTTCAATCTATTTTAGCGAAAAGTAACGTTGCGGTATGCAAAGTTCTCGAAGCCTCAGGGTTTTAAGTATAGATAAGTGACCTGAAAATAAGGAATGCCTTTTGAAAACCTTTTTAAGAACTACCCTAGCGGAGGCTAAACAGAGTAGGCCGTGGTGAAAGAAAATAAAACCCCGTCGAAGAACAAGAGTAGATCTTTTGTGTCGATTCTTACTCTACGTTTTTATTTTTCTCGGAAAACATTTCATTTAATCGTTTTCATTAAAAATAGAATAATCTTTCAAACGCGAAACTGCGCCATATTCACGCTCGCAGATTCTCGTATGAATGGTTTGTTACTCCTGACAGCTATTTTACTTGTTAACGTTAATTGGAACAAGATCGGGCATATTTCAATGATGTAGAACTTTGTTAGCAATTTTTGCTTTCTACTGTTTATAAAGACAATTTTAGATGCATGGCATATCCTCTACAACCTCCTCAATCTGAGAGACTGCTATATTTATTGATTTATGTGAATATGCAGATAAATGCTCATACTTCGTGAGATGTAGTTCAGGTTAAATAGTTTCTGGAGCACTTCAAATTAAACGTCATTCAAACGCGTGGAAGTTTGATCCAGTCTTCTACCAAGTCAAGTGAATTAGTTAAGTTCAAGTCATACTTGAAAGCATGGCTTTAACTTAGGTATTAGAACCATTTTTTATACTCCATAATTTTTGTAAATTTTCAACCGTGACAACAATGGATATTAAAATTCAGCAATGACCAACGCCTTATTCTACCTCACTGTTCCGCAGTAGGTAGCAGTTTCGAATTTAAAGTAAGTTACCCAAGTCGGTCATAAGTTCGCCTTACATGTTCTGCCAAATTTATGATAACGAGTCCCAATGAATTGTACATTGTTGTGCTTTGCTGTTGCCAACGAATGAACTTTCGCGTATAAATTTATCGCGTGTAGGAAATACGGTTAGTTTAATACTTACTGACCAAGAATGTAGTAGAAATCCTGCTAGGTACAATAAATCTTTTGATTCCAAAAGTACATGGGACCAGGATGGTTAGTCCAGTTAGCAGAGGGTGTAAATCCTGTCAACAAACAGTCAAATATAATGTATATTTCGCATTGACGTCGTGTATAAGGAATAAACGAACCGCATCATTCGCTGACGCGGCACTCAGCGCTACGATTGCATCATTCAACTGCCTATTGTCGAATAAAATTCATTGGAAATAAACGGATTTTTACGAAAATTTACGGATTTTTAAACATGCAATTTTGGAGCGTAACGTCGCTGATTGCAGTATATAGCACTAGAGTACTGAAACGATTTCATACTGCAATGTACCAGGTATTTAAATACTATTTAAATACGAAATAATACAACCATGACTATGTAGAAGCTTACAAACGGAGTAAATTTTTTTACCCCACCAAAGAATGAATGACTGTTTATTCATTCTTTGGTGGGGTCAAATCTCCCATAATATTGATGACAAAGGCAATGTTAGCAAAGTGCGTATATGCCAATATTCACCAGCACCACGGCTCTTACCGTATGACTAATAACTTTAAATTACAATCTCATGTAATCATTGTAAGGTTAGTAGTCTATTAAATAGATAAAACTTATCATAAATGTAGTTAGCTTAATGTTGCAACAAAATTAACACTCATTTGTAACAAAATTTATTATACATGTGCTCGAGGTTTCACGAGACAAGAGAATTCCTTGTTAAACTTCACCCAGCATAAATCCTTAACCATGAAGAAATTAGGTACATTCCAGTACAGTACGGAGATATTTCCGTATGCGATGTGTCTTCATCATGCCGCTACGGTAATGATAACTTATTTGTCTCAGGTCCCGCGTTGCGGTAAATACACGGAATGCATAAACTTAGCTAGCGATTTAACACAGTGTTTAAATGTCTTCGTGGTGTTAATGGAAATGATTCATTTCCTAAATTTATTTGGGGTCGGCGCAATATGTTCTTCCCTTCTATTGGAACGAAGTTCCTTACGGCAGGCTTGGAGGGGATAGGTTTTGCTACGGCGACCGAACTGAAAAATATATGATAGTAAAACCGTAAGGAAGAATGCGTGGAATAATGAGACGTGCGCATGCGCGACAGTCGCATACACAAGCGAGTAGTGTATATTACCTTTCTCTTTCTCCCTGTTTCATTTCGTTCGCCGTTGCCTTAATTAGTTTTCATATCATATAATTTCATAAACTAATAATATAATATAGTAATATAAAATAATAATATAGTAAATAAATATAGTAAAAGAAAATGGCAAGTGAAAGTGACAGTGCTAATAGTGGGAAATTATTACTATATTTATTCAGTGCAAAAGAATTAAATACGTAAGTATTAGTTTATTCTTTATTAATAAATATATATTTATATTATAAATATAATATATTTTACATTGGTTATGTAAGTGGAGTTTGCGAGATCTGTCAGAAAACGGAGAATATGATTATGTTGAGTTCCCGCGGAAAAAGTTATGAAAGTTGTCATACTTAAGTCGCGGAGTCTCTTAAAGTTGTTGATGAAGTTATAATAAAATGTGATATCGCGGATAGAGCGAGTGGTTAAAACGTTTAAATCAATATTGAGAATCGCTGAATAAGCCCACAACGGAGGTTATGTGAAGAATACCTACTTTCATGAAAATACATGCTAAACAGAGTAGAATCGACTGAAAAACCATACAAACACCCACACCCGGCCTACCTGACGCCGATATCAGAAGCTGGGATAAAGAATCCGTAAGAAACTAGCTACTGAGAAAGCTTGGATGTCAATATGAACTGGCAAGCAAGGCTGCGATGCTTTGAGATGACTATGAAGTACAAGATGTCATCTGGATATCATGGTATACAAGTATTGAGTGAGGATGTTACATGAGGTCAAAGAGAGCTGCAGTCTGCATCACCTGTATCCAGGAGTCGCTATCCACAAGTCCACGCTGAAGGATTTGTCAGGTATGACCAAGTACTTTTTGAGTTTGAGTTGTTATTCATTAGGAAATAGAATAACATCAAAATAATAAAATGATAATCTAGACACAATGGAACTAAATTATCAAGAAAATGAGTTTTTGAAGTTAAATATTGAGTTCTAATTATGACATTGATAAAGTTAATAACTTTTTGGTAATTTTGTGGTAATATGGTATTAGGAGTATAACATTTGAAGTACCTACCCATCTTTGGTTTTATCACACAGGGTTTACTGGTGGTATAGGTGATATAGCAGATTAGTCTGATACTTAGAGACGGTCACATATTCACTGTAATGAGATTTCTTTTCTTTTTGAAAATTTAATAAAATTCAGCCATCTTGTCGAACATAACTCATTTTGAAATTATTTTTGTACAATGCATAGCCCTTATAAGACACTAGAGAGAGGTGTTCAGTTCTGTTATTGGAGAGTGCCAATGGACAGTTGTATCGGGATGGACGATACATATGAGAGCTATGTATACCAGGTTAGATGTAATTATTCTTAGTCTTGTTTTAAGAGACATTTAATTGAGTGACGTTCGATGAGCCTATTCGTTTTGGAAAAGTTTACTCATTTTGAGAAAAAGCCAACTTGTTTGAGAAAAGCTAACTTATTTTGAGAATAAATTAGTTGTTTTGGAAAAACTTAATTAAACATTATTTGAGTAAAATTGTTAAAAAATAGAACAATCAGATAGTGATACATCTTATACTCCCTCTGTAACTTTCACAGAATCATCAATATCTTTTCAAATGGAGTCTTCTTCAGATTGTAGTGATGATACAGGATGACAAAAGACGAGAAAATTTAAATGCCTTAGAGTGCACCTTGAATAAAATTAAAAAAAGCCCCCGTTCTTATATTGGCAATCCTTTAACTTGTTATTATTTAGTTAACTTGATTCAAGAATAGACAAATATACCATTTAACCATATTTTTACTATAGCTTGTGTTTTGATTAATATACAAGATTCTGTAATTAAATAAAACACAAATGAAATTTATGCATTTTTATTTTCTATTCTATACTTTTATATAACAATGGATACACATGGGTTTTATATTATTGTTTTATATATTATATTTTATATTATTTTATATTATTTCCTAAAATACTGAATTTCCTAAATACTTTCTTGTACTTAAATAAAAACTAATCAGCAAAATTTAAGAGAAAAATCAAGAAAACCTACATAAAATTGAGCACGATTTTTTTTGCAATTTGTGTCGATTCTACATTAGCCGAAGGAACTTCGTTCCTACCTGGTGTCCCACGACACCACATCATTTAAATTAAGTAACTAATCGTTAAACTTATAGTAAAATTCATATAAAAGTATTCATGTAAACAAAAAAAAACAAAAATTAAATGTGGCACTCGGAGACTGCCACGGTAAAGCTATTGCATAGCATTTTTTATCAACTTATGCAATTATAATTATTAGAAGTTATATAGTTATATCAGAACAGCGCCATCTAGTTTGTAGAAAACATACGTACCATACCTTAGTATTAAGGTACTAGATGGCGCTGATTGGGGGTGTTAGGTTTTTTTCGTTACGGAATTTCTGGATTCGGTCCCCACGCTCAAGGCCCGCGATAAAAGCTATGCAATAGCTTAAAAACCCGAGGTTATTCATAATTTTATATTCTTCCCTATTACCCGTCACTTCTACGGTTACTCTCTTATGTTTCATATCATCCTCACACAATCCATCCATCTTTTCTTTGGCCGCCCTGGTCAAATGATCAAACAACATAATTAAATTCAAGATTACATAGATACGTACATTGTTATTTTACTAGCCAACCAATGAGCAGACGAACCTGGGAAGTGGTCATCGTCGCCCAACGAAATCGATGAAGACATCTCCGTTTCTTTGACGGCCAAAAAAGCAGAGGAATGATAAAATAAAGTACTTACATTCATTATGTTCTGACGACGAGTCGTTTGATAGCTGACGCGAGTAAGGTGATAGCTAACACACATAGGCGTCATGGAATGGTTATTTATTTAAGGAAGGAATTCCATAATAATGATTTTTAGAAATTTTTGTTTGTTTGTCTATGCGTTTGTTCCCATTGATCTCAGAAACGGATTTACCAATTTGGATGCAACTGATGTGTTGTTGTAAGCCTGGGATAACTTTTAGTGTTTAGTTTTATTTCAATCGGTTCACAAATAAAGATATATTAATTTAAAGAATCCCGTCTAAACATTTTTCCAAGTTTGCGTACGAAGGCATCTCCCGAAGCTAAGCGAGGGCGGTTACAAGAAGTCAATATATTTTTCATTTATCACAGGATAGCAGAGCTTCGCCTGCTTTTGAAAATATGTTGGGAAGCAAACGATAATGATATACATATGGTAATGTAAATTGCGGTGCTGAGAAATGTACGTTACTTCAAAATTTATAGGAGTAGCAAATTTAGTGTGTACGGGGACAAGATTTAATGCAAATGAACCGTAAACTACAATAATTTACGATGAAACTGCCGGAGTTGCTCGTGTTAGAGAGTGGTGATGTATTTATGATAGGTGTCCAAATTGCGTGAACAAAGGTTAGGCGGCAGAAAGCTTTTGGTCATTTGGTGAATGGTGATGTATTATTGAAAGTGCTACCAGTGTTATATTCTTAATTATTTATCAGAAGTTTTTCGCCCACGGCTTCGCTCGCGTGAAATTCACGTGAATAATATCGCGCCTTTTAACGAACTCTATAGGCTTTTTCTTCTGACTTGTTTCACAAATACCATAATAACCGAATTACGAGAAGGCTTGAACTTGAGCCACATCACTGATGTGTTCTCGGCCAAAAGAAGAGAGAATAAAAGACGTATTGTTCAGTACTAAATTCTTTTGCTTACTGTACGAGTATAATAATAAGGATTTATATACTTAAAATTTTATTTCAATTCAAAAGTACCTAATTTACTTCGGAATACCAATTTGGACAATTATAAACATAAAAAAACGAAACGCACTCATTTTGTCATTAACAGAAAAGTACATAAAACTTAGCTAAATTTGAAATTTTTAAATGTTTTTTATTATGAAATTCAAACTAAATATTGAATTGCTGAGAATATTTCTGTAAATTCTTTTGTAAGTAGTACTTTAATCAAACAAAATCGAAATTGTAAAGTACCTACGTAGGTATTGGTAATTATTTCTCTTAAATAAATAATGTTAACTTAATGTTATATCATATGTAATAATGTTCGCGCAGAATTGATGCACTCATATTATAGTAAGTAGTGACGTCACGACAAACCTCAATCACGCTATCGAAGTTTTCTGGACCGCTCGCATATACATATACAAGTTCCGACGTAAACACTCGGAACACGGCCGCTCTCGGAAGGTCTCCCTTTGCTAAACTAGTAGGAGCTATAAAATGTTTACGTTCAATAAATACCGCTAATAATCGAACCCTTCAGTCATATATTTGTTGGCTGAGCTCTATTTGAGCGCGGTCGAGTCCCCTGGAATACCGGGATCAGTTCAAGGCCCGACCCTTGTAAAGTGAACAATTATCGTATCTATATTTTACGTCCGTACATATCATACTGTAGTTGTTTTGTATACAAACGGATTTATCTATTAATACGTGAAGAGAAAACTTTGTGTCCCTTTTGAAGAACAATGCACGCATGTGGGAGTGTCAGATTTGGCATAGCTAACATTTACACGGAGAAGTGTAGAAAGTTAAATGTGTTGGTAGGTATGTCTACAAATACATGTTTAAAGAAAAGTACATGCATGTATGTCAGTGTGAAGTAGTCCTGTGATGTAAATTTAAAAACCTTCACCTTGGAAAACCCTCTTAGGTTAGGTAAGGTTAGGTTCATCCGTTCAGGAAATACGATCTTATGGATGGACGTCAGACAGACACACACGTTAATCATATATCTCCAAAATCATCAATTGGTTATGTTCACAAGGGTCTTAAAAAAATACCAGATTTAGCGAAAATTGGTTTGGCTACAATATATGTTCATAAATATCTATGTCATAGTTGAAAAAAAAACCTAGTCCCTTCAGCGAATTATATTAATAACTAGTTTTGCACGCAGCTTCGCCCGCGTTGAGAGGCGAAAACGACAAAATACCGTTAAAATTATCTCAAGGAAGCGTATAATCGTGATAAGAACTATTCTGTCCTTTCCTGGGTCGCAAGCTATCTCATTATTCCATCTAAATCGGTTCAGCGGATTAAGCGTGAAAAGGTAGACAGACGGACAGAGTAACTCTCTCATTTATAATATCACGATATTAATAGGCTGGCACGGCTGATATGGATAAACAGATAGACAAACATTTTGCCTAAAAATAGTTTTTGTTGGATTTATCACATAAATACGCCCAATAATAGTTTTCACAAATAGCTTTCAAGTACAGACATCGATCAGTCTCAGATCAATTCACATACCGCAAATACTTATGCGTGAAACTAAAATATATTTCCATTTCTGCTCACTCACTGAGCCGTGAGTAGAGCGAGGTATTTATACACCGTAGACGACGTATTTTGTCTTGTCTTTACATATAAAAAATTGTAATTGATCGCTGTCTATACATGGAAGATATATGAGAAAATCTTTTTCTCGGTGTCTTATGTCTTATTAATGTTATAGAACCCAAAATAAAGATTTTTAGAATTTTTGTCTGTGGTTTTGTACGCGCTAATCCCGGAAACGGCTTACCGATTTTGGGTGCGGCTTTCACTAATAAATTGTGGTAAGCTTCACTTACCATAGTGTGTGTTTTATTTCAGTCAGTTCACCAATAAAAAAATTATGTCAGTTTAAAGAATCACACCTAACAATTTTTCGCGAAGCGATGCGAGGGCGGGTTTACTAGTAAATAATATATTTCAAGTCGCTAACGTTTATCTTAGCCAAAATACCACGCCATATTTTTCCCATTACCCGTTTGACTTGCCGCCAGCTTGCTTCGCGTCCAAATCAAGAGTCGAGTGGAAATTTAAAACAGGATCTTTCAACTTGAATAACGTATCTTTGAGTCGCAGTTCGTAAAGTATTCTTACTTCACATTTTGACTTTCATTTTACATTAAGTAGATATTCAAAAACGGATTTTGTTCTGTCTTATCTAGTTTTACTTATTTGTCTCTCTACTCTTCATTTAATAGTTTGTTGATTAATCGAAAATAATGAAATATTTAACTAGTAAATGCTTCTGACTACTACTACTACCTACTTTATTAGTAGTGTATTTTCCTTAAATATGTTTTAGTATTAAAAATCGGTCAGTTACAAATCTTAACTATTCGATTTCGTATTCCATTAATTTTAATAATTGATCGCCTTTTTCATCATCATCATCGTCATTTGACGACCCTTTAGACTGGATAATAGTCAGCGATAGTAGTCACCTTGTCTGCGAAGCGAGGGGTCCTGGGTTCGATCCAGGCCGGGGCAAACATTTATATGGCAGACAGAATGTTATTTATGTTGACCATGCATACCACGACACAGGGAATCTAGTGCGGGTGTATGAGTGAAAAAGCGTTTATTTATTTCATCGTACACAATACTAAAAGATTAAACATTGCTCACTACAAAATATATACTTCTGTTGGAAATACTAGTGTTTTATTGAAGACTTACTAAGTCTTTTAGACGTTACGTTGCTTTAAATAGGACATCAAGAGCTCATCGAGTGAAGTCTGCGAAGTGCTCGATCGGGCGTCATCGACTCCGCTCACGCTATTGCCAATAAAAGCCTTTTGGCTTAAGGCAAGTTCACGTTAATAAAAAGATGTTTTAAAATGTTTAGAGTCCCAGACAGCTTTCTATTGCGTAACTGTTTTAATTTCTTATCATAAGGAACTTATTTTTTCTTTAATTTAATTGTTTTTAGTCCTCAATTAATTCAATGAAAAATTAAATTTTACCTAAAATTATATTGTAATTCTCGTGACTATTTACAATATTATAATCGAAATAGTTACTAAAAAGGAAATTAATGTGTTGTGTAATTGTTCAATTACCTACGAGTACAATTGTGACCATATTCTCAGTGCTATATGTTTGCATCGGTAAGTGAAGTTACCTTTGTTGACTTTGTTGATGCAATAAATAAATAGACAAACTTTAATAACATCCAACTAGAGTGTATAAAAAATGGATAGTTTTAAATCAATTCGTATTATCAGATATGACGCAACAAATTGCATCGCATATTGACTGCTGCCAAATAAGTCCAGTCTACGACTAGTCTATAAAATAGCCGCAATACGCAATATTATAGGCAAAAATGTAAATATTTACACAAAATGTCGCCCCTTTGAATAGAACGATACGTTTTCAAATTCGTGCCCTCACGCCTACATGTAATTGTCATTGTCGTGGTTATAGTGTGGTGTTGTGGTGTATCCCGGTTTTGCGAGATTCTTCGTGAAGTTATAAGTATTTTACTCTTCGAATAATTTTACAAATCTTCGAAACGTTCAAGTCGTGTATAGGATTGAAACTCCAATCCCCGATCGGGAGGCTGATTTACAAATCTCTTGGCTATGGTAATTTATCATTCATTCTCATTATTTCATGCCTCACAATATTGGTATTTTTATTACCCAGGTATGTAAGTATGTATGTTATTTAGCATTCATATTGTTGACTAATGTGTAGATACTCCAGGTGATGGCAGTTGGTCATCACCATCCAAGTACCTTTATACCATCGTCGTTATCATTTTGCTGCTAAAATGATGCGAAAAATGTTTGTTGGCTGTCAAAGGCTGCAACCAAAACATGTTAAACACTTTTCAAGATTTAATTTTATAACCAGATATTTTACAGGAGTAGAGAGATTTCAATAGATTTTATACATAACGATACTTATGCCAAATTAAATAATATTCCAATTGGTACCAATGACTATAACTTTAGAACTAACTTTAGTTTTGGGTTTCTACGGATTTACTCATAAGTAAGGTATGATGTTTAATAGGTTCCATGCAAGCGGAAAAAATATATTAACTTTACGTTCAGACATAATACTGAAATATGTTTTCATGGTTTAATGTTGAAAAATTGTCAAACTATGTGCACTCGTATTCCGGAACTACTCGACGACATTTATTGCACGAATGAACTCTATAATTATGGCAATAGAGAACATATTCTATTTTTGGTCAAGTTGATAGTACTCGTGACAAAATGGCGTTTATCATTTTTACGTGTCCCCGTGAAACGGTTTCGGGGAATGCTATAAATTAATAATTCTAAGTAAATTAGCCGCTAGGGGAGTGAAAATAACAAAATATTTCCAGTTTCACACTCGAAACACTGGCGATCGATTCTGAATGATTAATAAAGTAATTTTTCAACCTTGTTGATAATATTTTACGTCTCACACATCCCTAATGTTATGTGTTACTTATGAGCAAATAGCGTGGTACAATGTTTGCGTTACCGAAAAATGTAAAGAATAATTTATTTCACATTTTTCCGACTGAAACTATTTGCTTCATAGCATAATGCGTGTGTTATTGTGTAATACAACAAATCTCGATTTTCAGCAGGGACACATGACCCTGTAGTTTGCTTATAGAATAATGACTATATGACCGTAAAACGCATAGTCTTGGGACCTAATTAATTTTCTTATGATGAATGAATTGGGTTAAGGGTGAGTCAATTGTGTGAATGAATGAAATGAATTAGGTTAAGGGTGAGTCAATTCAAGTGGCTTGTGTTTATGGCGTTTATTGCAAGAAATATACACTTAGATTATTGTAAGTAACCCTCGTATGCTGTCACCTTCGCCCATAGAAATCAGTTCAACAAGCTTTCCGACGTTGCAACCGAAACATGTAGATTTAGAACTACGCAACGGATTTAATGGGGTTTTTTTAATAGATAGAATGATTCAAGAGGAAAGTTTATATGTATAATATATTAAAGTTTTATGTAAATTAGTTGAAATATGACGATAACTGTTGAGAAAGTCGGAAAAAATCAGGCCGTCCGGGAGCTTTTAACGAAAACGCTGCCCTTTGAGATGTAACAAAACAATGTATTGGTGGAATATTCCTCTTTTATTGGTTTACAATAAAGTCAGCGATGGCATATGTCTATCTTTTAAGGATAGCTTACTATACCCATTCTAAGTTTAAAAAAAATGGTCACATACAATGCGGTAATTAGAAAGCTATCTTTATCGACTTAAATATGTTAGACACCTTAAGCATTTCAGGCACATTATAATTAGCCTGTACACCATATAATTTAAATGAATATCTTAGGAGTTTTCGCAAAATGAAAAATAACGCGCGTGAAAATAAAGTCGTGCGCTGGTTACGTTTAACAATTTTGGACTTGGGTACTAAGGGACAGGTTTCCCGAAGCGAAGCAAGGGCGGGTTTACTAGTAATCCATAAAGAGACGGTAGGTATAACACTTGGTCGTAATGGGAAATAGCCAAACGAACTCGGATAATCAACGAAGTTGGATCATCATAATAGTCAATTATACTATAATTATGATTTTCGCGATAAGAAATTGATGAACGAATGTCTCATCTGGAATCTTAGAATTCATATTGTATCTGGATTGATTGTATCCCCTTTTTTATCATCTTTAATTTCCAAAAATCCTCTCTTAGTGCTCCCCAGACACTCCCCAAGGAACATACATGCCAAATTTCAGCTTCTTGCGTTCAGTAGTTTCGGCTGTGCGTTGTCTATCAGTCACTCAGTAACGGAAGAGTTATATGTTGTATTTTATATTATTAACGTTATCCCAAGGTTTTTTGCGATTCATCAGTGAAAACCGCATTTAAATCTGGGTATACCAGGTTATTCGCATCGTCCATAAATATCTAATTAATGTGTCGGTACCCGCAAAATATATTCAGTTTTAATGACCCAAAATCTCAATTCATATCCGGGAGGATGTTTTATTCATGTACGAGAAACAATGCAGTAGGTATATATTTCGTTGTCGTAGCATTCCGTCTTTTGTTCCACGCCGACAGCCGAAGTGGAAATGTGTCGGTCGTTTTCAGCTTTATTAACGCGTATTAACATAGAAACTGCTATGCAAACAGTGTTTGTTTGTTTACGAGTTTCATTATATCGTATTACTTAATTAAAATAAGGGCTAGGCTTGGCTGTCCGTTCATTAAGCGCAGCTGGGACCGTTTAGACGTGCTTGCTTATGTATTGAGCTTGAAAAAAACGGAATGTAATTGGGAACAAAAATAATAATTTAAAGTAACAGGAGATAACGGTTTTCTAGAAATTATAGAAAATGTTGATGGTAATATTAATTTCTATTAAAAACTTTGTTGATATCCTTTTTTGTTATAAGAAGTCGTTTCCTGTTTGTTCTAGTGAAGTAAACGCACCCTAAAAATTTGCACAAATTCCGTTTCATTATATTGCGGTCTAATTGTCTTAGTGAAAAAATGTGAAAGAATTATATTTATTCCACGTTTTAAAATTTAAATGAGCTATCCGGAGCCCCTACTGTTGTGAAGAGAGCTTGATTTTGTTATGAAGCACTCAAACGAGTTCTTTTGACTTGAGACCTAGTTGAATTAAGTTATAGCTCGAATAATAGTTGAGATTCTCCATTCTCTAGATTAACTGTATAAGTTTTTTAGCCTGCATCAGTTTCTGGATATTGCTTGTTGATAACGTCTGCACGTCGTACAATTTAAAATTCAGTTCTGTATAAATAATGAAAAGAAAACTTTGTGCCCATTTTTAAGACAAATGCGCGCAGGTAGGAATATGAGATTTGGTATGGTTAAACTTCATATGGAGAAGAAGTGTAGAAAGGTAAATTTCAGTATATTGCATGCTACAAACACATTTATTAACGAAAAAAACATTAATTGTTTAAGTAATTGTGTCAATGTGAAGTAATCCTTTGACAAAATCAATAACGGTTTAATTTCTATCACTGAACAGGTTTCTAAACTTAGTCATTGAATCAGTGTTGTTGAAGAATTGGGAGAGAAAAGTGGTACCTAACTTAACTTGCTTTTCTATATTAGCCCGCATATATATAGGTTTTTGTTTTTTTATTTTAAGAAGCGGTGTTTATTTTAAGAAGCGTTAATAGCCCGACGGCTTGCGGAAATTCTGAGTGGTCGACCAAGGAAAGTGAATTGTGCTGGCGCAAAAAAGTTATTGAATTCCTGTGCTTTGGAGGGAACTTTATGTCGCGCTGGATGTTTTCATTAGATAGCAGTCAAGTTACGTCGGAGGCCTTCAGGAGGCACAAAAACTTTTAAGCAGTATTTTTCACTAACCCCTCTACCAACCTGAACACAAAAAGCAACGTGGAATATACTCTAGGATTATTCAGTTATGAGAAAAAATCGCCCTCTATCGAGCTTCTAGTGGGCTGTAAACAATGATCAGATATGTCACTAGCGCGCCGCATGTGAGGCAGTCAAATTCCCTTAATAATTGTTATTTTCATCCAGCTATCGCTTTCTGTTGTCTCATAAGTTCCGTAATTATCTTTCGTATCAGTTACTGTACTGTCATCGAAGTGGATGAAAACGAGCGACAAACATAACGCATCTATTTGGCTGTAGTATATTTAATATATACCTAAATGGAATGGAATTTTTTAATTAAAATTAATTCGACGCTGCGTCCAAATCATTTCAATTTCCAACGCGCATAATGCCGCATAAAACCGAATAAATCAATAACCATTTAACTATTTCATCACAGATGTTGTTCCGAAACATAACTGTTAACATGTTTTTTATTACAGTTTTTCATTACATATTGCTTAAAAAATCTTTTTGTAACATTGTTTTCACTCGTCCTTTGAAGATTTCTGCGAACATGATAAGTTTATTTTGCCTTAATACTATTTATTAACTTATTTATATCAAAATCTGTCAAGAGATTTGCCACCGCATTATTATAATTCAACATTTAGTGTTCTTTGTCCCACGCGATGACCAAATATTAGTTTTGTGTAGAAATAGTTTGTATACATTCCATCAACACGTCATTAACCAACGCCATTGTATCTTCATTAATGTTATTCAGTGAGGCAAAGTAATTGAACAAGGTCTTACTAAAAAAACTATTTTTGATGGACATTTGAACATGTTTGAATAAAACCAATTTAAAATAATTATACCTATAGGTACTATCTTTTGATAAATATAATGGAGGTACCTAAAAAAGATATAAATAATAATAACCACACTTTCGCATTTATAAGTATAGGTACTCCTATATAAATGCGAGTGTTTTTTGTCCTTCATTCACGTCATAACGGAGCTAAGGATTGATGTGATGTTTGGTATGAAAATCAATTCTTAATAATTATAACGAAAACAATAAGTTTCCCGGAGCGATGCGAGGACTGGTTAATTAGTTAATTAATAAAACTGTACCGAAATCAAATGTGTTTAATTACATTTTTTTTAAATTTCGATGTAGATAAGCTTTGTTTTGAGAGAATAGCAAAGCATAGGCAAGTTACTATTTTCACCGCTTGCATATACAAGTTCCGGCGCAGTTTTGCTACAGAGTACTCTAATTGAAGAGGGGGTATAAAGCAAAATTGGCAATCTTAGATTCAATTTTTACAGTAGTAGATCAAGTTTCTAGAACCTGAAGAAAAACATAGTTATACTTCATTATATTATTGAGTGCAAGATCTAAGCAAAAACAGAAAAAAATAAAATTTTCTCGATAGAAAAAAATCACAAAGTTAGGTCTAATTTTTCACTTAAATCAATTTATTTTCAATGTGGTGCATATTTTAGAGTCAATATTTTAATATATTATGCTAATTAGTATCACGGAGGGATTAGATTAGCGATTTCAAAATCAAATCTATAATTTACGAATTATTAAAATAAAATACATTTGTAGGATTTTGAGTATTTTGACATGCTCTGTTTCATTAATCAGTCACCATTGCTCCATTGAGACGGGAAGACTGCGTCAGTCTTCTCGACATGTGAAATTATTTTTTGGTGTACATTTGTGACTGAGAGCGTAGTTTTTATTACAAAAACAATAATTGTGTGTGTGTGAATTAAAGTTAAAAGACACTAAGATCCAACATGGGTAACAAACGGAATAAAATCAACATTAAAAAGGGATCATAGAAAGCTGAAAATTCAAGTCATGGCTAGTTGTCAGAGGTAAGTTGACAAGTACTATTTCATATTCAAAATTAGACCTTATTGTTTTAACTTTTGTGCTCACAATACAATGTTGATGTTGATGTTTGATCGCTGAAGCAGCATAGTATATACGAAAAATTCACATTGTATGTATCATTAATAGTTAGTATAGGTATGTACTTTCAAACAAAATATACAGCTTTATCCAAAAGCAAATTTAATTTTGAGTTAATTATTTCCTCTTTGCCCCATAATTTTGTTTTTAAAGCAACACCTATATTTCTGGTAGTCAATTTGATCAATCCCTACAGTAGTTGTTACTTGTGTGTGTTTGAAACTATTATTGTATTTTCATTTCAGAACAAGATTTAATCCAAAATCAAGATATGAGAAGAGAGAATAAGAAAATATTCCAAAATCTATTGATGATGAACATTACACCAGAGAAGTGCGTATCAATTCATCTGTCTATGTATTGTTTCATTTATTATTTGCTTGTTGTTGCATTGTAACGAATCTACAAAATAACACATAAACTAAACTTTTTTTATACTATACATACATGCATAGTTAGGCAAAATTACTTTAACAAAAACATAAAATTTTGTATAAATGCATTTTTAAAGCGACTTTTTTATTTACTTTTTAATTGCTAATTGTGTTTTCTTAAAGAAAAAATATATATTTTCAGGCTTACTATTTTACGCTTTTACAAAATGTAGAAATTTTAGAACACACAGATCCAAATGCAGACGAATTTATTGTACCGGAACGACTGGCATTAAAATAAAGTATTTATGTAATTTAGTCCTATCTAAAACTTTCAACCGATTATAAATGGCGCAAAGTGATACCTGACGTCATCAGTTTCAATGTTAGGGAGTATAACAGTGTTTGATTTTTTTTTTAATTTCAGTAACATCAATCCTCGTGTTTATGAACGGGTCAAGATAAATATCAAGACAAACGACGATACTAAATACACATGTGAGACAAGTCAACGGCTTATAATAGACAAGATATATTTTTTTGAACAATTAAAACTTCCAACCATGCATAATTTTGGCATTTTATTTTTTCTAGACGGATTTTGGAGTTAGTGAATTAAACTTGATTTCGAATAAATTCATTTTGGTTTTAAGTAAGCTTTGTTCGATTTTATGCTTATTTTTAATCTTCAAAAAATTGTTTAGTTTGATGACTTATGTGTTCTTACCATACCTTAAATATTTTGAATACCCATTATACATTTTTCCTGTTCTCACGCATAATTATATCATCACGCATCATATTTCACACACTGTTTTTTTCCTATATTTTTAAAGCTAACAATTGTCGCTCAAGAAGTTAGTGATTGTCATCTTTTTTATGATATTATTGTCACTTAATTAGTTTCCTTATAATAACGGCAGTGGCATTTGTAATTTTTCTGTTTTCTGGCGAAGGATTTCTTTCAATTTAAATAAATTTAAAGGATAACTTACTTTATCTTTTTGTAGCGAAAAAATGAAAACAATGTTATCTATAATAATAAATGTCTGAAAAACATTGTACGTGTTATTTATTTACATGTTATACGGCATACAGGTGTCATCACGTAAAAATAGAGCAGATATTCTGCTTTGCGAGAATTTAAATGATTTAATGGTCACACCAGTACGAACATTATACTGCCTTTCTTGTCATAAAAGTGATTCAATCGCTCCCTACACTAGGTTTACAGCGCTATGGTTACATGATGCGACCGACACTACCTATAAATGTTATTAGTTTCAGAAATACAGATAGTTACAGTGAGAAGAATTGCTTTAGATTAATAGATACCTACATAATAATATATTCAAAATTATTAATGACACCTAATAATGTGTTGTCTGCCATTCACTGGCTCTCTAGCTATTAACATTGTATAAAAATTTAACCCTGATAAAGAAAAAACAGCTTGCCATTTTTGAGGTAGATGATTCTACATTTATTGAGCCGAAATTTGTCTCAGTTTTTACATTATACTGTGCCGTATTCTTGACTGATGCCATGTTATATGATAGCGGCTGTACACTCTCGTGCGAGAGTACTCGCTATGTCTCGGGACGCCTCGGCCGAGACGTCATGGGAGCGAGAGTAGGCGAGACCCCCCGAGACATCACGAGGCGAGGCGAGCGCTACCAAGTACATTCTCATACGAGTGCACTCGGCTAGCAGTCTCGCGAGAGTGTACAGCCGCTGATAAAGTCAGATGCAACCGGACGCGCAACTGCTGCGGCGCATCTATTTGACGGGCGGGGCGGGGCGCGCGGGTGAAATTTGATTTTTTCCTAGCTTTATACCCCCTCTGAAGCTCTTCCGCTGGGTGACGTAACAATATGTCCTGAGCTAAGTAGCTGTATGAAAACCACCCAACTTGAGCCTTGACTGGAGCCTGGCTGACAATGATATAATAACAGGTGCACTCGGTATCCACTCCATGAGGCTAGTGTAATGATGTACTCAAGAACTCTTGTCAGTGATCCAAACCCTTTTACAAACTTAACCGTTTTTCAGTAAAATATTTCAAAAAGGTCTGCAAAAGAGTAACTTAACAAAACAGTAAGTAGTAACAGAAGTAACATCTTTGACGAAAAATCTGCTTTAGTTTTTTCGTGGGCCAAACATTTATTTAATTATGTTTATTCTGCCGCCAACCGTACACAAATTCGTTATCAACATCATGACGTTAGAACACCATACCGTTACCAGCGCAACCATAATGTCGCATAATTCTCTCATTTGGACCCAAGCCGGTCTTGTAAAGTTTAGGCGGTAATAAAACTCCCATATGTTTTCCTTTCAAAATTATTTTTTCCTCACATTAGTACTCCGCATCTTGCGAGGGCGACGAGTGTTTTAAACAAACGTTTTGGCAAACAAAGAAACGTGGGGAGGTCAGGAGCTACACTTATTACTTGGAGCTGCCTGATTTATTACAGTACGAGCTACGAAAGGACGGGAATTAGACACAATTGCCGAGAGATTAATGAGTGAGGATACAATGAATTTTATGCAACTGTAGCGAGTTAGATTTTTAACGAAACATTACAATCTAGCCTGCTACGTATTAATGGACTACAGAGCACGGGTTTATCGTCATAACTGACGAGGCTCAGAGCATACTGCACCATGCTGCTCCAG
This sequence comes from Ochlodes sylvanus, assembly GCA_905404295.2. Classification (NCBI taxonomy): domain Eukaryota; kingdom Metazoa; phylum Arthropoda; class Insecta; order Lepidoptera; family Hesperiidae; genus Ochlodes; species Ochlodes sylvanus. The sequence goes on along the minus strand of FR990138.1, from coordinate 3,225,408 downwards.
TGCGGATTATTGGAGGAGTTAGTGGCCTAGGTTTTTATGCCACCCGAATGCCTTTATTTAGCCCGATTACAATCTTATTTATTGAAAATCAGTGCTACGGCATGCGTTCTACGGCGTAGCATTGTGCTGAGTTCTACGCTGATCATCGTGGCATCTATTACATGGTTATTGAATTTGATACTCAGTTTTAATGGTAATGGACCGTCAAGATTTTTGTATTTGAAACCGAAAATGGTAACCACCGTTTCGTCACTTCGGGGAACCTTAGCAGAGAACACTGCAAAAATAATTATGTTTTTTTGGATAGGATTCTTTAACTTGTCTACGTGAGATTATCGGGAACAAACGCACAAATAACAAACAAACAAACAAATATCAAAAATCCATTATACCTCTATAGTTTTACATAGTGTTACATAATTCGGCTGTAATGCTACAGTACTCCCTTTCTTTACCAATAACATACACTTCATAATGTCGCCGAAGTCGTTGAAAATTCAGTATCAGACGGTGTATTTACTTGTTCGCATAAAAAGCTTCTAAATCCGAGCGAGCCACAGAGCAGTAACGATATTAATGTTCAAGCACGTCTCTAACAGACATCCTTACTGCCTGTTCAGACGCGCGACAGTACCGCGATAACGACGCGACAACGGCTCAACAAAAACGCGACAACGAAGCAACCGAGATACGACAAAAAGACGTACGTGTGAATAGTCGCTGCGGCATTTTAACAAAGTTTTGTCGCTGCCACTTAATTATGTTATAGTTAGTATAGTATAGTAATATTACATATCTTTTACTAGGGATAGAATTGTCGCTATAACGTCGCTGCGACAAATGACAATATCAGCGACTTATTTGAACCACTGTCGCACTGCTGAATAAAACTAAGTAGGTATTTTGATAAGACTTACTTCCGCGAACGTCATTGGACGCCTTGGACGTCTACGTCGCGACATTTAGGCGTGTCTTTGTCGAATTTCTGAATAAACCCTTATGTCTAACGACTATTAGATACCTAATTTGTGATGGCAAGTTTGTCGACCTGGTCTCTATAATAGGAACAGTCTGATCAAGAGAGGTGAATAGCCCGAACAACACTATACAAACGATGGATTCAAAGACTAATGACCGGATAAGGTCCGTTTAGGGTATTCCTGTCTCAAAGTGGACAATGAATGACTAATGGTCTCGTTCAATGAAAACGGGCGTTAAAGCAAGTGATGTTTTAATGTCTACAAGTTTCAGCTTTCGTTGTAGAATAGGACTACCGTCAAACCTGGCATCAAGTCCAGTTTTCATGTTGTTGTTTTTATATAAAGACACATTTGTATACAGACGGCGTACGGGGCACCTGACGAAGTGTCGCCGTCGCTCATGGACATTAATATTTAGATATCACCGATCTCTTGCTGGCTAAAAGAACAGGAAAGAAAGAAAGAAATTTCATACAGGTTGATTTTATACAAAGCAGTTTACGACGTCTTTCAATTCATTAATTAGTAAATTAATCTTATTACTAGGGAACACTTAAAATTTTTCCTCATCATTAAATTGCTGAGACATTCTCTGCGGTCCTTTTTATACGGGTTAGTAAGAGATGCGAAGGATTTTTATCGTCATAGTGTCAGTTTTTATAAAGAAACATGAACATTATGAACTTATCAGAATGTCAGAGATTAGGCAAGAAAAACAAAAAATATACTATATATAACATGTTAAAAAGGGCTATATCTTTTGAGTCCGAGTTAAAAGTTCCCTGCTCGTGGTGCATCCTTAATTGGATGGCGTCATTCATACTCCTAAGATCTTAATAGGAGTGGTTTACGTTACACTTTTTTAGAGGCAACCATCTTAGGGTGGCACATCTGTGACCATAATAGAACTTCTTACTAACAATTACTAACAGGACTATTACTAACACCACTAACTACTATTACTAACAACAACAAACAGAATTCTGCTGAATGCTACTAACAGACCCTGACCCAGTCTTCATGAACTGACCGACACGTAACACCCTCAGCTAACGATTTCAGCAAGCTATTTAAGTCATGTTCAGGTATGTCACAGTTGTCATGGGCGGCAACGGAAGGATGGTGCTACATGCTCGTTTTCTATATCTTAAATCCATAAAAATAACGAAAATTTCTCGTTTGAACGCATTGCTGGACTCTTAATCCTTTTAATTAAAGCACTAGATTACTTCAAGCCTAAAATTCAAATCTACAAAGAGTTTTTTTACTAAACAATAACAGAATATCAAATTTATTAAAATTAGTCGAAAGAGCTCGCAGAACAATTCCAACTTTACAAGTAACGGACAAACTTTCCTAAAATACTTGATTAATACAATAACAAATAATTTACTGAAGAACGCCGCTCTTTTTCAATTATAATTGTGGCTTTTGTAGCTTGATGAGCTATAGCTCCGGGATATATGAATTTTCTTACAAACTCTTATTACAATATTTTTCGCTTTAGAAAAATAATCATTCGTTATAATACATCTCAACGTTAATGGAACTTGTCCGGATTTTTTATGTTTCATTAAGCCTACGGTCCATTAGTCCCGCTGTAGGGCACAAGTCTCTCCTATTTAAGCCTGCTTAACTACGCCGCTCAAAGGAAATAAAAATAGGAAATACAAATACAATTTGACGGCCTGTATGGTGCAATGGTTGGCATGCCGGATTGCCGAGTTCGATTCCCAGTAAGGCAAAAAGAAACAGGCTGATTTAAATGATGAGTTTAAATTTCTGTTCATGTCCTTTTTTAAGTAATTTAAGAAAAGGATCCACAGTCAGAGACAAAAATATTATACATACATAGGAAGTTTTAAATGTCAATTCGTCACTTAATAATCTACACCCGTTGGAAATAACACCCTTAAAAGTAACTTAATAAATAAATTAGACCACGTGTCACTATAGTTTCAATTACTCGTATAACCCTCCCATCCTACGCTATTATTTTGTACTGCTATTATTACTCCTATAAAAATATAACTCGTTATATAACATTAAAAAGTTAAACCACAATTCGAATAAAGAATAGAGAATGACCCGACAAATAGCCAAAAGTGCAAAAACTTAAGCCATAAACCGCTAAAGTTCCCCGATCCTCGGAGGGGTCGTTAAAATGGAGAACTTTGGTTTGGAAACGGGTTTCTAGTGTGACAGGAAACTGAAGCACTATAATTTACTAGAAACAAAAAAGGGGAGATTAAAAAAACTATTATTGTTAAACCAAATTGCGGTGTTGACTTTAATTTATCTTCACTTGGTTGAGATGCTTTGTCTATTAAGCATTAGTAGGTTTCAAAACCGAGTCTGGATTTTTATGTATACTTTTTTTGCACGCAGCACCATCGTACATATTATTATATAGAACAAGACTTAAATCGGAACTAGGAAAGATAGCAAAGTCCAGTTAGCAAAGGGTGTTATAAAGAACGATAGTTAGGTGATCAGATCCTTAGTAGGTATGAGGACAGGGGCTGTTATTTGTTGTTAGTGATAGTCCAGTTAGTAATTATTAGTAAGTCTCATTCTTATTCGGTCACAGATGTGTTGCTAAGATATTCGACTCTATTAAAGTGGTTTCGATTGTGTTTGATGTCTTAATTTTACCCGACATTGTTACACACGATGGTAACTATGTTTATCAACCTCTGTATGTATCTTTATTATTTTGTCGCGCTCTAGAGACGATACGCGTGGGCCGACTTTGATCATTCGCACGTCAATCGATTTTATAAATCTTACGAGTATTATTGAAGACATGACAAAAATTCAATATTGCGATTGCGACAACCAGGCGCTTGAAAAAATAAATATAAAAGTCGATGCATCATTAATTAGAAATATAATAGATGTTTTAAATCATGTTTAGCTTTTTATTACCATTTTTTATTTCGAATGACTAATAAGGATCTATAACGATTAGCAACTATCCTCACTTAAATTTTCAATACGTATTGAGTATTTTGTTGGGTTTTAAGTTGGGTTTAAGGGATTGGGACCTGTATACTATGCCTCCCCTTAACGGCCAATATTTAACATAATAATATGCATATTGCAAACATATGCAATGATTATGATTAATGAAATATTGGAAACTTTCGTTAAGACCGCGTTTAAATACTCGACAAAAATACAAAGTCATATTTACTCTGTTCACACTGGAGACTTCATCGTTAATACATTAAATCAACCGTAACTCCATCACGAATACTCGTACCTAGCTTCGTCGTGAATAATCCCTTCAAAGGAATTCTCTTAGTTCACTCTGGTTATTTACGTATACAAGAGATAATATTTGAATAGACAGTTTCGTAGTTATTTTAACGGCTTACGCTTTACATCAAAGGGCGTATATCTTTGAATAAGATTTAATAACTTAAATGGATCCTATTAAGTCATAATGGTACGAAGGATAAATGTTTTAATATAATTTAATATAATCTTTTAATATAATCTTAAATTAGGTTTTTTAATATAATCTTTAATTAGGTTTTTTAATATAATCTTAAATTAGGTATTTACAACTTTAAATTAAAATTTAAAACGTAATTCGTTTAGGTCTGCGAGTGATCTTTGAGGTTAGTCATAGTTGACCACACATAAATGCCTGCAATGGAAATACTTACTTATGCACTACCAAACAGTTATGATAGAAATGTCGCAATATTTTTTAATTTAAATTCTTTCATCTAAATAACTTTTTTAACCAGACAAAAAGAAGTTAGAAGAAAGAAAGGAAGCAGTCAAGCCCCCAGCCGGAACATGACGACACATGATGACATGAAGTCGTATGTCGGCTAACGTAAGCAAGAGTTGCACTGAGTTTCAAGAAAAGATAAGATTATAATACTAGTAGTATCTAGTATTCATGACTCAATAATTATATTGATAATACGAGTTATGCCAGCGACTTCGTCCGGGTGATTAAAAAAAAAGAAAATCTAAAATAAAAGTAGCCCAAGTTACTCCTTATGACATCAGCAATCTGCCAGTGAAAGTCCCGTCAAAATCGGTCCAGCTGTTCTAGAGATTAGCTCAAACAAACAGACAGACAGACAGACAGACAAAAATTGCAATTAATGTTATTTTGGTATATGCACCGTGTATACATCCATATGCATTTAGTAAAAAGCGGTTACTTTAATATTACAAACAGACGCTTGAATTTTATTTATTGGAATAGATAGCAAGGGCCCTCTTCTGTCGCATTTTAAGAAACCCCGTTCCACCAGCTTGGCATTGGACATGTCATGGTATGGGGAAATAGTATTCTAGGCCATTCCAATACGGTCGATATCGCATAATGTCGATAAGACCAAAATGCCTATCATAGTTAGATTCGAAATCGCGCTGGCGTATGAAACAAATTTTCTACCTTAGGCTATTACTTGCCTGTCACTAACAGCGCTCGATAATGCTCTATTTGCCCGTTTGTGATTCATAGATACGATAGCTATTTAAATAAAAAAAAATATACGTAAAAATTGCACTAAACTAACAAAAGCTCACTTACTTCGTGCACAAGTCTTTGCCATATTTCTTTTTGGTTCAAAATAATGACCATTAAAGGTCGGAGATAAAACGAACAGTCCCACTGCTGGGCACGGGTCTCCTTTCACAGTGTGAGGGGTATAGGCCATAGGCCACCACGCTGGCCAAGTGCGGATTGGTGGACTTCACACACCTTTGAGAACATTATGGAGAACTCTCAGGTGTGCAAGTTTCCTCACGATGTTTTCCTTCACCGATACCCAATAGCGGTGTATTACAATACTTTTGGCCAATACTTTTGGCTATCGGTGGGTCGGTTGACCCACCGATAGCCAAAAGTATTGGCTATCGGTGGGTACTTTATATCATCAACGATTAACCGATCGTTATCGTTTTTGATTTTTTATTTAGCAATTCATCCAACAAGCAGCCTTCAGAATCCCACAAGCGGACTTTCTTTTCAAATCGTGACCTGACGATTCCTTAGTCACTGCAGTCCTATGCTCTTATTGGCAAAGATTAGTTACCATTTGGGAACCTTTCTTCTAAGTTTAGTAACTCATCAGTCCTATTACTTATATGACCAGTCCACAACTATTTCAGTCCGTTCACACTTATCTACGGCTCAATAACTTACCTTCCGTCATCTACGAAAAGTCGCATGAAAAACGAATACTCTCTAATTATATTCTTCCTTCGAAACCATTAACGCTACTAGATCTGATTATATAAGTACATGACGTTACCGTTTTCTTAGGCTGCAAATTTATGGCATGTAATTACAATCGTTGTAAAGAATGATATATGAGTTACTATGGGCTCAGCAAATTACTCTATCACGCGGCGTGATGGAGTAATTTGTAGGGACTGTGTGATTTACGCCACAGTCCGACAAGACTTGCTGCGTAATAGTGACACAAAGATATATTATAGATAAAGATGTTTGCTTCGTAAATATTACGGGAGCCGTACGTAAGGCGAATACCACAAATGTTTATAAATCAATATTGTAACATGAGAGAAAATTTGTAGAAAAATTAATATCACCAATTGAAAAAAGGAAGGAAACGATAAAAAATGTGTGAATATTTGAAGTGGAAAAGTTATAAAATATTCCATCTCGTTTTTTTCAATAGCCGACAAAAATTATCTATTCAAAAGGACCTTCGGAATGCTATATTTCAATTGCTTAAATTGGATCATAAGAAATACCCGCCTAACTCATATTTTTCGCTTCCGGGGAGGCCTCAGGAGAAAGCTCATTACATATTTCGGACGTGCGCAGGAAAGAAAATCCCTTGAAGAATTGGTCATATACATTTTTTTATGTAAATAGCAAAAGCCAAAAATGCAAAGAAGCAGATGACGCATTAGTGTCTACCCCGCCTATGTACACAACGCGGTATTTCAAACGCGATATTTTCATTTCAAACGCGGTCTCCGACACGTCGTAAAACATTCGCGATTTATTTAGAGAGGGAGAATAGCAGGGAGATAAAACCGCTACCAACACGTATGAGTACAGGATTATAGGTGGTAAAGAGCAAAGCGATCTTTAATAAGAGGGACCGTTTGCCATAGCCTCTTCTGGAATCAGCAGGGTGCTCAGGGAGCAGAAAAGAATATCTTCTTCAAAATAATACTTTATTCTTTATTTTGAAGAAGAAGAAATAAGCATGGGCTTAAACTGTTTGGTCGTAACTTTGAACCATCCTAGTCCCGGTTTAACTCTAGTTCTGGGCCCGGTCACATGACAACTCATGGTAAGCAGAGGAAGGTTGGTACTGCATGCTTGTTTGCATGTAAGTTATAAAAAAAGCTTAAACACGTAGGTATAAAAAATAAAGGCAAGTATAAAACGAAGAGACATTAACAGGTAGTAGGTACGCATTATGTAATGCCATCTTTTTAGAGGACCTTATTCAGTATTCAAAGTTATGAAAACACTTGGTAGTATAATCAAGGAAAGCTCTTTTAGTTGAGTACCTATTTCTCTGTAAAATATATTCCGAATAAAAAAAAATCGAGAATTAAAAGATTCATTTATCCAATAAATACTGATAAATACATTATGGAAACCATGGCAAAAAATATTACTATTTCAGTAAATTAATTTATAAAAATAAATCATTATCAAAATCAAACCAAAAAATGCATGTTTTCAGTTAAATCAAAACTCACCTGAAAATTTCCACATACGCTAATCACGAACGTAAAGTTCCAATAACACACAACGAAAGTTTATCCACCGAACTGCAACAACTTCGTACTGAACTCCGATCACCCGTCATACGTTCGTCGCCAACGACGGCTGACCATCAACTGGCAGGCTACGCTAGGTTATCTGTGCATACATTCTACTAAACATGCGCATAACAGACGAATGGGATTGTCTACATATTTCATTTTGGTTTACTGATGGTGCGGTAATAGGCTTCGAAAAAATATTTTTATTTTCGCAGTCATAAATGTTTATAATTTTAAACTTAAATCATCGCGCGTTTGTACATTTTATTAAGAAATTGTACTTATGTACTTCCGAAATGTATTTTGAACAAGTTCAGCTGCTGTGCCACGATCTATGCAACGGACTCGAAATATCGGCAAAACAAAATATTTATTTATTTAAACTTTGTTGACCACAATAACATATTACGGTACAAATTACGAGCTTAATAAATATAAATATCGTAAGTAGGTACCCGTATCATAAGCATTGGTGATAAGATTGGTAACGAACTCCAAATATAATGATGGTTGGCAACGAAACTGTCAAAATATTATATTATACATATCTAATAATTATAATAATTTTCATATTTATGAAGTCGTCATAGTAATATTTTGACCAAAACTGTTATCTTATTACCAAATTCATTAAGGTTTAATTTAAATAATAGTTAGAATTAAAAAATACGGAATGTTTTTTTTTCACTTAAACAAAATAATTTTGGATTGCAAATGGAGCAATCTAACCATTATAATGAATTAAATTAAAATATAAAATATTTTATACAAAAATATCAGCTTTAATTGTAGGTAACTAGTTAAACTTGACTAAGATAAAAAAACACAAACGTATTTTTTGCATGAAGTTGCGTTTATCGAAAAATAGCGTTTGCATCTTAACCCATTTGAGTCTTGTTCTAAGTCGGTCACTGTTGTCATGGGCGGCAGTGGACGGTGATGCTACTGGCTCGTTTGCTAACTTAATTCCATAAAAAAATGTATTAATTTTCTTTTCATAAACGAACAAAAACATACCTGGATAATATAATTTTATTGTCGGCATCGAAAGCCTTACCAGAAACTTTCGCTAATATTATTCATTACAAAAATTACCCTTACGTGGAACAGCAATAAATCTTACGCCCCTTGGATTTCAATATTAACTCTGGAGTCATTTGATCCCAAAGGCTCAGTTCGAAAGTCAAAATAAATGGAGTTCATTATATAAATATGTTTATTTTAATCCTATTTGCATTTTTTTGTTTGTCAAGACTTGGAAAAACAATGATACTTTCACTAGTACTGAATGCGTCACCATATTTCAAGTGAAGTAAGTATAAGCACATGAGTAGGTATAAGTAGTGATTGGTTTGAATTTTGGAATCCCGAACAGTGGGTTCGAATTTTGCACGAACCTCTTCCAAAATGATGTGCGTATTAGAATATAATTATCAGTTGTTTAAAGGAAAACATAGTGAGGAAACCTGCACACCTGAGAGTTCTCCATAATGTCCTCAAAAGTGTGTGAAGTAATTACAGCTTGGGATGCCATAAGGGAGCATTATAAGCCCGCTGCTTTACTAACTATAAAATACTAAATGATAACTTGGTTCTTTATTATTCACAATGCAACGTTAGGATCAACATCACTGTCAAACATTGCTTATAATGTAGAATAGTAAAGATAAATATGAGCTATTATACTAAAAACTGTAATGACGTAACTAAATACTTTTATTAAAGCTGTCCCTACATAATATTATGAGAATTCACAGCATAGTAATAACAACGAATGAGCATTGCAAAGAAATAATATCTTAATAAGCATAAAATGTACTCCAATTAAAAAGCTCTCAATAAAAGATGTGAATTATAAATTACATCAAAACTGAATACGTCAAAACCAAACACTGTTGTGCCTAGCAGGTCAACTACCTCAGACGTCATTAAAAAAACGCTAAAAAGGGTTATCTGTTTTTTTATTTAAACATTAAAAACAACTGTCGCTTCCAGTTTACTACTTAATATCGTGTTTATTGTAAAGGGTACGGGTGAAGGTACGTTAAAAAAACTGTTTTGTCGGCACGTACGAGCATGGTGTTGAGTTAATTTTAATTTCGCTATGTTCTGTACCAGCAAAAAATCGTATTAACGGAGTGCGAGGTGCAAGAGGGGACGACTGTATATTTAATTATTATAAAAGTGTGCCTGAAAATACTTTTCGAGTAAAAATTTCGCAACCTTTTTGCAAACACGATGTCCAGAACCTAACGCTTCCGTGCATGCAGTTTTTACGGGCAATTTAGAAATTTAATTACTTTTAACTGGAACGTAAAAAGTCATATGTAGTGTAGTTAAAGTAAACAGAAACACGAGTAGTACGCTTCAAGTCCTTTGCTGTACGTGTTTTTATTTGCCCTTTAATTTTTGTAATTTATCAGGTTGTTTAATATTTCATTTATCCAGACCTGTTTCAGGTCACTTATTGGGGATCTCTCCTCGTAAGTGTCGTGAGAAGGCCTAGAGCACTCCACCACGCTGCTCCAGTGCGGATTCATTAAGGGGTTAGTGGCCAACTCAAGTATCGGAAGTTTTATAAGACTTCCATGGCTTCATAACATTTCCCACTGCTGGTGACGGTTCTTCTCTCAAAATGTAAGGGGTACAGGCTCCGCTAGCCAATTTGGATTGGCGAATTTACTTGATGAAAATCTCAGCTTAATCATGTCACTATATAGAAGTATATTTAGAAGATCAGCTATCTTTTCTTTAAGTTGGGAGATCCCTCCCAACTTAAAGATCCCTCCAAACCCTCCCCTCCCAACTTTAAGTTGGGAGATCCCTCCCAACTTAAAGAAAAGATAGCTGTAACATATCAAATATTGACACCAAAACCTCTCTATTGTTCTCTTTCTTTCCTTTTCTCTATTTTTAACCTAGCCCTATTATCACCATCAAACAGGAAGTAGACAGTCTAATACTGTGGCTAATCTCGTTCCTTCGAGGTAATTTCAAGGTTATTTTTACTCCAACAGGACTTCCCGTGTTTGAGAACATTTTACAAATTGTTGGTAGTCGTAAAATAAATTCCGCGTGCTATCCCCGGCTGATATCCCAGGTCATTGGACATTACGCGTATGACTATGATGTAGGATACCATCGAGACCCATAGATATGATAATATTAGAAAAGTAAATTTTTACTAAACTACCTTCAAAGGACTCTTTGGACCAATTGATGGTGGACCTACCTGATTTCATTTGGTCTGTAAACGTTTTTTAAAGTATGGCGATAGGAAAGTTTATTTTGATATTTAAATTATGATGTTTATTTACCCCCCTATGCACAAACCCCTAACTGTAAATGACAAATTTTACAGTAGAGCACTTTAAAGTTTCAAACAAATGTGCAAACCACCTATCTACCACTTAAGGAATTGTACGTAGGGACCGTCGACTTTATGCTATAACGTAGCCCGTCTTCTCGTGCCAGCCGCTACAAAACATATATTCGATATACGAGCGTGTCGACGTGAGAGTTGGCTACTAGACAAAAATACAAAAAAAATCATTTATTCATGTAGGTATTTTGTCAATACACTTTTTTGAGTATATCATCGAGGAGAATAAATGACGAAAGAAACTCCTCAGCACATATTTAAAAAAATATTACAATAAGTACAAAACGAGCTTCTAATCTATGTGAACTGCTCGCGCCACTATTATACCCAGCTATTATCTTTGTCATTCAGTTGCGTATTAGAGGAGTAAATCGGTTCATAACTCCAACGATACTGAGCTCGCCGCAATCAAATCTCCCCAAACGACTCTAAGCACGTGCCGACACTAAAACGTGACGTCACGTTATTTACCTGTTCCTTGTTGCAATACAAGTCAAATCGGCTGGTTTATGATAAATACTTTTTTATGGATTTTAAATAGTAAACGAGCATGCAGCACCACCCTTCCGCTAGCGCCTATGACAACGGTGACTGATATATGACAAGATTCAGATCGGGCTTAGGATGGTTAGCCCAGTTAGCAGAGGGTAAAAGTTAGTTTGCTTTGTTTGATAGCAGTCCAGCTAGTAACATGCGGGAAAATTCGCCATCAGGTCATCGATGCCATGGACAATACACAAAAACCCATCAAGAATGGGAACAGAAATTTAGACTCATCTTTAATATTTTCCGCGTGGCTGTGTACCAAACCCAAAAATTTGAACAGCAGTCATGTTAACCATTGCGCCAAAATCGTTTTTATTGTATGTATCGATAAAAAATGTCCTGTTATTTTGAAACGATGGTAACCGCGACCCGTTCCACACTGCGGCCATAGATAAAATTAGACATGCTCGCTTGAACATAATCCCTTTGGCAGGAGTCTGTCACAGTTTGAAATCAGCTTTTTAGGAGGTTCTAATTTATTGGGATTAGCACTGACATGGTGTGTTTTCGTGTAATATCAAAACGTGGAAGTTTCAGGATATCCTACAGGCTTTATTTTCTATCTACAGGCCCAATTTTTTTTTTAATTATCGTCTGTTTGAACCGTCGCAGTGCATAGATTAATGATATGGTTACGTAAATTCAATATGGTTTAAGTAAATTAAATAATGGTGATTATTTAATATCCGGTTCCTATATTTAACAAATCGTTAAACCGTTAGATAGTTTTCGAGTTAACAGTAACACTCGTTACTGTTAAAGTAACCGTACCGTTAAAGTTTATCCCTATCTTTTAATCTTTTCTTATTCGAGCACGTTTAGTTACGCCTCGTAGATTGTTCTACTATCCGTAAACAAAACGAATCGGTTTTCAAATACAGAAACCGGACATAAATATACAAAACAACGATTTACACTGAGTACTAAGGGATAGGTTTACCACAACAAAGTAAGGGCGTTTAATAGAGAGAATAAAAAGTAAACAGCTCGGCTTCCATTAAAAATATGTAAATATTTGATTATTAAAGTTTAGTATTTAAACTTTAAATGCCTACTGAGGCCGTTTAATTAAACATTGACCTTTGGCAAAATGAATTTTATTTTGTGTTCATAATTTATGTAAAGAAAGAAAGTTCTGGCAAAGAAATTGTGGCGTTTTTAGTTGATTAAGTAATATTGAACCTGTTTTATTATAAGCACCTTATTGCCACCTGTTATTATAGTATAAGTAACTAATTTAACTTCAAGAAATGTTCTTAAAATCGTTTGATTAGTTCGGGAGATATCATTGAGGAAAATATTTGAAAAAACTGTTTTATCAACTTAACATCAAGATGTCGTGACAATATCAATTTGTCGGGAAGTTTCAGGGATAGCCGGCAAGTTCAACCAATTTTTTCAAGTGGTAGAGCCTATGTAGTTTACCCGGGGTACCACCCGCAACGGTACCTTGTATTTTTTTTACAGTGTAATAATTTTTTAAACCATTTTTGAGTCTTGTTCTAGGTCGGTCACGGGCGGCAGCGGAAGGGTGATGCTGCATGCTCGATTGCCATTTAAAATTCATAAACTAAGTGATGTTATATTTAAACTAATGTTGTATTTCAAACAACATTTACAAATATAGGGTCGCTATATACACAGGATACCTTCTATTCCGTTCAATTATAAAGGTTTTCCGATATCTGATAATAACCCAGTAAAAAGTTAATTGTAACATGGTCGGTTAGCAATTATTAAAAAGTCAGTCGTTGAACAATCAATCATCTACCTTCCGCTGGGGTCAAATCTTTTTTCAGGCACATCAAAAATAAATCAACCCAATTTGATTCGTCTGTAAAAATTTTAATCAATATTTATAAAACTCTTCCGTTACTGAGTGACTGACAGACAACGCACTTTTGAATGAGTCAGTGACGAAATCGGGGTTTTTCAGATATCAATAAATAAAGTAAATGTATGGTTTAAATATAAAGCATAAGAGCTATGCAATTGAAACTTTATAAGTTTAATAAGTCTACTATTGACATCACACCCTGAGAATTTTGTTTCCATCCATCCATCCATCAGCGTTTACAAGTCTACTGTCGGACATGCGCCTCCCCTAACTTGCGCCACTTTGACCGGTTCTGAACCTTCTGAATCCAGCGGATGCCCGCTGTCTTCTTCAGGTCTTCAGTTCACCCTGATCGGGGGGTATCCTATGCTCCTTTTTCCGAGACGTTCGACGAAACGAGACAATTTTGTTTATCTGGTATAAACCAAACCCAAGAGGGTTCAAAGAAACGATGAAGCGCTTCGAGAAAAGATAGGTAGTTACTTACGCTTCGCTTGGCTCGTCTTGGCGGCGGCACTTCCGTCCCCCAGATATCAGCCCCAACCGGGAATCGAACCGAAGTAGTCGAATAGTTTGTACTGCGTAGATCGTGGAAGTTCTCAGCTTCAATTCCCAGATCAGATCTTTATCTGGTTGACAAATTATTGTTCTAAGTCTTGCTTGTTTAGGTTTGGTTAGGGGTTGTCTTGTCTGAATTGTGAACGCTTATGCCATCTGGGACTCGGGATTCTTAGTACCCGGATATAAATGTGAGCGTTCATTACATGGTGCGCCGTGGAAAAATCCTTACTAAAATCGCACGCCATAATCCTACATAGGACCTTTAATGAAATTAAGATAGCAAACGAGCATGCAGCATCCTTCCGCTGCCACCTGTGACCAACTCGTTAGCATGTGAACTCAACTACACATCCAAGGCTGATTGGTGTGATTTTACAGAACTAGCCTCAATGGGACTCCACACATGGTCGAACTTGGGTTTTGTACACATATAGGTTAAAAGCGTTGTGAAGTACCGCACCTTCACATGGTCTGCAAGTTTATTTGCGACCGCATTATATAGAGATTTGGATGGATGGATGGATGGATATCTCGTTAAAGTAATTGGGAAAGCAACATTTATCATGGAAAATACAACTTTCAATAGTGTAAATATCAAGCAAACCTTTGTCAAAATGAATTCTGTTCGAAATTCAACCGCAGAGCGGAAGTCACTAGTATGAAATAGATTGGCAACTCATGTATTATGAATAATATACAATGCAATACACGTTATATACCCACACCTCTGCGTTAGGATTTCCTGTATTGCGGGTGCCATGCACATAAATAAATAATAAATTACGCTACATGCTCACAGCCCCACACTAGGATCGCACGACGTGTGCAATATACAACAGAGAGACAAGAACGTACACACAAACCAAGAACAGAAATGTTTACTCATTTTTCAAACTTTCACCTCGCTGGGAATCGAACGCAGGACCCTTCGAACGGCGGTACGGCATGGTAACATTGCATCGTACGAGTAGTTTCATCTCAGCTAGGTTCGAACTAGAGATTTCTCACTCGGCAAGCAGCGTCCCTACTCAGTGCAATATAATACAGGGTCGTTTACAAACTATTTGAACGAAACAAAAATCAAATACTTCTGCTGTCATCAAAAATGCGTTTTTTCCAATTCATTGTTTATATCTTTTTGCTGAATTCAGCGGCACCCTATTTCTGTGTCAGTGCTCACGCTGAATAAAATATCGTAAATTTGTTGAATGTGGTGTTACTGCTCATAGTTTGGTGATTATTCATTGTTTCATGTAACAGAGAATTCTTCGACGCATGATAAAGGAAGCGATGCGTCTACTACATTCCTCATGAAATTTATTAAAGTAATATTCTTATAAGGTGCGTTAAGACAAAGCGACAAATGACAATGTTTCTTGAGATCATTGTTGGGATCTGTTTAGAAATACTCCTATTAAGATTTCCTCAAATACCTTCCATGTCTCGAGATGTATTAACAATAATCGGTTTCAGATTTATTACAAACATGAACAGACTACCTCAATACTATACTTTCTAAGATGTGTTTACCTTTTCATTTGTACGTACATAATTATAATTCGTTTCTTAAATAGGAAATTATTTTTGTTAATTCGTACAAGTCAATGGTCGTTACGTAGACGGAAAACTTGATGAAAATATTATTTCTCTTCGCAGACTCGCAGTATTACGCATTTCTGCTCCGTTTAAGCAGCCCCATAAGTATCAAGAGATCGTAGCATTACTAGAAACGTAGCCGTCTACGTCATTTTCGTAGCACTTCTACGAAACCAGGCCGGTATACTTTTGAGCCTAATGATTCACTTACAAACTTAAGAAGCTTTTAACCTAAAATATACTTCAATGGTATGAGAAAATATATTTTTACAAGTAAATAATCTCCTACACAGAACGCTTTAAGAGAAACGTAGCCTCGTAGCTACGATACTATACCCGTAGCTACAGGTATAGTGAAATAATTGAAAAGATAAGTAAAATAAGGTACTTAAATACTACATATAGCTTAATACATTTGAGTTTTATTAAAAGCTGGGAAAAGTGATCAAAGCTTTTCTTCAAAACACTCATGGTAATAATCCGCTGTTGTGTTGTATTATTGCATGTCTAAATATTTTGTTTGCTTGTCAATTTCTGCTTATTTTATGTATCGTATTAAATGTTTATTAGTTAGGTTATAAACTCAAACTCAAATCATTTATTTCATGTAGGTATTTTTCAATACACTTATGAACGTCATTTTGCATATAAGGTATACGAAGCATATAAGGTATACGATGACATTTTGATGACATTTTATACGATAAATAATCTGAAATGTCTCGTCCAGAAAGAAATACCGTGAATTCCCATAAAACTACTTTTTTGTATTATGCCGTTATATTATACTAAGGGTGCGATATTATTGACCCTTAACAACACACACAGAACAACGGCAAATGCTGAAAAGCCAATATCAGCACGCATAATTTTCGTATCGACTTGAAATGACGTCATTGTATGCAATTCGGCTAACAATACAGTCATTATACTGCAGTTGGGATCGCACGATGAATCTGAAATTTAGGTAATTATACTTAGGTTATGGCGGATGCCTATGCACAAATAATTTTGCTTGGTTATAGAGCTTCACTAAAAGATTATAATATCTTATTACTTTAAACGAGCAATTCTTGTATATATATAAATATATAATTGGAATCTCGGAATCGGCTCCAACGATTTTCATGAAATTTAGTATATAGGGGTTTCGGGGGGATAAATCGATCTAGCTAGGAATCATTTTTAGAAAATGTCATTTTATTCGTGTTTTTGTAGTCCCAATTTAAACTGAAAAATATGACTCTTCCTGACATCTATTGGCGAATAAAAATACTACTATACTAATACTAATTGCTTTAACGACACAACAGCAGAATAGATGGCGTTGTTAAGTAACACGAAGTCAATGAGCGTTTGCTTTGAGGTTAGACTAAGAAAATCAATTGTTTATTTATATTATTTGTGTCTTCTTAATATTATTATTCGTACTTAAATATAATTTCCAAAAAACACAATTTATAAAAAAAAATACCGAGCAAAGCTCGGTCATCCATCTAGTAATTATTATAAGCGACACGCCTCGGTTTCGCATAGATAGTAGGGCATAATATGCCTACATGTTTTTTCTGTTGTCGGGTCACATCAGCTTGTTGCATCGAATATGTGATGTGAGACCCGCGTTTGAATTTATTATGTCGCACGTTAGAATTCAAACCCAAGCCCCCCTGTTCGGGAATTAAACGGTCAAACCACTTGGCCATTTCTACTTGTTCGAATATTTACTATTTAGTCGTAAAACTTTGTCTTAGATTATATTCAACGTGTCATTCGGAGCAGTTAGTAATACTATTGTAATTGTAAGAATATACCTTCTCTTCTTTACGCACAATTCGTCGCTGTCCATGAATGATATTGATTTTTCGTAATTTTAAACCTGAGATATCTTGTCAAATAATAATTATTTTTGTAAAGAGCATTTTTATCTTCGTTATATGCCCAAGGTAAATAACTGTGTAATAAAAATGAAAAAAAATAGTAGAGTAATTTAATGACAGAGGGAGAGTTTTAAGAAGTGACATCTTTTTGGCCACCGGTGGCTGGTTCGCGCTACAAAAAGAAGCACCTCCGCGCCACAGCCGCCGGTGGCTGTGCTCGTTGGTCAATTTGCGCGAAGCTCAACTCATTTACCTTAAAATATTTTCGTCAACCTATACTTTATACATGCTGTATAGATAAACTCTTCTTCAGTCTGGACTGTAGGGCTGCCTCAAGTGGCCGTAAGGACTGTGTATAAAAGCTAAGCACTTGTCTGACGCGTGACTTGAGGTCGTGGAGAGACGATCCTTACCTTTGTTCCCCTAGTACCTTCATAGCTGCCTAGCTTTCTATTGTCTAGTTAAAAATACGCTGAGGTTTTTACTTTATATCAAATTCATTTTGCAATTTTGTTGAGTTGGAGTATTGGCGACAATTAGTTTATATACGAGGGCCAGTGTGCTTAATGAAAAACTTTAGATCAAGTATTTTACACGTTGACTTAAAAAATCTTGAACAATCATAATTACAATGATGATTATTATATTTGTTATTTGTAACCCGCCCTCGCTTTGCTTCCATTTATTTCTTATAAGAGGTATTTATTTGAACAGGCACATTTTTTGTAAACAGATTCATAAAGATAAACCTTTTATAAGTATCATAAACATTTTAAATGCAAACAGTATTTCGACTCAGTGAAAATCGTGAGTATCCGTCTACAAAAATTAGATAAATCAACAAACCATACCAAGATCTCCCCGTAAACAGAAAATGGAGGAAGAGTAACGTGGAACCACTTTATGTTAAGCCCGCGCTTCGGTCCGCTTTCGATAATTTGGCAATAATTTTGTATGTAAATATATAAGGGAATAGGTTCCAATTTATTCTGCAGGACTGGTATCCTGCGAGGGATCGACTCAGCGAATTACGTAAATAGGATTTCCAGCGAGAAACCCTAAAAATAAAATCTTCCCCACTTCTATCTTCGGGTACACTTGCACTCGAGACAACTAGAATTTAATAATGTTTCTAAACAAAGGAAAGGAAGGTATTAAGGCTAAAGTCTCAAGGCTTAATAAAAAAATTACTCTGACTTAGTTCGTTGAAGAGTTTCTTTGTAGAAGTATTTCTGAATTACATTAATTATCGCAACCAGCAACTTTGCCTATACTAAACTATGGGCTCCCCTAACAATATGAAAATACTAGTAACCCGCCGTCGCTTCGTTTCGGGAAACTTATTTAGTTAAATATTTTGAATAATTCACACTATCTCTTTATAAACTATATGTTATTCTGATGTGTAAGCTATATAAGTGTAAAGTTTCCAAAATCCATTCAGTAGTTTTTGCGTGAAATACTAACAAACAGATAATATATATTATGTACATCCATACATCCTCACTAACTTTCGCATTTATAATAACGTTAAACTTCCTATTTTTGCTAAAAATAAAGGTTATAACGTAAAACTCGTTTAGATACCTTCCAACTAACCACAGATTCGCCCGCTTTAACGTGATTAGACAAAATAGCAGACATGCATCTAACCAACTGGTTTAACAAATCTAGAGAGCCAGTAAAAAGCGGATGATATTTTTGAGCCACATTGACTTACTACGTAGCCCACCTGGGGTCCGAGGCTGCTAATTTAAAAATGTTTCAATTGCATCTTGATGGAATAGTTTTATACATTCTGTATACGAAAGGTGTTCTATTCAAACACGACGCAATTGAATCATTTATAAATTAGCAGACGCGGGACCCTGCTATTTTGTCGGTTGATATAAAAAGTCTTTCACGATAGCTCGTTGGTAACGCATTTAGTTATAATAGTTTATTTATTTTTATTGACCGGAAATGCATCGGTGCTGCCTTTTGTTTTACTGGTGTTCGTGGGCAACAGGGCCCAGAAATGCTATTTTATAATCCATCCATACGTCAACCTTCGTACGTCCTCAGCTGAACTTAGAGTCAGCTGGACCTTTTCTGACTTGCGCCAATCTGACTGGATCTGAGCCTTCTGAATTCAGCCGATACCCGCTGTCTTCTTCGCGTAGTTAGTCTACCTGGTTTGGGGGAAATCTATCTATTATTAAGCGACACGGACAAAATATTTTTTTATATAAAGATACACCTACACCTACTAAATAAACGAAATGAATGTGTCACCGGTTCTTAATACACTTCGGGGTCAACCTAAGCCATTAACACTGCAAGCAACGAGAACTTTCGGAGAAGATAATCAAAGTCCAATTAATTGCTATACATGGCGGATACGTCTATTTATTCCCCATTTAAACGTCCCTGAACATGTTCGGTGAATTTCTCCAACAATTTTCGTCGAATTACAATCGACGTTGTAGATTGCAATTTACGCGAAATCGCTGTATGGGAACTGTGTTTGCACTGAAATGTGCGTTCGTTGCTGAATACATAATCACTGTGCTATTGTACTGTTTGCGTTACTTGCAAAGCTTGCTGTAGTTATACAAACACGCGGGTAAAATATAAAATTTGCCATTTAACTTTACATGTACTGAATGTATCGCCAGTATGTCATGTTTTCACTAATACGCGTGTCCGCAAATTTGTTCGCAGAAAATTTAATTTGCGTAAAATAAACTTTTTCTCTCTATTTTATCTCTTTGTAGCGTATGAATTTACAAAAATCCTTTCTTACTCGCATAACTTTAAAAACAACCCCTTTACAAAATTTCATGCCTCTCGGTCCACTTTTTTGGGCTGCATATTCTTGTCATGCAGTCAACAGTCAATAAAACTAATGGTAGTTTTATTAAACAGACCTTCGCGTCGCTTTGGTAAAATCAATATTTAAATTTAAGGTTTATTAAAAATTTTACTTAGCCCTCTGCATGAATCCAAATGACAGTTACAGAGATTAGTGCGCTCAAATAACAAAAATCTTTTCAACTTCATTATATTAGTGCCCGAAATCCTACGTCCGACTTTAACAATATAACCTAAGTTTTATTTGCTGACTGAAACTAAGCGCATCGAGGCAACGGGGTTGTTTTATTTTTCATTAATGTTCGTGTCTAATCCTTTTTGTTGTTAATATTGTTAGGGATTTTATTTTAATTCTCAATACAGCAAAGCATCGTTCAACAATAATGTTAATCTCAGAAGGCGAACGTGAAGGTGGAACATAATTATACAAGACAACTCAACTATGGCGCATTTTGTTGAGAATCCGCTGCGTTTCCATCTCACTCGTTCGTTAACAGATAACAAATAACAATACGCTCATTCTTGCTTTTCGGAAGTTGAGAATGAGATACAGTCAGCATAAAAAATCGTCATTCAATACTGATTAAACTTCAGCATTTAGACTTTTCCGTGTTTTTTGTCTTTTATGCATAAAGTTAAAAAATAAACCTTATTGTTCGCGCACCTACGCTAGACAACCCATACTTACATATTTTTCCCATAACATAATATTTAAACCTACATAAATATGACTTATTAGTTCTAAAAACACCACGTAATCAGATCACAACTCGATTTTACAACATGCATGGCCGTCTATGCACCTCGATTATTTTTAATTATTATCAACAACCCAGCGAAAGCAGTGATAGCCGTGTGGTTGAACGTTGGACTGCCGAACCGGGGGGTCCGGGTTCACACCCCGCACGCACCACTAATTTTCAAAAAATTATGAGCGTATTAATATTTAATTATCACTTGCTTCGGTGAAGGAAAACATCGTGAGGAAACCTGCACCTGAGAGTTCTCCATAATGTTCTCAAAGGTGTGTGAAGTCCACCAATCCGCACTTGGCTTGCGTGGTGGACTATGGCCTATACCCCTCATACTGTGAGAGGAGACCTGTGCCCAGCAGTGGGTCAGTTATGGGTTGTGATGGTGATGAACAACCCAGCGTTAATAGCATGAAGGGAGCCTAAGGTACCATCACAGGTGAGAGAAGCTGCCGCATTATGGTAGAACTTCGCGTTACTATATACGTGAAACCTGGTTAAGTGAGACATCAAGGGACCTGCAATGTCGTTTCACTTATAGAGGTATTCCACTTACCCAGTGTCTCAGATATACAGGTATAAATAAATATCTGTCTCATTTACAGAGGGTTCCATTAATAGAGGTGAGAATACAGGTTATTTCAGTTATACAGTCGCGATCATTAAATAAAATAACGTGTTATGTATGTAAATGAGTTTTAATAAAAAAAATATAGTATGTACTTAAAGGTTATCATACAAATGTTAACTTCTTCGCGTGTCTTCCCACTTTCATAAACGGATATTAACTTCAGTTTTTCACGTAATGATAACTATTGTAGCTTTCGTTTTGACATTTTTCAAATAAACATCTGTATGATAGTAAAGCGAAACTAAAACTGAAGGTAATTGAAGCTCAAAATTTGTACTTACGTACTTGGAATTACGTGTGGAATTTGTGGGTAGAATAAGAATGAGTAAACCAACAATGTTATCTCAGTTACAGAGGTTTATGCATATAAAATTTACTCGCTGTCTCAGTTATAGAGGTAAGTATGATGATAAATCGAAAGAACAAATCCCAGATATAGAGGTTTACCTCGTCCCACTAACAGAGGTAATTCATTGCCAAAGTGTTGGGACCTCAGCATGAGTTCCAGTTATGGAGGTTTCTCACTTATCCAGGTCCCACTTAACCAAGTTTCACTGTATCTATTATATATAATTATTCCTGGCATTATTATCTGTCCCTGACTCTTGCATGACTCAGCCGGCATACGACTCATAGTATTCCAATGGGGAGTTTCAAAGCCAGTAAATACTTTCTTTGTTTCTTCTCTTTTCATTGTTAGCTGATAGTCGTAATGCATTGTGTTACATTTTTCGTCTTTAATATCCTTATGCTGATAAAAATAATACTCAGGTACGTCAATAATTCAATAATTATGACCGAGTTACATTATATCGTCGTTTGAGCAGTTTTTGCCTACGAAAATGGGTACACGTGTGCTATCCAAAATTAATTTATTTATGCAATATGTTTTGCTAATTTAATTCCACTGGTTAAGAATTAAACAGATATAATTTAGTTTTTATGCCAAAAGACTATAAAACCAGTGATAGCCAAGTAGGTAGTTAAAACATCAGGTGGGATTGTGGTCAAACATTAACTTTAGTTAAAATAGAAGACGATAGAAAAACAATCAAAGCTTCTAAGTATGTTTCGGAGTATGAAAACTCAGTATAACTTAATTTTATTGTTCAATACAAAATTACATTGATTTCACATTGATGTACAAGTATCTGCAACAAAATTTTAACTAGTCGATGTCTATAAAAAGATATTTGAGAAAAACTATTAATTGGAATTTTATTGACGCTTGATGAATTCTCGCTTTGTCTCATGTCTGTGTTTGTTCCCGCTAATCCGATTTGAATGCGGTTTCACCATTTAGCGTGTTTTATTTCAATGGGTTCACAACTAAAAAAACATGTCAATTTATAAAATCCTGTCCAAAAAATTGTTAGAATTGTTTTGGGAGCGGGTACTGTGGCATAGGTTTCCGAAAGCGAATTCATTGGCCAGCATGGTGGGCTATGGCCTGTACCCCTCACATTGTGAAAGGAGACCCGTACCCAGCAGTGGGACAGTAATGGTTTGCGATGATGATGATGGTGATATTATTTAATTAGTAACACCCCCATCGCCTCGCTTCGGTAAAGCTAATATTTAAGGCTAACTAAAAATTGTTGCCTATTAGCATGTATGCGGTTATTATACACAACATAATTTTTCAAATGTGACTGGCTGTTGCAGAGATTAGCGTGTTCAAACAAAGAAAAAACTCTTTAGTATTTCTTTATTAGTGTAGATGAGGTCGCTTCAAAGTAGGTAAATATTGTACAACTAATAGCCGCTCGCTTCGTTAAAACTACGCCTTAGTATGTTTAAGCATAATCTTTTTGAACCCTACAATTTTTAAACGGGATTCTTTAAACCAACATAATATTTTTTTAAGAACATCGATTTAAATAACACAAACAGTATTTGTTACCAAAAGCTTACTTACGATACTTACATTAGTGAAAAGGCATTCAAATCAATTAGGCCGTTTGTTGGACTGGCGGCAACAAACGCACAGAGGAACACACAAACCGACAAACAAACAAAAATTCTAAAAATAGATACCGAGTAAGTACCCTAACAATTTATACTGTATATGGTATCCACTCGTATTGCTTTAATAATGCCTCTTGTATACATATATTGTTTTTCCCCAATATCTTCATATAAAAACTGATCAGTAGGACTTTTATGTATGATGAGCCAGTGAATAACGGTAACATTGTTCCCGATTCAAAAGTAAATTTAGCTTACGATTTCATGCAACACTTTTGGCATTCAGCTTACTTGTATTAATGAGGTCACATTGCTGTTATTGTTGTTTCTGCTGGAAACTGCACAGCGTTCAAACATGTTTATTGTCGTGTGCCCTCGTTTTTCTTTTCCTCGATTCTAGTTTTTAATTCTTTGTCACATTTTATTTTCTTTACTTGTATTGTATGAATGACTCGTACAATGTTACAAGCGTTGCATTAATACGCGAAAGACACGCTTAAACAATATTCGTTTGTCTTTTTGTATAAGGGCTTTCCGTATTTATTGGAACGAAGTTCCTTATCGCGCGTTGTGAAAGGGGGCTAGACGGAAAAAAATCTTACGAAAAGTTGTCACGACACTTTTTGCTATAGTAAGCTATTGTAAGCCGTGCGTCGTGCGTATGTTTTATATTATTAGTATAACATATATAATAGTTATATATATATGTATGTGTATTTATATACATAATCTAAATATTAAATATATTTTTTTTAAATTTCTTCACTAATTAATCGAAAGAAACTTCGTTCCATCCGGGTGTCCCTTGACACCTCTCAAGTTTTTTTTATACGCAGTAGTGATGCTGATGCCGTTGGTGCATACATGTCCATAGGTGATGGTTGTTTACCATCAGATGGCTTGTCTGCTTGTTTGTCGGTTAAAGTAACAAAGGTGATTACGACAAAAGTCGCGTCGCAACGACAATCTTTGTAAAACAGCCTTTGCAAATTCTTTCGTCTACGGCATCCTTGATATTTAAGCGAAAAGAATTTTACCATTTCAATTTCGAATTGTTTTATAAAAACAATTTAATATTGTAAAATAAGTAACTTAAAATAAAATAAAAAATTGAATTGTTTTATAAAAAATAACATAAGTTGTACTCTTCAAGAACCTAAATTAAAAAAAAATCTTATTGATGACAGAAACGTATTTTTTGGCACAAACATAAGATTACGCTACACAAAATATTTACTGACACCATCCAATGTGACGAGGGTCAGTTTTGGGACAAAAGATTCTACGACATATTATATGTTGCTATTAGGGAAGAGTAAGCCGCGGCTTAGTGACTTTGTACTATATCGTGGTGTTAGTGAATATTTGTTTATGTGTGATAGAACATTGTCTTTTGGAGCAAGATATCTGTTTATTAAAATTCTTGTTTGATAGTAACTTAAGCTGAGTACTTCACGGAATCACGGCTTAGTAATTATGTGTGTAAGTAATATATTTTTATTCATGGTTTCTGGTTCCATAAATATATCTATTTTATCAGAGCAGTTTGGTGTTTTTTGTGTAAACTTGGTCCTCAAAAGTTGAAAACTTATAATATGAGTACGTTACTAAAGTAATAAACATAATATACAGCAAAAGGAACTCTCTACCAACCAAAGCAGTTTTCAAAGTAATCTCTCCGTTCATTTCTAAGAACCGTAGTATGCAGTAGAACCATCAAATTAACTAAAGCAACTTTTCTTTATGGATCCCTTCTCCTTTTTAACGCAGGCAGAGCATCTTGAAAGTTCATAAACCAGATTGCTCTGAGTTTATCTTTTATTTTAGGGAATAATAAACGTCGTGAAATACCATGTTGCGACTGTAAAGAGGATAATTAAGTTACTTATTTCACACTGTCCATAAACAAACATTCGACTCTGCTGCTGGTACAAATCGCTAGGCATTTTTACCGCATTATCGATCAAGTTGTTGATGAACACTTTGTGCTGCTATCAAACATTTTACAAAGCAATAAAATATAAGCATAGGTAGTAGAGCCTAGGATCTACTACCTATGTAAAATAATTAATTTTAATTGTTTTGCATAGGTAGTAGAGCTTAGAGTTGGCCCGGGGTAGTACTACCGCCCGCCACGGTACTTAGTACCATTTCTACCGTGTAATAATTGTTTTAACAGCAATTGTGTTCCGGATAGAAAGGTGTGGAGCCGGCTACACTTTTTAGAGGCGACCATCTCAGTCCTCAAGGGTAGCAACACATCTGTGACCGAATTATAACGAGACTCTTACTAACATTTACTAACTGGACTATTACTAACAATAACTAACAGGACTAACATTTACTAACAGTCCCTGTCCCAGTCCTCATACTTACAAACTAACCAACTAATGTTCTAACACCGTCACCTAACCGGACTAACTATCCCAGTCCCCATAATATATGAGTCTTGTTCTAAGTCGGTCACAGTGGTCATGGGCGGCAGCGGAAGGTGGTGCTGCATGCTCGTTTGCTGCCTTAAATCAATAAAAAAAAAGCAAATAAACAATGACTAACAAACACGACACCATTACATACCTACGCCATACATTATTGATTTATTGATAGCACTTTGAAAGTCGCCGCCAATTAAAAATGCAATGACATGACATAATAATTACATGAAATAATATTTTTAATGTTTACAGCTTCCAAGAGTAGGTACTTTATTGGATTTTTTTTTTATCGGCATCTTCTGTTACTGGCCAACTCTAAAAATGTCCAGATCCATATTTGAAATTTTTCCAATGTCAATCTCATATGTGAACTTTATTGATTTTTATTATATAGTTCCAGATGTAATAAAAATTGGCGCACTAGCCCTTTAATGCGAGGAGCTTAAGAAAAAAAATGGTTAGATAAAGCAAGTCATTGAATGAGTAATAATTTCCTTTCTCCATACAAGTAAGCAAGTAACGGTGTATCAAGTGATGAGGGTCGGTTGGGGAGCAAAAGGAATTTAGCAACAATTAAGCCTTTCAGCAAAGTCGAATTCCAAAAAGCTTGCGACTTTTATACACTTTTATAATGTTTGAACGCGCAAAATAAATTACAGGAAAATTATTTAGGAAAATTTATACACGGATACGGATACTCTGCACAGAGAGTAGGTACAATTTATAAAAATAAAAGGAACTTCCTTTCAGAATTGGGAGTGAACCAATTTAGCGTGTACATTAGTTTGTTTTGCATGCGAACTCACACACACACACACACACACACACACACACACACACACACACACTCATAATCAGTCATAATCATCATCACAACCTTTAATTATCCCTCTACTGAGCACGGGTCAACTACGCTGGCCAAGGATTGACGAACTTCACACACGTTTGAGAACATTATGGAGAACTCTCAGGTATGCTAGTTTCCGTACAATTTTCCTGCACCGAAGCAAGCGCTGATTATATTCTAATTACTAGTACACCCGCCCTCGCTTCGCTTCGGGAAAACTAATTTACACAAAACTTTAATATATTATACCTATAAACTTTCCCTTTGAATCATTCTATCTATTTAAAATCCGCATCAAAATCCGTTGCGTAGTTTTAAAGATCTAAGCATACATAGGGACAGCGAAAGCAACTTTGTTTTATACTATGTAGTGATACACATAATTTTTGAAAGTTATAGGTGCGTGCAAGATTCGAGATTCTGTCTATTTCGCACAGAAATAGACAAGGTCTTATATACAGTCCCAGACGAAGTGGATGAGTCGTAATTCAGCTCATTTGACAAATATCATTTGTATAGGAAACCAATCTTCAAGCCGAATAATTCAACATTTGGGTGAGAAACTAATAACACAAGTTCGACCTTTACATACCGGAGCGATTCAGACAGATGAAAACGATTTGACCGTGAAATTAGATCCTTGATTAATGTCGTTAATGCTTGGCCGCTGTATAATTTAGGAAGGTCTGTTACAGAATCTAAATAAACATTTGTCTATCATAGTACAGAGTTAACATTTGTCCAAATAAATGTATTTTGCTCCTAGTTGATGCTGCTGAAAAAGTGAAAAGGCATGGGCGCTAGCATTGTTTTTAAGTTCCTGCAAATGAATCTATTGCAATGCTCTTTGAATTTTTACAAGCCTTTAATCAACTTTCAATGTTTGTATGTGTATGTTCAGGTTTACTTGCAAGCTGGATTTAAACTACTTCTTACTTTACAGACTTGAAATTTTGCATATTGCTTTGGCTCCGATGACAACAAGCATGACCGGATTCTACGCTCAAGATTGGCTGCAGACAAGGTTACTTCTCAACGGTTAACAGAACAGTGTCTAAATTTATTGTTTTGCATTTATTTGCATTAATTTACTTGTAAGTATTACTAGATGGATGACCGAGCTTTGCTCGGTATTTTTTGTTTTTTTTTTATAAATTGTTTTTTTTTATAAATTGTGTTTTTTGGAAATTATATTTAAGTACGAATAATAATATTAAAAAGACACAAATAATATAAATAAACAATTGATTTTCTTAGTCTAACCTCAAAGCAAACACTCATTGACTTCGTGTTACTTAACAACGCCATCTGCTGTTATGTCGTTAAAGCAATTAGTATTATTATAGTATAGTAGTATTATTATTCGCCAATAGATGTCAGGAAGAGTCATATTTTTCAGTTTAAATTGGGACTACAAAAACACGAATAAAATGACATTTTCTAAAAATGATTCCTAGCTAGATCGATTTATCGCCTCCGAAACCCCCTATATACTAAATTTCATGAAAATCGTTGGAGCCGATTCCGAGATTCCAACAATATATTTATATATATATATATACAAGAATTGCTCGTTTAAAGATATAAGATTTGAGAGCCAGACATCGAGTGGGTACACAAAACGGCTCATAACACGTTACTAATATTTATTGGTACCAATACAATACATATACTCGTAGTATGTAACTAGCAGACCACCTCTTCGTAACATAAACTATACATGTGCAAAAAATGATCGATAATAATTGTTCTTGGTGGTGTGAAAGATCAACAAGATTGTAAAATGTACTACTAATTTACTTTGTTTTATTCTTCATTTTCCTAAAAACATGACTGGCCATTATCTACTGAGAGCTTTACAGCTACGTTGATAAAATTGGTTTAAAGCTTTCACGGAACAAGTTCCTCAAACAGGAGGTAAGTTGCGAGAGCTTTAAATAAAAATATTGCAAGTAAGTATTACTATACAAATGAAGTTATTCCCTAATAGTAAAGTAATTGTGTAAAAAATTATCCAATTCGGGTCCAAGTGATCGACCCTCGTCCTCAGGTCGATGAAAGCTATAAGGATCCCCCGAATATGTAACATCATATCATATCCAACTATCAATTTTGATATCAATGTACTTAATATACGATTCATACGGTTCGGGGTAAGGTTTATGTTTTAGAAACTTGCTTAATTGATTAATAATGAAATAAATTATTTGTGCAATATATATTTTTTACTTTTTATTTTTATATCTTATGTTCCTTCTCCCACTTTATCTTGGCTTAATTCATTAATTACTTATGATATCTGGGCGAAGCGCTCATATCGAAGTATTCGACAAAGGGCGCAGTCGGTAGTTGGATGGCTGACCGCTAGTCGCAAAATTTTTTGGGCACTTCCGTGCTTCGGAGGGCACGTAAAGCCATCGGTCCCGGTTGTGACATTTAAATAAATACATTCACTTAAATTTAAAATAATATAAAATCATACAATGTAAGACTTATAAATTAAATTATAGATCCTAAACATAAAATGTGTTAATGCCACAATAATTAAAGCTACATTTTGGTAGTTAGTTGGGTGACCCTAGTGGTCACCCATTCAACTTTTTCCTATCAGTAGAATTGTAAAAATTGGATGGATCACGGATACCTTTTTATCATACATACTAAACCCTTACACAATGCATGCTAGTTAAAGTAAAACTCATTACTGGAAATTATAATACATTGAAAATGTAGGAAATATTAATTACTGCTTGATAAAAGCGACTTTATTTTTATACGTTACAGTTAGTTAATTTTTCCGAAACCTGCTATTTAATTGGGCCGAGTTTCCGAGAGCAGAAATAAAGTTAATTGGATACAATTAAAAAACGCCAGCGGGGTCTAAAAATATTCGCAAATATTAATTTTTAGAAGGACTTTCCAGGAAATCACAATGTTTTTGAGTGCCATAATTATGTCAGCAACTTATTTGGAGCACTATTTTTAACAAGTTTTCTAATAGTGTTCCAACTAAGTCGTCGGTAAATTGCAAGTCGAGTAAATGAGTAGTTTAGTACTGAAAAGTGGCCATCGTCGCCCATGGATGTCAGCAAGTCAAAGACATCACCGATGCATTAGGTACCGGTCGAAAAGGAAGCGGAAGACCCGTTATAGCTAACTCCCTGACACTGCAACTGAAATAGGGAAAATACATTTCGTGATCGATGATAGGAGGAGGATATAGAGGATCATTCACAAGCCGGCTTTTGTTGCCTCTGACGACACCGTGGTCTGTCGACATGCGATTCGGGTCAGTTTCCTGGCTGCCCCAATACGGGGAGTATTATGGCGACCAGGAAAGTGGTAATAAGTGTCAACCCAAGTGTCGGATGTTGTTATGTTTGTTATTGTCCCATTTTGTACCCAGTTTGTACCCATGTGAGTTTTGTTCTAAGTCTGTCGCAGTTGTCATGGGCGGCAGCGGAAGGTGGTGTTGCATGCTCTTTTGCTACCTTAATTCCATAAAAATAAATAAAAAAGACCAGGTCCACTATGCTGGTCTTGTACGGATTGGTGGACTTCACACACCTTTGAGAAAATTATGGAATACCCGCCCTCAGTTGTGTATATTTCCTCACGATGGTTTCCTTCACCGAAACAAGTGATAAATTAACCACTCGGCTCCAACTTATATGATAAATAATAATTATTATTATCTAATTCCACAGCAATTAAAAATTTAACCATACACTTGTCGGTAACATGAAGCTGATCTCATCAAAACTCCGCTTCACAACTTCAAGAAATTAAATTTATTGAGAAAGTTCTGCCTGCCAACTTCCTAGTTGCCTCATTATAATTAATTTCTAACTCCCACCGGACCGAAGTTGTGTCGATGTAAAAGTTATCGCATAACATTTATATAATGTTCATAACCTGCGTGTTTGAATTACACATTAGTTACTTGCATTTAATTAATGGAAGGTGACCAAGGCTACTTGGTTTTATGTCGAAATAAGCCGACATGTATGTATGTATGTATGGATTTGAATTTTTATGAGTAAATATTATTAGAATTATTATGTATTAGAATTAAATTATCAGTTGCTTCGGTGAAGGAAAACATCGTGAGGAAACCGCACACCTGAGAGTTCTCCATAACGTTCTCAATGGTGTGTGAAGTCCGCCAATCCGCACTTGGCCAGCG
The DNA here is from genome assembly GCA_905404295.2 of Ochlodes sylvanus. Taxonomy (NCBI): domain Eukaryota; kingdom Metazoa; phylum Arthropoda; class Insecta; order Lepidoptera; family Hesperiidae; genus Ochlodes; species Ochlodes sylvanus. Next base: position 3,194,171 of record FR990138.1, on the reverse strand, counting down.
TGGTGGACTATGGCCTGTACCCCTCACATTGTGAGAAGAGACCCGTGCCCAGCAGTGGGACAGTTATGGGTTGTGATGATGTGGAAATAACCGACAAACGTTCAGACGATTCACCAGATGATAAGTGGTCACCATCGCCTATGGACATCAACAACATCGCCAATGTCATGCCGGCCAAGAAAGAAGAGGAAGAAAGAAAGTACTGCCTCTCAATCTCCCGGCCGGAGCACAGCACGGTAACGCGTTGGTGACTCTCCTGGTGTTCTTAATGTCCATGCGTGACGAGGATCACATACCGTCAGATGACTTGTGCTCGTTTGAATGATTTGTGCATAAAAAACAAGTCGTTTGGGCTTAAGCAAGAATTGTTTTACTTGACTATTTATCGTCAAGGCAGAGAGCTTAAACATTCTAATAAAAAGTTTGAATCATTAATGTTGTTAATGAGTAAAGGGAGATAATTAATAGCCTTGTCACAAAACATTTGTGAAAATAATTGTATGAATATATAATTATGATTTGTGGAGCAATCATTTTGAGGTAGGTACCTCAAAATGATTGGTATTGGTGGTATGAATGGTATTTCAACGAAAATATGTTTAAACTTTATAAAGCTCTCAGGTAGCAAACTTTAATTACCTTAGTTAGACCGGCCGCTTATCTTATTACACTCAACTGAATTACGAACTAGAAATATTTAATTTATACTGACTTTCAGAGGTCATGTTTGTATGTATACATGTTTTGGATATCTGAAATAAATAAAATAACAATTAAAAATTTAAACTTTTTCTGCACAGTATGAAGTATTTTTTGCCACAGTCCAGGTCATGGTCTACCCGTGTACAAAATATTCTATAATATAATATTATCTGATGAGTATAATTGTGATGAGTTTTATATCTCTTATCTACTTGAGTAATGATTGATCGTTCGTATAAATTTCACATCTATTTTAGCACCTTAAGGGATGTTTCTGGGATAAAACTATCCTATGTTCTTTGCAGGGGCTCAAATCAATTCAGCGAATTAAGCGTGAAAAGGTTAGATAGACAAAACAATAGACAGAGTTTCGCATGTCTTATAATAGGTATTAGTAAGGATTCGTTTTGATAAAAAAATGTTTTATGGATATATTTACAAAAAAGGTAAAATTTTCATTTAGAATTTTCACGAACAAACGTTTACGCTAAATGTGTATTCGACCGACTTCTTTCGGTCGAGCTGACGCAGCTACAGAATGCAAAGTTTAATAAAATGGCGGCATTTTGTAAAAAAACATGCGGGCCAGTCCTTGGGGACCGCCGATAGAAGGGAAAACCAAGTAACTTGTGAAGTGTATCGTCGAGCTATTAGATTATTATTTTCGAATTATTTTTGGTTTACGAGTATAAAGAAGTGTCTATGATCAAGGATTAAAGTTGAAACTATTCATTAACACTATAGGTGACGCTCTAAAATCGACATCAGTTTTCATACATCCCCAAAATTTATAAACAGTTCTAAATAAACGGTTACATCAGTTGGCCTTGGACGATGTCTTTATACGCAATATACCTATGCGTATACCGTCTCCTAAGGCCATCAATCTTGGGTTACGTGCCCGCCTTGTAACAAATACTCTACCCCAGAGAGCAAACATCTGATCTAATCTTAGAAATGAGGCCCTTAATATCAAAATGTACTGGGTAATAGACTAGGTCGCACCAACCCAAGGTATAGACATTTGGGCAAGACCTGATGGTTCGCAACCATTCAATACATAGTAATTTTGCAACATAAATATTCGTCAATTCACTGACGTCGACATTTCTCTTTGTGAGGGGCAGAGAATGCAAATATCTTTCTGGTCTAGTTTAGACGCTGAAGCGAAAAGTAAGAATATAAAAATATCATTTTTAGTTATCAAATATAAAATTACAAAACTCGATTCAGATAATAAGAAATTTTGCCACTAGCGTTGATCCATCCACCCAGCGACAGCGCCGGCTGTTGTTTAACTCGGTCGATTACTTAGGATTTAAACCGGGCTATTAGCGGTACAACACCATAGTTTCATTTTATGTAATGAAGATATAAAACGAGCATGCAGTACCACCTTTCCGCTGCCGCCCATGACAACTGATACCATCACAGAATAAGACTCAAATCGGGACTTGGATGGTCATGCCACCAAACGGTGTTAGAAAATTTGTTGATTAGTTTCTTAGTAGGTATGAGATCTGTGGAAGGGACTGTTAGTGATTTATTTATTTATTTATTTAGGACAACCAACAAAACTTACACTAATACATGTACATTGGAGAATTATGATAATTATAAGCTAAGTGTAGTCATAATAGGTTGCCACGGCATGATAGTTTATAAGCATTTAAAACGCCCGCAGTCAATACCTTACACCATCTCTTGCGGTGTACCTCCCCCGCCTCACACCCGCCGAGACATTTCCCGACAATGCCTGACTCGTTCAGGAAATATTTTATCTTTCGTTATAAAGGAAGTTAACAATAGAGTGATGTATTTACGAAATGAATGTCAGCCCATCAAATCGTCGACGAGTGTTCTCAACGCATTGTTATTGTGGAATATCTAAAATTAACTACCTTATGATTATTTTGAACTCAACATTTTGTTTTTATTGTATTTCACAAACCAAATTAGAGACCATCTGTCGTTATGTGGCTTTCACGATAAATATAGAATAGAATAGAAAAACGTTTATTTCACATAAGTACTGCAGCAAACAACGTGACAAAGAGAGAGAGAAACAAAAAGGCATATAATTACATAAAATACAGTAGCTACAGTAAAAAACCGAGCGCACTCAGCTTTTCTGCGACGCCCAGCAGTCCGGAGCCGCTACGCTGGTTTTCAGTGCGTCCGTCTGTATCGCATAGTCCGAGCGGCGATACTTACTTTGTTAAATGATCTAAAGTAAAAAAAAAGTTGGTATATAACATACATAGTTATGAATAATAATTCAGATTCCCACGGAGGCGAAGCCACGAGCAAAAACAAGTAAGATAATTATAATATAACAGGATTCTTGTGGTGTCCACACTTTTTGGGATTGAGCATTTTAATTTCCTATTATTTGTTCTGATAGCGGCTGCATAACAGTAACATGCAAGTACAGTGGAAAGTTCGTGACGAAAGTGTGGTTGACGCCGTACGTATTGTTGTTCGATGGAGAAACTGGAATGGGGGAGTTATATCAAACAATATGTTAAACCACGATTTTAAAAGGAAATTTGTCGCAGTTAAGGCGCCTTAAGAAGTTAACGAGTAGTTGAGAAATGTTCAACATACGGAATCTTACACTGTGCATTGCCTGACACGCTTTTGGCTGAGTTTTTAGTTTTTCCGAACGCGTGTGATAAAATTCGATATGAAGGTAGTTTCAGATCCTGGAAATGACACAGAACATAGATTTTAACCCGAAAATGCGCTCCCTTGGGATAATTTTCATGGTATTTTGTTGTCTTCCGATATCCACGCAGGCAAATCCATGGGCAAAAACTAGTTTTCAATAAAAATAAACGGATATTTTCAGGTCTTTACATTTATATTTTATATATACTCGTTACAGTTAACTCATTCAAAGTTTGAAGTGTAACATTGAAACCTTCCACTTATTTCGCATTCCTTTATTGGACTGTATTCGCAAAAACTTTTTGAGACATAAAAACGGAATTAAAATTTCGTGTTCAAACGAAGAACGCAATGTTGTCAATTATACCAAAGAAAAAGTTAAATTGGGATTATTTTACGTTACTTTTTATAAATAATTTAATATACTTATCTTTTGTGAAACTTTACATTAATAAATGAATAGTTATAAAAACTAAAAACACGCTTTATAGTGCTAAGTGAATAATAATTTTATCAAATTAGTGTATTGTCATCGGTCCTCAATAAATCTACAAAGTTTGAACGAAATCTGGCCGTTTAAAGTGGGTCAAAATCGCGCCCAAAGAAGTCGGTTACAAACAAACATACAAACATACAAACATACAAACATACAGGTGAAGCTAATAAAAAGCGTGTAAAATAAGCCTTTAGAGGGGACTGATATTAATTTTAGTACTGAACGATTCGTGTCTGAATTAATAATATTTGATGATTTAGATACTTACTTATACAATAAACACTGCCCCTGAAAAATAATAACACAAATATTTTCTTGATGGAGTTTTTACAAGTTATGTTCTTCGTAACGGTAAGTAGATTTCTTAATATTTATTTTAGGAAGTTTCTTTCATTACTCAATATTTCTTTACGGACAAGCAGTGGCGGCTCGTCCTAAGGAGCGCTGGAGCAGTGCACTCCCACAAAATAAATGTATAATTATCATCCCACAAAAACTACAAACATATTGTATATTTTTTTATTACCCTGTACTATCAATAAACACTCATAACAGTTGTTTACTATAGTATAAAGTTATAAAAAATTACCTACATAAGTACATACCAAGTTTAAATTTTCTTATCAAGATTTACTTTCAAGATGTATCGAGTGGAGTGGCCAGAGATTGCGCTCCTATGAAAAAAAGGTTTAATACAATTCCTAGAACTAATTTCAATGAGTGCGAAAGAAAAGTATCAACCGTTGAAACAGAAGATTTCGTATGAAAAGTTAATCGAATTTGGAGCGCCGATCACGCGCGGCGTTGCCAATTTGATGCCAATGCCAAATTTCGGTGTGACAATTCGGAGCGGCAACGCGGGGAAGTTATGCGCTGCGGTGTAGGTAGTCGATCCCATGTAAACAAACAAATTGGTCGGAAACGCGCGCTTTGCAATTTTAATTAGGTAATATTCGTAGTAATTAGTAAGTATTAAAAATAGTTTAAGTGCATGCATTTGTGCTAAAATGAAACAATATAGTGTTTCTTTTATTAAAAACTGTGAGAAGACACTCGAAATGCGCCTCGAATTAAAAGCAAAGGGACCACCACGACCCGGAATTGCACTTAATCAAAAATGTATTACAACGTTAAAACGTTTATGTGTTATACATATATGATGTTTATAAATAATGGTAAGTAATAAAGTTGTATTTTCTTTAGTGAACACCCACAAAAAAAATTCACGAGCCGCCGCTGCGGACAAGCGTATTATGCGTTTTACAGTATTCAACACGACGTTTTGTAGTGAAAGTTACTGCCGCAACTTCATATTTCCTAGCGGGAGAGAACTCCTTATACAATCTAGGCATTCTAGGCTTTATACGGCTTCTGTTAGCGATGAATTGAGGTGAAGCTTTTAACGAAATGAAATAACTTGAAAATTATTTCCATAAACATTTTTAAAATAACATCATTGAGTGAAGTATCTTAAAAAGTTTATTTATTCTCATTATCTATTACTAAGTAGTACACTTAAGTACTACTTAGTAATAGTGCTTAGTGCACTTAAGCAGTGCACCTTATGTTAAAATGGTAACTAACTATCTACCAACCAGCTGCTCAATCAACAACAACAAGTCTACAACAAGTCATCAGGACTTAAGTACCTATACTTAAGCATTCAACATAGCAATAGTAAACTATCTAAAGTGTACAGTAAAACATTATATCCGGGTTTATCCCGGTCGAGAAATCCAATACTCTATTCTAGTATTATCTCAATATACAGACTGCTCGGTCCAAGCCGCATTGTACTCGAATGGCTAGAGCCCGCGGGTGTAGCGGCCAGCCGACTACGGAGAACCATACGTATTGTGGTACACACATGAATAAAACGATATACTTTATCATACAAACCAAATATGTTTAAAAAGTCAGGGGTTCTGGGTTCGATGAGGTGGAAATTTAAACGATGTTAATATTTTTAATATTCCTCGGTCTGGGTGTGTTCTTGTCGTTGCGTTGTCATTAAACCCAAGATATAGAGATCCTGGTGTGAGGCTATGCGTGTGACTGACAGACAACGTACAGCCAAAACTACTGAACGCAAGAAGCTGAAATTTGGCATGTACATAATTATGTTTCTTGGGAAGTGTAGAGAGAAAATGTTTATATAGGTCTCTCAAGTGACGCAAGTAAGGACTAAGAAAGGATTAATGGAAATTGTGGTATTAGTAAAACAAGTCAGAAAAAAGCGCTGTCGAGTTCGTCAAAAGGCGCGATATAACCGAATTTCACTTATAATGTCATTGATCCTCCTGTACGGACGATAGGACGGTAGTTTACGCTAGTGACAAAAAATCTTATGCGCTTCAGTGCTTCGTAGAGCATGTAAAGCCGTCGGCCCGATGGTTATCGGTTGTTAGATATCAGTCAGAGACCTTCGAGGGCATGAAATATCCGACACTTGGATTGGACGCTAACCCCTCCTTCTCATTAAGAAGTATGATCTCATTAGAGGATTATGTAGTAGTGTACTCAGTTTTTAGTAGTGTACTCAGTAATGGCTAGAAGAGAGCCGTGCCCTGTTATAGGTCGGTAATAGGTTGAAGCATTGCGTTCTTCAATGACTGTACGAGTAATATAAATTAAAAGATGATTTATCATACATACCTATAACACGTACAACAAAACGGGAACTCAGTAAATCATTTGCCAATAACCGAAGCTACGCGACTAATTGATTCGAATCCCAATGATTTATTTTTGTCGATACTGGATTGTTTTATTGAGAGCCTCTGGAGCTGACAGCGAGGTCTTGAAGCTGTTTGATAAATAATTCTTTGGAGACTTCAACTCGCCCGTTCCTATAAATAATAAAGATTGTTTGGAAGCATTTGGTTTATTGTGTGTGTTGGTGACGGAGAGTCAGAATTTTCCTCATTACACATATTTATATCCAGTGGACCCGCACTCGCTTCGCTTTCATGTTCTTAACGTTTACAAATATTAAGTATTTTCCCATATAAGCAACAATTTTCATTTATGTTCCACTCTTATTGGTCGTAGTATGATAATTATATAGCCTATAGCCTTCCTCAATAAATGGACTATCCAACACAAAAATAATTCTACAATTCAAACCACTAGTGGTTGAGATTAGCTCGTTCAAACAAACAAACAAACTATTCAGCTTTATAATATTAGTATAGATGACTGTAATTGATCCATTACGTATAAAATATATTATTAAAAAAAACTACTTATTCACCCAATAAATCCACTTTTTTACAATTATTTAATAATAATAAAAAAACTATAAATATTTTCTGACATTTACGTATGTGTATACGACATACACACACATATTACCTATTATTGTTGATTCCAGAAAAAGTCCAGCTTACTTGTAATCGCTTCAAAACTTAAGGTTAACACTTATACAGATGCTTTGATGTACATACGTCTTAGCGTTATGTTTAGAAGGTTAAGTAGGGACTGGTTACGCAGCAAAAACTGCAAGGACGTGTATTACCTAAAGCCATAGTAACAGTGAACATGTTCTTCAGAAGGTTTCGCAATACTGGCTTAACAACATAATATACTCATAATATATAATCATCTGTGTATATGTAAAACTGACTGGGTGACTGACAGACAACGCACAGCCGAAACTGCTGCACGCAAGAAGTTTAAATTTGGCATGTATATTCCTTGGGGAGTGTAGGGGAGCAGTAAGAGAGAATTGTTGGAAATTCCCCGCCTAAGGTGATAAAAAAGGGGATAAACTGAATCTTTTTATTTCTTCAATGGATTCACTTGAAACCTTGTATGTAGTTTCCTCAAGTGTAGCAAGTGAAAACTAAGAATGGATTTTTGAATATTAAGAATTTCACGCGGGCGAAGCCGCGAGCGGAAATTTAGTTATGAATAAAACGCCCACGCTTTTTTTACAATAAAATACATTTTTTTAGGCTAAACAGTAAACGCACAAGAATTTTTGCTAACGTGAGTCATCAAATAACTTAATTCAAATGTACTGCTCTCGTCGCAAGATCCACGTTCTGTTTCTATTTATTTCTAGAAACAATCAGCAGTATAATAAGAGATATTATTGATTATAATATATACATAAAGCAAAAGACGAAAAGCAATCACTCGAGCACCAGATTGAGATTTTACGAGTCTGTTACCAGGATTAGTATTCAGTGATCCTTGAATTCAATTTGGAAAAGAAGGATCTTTTTCGCTATCCATATTATTTAACATTTGATGTTCGTTATAGTGTGACTAATACGGCGAAAAGGATATTTCTTTGGCTTAACTAGAATCACCGTAGTGGCAGAATTGGGGATGCGACATTACTTTCGATTTATTTTTATATTTGTTACTAGCTGTACACGCGATATCGTTCGCGTGGGAATATTTCCCGCGTAAATCCCGATTCCGTTGACGATTACGTGCCCTCCAAACTCTATCTTCCAGTGAAAGCCCCATCTAAATCGTTTCAGCTGTTCCAGAGATTAACCCGGACAGACAGAAAAACAGACTGACAGAAAAATAAAATACTTTTAGTATCAGGTGAGTTAGTATTAAGCACTTGAGAATATACGGTTAGATAACAGTCGTTAAGCCATGTCGGAGGCCTTGAGATGGCATATAAACTGCTGACACTTAGGTTGGCCCCTAACCCGTCCACCAATACCTACTCGCTGTAGTGGAGTATTCTCCTCCTCAGGCATGAGGAGAGGCCCGTGTAATTGATTGAAAACCAAGAAACCGTAAAATTGAAATTTTTGCACGCGGAGAAAACCAGAATAATTAGACTCAAATATAAAAATTATATCTTTATAATTGTTCTAATCCTGTCCGAGAATAACTTCTTGGTACTTTGTCTTTAATGAACCTCATTGAAGCCGGCTAGATTAGTAGAGTATCCCAATGTTCCCAATAGTCCTATTAGGTGTAAGCTGGAAAATAATTTCCAGCTAGATCGAATAAAGTACAATATCTTTGAAAGGAATAATTAAAGGTATAAAGTAGATCGGGAACGTCTTGTTTTCCTAGAAAAATATTATTTCAATGAAAAATGTAAAGGAGTGGTGAAAAATGCGAGTAATATATAAGACTCGGGAGAATTCACAACCGAAGGAACAAACGAAGGTGTACACGATGTAATATATTAAAATGTATATGTGTTCAAAACTGAGTATACGTTGTAGTGCACTCATAAAATCGGTAATTTCATGAACTGATCGGTCATTTCATTCACACGATTTCATTTTAAACTTAACTCGTCGTGGATTGTACACATTTTATTATATACGTGTACCTACCTAATGACAATTGGTAACTTCATTATGTATATAGATAATTTTAAACGAAAATTTTAATTTTTTGGCCATCACCTGTCCTTTTCTGTTTATCGGAATTGACTTTTGAAGAGAGTAAATTTGCTACTGAATAATTTCATTTACAACGCTATTTTTAACATCGTATAATTTTATATACTGTAGTATTCAACTTCTTAAAACTATTTATTATAAATGTAAACAACAAGTAATTGATACTGCCTATGAAAACAAGCATTTCATGAAATTGTTAATTCTCCAATCGGACAACTACAGACGCTCCGTATTTCACTTGGCAACTTTGTCGTTATCAAATAAATTACGTGTTTCGAACATCTGCAATGGATCGTTTGAAGTTCATTAAGGACCTACTTAAGTGTGTACTCCAACAGATTACAGGTGTATGTTCCGGAGACGTTTCCATTTGGTTGAACCTTCGATAGAGCACTTAATCCGAGCTTCGGCCGAATATAAAACTTTTAAAATCGAAATAAAACTTACGTGGACACAGTTAAGAACGACTAAACCTTGATTCTTTCTTGGGACTATTTATAAAAAATCCATGAATGATGAATGTGTGTAATCATGAATGTAATCTTTGATCTAATGTAAAATTTTCAAATGATTTTTCCTGTAAATCTAATAATCTATCCTAAAATCTATCAATTTTTTTGTTGAAATACTGTATGTATTTCCAAAACAACAAGACAACACAAAAAAAAACAAAATTCTTACATTAAATTTCATAGATAAAATGCTAGAAAAACCCGTCATCACTTCGCTTTGGAAAACCTGAGAATGGTCAATAATTTTTATTGGTAACGCGGCTTGAAATCTGAACAGTAGCTTTAGAGATCTTGTACAAAATCACTATTAGCATAACAAATATTGCGACGTCATTTTAATTCATCTTTACTATACCACTGGATAGTTCGACGTACAAAGCAGAACCATGTTTTATTAAAGATACCATTTCCCGAAATACCTCCGGGTGCCCCATATGTAATGAAACTAGCCATCCAATCCGCATGCCCCGAGATCCTTTAATGTGTCCTGTGGGAACGCGTTTGTAATTCGGCCCTTTTATTGCCTATATGTCTGTCTAACCGCCTGAGTCCGACTTTGAATGAATGGCATGGCATAAATCTTAATATATTCCAATGCGTAAACCAGAACCTTGTGATCTGCTTGAACTTCTCGATCGAAATCTTGCACACGCTTTTAATTTATTGAAGCATGTTTTGAATTAATTATCGTTAGAATTATGGAGGAATTGCAAGGAAACCTACTTGAAAAGTTTCCTTAATGGTCTCAAAAGACTGCCAGGGTTATCGCCTTCAATTTTGAGAGGAGACTTAAATCTAAAGACCCAGTTAAGTATTTTGAGTTAACAATTTTTCAGCTACATCTGCATGAAGTAACTCGCTCCAAACAAAAATTAGACTTAACTTTACACATCTTACTTTGGTATCGAAGCTGTAAATTTCAAATACAGTCTTTGTTTCATTCAATGATTAGAATGAATTTTATTATTATTGGGACGACCAAAACTTTCTTATAATTTGACAAGTGAAATTGGCAAAACACACCTGCCAGTGAACTGTCAAAGCATCCAATAAAAGTTCTAGTCAAACATCGTCAAACGAGACAGGACGTGAAAGATCGAAATTATTCCGACGTTTTTTTCGATAACAACTCCGGATCGACTTTCGCAAAGCGTTTGAAATTTTGACAGCACCCGACGATAAGATAAGAATTGAGTTAAGTCCGATTGAAAAGTTCACTTTCGATGCTCCCCATGAAGAGATTAGAGGCAATCTTTCGGAGTTTTAAAGAGTTAAGAACATCTCGCCCGTTCCGCAAAACATATTTAACAAGGTTTTTCTTGTCAAGGATACTTGATCAGTTGGAATCCTTCTGACAGACTATTGATTTGAATAAATCGTTTTGGGATGCCGTACTTAGTACCGTTTTGAAGTCGAATAAAAAATATTCGAGGCCCGATTACCAGTTTTGAGTTCTCGAGCTACATGAAGTACATGATTATTATATCAACCCGTTATTAAGCAGTATGGATAATGTTCTAAACTCTGTACCACCCAGCCCAATCCCAATGATACTCATGCATAGTGGTTGGGTTGGGCTTTTTCAAGGCATTCTCAAGATCTATTTGGCACGTACAAGCAAACTGTGGAATGAGCTTCCTTCTGAGGTATGTATTTCGGGAGCGCTATGGCATAGAGTTTTTCAAAAAAGGTGTAAAAATAAGAGCCGACGCTACATTGGCGACTCCCCTGGCGTTGCTCGTGTCCATAAGCGACGATGTCCACTTACCATCAGGTGGCTCGTCTGCTGTTTTGTCAGCCCTACGAGCAAAAGGTGAAATAAGAATTGACCATGCAAACCCTGCTCTTCGAATGTCTGATGCTATTAAGATCTTTGACAAACATCAGCGATCTTGCAACGTCTGACAACAGTTCCTCGAGAATCGCACCCGAAGCACTACAGACATTTAAATACATTTACTTATCGCATCCAAAGGAAACCCGCAACACAAACGCAATATTTTAGTGCACTAGAACGATTTATATCCGATCGAGTTACATGGACCGTGGTCGTGGAATTGTCGTATCTGGCCGGCGATATTCCGCGTGCGAGAGAAATATCGCTCGATAAATATCGACGCCTAGTTGCCGCAATCCATAAACAATTGGGTGAATGTGTATAATTTCGTAACTCGCGGATTTGAACCTCAACTATATGTGGTATGTGGTACTTTAATCCCATAATTATACTGATTTCCATCAAAATAACCCCGTAGGCTAGTTGATATTGGCCCTGGGAGCGAGGGGCCTCGGTTTCGTTTGCAGGTCAAGGCAGATATTTATGTGACAGATAAATGTTTGGTCTCTGCTCATGGGTGTAAGTGATGTGTTTATTGCGGGGGTATGTGTTACTTTTGTTTTTTAATAAACATTCATCCTTGAGTTTAAGTTTACCTCCCTTGTTCGTAGTAAACCTGGTTAACAAGAATTCACTTTTTTCTCTCTCTCTTCTTCTCTCTCTCTCTCTCTCTCTCTCTCTCTATTTATCTCTCTCTATATCTCTCCAGCTACTCAAATAAAGGCTTTATTATCACCAATGTTTTAATGTTTCTTAAGCTTATATCTATAGAGTTATTGTAACATGTAACCAAACACAATTTTATATAACATATTAGATAATATTATGATATAGAGACTAAAGAACAACTAAAATTCTGTCTGGTTTGATTTGAAAGCCAAACTTCAAACCGTCGTAATATAACAAGGTAACATATGAATAATAGAAGTTCAGTTCTAGTTAAATAAGTAATCCGATCCCGGGACTAATACACTACAGTTGTCGATAGTTCGGAACTGTAACCAGAAACGCTAATGTAAAAGGGACTTTAGATTGAGTTCAGAGTATTCTAGTAACATTATAATATTAACCTGGCTTCTGTCGGTAGTAAGTAACTATGTATCCAAATATTAATAATGTGAAGCAAAAGCTTTGTGCCCCTTTTTTAAATCACGCGGACGGAGGAGTATTAAATTTGGCACATTTACGGTTTGGTACATACATACATACATACCGCGCATATTTGAATAGGCCTTAAAGATTATCGAGGAGTGGCTAGAGTAATAAACGAAAGAAATGAAGGAACATAAACGGTTATACGCAGTGTTATTAATCGAATAGTTAATACTGTTTTATTATTAAATTAACGATCAAAAAGTGAATATTACATTTGTAATTGCACTACTTAACGACCTGGAATAAAAAAGAAATTATTGTCTAAAACATTTTGACAAGCAAAGGAATTGGCGTGGGCTCTACTCAGGACAGTAAACAAATTCAAACGCCGAAAAAGATTTTTAAAAATGAAACAGTCATTTGAAGTTAATTCTCCATATTTGCGAAATAAAGTGTATCCCATGAAATTCCTTGTTCTTGTTAGCGAAAGTAATTTCGAGAGTGAATCACTGCAATCTTCCAAATGACTCACCCGCTGTAGCAACAATCGTGGTAACCATTCAATTTGATATAAATGAGGTCAGAACGATCGAAGAAAAGAATACAAATAAATATATTATAAAAGCCTAGAATGTAATAAATGGAATTTCTTTTATAATAGTTCCGTAAGAATGAATTTTGTTGAGATGAACAGCTAGTATTGCCAAGTGCAAGATGTTTTGTTTCAGAACGGAGGTTAAACTAGTTAATACTTTGCAGGTTCAGTTTTTCACCATTGTTCAGAAATTGGCAAGAAAATACTTATTATACAAAAATGGCCTTATTAAGGTTTCAGATAGCAAATGAGCATGCAGCACCACCTTTCAGATTTACAGGCATATTCCATTTTTTTTTGGCTGAAACGAGTACTCACGATTTTTATTATTATAATGATTCATGCAATTGGGTCGAAAAATTAAAATCGTGAGTACCGTTTTTAGTTGAAATGTTTATTATTGGCGATTATTAACGAAGCACTAAGATTTTTGGAAATTCCCTTGTTTTCACGATGGCGGCCGCGGGACAAGGGTTGCAACGTCACAAACTTGGCTTTAATTTTACACTAACCCCCCTTGATGTCTAAACAATAAAATTGCGTGCTCCAACAAACGCAACCCCAAATGTAATTTTTTAATGGACTAATAGGCAGACGTCTGAATTTTTTACAGATTGCGAATTATTGTGGCCACTATCTTAACAAATAATAAAAAAGTTAGATCCCAAAGGGGGTTCCTAGGATTACAAGACCTTAAAAATGGGTTTTTCTACATTCTATCTTGTTAGTGACTTTAGTCAAAATTAGAGCTTATATCGCTCGGTGGCAGAAAAAGTCTAAATCTTCAAGTCAAACTCGCTCTTGACCGTTTTTTATAAAAAAATAAGTGTATCCATACTATCCAAAATTTGCTTCTCGCACGTTAAAACATTTCTGAGACCAATTTTTAAATTAACCGTATTCACAGAATTCTATTTCAATAACTGAATAAGAACGATTCAATTTAAAATCACTTCGGAAATTGAAATTACAATGATGAAAATTTTTAGTACGAAAGTTCACTTTTAATTCACTTTTAATTTCAGTTTTTTTAATAACTCGTTCACAAAATCATATTGCATTTGACAGACACTTAATTCCACAGATAATTATTATGCAGCCGAGCTATTATTTTTAGAAATGTTATTCACAGACACGTTTATGTCGAGTGGTCGGGTTTAGGGCTGTCGAGTGTCTTTGTTACTGAAATTCTATTGTTAGCTGAAAATAACTGAATAACAATTGCTTGCGGCTTATTCTGTCATTATGTTAACCACGCATATAATTAAATAATTACTGTATAAATATGAACCTTTTCGCTTCCTAATGATAATAATATAATGTAACGAGTAACTTATCTATAGTACAACATTATCCATTATAATAGTGAACCACTAGTGACACTATGAACTTACACATTTCAAATCTCATGTCATTTCGTATCAAACGCATGATAGTGTACATAGAGTAGCTTATATTACTTTGTGTAATGTTTTATTTATTAAATTAATGTTTTGCTAAGTCATGATGCTTTTTATATACTCCAGCTCCATATAAACTTTAACTGTACCAAATTTCATACTCCTCCGTCAGCGTATTTTTCATAAAATGGGGCATAAAGTATTTGCTTCGCGTATCATAGATTATACCTATCCCTTTTAGCGTGTAATATTCATATTGCTTAGCTTACCCCTAAGCGAGATTATTTTATTAATATTTGATGAATAAAATTAAAGATTATTTTAAAAGGAAATGATTGTAATTTCTTAGATACTGGGCAATCTGGCCGTACTAACAAATAGCATCAAGAACATAATGATTTATTTAATCGCGTCATTCAGCGATCAAATCTGTTCGTAATCGGTAATAAAAGCAAATCGAATATCAGCAATCTACCCTAACTAACCCAATATCGAGTGTAAGGGTTACGAAGGAACCGAAAATTCCCAACTAATATAAGGGCTCCAATTCTCGGATTTAGCTGTTAGTATCTATACAGAACTTATGTACTAGACTTCGTAAAATCGTTAAGAAAAGTAGAATATTTTTTGAAATTATATAATAATAATAAGATAAATATAATAAAATAAAATATTTTATATCGATTACAAACATTTCTTTCAACAATATAAAATTGTATATTAGCTTAGTAAGCATCACTAGTAAAGTATAATACCAATCGATCTATTTAAATTAGCTTTTCTCATTGACCATGTAAATTATGCAAAAAATATATACAATCAGTAGGTAATTCGCCCTCAATTAACTTCGGTAAACCCACTAACCGAAACTTCACTACTCATTTATTTCAGGCATTAAACATGTTTACCTATTTTTTTGTAGATCTGTTTAGTAAAACAGAGTTCCCATAGATACATTTCGGTAAAATATTTCATCCTGTGAGAATCAATTTCTTTGCTGGTATGAAACACATCCTAGAGACGAATCCGTGATATATACTATAATAAACATCTTAGTACAAATATCATCTACCTGTTTAATTATTGCCTGATGCTTGAATAAACGTATAGAAAGATATTAATACAAAAATTTTTGGTATCAAGCCGAGCTGCAATAAAATTAAAAAAAAATCCAATACACAGCTTTAACCTCGTTACTGTTTTTTGAATTACTAGGTATAGATTTTTTATTTCCTAGAAAAAATATTACATGAAAATAGAATGTTAGCTGAGTGATGATAAAAAAACGCTGTTTACATCGCCGTATAATAATGATAAACAAAATATCACTCGCGCGAAAATCGAAGCCTGCATGGTGATGATATTGACACTAAAGCTTCATCGCAACTGCCCCCGCTCTCGTAAACTAGATTGGAATAACGGTGCCCTCAAGGAAATTGAACTAAGCCGTAATTTCGCCTATAGCCTCGTAAAATTACAATTGCATTCATAAATAAACTCTACGATAGATTTTGTACCGCCGCCAGGAAATTGATGTGCACAATAAAATTTTTACATGTGAGTTTTGAAAGGTGATAAACCTTTTATAGTTCATTTTCCTGTAATTTCACCAGTTGTAAACCTCAATTAGAATTGTTCCTTCCATGGCACTGAAGTAATTTTTCTGTACTAAATGTTACATTTTAGTGCATTTTGAGTGAATGTACTTTTAAAAGTTAAAACACCTGCGAACTACGTAGTATGAGTGTGTGTTTGTTAACGTCAGAAATGTATTAATGAGAATATAATAGATCAACTCATTTTAAAAATATAAATAAAATGGAGCAGCATGGCGGAGCACGCTCCAGGCATCCTTAGTAATGAAGAGAAACCTACAGTGGGCCATTAATGGTTCAACATATTTTAGCACACACATGTTTCATCCATTTCATTCAGAACGAGTCAACCCAATAATAGCCCACTAGCGAGCAGTAGAGACTACTGATTACTGAAAAGGCCTAGGATATACCACGCATAGGCCTGTACCACGCTGCACCAGTGCGGATTAGTCGTGGGGTTAATGGCCAACCCTTCAGAATTTTTTAATATAACAAGTAATCCCAAAAAGAGACCTCATCAGCATTTTCAAAGAACAATAGTAATACATTATCCTAAAACAATAAATCTCTTTCATTTAAACATACGTAATAAATGTCGCGTAAAATTTTGCCTCATTCTCCGGAAGCCACTTCCGTTGTTCATTATGAAAATAAGGTTGGGTCCGAATTATTGTTTTTGCAACTTTCCCTTTGTTTTCGTGTTTCGTTCCAACTCCCCAAACACCTGAGGAGTTAGCAACTGCCAGCAACTTGCGGCGGGATCGGTTGATTGAGTTGTTTCAGTTCGCAAGTCCATAAGTCACTCCATAAGTTGTTGGCTCAATGTTTTGTCCGATATGTTCGAGTATAGTCCGGGGGTGTTCTGTACACCCGATCGTTAAATTGGATTTTTTTAATTTTGATTTAGGAACGGCTTCCGAATGGATTTTGAGTGGGGACAAACCAAAGTCCACTAAGCCAAGTGCGGATTGGCAGACTTCACAGCAGCTTTGAGAACATTATGTACGAGTAAACCTCTCCAGTATACAGGTTACGTTATTACGTTTGCTTTCATGCAAGTGATACTGATTTTATAACACGAACACATTTTTTTGCAAATTAAATATGAGTCCTAGATTTGGATTTGGATTGGTCTTCCTTAAGGTCATTACACGTTAATAATAAAATAAATAACAATGCTACACACTCATACTGCCTAACTACTAATAACTCCACACTAAGATTATTTGTGTTATGGGTGCCATGGACAACACACAAAGACAAGAACACACACTGGGGAGAGAAGTTAAGACTAATCATTCAAATTATCGCCTGGGATTCATGATGGGAATCGACAAAAAATTATATCCAACAACGACATTTAAAAAACAAAAAAAACGTCACAAAATCTATTCCTACCGTTTAACTCAATAGTCCTCCAACTCCCTTTTTGAATTTAGAAACAAAACGTTCGATATACAAACCTGATACAATAAAATAAGAACACCAAAACGTCGAAAGCGAAGCGAACTCAAAACTAAATTTCTACTCCATACAAAAGCCCGACTGCCCGTTGGGGAGTGGAGAGCAAACGGATGAATGCTCATAAACTCATAAACGAACTGCGCCTTAACTGTATGAAAAATTCGCGCACTATCTCACCCAGTGCGATTTTATGGAGTAGGTTTTACTGTTGCTGACTCCTGAAACTTTTATTGCATGTTGAAACTAAATGGCGTTTGCGTTTGAAGATGTTTAACGGCTCTAGTAGCGTTGAACCAACAATGTAATTCTTATACGAGTTTAAGTTTTATTTGATTCATTAAAAAGCTAATAATGTTGAGTTACCGGTACGACTTTTTCGTACTTTTAACATGGTTGTAGATTTTAATGTAACGTGATAAAAATCTTTATAAGATACCCCCTTGTCTGAAAAGTTTCATATCACGTATAATTCGTACCTTTTATAAATAAAAAAATTTGGTAATTAATTCAACATTTTATTTATAACATTAATTAAGTCTAATTAAAATTCGTATTGTGTTGGAACCTTGGTACTTGAAAGGTTGACATTCAAAACAGACTATCCTCTCTGTTAACAACTTATGATCAACTTTCTGATTTGTCTGAATATTAAAAAACCCTGAATAAGAACAATGAACAATGAATCTGAAAAACGATCGACTTGTAATCAGTGTAAACTACACTCCAAATAGTTCAAGCCTTTTATAAGCCAAGAACCAACGTACAGACCGAAATACGATGAAAAATTTGAATAATCATAATTACACAATCAAAAAATTAAATAAATAACTAAATTATTTAATTCAATTAGACACTTGAAACATGAAAAAAAATTCCAAGTAGTGGTATTTCTGAAATATATGCCATGTACAGTAGTTTTATTAACCGACTTCTGAAAGGAGGAGGTTCTCAATTCGATTGGTATTTTTTATAAAGACTAGCTGACCCGGCAGATATTGTTCTGCAACATATTACATATTTTATTCTTAAAGACTTACTAATGAAAATATATGATAAAGAAAATTTAGCTATCAAGTTATAAACAAAGGTAAGCAACGGCGGGCGCGGGCGGTAGTTGGATGGATGACCGCTAGTGGCAAAATTTCATGGGCGCTTCCGTGCTTCGGAGGGCACGTTAACCGCCGGTCCCAGTTGTTATCATTTGGTAGCAATCGTTATGCCATGTCGCATGCCTGTCTGCCTGCCTGAAGTGACCTGTGTGCTCTTATCTCGATTATTGACACACAGCCAGTCAAGAACTGACACTTGTGTACGAAAGCCACTACAGAACGTTAACAATGTTATCGGCACTTATCACGAAACAAAAGTAATTAAGCGTTGTTAGAAATTTGTGATGGTACTTAAAACTTTCTACAATCAGATTCGTACATAATAGAATCGCTAGCTTGATTCGATCTCAGTCCTTCAATCTTATATTGTTAGATTGTATTGAAATGCAACAATGTTCATAGAAAGTTAGTTAAAGAGTAGGATACTCTTTATGTTGATGAGAGAAGAGATCTGTTTCATGATACGTTTATATTTTTATTCGTATCTTTCTTTCTTTACTCTTTTTGCCAGAGAACCAGTTTTTCTTTTCCTTCCTTTCTTCTTCTCTTTTCGTCGGCAACGCATCTGTGATGCTTTCGGTGTTACTGATGTCCATGGGTGGTGGCTAGTTTCCATCGGGGACTTGTCTGCTTGTTTGTTTTTTGTTTGGTTTTTATCTATATGATTATAGTTTTATTTTATTTTCTAACTTTGTCATCAACTCCGACTTTTATCTCTTTTTAATATCGCTTTTTCGTTTCATCGAGTTTTAAGTC
This sequence comes from Ochlodes sylvanus, assembly GCA_905404295.2. NCBI lineage: Eukaryota > Metazoa > Arthropoda > Insecta > Lepidoptera > Hesperiidae > Ochlodes > Ochlodes sylvanus. The sequence continues at coordinate 3,174,550 of FR990138.1, read as the reverse complement.
ATAATGATTCTAAATAAGTTTCACTTCAAAATTTTTCTTCATAGTCGTACACTCTTGGCAGAGTGGTCGTGATATCTTGGTTGATTCTTGTGACACCGCTACTTTTTTGTCACAATAACAACGATCATTTAAAAATCAGTAAAAATGAAACTACTCGTACTTTCAATGCAATACGTACACGGACAATGTTCAGCAATATTATTCGATGCATAATATTATCTCTCGGTTCCTCAACACACTTACAAAACCCACAAACTGCAGAATTCAACACATAATCCGTCCGACTAATGCTAAGTTGAAAAAGTAGCTCAGATTAAAAAACAAAATATGAAAAACTTTCTTTTCTGGGCGTGTTCATTTTATTTTAGATTTCATTCGGATTTTCAGTAACATTTCACTCATTTCCGAGTTCACAGCTGATGCGGCCCACTTTCAGAGTTCGACACCGACTCAGCTCTACCCTTTCTGGAATTAGCTGATTTTTGCACTTTAATTTAATTCGTAGTTTTAAATACTTTTTGTTCACTGTATTGTTGAGACGGAAGTTGCGAAGTTTTGCTATAAAATAGTTTAAAATTAACTCCTACAACTGCAGGATTACAAATCTAGGAATGAAATAAATCTTTCCTTAACCTATTTTGTTGGAAACATGTAACAGTTTTAAGTAACACAATTCCATCATACCATTTTGCATCGGGTGGTGATTTGTACGTGGAATTATATTATGTAATGAGTATACAGAACTTCTCAACATCAAATCGCAGAAGATTTTTAAAGAAAATATGGTTAGGACAGCATGTACCTAGTCGACATCTTTTAGAAACAAGATTTCTTCCTCAAAAGATTTTCCTCAAAGCGTAAAAAATCACCTTTTTAGAGCGGTCTCCTTGATCGTTATTAGATACATGAACTTTTTCAATAAGAATTTCAAAGGAAATTCATTTTGAGAACGCTCTAAAACATCGACGGGTGGGGCGGAAGTGTTCAAGAGGTGGTTAATTTACTTTGAACATCAGCCCATCGGTATTTTAATGTAAAATAAATAATAATATTATAACGACAACCTTGTCTAAATTTAGTTTAAAAAAATTCTACATTCATTTAATAATTTGTAAAAGTAAGTATTTAGGAATAGCGAGTACCTAAACAAAGACGGTTTTTAACTAATTAAAGATGAAGAAAATGTAAAAATATTGAAATACTATGGCATCTGTAACACCAACGATAATATCATCGTAAGTTAAGATGGAAACGGGACCTTTTCCAGTTGCGTTTCAACACTGCAACCTACCATTTGATTTAGTTGCAACGTATTCTAAGCATGCAGGAATATTAACGATCTCCCAAAGGAAATGTTCAGTGAATATGCTGTATATTGCGAGCGGATAAGTATGTGTGTGTGTGTGTGTGTGTGTGTGTGTGTGTGTACGAGAGTTTAGACAGCTCCACAATGTCTCGAGTGGCCCAGCTCTTAAATTTATCTCTTTGAAGAAAATTTGCTGTCATACGAGTTGCGACTACGAAAAGTTTTAAGTATTTTATGAATAAAATAGCTTTAGCATGCATAATATTGAGCGATATGTATATGAGCGATATGTCTATACATATCGCTCAATATTATGATACTACTACAATAGTATTGATAGATTAATAAGGGCTTATGATAATAACGTTTGGAAGGATTTATAAATAAACTGTTAAATATAAACATCAATAGGTTTCAATATACAATTCGTGAGTGGTTTATATTGTTTAATCAATAAATGCTAACACACTCATGTACCCCTTCACTAGGTTTCCCAGTGTCTTGGGTGACATAAATTACACATCGCTAACATCCATGACCCGAGAACAAACATTTATCTGTTACAAAAATCTGCCCCGGCTGGGAATTGAACCCAGGATCCCTCGCTTCGTAAACAGGTCCTCTACTAACTAGGCTACGGGGTCTCAAAATTTACTATTGCTACTGAATATTTTTCAAGAATTCATTGAAATAAAAAATTGAATATTTTTCAAGAATTCATTGAAATAAAAAATTGAATACTTTTCAAGAATACATTGAAATAAAAAATTGAATATTTTTCAAGAATTCATTGAAATAAAAAATTGAATATTTTTCAATTTTATTTTGAAATCTATAAGATACATGGATGGACAGAAATGAATTCTTTATGATACATGGTTCAAGAAGCACATAATTAAGGTACAAGAAAAATAGAATTGAAAGCGACGAGCTCCAAAAGACTTGTAAAAACACCCCATCACATTATACAAAATTTTGTCGTTGTATCATCAAGCGGCTGTGTTGCGAGAATTGTTGCAACTTTTTATACTTCTTTTCCTCCAAATAGCTCGTACCAGAGTACAACGGAAATGCATGATGCGGGTTTAATGTTTTTGGTTCTCTATATTTTTATCCCTACAACTGGTAAAAATGAGCTACGAATCTGCATGTAGTCAAAATACGGCGCTTCCGTTTCTGACTCTACAACACTAACCGAAACACGTTGTAACACAAGTGCACGATACGTCACACATTGACGTCACGTCACATCTGCTTGTGATGACTACAAAACCACTCGAAACCCGTTGTAACAAAATTGCACGATACGTCGCAGCAACGTCACGTCACACGTGAATCCCATACTGTTAAACAAAATCCGGGCTGGGTGATCGACTTCCAACGTTTTGCTGTTGTGCTAACATTGCTTTTTGCAGATTTACTTTATGGCACTCTAGAAACCAAACGCATGAGTAGATTTTGATGACTTTTATGTCAATCGATTTTTCTTAACGAGTATCACAAATAACGTGATAGTAATAAAAATACAAACTTGTAATAACCAGACGCCGTGAAGCAGAAAAAAATGATAGTCTACGAAGTATGTTAAATAGGTAGGCATTAGTAAAACATCTTTAAGTTTATGTTATAATTTTTCATTTGGGATTGCCATTTTGGATTTCTCACGATTTCAATGTACTATGTATGATGTGGGAGTCTTCAAGAAGAAAGTGAATACATATTTACTAAGTACTAGTGCGTTCTACAGCAAGGACTTCATCGCCATTAGCAGTCGAGTGAGATTATTGTTAAGTACGGACTTATAGAAAGTAAAACAAAAGTTGGTTAGTCATTCCCGTTTAAATTTTCAAAATTCCCTTCACCAAGTCGGGTGTAAAGTTTCTATTGTTTAATAATATTCTATTTATTTTTTATTTTGTTTTTGCGACTTGTAACACCGTAAAAGAACAATGTATTCGTATAATTATGCCGTTCCTACCAGGTTAAAGGAGTATGAAACAGTGACAGCCCTAGGTATAATTACCCGTCCCTTGAAAGATTTATTACCACGTTATTCGTACATTTGTACGGAGAACATTAACCGGTCTTGCAACACAATAACGCTGGTACGGAACCCAGAAAGTTTAATTTATGTCCGTAGGGGCTCTTAGCCTTTTTAAAGCTCGTTAAAATGTGTGTTTGCGTTGTGATATTTTAATATCTATCCAGTTAAGGATGTGTAGGGTTGTACCAAAAACAATGAAAGAACTACTTAACTTGGAAATAGTAAAGTTAAGTCCTTTGTTATGAAAAGATATATGAGGGATTCGTTTTGTGTTCATAAAGTACTGCTACAAAACTTGGAACGTAGAAAATAAAGTATATCCGTATTGTTCAAAAGAACATAATTAACCGCATTGGTTCATGGGTTATAGTTATCACAGGTTACAAAAATATGTATCTGGGAAAGCGTAGAAAATGACTACATAGTATAAAACAAAGTCGCTTTCTCTGTCCCTTTTGTATGCTTAGATCTTTAAAACTACGCAACGGATTTTGATGGGTGTTTTTTTAATAGATAGAATGATTCAAGAGGAAAGTTTATATAATATATGAAAGTTTTTCGCAAACGATTTTGGACTAAGGTACTAAGGGACAGGTTTCCCGAAGCGAAGCGAGGGCGGGTTTACTAGTCAACAATAAATAGGTTGTGGAATAATTATGTAATATATGTATTAATAGTAAAAATAAAAATTATAGTCAGTGCGTTGCTTAAAAAATCTCGTTTAAACGTTTATACTACCAATGAAAAACAGATTCCCGAGGCGAAGCGAGGAAAGGTTCGTAGTTAATCATAAAATAATGAATCATGACACTTGTGAAATTAAGCTTCGTTAGCACAACCCTATCGCTTTCACCGTATGACCTGTTTTAAGAGCCTATGTTTTAAGAGCCTATGTTAATATCTATGCCCGAATAGCACAATTTTCTTTCATGCACAGAAATTTAGTAGATAATGTTCATTGCAGTTAAAGTTCAAGGACCTTTAATAAGTTTACACACATTTAAAACACTTGTAATTTTGTTTAAAACAATGCTATCGGAAAATTTATGGGCAATGATGTAGTATCTTCTAAAATTGTTATAAGGAGTGGTAACATTACAGCTACAGTACATTGTCCGCCACGCTGGCCAAGTGCCGCGTGGTAGACTTCACACACCTTTGAGAATACTACGGAGAACTCTCAGGTGTGCAGGTTTCCTCACGATGATTTCCTTTACCGAAGCAAATGATAATTTATTTCTAAGTTGGGGTAAATGAATATTTGTTTAAATGAAAAGAGCGTATTATCGAATAAGAATGGCAGTGTCAATAGTTTTGAATCCCTGAATTAAGACTCACACGAATGTCGAAGGCCAAATTTTAATACATATTGTAATATGATTTGACTTAACTAAAAAAGTTAAAGGTAGGTAGGTACGCATAGTAGACCGACATTCAAATCACTAGGCTATCTGCTTTATCGATAACTAGCTGTTACCGCGACTCCATCCGCGTGGAATTTTAATTGTTACTGGAAAATTTCTAAAATAAAAGTAGCCTAAACTCAAACTCAAACTCAAATCATTTATTTCATGTAGGTATGATACATACACTTATGAACGTCAATTTTTTACATTTACCACCGTTTCGCTAAGGTGCCTTTAAATATTGATTTTTTAAAACTTTGAGGAGAAAAAGAAACAGCGAAAGAAACTCCTCGGCACATCTTTAAAAAAAAATGCTACATTACAAATTTTATACCTACATACATACTAACATGAGCAGAACTGGTCGCGGATGTCTATATCCAAGCATCTTTGTCATTGATATATTCTAAGTTACTCCTTATTACATCAGCTATCTGCCAGTGAAAATCGGTCCAACGGCTGGACCGACCAAACATTAGCTGGAACAAACAGACACACAGAAAGACAGACAAAACTTGTAGAAAAATATTTTGGTATATGTACCGTATGTATTATAATTATGTATACATCCATATGCTTTTAGTAAAATGCGTTTATTTTAATATTACAAACAGACACTCCAATTTTATTTATTTGTATAGATTACAATACAATATTACTTCATTATTTCATACAACCCAGTAGCTTAGTTTGTAATCGCTTTACCTGCAAAGCGATGGGTCCCGGGTTCGATTCTCAACCGGAGCAGATATTAATGAGACAGATAAACGTTTTTTCTTCTTTTCATAGGTGTAAGTGACGTTTTATGTGTGTTATCCATGCCACCCGTGACAAGGAATCCTTAAAAAAATCCCACAACACATCCCCCAATTTTCATAAGCAGAGAATTCGAGTAACAAAAGAAAAAACAATTTCATTGTCCCAATTTATATAAACAGCAAGCATCGATGTATTAAATCTACACAAAGGGGAACTCCTTACAGTATTCGTAACACGTACGTGTGAGGCTGTGCCCCGCGTGAATCTCACGTATCTTATCTGTAACAAAACCGGGCATATTTTAACGCGTTATTGTTATGTTACGGTAGAATTTCCGCAAGCGCTAATTCGCCAGGTTTTTCAACTAGCACAATCGGGTTCTTTAGTGAAACTCCTTTTGGGACGGTGTGAATATGATTTTATGAAACGAAAAAGTGTCATGAAAACGAGAGGCTATAAAATTGTATAGAGGGTTTAGTCTATGAGATGTGATATGAATGAGATAAAAATAGCACATTCGGGACTTATGACATGGTGAATTATTTCAAAAGAATCTCTCTCTCTATCTCTCCAATTCTCTATTTACTACCTCCATAGTGTATTGATGTCATTATCTTAAAAAATAACCAAATAACAAAGTTTCACTTCTACGGCATGTGCACTCACACACATTTTTATTATTTTAGGGAAATGTTAAACTCCTACTCTACTGTGTATGATTTACTATGTTATAGCATTAATAGACATTTTATTTAGAAGTTAATGCTTGCTTTCACACCTACGACCCGAAAACAAACATTAATCTATCACATAACCTGCAGAACCGAGAATCGTAACTAGAAACCAAAAATGAATTAAATCACATATTTTCCATAATATTTATAAAGTATTTTTAATGATAAAATAAAATCAAATACCTCGCTGCTTACGGAACCTTTTTCATCCGATTTTTTGGTCTTGTCCAATTATTGGCACAGGATAACGCCCCGACCGGATGTATGGGATATGCTTGTTGGACACTAACTGCTTCGGGCTCTTAACCCGTTTATCGGGAAAGAAATAGGGTATTAAGGGTTAAGTAGATTGGGGCTACAATCAAGTGGGCCGATTTATTTGGGTACCCGTTATAATAACATGTGATTCAATCTACCGAAACATGTATTTTACCTTTTTATGTTACCTCACTTTTTAGCTTACTTACTTTTAGCTCACAAACGAGCAGCCGATCCTCCTGATGCCAAGTATTCACTGTCACCCCTGGACATCAGCAGCACCAAAGGCATCCCCGATGCATTGCCGGCGAAGGGAGAAGAGGAAAAAAGCAAGAAAGAGAAAAAGACAAATCGTAATTCATTTGAGAAGGATTGGTGGATTACTTACCATTACTACCATACACAACCAAGTAATAATGGGTGCAACAGGACTCTCCAACCTACAAAGGAAGGAATCTGTTGCCTCATAGGTTATGAGCAATCAAATCAATCATTATAATAATCACATTCTTAAATTGAGCTCCAACTTCTGTCAGGAACACCTTTGAGAACGATACATACCTTTGAAACTTGCCAGACTTCGCTGCAGCACTTTATACCACTTTTTAAGCCTACAAAACGGAACCCAACCCCTTTACTAGAAGCGTTCAAGCCACTGCAATCACTGCTCCAACTTATCAAGTTCTAAATCATAGCCAAAAACAATGTCGAGAACCAAGAATCAATTCCTGATAATTGCATCACATTTCTCGGCGCTGCCATTAACGTAAGCTTTTTAATCCGGTTTTTTCGGTTCAGTCCGGATATTGGCGGAGGAGTAACGGTCCACTTGCCCGGATCTATTGGATGGGTTTGTTAGACACTAACTGCTTCAGGCTTCTAACCCGTTTATCGGGATTTGGAAAAAAGGGAGAGTTTTTGTAGATCTAATAAATGGACGCTCTGATTAAGTATGGTCATTTATTTGAATAGTTTCCTGGTAATCACGGAATTTTGTGAACTTCATCACGTTTTAGGTAGTCGAGGGGTTGGCTTCAACCCAATAATGTCCCACTACAGAGTACGGGTCCCTCCTCATATCTGAGGATACACCACCATGCTACTCCAGTGCGGATTGGTGGAGGGGTTTGTGGCCAGCCCAAGCCAAGGCCAAGTGTCGCAAGTTTTTATGCCATCTGAAAGTCTGCCATCATGAAGTATTTTAATTACTTTTATTGCTTAGAATCATCATTAACTAACGATCTAATCGTTAAGTAAATATTTGTCCAAACATTCTAAATTCAAACTGTCCGATAAAACAAACTCTTAACACAACTGAAAACAACAATTGTCACTTCAACACGAATTTCAGTTCACCAATTAACAAAGAACAAAACGTGAAAACTAACCCTAACATTCGGTACACGGGCTGGGCCGGCCCAATCCGCCCAATTCATTTCTTTAACCGTTTGTATTCCTTCCTCGTTCGTACGCGGATAAATGACGCCGCGCGCCAAATCAATAAATACCTTTCTGCCGATCGTTTTACTACTCACTCTGTAAGTAAAATATCGTCGGACAATTTTGGATGCAAAGCGGGGCGGTATATCAAGACTTAGACGTAACCTAGTTGGTAGTGAGCCTGCCTGCAAAGCGAGGGGTCCCGGGTTCGATTCCCGGCTGGGGCAGACTTTTATGTGACAGATAAAAAATATGTATCTTTTCGGGGCGAGGGTGTAAGGCGTGTTGCCCATGCCACCCGCGATAAGGACTCCTAGTGCCGGGGGATGAGTGTGTTAACGTTTATTTATTTTATTTATTAACCCCGACGCAAAAAAGGAGTGTTATAAGTTTGAAGTCGATGTCTGTCTGTGTGTGTGTGTCTATCTGTGGCATCGTAGGCCTCAAACGTCTCCCCGCTTCGGTTGGGACATCTTAAATGTATCTATTTAAATGTCTCTAATCCAACGGTTTACAATATTATCCATACTTACTTACATAGAATATTTCTAGCCCAGAAAGTATTTAGTATTCTTTGTCGGAACACGCGAACAAATAACACCCTCAGGTGGTCGCCTCCCGCCAAATCAATAAATACCTATCGCGCCACCGATTCCTTTTATCACTAACTCTCCTCTCTCACAAGCAAAAATATAATTAGATACTCGTGAAAGTGATCACTGAATATTTCACAAGGGTTTCGGCATCAAACATTTATAAATTGTTCATTATATTTTGTATTATGATAAAAATAAATCGTTATATCGTGAAGCAAAAACTTTGTACCCCTTTTTACGAATTGCACGGACGGAGGAGTATGAAATTTGACACACTTATAGTTTATATAGAGAAGGAGCGCAGAATGCTGATATTTTTTAAAAATAATGCATAAAAATACAGTAAACAAATAAATAAAATATTACACACACTAATATAAGTTACACTATTCACACTGCCATGCGTTTGACACGACGTTTGTAATGTGTCATAGAGTCAACGTTCGACCCCAGAGCGGGTGACTAGTAGTAATAAATGCTGACAAACTCGTATCCTCGTACTAGGATTCCTTGTCGTGGGTGGCATGGACAACACGAATAGCAGAGCTCTAACACCAATAACCTAAGAACAAACATATGTCACGCAAATACATATATGCCCCGGCCAGGTATCGAACTCGGGATCGCTTCGCAGGCAGGGCCTCTACCAAGTCAGCTACGGGGTCGATGATGGATTGATTGTGTAAGATGATAAAAAGATAAGAGAGGTGTATAAGTTACGTCTAATTGGTAAGAATGGAAGAAAATGATAATATTGCGCCGACCCCAAATAAAATTGGGAAATGGGCAGGAAGCATCATCTTCCTGTCCATTTCCCAATGATATTTTACATTACGGTTCTTTTGTAACAGACTTTACCTATTTAGGTGCGTAGTTTTGAAGCCTCACTGAGACGGCTTCTTATTAATAAAATATGAAGATAAAAACTTCCGACACTGGAATTAGCCTCTAACTCCTCCACCAGCGGTCTCCACCACTGGAGAAGCGTGGTGGGGTAGAAGCGTAGAAGGGAGAAGCGTGCGTTGTGCTCCGGCCTCGTCAGTGACGAGTAAAGATCCGTGCCCTATAGTGAGCCATTCATGGGTTGAAGCCATAAACACTCGTTTGCTACTCTAATTCAATAAAAAAAACACTGTTCAAGGAGTACAAAACGTTGCAAAAAAGCAATCAAAAATAAAACATAAGAAACGACTAAGTGCAAAGTTTTCTAACTAAACTGCTGCAATTAAAAAGAACACCAAAGAAAATGCCTTTAAAATTATGTTAACAACCCCAGTAAATGGGATCTTCGTCCTGCAAGAATCCAGCAATGAAATGGTAATAGTCCATTGGTTTAAATTACGCTATAATCAAGCGGATTAGCAGAAACTGAAGTCTTAGCGATTCTACGGGTTCTAATGAAATTGTAATTCTTAAATGTTTCCTTGGTTAGCTTTGTCGATAATCCAAGTTCGTCAAAACGCTCAAAGGTTATTGAGAACCCATGGTATAATTATTTAGGTACGTAGGAATTTGCTTATCTCCTTAATTTTGAAGTCAAATTCTTAATCCCCAAAATATTCTGGTCACGTTTTGCCCGCCCGCGGGCTTTTGCGTTGCAAATAACCCTGTTGTTGCAGAGTTGGGGTTAGTATAATAATTTAAGTAAAATTTTAATGGTAACTGCCAAATTTAATGTAATTTTTCTTTTGGCATCCATAAATACAATTAACAGATCAGAAACAATACGGCTCGGATAATAGATATTAATCTGTGAATGTTTCCGGGGGAATCCAACCTGGGATCTCCTTGACTACGCAGTCGTCAATATGTTAGAAACGGTAATTGTTTTTAGGTCATTCACGAGTAAATACATAATTATTTATTTTACTTACTATTATCTCTTACAACTATACTCGTATACCTCTTACTCCTCAGTTAATATTAAGGGTACAGAGGTTCATAGAATGTAGGTACTTATTAAATTTTTGCATTGCTAGATACTTCACGGACCGCTTCCAACTAAAAAATATAGGTCAAAATCAAAATCAAAATGAAATCATAATTAAAGGTATGAAAAGCATTGTTGTGAAACAATTTTAGTCTTCAACTTTGCAGACATCTACTTACTAAAACTCTAAATGTGTATGTATATGTAACTGCACACGTGCCAGAATTTTTTAATGGATTTAAGATAGGAAATGAGCATGCAGCACCTCTGACCTATGACAACTGTGTCAGACCTAGGACAATACTCAAATCGGGAGTATGATATAATTAGACCAGTTAGCAGATGATGTTATAAAGATCTTTAGTTGGCCAGTTCGCTAGTACGTACGAGGGCTTGGGCAGGAACTGTTAGTAATAATTATAATTTCCCTTGATCGCTATAATTTAGTCGTCATATGGGTATACTCCTCAGTTTGTCAAACGATCTTCATTATTTGCTGGTAATTATTTGCGAGCAATAATGTTACATGCAATAAACAACTTTCAACTTATGTTGTCAGTCAGTGAGCTTAAAATCATAACAAACCTTACTCTCAGCTAGCAAATAGACAATTCACACAAACTCGAGCAACACAAAATGTATCGCGAAGCCTTCTAATTAGCAACTCAATTTACGGCTGATCTCAGAGTGGGCTTACATAAACAAGCAAAATAATGACTTAAACCTCAGCCAAGAGGAACCCTACTTGATAGGCGGTTGCAGCGTATTTTAAAGTCAAATCTTCAATAGCAAAATATTCAAAGCTATGCTGAGGTTGCTTCGAATTGCAAATTGTATCGCCCCTACACCACACTTGACTTGATAATGACTGGGGGTGCCATGCATCTGGTCGGAGACTTTCGTACAATTTACCGCGTACTTAGTAATTAGCGATTCCTTGGCTACTATCCAGTAGCGGCTTACTGCAGGTCACGGGTCTCGTGGTAATTAAATTGAGCTAGCCTAGACAATTTATATTTTGTTGTCGATCGAGAATTTTGACAGAGGGCATGAATGGCGATAATACCCGTTCTTTAATTAATACGTTGAGTTAAGAAGGACAGGATAACTTAGGATATTAGTGAAGTCCACCAATCCGCACCTGGCCAGCGTGGTGGACTATGGCCTATACCCCTCACATTTTGAGAGGAGACCCGTGCCCAGCAGTGGGACAATTATGGGTTGTGATGATGATGATGATGATGAATAACACTGCAAAATTTTAACGTTTAGTAAGTACAATTATATTATAGTAGTTATTTACTTCCATCACTAATGCGAACCGAAAGTCATTGAATAAGTTTAGGAACTCCCTGCATAAGTATGTATTGTTTATTGTATAAAATGTATGTCGGAGCATGAATGCATTGCCAAGAATTATATACGAGCACTTATTTCGTTTAATAAAATAAGTTACAGCTTTTGAAATTTAATTCCAAGCTTAATACTAACATTAAATGCGAATATTTTAAAATTTGTTAATAGTACCTACCTACTTAACATAAATAAAATTTATTTATATAAATAAATAACGCTACACAATCACAGCCCCACACGATTTCTTGTTTCGTGGGTTCCACGGACAGCACATAGACTACAATTCACAACCAGACCGAGAACAGTTAAACTCATCAATCAAATTTCGACCTCGCTGGAAATCGAACCTAGGACCCTTTGAACGGCAGTCCGGCATGGTCGTCCCTTCCCCTAACCCTAAACGGAAAATATCGGACCCTGACAGTATTGGGGCGGCATATAATACTGACGCCACCTACACCACTACTGACACCAATCCCAGTAGATCAGGGAGTCGTAAGAGGTGATAGAAGCCGACCAGCTTGGTAAGGCTTCGAGTAAGGAGTATACGTGTAATATCAATATTATTCATCATCTTCCTGCCCATTTCCCAATTTTATTTGGGGTCGGCGCAATATGTTCTTCTCTTGAGAGACCACTTGAAATCTTAGAAGGATCTCATTAAATGTACAATAGGTAAAGTTCATTCCGATAATAAAATCTTCCGATGTTCATAAGAAGCCAATTAGGATCCTTCTTGAAAACTACACTTAAGAACTGCAACTATTAAGAGCAGAATGGTAATTAGAATAGCTACAAGGTATAAGCTTACCACCAAATTACAAAGTGACAGACACTAATTAAAACCACAAAGGAAAAAATATTAACAAAACTGTATCTTATCTCAACGCAATACGTTTTAAAATAACTCAAAGTACAACATTCTATACAAAAAAACTCCACCCTGCTTATATTTCCCGTTCCACAATATAAAAAGTTAAGGAAATAATCTTAAGTAATTTCTTGTGTCGTTTCCGCGGCTTCAGAAGCTGTCTATTCGGGCATTGTGTGGGGTTTTAGCGCGCTCATAATATTCTTCTCAACTACGCAAGACGCTATAAAATTGTGCCTTAACTGCGAAAGGGAATGCGCGATTTTTTCTTGAATAAAGAGAGCGATTTACTTAAAGATAAGTTTTGCGATCTCTTGCATTGACACAGCGGAGGAGCCGTTGTTTTTTTAATCCTATTGTCTTCATTGTTTTGTTTTCTTTCAAGGGTTTATAATAAAATTCTTTTCAGACCAAGTTTATGGTCGTTTCGCATTCAAATTGAAGTTGTGTCGGTGCACGGTTGAGTTCCGAAATCGTGACTTGGTAGTTATGGCGTTTCTCTCCCGTTTTATTGACTTTTTTTGGAACGAAGTTCCTTACGGCAGGCTTGGAGGGGATAGGGATTTTGCTGCGCGACCGAACTGAAAAATATGTGATAGTAAAACCGTAAGCGTGGAAAAAAGGCGTGGAAAAAAGTGCGTGGAATAAATCCGTTAAATGAGACGTGCGTAGGCGCGACAGTAGCCGAAGGAACTTCGTTCCTACCTGGTGTCCCACGACACAATTGGTTATTTTTAATTTTATTTATTCAGTTATATTGTGTTTAGTGTTACATAAATTATTTTAAATTTACTTTGTACTTAATTATAAAGTTTAACAAAATATTTTCACACCAGTTCTATCGGTACTTTGTGCTGGGAAATACTAAAGAAAATATAAAAATGCATCACGTATGCCTACGTAAAGGAGTCTTTGCAAGTTTGGTGAATATTGGGTACCAAGAAACCACAATCCGCTACTCGTGGTAATCAATGGAAAAGATAAAGTAAGTATAAAACGCTATTTGCGTATTTAAAAACAGTTTTATTTATTTATTACAATTTAATGTACACCATAATTGTTTTATTGTGAAAAGATGTAATTTCAATAGTTAATAACAACACAACATAATATCAAATAACACAAATTACTGTTGAAAGCTCTCTATTCCAGCTTTGTTTATCCTGTTTATATTTTCAGCTTCGCCAATTAAAAATTAAAGGAAATAATTTAAAATTATACCCACTGCTACAGCGTAGTCAAAAGCTCGTTGGGGCATTATATTTGGGTTTATGCTCTCTTAATATTCTGCTTCACTACGCAAAACGGTATAAGATGTCTTAACTGCCAAATGAAATATCCCAGTTTTTCTAATAGCTACTTGTGCCGGGTTATTACAACTCACAGAAAATCAGATTCAGACACACAATGAAATTTTTTTTTCGCACAATGAAAATTTTTTATGTTATTAGCCAACGTACAGACTAGCCATCTGATGGTAAGTGGTTTCCGTCGCCCGTGGACATTAGCAACACCAAAGGCCGTCATTTGCCACCCAGGCAAGAATGAAGAGGAAAGAAAGCAATTACTGACTCTCTCTCTCGACACGACAAGTCTTAAGCAAGAGGAGCTAGCCAGTCGAGTTCAAAATCCTACCACCAGTAAAATACCTTCGGAATTATGCTGGATGGTACGGAGTCCAGCGACCTCTGTAAAGAGGAACTGGACACCGTAACCTTAACCGTCGTTCAGCAGAATGCATCACGACAGGGAGAAGTCTGCTAGGATACACATACATACATATCAATGACTTTAAATTTAATATAAATTACTTTAGAAAACGATTTAAAAGCGTAAACGCGAGTATCCGTTGAACTGAACGTACGATTTTGTGAACAAAAAATAAAACTGAAAAAGAGCCGCGCTAAAGTTAGAATATAAATATAGATGAGCACTTTTATAAGCGACTGTATCTTCATAGGCCGAGAGGAGTGTGTGAAAAGAGAGCTTTATAATATGTACATTTTAATTGATTCGTTGAACTGATAGTAAAGACTGTACCTGTGAATAATGTTCTGTACCTAAGCTGTACATATCATATACATTGCATATTCTATACAGAATAATAAAACTGTAAGAAATCGAGTATTAGCATTTATGATTTCGGCAGCGAAATGAAGGCAATTTACAAGTTTAGTTTTTACTAAACTCGTAATTGCCTAATTTTTTTAAGTAAGCTAATGTATAAAATGAATGACTCAAGTCACCACATCCCTTTGTTAAGATCTCATTGTTCTCTCTCGACTATTAACTAAATAAATAAGATATAATTAATAACTTAATTGGATACAACAATAATAATAACATTAAAAAAAAATATTAGTGCACCCGCAATCGTAACACACGTGCAACTGAATCCGTGATGCGATCACCACAAAAGCGTAAGGGGGCGGGACGGCCACATTCCACCCGGATGTCTATCTAATAAAAAAAATCGACTAGTACTATCAAACAAATTCCACTACATGAAAACATTCTCGACAAGGGTTTCGTACTTGCTAAAACTTGTTTTGCTGGCGGTGACAAAAAATTGGAAGCATGCTCTCGGTCCAAGAGGGCGGCTCCCGCGGGACGGGACGGTTCGCAACAAAAGCGGTATGAATCATAAATCTCGGAAATTATTCGGATTCACTCCCGCTTAGTATTTCACTGCCTGTTCATACTGACTGTTGGTTCGCTGTATTTTATCACTTTATATAAATTATTTGGTCGAATGTTAGTATACGGAGGATGGGTTCTTCTCAATATAGGGAGTAGAACATTTTAGTTAATAATAAATAACATTATTTGTGTTATTATTACTGTAAATGTTATAGTAAGTTTTATTACAAAATCGCAAGAGACAACATAAGAATTGCACCCAAAATTTAAGTCAAGTTTAGGAATATTAACAAATTAAAACCACATGCCAATCGGTAAAGCCATTTTAGAGTATAAGTGAGACTGGAAACAATTGCACAAACGTAAAGAAATTTAAAAGCCCAGTAATTTTAATTATAATCTGGACGACACCAAATCTCTTACTTACCTACTTACTTATACTTGTAGTATATTTATATAAATTAATAGATGAAAATAGATAATGAATTAGGAACAAGTGGAGTTATTATTGTCGAGTGGGAATATTCCCGAAATTCCCTAAATAAATGTTGACAAAAACGAATTCTTATTACGGGCTCACGGGGGATAAACGGATCACTCACGGGCCTATTTGAGAGTTAACAAAGGAAATGATGGAGGAAAATAAAAAAAAAACAATTATTACGTGACGTATCAAATTATGAGGACTGCTCATGTTTGCTCATGAGGAGGCTTGTTCATATTTGTAACTCGTATATCTTCATTTCATAAAAAACAACTGGAAATGTACACTTCAGGCCTTACTAGAAAACCTTATATAAGAAACACAACAACATAACAAGAGTTTCCATAAAAAGATAATGTATCTGCTAGAATAGACCCATCGACTACAACATAAAAGAAATGAAACACCGAACTTTGGATCCTGAATAAACCATTCTTTGCTAAGCCAGGAGTACTCTTATATTGCACCTATTGTCTCGTTTACAAGAACCCTTCAGCTGAAGAGTGCTTGGAGCTTCATACAACTAGCAGCGGTGTGCGGCCGAATACATTTTTGTAACAAGTTTTATGTTACAATCTAGAATCACAGGGTTATTTAATCAAGACTAGTGAACCCGTCCTCGCTTCGGGAAACATGTCTTGGTACTCACATTCGGAAATCGTTAGGCGTGATTCTTTAAACTGACATAACGTTTTTTATTTATGACACCGATTGAAATAAAACATACACTAGTTAAATCGTTTCGGATGTTAGCGCGCACAAACCCACAGACAAACATAAAAACCGACATGTAGACAAAAATCCTAAAATCAATATTTTGGGTTCAATTGCGATAATGAAGTTTAATAGTTTTATTCATATATCTTCCATGTACAGAAAGCGATCAGTTACAGATGTATTATATGTATAGATGAAGACAACTACAGAAATTCGAAGTTAGAAGAAGTACCTACAGTTTATAGAAGTAACAAAACTCTAATAAAATTGCAACTGATCGATATCGCCTCTAAATATATTTTGCCATCTCTGAAGTAAACAGAAACAAATGCGCACACAAAAATAATCATTGTTATAGGATTTACTGGATCTACACCTTTATATAGTAAATCTACATCATTGTAGTCATGCATTAACTTATCTTAATATATATAATTCGAGTGTGAGTGTGTATGTCACTGAACTCCTCCTAAACGGCTTGACCGATTTGGTTGAAATTTTTTGTGTGTCTTCAGGTGGATCCGAGAATTATTTAGATTGACAATTGGACCCGGTAGGTGGCGTTGCTGTCGATATATCACCAAAACATTTTTTAACGACTGGACCGATTTGGATGAAATTTTTTGTGTGTCTTCAGGTGGATCCGAGAATTATTTAGATTGACAATTGGACCCGGTAGGTGGCGTTGCTGTCGATATATCACCAAAACATTTTTTAATTATAAAGCGGTACGAAGTACGCCGGGACAACTTGTAATTTTAAAAAATCTCAGAGGTAAATATTAGTAACTCCATTTTTGTAGAGATCTTGTATTTGCACTATTTAAACCACAGGGGTATAACGCACCAACTAAAATGACGAATATATTATTTTATTCTCAAATATTAATCACAGAGATTTATAATAATGTATTACATAATACGTAGGCAAATATAAAATAGAATATATCAAAGTAGACAACATAACAAGTAGGGTAAAGGGTAGATCAATCGAGTTATACTTGGTATTCCCAGCTCAATAACTACCCAATAACTTTATTGTGATAACTTCTGGGGCCCACAAGGAATTAGCTTTCGCCGTCCAGTTTATAATGTAGGGGATAATAGAGTTTTAGTGTCGTGCTATTGCCAATAAGTATACTTAATTCTTTCGCGGAATAATCTGTCATCCCACAAAACTCTGTTCAAGTAAACAACATTCAGTACAAAAAAATATTAAATAAAAATTAATCACGTCCTTGAATCGTTACAGAACAAACCTTACTCTACTTCATTGTTCATTTGTTTGTAATTTGTAATAGGTTTATTCATGCCTAAAGCATTCACTGCCAGCCAAGCTTATACAGAGAAAAGATATTGAAGGCGGTTGTAAAGAAATTGGAAAATAGAAAAACCGATCAAGTCCGAACTGGACTCACTTGGTCATGGTTCCGTACCCATTTCTTCCCAGGTTTGATTTTCAGTTGGGGCAGATATTTTTGTAACAGATAAATGTTTGTTCTCTGGTCTTGGGTGTTAGAGATGTGTTATTTGTGTTATGATAACACAAAATCTATGATAACACTGTTATCCTTACTGCCCGCGACAATGGGAATCCTAGTGCGGTGGTATGAGTATGTTAGCGATATATTTGACAACTTTTTAACGCGACCTCATGTGGTCGTGGTACGTCCGAATAGACTCCCAAATTCTAGCCTAGGAAGGAAAAATGATCTTTAAAACCAATAGATAACGTTGCAGCAAACAACAAATGTTAACCAACCAAGTTCAGAGTACCCTCTGTTCCTGTAAGTATCATACTTTGCGTTCAAAAACACTTCAACAACAAAAGTCAATCTTAAATTACTAAACGTATTTCTCCCTTAAAAATGTAGCTGGCGCAAAGAGAAGGGAAAGCCGATTATTTTTAGGCGATCGGCAAAAGCATCAGTTATGCTAACGACACCAGATGCTGGTTCAATAAACCTTCACCCGGCGCCAATAACAAAGATATAGAACCTCATTTCTTAAAATTTATAGAGTACCGATGCATTTGGGATAACTTTATTTTAGAGGCTATTTGATGTACTGAACGGCAAGCATAACTTACCAGGTGTTTAGCCGGATGCGACCAATCAGAAAAAATGCTATATACGTAGACGTAGTATCTTTATTTATTTATTGATAGGACACCCAACACACTTGATATAAATCTATTATTTATTACTTGATATAAAGATTAGTGTACACATAAATTGTGAGATGAGACCCGTGCCCAGCAGTGGGAAAGTTATGGGTTACAATGATGATGAAACATAATTATAGGGTCCAACAACCAGCACACTTTTGCAGCTAGCTAAATCAAATAAAGGAATTTTAATTAATCAAATAAAGGAAGGCGATAAAAAGGTCACTATATATGCCGGATCGCAGTTAGAAGGGTCAAGTTTGCTTACCAACGAAGCGGAAATTTAAATGATGAATTTAAATTTCTGTCATCGGTCTCTGTGTCTTCCTGTCTTGCGTGTTATCCATGGTACACACGAGATAGGGAATCCCAGTATGAGGCTATGAGTGTGGCGTTATTTATTATTATCTATTTAATTTATTTCAATACATTCTAAATTTCTAAGAGTCGAGTGGGAGTGGCATTGACGTCAAATTTAAGTAAGGTACGAAGACCTTTTCACCTTTTTACATCTCTAAAGGCCAACACGACCTAAACTCGCATGTTTTATAAAATAAAAGTTTCTCTTAGTACTTACATAATTATGTAAATTATCATCACAAAATTTAAAAACCCGACTAAGAAAATCTCTAACGTGCTAATGGTCATCAAAAGCCTGAACGATCTTCATAAATTATAGCTAACAACCATGTCGATCACGTCAGTTTTCTAACAAAAGACGTTTTAAAACGCATCTAATTGCGTCCATTCGTTTAGGAGCTACGATACACAGATAGCTCAGACATAGGCACAAAGACACGTCAAACTTATGACACCCCTCTTTTGCGTCGGTGGTCGATAAGAACATTATAGTAACTGTTGATTCTAGCCGCAGTAGGGCAATGGCAGGATCCCTTTCTAAATTACCTTGTTCATTTAATGACGGCCTGTAGCAGATGTGAACTTATTTTATATTTTTATTCTAGAAACTTCTTGATCGCCTATCTTTGGTGAAATAGACGTATGTATGTTTGTAAGATATTTTTTTTTAGCACAGCGTTATTGAAAGACGTTAATTTTTTTATATTATGTAAATACAAAATAATTAATAATTGTAAAATTTGCATCTGGGTAATCTTTCACAGCCTTCATAAAGTGTACGTAAAAGAAGTCAAAGTTGACTAATTTTTACTTTTCACTGACAATAAAATAGAATACAATAAAATAGAAAAACTTTTCTTTTTTATTTTATTTTATAGTCATTTAATTTTTTTATTGATAAATGTGAACATTTGTGAGCCGAATTGTAATTATGAACGAAGCTTTAAGACCACGTTAAGCCATCGGTCCAGGTTGTTATTGTTAGGTAGCAGTCATTAAACTTTGTCGGAGGCCTATAGGCAAAAATTCTTCCAGCAGACTTCCTGGTCACTAATGCCTGCATCAATCCGCACTGAAGCAACGTAGTGCTCTAGGCTTCCTCAGATACGAGGAGACTTCTTTCTGCCGTTGATGGGTTAAAGCCAAGTTAAGCCTTCTTATCCACGAAGGTAAAAGAAAAACACTTTATGTGCTAAGAAATACATAAAATATTACAACTTGTCTCACATAGTTTATGATTATATGCCATAGAAACCCGCACATGGTTCAAAATACATGTGAAAATTGGGAAAAAATAACAAACCTTCATAATACGAAGGTTAGCACCGACCCGAATCAGGGCTACGACATAAACGGGAAATTGAAATCCATTCAGCATGATTTGTGTCATAAAATATATTCTAAACGTGGGACTGTATACTAAATAAAAAATATTCGATGAAATATGTTTGCCACGTCGAGCTATACCAGTGATAGCCAAGTCGTTTGAACTTCGGACTTATGTGCGTATTAGTAATGAATTACCACTTGCATAAGGCACTTGCATACCAATAGGACCTTTTTCTCTCTCTCTCTCTCTCTCTCTCTCTCTCTCTCTCTCGACTTGTCGTGACAGTCACGTTAGGCCTAGAAGTATAATTTAATTTATATAGGTAGGTGAATGCACTGATCTAACGGCCACCACTGGTGGCTGTTTTAATGGTGGCCGTTGGGAGTAAACCAATAAAAATAAGGTTTGACCTTTCCAAAGAGTTCTCACTGATAATATAATTTCTTATAATATTATTATTGGGTATCAACAGTAAAGTAAACAACTTCTATTAGCAATCTACTACAAGGGTCTCGCGACTTCAATTTCTATATTTCATTTACATTGTAATTACATCAAATCAACTCAATTTTACCGGAAATTGAGTGTCTGATTGCCAACTGGCCTTAAAATCTTCCCTCACAAACCTAAAAGGAGAATTGGGCAAAAGGAACAAAACCCATTATGCCCAAATTACTTTATTAGAAACACAAGCGACACGATTAATTTCATTAGAGGCTTTTCCTTTACATTTTATTTTACCCAACTTCCTTGCGATTCTAACTTTTAATATTCCGGGGACGTATTCGAAGAGCCTTCTGGTTAATTGAATGAATGAGTCGCTTGACCGGGATAATTTAATTAAGTACTTATAAAAAAAGTTCCCGAATTAACTTCAAATTGAGTGGAGTGATTAGTCGGTTGGTTGGATGGTTAATTCGATTTATCCTTATGTTATCCATACATAAAACAAACTGATCAATGTTAGAGGTTTGTGAAAATCTTTTATTGGGTATCTATTAGCACAAAGGAATCCCTAACAATATTTTTTTAGAATATTTGGGAGTTTGTCTGTGCATTTGTCCTTGATAATCTTAAGGTGGCGGTTCGCGGCCGCGATCGAGACAGGAGACCGCGACCGGAGACCGAGACCGGAGACCGCGACCGTCACTTGATGATAGGCAATGTATAGGCGACAACTCGCAACCGAGACCGAGACGGTCTCGCGCGCCTATACAAAGTGACGGTCGCGGTCTCCGGTCTCGGTCTCCTGTCTCGGTCGCGGCCGCGAACCGCCACCTTTAGAAACAAGTTATAATTTCTGTTGTACTTTCATCATTTAGCCAGCGCTAGCAATGTAAGCGCTCGAAAATCTCGATTTTTCTTTATCTACATATCTATCTGTCTATCTCTTTCTAAGAAACCTTAGAAACAGACAGACAGAGGTGGTTAGCAACTTTATTTTATAGTATGTAGTGATAGTAATGTGCTTTTATCGATTGATAAAGCAATTCAGGAAGATTTCAGAGGTAGACAAAAACGTTTATAAAACGCCTAATAATAACCAGTAACAGCTGTGTCGGATGCGGTTACTGTTTATTTTGTGAAGATAACAAGATTAATGACTCCCGAAGCAAAACGTGGCTGGGGTTACAAAATTTACAAATTAAATTTTAAAAAGGATTATAATATTCAAAGAAACCACACTTATTGAGTCTTAACTTATAAAAGGAGTACTTGATTATAAGTATAGGTACGTAGATTCATTACCCCATGATTAACAGAGTATTAAAAGGACATGGCCAGTATCTGCCTTCAAAATCGTATGATTTTGAAGGCAGATACTGGCCTACCTACCGGCTACCTACCATTACCTACTTATCACCATTTACGATTTTGGTTTGTTAACCTTAAACTACTAACATAATTACATATATTATAATTACCTTTAATTGTTTCCTTTTGGTTTAATAACAGTGTATTATAATATTTTTTACAGACTTCAAAGTATGTCTGTTTTTTTAGCTCCACAAATCATCCATTATTGCTGGAGTAATTAAGAATAGTTTCCGAAATTTAATCACCTATTTTTAATCTATATTTTTAATCATCAGCACAGCCACCGAAGTCTCTATACTGACATAATATTTTTTAATGGCCGCCATCTATAGAGAAAACTCCGTAATGAATAATTATCATACCGCCATCTATGGGCATTATACCGAACTTCTAACTTCACTATGTGCTTATTCAAGTCAAGTGCCCATAATTTTTGTTGCTAAGAAACAGATGGCGCTAGGGTATAAATTCATTGAAATTTTGTTGGAATATTCCGACAGAAATTATTTTTACTTTTACATCTTTACTAGCTTCTGCTCGCGACTTCGTCTGTGTGAACTTATCACAAAGCTAGTAGATACGCGAGAGCAGTCGAAACATGAATTAACAGTATGTTGACATAACCGCCCTACGTTCATTTTTCATTTCCTATTGATAAATCCAAAAGCTATAAGTGTACCAAATTTTATCCAAATCTGTTAATCCGTTTTAGCGCAGGTAGTTGAGATTAAAAATCCAATCTAGGATTAGTGTTGATAATTTATTTTAGAGAATAACTAAGTACTTATGCATAAATGAAAATGTAATGTAAATTATCTGCTTATCAGTCTATTTATTAGTAGTTTGACTTCCTAAAGTTCTGAAAGTTCAATGTACGAGTATCTAACCCGCTTGCTTTATTTATTTAAAATTTGAAGAGTACCTATAAGTAGTTTTAGCTTTAATTTTCTCCAATCTTATTGTAGTTTCCGTATCTATGTTGTTTCCGTAGGCAGAGATAGCTGTCCCACTGCTGGGCACGGGTCTCCTCTCACAGTGAGGGGTACATGCCATACTCCACCACGCTGGCCAAGTGCGGATTAGCGGACTTCACACACCTTTGAGAACTTTCAGGAATGGAGAACTCTCAGGTGTGCAGGTTTCCTCACGATGTTTTCCTTCACCGAAGCAAGTAATAATTCAATTATAACACGCATCCAGATGTAATCGTTATCCGTAAACATGATAAGGTTACATTTTTCCCATCCCTGACCGTACTCCGTAGGTACCTACATATTCTGCCACCGGTGCCACCCTTAAGTTACAAAGCCGTTGTCCAATATTTAATATTAAATTTTGAATCCCCAGGTATGTACCTACACAAAAGATATCCTATGAATAAAGAAATTTTCTATAGATCTAAGCAATGTTTCACTGTTTCATTGTATGTCGCGAGTTACAATAGAAAAATTTTATAGAGACTTTTTATTATATTGTAGGTAGAAGATAAAAATAACATTGTTGATTAATGGCATTAAGTTACGGACAGTGGTTTAAACCCTAAGCGGTGATAGCCGAGGTTGAACGATGGACTCCCGAACCGGGAGTCCCTGGTTCAAACCTCACCTCTAGTTTCTGCCTCGCTATCTCCCACATTTTATATCTATTCTAAAGTTTGTATTGTTCTAATAGCAGTATCAGAGCTCCATTAGGGTCGCTTCATTTTAGCTCATAACGCTTTTGAGACGCGTCACGACGAGATCACATGGGCTGGCTCTTGCTTTATCAGATGATATTTAAAAAAATATACAGGCTGATCTCTAACAGGAATTAGCTTTCTTTGTCAACAATAGATGAGCAGACAGACAGATTAGACAGATAGTTTGCTTGAAGGTAAAGAGTAAGCTTTTTCGAATCGACATCAAGATAATAAATAACCCAACATCGAGAGACCTTAAATTTATTTATTTTAATGACTGTGACAGATAACCTTAAAATTAAATAATTTTCGATGTTACATTTTAACTAGCCACAAAAGTTATTTCATCAACAACAATAATATCGCTGAAACTACACCTATTATAAACGCTACTGGTAAATGTGATGTTTATACTACATTACGACATAATAATTTTATACTTAATTAATCAATCATTCTTGAAGAAATAACTCTATATAACTATGGTTAACAATATTAAAGGATTAATAAAATCTTAAAACTACGAGTACAACTGTTATAAGCATCGATACACAGCCGATATTTTTATGCGCATTACTACCTAATTTCGGATCATTAATTTCCTCTTGAATACTCCTGTGAGCTTCGATATTGTCGGGTTTTGCTTCGTCGGAAGCCATGCGATGTTCTTCATATTTGTTCTCTATTGGCTTCGCAGACACGGTTGCTAAACGAGTGGTTGTATACGAATTGGTCTTAATATCTTTCCTTTCCTGATTTTCTGGTTTAGGAGTAGATTCAACAGTTTGACCGGGTTCAGTTTTAGTTGTTTCTTCAGCAAATAGATCTAATAGACCACGATTAGAAACGTACATAGGTTTCAGAGTCGTGACCACTGGACTAGGCGTTGCTTTGGTCGTAGTAAATACTGAGGTAACTTCCATAACTTGTGTAACTGGTTTTCGCGTAGTGGTCGTTAAAACTTTGGGGATTTCTGGCATAACGTTTCCACTACAGTTTAATAAGAATCTGAGATCAGTATAAAAGAGCTTTCCGTCAAGTTGCGTATCATCATAAAATTCGTAATCTTGGCCTTGGACTTCTTCCCCAGGATTCTTTTGCGTTTCTTCTTGTTCATCTTCAAATACAGGTTCAGAATTGTTATATCTCTCTCGAAGAACAGGATCGGGTACACATTTCAAATTTTCTAAGGTTTGTTTTAAGTGGCCGCTTTCAGTTTTGTTCATCAAAGTAATGAACCAGTCAAGTCGGCAATCGCAGGGGAAGTTGATATCTGCAAATGAGTTATAAAATAAATTTTAGACAAAGGGGTACACTGTATTTTTAACATGTGGCATATTGCTTGCATAATTTTATTAAAGAAATAAATTAAAGGTTTGTTAATAGTCTCTTTAAGAAAATTAGTAAACGGAATCTTAAGTTTCCTACCTTCTATATCCAAGTTACTAGTCGGACCGTAGAAATTCTTTATTATAGGAGCCATAACCTCTTGCTTTAGCTCACGTAGTTGATGATTAGCTTTCAAACTCAGTGACACTAGGGATGTCAGTCCTACAAAGATATTTACATTATCCAAGTTCGTGAGCGCATTATGAGCTAGCGAAAGAGCCTGAAGATTGGATAGCCCATGAAATCCTCGTTCATCAATCATTTGAATTTTATTTCCAACCAAATTTAATATTCGAAGCTGTTTAAGCGGTAAAAATGTGTTATCGCCAATCACTTCCAAACTGTTACTGCTAAGATCTAATTTGTCAAGACTCTTCAATCCCGAAAATGACTCGCTATTCAAACTAAAAATATTGTTTCTGTCAATTTCTAGTTCCTTCAAGTTTGTCAGGTGAACAAAAGCTCTGTCGTGTATTGTTGTTATCTTATTATTAGTCAAGAACAATTTCTCCAACGAAGGTAGGTCTATAAATACGTCCCTATTTATTTCCACGAGGTAATTTGAGTCCAAGTTGATACATTTTAAATTAGGGTTATGAGCAAAAGAATTTGGTTTCAAAGTTTTGATTTGATTGTCCCTTAAAGCAATTTCCTTAAGAGTGCTGAGATTCGCAAATGCAAATGTTTCTATTGTTTCGACATTTCCATATTTTATATCTAGTTTTATAAGTCTTTTGGTATGTTTGAGAGCATTCGTTGGTACGTATTTTAAAGCGACACCTCTTGAGTTCGTGAGGGTGAGTTTCGTGGCATGTTTAAGTTCGCTAAAGGAATCCCAACTTTCATCATCCGGTCCCACTCCATCGACCATTGGATAGCAATCAGCGCTTTTCACTTGGCGTAGTTCGTGTGACGATCTGGTGCAATAGCATTGGACTTTTCTTGTAATATTCATAACGGCATCGCATATGCTCAGGTTAACTTCTCTCTTCTGTTGGTGAAACCGTCTGGCCTCAACAAAGACGAGTATAGCGCACACGAACGTAAATATTTTCCAAGACTTCATATTTGCTTTGGAATTTTCTCGATTGAATCAGTTGACGATACCGGAATCTGAAATAAGAAAATATATATTTGGTTAATTGAAGGTGAAGTACTTAGCGATCGTCTGAAGAACAAAACAAAAAGGCACAAGGGGGGAAAGGCTGTAGTTACATCCCTTTAGAAGATCTTTAAAAAATACCAGTCTTTTAAAACTATACCTGCGTAGTTATCAGTACTAGTGACTGATCTTTTAGCTTTGGAAAACCAGAAACATGCATACCGACCGACGTTTGAGATAGTATCGCACCCTAAATAATTTTGAATAGTTGAAATCCTTGAAAATGTTCTGTTTTTTGATAATAAATGCGAAAAATACATGAAGAAAGTTTTATTATGATAACAATAATTTTCTGAATCAACACGATGAGTACAAGTCAGCAAAGTTTATTCATTTCTTTCCTCAAACACTTGTCCATATGAGAGGTTTAACGGAGCGTGACTACGCGCCCGTCGCTCTGGGGGTTACTAGGTTATACACACGTTACCTCGCGTTATGACACATTTTGCCCCTAACACATGCAGATTGCCTCTTAACATAATTTTTATTTATCTTTGAACTTTTTTTACTGATACATTTCCAACCAGAAGTGGGATGCTCTCTGGTATGAATATAAATAACGAAACTAAACTTTACCTTTACCTTAACTTTACCTGCTACATTATCAGGCCAGACGTCATCACTTACTATTAGGGGACGATAGTATAAATACATATACCACACCTTGAGAATATAACCATTGATTTTTAGGTTGGATGTACAATAGTATTATATCCAAAGTTCATAATTTGGAACAATATGAATGACGTGGGTTACTAAAATTTAAAAGCAACAATAGAATTGCGCAAAAAATCCTCCTTTTAGTATGGAATCAGTTTTTTGAATAATGGCCGGTTGGTGAATTTAGGTATCCAGGAGCATAAAGGTACTATAGGGACATATTTTAACGCATTATGTAAATCAACTTAATTGGGAATAAATCATATTGTATTCAAAATTTTATCTGCCACCTAAAGCAAATAAATAATTCATGTAATCCATATTTTCTCCGATACGCTGTTGCAACTCTGGATCAGATTTGTAAAGTGTTTTTCACACTCCATGTTTATGGTTGTGAAATATTTGTAAACGGCTCAGCTGTTCCCGGTTACCGAGCCCTTCAGAACACGCGAGGATCTTACAGAAATTGTCGATATATGTAAGCTACCGATAATAAACAAATAACTAGGTATATTTTTACAATCCTGTTCAGATTGAATCAGCAACAATGATAGCACAGTTGTTAGAACGTTGGTATTCTGTTTAAATCCCCCACGATAAAACGTTCTCTCATCCAGAGTAGGCATAGACTTGTGAGTTGGCTACCTGTTTGTGAGGTAACAATTAAGATTTGAGTTTAAATATTAGGACGGACGGACAGACTCCTCTCATGGACTGATGAGCATTATGTAACAATCCACTGATGTGTATTGTAACAAGTGTAAACAAATACATTGATGTTACATATATGAAATGTGGAAATGTAAGCTGTTCCATTTCAGGCGAATGCTCCCTGCGAGGGAAGGCCTTGATGTTACAAATTGTAACGTTACATAAATATAAATAAGTATATAAATAAGACGTAATATAAATAAGACGTAGTTATCAACGAAGACCCAACGACACACAGCTATCTCTCACACAAACATCTGCTCCAACCGAAATTGTATCTGAGATATACATACATTTGATATACTCGAAGGAAAAAACAATAGACTGAATTGTTACTGGGTCATCTAAGCAAATATGGTTAATTAATTGCCAATAATTTTATTTGAAACAGATTTAAATTACGTCAGTGGGCAGAAATGGATACGGTGACATCACAAATTACTAAATCCGTATTGATGTGCTCACTGCTCGTTTCAATTTGGCTGTCCCGACGGTAATAAATATATCGATGTCACGCTATTGTCATTCTGAATTATTTTTAATCCGTTAAACATGAATATAAAATTGTGTTTTAATTTGGATAATCTATTCCTTTCGTTTACAAAGTAGTTTATCCATCAAAATTTTGTGCGTCATTTCGTAAACTTAGGCCTGCCTTAACTTGCGCCACTCTGACCGTTCCTGAGCCTTCTGAAACCAGAGGATATCCGCTGTCTTCTTCAGGTCCTTAGTCCTCCTGGTCGTGGGCGCTATCAAAAACATCACCAATCTCTTGCCAACAAAAACAAAAGCGAGAACAGCTTTATTTAAATTTCCAGCCTGCCATCGAAAAACTTTAAAAACATTACGGCCAATTTTAGAAAGAGGATTGGGAACAAAATCATGTAAGAATCACGTGTAACAATCGAGTGTGGGTACTGAGGGATACGTTTCCGAAAGCAAAGGAAACCAGTTATCAAAACGTTTCGGCCGCTTACAATGACTCATATTGCTCATCGTATGATCTATTTTGAAGAACTATTATTCTTGAAAATAACTTTAGTACTTCCTTTTTTTAGATTTGTGGAATACTACATAGCAATAAAACGTTTATAACCATGACGATATCTCTCGGCATCTATTAAATTAATTGGGAATTAGCGAAGCACCTGCGAATAATGTCGGAGAGCTGTGTCTAATGACTTTTTTATTTCTGTTCCTTTTTTCTATTATAAAACTTTGTTTACGTTGGGATGGTGAAATAGGGCAAGTCGCAATTTGTATTATTTAGAGCCCATTAAGATTCATCCACATTAAACATCTTCTTGGAAAACGTGTTTTTAGATTTCTTGTAAGAATATCGATATTTAGTCGTTGAGAATAAATTTAGAGTAGGTATTAATGTGCCGTCATCAATAACAGTGTAAATAATAAATGAATAATAAATAACTACTAACTTTCTTTATACTTCGTCCCTGCTAACTTTACTAACCCTCCTAGTCCCGATTTAAGTCTTATTAAGGGTCGGTCACAATTATCAGTCAGCAGCGGAAGGTTGGCGCTACATGCTCGATTGCAATCTTTAGTCCATAAAAAAGAACTTAGAAGGAGAGTGGTAGCTAACGCTGCAGACATTAAACCATTCGAGTAGGTATCAACGCGATTATAGTGGCTGACGCAAATTATAAGGGGCCAATCATAATAAAGAAAAGGTAGTACTCCTTAAACCCTTAATTAAGCTTGTGGGTGTATTGATAAGTGCGTCAGCATACAGAACAGCGTAAGCATATTGCCTATCACTAGTTAAAAACTTTCCCCGACTCAAAAAAGGGATGTTATAAGTTTGAAGCGTCCCGAATGGACCGATTTTTTTAAAGCTGGCGTGATCGATATGGTTTCAAGCTATAATTTATGAAGATATGTTCGGGCGTTTGATGATCAACAGCTCATTACAGAATTTCCTAGTCAGGGTGTTTTTATGCAAGTATCTTACATTGTGTATTATATTTTTCTTTCCTTGTTTACAATATACAATAATAAGTATTAGCGAAATTTCTTTTAATAACTATAAATATATACCTAGTGTTTAAGTTGTACGCTATTAAGGACAAAGCTGTTATCTATAATTAAATGACAGGGAGATAATTGGTTATTGAATCGTGACGGAGATACCGTAGGGGATAGACGCGTCGCAACAATATAGACCACACCATATACCATCTGCTTTTTTATCGGCTGATAACAAAAGTAGCTGACGACATTTTTTTTTTTTTTTTATTATTTTTTTTAGGTAATTTGACTAATATAAAAAAAGCTTAGATTTTTATAATGGCATTTTTTTAGCATTTACACATTTCTGTAAAGTACAGTAGGTACCATGAGTGTGTAGCGTTACAAAATGTATTAGAGACACACATTAATACATAAATAATTTGGCCTAAGAATATATCGCTCTATAATGATCTCTATAATATAGATAATATTGATAGCATGATTATGCTATCAAGCATATTCCTGTAGTCAATAGTCTAGCCTCCAACCAAAATTGCATGCAATCCACGGAAACCCCGTTTTATACTGACAAGTGAACAATAAGTCGTATTGCCACGAGACCGGTGCAAATTAGCAGGCGCACAATACGACAGTTCCATTCCGTTAACAGAGCGGTTTTCCTACACACAGCTTAGATTTAGATTGCTAGGTTTTACTTGAATGCAAGTAACAGAGATTGTATTTTTATTGGTTAATACCCGCCAAACGAGGAGACGACCTATCTGATGGTAAGTAGGCAAATCAAATCAAATCTCATTTATAGGTGGAATACAGGTCATACAAAGCTAATAGTTCCAAATTGAGTTCCTGTATATTTCGCCACATATATCTACCGCCACATAATCAAAATGGTCACCGTCGTCAATGGATAAGATACGATACCAGTAACAAGGCATCTTGGATCCGCTGCCGGCCAAGAAATATTGCTCGTCGCTGCACCGACACCGGCATGGAGGTACAGTGTATGTACGTATACATACATACCTACGCACTGAATCGCACGTAAACCAATCTATCAACCATAGCACTCTGACTGAAATCTTTGTGTGCGTAAGATAACCTAGTTGTTTAAGTATACTGTGGTTCAGGCCAGACCCTAGAATCGAGGCACATCATGCTGAACAATAGATCAGATAATGCAGCAAGTTCCTGCGGAACTCTAGTTCTGTTACACGCATGCAGTGTACCTAATTTCTGCCTAAATCCTTCTTGAAAACGTTCCTTTTCCGACCTTGAAATGTTTCGTGTGTGACAAAAAAACCTTAAGCGTTTTCACCTTGTCAACAGTGTGTGATGAGCCTAACTCATGAGAAAACAGAAGTTAATTAACTCTGTCGTATGTCCGTATCGATTGGGCTCTCGTTATCTCGATCAGCACTGATTATTGACGAATGAACGTAATTAGGCCCTGAACGCGGATAATTGCGTGAGAAACAAAGACAAGGGGCGTAATATTCAATCTATTTGGTAAACTGACAACCCTACATCGCATCGCTTCGATTATATCTGTGAAAAATAATCATACCTGTACTAAATCCGCCAGCCATCCGCAGTACTAATTAAAGTAGCTAAAAACACCAAGCACTTATGCCTCAACCTCTTATTAAATGAGATGAAAGAATTTATTATTATTGTTTATTTTTACGTCCGTATATATTAATTGGAAACGGAAATTTTTTCTGGACACAAGACATAATATAATCAGATAAAACATTAGTTATTATAATCTACATAGCTAGTGAAAAAAATCACAATTTTGAACACTGTATATTTGAAGTAGTTTACTACATGAGAAAATGTATGTTTGAGAGATAGAATAAGTTGTTACCAATTACTACACTAAACTATTTCTCCCTCGTATAGGCTAGATTTCATAAATTGGCAGGTGAATATCGTATAAGTAATCTCTTTGCTTGTCGCCTGGCTATTCTCTTGCGTCAAATATAATTGATCGACGGAGCTAAACAACTTTGGGTGTGCCCAATAGATGGATGAGGTGATCAATATGGGACAATTTACTGAACGTCTTTAAGCTCCAGGGGTCATTTAAGTCTTGCAGAGTTTTATTGTTATTGTGAGATGTGGCATAAGAACTTCGTGTTCTGGGGTTGATTACTAATTCCTCCGTCAATTAGCATTGGAATAGCGTCGCCTCTAATCCCGACTTTATAGCTTTGTAGCTCCTCAAGTGTCCTCATACTTATTGACATGGGATTCGCTTTAATCGACCGCGCAATAATGACATTTAGTTAATTTTTTAATCGGCCATTGTGATCCTTGGGCAGACGGCTATGACGGGCCATCGCGACGAGAGTTTGACACTTGTGACCTGATGACGTATTTGATTAGCTAAGAGCTGAAAGCCTTAGCAACTTTCGTATCATTCATGAAAACCGAAAGAAATATGATAGCTATAATGTCAGAAGCTTTTAAGACGATTAAATATTTATGATACTGAGCAATTCAGACATTTTCATCCCGAAGAAACTTCTAAATAAAAAATAATCCCCAGTAGAGCTTCCCAGCCATTGCAGCTTGGAGAGAGTTTTTATTGATCTACGTAGTTATGGTGGAGTAGCTAAGTGCAGTGTAGGGTGAGTGCGCTGGGACGATTATATGAAGGATTCTCGTCTCCTTTTCTTTCAGAATTTTGATTGTTCCAAATTTAAATTTCAAGACTGTCCACTTCCATAAACTCCGTCTGCTAGGTATTAGTTTATTCGCTGTATTTTATAACCACAAAATTTAATTATTGACCAGTAAATAAAAGTTACAAAAAATTTTGATAGTATCATGAGTAAGGTCAGTGATCACCGTCCTCCGTGGGTACTCGTAATACCAATCCAGTTATCCATGCATCCATCAGCCTGTACAAGTCCGGTAGATTCAAGTAGACTCAAGTACTCTGCACTTCGTTCCCAAGCGGAATTTTCATTTTCAGCCCGCGTTTTGTTTAGTTGAGTTAGCTCTCCGATTTTTACATAAGAAGAATATAGATAATAATATAGCAAAACTATTAATTTGTAGAATTAATTCGTATTATTCATAAAGTAAAACTTGATCTCGAAATAAAAATGGTTGTCTGTAAAGTCGGTTTACGGACGATAATTTTACGAGATAACGTCATAAGGCTCAGGCGGAACGGGACGCTGTTTCGTGCGCGCTGCCGGCGTTCATAAATTTATGAGGCGTTATCACGTCAAAATTAAGAATTTTAATAACGTAGATATCAAAATTCAAAACTATTCAAATGATCCAAATTTATAAAGTAAACAAAACGGGACTGTTCGTACTACGCACGCTAGCGCCATAGTCACCCTAGATAGGTATTGTACAAAACTATTTTTTATCTCTTTGCTAGGCATCGCTTGTAAATTATGTTCTCGTATATGATCGATGAGACCTGAGTGAGCAGTGTAGTAGAGTAGACTCGATATACTTCAGTTGAGTACTTCACTCGTCTACAAGTAAGTATCAATACTTGATGCTTCTTATAGTTATGTTATCTGTCGAATCGAATATTACATCATTTCAGTCAGCAGATACTTTCTTTTTCTGAGATGTTTTTAAGAGTTTATGTCTCAAGATGTCCAGATGTAGTGGATTGGATCGCTAAGTTATTTTATCTCTATATTATTAAACCTAGTAGCTGTTTGCCGTGGTTATGCGTTATACCCGCGATATGTGTTCTTAACTGATCTTCAAACTAATTTTTATATCTTAGTTAACCCCTTAGGGGTTGATCGATTTTTCGTAACACGTTAACTGCTGTGGACCGCAATCTTATCACCTAAAATTAAAAGTATAATTAAACATTTTTAAAAACAAGCTTAAATGCGCTAAAAACAATGAAATAAACCTTTGCTTTAAAACTTTTACAATCAACTTATAACGCTATACACAATTTATATGATATCAGAGCTAGCTCGCGAGGCTAACCTAACCCTTCACCAATCCGTAGAGGAGCAGCATGGTGGAGTAAGCTCTAGGCCTCCTCAGTTAAGAGACCCGTGCTCACTACTGGACCATTAACGGGTTGAACCTAAAAGCACATTAGAAACCACTTTGTGTTAATACTAAATTAGCAACAGGAACTTGTTACCGCAACTTGCGGTAGCTCCAACTTCCACCCACGCTACAGTGTTGCTACACTTTGAATAATTTATCTATAGAGAACATAATTTATACATTATATGAAAATAAATCCGGGTCCTGACTGACCAAACGACTGATTCATCATCGCGAACTACTGACGCTAAAGACATGAAAATTTGAAATGAAATGCAATGAAATGAAATGAAATGAAATTTATTCGAATTTGGTTTTTTACAAACACTTTTCGAAAGTCAATCTACGCCATCGCTTCGACAAATCCCTACTGTGAGTAGTCTTGGAAGAAGAAGCGGCAAGAAACTTCCAAGAATCTTTTTTTGCTACTTACATTACAGATAGCACTTACTAATACTTACTAGCTAGAATATCAAACTCATGTCCAAGCATTTTTATCTTTAAAATAATCATCAAGTTTGTAATAACCTTTCGTCATAAGAATGCCTTTGACATGATTTTTAAATTTACAGTATGGCATTTCCGTCAATTCGAACGGAATTTTATTATAGATTTTAATACAACTACCCATGAACGAGCCACAATTTGACAGTGACTTCGTTTTATGACACAGCACAAAATCATGTTCAAACTTGGGAAAGCATTTTCGAATTCCCATGGATGGTGAGAGAGTGAGAGAGTGAGTCAAAGATTTACATTTCCGCTTTGAATAATCCCCTCATTTTCGTAATTACAAGTTCTTAGGCATATAAGTCAACTTGACTTAATTGCCCTGGGATAGAATATAAAATGAATTTATGTTTTTGCTTTTAAATGGCTTAGTTTCTTGAAGAAATTGCTACAATTTCCAAATCCACGAGCGTAGCCGAAAGCAGAATGCTAGT
The DNA here is from genome assembly GCA_905404295.2 of Ochlodes sylvanus. Lineage (NCBI taxonomy): Eukaryota > Metazoa > Arthropoda > Insecta > Lepidoptera > Hesperiidae > Ochlodes > Ochlodes sylvanus. The sequence continues at coordinate 3,139,752 of FR990138.1, read as the reverse complement.
AATTAATATACAGAATCTTTCTACTGGAGCACGTAACGAGAAATTTCTCAATGTGGATAAGTTCGTGTTAAAAGGATTTCAGAAAAATAATCGGAAGAGGTTCTTCCTAGTAGTCCAGTACTCCAGAACTTAAAAAGTGTCAATACTATTAAAAGTCAGTAGATAATTTTAAATTTTTGAATAGAAAATTATAACTGACCCGTATTTTACTTATTTAAAACTAAATACAACTTTTATTAATTATAGAGCGGTACGAAGTTCGCTGGGACAGCTAATGTGTTATAATAATATATTCACGACCTAGCAAGATCCATATACCCGTGTCATTTAAATGTCACTTAGCACGGCTATTTTGGTAGTGTAACCAACTTGGACCAACTAATATAATAGGTATGCAACATACAATTGTAAGACTAAAAAGCAATAGCAAACCGATCTATCTCAATCCTAGAAGTAAGTAACAAAATATTATCCCAATCCTGGTAATTCAAATCGAAACTCGTATGTATGTATGAAAATTTAATTTTGATTTGCTTGTCAACCAATGAGTACCTACTCCATAATTTTAATTCACTACATGTATGTAAATCCCCCGAGATTTACCGTCTATGTAAATAACATATATTCATCAGCTATTTAAATATAATTGTCCAACCTCCCTTTTCTTACTTTAAACTTTCTTTCAACGCAATATTTTTTTATTCAAACTTTTTAGTTATTGTTCACCAAATAATCTATTACAAACGCCGTACAAACGCCGAAATTTAATTTTATTATGACAACGTTATGGACCGACAACAAAAGTTTCACTTCAATTGTCAATTTTAATTAAACATTTAATTATAGAATTTAAGTAACTTTCAACTGTTCAGCATAGTTTCATAAGGTTTCGCAATCTGCTTACTGACATAGTTTCGGCGGCGTAAATATTCTCTTCAGCCGCCAAAATTATAGGAAAACCAATAAATCAGTAGAACCAGTGACGTACTGCAAACCCGTTTGGATGTATTCAAAGAGAACAATTTCGTTCGTGTGATTGTTGTATATATTCAAACAGACGCTCCGGGAATACAATACATCGCACAGCTGGGTTATTGCATAATTATGCACACTGCAAATATCGCATTGATTAATTTACAAAAATATAAAAAATGTATAACGATTAACATGAACATAATTTTACACATGAAAACTCATGAAAAATGTATCTTTCGCAAGATATACCTATCTCGACTAACAATTACTAACTCTACTATTTCTAACAATAACTAACAGAGTTAACACCGTCTGCTAAGCGGACTAACTATCCCAGTCCCCATTTGAGTCTTGTTCTAGGTCGCTCACAGTTTGTCTAAACTTATTAACCTGTGATGGGCACATTCATGCCCATACACCCACATTATTAATATGTACTGCGAAATATAGGCTGGTGTTACACAGTCAAAATGGCTGTGTGGTCGGTGGGTTTAAGTCAATACAGTACGTACGAAACCATAATTACAGATACTATAATTGTCTTGAATAATTAAGAAGGCAAATAAATACTTAATAAGGAGGTTTTCGCTAATAGACATCATTGTTATGTTGTAGCGTTATTTACCCACTGCCTGGTGAAAAGGCTAAAATGTAGGTGTTTATGGACTCGTTACTTACTTCGGGGACCTGTTTAACAAGAAACAAAGGTGAGAACAGATTACTTCGGTTGTTATACTTAATTAAGTCTGTTGTATCTTTCAGGTACCTAACGGCGAATATGCTTGTGTAAAAGTCACACTCAACTGATGAAAGGCCTTCTCTTAGACATTTGGGAGACATATTGTTGTCATTAATTAACTTAGAATCGTTTATAAAAAAATATATAGCCTGGATTAGTGGAGTGTTATTCTGAGTTATTAGGGTAAGTTTAGTGGGCGACTTCTGGAAATTCTTATGCCAAAAACGCCCCAGACAGTTATTAACTAAAGTTGCGCTGTTCAAACTCGAATCGGTAGTTGGAGGGTGCAACTAGCGATGAGTCATGCAACTCACCTTGTTGCTTAACTCGATCGATCACTTAGGATTCACACAAGTTGACTGCGTTCCCACTGGCATTTTGCATTTATAATATATCGTCGGAAACGCCCATAGCCTGCCGACTTGCGTCGAGCCCGAGTAATCGACCGAGTTATGCCATAGGGGGCGCAATTCTTGAGCGCTTCCGTGCTTCGGGGGGCACGTAAAGCCGTCGGTCCCTGTTGTTGTCATTAGGTAACAATCGTTGAGTTATGTCGAAGATCCACACTGCCCAAGTGCCCAACCCGCACTAGAGCAGCGTAGTAGTATGCTCTCGGCCTCTTCACTTATGAAGAGAGAGGCCATTAATGGGTTGAAGCCAGAATAATTTTAAGCATTTGAGGTTCGTTATAAATAGTCACAATTTATGACTCTCTCCAATCGCGAACGGTGGGACGCTTTTAACACTGGATATTAAGATCGGTACTTTACATTTTAGTGGGTAGAAGAAAAATAGGTCGCAGGTGTTCCAAATTACCAGAAAATGCGAAAGGCTAAGCACTCCGGTCGTTTGCGACAGCATTTAGTAAACTTTACTCTAGGCCAGCCAGCGAAAAATAATACCTATAGCTCGGTGAGGCCAGCTAGCTATAATAATCATTAATGTTCTTAACTTTTATCCTTTTTTATGGTAAAGGTAGCAAACGAGCAGCACCACCCTTCCGCTGCCGCCCATGACAACTGTGATCGACTCAGAACAAGATTTAAAGTGGGACTAGGGTGGTTAGTCTTGTTAGCAGACGGTGTTACTATGAGGACTGGGGCAGGGATGGTTAGTTGTAGTTAGTCCTGTTAGTTGTTGTTAGTAATAGTCCAGTTAGTAATTAATTATTATTAGTAAGTCTTGTTCTAATTCGGTCACAGATATGTTGCCACTCTTGAAGACTGGGGTAGTCGCCTCTAAAATAGGCCGCGGCCTATTACTAGGATGAGTAAGTATAGTCGTTTATATTTTGTACAAATAGAGCCTAAATTGTTTTTCCTCAATCTGAAGCAATCCAGAAGATTTTATATTACGCAAGTTCCAATTATATTTCTGACAGGTTCTGATATACAAAAGCTGACTGAAAGAGACTGTACTGTCTTATTGTAGGCCTCGTCACTGGTAGGCAGAACATAAGTTATTCCACTTTGATGTTTCGTGAAACAAACTTAATCATGTATGAGCGAAATCAAGAGTGTCAAATCTGCTCATTAAATGTTTTTTGGGAATTTTAATGTAGATAAGCTTTAGTATCGATATAGAGACGAAACGTTTTTATTTTTTGTTTACCCGTCTCTCCGTTCAGTCCAGTCTAATTTACTTCAAATATTTTCCCAGAAAATGTTTATGAAAGAAGGTTATAAAACTGTGTTTTTTCCTTTACAAGGAATAGAAGAAATTCATTTTTTATCGCTGCGAGACAGTAAGCTTTCTGCAAACCAACTGCTCACAAGCTATGTACATTTAAATTTAGTTTGAGTCCTTTTCATAGGTCATGAATTTAGAAAAAATATAATTCACATTTTATAATATTTTACGTCATATTTGTCATGAAAATATTCAAATATTCGTATTTAGATATGATATATTATATCATAATTATATGTTAGATCCAATGTAGACATTAATTATACAATACATACACATAATACAATACGTACAATGCAGTACAATCATTATTGAAAAAGATTATTTATTTACGTCACCAGTCGGAATTGAGGAGCCGCCCAGCAGATGGTGAAGTCATGTCATCCAAAATGAAATGGATGCCAAAGTCAATTAGCTCATCTTAATATAATTATAGTCCTCATTTAGAGTGTAACTATTTAAATAGGTATGTATATCACCGACTTTACTAAAACAACATTATAAAGTACATTCTATTTCTACTGCCTGTAATTTCTAATTACGTTTTGTTACACATCATTTCTTTTTATTTCATTGTAAAAACTACGGGTGTATTGTAAAAAGTAATAACGGTTACTGGAATTTAAATTTAAAATAGCTATTTTAGTCCTGCAAAGTATTCTACTTGGTACGTAGATATATAAAAACAATAATTAATTAATTGTTCAAAATACTAAAAACACGCTTATATAATGCTACGTGATGTGAATTATAAATGCGAAGCACATTTAGACACTGCCGTTAACCGTTGAGAAAGTCCCCTGTATGAAACCAGTCATCCGGCTATGCTAGCCACTTTTCATGCACAAATGCTAAATCTTGATTTTTGCTTAATTATTATAAAGAAAGGATAACAAACAAACCTTACGGTGGCCATATTCGAACCAGGAACCTTATTCAAAATTTTAAATCCGTAGAGTACGTAAAGTAGCTATAATTCATTTACAAACATACGAACATTGCAAGTCAATAAAACCCTGTAAAAATAATCCTGAGATAGAAAGCTACCACTCTATTAATAGATTATAATGTGAACTATAACATCAAGTGTAATATTTTAACTCCTTATCTAACTCAACTGTAAAACTATAGAGCACCCGCTGTACCCTTGTAAACCAATAAAGATAAGTAAATCCTCCACCAAAAATATACTACACATGTTCTCGTAGTTTTAAACTAAGATAAACGAGCGGGGAAAGGATGTCGAACTTACAATGAAGGATTGTTAGCGATAAATAGCGATTCTTGTTGCCTTATTGTGATATAGATATTTAGGGAAATTGAAACATGTTATATTTTGGTACAGGTCTTCCTAATCTCGGGTCTCCTTTCACATCTTAGAGTATATTACAGTACTCTAAGTTTCACATCGAGAGAGTCTAAACTTTGTTCTCCAAATTATCGGAATGTCTTCACATAAGGTTTTTGTCATAAATCGAAGTTAAATTGCTGTTAACATTTTATTTATATTTTTTATAGTTTAACGTTTTAAATATTAAGCCATACTGATGGCTTTGGACCCTGCAAAATCCCTTTCCCTTTTTAATAATAAAGAATGAATGAAAAATTCTACACACACTTCGAATACAAGCAGTTAATTTTACGTTTTCGGTAGTATTCTTGTATATGACTACTACCGCAAACGTCAAATAATAATATCATCAGTATTTAGGTATATTAAATTAGAACGGTTATTTTTGGAATTAAGTTTAAGTATAAATAAAAATATTTCTAATAGATTAATGTACTGGCAATGGTCTCAAGCCTTAAATGTACACAAGTCGCCTACGAAACCAATTTCTACACACTTAAAAGGCTAGTGATATATTACTTTTCACATCCATTTATAGACGCCTAAAATTTTAAGCCGACCTTCATCAACGAAATACGTCGACCATAAACTGGGCCTGTAAACACGATTTTGTACTCTACCGGTAACTAATAGCGGTTACATTGGCCTGATTTGAGTTATTGGCAGGGTGCATGTGTCATAAGTCGTAAACTAGGTGAATAATTGTTTGGTCAGTAACAAACGGGACAGACCGCAACACCGCAAGGTTTCTAATTTAGCAAGCCATGACATCATCATCAATCGCTCAGACGGCTGGACGCGAATCAGTTGACTCATAAGTGTTCGCCGTCTTTTGAATTTCATATTCTTGATTCTTGAATGAGTTCATGTGTAATTGGACAATCACTATAAGGGCGAAAGATCACCACTTTAAATTTTATTAAAACATAATATTTTGACCCATCTATCTGTCACGTTCACCGCACTAGCGAACACAGGTATAGTACATGCATTGTAACCGTGCGGCTAACGGACGTGCGCCGCACTGCTCCCGCACGACTCCCGCACGACCTTGCGTCGAGACATTTTGTATGAAAAATAATAACCGTCCGTGCGCAGTACGACACCCGGACTGCAGCGGTCGAACTGTCTAATTTGAAAGCGCTCTAAATGTTATGTAGTAAATAAAAAACCAATCTGAACTGCAGCGAGAGCAGCGTGGTGGAGTAAGCATGGCTACTAAGTTATGAGGCGAGATCCGTGCTCAGTATTGGGCCATAATAAACAATAAACGTACGTTTATATCACCTTCATTTCATTTACACACCTTTTCTCCATAATGTTATTCTTCTTTCTTCAGTCGTGTATCATTACTGAGGCTCGTAGCTTAGATGCTTTAGGATCCTTTTCGGAACCTTTCTGATCGCTTACTCCGTGGAAGCTTATTGGTATCACCGGGTGAATAGTACCGGAACTGTCCACCTAAACTTTATCTCTCAACAACAGTTCGTCCATGTAATAAGAGATAAGAGACGCTAATATGGTAGAACTTTGGAAGGAACATAAGAGGCTAATAAGATAAGGCATAAGAGGCTAAAACAGACAAAAATTCTAAAAATCATTGTTTTGGATTGTATTGCGTTAATGAAGACCCCCAGTTAAAGTTTATCTCATATAATAACATTTATAACAACGACTGGTTACAGATTTATTATTAGTACAGTGAAGAACAGATTTTTCCAGACAAGCATTCAACCGTCACAATAAAAGAAGAAATAATTAATGAGTCCATATAATAAAGGCCTTTAATTATCTCATAATGATCTATCTATATCTGAGCCGTGAATTTCACTAATGACGTGCACTTCAAACATTTCATTAAAAGCTCCTTTGGATCCAATAAAAGGAATATTTTAATAATGCCTACTGCTGTATTTCGCTGAGTGTAAGAGACAGATAATGAAAAACAATCGTAACAAGCGTCAGAATAAACTAAGGATGATGTATTATGGCGAAAGGAAGGCTATTATCTGAAATAAACAGTAGACTATCGTGAACTAGAGCAATATTTTATAGATTGTACTTAAAATAAACAAAAATAAATATCAGACATTACTACTCAACATTTAGAAAGCAAGAAGTATAGCCTGATATGTTTTTTATTGCTGTTTCTTCCCAATCTTTCATTGCCACGTATGTAATTGAACAAATATGTTTATGTTAATTAATTTACAATGTAATAGGCATTTTGAATAGTTATTTTTACAAAATAGATCTTCAGTATTTAAAATCTGCCGGTTAAAGTAATGATCAAATCCGCGAGAGGTTTATCGAGGTTAAACTTCATTTATTTTATCCTAATTTTTCAGCTCTATTAGGGAATTCCATGATGCTCATTCACAAAAATTATTACTCCATCAATCAGTGTCCCATTTCTGATAAATTTCAGCAAGCGCCGTCCACAAGTCTATTAATCATGGCCTATTTTCCAGATATTAAATAAGTGATTTTTAAAACTTACCTTTATATTAAATCATATGGTATAAAGATTTATCGAAAGGTTATTTTAAAGACATAAGTTAATTGACTTGTTTGATTATACGAGTATCTATACATCTATACAATAGTATACATCTATACAAATAAATAAAATTCGAGTGTCTGTTTGTAATATTAAATTAATATCTGGAACAGCTGGATCGATTTTGACGGGACTTTCACTGGTAGTTAGCTGATGTCATAAGGAGTAACTTAGGCTACTTTTATTTTAGATTTTTTGTTAAATTCCACGCGGTCGAAGTCGCGGGCACAGCTCGTTGAAAATAAAGCAATATGAAAATTTTCTAACCCTTAGAATAAGATGTAGTAGCAATTCAGCTTGCAAAATTTGACCTACATACAAACATTGCATGTTAAATAAAAGCTATTAAAAAGTCTTTGTTGAAGGTAAAAAACATGTAAAAAATTACATTTTTACATGAGTTTAGTTTTCTTATTCTGTTAACAGAATAATACACAGTACGTATTACTACGTATACAAGCAATAAAAAATCATAACATTATAATAGCGCACAATTTCACAATCTTGATTCGTGAAGTACTGTGATAGCATCCAACTGTCCACAATGAACTGTCATCAACTCATCATTCATTAATGTAATGAGAGAAACAGTAACAGTATGTCGTAACCATAATCTCACCAAAAACATTTCATGTAAATTTTAATTGCCAAGCCAGTTCTGAACGTTTTCAGTGTCAAAAGTTATCAGATCCCGCTTTATAAACCTGGCACTCCGCTGCTACCAGATTCTGCAGTAAGTATGTACTCGTATCTATGTTTTGATCAATGTTTACTACCCCGATCCCGACTGTCGACCCCATAGCTTAGTTGGTAGTGACCCTGCCTGCGAAAGCGAGGAGGTTCCTGGATTAGATTCCCGGCCGGGGCAAATAATTATGTGACAGATAAATTTTAGTACTAAACGATTCGTGAGTGTCTGAATCCATTTTACGAGTATATCGCGGCTTACCTCAAGTGTTATAATTGTCGGATTCGCCCGACTAGTTTCGGACTATTCCGAGGTCCTTCCGAATGGAATGGAATGGTCCGAAACTAGTCGGGCGAATCTGACAATTATAACACGTGAGTAAAGCCGTGATATACTCGTAAAATGACAGATAAATGTTTGTTCCCGGTTCATGTGTGTTAATGATGTGTTATTTGTGTTGTCCATGCCACCCGCGACACAGGGAATCCCAATGCGAGGCAATGAGTGTGTCAGCGTTTATTAGCGATTATTTATTTTACATTCAAGTTTTTCTAATCATCTTTGTTCTAAGTTTACTACGATAAATTCGGAACGATGCACTCAATAACGGGGCAACCAATATACAAGATGCACGTTGAATATGGATTAATGGTTTCATGTTTATAGACGATTCGAAACATGGCGCTCGTTGGATATAACGAGGTCTTTTTAAATTATGGGTTTTCAAACAGAACGTAAACCTTGATCTTTTTTAATGTCTAATATCAAAATGTGTTTTTGTAATATTTTTAGCTTTCTAATATTTGGCTTTTGCATTACATAATTTTGGAATCTGTAACCCTCCAACCCTCAGAGTATAATGTTCTCAAAAGTATGAAGTCTGCCAATCAGCACTTGGCCAGCGTGGTTGTCTATGGCTTGTACCGGGTCTCCTCTCACAATGGTAGGCGATGGTGAAGCTCATGGTGAGAGGAGACCCGTGCCCAGCAGTGGGACAGTTATGGGTTGCGATGACGATTACGATGATTTCTAGTATTTCAGTAATAGGATAAGCTAATCTTTACTCTAATATAAATAAACTTTACTTTACTGGTTGGCTTTTAAATGTTTGCCTGTGAAAGCTGTTTAATACGATAAAAGTAAATGGATATTTCGCAACTTTTCCTTCATAGTAAGGATAATACCTACTTGCGTAAAAAATAAACCGACCATTTGTCATCCCAAATCCCAGGCTCCCGTTTAATCCACTCTTATTTTTTTCCAATCCTGCAGGTTTTTCAAAGTTCGTGAACTACTACTAAGGGCTGCTAAGACGATAAAATTAATATTCCCCCACAGTACGGTCTGTTTTAACCGGTCGAAATTGAAAACCTTACAGGATGAATAAATAATCTAAAAACTTAATAATAACGAAAATGTGTTCGCAATATTAAACCTGTTTATTATAATAACAAAATTTTGTAGGAATTTTCGTACATAATCTTTTTTTCGTCAAAAATACATACATATGTCCGTCTGAGATTGATCATAATTCAAACAATATTGTAAATGCAAAAATAACTGTCTGTTTGTCTGTTACCTTTGAACCGAATTGAAATTTGGTAAGGAGATAGCTTAGGACCCTGGAAAGGACATAGGATATTTTATCCGACCCCCACACTATATATAAAGTGCAAAAATCTATAACTAGAGAAGCTTAGTAGCAATTTGCTCTCAAACTGCTATTCAAGTGACTTCCATTCCTTTGCATGTTCCTAATTGGTTACGGGGTTTTCAAGTGAAAAATCGGACCAAACGAAGCTCGCCGAGTGCGGATCCACGGCAACTGTAATGAAGCGCCGTCACTCACTTGCTTTTTGACCCAGATATGGAGAAATAGGGGTAACACGATTTTAGCGTGTGAAAAAATACTAAAACTGAAAATGGAAACCGTTGTGCACAATAACTGATGCCAAACTCAAACTATAACATTAGTGATCTGTTAACAAATATTATTGATCTCTCCATTTGTAGAGGAGATTTATGATAAGAAGGGGAGTCTTTCAAATGTTTCTGGCCAGTGTATTTATTGTATTGCATTGCACACCATAACATAGACAAAGGTACACTACTTATAAGTACACATTTTTAAATCAAAGGCGTAATAAAAACAAATAAAGAGGGTTTGTTGTTATCAACTTAACTTCATCTTTGACAATGGTCTTTATACGAGCTTCTGGAAGTATCGTCTTATAATTATTTTTACTTTTAAAATTCTCCTTTTCATTTCCTGAACTTTAAAGTTAAGTTTTATTCGTATTGCTTCTTGCACTTTAAGTATTAATTAATTAAATACATATCTTGTCTTTACTAGGAAATAAAACCTGTTAGAGTTAGAGAGCCTAGTTACCTAGTTTCCTTTGAAATTATGCCTGAACTAAGTAAGGATTGTATCTAGTATAATGAATCATCTGCATTCATCGGAGGTTTGACCCAAATACAGTGAATAGGAAATACGATTCCAGTGAAAGAGAAACCTTAACGTTTCATAATCTAATTTCATTTTCCTACGCCACGCTTTTGCTTTTATGACTTTTATTAATACCTACTCTTACGATAAGTATCGTTCCAACTTTGCTTAGAATTCTTCGATCATTAATGATGATTGAACTTAAATCCGATCCGATTGGATAAAATTTATCAAATATCACAATGACAGTAAATATTAGTTATCTTATGTAAGTTACACTCTTTCTTTCGACTTCACGAATGAATTTTGATTCATATCTTGTGTCTCAGATTCGAAAAACTAAAAAGAAGAGATCTTATTTTGTTATGATATTATTTATTTATTTATGTGATCAAGTACTTATTACGAGTAAGAAATAACTTTATAATATGTTTTTCAACAGCGTTATGTCAACAGTTATATTCTAATCGTTCTTCTTTCCAAAACGTTATGTAGAAAAGCATGCAAGACTCCCCGTATGACGACGACGTTAATATGCTAAATTTCAGTTCAAAGGGACCTGAATTCAATTCCCAGCGAGGCGGAAATTTGCGTCCATTGCGCCCACGACACAGGGAATTCTAGTGTGGGGCTATGAGTGTGTAGCTTTATTTATGTATTTATTTATTTATTAAGGGCCAGTTTCACCGGTTACGGATAAAGTTCCGGATAGCCCTAGGAATTTATCTGCCACTTAACAGATGACGGAGCGGCAACGTCGCTTTTGCGTTTCGTTACTACTACGTAAATTATTGTCATTTGAAAATTATTTTGAAAACTTAATTAATAAAATACTTTTTGTTCAAAATAATCCAATTCGACTTTTTTTAATATTTTCAAGTATAATTTTATCATTATAGAACGAAAATAGTAGGATTCATAATAATATGATTTACTACAGTTCAAATTCCAAATGTGTTATAGAAACGCCATTTGAAGCATTTTTTATCCGTCAGATAACGCCTAACAGCCACTTGAACTGGCAGATACCCTAACCAACACTTTTCTCTGTCACTTCTATCAGATTACCTGAGAAGCCAAAAGTTGTAGTTTATCTGGGAGTTGAGTTCCTAGGGCTATCCGGAACTTTATCCGTAACCGGTGAAACTGGCCCTTAGTGTCGTCGGTCTAAGTTTGATATTGGCATCGCTGGTGGTGGTCTTAACAGTGTATGTTAAGTAGGCTATTTGTTATAACTGCACATCTTGAGGCACCATAATGCACCATTTAAATTCACATAACACAGTTAACAGACAACTCTAGCTGCTATTACAATAAAATGAAGTACGTTACAGAATTAACATTATTGTCTGATACTCTGATAGCAAAACAAATACAGACAATGTTGATACAATTGTTAATTTACTTATATCAATAAATGTTTCTCGATCTAATAAACAATTTGCTACAATATTATATCTCATTATAGATTTAGACTTGTTATATTTTTGCGGAACAGATTTAAGTTTCCACCTCACCCACCAGCACCGCTGCCCACAACTGTTCCACTGCTGGGCACGGGTCTCCTCTCACAACGTGAAGGGTACAGGCCATAGTCCACCACGCTGGCCGCGGATTGGTAGAGTTCACACGCGTTTGAAAACATTATGGAACTCAAGTGTGCAGGTTTCCTCACTATTAGTTCGTTCGCCGAAGCAAGTGACGATTCATTTCAAACACGCATATAATTTTCTACATAAGAGTTAAAGCAGGATACCCTCTCATGTTCGGAAGCCCAACGTTCAATCCATTGGCTGTCACTGTTTGCATATGCATATCACTTGCATTGGTATCATTATACTTTTGATTGAAGTGTTTACAAATAGGAAAAACGCCAACTCACACAACACTTCTTCCTCACTTTTATAAGCCTTACCAATATACTTTTAAAGTGTATCTCTGTTATATATTTATTCGTTTTTCTATGTCTTTAAATTATCAAAGAGTTTATGTTGTGCAATAAACTACAAACAACAAAAATGTCAACCCACAAAAATACTTAAATCTTTTAAATTATATACAACTTTTATGTTTTATCCCACGGGAACAGATCCATTTTCCAGACTACAATGTAACGTCGGTATCGGCCCGTAACATCAGTTATAAATATGCTACATCTTTACAAATAAATAAAATTGGAGTGTCTGTTTGTAATATTAAAATAACCGCTTTTTACTAAATGCATATGGATGTATACACCGTGCATATACCAAAATAACATTTTTTAACAATTTTCGTCTGTCTGTCTTTCTGTCGGTCTGTCTGTTTGTTTGAGCTAATCTCTGGAACTGCTGGACCGATTTTGACGGGACTTTCACTGCCAGATTATTGATGTCATAAGGAGTAACTTAAACTATTTTTATTTTATTTTTGTTACATTCCACGCGGACGAAGTCGTGGGCATAGCTCGTCTTAACTAAATTGAATCATTGGTTTCCGCGTGATATCGTAATAAATAAAAATAAAACTGTCCTCATTATAAGAAACAAAGCTCGCGTGCATACAAGATAATATTAAGTGTATGCATTCAGTAATGGCCCACTACTGGGCTACTTTCTCTTTATCATTAAGGACGAGGATAGATTCAGTTGCATGAAACGGCTCTGACGAACGACCTGTAGACATTCTACTCTATTTATTCTTGGCTGACAGAAGTACATATGGCTAAAATGGTAAACACTTGCCATCAGGAGGCTACTCAACTCGATGGCTATTTACCTACATTAAAAAAAAGTGAAGTTGGAGTTACCATACTAACTTGTAGATAAGTAATTAGTTCGTTCCGTTTGTTATGGTTTCTTTTCCGTGATATAACTATTAATTACCTGTTTTTGGATTTTTTGTACTGTAAGTTTCAACTTCTTGCCAAACTACACGATTACAATGACATGAACCCGACTAGTTAGCATACTTGCATCGATATCTTCAATGAATGAACTCGAATCACCGCTACACCTTGAAAATGCAGTTACACGCCTATCAACACACATTATGTCATAACTGAATCATCAGAGCTATACGTAGTTGGATCTATTTTGCATGCATTCGTTCGTAGTTCGTAGTAAACGATTGCTGATCAAGGCTAACAGCTTCTTTACTTTAATTTACACGTACTTTTATAGTTTTGGACAAATCGTATTTTTATAGCTTTTATGTATGAATGTAGCTAACAGATGAATGATGATAATTGACTATGGAGGCCATAGATACACATGGCCATCGTTATCTACGACGACCCGGATGATGCAATCGCCGTTCCCAGGGTCCTGGGTTCGATTTCCAGATTCACAGGGAATCCTAGGGTGGGGCTATGAATGTGTAGAGTTATTTATTTATTTATTTATAACGAATGCCCATGGACAAGATTTATTTTTAGACACTATTAAAAAGCATCGATGAAATTTTTTTTTATAAACTAACACTGGAATTCATAGCGACATTCAATATTTAGATGTATTGAATATTAATAGGTTTATCCGTTTTAATTGTGAATATTTATGTTTTACGTGGTTTTACATGGTATATTATATCACATATACCATATATATACCTATGTACCTACATAATTATTGTATTCTCCATAAAATAAACAAATTTACAATACATTAAAAAGTACTTATTTTAATTTGAACATGCTTTTCATTTCACGGATTTCAAAGTGGAAAAACACAGGGCAGGACTTGGCTATTTAAAATAAATAATGAAATTTGTTTATATTACACTAACCTACTTACAAAATAATAATTTATTTTCAAGTGTTCCTTCGTTGTTAGGTCGTATTGACATTTTTGCGATCCAAGAACATCTTTTCATCACAAAGAAGTGTTGAAAATTTAATTAAAAACTTTCCTCTGACATCCAATGCATCCAAAAAAGGACTTTTTCAATAAGTATGAATAAGGCCACTAAAATATAAAGAATGTAATCTTCTCGTTTTCAAATACAATGTGACTGAAAAACGCCTCAATGACATAACATTTACAGTACAGTACCCGCAGTCTAAAAAAATGTTTACACAGGCGTCTAAAAATGGATATGTCTGTAATTTTTAAGGGTTATCTGTAGGAAATAGGCATAATTATATGTCATCGCGGACTTTCCAGTAGAAAGTGTTAATATGCACAATTCCATAGTACATCATTTAGCGTAAGCAATGAAAGCGCTCAAAATGCTTCATTAGTACGAAACATTGACTTCTTTTTATTTTCTGTAAATATAATATGCATGTTTTATAACTATTTATAATTGGAAGAAATTACCTGAATGAAAGCAGTGATAGCCGTGTGGTTGAACGTTGGACTGCCGAACAGGAGGGTCCGGGTTCAAACCCCGCACGCACCACTAATTTTCAAAAATTATGTGCGTATTAATATTTAATTATCACTTGCTTCGGTGAAGGAAAACATCGTGAGGAAACCTGCACACCTGAGAGTTCTCCATAATGTTCTCAAAGGTGTGTGAAGTTCACCAATCCGCACTTGGCCAGCGTGGTGGACTATGGCCTATATATACCCCTCACACTGTGAGAGGAGACCCGTGCCCAGCAGTGGGACAGTTATGGGTTGTGATGACCTGAATGGGGGAAAACTGCATCAAAATCCGTTGCGTAGTTTAAAGATAAATCGACTTTGTTTTATACTATGAAGATTGTGAATTTGAAACTTTGCTGCTGTAAATGTAACGCTTTGTATATTTTACCATCATAAGAAAAGTTGGAATATACCAACACCACGAGAGTAATATGATACATTTGTGGCAAGCGCGCTCTAATTTAATTACGTCACATACAATTTCTTTGACACAAACAGTATCTCAAAAGATACCACTTTAATTTTAATTTCCTTGTAAAATTGTAACTGGTATTTAACTAACAACATGAAATAAAGTAGCGTTGTGTTTCGTTGTTTAGCTTTAAAACTGTAACTCATTATTTATGAATTCTTAAAGTTTTTATGCGCGATAGGTACGCGTTATACATAATACGCATTATGTAATGTCTTCGAATTGCAAAAAGCAGTGATAGATAGAAAGCAGTGATGATAGCCGTGTGGTTAAACGTTGATCTTCCGAACCGGGGGCCCCGGGTTCAAACCCCGCACGCGCTTTTAATTTTCAAAAATTATGTGCGTATTAGAAATTAATTATCACTTGTTTCGGTGAAGGAAAACCATCGTGAGGTACCTGCACACCTGAGACTGAGAGTTCTCCATAATGTTCTCAAAGGTGTGTAAAGTCCGCCAATCCACACTTGGCCAGCTTCGTGGACTATGGCCACGTTGCGAGAGGAGACCCGTACCCAGCTGTGGGACGCTTATGGGTTGCGATGATGAATGGGAGTATTTATTTACTCTTCATTGTATCGTGGTTTCTTACCAGCGTAGATTGTATCATATATTATTTCCCCAAAGAAATGGAAGACGAGTACTTAGAAGGTATGTAATAACCTTTCTAACATTAACATTTCAACCTTCCAAACTTTTTCATTAAAAGTTTCAGTGAAATCCCTCTCTGCTCCACATGGATCGAAGCCAACAATTGTTCTAGATAAATATTATGTGTATTATGCCTCGAAGCTTTTACTAAAATTTAGTTATAATAAAACTGGTAACTCTGGCACGATTACTCATTGAAGTCGAGTGTGATTTGTAACTTTTCTTACAAATACTAAAAAAGTTTTAATACATTTTCAACGCTATCACAATGCATTACGATCCAGAATCGTATGTAGCAATTGTTGTAAACAAACATTACGTCAACTTTATTGTTTCATACAATTTATAAATACCTAGAGAAACTACTACAGTGATTCATTCATTAGATTTAGGTAGAGAATATATTGAGACAATGGTTTTAGAGTCCAAATAAATTAAATAAACGCTAAAATAAACGCTTAAACACTCTTACTTCACTCCTAAAACACAAATTATACATCACTAACACCCATGACCTAAGAACAAACACTAGTAGTAGATATTCGCCGGTTCTAACTCATTGTAGGGCGAAAATAGGGCGAAAAACTCGTTTCGACCGGTTTCACCGGCTACTAGTCGCGAATGAACTTTATATTAAGTGATATGAACTTTATATTAAGTGATTCGCGGGGTAATTAACCGCGGATTAACTTAATCCGCGCGCCGATTAAGTAATTCGCGGTTTAATTGGGCGCGAATTACCTTTATCCGCGGATCAATTAATCAAATCGCGGTTCGATAAACCAATTCGCGGCCGCGAATTAACTTGATTCGCGCTTCAATTAAACGATTCGCGGTTTTATTACGTGTCAATCAATAAAACCGCGGATTAATTAATTAAAGCGCGCATAAAGTTAATTCGCGACTAGTAGCCGGTGAATCCCAAACAATCGAGTTTCGCGGTATATGCCGATTCTGGCTCTGCAGTAGTAGGGATATGCCGGTTCTGGCTCACGAAAACTCGATTCTTCGGGATACACCGGCTACTAGCCGCGAATCAACTTTATTCACGCTTCAATTAAGTAATCCGCGGTTTTATTATGCGCGAATTTTCTTTATTCACGGTTCGATTAATCAATTCGCGGGTGGCTTAACGGTGAATTAATTTTATTTCTGGCTTTATTATCTCATTCGCGATTTTATTGACTTATTCACGTAATTCTTCACTTTACTTAGAAAGCACTCAACGGTATCTCTACATTCTTTTTTTATCGCTTGCCTTAATGGTCGATGCATCCGTTCCTTTATCCACAATACAGATAAGGATATCTGCTAATGTTTCCGCCCACATTCCGCTCCTTCCATATAAATTTAGCTAGCATGGCTCAAAGGACATCATTGTGACAGTGAAAGTGAGCCGAGTCTACTATATAATGGATGTGAGTATTTTCTTAATTTCTTAATTATCTGTTGAAAACTTTTAATTTCCTGTGTGCACACGTTCTAGACATGTATGTACATATTCATGCCCGCGATATCTGTAGGTGTTTCGGTATTTTTTTTTTCATAATATTGTTGTTCTCATTTTTATGATTTGCTAATTATCTGTTGAAAACTTTTAATTTCCTGTGTGCACACGTTCTAGACATGTATGTACATATTCATGCCCGCGATATCTGTAGGTGTTTCGGTATTTTTTTTTTCATAATATTGTTGTTCTCATTTTTATGATTTGCTAATTATCTAGTGAAATCTTTTCATTTCCTATGTGATATCTGTAGGTATTTCCATATTTTTTGCATTAATTGTCCATGTATAATGAACCAGCTCTCGATAACCTAATAATAAAGTGTCGTAGTATAAAATTAACCTGTATTATGTTCTCTTTCAGCAAGACACATTCAAAAGCTACTATTTTCCGGACACGCCCGAGGAACCTGACGATTCATTAGTTGTTAATATGAAGAAAAACAATAATATCAAAAGAATAAATGACATAGACATGTTCTTTGAGAAGCCCAAAAAGAAGAAAAAACTCGGAGTACAATCTTCATATGTATCAGCAGCACGTGACGACGGAGTCTCTTATATTTCCTCCAAGGAAGATGACGCTCTCACCGCTACTCATCTCATAAAAATCGATGTCTATGATATGAATAAAATACGCAACATCGAACCTATTAATTATTGGAAATACTCCGATGCTCGAGTAAAATATTATGTGCAATAAGAAGATGATAAGCGTTATCAAAGTACGCGGGACATCATTTACAACATTACAAAGACACTCGCCGGGAAGCACAATTGTTCAAAATATTTTATCGAGGACAAACTCCAAGGAATGTAACGCTCTCACCGTGACTCATCTTATAAAAATGTATATAAGTAAAAGCAAAAGAAGAAATAACATTAACTAGAAGTATCGCGCCCCCACCCACAGCATTGGGCATATAAATAACTAGAAGCTAACAACCAGAAACTATTTCATAAGATATATACCTAACGAATGTGTTCCAAGTTAGCCGTAATGGATTCCAACGATCAAATTGAGTCTGAACTTTATAAGTTATGTGGTGATATAGAGTCAAGCATTATGTTTAATGATGACAATGATGAAGAACTAGTGAAAATTTGTTGTGAGATTGAAACAAATATCATGTAAGTATAAACAAACTTTACATATAATTTTTTTGGTCTTTAGAAAAGAAGTATAACGTAAAATAAATATGATGTGGTTTTATATATTTTTATAGCTCTTAAATTGTATTGTTACAGTCAGTTAGGTGGAGGATCCCGAAAAAGAACCAACAACATCGAAAATAATACCCACAAAACTAAAAGAGTAAAACATGAAGCTTCTACTTCGTCTCATCCTTCTGCTGCACAATCTGATAAGGTACATTGTGATGTATGTGAAATTTTAGTATGTAAGAAGTATTTTACAAATCATTTAAAAAGTAATCGGCATAAAACTAAAGCATCAAAATTACACGATAATTTGCAAAACGTTCATGTTGTTGAATCAGCGTTCGGACAGAGAATAATATCGTATAAAATAAATAGTAAAAGTGATGGATCTTTTGAAACACCAGAGATATTTTTAAATTCAATTCATAATGACATTCAATCATTAATTGAAGAATCTATTCTAAAACATACCGTATTCAAAGTAAATTTTGTATTGCATGCTGATTTTATTCAACAAACAAAAAATATTTCCAATTCCTTCGATTTTCAAACAAGCAATTACATTATATTTCAAGGCGATGATTTAAATATTTTTTTTTCGTCTTTACGTGACACTTTTATTAATAAAATTAATACATTTGAAAAAAAAGATAGCGGTTGGACTCTGAATTTTATTAAGTCATTAGACATGAATGTTAACAAATTTAATCCCCTACGAGGTTCGTCATATATTGATTTACCCAGAGACATTATGGTAAAAAGAGCAATTATTAATGTTAAAAACGTAGATGTTTTATGTTTAAAATGGGCTTTGCTTTCTGCTTTGTATCCAGTAAATAAAAATCCTGATCGCGTTTCATCTTATAGCATGCATTGTAATAAACTGAAGTTTGACGGTGTCTCTTTTCCAGTTAAATTATCCGATATCTCAAAAGTGGAAAAGTTAAATAATATTAGTATCAACGTTTTCGGTTTAGAATTTGATAAAATCAATAAAACTCATTCTGTTGTAGGCCCTTTATATTTTACAAAATGTCGTAAGGGTATCCATGTTAATTTATTATTGCTTTCAAACGGAAGAAATAATCATTATTGTTATATAAAAAATATGTCGCGTTTAGTCAGTAATCAAATTTCAAGTCATGAACATGCTATTTATATTTGTGATGGATGTTTATTACATTTTCCTAGTCAAGTAAAGTTGACAGAACATCAACAGCATGATTGCTTTCATATTAAAACAGAACTACCTAATTCTCAAAAAACATCAAAAAATTGGTTTGGACAGTCAGTTTCTAATGATAAGTTAAAATTTGACAAGTTTAACAAAAAACTTAAAACACCATTTGTTGTATATGCAGATTTTGAAGCTTTTCTGACACCAATCGAATCATGTTCTAACGATCCATTAAAATCTTACACAAGTAATGTCCAAAAACATGAAGTGTATAGTTTCGGTTACTACATAAAATGCTCCTATGATGATAACTTGTCAAAGTATGAAACATATTGTGGCCCAAACAGTACACAAGAATTTATGATTCGTTTGCATAAAGACTTAAAATTTATATGTACCAAAAACAGTACTGAGGTAGCTCCTAAAGCATTATCAAACGATGATTATATTAAGGTTTCAACATCGGATACTTGTTTCATATGTGAAACTCATTTAAACGGTGAACGTGAATTTAATTACAATCCACAAACCGGACATTTTAGAGGCGTTGTACATAATATATGTAACTCGAAGTTTCGTATACCGAATTATATTCCTGTAATTTTACATAATCTTAGCCATTATGATTCTCATTTTATTGTTCATGCTCTTAATTTTGTTGATGGTGATATCGAAGTTATACCGCAGACGAAAGAAAAATATATTTCATTTTCGAAAACATTACAAATAAATAATAAAATTGTTCAATTGAGGTTTATAGATTCTATAAAATTTTTACCATGTGGCCTTAGTCAATTAGCTAATAATTTGATTGATAAAGAATTTATTTCTTTAAAACATAACTTTCCTATTAATGAAGACTTCAATCTTGTGAGAAAGAAGGGTATTTATCCTTACGAATTTATGACATCTTTTGAGTGCTTAAACCTAACATCACTTCCAGACAAAAATCAGTTTTACAGTTCGCTGTCAGATTCTCATATATCAGATAATGATTACAACCACGCTAAAAATGTTTGGCAAAACTTTAACTGCAAAAATATGTTCGATTATTCCAACTTGTATCTTAAAACTGATGTATTACTTCTAACTGACATATTTGAAAACTTTAGAATGTTATGCTTACAAACCTATGGTTTAGATCCAACTCATTATTATACTGCTCCAGGATTAAGTTGGGATGCAATGCTAAAAATTACAAAAATAGAACTTGAATTGCTTACAGATATAGAAAAAATATCATTTATTACAAGGGGTATAAGGGGTGGGATATCTCAATGCAGCAAACGGCATGCAAAGGCTAACAATCCATTTATGGAAGATTTTGATAAAAATGTATCTACTTCATATCTTATGTACTTCGATGCTAATAATCTATACGGGTGGGCAATGTCTCAATATTTACCATCAGGGGAGTTTGAGTGGGTTGATATAAAAACAGATTATAGTGCATCGAACAATACAGAATATGGTTTTATTCTAGAAGTAGATTTAGAGTACCCCATAGATATTCATGACTTACATTCTGACTTACCCTTATGTCCTGAAAAAATATCTGTTGGGGATTCCAAAGACGTTAAACTTGTCCCAAATTTATACAATAAAACTAAATATATCATTCACTATAAAAATTTACAACAATGTATTAATCTAGGTATGAAGTTGAAAAAAATTCATAGAATATTGAAGTTCAATCAAAGTTTATGGTTAAAAAAATATATAGATTTAAATACAAATTTACGTACGCAAGCTAAAACAGATTTTGAAAAAGATTTTTATAAATTAATGAACAATTCTGTATTTGGAAAAACAATGGAGAATGTCGAGAAACGAGTTAATGTAAAATTATTAACTCACTGGGAAAATGTAGGTAAAAGTCTTGGTGCTCAGGATTTAATTGCAAAACCAGAGTTTCATAGTTTGTCTATATTTTCGGAAAATCTAGTTGCGATTCAACTTAAAAGAACAAAGGCCCTTCATAACAAACCCATCTACTTAGGTTTTTGTATATTAGATATTTCTAAAACACTTATGTACGATTTCCATTATAACTACATGCTACCCAAGTTTCCAAACAAAATTAAATTACTATACACTGATACGGATAGTTTAGTTTATGAAATTATTACCAACAACTTTTATGAAGATATCAAGCCTGATTTGCCTGAATGGTTTGATACATCTGATTATCCCTTAAATAACATATACGAATATCAAAATATAAATAAAAAAAAATTAGGTATGTTTAAAGATGAAAATGCTGGCAAAATATTAAGAGAGTTTGTAGGGTTGAGATCTAAAATGTATGCATTGGATATTGACAATACGTTTTTGGCAAAAGCAAAAGGTGTTAATAAAAGTGTTACGAAAAGTTTTAAAATGGAAGATTATAAATCTTGTTTATTTAATGAAAATGTTCAATACCGTACTATGTTAAGATTTAGGTCTATAAAACATAATATTTTTACACAACAAATTAATAAGAAGTGTCTCTCACACAATGATACCAAGCGATATATTGTATCGAATAATGTTAATACGCTTGCTTGGGGTCACTATAAAATACCCATAGATTAGTTTAGTTGTAAATGTCTGATTTATAAAAAAAAAGTCACGTAAATATCTAATGTTAAGTTATTTTTGATTATTGTATAACTACTTCTAATATTGTACTTAAGATGTCTAGCTATTAGTAACATTGTTTTATTTTTATTCTTTTTATTATTATTATTATTAATATGTGAATGATTGTATATTGTATTTCTATTTTGTATTTGAAATATAGTTTTATTCTTGCACAAAATGTTTTAGTTTATTCCAACACCTTTAACCAAACACACGTGAGCTTAAAATGTTTCATTTTATTCATCCTTTTACTGCTATAGTTGCAGGTCCTACTGGATGTGGAAAATCAATTTTTGTCACAAACTTTATTAAATATATGGAGGATATATGTGACACCCATTTCAAACAAATAACATGGTGCTATGATGAAATGCAACCTTTGTATAATTTAAAAACTGTTAATTTCTATCAAGGAATACCAAACCTTAGCAGTTTTGATGGATGTGAACCACATCTGATAATTATTGATGATTTAATGAGAGAGTCAGATGGTCGCGTTGTTGATATATTTACGAAAGGAAGTCATCACAGAAATTTAAGTGTATTCTATATAACACAAAATTTATTTCACCAAGGCAAAGGCCAAAGAGACATATCTTTAAATTCCGGTTACATAGTTTATTTCAAAAATCCTCGCGATAAAACACAAATTAAATACTTAGCACGACAAGTATCGCCAGATAATTCGAAATTTATGGAAGATTCCTACAAAGATGCAACAAATGAACCACATGGATATTTATTAATAGATTTGAAACAGGACACAAATGATATGTGTCGTTTAAAATCTAAAATATTTCCATCAGATGGGCATTGCATCGTTTACATTCCTACAAAAGGCTTTAAGTATGGTAAAAATCAACAAATTACTATCATTCACAAATGATGCATCGACGACTAAAGACGCATAAAAGTTTACTAGCAGCTTTGCATACACTTAAACCCAAATATCAAAGAGCTCTTTTAAAATCGTGTAATGAAAAAGAAATTAATTGTATTTGCGAGTGTATTCATAACGTACTCCAGGGCAAAATTGATCTCAAGGATAAGGAAAAGAATAAGTTAAGCAAGTACAAAAATATACTTCGGAAATTGGTTCGCAAAGGTGCTACGAATTTGTTTCGGAAAAATCTCATAATCCAAAAAGGTGGTGCTTTTCTCCCTATTATATTAGGTTCAGTTCTCAGTGGATTAGTAAGTTCCCTCATTTAAAATGGAGAATGCTAAAAGAATGTTGCTTGTTGAGCCAAGTGTGATAGAAAAACTAAAACAACCAAGCGCAGGTGATACTAACTTGTCCCGATTGGATGCTGATATGAATAATATTTTAAAAAGAAATATCGATGACCGTGAAAAGTGTATTTTATATTTACAAACACTCCGAAGATATCTTAACTTTACCAAGGAAGATCGCCAACCTTATCATATACCAATTATTTCTGAGGATACGAATACATTTGATGATTTAATATTGAGCTACAAAAATAAAAACTTGGATAGTAAACGTGTAGTCTCAATTGACACACCAGACAAAGAACTACTTCATAAACAAAATATTCCAGAGAAAAATAGTTATACGACTACTGAAATTCTCGATCTCATTCCAAAAACATATGCAAAAAAGGCCGTCTTGTTAATGAATTTGCTATCTTCCAATGAAAATAAAATTAAGTGGGATAATGACGGAACTGTGATTATAGATAACAAAAAGATTGATGGAAGTAATATTATAGATTTAGTGAACGACTCATTGAGACCGTTAAAAAAAAGTGATCCTATAGGATGGGAAACCTTTGCTAAAGCTTTAAAAGATATTCGAGTTCCTCTTACTTATATTGGTAATCCCAAACGGTGTGAGTTTATAAGTGGCATGCAGTCACAGTTAAACTTTTCAACGCCTGAAGAAGAATCATTCTCTACACCAACGAGTGACAAACAGAACAAAAGAAAGTTAAAGAACAAGCTGGAGTGGGAAAAATGGGAACCTTATTAGAAATACATAATCTCTATTATGATCCATCAAATCCCGCAGGTTATAGTAGTGTCGACAAACTAACGAAAGCTATGAAAGGAAAAATGAAAAGAGAAGATGTAAAGAAATGGCTGCAATCACAAGAAACCTACACTGTACACAAACCTGTACAGAGAAAGTTTCCTAGGAATAAATATATCTTATCAAATCTAAATGAACTTTGGCAAGCTGACTTGAGTGATATGAGGACTTATTCCAGGTACAATGATGGATATAATTATATTTTATGCGTCATTGATGCATTCAGCAAATATGCATATGTCAGACCCATGAAAAGAAAAAATTCAATAACTATTAAGGAATGTTTAGAGAGTATATTTACTGAGGCTAACATAACACCAACACACATACAATCTGACAAAGGAACAGAATTTATATCAAAAGATGTACAAAGATACATAAAATTGAAAAATATAAATTATTATACAACAAATAATCCAGATATTAAAGCTAGTATTGTTGAAAGATTTCAGAGAACTCTTAAGACGAAAATGTGGCGTTACTTTACGTATAAAAATACATATAAATATATCGATGTTTTACAAGATTTAGTTTATTCTTATAACCATAGTTTTCACTCTAGCATTAAGATGTCTCCTTGTGATGTAAATTCAAATAATATTATGACAGTATGGAGAAACTTGTATGATACTAAAAATAATAATTTCTCGTCAGGCAGTGTATTACCAAAGTTGCATGTAGGTGATTACGTTAGAATAACTAAAAGCAAACACATTTTTCAGAAAGGATACGAATCTAACTGGAGTGATGAAATATTTATTATATCTTCCATAATAGATAGAAACCCTTGGCCTGTATACACCATAAAAGATCTGAAAGGTGAAAATATAGAAGGTACGTTTTATGAAAAAGAATTACAGAAAGTATATTATGACCCCACTCTACATTATAAAATAGATAAAATAATACGCTCTCGCTATTCCGGTAACAGAAAGGAAGTGTTAGTGAAGTGGAAAGGTTATCCTCACAAATTTAATAGTTGGATTACATTTTCCCAATTGAAAGAAATATGAACAACCAAAGTTTTTATTTAACTTTACTTAGTAATAGTTCCATGGAATATTTTCCAGATAACAAAACTACATATTTTTCAACTAAATTACCTAAACCCATCATTTTGGAAGGAGAATGGTCCGTTGGAGTAGTTGAATTTCAATATCCTTGCACTATGTTTACCGTTCAAGAACATGAGAACGTTATATATATTACAAAATGGATGCAAATGCCTGGTGAAACAAAACCATACCTTACATACTATAAGACACATATTCCTGCAACAAACTACGATAACATCAATCATATTCTAAAGGCATTAAACAACATCAAGGAAAAAGTAAGATTTCGTTACGATGAAATTTCAAAGTTTGTGACAGTTACAATACTAGATGAGGCGATTAAATCAGTAACACTATCACCTAAGTTATCTTTACAGTTGGGATTTGAACCCAATATAAACCTCAGAGATAAGAATATTGGTAAATGTCCTGCTAATTTGCATTTAGGTTTACCTTCACAGTTATTTGTTTACTCTGACATTGTAGAACCCCAAATCGTAGGGGATGTGATGACCCCTCTTCTGAGAATCATACCATTAGATCCTTCAAAATACATATATGGTGCTAATAAAATGCATGTTTTCTCTCCACCTCACTATATATCTGTTATGCGAAGGGAATTCGATACTATTGAAATAGATATAAGAACAAGCACAGGTCAAAAAATACCATTCCAGTTCGGAACAGTGTGCTTAAAACTACACTTCAAGAAAATATATGTATAATGTATTTGAAACATAATTATAATATGAAATGCCCATATGAAGATTATTATTCTCATCAAGCGGGATCTGGTATTGGAGTAATTTACAAAGGAACACCGTATCAAAGAGGCCATGGAATCGGGAGTTTTCTAGGAGGGTTGTTTAGATCTGTTTTACCATTGTTATCTAGTGGTGCAAGAGCTATTGGTAAAGAAGCATTAAGCACCGGAGTAGGAGTTTTGTCTGACATGTTTAATGCACAACCCATAGACGATTCAATTAAAACACGTTTAAAAGAAGCTACTACTAATTTAAAACGAAAAGTAGATAGTAAAATTGAAAGAATCAATATGTCTGGTTCGGGGTATAAAATCAAACGAAAACGTTTATCTCCTTCCATTCCAGCATTGGCCACGAAAGTGAACACTACAACAAAGGCAAAAAAGAAATTCAGAAATATTAATGATATATTTTCTAATTAATTATGTCTTTTCTACATAGTCATTCTTGTGAGTGTATTAAATCAGAGTTAGATTTGTTTGCGCTACCGTCCACACAGACGAGCATTGAGAGTGGAGTATGGATACATTACAAACCTATTTCATCGCTGGCTGATGATGGACCCCTAGAATTTCAAGTTCCTGGTGCAGGAGATGACTATGTAGATTTGTCTCATACCTTGATTCATATAAAAGCGAAGATACTTAATCAAGACAACTCCAAGTTAGCAGCTGCTACAGTCGTAGCTCCAGTTAATAATTGGTTGCATTCAATATTCAGTCAACTTGATGTATACTTAAATCAAAAACTTGTGTCACCGCCAAATAACACATATGCATATCGTGCCTATATTGAAAACTTGTTGAACTATGGCCCAGCAGCCAAAAAATCCCATCTTACTTGTGGTCTTTGGTATGGAGATACAGCAGGAAAAATGAATGAGACTGACGTAAAAAATGAAGGGTTTATTAAGCGAGAGTTCATGTCAAGAGAGAGTAAAGAGATTGAAATGATTGGGCATCTACATGGCGATTTATTTAATCAAGATAAATTTTTAATTAACGGCGTTGACATGTGTGTTAAATTAGTTCGATCAAGAGAAAATTTCAACCTAATGGCAGGGTCAGTAGATTTAAAGTTTAAAGTATGTATTACAGATGCAACGTTGATTGTTCGTAGAGCTCGGATTAATCCAAGCGTATTACTTGCACATCAAAAAGTATTAGCGTCTACCACTGCTAAATATCCCATTACGCGAGCTGAAGTAAAAGTTTTAACAATACCATCAGGTGTTCAAGGTAAAACCCTTGATAATATATTCCTTGGACAAGTACCGAAAAGGTGTATAGTGGGATTTGTGAATAATGCTGCATTTAACGGAACTCTCAATAAGAATCCATTCAATTTTGCAAATTATGGTATCAATACATTTTGTTTATATGTCGATGGAAATCAGATCCCCTCAAAGGCATTGCAACCATCGTTTGGTAGTAATGTCTTTACTAGCGCATATCATACATTGTTCTCAGGAACAGGTGTACATTTTCATAATGAAGGCAATGGGATATCCAGAGATGAATATGCTAATGGTTATTGTTTGCTTGCATTTGATTTAACTCCTGATTTATCAGCTAACTCTATGAGTCATTGGAATCTTATCAAACATGGTAGCGTAAGATTAGAAGTTCGATTTGAGTCGGCTCTAACTCAAACTATTAATTGTATTGTTTATGCAGAATTTGATAATGTAATAGAAATAGATAAGCATCGTAATATATCAGTAGATTATAGTAGTTAGGTTTATTATTTTTGTATTGCTTCGATAAATAAAAATATTCAATATATGATATTTCAATGTTTTATTTGCTACACCCTCTTTAATCTTCCTATTTAAAATAAATATCATTAATAAAATTGACATTGTTGTTGGGACTGCAGAGCTGAAAAGCTGTGTTATCTACTTATACCATGGATACCGTGGAAATAAAACAGTACTTAAGTAAAATTGATATGAGCATTGAATCTAACGTATACGCAGCTAATCGTTTACCGATACATGTTCATACTCCTATGTATATCATAAGTAACTTAGATGTTGATACCAAACCTGGATCGCATTGGGTAGCCATACATATAGATGGGAATGGATTTGGGGAATACTTTGATTCATTTGGTCGAGCACCTCAAACATATCATAGATCTTTTTTGAAAACGAATGCAAGGATGTGGAATTACAACACTAATCGTATCCAAAACGATTTCACAACCGTATGTGGAGAGTATTGCATCATGTACATATATTATAAGTATCATGGTAAATCAATGTATGATTTTCTGAAATTGTTTGATGACAACACAATTTGTAATGACATAACAATTGATGAATTTTTTAATAGAATTTTTTAATAAATAACGTGAACAAATTTACTGTGGATTTTACAATGATAAATACCTCTCATTTAGTTTACATATTGTATAAATTGGTTTATCTCTCTAATAACTTCTATTTTCTCTAAAAACAATCATTATCATTTTTGTAGAATGACATAGTAGGTATATGAAATAATACAAGAAAATTGCTTAAAAATAGTTTATTTTTAATTTAGATACAAAATCATTTACAGAATTGTAGGGGAATATGAGATAGGTCGCAAATTTTCTAATGCAAGTATTTGTTGGGATTCTTCTTCTTCTTCTTTTGCCCAATCGTATGATAGAGGGTGTATATATTGCGGTTGTAGGACACTTCCAATGCACGGTGAGTACACGTTATTAGACATAGATTGCGAGTCGCGAGCAATTCCTTCCTGAGTACATATTGTACAAAAAGCCATCATAATTTCGACTCCGTCCATTACGTCTTCACCATCGTTGGACGTTACTGAAAAACGATGCGTTGGACACGGTGTAAAGTATGGCTTGATGTCACAATCTTCTATCATGTTCTCGGGTAACTCACCGGTGATATACCAGAATCTGATATATTTAGAGTATTTTTTCAATATAGTTGATTTTCCCCACATTTCTATAACTTGTTTTAAAAATGACATATTTCAGCTACTAGTTGAAGTTTTTGAATGAATGGTACTGTATCAATGCCTGTAGAAACATTTATATACCCAATGCCGTGGGTGGGGGCGCGATACTTCTAGTTAATGTTATCTCTTCTTTTGCTTTTACTTGTATAAATTTTTATTAGATGAGTCACGGTGAGAGCGTTACATTCCTTGGAGTTTGTCCTCGATAAAATATTTTGAACAATTGTGCTTCCCGGCGAGTGTCTTTGTAATGTTGTAAATGATGTCTCGCGTACTTTGATAACGTTTATCATCTTCTGATTGCACATAATATTTTACTCGAGCATCGGAGTATTTTATTCATATCATAGACATCGATTTTTATGAGATGAGTAGCGGTGAGAGCATCATCTTCCTTGGAGGAAATATAAGAGACTCCGTCGTCACGTGCTGCTGATACTTATGAAGATTATACTCCGAGTTTTTTCTTCTTTTTGGGCTTCTCAAAGAACATGTCTATGTCATTTATTCTTTGATATTATTGTTTTTCTTCATATTAACAACTAATGAATCGTCAGGTTCCTCGCTGGTTGTTAGCTTCTAGTTATTTATATGCCCAATGCTGTGGGTGGGGGCGCGATACTTCTAGTTAATGTTATTTCTTCTTTTGCTTTTACTTATATACATTTTTATAAGATGAGTCACGGTGAGAGCGTTACATTCCTTGGAGTTTGTCCTCGATAAAATATTTTGAACAATTGTGCTTCCCGGCGAGTGTCTTTGTAATGTTGTAAATGATGTCCCGCGTACTTTGATAACGTTTATCATCTTCTGATTGCACATAATATTTTACTCGAGCATCGGAGTATTTCCAATAATTAATAGGTTCGATGTTGCGTATTTTATTCATATCATAGACATCGATTTTTATGAGATGAGTAGCGGTGAGAGCGTCATCTTCCTTGGAGGAAATATAAGAGACTCCGTCGTCACGTGCTGCTGATACATATGAAGATTGTACTCCGAGTTTTTTCTTCTTTTTGGGCTTCTCAAAGAACATGTCTATGTCATTTATTCTTTTGATATTATTGTTTTTCTTCATATTAACAACTAATGAATCGTCAGGTTCCTCGGGCGTGTCCGGAAAATAGTAGCTTTTGAATGTGTCTTGCTGAAAGAGAACATAATACAGGTTAATTTTATACTACGACACTTTATTATTAGGTTATCGAGAGCTGGTTCATTATACATGGACAATTAATGCAAAAAATATGGAAATACCTACAGATATCACATAGGAAATGAAAAGATTTCACTAGATAATTAGCAAATCATAAAAATGAGAACAACAATATTATGAAAAAAAAATACCGAAACACCTACAGATATCGCGGGCATGAATATGTACATACATGTCTAGAACGTGTGCACACAGGAAATTAAAAGTTTTCAACAGATAATTAGCAAATCATAAAAATGAGAACAACAATATTATGAAAAAAAAAATACCGAAACACCTACAGATATCGCGGGCATGAATATGTACATACATGTCTAGAACGTGTGCACACAGGAAATTAAAAGTTTTCAACAGATAATTAAGAAATTAAGAAAATACTCACATCCATTATATAGTAGACTCGGCTCACTTTCACTGTCACAATGATGTCCTTTGAGCCATGCTAGCTAAATTTATATGGAAGGAGCGGAATGTGGGCGGAAACATTAGCAGATATCCTTATCTGTATTGTGGATAAAGGAACGGATGCATCGACCATTAAGGCAAGCGATAAAAAAAGAATGTAGAGATACCGTTGAGTGCTTTCTAAGTAAAGTGAAGAATTACGTGAATAAGTCAATAAAATCGCGAATGAGATAATAAAGCCAGAAATAAAATTAATTCACCGTTAAGCCACCCGCGAATTGATTAATCGAACCGTGAATAAAGAAAATTCGCGCATAATAAAACCGCGGATTACTTAATTGAAGCGTGAATAAAGTTGATTCGCGGCTAGTAGCCGGTGTATCCCGAAGAATCGAGTTTTCGTGAGCCAGAACCGGCATATCCCTACTACTGCAGAGCCAGAATCGGCATATACCGCGAAACTCGATTGTTTGGGATTCACCGGCTACTAGTCGCGAATTAACTTTATGCGCGCTTTAATTAATTAATCCGCGGTTTTATTGATTGACACGTAATAAAACCGCGAATCGTTTAATTGAAGCGCGAATCAAGTTAATTCGCGGCCGCGAATTGGTTTATCGAACCGCGATTTGATTAATTGATCCGCGGATAAAGGTAATTCGCGCCCAATTAAACCGCGAATTACTTAATCGGCGCGCGGATTAAGTTAATCCGCGGTTAATTACCCCGCGAATCACTTAATATAAAGTTCATATCACTTAATATAAAGTTCATTCGCGACTAGTAGCCGGTGAAACCGGTCGAAACGAGTTTTTCGCCCTATTTTCGCCCTACAATGAGTTAGAACCGGCGAATATCTACTACTAACACTAATCTGTCACGTAACTATCTGCACCGGCTGGGAATCGTACCTGGGAACCCTCGTTTCGCAGGCAGGGCCACTAGCACTACCAACTAGATTACGGGGTGTCTTAACAACATTTTATGTAATAATACTTTACACAAGCAGTACTTTGATTAAGAGCTCGTAAAACTTATCACTAATCACTAAAAAGAATAATCATAAAAGTCAATGGAAATTATTAAATTTATAATTAAAACCTAGTCTGCATCTCTGAAATTAGAAGCTTAGTTGCTCATTGTTATATTCATATACCTACATGAAGTTACTATTTGCGCTATTTCCTAATTGCGCAAATAGTAACTTCATGTATATGACTATAAAATAAAGGTTTTTAACATATTTCCAATAATTGTTAAAGCATAAAAATCAGCACAAAAATTATATGCTCCAACACAAATCTTCAAAATCCTATGAATTAAACTGAGTATAATTGATTAAATTAACAAATTCTGCGCATTGCATATTTTATTCTGACATGATTTTTAAAAGGTTCCTAATGGTTTAAAAGTGTTCTAATGGGCGTCAATTAATTAAGGGACAATGAAGAAGCTTTGACCTCTCATAACGTAAATCATTGCATGACTCAGTTGATTGATAACAACGTTTACGTAAGTCGGTCAACAAACTTACTATTAATGGTCGTGAGAATTGAATCCTTTAAGAATGAGTGATTGTTTACCAAGCCATAACTTAAGTTGATTAATGTCTAGCAGGTACTCGCAAAGGGTCTCTTAGGGTGTTTTTGTCTGCTAAACTTTTACTACGTGAAACTTGTAAATTAACTCCGTTCCGTTAAAGTCTCATGGGAATATTTTCGTTTTCGTTGTTTTTAATTTTAATATTTAATTATTTTAATGCATACATAATAACGCCAGACACTAATAGCCCCATACTGGGATTCCCTGTGTCGCGGGTGCCATGGAAAACACACAAAGACAAGAACACACACACCCAGACCGAGAACAGAAATTTAGACTCTTCATTTAGAAGCCTCGCTGGGAATCGAACCTAGGACGATTCTAACGGCAGTCCGGCGTGTTAACCATTGCTCTATAAGGGTCGTCAATAAAACAGTAACTAATTGATGTCTGTATACTTGAAAGATATTTTAGAAAAACTATTATAGGGCGTGTTTATTAATGCAATATGATATCCCATAATATACTTATAATAATAGTCGAGTCTCTATAGAGATAATTATGTGTGTGATCTGTTGTTTAAGTCACAGGACTTAAATATAATAGTTCACACATTTTTACGGTAGCTTACACAGAGCACATTTGACTTATTATTACTATGGACGTCGGGTCCGCGCTAAAAAATGTCCGAGCCAAATGAGCAACAAACCGCAAGGAGAGCAAAAATTCCGCGTTCACGACTGTTTAAGTGTTTAAATTACCTTGTTAACTGCATGATTTGACATGACAACTGACTGGGACATTTTTTTCGCGATTTTAGTATGAGATTAGATGTCCATAGTAATAATACGTCAATGACAGAGCATCAACATTATTCAACCGACTTCAAAAAAAGGAGGAGGTTCTATTTCTATTCTATATCTATTTATGTATGTCGATGACGAGAACTTTTTTAGTTACATACTGTGTGTTTAATTGAATTCAAATTTAACTACTTGTCGATGTTGAAATCGGTTTTTTGTTCCGTTAAAGTTATAATGTTCAGTCAAAGCTTCAATTTTGTTACAGTACAAGTACCAATTTACTTGTATGGCGAAGTAAATAAACTTAAACAGTTTTAATTAATTAATCGATTCGCTCTCTCGTCTGCCCACCTACATCGAGTAAACACAGCAAAGAAATCTTTCGTCGGAACTACTTAAAAGATCTTTTCATTAATGAAAACTTTTGTAAATCATATAATTAATGTTTCAGTTAGTTCCAGTATCACTTGTTGAAACTTTCAAAAGTGTACTTTACTTCGTAAATAATAAAGCTTCTTTTCTATTAGTTACAAGTAACTGTCTGCACTTCGCTTCGGTTAACTTCAGTACCCAGACAAGCAGTCAAACCGACAATCAACCAAAAAGGGATGTATGACGTTAATGAATACCGCCAGAAAAATCATTTCTCAATTGTATCTATCATGTAGATATTGATAAGTCAGAGGTTTCTATTATGTATGATTTCTTGAACAGGCCTTATTTAGTTGGAATATAATTACAAAATATTATATTCGAGAATAATGATTTATAATAAACCCCAATACTCCAACAGACAGCAACCAGTCATTAAAATCATTAACAAAAAGTACAAGTAAAGTCTCTTTGTAAATAAACCGCATATTCAAACACATCCGCACAAGCACAAAAGGAAGAGTGTCGGCATCCTTTATCATTTCGCGCCGCCATTCTGCGAATTTCCACAACCGAAATTCGCCGAATCTCATGCATTTAACGCATAAAGCGACAATACAATGGAGTGCCCTACATGGAGACGGGGAGCGATTTTTGCACTGCAGTCACTTTCGTAAATTCGATAAATGTCGAATGAAATGAACACATTTCATTCGACATTTATCACAATGCATAAAACGATTAAATACAGAGAAATCTATTAAGAAATTTATCATACTACGTACTTTACTCGCCTGGTCGTGAACAGTATTTTAAATTAAACAAAATGACAAGGGTACTTACGATATTTATTTTGTACGCAGATATTTCGACCCAGTTGCATGGATCGTGGTCACGGTATCATAATAAAATGTTTACACACTGCGATGAGTTAAATCAAAAATGTAATATCACATATATTATAAACAAAATGAATAATATAAATACAGTAATTAGGTACATGAAATAATTAAGTTGTTCATTAAATTCGTTACTCGCGTTATACAATTATAAGCACAGGTATATAATTATGGCAAATTAGGTACGATTGTGCCGAACCGCGTTAATGTAACAACTGAAATATTGTATTGCGTGACGAATCGCGTACATGACGTGCGTTAGTGATTGTGACGTTAAGCGTTTGAACCGATTCATTTAATTAATAGCTTTCAGTAAAAAGAAAACTTATTTTGAAACCCCATTTCATGCTAACAATATTATACAATGCTTATATTGAATTGATCGTGTGTGTTTTAAAGTGAGGTGATAGATACTCAGGATAATTTATAGACTAATGAATACAAGAATTGGTCCCCAGCAATGTGATGTGCAATAGTTATTTATGTTGGCTTCCACGCTACTTACAGCTGACCAAAATTGGTTTTATGCATATACCTATCCATGAAAACTCAGTCAAGTGCGAGTCGGACTTTCACATGTAGGGTTCCGTACCACCGAGTGATACTCTAATTTTTTAGTTAATAACAAGACAGGTTTTTTTAAGGTTACTTGTTACGTGGGCTCCCCCGACCGAAATTCTCTGATAAGCTGATGATCGTGAAACGCCTAAAACGATGCTCATAAATTATAGCTAGGACAACGACATATATAACGTCACCTTCCAACAAAAAAAATTGCGTCGGGGGTTTAAAAGAACTTCTCTTGATACAAGAACACGGTGTAACGCACGCCGCAACCGTAAGCCGCAATGGTAAGCCGCAGCGGCGCCGGCTGCCGTCGCGTAAGGGCCGAAGGGGGAATAAAAACTTCAACACGCGTTCCCTAAATGGAGATAGCCCCTGAACCATTTGACCTATTTAAGAACAAGTCTCCATTAACTCCACGCCGCTTAATTACACATTTAAAACTTACTTTAAAGCGGGATGTGAAAGGATTGGTTTAAAATCTATATATTAACAAGTTGTCCCGGCGTACTTCGTACCGCTTTATAATTAAAAAATGTTTTGGTGATATATCGACAGCAACGCCACCTACCGGGTCCAATTGTGAATCTAAACCATTCCCAGATCCCCTTGAACACACCCAAAAAATTTCATCCAAATCGGTCCAGTCGTTAAAAAATGTTTTGGTGATATATCGACAGCAACGCCACCTACCGGGTCCAATTGTGAATCTGAACCATTCCCAGATCCCCTTGAACACACACAAAAAATTTCAACCAAATCGGTCAAGCCGTTTAGGAGGAGTTCACTCTCATACACACTCAC
Organism: Ochlodes sylvanus; assembly: GCA_905404295.2. NCBI lineage: Eukaryota > Metazoa > Arthropoda > Insecta > Lepidoptera > Hesperiidae > Ochlodes > Ochlodes sylvanus. The sequence goes on along the minus strand of FR990138.1, from coordinate 3,103,903 downwards.
ACTCAAATTATATATATTAAGATACGTGAAACAAAAACAGGAGAAGTAGTGCAGAACGCTAATATTTTTATATTGTAATGCATTAGAAGAACATTAAATTAATAAATAAAATATTACCCATACTAATATGTAACTCTATCATTATGCGTTTGACAGACGTGACGTGACGTGACGTTTGAAATGTGTAAGTTCATAATGTAATGTGAACTAACCCTTTAATTTAACAGAATGAATTACGTCGGAGTTTGGAGCGCAGAGCGGGTCTCTAGTGTAGACTGGCTTCTTCTCTACCAAACCACACCAAACCACGGTAATACTATTACCATGACCAAACTTTAAAGTGACTTCGGTCTAAGATGAGAGTCAGTTAATAAAATTAGTTATTAACATTCAGTAAACTACGCAAACAAACACGATACAGCAGACCAATTAAAATCTATTTAGACTGTGTTTGTTTGTTGTTTGAATGCATGTTTAAAGCAAAAACTTTGTACTTACCCCTTTTTTCGACGATTAGTGAGTATGTAATTTGGCACAGTTAGAGATTAGTTCACGTGAAAGCAGACGAGCCACCTGGTGGTAAGTGGTCATAGTCCACTATGGACACGAGCAACACCAGGGGAGTCACTAATGCAACGCCGACCCTGAAGGAGAACTCTTTTTAACAACGACGCAAAAAGGTGCATATAAGTTTGACGTTGATGTCTGTTTAGACACACACAATCGAAGCTAATTGAGTTTAGACAGACACACAGACAGACGTCTGTGTGTGTCTGTCTGTGGCACCGTAGTTATTTATTTATTTATTTCACTCTTTATTGGAAAACCTAAAGCTAGGAATTACAATGGGCGGACTTAATGCCTAATGGCATTCTCTACCAGTCAACCCTTGGAGATGGTGAGAAGTTGAGGTAGGTGCAGGTTACACCTTTTGTACAGAACCCCATGTCATAGCGCTCCGGGAATACTCCAGAAGATACTTCATTCCACAATCCCTACTAATATTATAAATGCGAAAGTAACTCTGTCTGTCTGTCTGTCTTTGTCGCTTTCCCGCTTAAACCTCTCAACCGATTTTGATGAAATTTGACACAGACAATCTTTAGACCCTGAGAAAGGACATAGGCTACCTTTTATTGCGACAAAAAGGGATGAAGAGGTTGAAATAAAGGTTGAAAGTTTGTATGGGATTTCTTCGGGTTTTAAGCACAGCGCCATCTAGGGGTGAACCTTCCTAACTTAAAGAATAAGAACGCCTAGCGCCATCTCTTAAAGAACCATGAAACTTTATATTTAAGCACTTGATAATAAGTTTCCCGAAGCGAAGCGAGGGCGGGTCGCTAGTTTACATATACATGGCAAAAAATCGTGAAAATCGGACATAACAAACATACATAAAATTTATATAAAAATAAACAAAATCTAAAGGACTTTTAAATAAAGGTACGTTCACATTTCATATCACTTAGTACTTTGTTCAGTACAAATCAAATCAACGTACTACACAGGACAAATCACGCACATCGAAGCAAACGCCGATCGTACGCTGAAAGGGGCGTCATTTTCGTTTTGCTGTCGCAGCCCCTTTGTCTCGTCGGCTCCCGCGCCCGTTCTCAGCTCGTAGAGGTGGAAATATGACGTGATTTAGAAATCCATTTGCGAATGCCGAGGAAGAGACGTTTTATTGAATCAGGCGAGCTCTTTGAGTGCATGTAATATTTTTGAGTTACGGTGTGACCAATTTTCATGTATTGTCTCATTTTAACATATCAATAACCTACTTAAAATTGTATTACAATATTATCATCACCCTCGCAAGTCGCAACCCATCACTGTCCCACTGCTGGGCTGTGTCTTCTCATACCATGTAAGAGGTGCAAGACTGCAGGTTACGGTACATACATTAATTTTTAATATTAACGTGCGTGCAGGATTTGAACCGGGGCCCCCGGTTCGGAAATCCAACGTCAAAACTACTCGGCTATCGCTGCTATTATCTTAATATATATAAATCTCCTGTCACGATGTTTGTCCGCGATGGATTCCTAAACTACTTAACCGATTTTAAATTAAATTGGCACACCGTGAGCAGTCTGGTCCAACTTGAGAGATAGGATAGCTTAGATCTTTAATTATAGTCGCAATTTTATTTTATTGCAAATTATTTGTCTATTAATTATAGAGCGGTACGAATTTCGCTGGGACAGCTAGTATTATTATATTGCAATTAATTACAATAACTTTAAATAATTGGTTTCCGATTTAACATGATCATTACGTTCTCGTTAGTCATTGCATCTAAAACAATTTTATTGTGTGGTTTACTATGTATGTATGAGTATTTATTATAATTCAATATGTAGTCCGTACAATACTTAGATATAGGCTATGTAATTCAATTTAATACGACGCCCTCTTTAGAAGGAATAAAATCATGAACTACAAAAAAGTTTTAAGGTGCTGAGTTGGGTCCCTATCGAATAAAAGGACTGAATTAATAAATTTGAAATATAATTATGCTTTTTCACATTTAAGACAGATATTCGGGTTTTATGTTTAAATCTAAGTTTATCTTATTGCTCCCCATGATATATAGATCAAACATCTTTACAAACGTTTGATGTTAATAAAAATACTTATAATGCATAAAATAAAATAGGTTTCAAACCCGCAACCGGCCTACATATCAACTGGGCTTCATAAATAACGCCCGAAAAGTATAACAACATAACAATAAAACTGGATCGTAAACATCTATCACACTAACTCATAAGTGACAGCCCTACTAAACTGATGACTACATCAAACGGTATAAGCGACACCCACGTGGACACATTAGCAGCCCCCACCACAGGGCATAGGTCTCATATAGAGGAACTCCTTCCCCAGGAGCATGTAATACTTAGATTAGAGCATTACGTCATTGTTGGATTGATGCATTACAGGCGATTGCCCATCAATCATTCAAATCAGAATCAGAAGAACGACGTATACTTAGTTGGAGTTATCATGTCAAGAGAAAGTCGATTTTGACAAATAAATAATTAATAAAATAAAATATAATAAATTAATTTAAGTTTATTCATTTTTTTATTCGCGATAATTAATTAATACCGTGAATTTTATTCATCTTTTAAAAATTGACGTTCATTGTTTTTAATATTGCCGTCACTTTCGAATTTTAAAAGTATTTGCAAATTGCAAGTACTTACCTAATTAAATTTTTTATTATCCCTATAATATTCACGAAATCTCAACTATAATTATTTGCAAAAAATGTGTTAGCGGCAGCCATAAGAATATAATTACATTAAATTTAAACACTTCACTTTACGAACAATCAACAGGCCAAAAACAACATACCTACCAAACAAAAGTTTATAATAATGATATCATTCTTACGCAACCACTCATAAAGCCCTCAACAATGGGTCAAGTTAAAAATTAAACATTTCGTCAGTCAATCAAATCTGTGTTGGCGTCAAGAACCACATACGCACAGATGACCAATGACCGTATTGTGAAACGCAGTGAACAATCAATAGTAAACATGTACGAAAGTCGTTAATAGCGATGACGTAATCCATGCAGTTTTACGAGTGCCCGAAACAGGTTACCAGGATGAAACTCGTAAACTTGCCTCCCTGCTCCAGGGGATAGGAGAGAGCGGGACAGATGCCAGAACGCAGTTATTCGGCACTAAACACACTCATATCATCCTTCGTAATAGAATTCGCTGCAATAACAATGATAAAAGTAGATATTATGTAGTTTAGGTGGCAAAGCTCTTCAGATTATTTGCGCTCTTGCTTTAAACACAATTATGCTAAAAATGTTCTGTATTGAAATGAGTAATATGTAATATTACACAAAACTACGAAAATTTCGTTGTTAGAATTTGTCACAAACGTTAATTAGAAGAAGATACCGTTGCATCTTCTAATTGCGTTAAATAAAAAATCGTCAGCGTAAGATCATTTCTTGATTTGTTTTTTTGGTATTTTTATAGATATTAATTTTATTCTATACTTCAATATTTCTTATATAACACAATATTTCAACAATAATTATATCTTTCTTTCACCAAATACTGCACTGCCAGAAGTTTAATCTTAGAACTGAATCTTTTAAAATTAAAACTACTTTTATATTCCCACTTGCACCAAACACAAACTCTAACAATAGTCCTTTTACACTCCTTAGTTTATAGTTCATTTCTGAATAGTTAATAGAATTCTTTGTTTTGAACACAACATTCATTGTAATATAGTTTAGTATATTAGGGTCTCAGATTATTAAAACCACCAAATAACCTAGAATTTGAATTTAGAATAGTCGGTGAACGCAAAATTCGTCCGTCCGTATTCTTCGACACCATTCATCAGACAACGACGTTCTTATTGCCACGGCAGACGCTAATCCAATTTCAGTTCGAAAAGAAATTGTATAAAAAGCTTTGTAAAAAAAACGACTGTTTTCAAACAATTTTGCTGTCTACCGCAGGGCACAGGGTCTTTCCTTGCTATTGAGGATGGAACATACTCCACCGCGCTGTCCCAATAGGGATTGATGATGGGGTTTATGGCCAACCAATTATTGAAGATTCTTCTTTTCTTCGAAGGCTTCCAAAGACAACCCTTCGCGAAATGGTTAGTGCTCAAGATTTTTTGTCACAAGCGGTCACTTTTTAATAAACTGCCGACTGCGCTTAACTTAATCAATAGGAAGTTCTAAAATTAAAAATTAGAAGATCACTTTATTGTCACCTACCACACGTTCTCATCGTCACCATGCGTTGACTGGTAGAGGATGCCAATAGGCATTAAGTCCGCCCCTTGTAAACCTAGCTTAACATTAAAGAACATAATAAATAAATAAATTCACTTGGATCGACAAAATTCGTCGGTATACTCATATACTTCATCCTGTATACTCGTACTACATCATAAGGTGATGCTGGTTCTAGGATAAAAGATGGATTTTCAATGTTTTTTTTTCATATTACTCAAACCCAACTTCGATGAAGACAATAAATTTAAGTAAAAGAGATCATTGCTGAATTTAGTTGGTTTCGCCACCATTGAATTGAAAAAGTTAAGAAAGTTTCCTAGTAACATATTGCATTTTGATTTGTTTCAGCTTGCATAAAGTTTAAATATACTCCGTCTAAAAGATACCTAAAGGTTGCTTCAAGGGTTTTATTTCTTCGAGTCTTTAGAAATGGCTGCAGCATAGCGATCTTTTTAAGCCTTCTGTGTGAATAGGAGAAATTACTCTCAATATTGATGCTGCACAGAGATCGCCAATTTAAACCGATATCTCAATAACCCTCGATATTGTAATAACTAGCGAATTCCCTGATAAATTCCACCTCTTGAAATTACGAATGTCGATTGCAAATGCTGCGTTCCGTTATTGATTGCCATATTATGACCCGTATCGACATCTTCGCCGAAAATGATTCATGTTATTGCGAAATAATTTTTCCATCGTATTGGGTAATACATAATTTATACCTTTTTTCAGATCCGTTACGATTTTGGCTTACGCGTGGCCTTCACGTATATGTTTTTTTATTTAATTAATTGCATTGTCCTCATCAATATGAGTAGCAGTTTCTTGTTTACTTTCAACTTCTTTTGAATTCCAATGAACATATTATTTCTGTTGATATTTCGTCACATTGAAATCAAAGGAATAATTATTATTTCATCTTATCATTGAATGTTGTTTTAGGCGGCAAACAAAGTATTTCTATTCATAGAATCAAAAGACTTTGTAATCTATGGTGCAAGTATGATAAACTTTCAAGGAAGAGGTTCAAAGATACGTTTATTCATCAAAGAGTCACTTTCAGTTGGAACAAGATGTTTACAAGAGTTTAGCGGATTCCGACAGTCATTTTAATACAAACATAATGAAGAGACACCATATAGATGGCATACCTACTCACAATCCTGTTATAATTCATTATCAGAAAGTTAACAAATTAAGCTTTGCTCGAGGACGAAGTAAAATTGGTGCAAACGTAGCTATTCTTGTCTCCGTGTGGTGAACTCCAACAAATATAAAAGAATTGCGAAAAAAGGACCAGGAAAGTAATTCACTTTAATTAGAAGACTTCGCAACACGAAGGTCTTTGAGGATCGATTTCCAGAGCAATGCTTATGTGACAAAGACTGTTTGTTACTAGCTCGGGTGGCTAATTCTCATTTGGGATTGCCGATCTACAAGGAGATAAATGAATGGTCACTAACCTTGTTTATGAAAATTGTGATTGGGTGTCGGACTTTATGATAAGCATTTAAAACTTTATTACATAGTGCATTAATTTGTACGTAGCTCTAATAAGGTATAATAATAGTATTTCTGATCTATGGCTCCATCTATCCTCAACTCCTCGCCAACCATTCTCGCTGACGCTGCAACCCGCTGAACTTCGTTCGACGCAATGGTGTAAGTCCTTGCTGGAAATACTAGACTTTTTATCACCCAGTTTTAACAGGACAATAATCTTACATACATCTTGGGTTTCTTTATCTACCTGCCTAGCTACCATTCGCCTTGAATCTACCTTGAAACGTTTTAACATAATTCAATTGCGTTGTCCAATTTTCCTGCCTTCTTGTTCCTTGATCAGTAATGCTTTTGGTATTGTTTTCAAATTCATTGTCGAAGACAACAGTTTATCATCACGTGGTCAATATACTCATTTGACGGTTACAGAATAAAAAAATCAATAGTAATGCAAATTCATTGTTTACAATACAGCACATGTATGACATGTTCATCCAAACATAGTTCATGTTACTGAGAAAACGGAACAAAAGGAAGTTATAGAAAAACAAGTTGTGATAGTGATGACATCAATCAATGACTCATACAATGCCGGTACGAACCGTAAAGTTTAAATTTAACTTGCATTATGTTACAGATTCCACGAAACAGGGTTATGGTTATTTATTAACGGACAGTTAACTCGAACGATTTCCACGTGGTGGATAGAGGATGAGTTAATAATAATTTACATTCTGTAACCCATAACCACATTTTGTTTTATGTCTTCGTTTAATAGCGGTGATGTCGCAACAAGTTCCTAGAGATGCTATGTTTGCAAAACGAATTTGTTATTACGGTGTTTAGTAAATTTACTTGTAATTTGTTTATAATTACATCAAAATAAGAACAATAAAGACAATTCAAAGAACTAAAGAAAATTAAACGATAATATGCAATTTGTGACATAGGTATGAAAAAAAATAACAAAACAAAAATCTTTACATACTGCTGGATTAATATACTGATATAGAATCTAAATTAAGATAATAAAAGAAAGAGAGATAATAAATAATCGCCTTAATCGTAAGTGTAAAAATAACCACACGATAATCCTTCAGCTTTGGAGAAAGCATCGTGACAAACTCATGAAATCATCTAGTCTAAATCCAGAATTGAATAGCAACAATACATCTGTCGTTGCGTGGGGAAATCCTTACACAAATTACGGTTAAACCATAGAACACATTACGTCGGACGTTATTTGACTTCGCCGAGCGTGCACCTGACGCATGTTATTCAACAGCTAAGGGCCTAAGCCCCAAAACTACACATGGCAGACGATACACATGCAGATAAGGTTACCCAACATTCAAACTCATCGGCACGTCCAAACGTCGTCAAAATTCATTTAATTTTAAAATAATGTATGTATGTTATCAATAGCTTAAGCATGTCACTTATTTCTACTAGCGTTTTATTCCAATGAAATATTACTTTTTGGACTTCGCATGCATTTGGAGGACACAATTTATTATTTAGATGTCAAGATGGAGTTAGGGTACAGACGAATCCAAGTGTGGGATCGCAACTTTTGTCCCGCGGCCGCCATCGCGGAAACAAGGATTTTATGGTTTATCTGGCAAACTATTGGTGTCACATAAAATTTGTAAGATTACTTTCGTTGCAAATTAAATTCTCTACACTTTGATCTTGCAACTTTTAGTCGTAGAAACAAAAATTATATTAAGATAATAAGCCCATGATATTTTTCATACCTGTCAAAGATATAGAACTGCCACCAATTGATTTACATCAGGAAAAATAATGCATTACACTTGATTGACATAACACTTGGAGCTCCGAATAGCTCTGTTATTAGTGACCCTTGTCCATTTGGACTCCAATACCGGGTCGGGGCCGGCATTTATGTGACAGGTTTATTCTCCTCTACTAGATTTTTGTGAAATCTTGCGTGCTCATGTTACCTAAGTGAATTTGAGCACATTCGTTCTAGGTACGTTATTGACTGGTGACCTCAAATTCGAAAATATTGGGCTTATGAGAGAAATATTTTTATAACTACACAAACTTTAACCCCTCCCGTTTTATTTCGATGTATAATTGTTAGTTCGATGCATTTCCAAAAAATATCTAGAATGTCGCAAGTTCAAGTAGTACAAATGTGATTTATTTATACTCAAAAACATTAAGAAAATATAAAATAAGTACAATCTTTCTGAAACTGTAAATACAGTTCAATTTGGACATTTCTCGTAACAGTTCGCACCCGCTGTTCAATTTACGAGACCTATAAAAACGTCCAATAGAAACAGCATTTATTGCCTAAAGGGTATTGTCGGACTACCTCGCAACCTATTTGTATAAATTAGTACTAATATTAGACAACCGCAAGATGTTTTTAGAGAAAATGTTATTTTTGTTCCTTCAGTGTCAATTGTCTAGTGTTCGACACATTCGTACATACATATTTAAGTAGAAAATATGTAACGTATTCCCCTATTTTTGCTTTTCTTTTCTTTTTATTATATAACATAAATATAACTTTATAACATTACATTACTTAATAATAATAATAATAATAATAATCATTTATTTCAGGCATCTATGGCCCATAAAATAAAATACATACAATTAATTTATAATATAACAAACTAATACATAAAAAAAAAAAAAAATTAAAACAACATAAAATGATACAATAATAAACTTAAAACTAAGATTAGATACTATACATAAAATAAATAAAACTATTAATCACGAACGGACGGCGTCGTGTGTTGCGCGGTGTTTGGTAGCCGGCCTCGGAATCGCCGGAATACAACACCCTTCGGCCAGAACTCTTCCTTCATATAGGTCGATAGCTGTTCGGTGGGCAATCTCACCACAAAGGAACCGAAGTTAACATTGTGACGAGACTCCAACCGCACGACCCTCAGTCGAAAGTTGGTCTTCATTCGGATGTACTCCACCACATCCTCAGCCTGAGTGGTGTAACGCAGTCGGGACACGTACAACAGCGTTGTCGGTATAGCCGGACGCAGCAGATGGTTCGGTCCTGTCGGTGCGGTACCGCACTGGTTCCGACTGGTGGGCTTCCTCTTCTTCTTCTTTTCAACCTTGATGAAGCCCTCCTCGTCACCCTGGTCTTTTACTGGACCCTGCTGTGGCAGATCCCTGTGAGATGCTCCACGATGGATCTGCTTTTCCCCTTTTAGCTGCTTGGCCTGCGATGCAGCGGGTTTGATGGTGGCGGCTATGGCAGCGTAGGCACGTGTAGGGGTCGACGTACTCTCAGATGTCATAACCTTTTCAGCTACTGGGCGCGATGCACCGTCCGCGTTGTTTACGATCGGGGACGCTGACTTCGCCGACTCAAAACTGCTGACGGATGCGTTTTGCGCCCCGCGACGTACATTCACATTGTGAAGTGTGTTTGCATCGGGTGACCTACTTATCGAAACAGCATTGCGTAACAATACTACTTCGGCACGTAAATCACTTACGGTCTTGTCCGATGCCTCCAATTTGGTCTGCATCTCCGCCAGGCTCGTCTTCAGGGATATGATTTCCTTCAGCAACCTGGTGACATCAACGTGATCGAATGTGACGGGGGGCAGCTTATGCAACTCCTTCGCCACAAATGCTGGCACGTCATCTGGGTCTGTCGCCTTCAACAGAGCGATAACGTCCTGGACACTTTTTTCAGTTCCATCCCTCCTGCGTGAGGGCATCTCGTCCATCTTCCCAAGCACTTGGAAGAGTAGCCTCTTGCCACTGCTTATCTCGTCTTCATTGAAGTTCGACTTGCAGATCTGCATGATGCTTACTTCGTCCATGGTGTCGATGGCATGTTGTACGAATGCCAAGAACTCGTTGGCTATAAGTTGTTGAGAGCTCATAGCCATATTTGCGGGCAGCGGCTAATGCCGCGCGAGTGCTATACGCGTACTTTAACAACACGTCTGTACTCGATCGCAATGCCAAGCAGACTGACTTAACACTTTTCCCCCATTTATTTCTTCGTTTTGATATAAAAAATAATATTCAATCCTCATCTGCATTACATTGCTTCCGAAATTAAGTAACGTTCAAACAATGTCATTACTGACTGTAAATTTTCTCATCCGCATAAAAATGTTCGAAAAGGAAAAAATATCTGTTGAATTTATGCAGAGCTTTTATAGTCGAGTTGTTTTAAACCTCTAAAGCAGAGGCATAGCTGCCAAGTCAAAAGGTTCCAGCTGCCAAAAGAAAATATGAGGAGTTACGTCCTCACGTTTAAGAACAATGAAATAAATTTTATCCCGAAAAAGCAAGCAGTGCGATTCTACGAGTATTTTGAAGTCTGCCCGAAGTATACTCGTACAAGTGAAATACTTGTTTTGTACTTTTTATCTTATTAAAGTGTACACATAGTTAATGTGTCCATGCCAGAAAATTAAATTGGCTATTTAGAACTTACAAATTTTATAAGGCATCAAAGCTCTCCATAAATATACAGTTCCATAAATCTTCTGTCTTATAAATATTGTAATAAGCATCTAGGAATAGATACAGAAGTAGTTTTATGTTACTGCTCCTGCGACTTCATTTTACGACTCTACATTTTATTACAGTATTGCTTAAAGTTCTTTTAAGGTTTTCTCTTTATACGACTATCTTAAAAGGGTGCCGGCATATTACAGAGCAGGGTTTTTATGGTAAGTGGTCATCTTACCTTTGATTACATAGATCATTTTTACCTTTAAAACATTAATAAAAGTTACTGAATCGGTAACATGTCATCCTTATAAATACTAATTAGGGTTATTATAAATTAGTAGAGGTTTGGACCTTGGTCTTCTCTATAATTTATTTAAATGTTATTCTTATATATTCAATCAATATTTTATGTCGTCCGTTCATAATTAGTTGTAATTGACGCCGTTTTGCCGTGCAGCGATAGCAACGCTCTGTCAGCGTTAACTAAAAGTATTTTTTTACTTTTATTACTCAGCATTGCAATTTGTACAACTGCTATAAAGTTTCTTTCATCAACAGTCTATTTACTTGAAAATAATTTCTTTGCTTTTACTTTTATAAATTAAATATATAAATTAAAATAAATAATTGAAGTGTGCGTGTGTGTGTGTGTGTGTGTGTGTGTGTGTGTGTTAAACATAAAAAAAAAAACAAAAAAAAGATGCACTTCTAAGACCAAATTCCAACCTTCCCGTGGTGAGTGCGTGAGTAGATTATTATATCGAAACTAATGGAATTTTGGCAAAAAGTACCAATTTTGGATGATTTTAAAATTTTTCTCAGAAACTACTGGTCGTACACGAAAAATGTATAGAACAAAAAATATAGTTTTTCTCATGACCTACAACTTTTGTTTGAAACATTTTTCTCTAAAATATATATTTACGGCAATACATGCGAAAAATGTCGAAAAATTGTTTGCCCTTTTGACCTTGAACATCAAATTTGCGGGTATTTTGACTATGATATTCTTGATCAGCACGTCAAAATACATAAGTATACCAAATTTCAGATCGATCGGAGGTATGTTCTAAACGGAAGTATATCCAATATATCTTCCGTTTTATCACTATTTTAAATCAATACTGTCATATAACAAGATTATACATACGTTTAAATCTAAAACCTGACTACGTAGTAGAAATATTTAAAAAAGCACGATTGGTTGCTAAATTACTTTAAACCTTGATAGATCCTAAATTAATACATATATCGAAATAAAAAATGATAAAAGAAATCGAAAGATGATCTCCCAATATTATAATTAGGGTATCATTTAAACATACATACCTAGTTCTCTAACATAGTTCGTTGACATATTTTTTTTCACTGTACGGTGTCTGAATGTCGCCATATTGAATGTTACTATTATCATGTGTATAGTGATACTCGCAAGATTGCGATCAACCGATTGGAAAGAGAATCAGTGTAAGCGGCCCACGAGTTTGGTATCTAGATCGACATAGGATTTTAATAAACACATCACCAACTTGGCGTTGTACAGTCGGGTAAAAATCCAGATACGTATGCAAATTGAGACATTGAAGTCTTTGAATCACTAACCTGGTGATTCAGGACACTTGTGTGTGCCTATTAACGTGCTTGACAATCTCGTAACAACATCTGTGAAAGAGATCGACGGTACTCCCTATGCAAATGTTGACATCCGAATGCAGATAAGGAGATGCTTTGACACATTTTCAGTGACATTTATGTAAGGTTTGATCAAGAGTTTTACTAGGTCAGTATTGGTAAAAATGTTTATGTATTATATACATTCATTACTCCCCGCACTGGAGTAGCGTGATGTATAGAATGCTGTAGGCATCTTCAATAATGAGTAGAGACCCATGCTCAGTAGTGGGCCAGAAATGGGTTAAAGACAGCCAGCCATTCATTAATGCATTTAGTGTCATTATAGTAGCATATATGTATACTTACTTCAGTACAATTATAAACTTATAATAATAAGCTGTTCATAAAATTTAAAGATAAAAATTGTATAAGATCACAGCCACAGAATGTCACCCGCATCAACAAGCAGTTAAATATATGTGTATTGTCATGCGTGAGTTCAACCATGACGCATACATACAAATATTTAAGGTTTGCAAGATTGCGTGGGATAGGAATCCGATTTGGATAAAATAGACCTTGTCTAATGGCTTAATTCTACAGTCGCCAATATTTTAGCCTACGCTACCTAGACAAAATAAAATCTTCCATATGTGAATAAATCCAAGCTAGCTAGCTACCATCCTCTTCCCTGAATTAGCTGCCAAACAACTTGTGGGCTGAGGGCTTGACCGCTTGAGGCACTTCTTTCTTCTTCCACCTTTCTTAGCCGGTCATTGACCTTTGGTGTTACTGATGTTCAATTGTTCATGGGTGACGTTGACCACTTAACATCAGGTGCCTTTGTGGTCATTTGTCAGTTATTAATATACAAAAAATCCAACAATTTTCACCTGCGTTACGTGATTTATTTTTGAACACAATTATTTTGCCCTCGTTTTAATATTCGTTGCGCATACAAATGGCTCTGTTAAATCCATAACGCTCATGAAGTCGAACGAAATAAATGACTTGCTATTTATAACAGTAGAATGCGTCAAACTAAGCGGCAAATTCCATCTCGTTGTAAAGCTCTCAGTTTTAAGAAGCAACAGTAAGCCCCTAGATTGTTGCGAACACAGGTCTTGACCTAGATACAGGAAAGGCTTGGTTTCAGTGGTTATGCGGAGAAGAGATATGGAGGATTAAAATGGAGGGTGAAATATGTTAAAGACGCTAAGAGTTGTGAGAAGAAAGCAGAATTTAACTGATTCGCTTGTATAAAACTGTTTGTTAAGGACTATTGTAGTTTCTCTTAACAATTTAACGAATGGTTTATAATTTTAAATTATTCGGAGGATTGAATTACATGAACATTTTAGAATAATTATTGAAACTCAGAATTCGAGATAGAATTGAAAACTGAGAACTTTCACCTCCATTTAATATAATACAATCTTAGACCAAGAAAGGCCAATTTGTTGTAGTATACTTTAAACGGAGATTTTGAGTGAGAAAAATAAATAAACGTTAAAAAAAGAAAAAACACGGATTTACATATACTTATTCGTGTACTTAAAAGCAAAAGAATAATGTAACTGTACTATTCACAGTTCAGGAGTTAGTTTATCATAAACGAGTCGGCCAAGTCATGGTAAACTTTAGAACGGGCTATCATTTGACTGCGTATTTAAAAGTTCAAGTCTGTGTTGATTTAACCGTTGAGAGAGTTCCCGTATCTCAAGCCAATCTAGCGTATCGCAAACCAATCTAGACCGTAATATCACAGCATGCTTAACTGTCATAAAAAATAATTGTAACACTAAAAAATAAAGGTTTGACAACAATAAACTAAAAAAGCGTATTTAAAAAACAGCAAAGCTTATAATAATAAACGCTTGTAGTTAAAATTATTTTGTGATAAAAGGGAGCTGAACATAGCAGTATTTTAGCAACATAATATTTTTTTAGCCAGTAAATGATGAGATCATAAGGCTGATTATAACGCCCGTGTATATTATATCACCAGAGACCACACGATAGCGTTAACAACCAAGAAGAAAATTACCGCACATATTAAGTGACTCTGCTTTGCCATCGAAAGAAACTTTTAATGATCGATTTGGAGAGGATAGCTGATAATGATTTCGGCGATAATTAATCCATGTACCAGCTGTTTCAGCAGAATAGTTTATAGACTGAGAGATTCGTTAACGCATTTCGGGTCAAGGTGCGGTAGGCAAGCAATATCAGTTACCTACCTGGAAGTAGTGTTTGCACACAGATCAGGTACCGCATTCGTTATTCGTACAGTCGATAGCACGTGCGCAACTCACCGGTTCCAATAGGAAAGCTCGTAAAATCTGTTATTTACTCGGGAGCTTCTACGGCATGTTGATGGCATTGTATATTCAAGTAATATAATAAAATTACGAGTTGGCGGCATGTTTATGTCTTAACGTATTTACCGTAAAAAAAAAATTCATTTTCTTTCATTTTCATTTTCTTATCCTCTGGTTTATTGATTTAAAATGACTTAATCAGATAAATTCCTAGGTTGCCTAAGATCAGCTTATTAGGTATCATGTTATTAGGTATAATAACAAAATTTCTTCAACTAAATCGGAATTTGACTTTAATATAATATGTATGTACATCGTAAACTTTCTCTTAATCGAAGAGGTTATTACTTTATTTAACGAAGTGGCTAATTTAGACACAGTCTATTAATACAACAAAGAAATGATGTCACATAAAAGGACAATGTTCAAACAACTTTCAAGGAGCGACTCTTAATTCCAACAAAGAAAATAACATAATATTGTATTCTTATAAACGATTACGACATACATTTTTTTAATTGGTTTTCAAAGCCAGGAGTTTTCAAGATTTTCATACTTAATTGAAAAGGTGAATACAAAATTACGCATTACGGTTTGGCGCGAGCAAAATCTTGGCACCAACTACAAAGGAACGTTTAATCGCTTATTGTTTTAAAGTTTAATACCCTGTAAGTTATGGCTTGTATTTTCTTTACTATTCAAACTAATATCATGTGTGATCAAAATTAGAAGTACTGTTTTTGCAAATATAATAGTAACGGTGGAATAATAAACTAAAAATAACAGATAGTAGAAGTTGGCTAAGTAGTCTAAGCTAGTTTCGTTAAAAGAAAATTCAGAATTTATTACTTGTTCAAATCCTTTAGCACGATTAAAAATATTTTGTCTTCATCAATGTCATAACTTATTTTCACTGCAGATAACATAACACCATACTGTAGCTACCACAAGCATAGGCTTAGGAAAATTCTAACTTCCTAAATAATATCCGTTTTATATAATGAAATGTTGTCATACTTTTCTATTTTTACATAATAATTCATTTTATAAAGGTGTATTTGGGATTAAAGTAAAGTTGTTGGGCGGCTGAACAATCGTTCGCACTAAAATAAATTACGTGGCCTGATTTACTCAGTCATTATCCGCAAAAGCGGAGTTATCGCTCCCTTGCTTTCGGGAAGCGTTGGCGTTAATACCTTCCGTAAACAGTGATAGCCCAATGGTATTAAAATTAGCTTCTCATGGCAGAAATTAATGGTAATTCGCAGTGAGGGTTAAGAGACCTAGCGAAAAACGCTGTAGGTACGCTTGATATAAATTAATATATAAAAAAACTCTTCCGTCACTCACTGATAGACAACGCCCAGCCGAAACTAAGGTGATAAAAAAGGGGATAAACTGAAACTTTTTATTTCTTTTCTATTAAGAATTTTAACGCGGATGTATCCGTGAGCGAAAAACTAGTATTTTATAAGTTCCTACCACTCATTTTTGTACTACGCACCTTTACGAAGACGAAGAAGAGAAGAGAGGTTTAATAATAGTAAAAACCTGGCTTAACTCAAAAATCCAAGATATTCTGTTTTCATGCTATATTTTTCATAGAACAAGCAGGATTCGCTGTTCCAACGGCCGATTTCTTGTGTAAGGAAAATATATTTTTAGTTGATGCATTTTACGTTTTAAAATTTCAAAATGAAAGTGATTCCAATACAATATATTTTTATTTACGCGAACTTTTTCTTTCACAATGAAATAATAAACGGTATTTGACTACAAATTTTTTATTCCGAAATATTTGTTGTAAATCGAAATAAAAGCTATTATATATTTTCGCCAAAGTTAAATCAAAACCATAAAACGCGTCTGTTAGAGTTAAGCTTCCACTCAAATTAAATATCAATCAACATTTTCATATTAAAACGAATTAAAATTTAATTAAATAGTATAGAAATATTTGCAAAAAATTATATATTATAATCATTTATACTAATAGATAGTCAAAATAAAATACTGGTGCAATGATCTTTTACATAGTTCTTCTATTTTTGTTGCCCTCAAATAAAGCCGGGACACGAACGAGAGAAATCTTTAGCAATCGATTCCCACAAATTGGAATTGTTGAATTAGGCCAGTTTTTTATTATTCTAATAGGAAACCCTGATAACATACCTACATGACATTGTTTTCAAATATTCGTATACCTATTACTCCACTTATAAAAAATGTAATAGCATCAGTGTCGTTATTTAGCTTATGTCTTCCAAAGCCGACAGATCTCTGCCTATCCCAGCACCTGAACTGATCAAAGCGAAGTCTTACGCGTAGCTCTCAGGTAGAAGGATTCCGGGTAAGCTTTGCTAATAAATCCTTATAAATTCCAATAAAGAAATGAATGAAAATCCTTATAAGGGTTTCTTGGAAATGTTATAGTTCTCCCAAAACCTAATGTACGAATAACCCTGCGATCGCAAAAAGTATTATGTCTAAGTAAATTTATTAAGCTCACTTAACTTTTTTTGATGGAATTAAGGCAGCAAACGAGCATGCAGCGCCACCTTCCGCTGCCGCCCATGACAACTGCGACCGACTTAGAACAAGACTCAAATGGGGACTGGGATAGTTAGTCCGGTTAGGTGACGGTGTTAGAACATTAGCTGGTTACTTTGTAAGTATGCGGACTGGGACAGGGACTGTTAGTGAATATTAGTCCTGTTTTTTTTTTCTATTGAACCGTCAAACGCGCTGATGTGCCACCTGATGGTAAGTGGACACTGTTAACGATGAACTTTAGCCGTAGAAGACATCACCGATGTTTTGCTGGTCAAAATGGAAGCCGAAACCCGAAGATAACTTCAAAAAGCAAATTATTACTCTACAAACTAGATTACTTAGCTACATACAGTATTTATTTTATTTATTTATTTATAACTCTTTATTGTACACCAAGAACAGGAAATTAACAATTATATAATAATTATATAATTATAATTATATATTTAACAGTATCAACACTATCTCTAACTAGACCGTCGCCGTCGTGGTTCCAGTTCTTATTAGATCTGTAATCCTCTATGGAGATTCTCACTTAGTCACGGCTGCGGGCTTATGAATGCAAATTCAATTTCGTTCTAGCCGCCTGTTCCCGACTCGACTCATTCATTCGAATTCCTGTTGCAGATATACTGGACTAGGTAAATTAGCGTTCCATGTAATTAACCTTCTTTTCCGTGTAGGTTCGTTGCCGTTTCAAGAGCTGTTTGCTATAAAAGAGCGACATGTGACGTTTTATTTAAAAGAGGTTTATTTTAATACGAGTGGTCAAGTTATTTTAGCATACCAAAGTAAAGTAAAACTTAAAATTTTGGTTTACGTAATTGAAACCATCGTCGATACTAACACCAATTCATATTTTTTTACCTAAGAATATATAATGGAATAAAAGCTAAAATATTATTCAGTAGTTTAATTACAGCACCGGTGAGACTGAATTACCGAAATGCGAAGTCGTCTCACCCTACATCATTAGGCACATTGATCTTTACAGCGGAGGTTGCGTAAGAGAAAATATGCAGGAACCGGAAAATTACAAAAAGTGCCAAATTAAGACTCCTCCCAGTCTTCGTGCTCACAATTTTTGTCAAACATGATCTCAGCGTGAATTTCAAAAGAATTAGATGGTCCAGAGTCGTGTTAGAAAACGACGTTTGGATTATCATGGATCAAATTAAGGAAATTTGACATCTACGGCAAAAAACGCTTCGTGGAATCCTTTAGTCACCTTTTACGCAGAAATGAATTGTCCAAGGTTTTGTTTTGTGAGGCAAGGTGGAAGGTGTAAGACCTTGCGGGCGGGCAGTCACGGCAAGAAACCTACATACGCAAGTCAAGAGGTCTCCGTAATAATTATTCTCAAAGGTGTTGTAGTCTGCCGATCTTTACTTGATCGGCGCGGTGGACAATAATAATAAATTCGGGTAACGCCGTATGACAGTTTTAGATTATGGTATCAGTTAAGCTAATTATATTATATGAATATGATTTTGAACATAAGACAACAATGTTCCAAACATAGCATTTCAATACTAGTACTAATGTCGTCCATTTTGTAACGTAGATTAAAGGAGGAGGTACCTACGATAATTCTACGCGCCACCTGACTTCAGTATAACAACTCACTGTGATTGGTTCTAAGTTCTATTAGATTTGAAATCCCCTGTAACCGCTTCCAGTTATCTCAGTTAGTCACGGCCAAGAGCTTACGAATGCAAATAGAATCCGCACTGTACTCGTTCACAGGCGTCCTGCATCGCGCAGATTCAATGGCACGGGTATATCTTTAAAGAGATTTAACTGGAAATACCTTTATGACGATTTATGTAGTCATCACCATTTTATTAATGGAACGTTTAAAATATCTGAAAAGGTAATATTTGGTGACTGTCACCTTGTTGTGATCGGCTGGATTCAATGATTACAACGTGCACATTCTTACAAACTAGGTTAATCGAATCCTCCACTCTAGTATTCAGTGCGTGTGGAAAAGGTAAATGTAATAAATAGGTCTTCAATATAAAAGGCTAAGACCCGAGAACAAACATTAATTTGTCAGATAAATGTCTGCCCAACAATCTACCTGAAAATCTCCGCTCGGCGGCTTGGTATACTCGTACTACCCATCTTGTATTATGCAGACAACCAAACAAGGCTTCGAGTTATTATGGAAGCTACTGGGCCATGGGTTTCCTAATAGAAGTGTTTATCCTCACAAATGGACGTCAGTTAGGTAGGAACTATCAAGTATTTAATATCGTCGTCATTATTACATATCACATCACATCACATTGTTCAAAGTTCAAAAATCAGTCATCGCCTCATCGCTAATCAAAATGTACTTTAATTGACACAAATATTATCCGCGCTACAAATATTATCATCACTACACATTGTCAGAGCAATTGTGTCTATGAATTAATCGGTCATGTAGCCTCGTCCATTTAACCAGAAGGACTTGTGTTACACTATCCAGGTTTAAAACGAGGGATAAATGGTTTCATTTCAAACATTTCCTCGTATCAACGTTTAATCTTCCGTAACACAATACCGGAACAACGGAAGCACGTGTTTATGTTAACCCAGAATATTTATTCAGGTCAGTGAATACCATCGGTTTATTCGACAGTTTGTGATGTAATATAAGTTGAGATAACGTATGTCATTATAATAAACAGGAAAACATAAAGATACAGATAATATGCATAAAGATAAGATTCATAGATAGACAATTAGGTAAACACCATTTATATAGTTAATATAAAAAAAGTAACGTAAATGTGTGAGATCCTAATAATATAATATAATGACACTACAAACATCCACCACCGGAAAACAAACATTTATTTGTCACATTTGTCCCGATCTAACCTGAATCTAACCTGAGATCCCTCGTTTCGACGGAGCCACTAGTGTATAACTCATTTCTTCTTCTTCTTATTGTTCCTCTTCACTACTGAAGGTTGGCCGTTAGTTCCTTGAACCTCTTTCTATCCATGGCCAGGCGAAACAGTTGTTCGACAGAGGTGATGCCTGTCCACTCCCTAATGTTTCTCAGCCACGACTTTATCCGGCGTCCAGCGCGCCTCTTCCCTTCCACCTTGCCCATCATGATGAGTTGGAGAAGATTATACTTATCGTGCCTAAGCACTTTTTGATGGTATGTATCAGCTGCAGGGTCAGGAAGACGCGCTGGAGTACGATCTCGTTTCTGACTTTCTGTGTCCAACTGATACAAATAATTCATTTAATATACGTACATGTATTCCAGCCATTTATTATCGATTAACAAATTGTAAGTGCTTGACCCATTCATGCTGTTCATACGGCTTAATAGCAAATAATAACTAAATTTCTTAAACGCTTCTGCGCCGATGCGATGATCAACCACAATATTAAATTGTGGCGAGAAAGTAGCGTTAATCCATTTCGGTGGCTTTCGAACGGGGAAGAAACTTTCGACTTTTCCAGTGGACCGCAAATGATTTATAATCTTGAATCCAAAGGTGCGTTTTTCAAAATCATGCACATGCTACCACTACTATTACATAAAATCACTACATTACACAAAACGAAATGTGACTTAACTTGTACCGTTTGCAAATCTAAAAATGAAAATGTGCAATAAATAATTCAGGCGGAAAACCGGGCTACCTGAATTATTGCGCATATCAATTGCCGTCCGGTACAGTCGGCGAAATATACAGAATAATTTCTTAGAGTTTGAAGTTTTAAAATCCAAATGTTAATTAATATTATTGGTATTCTTTCCGTGAAGCTTGCCTGCCTAGCTACCATATAGCTTTAGTCAACCGCCAAACGTCTTCGTGTTCCGGATGGGGACTTAGGGGTCAATACTTTTTTTAATTCTATCTTGGTCCCGCACCGCACCGACGCTAGTACCGCATTTGCATTTGATGAAGCTGGTGTCCATGGGCGACGGTTACCACTTAAAATCAATTAGTTTGTCGAATATTCACATGAAAATAGTTTTAAAAAAAGTAAAGCTTTTCGATGTATCTTCTCGTCAATGACAAAGGACCTTTCTACGACGACATCGAAAACGACGACGTGCATAAGTGTACTCGTACCAACAAGATTAATCTGAATGTTGAACAAAATTAGAATTAAAGTTATTTTGATGTTATAACTTTAAATAAAAATCTGGTACATTTTGGAGTTATTAAACAGACTCGTGGGGTTGTTATTTACAGCAGAAGCCACTCGCAGTACGTGAATATGAAACAAGGAAAAAATATAGACGAAAAAGTTAAAACGAAAGATAAACACTAAACTCATCTCAAAAGCAAAGCTTTGGGTAAACCGAGCTAGCTTCAAACATTCAGTAGTGTCCGGGAATTCGGTTAGAGAGATTTGAAGCAATATGTACTACCATGGCCAAAATTGCTGCAGGAAACCTGAATTACATTTTTTTCTCTGTGATTGCAGACTGGTTAAGCCATAAAAATGCATATTACATATGACATGTGAGGTTGGTACTTATCCAAGTTTTCATTAAATTTTATTTTATCTAAAAAAAAATATATTTTTTTTTTACCTACTAGGTTATTAAATTAAAAAAATTAATCAGTTGCTGAGGTCAGTACAAAGTCAGTACAATAAGTATTTGTCAATAATTCAAATTAGATCTTAAGGATATTTTTTGAAGTGAATACTTCTTTAGTGTCGTTGTGATTTGCAATTCATTGAAACGGAAATGACGCGAATGAAGCATCGGCAAAATGGCGGCTGACGTAAGCAAAGCAAAACATCAATATTTGGACTGACAGTATTCGTTGTTATGAATTTTGACTTCTAGTACGTGTGAATTACACACATTTTGATTTTTGTATTTAATAAATAGGTAACGCGTGTCATCCACGAAATCTTTTAATAACTCTGATTATGTCTAGACGTCACAATTTTTTCAGTTCTAATATAATGGACTCAACAATAGATATTTATACTCGTTTAAAGTTTCGTGGCATTATCCATCACTTAATTAATTCAGAAGAGTCCCCATACTCCGAAAACAAAAATTCGTTTACGACTGTATTCAAAATTTTCAAGCCAAGGTTTTTACGCGAAACGTTTTCATTCAAATCACTTTAAACCCAACGATGCACTCAAAGAAAGCTTTATTCGACTGCATGGGCTTATAAGATAAATTGTAACTGCGGTTCTGTACTGTCCGATTTACAATTCTGCAGAGTTTTTCCCCACAAAGCTCAAAGAATGCCGGTTTTAGCGTAAAAATAACATGGCAAACTGTAAACCAAGTAACAAAACTGTGAACCGTGAAATAAATAAACGCCGATTTACAAAGCCACACTAGGATTCCTTTAATGGGATAGACTACATAATTATAGAAGACTAATGTTTGTATGTAAGTGCCGACCAATGAGGCACCTGATGAGGTGTTATGTTATGACATATACATAATAATATGTACATATTATGTAACACGAGCCGACTTGCACTTGCTACCCCCTCGCAGGCAGTCGTCTCTAGCGCCTTGAGTGTGCGCTTGCTTTGTATTGCATTGAATCGGCTTCATTTAAAACCAATAAACAATGTTTCGTAAATATTGACTTTTAATTAAAAGAACTTGATGTAGGTACGCCCCAACTCACAAAACATACACAGCGACCTGCACACCTAGTCACCCTCATCCACGAAGATTAGTAACACCAAACGCATCACCAATATTTGGTGGACCAAGAAACAAGGAAGAGGAAATAAGAGGAACACGACAAATCTTTGAGAACCAAACCCGACGAACGCCATTTCGCTATGCATATGCCTTGGACTATAAAAAAGAAAATTATTCCAGCACTTACAAATTCAAAGTGTTTTTTTCATTTGAACAAAGAAATGTAGGTATAGTACTTTTCCTTATTTTTTGTTTTAATCAACCTAACGAACCATTGCTCTAGCTTGCATTGTCGGTATCGAAATCAATAGACATTGTTTAAAAATTCTACAGAATTCGCTTCGTCAATTCGACTTGACTCGTAGTAGAATTTGGATGCAAAATAAAACAAAAATGTTTTCGGTACAAGTATCTAGAAAGTACAAAATCTAGAAAGTTTAAATCATAAAAACAGTAACTTCATTGATAATCTAATATATCACAAAAGAATAGTTAATAAGTTTTTGATAATAGAAGATTAGTTTTCAGTTTTGTACAAACTTTTTTATTGAAATTGTAACATTATGTAAAAACATGCCAAGTTTCCCTTGAAATTAATGGTCCATAAAGAATAGTGAAATCTTATACAGACCCGAGTAGGAGGAGTCTCTTAGGGTCTTTATGAAGCTCTTCTTATCTACGATACAATCTTTATTTTTTAACTTGCCTCCTATTTGGATACTGAATCTTTCTAAAGAGAGCAGTTGTATTTTCATGATAAGGTGCTGAGTGTGGGAGCGGGTGCAAACTAGCATAACCTTCATGATAATTATAAGGACATTTTAAACGCTCTTGGCAAAGTTTATTAGATAACAATAATTTCAACATCTTAAACACCACACCAACACGCACTTGGCCTGTGACATGGATTAGGTTATGTTGGATTATATTATTATAACCCAATGTGTAATTGGGTACACATTGTGAGAGGAGACCAATGCCCAGCAGTGGGACAGTTATGGGTTACACGACGAAACACCACATAAAGCGTATATTATTTCTTCTTTACGTAAGTTTCCACAGATTCACAAAAATATACAAAAAGCATCTAGAAAATAGTGTAATGTTGCTTTACGGTCCTCTTATATAAGTCAACTTACTGTTATGTTCAACAACATGCCTAGGGTAATGTACCAAAATGTTGGGTTACAGCAAGATCTTAATAAACGTGTCATAAAAGTAACAAGGGCCAACCCTTGTTTTAATGCGTGCAGCCTTGAAGATGAAGTTGAAAATTTTCAGGTCATTTCCGCTTGTACTCAACAATATTTCTCACGTTCACTCCGACGTTGATAACTGGCTTGGGATTATCCTCCTTCTAATTTATGTATCATCTAACTTATGTTGAGAACGCCTGTTGCTAAACCCGTAATTAAGTTTTTACCACTAGGGCTATGTTGACTTTTATTTCGCTACAACCCATTAATGTCCCACTACTGAGCACGGATCTCTCCTGATACTTGAGGAGGCCTAGTACATACTTCACCACGCTGCTCCAGTGCGGATTGGTTTTAAGTTCTGAAGTTTTCCTACAATATGGCTTAACGACTGCTACCAAATGATAACAACCAGGAGCGACAGCTTTACGTACCCTCCGAAGCACAGAAGCGTCCAAGAAATTTTGCCACTAGCGTTCACCCATCCGACTACCGACCGCGCCCGCTGTTGCTTAACTTTGTCGATCACGTAAGATCGACGCAAGCCGCCGGGCCATGAGCGCGTCAACAACTTTTATTTCAAGCCTGCTGTTTGAACCGAGGGGCTTAGGATCGAATCCTGCACGCACCTTAAATCAAAAAATATGTGCATATTAGGATTTGCTTCGGTGAAGGAAAACATCGTGAGTTAATCTGCACATATGAAAATTCTCCATCTGAAAGGTGTGTGAAGTCTGCCTTGGCCAGCTTGGTGATGGAGGTGGACTATGTACCTACCTGTATTATGTACAATATACTTATATAACAATCTTTTTCAAATCAATGGACACTTTCTGTCTTGCCAATTTCCGTACTGTTTCGGTTTTTCTTTAAATCCCTTTGAAATATTTTTCTTCGTTTCTTTTTTCCAGATTCGATGTTCTTTCATTATCTTTATTGAAGAATTTTCTGGAGCCAATTCTCTTTAAAGTGATATTTCATAACATTTAACATTCCCGAAATAGGTATAATATATTAAATTGTGAGAAATAACTAGAAACAGTTAGTAGAATGTTAGTATAAAAAATATTCACGCTCCTTACTTCACTTCAGCAAACTTAATAATATTTATTTAGATTGGAATTTTTAAATTGACAAGTTTTTTGTATTTTTGAATTGAAACAAAATGTTTCTGATTTAAGCGGAAATAAGGCACAAACAAAAAACAAAATATAGATAATAATTACATAATTAGGTATTAATTATGTAATGACACATTTACATTGCTTCTTCTCATACATTATATTCCATGTGAAAATGTAGTCAGAATTTTATTATAGCTGTTGCACACGGTTTGAATCGCATAGATATAGATAATTTTTCAAACAAACTTTAATTCCTTAGTTCACCCCCTGGGGACACACCCCTAGGGACTGATTTTCTAGAAACTTTGAAATGTTTTTAACCACAATCACAAGTACCAATTTTCAGAACGGAAATTCAATCAAATTTTCAACCCCTATTAGGGGTGAAATATCACAAAATCCCTGCCAAATTATATCATCATTTTCGAGATTTTGTGATAAGTCAGTGAGTAAGTGATCACTCACCTATCATATACATTATCCTCACATAGTTAACACCCTTTCGCTTGTATACATATAAATAGAATATTTATATTATTACTAGCTGACCCCGTGAACGTTGTTTCGCCATATAAATTATTTGTAGCGAATGAATACAAAAAGCGCGATTTAAATTTGAGGGGCGGGGGAAGGGAAGTGAAAATTGGGGAACATGTGTATTTTTTAATGCCACGCCATAAAAAAATAACCATAAAAAAATGTCCAAAAAATGAAAAAAAAATTAGGGTGGACAACCCTTAACATTTAGGGGTATGAAAAATAGATGTTGGCTGATTCTCAGACCTACTCGATATGCACACAAAATTTCATGAGAATCGGACCGATTCGCATTCTTATATACCTATAAAATTTTATAGGTATATAAGAAAGATAACAAACATCAAAACTAACAAATACATGTTCAATAAAAGCAAGTTAAATCTCAATCCCCAAACATAAGTTCACGGGTCCCGTGGGCTACAAACTATTGAACTCCTGTGTTCTATAAAAGCATAAATTTCTCCCTCCCTGCTCGAGAGGGTTACGTTATGACGTAAGTACGGTCTGTCTCGAACATTTGTGAACATCTGGTGGCTACTGCGAACGGCTTACGCTCCTATCCGTTTGTAAATGGGACGAGAATTGCCTGTACCTTACAACCAGTTACTCTCCACAAAGGTCTGGTTACTGAAGACATTAGCCATATAAGACTTATAATTAACAAGAAAGAAAGTGAATTCTATTAAACTATAATATTCTGAAGGGGTTTTTTGCGGGATTCTAATCTAAATAATATAATAAATATGTATTTAAATTTCCTTATTTACAAGGTATTTGTAACATGGACATGGAAATTGTGATGAGCGGAAAGTATCGTCTTACGAGATATAAAAATGTCATACTAAAATTTTATTGGTGGTATGGAGAATTCAATGAAGTCGTGACATAGTGACAGGTGGATTTTAGTCATCAAAACTGTCTATTATCAAAACTTATTGTTACTTCTCTGGAAACCAATCCCTTCCAAATCCAAATACCAAGAGATAAGATGTTGTTCATTAATGGGTACCAAATAAAAACAAGATAACTCAAAGCCAAACTAAATTTTAAGTACCTAATACTCGCATTTATAAGTATGTATATCCTTATTTCAATTATGCTTATAATTTGATACTCATCACGGCATCTTTAATTTTTTTTCTAAATGTCATAACATTCACAACAACAACACTAATCTTTACCTTTACCTTTATTCCAATAATCATTTCTATACATAAATAGAATAGCAGTACAATTACATGCTTGTCTCATATAGCATGTAATATCGGATTCCTAGTATTGACCATTAATCTCTAATTACGATTCTAATTCGACATAACCATGTTATAGGTAATACACTCCGTAAGGCCTATCTAATCAACACTAGGCATCTGGTAAATGTTTACTTCCATTTGCATTTGTTTAAGCTATAACGTAAAAAACCCATAAAAATAATACTGGTCGAAATCGATTACCTTGAATTGAATTGAGAAATCATTAAAGACCGTGCTATAAATCTTGTCATCCCTATAAATCTTTGCTTGTTAGAATAGTAGCCAAAACTTACGATAGAATCCGAACCTCCGAATAAGTTATTGCCTTCACCAGGAAGCCAAGTAATGAAGCCAAGTACTATATAAAGTATGTAATAAATTGCAACTAGGCATATTTGGAGGTAACCCTAATGTTTTGTTTCAAGCAGACTCAATTTCGTATAAGTAACTTTACTTGTAAATGAGGAGGAAACGGGAAAAAATAATACTTTAGAAAAAACTAATGACATGTTACGATATTTCCAAGTCATAATACGAGTACCAACAAGTTATACGAAGAATGATGATAAAAGATAGGTTGTATCCGGAGATAAGGTAGTGGTAGAGAGATTGACGAAATATTCATTCAGTTAACGTTCTTTCTTGTCAAACTCGTCGTTCGAACTTGTCAAAGTTATCAACTCTTAAACTTTGACTTGATAAATGTTGATTGATAAAGTTCATAATATTTTCAAATGCAGTAATTGTTGATATGCTTAGCAAAATAAAAGAGTCAAAACGATCCACCAACAAACCCTGAATAGCAGATGTTTACGATTTTTCAGTACAATAGAAAAAAGTCATACATAAAGAGTAAACTTTGCATTCAAGAAAAATGCAGAAATTTCACAATGAAGTCATTGTAATATTTTATCCCAGTCCTTCCTGGATGAATTCATTGAGGACTGTTACTTTAAAATACTGTCAGAGAGCATTGTGAGGCATAAAATGCAAGTTGATAGTTACTGAATTCACTGTGCTGCAGTTTTAAATGAAGCCGCGCAGCAACTTAATGGGATAATGAAAACTGACTTTAATTATGGCCAGGATTTTTTGGTCAAAAACTCCGAATAACTGATTTAAATGGGAGGTTTGGGATTCATTATGTAGGGACTTACTCGTATTTTTGTTTGTGGTAATTTTCATAGTAAAAGTATAGTACAGTGGAATTGGTTCTTTGATTACCTATGACATTCTATTAAAGCGATTTCAAGATAGCGTGAAATTTTCGAGGAATAATAGCATCCGTCAATCTCTATAGATTTAGTAATTATAGTATTTTCTTTAGCTTTAGCGCTGGTTTTTACTACATCTGAAGATTAGTTAAATATTGGCCCATGAATTTTATATGTTAGTCAAAATAGTTAATCAGTTCCGGTAATTAAGCTTTGTCAGACGCCTTTGATTATCTGACAACTTCCAAACGCCCAACTTACCACGAGCTCCTCCAATGTTTATAGAGTAAATACCTTCTTAGGGTTACCTTATCTCGGAGTTAGGGTCTGCAAAGAGTCTTTTAATGAATGTATACCGGTAAACTTCAACCACCAAGTTAAGATCATGATGATTAAGATATGTTCATTATTTGGGATTAAATAGATTATTAGACTTTGTCATCAACTTAGTGTGATTACAGCGATGCAATAACACGTAATAAGATTACTGATGCAATAACACAAAAACGATGGAAATTATGACGCTAAAATTAGAAATTAAAAAAATGTTGCAGAGGAATGGCAAGCTTTAATTAAAATTCTGCGCCACGCAGTGAAGTGAATGGTAGCTTTAAAGTAGTCTCGTTAGCCTTATCGTTTAGTATGAAAGAAGCGTTATTTATGGAGTTCAAGCTTATCTCTAATGTCAGTTAATGTTATGTCTCTGAGACGTGTAGGTACGTGTTTTATTTTCGATATTTTTAAGTTTTATTTCTTTATCCCAATACCAGCTGAGGGTATGTGTTCTACTCGTAATTATTGAGTTTAATACTTTCAGCTACTACTCAACGTAATAGACTTTAAGATTTGTAGTATTCAGCAGAACGTTATTCCAAGATGGAATGGTTTTGTGTAAAGTTACCGTAGTATAGAGAAACTTTTGCCGGTCAAAGGCTTCCGACATAGCTTGCCCGATGCTATTGATATATATTTAAAATGAAGCCCTCATATCACTACCAGACATCTTTACATCCTCTCACCAAAATAAAGTAGCAAGGAGGTACTGCGATCTAATTAGACTAACCAAATATTCGAGCTACCGAGTTTTAATCATGTTACACAAAACATATTCCCACTAAGTACACTGTATATTTGCAGACCCTTGTTAATCGCTTCGGCGAGTACAATTGCCGCTAATTTGATGCTGACCCTTAGCGCTGATGACGTCAGTTCTTCCACATGTCGACGAAAGCTCTGGCATAACGATGGGCCAAAAAACTAATGGTTTGTAGTGAGCAAAATTGAGATGCTCGTTATTTCTTATTTGAAACTATAAGCGTGCTAAACTTATATGGTCAACTAAGTAAAACAATGTTGGGAATATTTCGTTGAAACAACTTGTACTATTCTGGCTGAGAGCTTAAGGGTGCCTTTCCATTTAGCTACTTTGCTATTGATCCGTATGCTATCTACCAATCACATTCATTGGCTCATATAGCATAGCTTAGCGAAACGGTTTCCACCAGTGCTAGAGCTAGTGCCAACAGAAGCACATCTCTGGTGGAAAGGCACCCTTAGTATTTTCTTTATTTCCTCTTCCTTCTTTGTTGATCAGCAACGCATAGGTTGCCTTTAGTGACCACTTACATACGAGTGGCTCGTGTGCTCGTCTGTCGGTACTTTAATATAAAAAGAATAAAGGAAATTTAAATTCGTGGTAATTTTTTCCATGGCTCGTTCCATGCACATGGTAAGCAATCTAAGTTTTATAATTAGATAGTCGATCTTTTTATAGCGGCGAGTCTAGCAAGCTTTTGGGCTCGGCCGGTGCGTTGCATCTATCCATAGACGATTTTTAAGGGAACTTTTCATGTTGAGTTCATATTGGATTCCAGATGGATTCTTGTTGGACAATAGCTGGGAAGATGTATGGATCGTCTCGATGTCCAAAACGTCAAGACTTATGTGTTCAAGTAATATTATTCCATACTAATACTAATATTATAAATGCGAAAATAACTATTGCTTTCTGTCTGTCTGTTACTTAGAATAATTACACTATAGACACGAAGTCCGCGCGGCCGTTTTGAAGCACCTTAATTGGAGTCAGAAATGACTCCAAACACCGGGCAGCTCATGTCAACGCACGCCAAAAAAAGAATTATGACGATTTGTCCAGTTAAATTGTGTCACAAAATATCTGAAAAGCTATTTATGTATTATTGCTAAAAACATATTATGAGTATCCGCAGCCGAATAAAAAACATAATTATGTACCTGGGGTACCTACTGCTTTCTTTTATCGCTAGGTAGGTACATTCTACTCTCACTAGGCTATGGTTAATTTAATTTAACCAAAGATAAATAATTTATGTAAGTCTTGTTGGAGAATAGTTTTCGTTACAGGAATTCTGGAACAACCAGCCTTTAAATCTCGGAAATGGATAATTAAATTCCTGAATTGCTCTGAAGAAATCGATTTATTTCTTAGTAGCCGTTACAAGCTCCTTTCTTTAGCTGGAGAATAGATCGAGATTTTATTAATCTCCGGGAAATAAATAATAGACACGAGTGTAAAAGTATGTTTGATTCCCTGGCTTTCTTCCTTTTAGCTTCGGCCGTGCTTTACTTATTTATTATTTGTAAAAATTGAGCATGAGTTGCATTTGCATTCCCAAAGGCCACTGCGACCACATTTAGATCTATTGATGCTGCTTCGCTTACCCATATAGAATAATCCGTGAAAGAACTTGTTTCGGTCGCAGTGTCGAAGAGACTACATGTCTATCGACTAGGCCTGCGTCTGTGCTACCTTTGATGTCAAGGATCAGTGATGACCACTTCCCATCAAATGACTCGTTTACCCGTATACCGGCTTGACCTAAAAACTTCTGAAGCAAACGTGTAAAGAAGACTGCTAGCGGATTCTGTTACACTAGCCGTTTCTATTTGATTTACCGCACTGACTCATTTATACAATATTAGCTTTGCCATGAGAGCTAGCAGGAACTTACACCCATGTTTGCTGAGCAAAACACACATGCACAACCCACAGAGCGAATTAAGTTGAACTTAATGTAATCTGTTTCTAGAAACTATACCCTATCCTCAACAAATTAAGCTGTGTTTAGTCCGTTCTATTCATAACTTTGCTCCATAATTACAATTTAAATGGTCACAGTTTAATCTTTATACAACAAAAATTATTTATTCGAGAGAAATTGTTGTTATCAGAGAACAAACGAATACTGTTGTCAAATAAAAGGTATTTATAGTCACAAATTATAATGATTATTGTGATGTTGTGTCACAAGAACTAAGAATTGATTGTATCACCCTGATCAACGTACATGGTAATGATACCAAATCCTTCTATTGGGAAGGCTGATTCTCTGTAACAATAGTTCAACCCCGTGGGTATTCATAGAGGTAGGCATGGTGGCAAGATTGTATGTAACTTGGGCCGGTTATCAATCATTCTTTTTAAGTCAATACTAAAAAATCCGTGTTCCGATTGTGAGCTTCAAAAGACAGTTCCTTGGAATCTCCCTTCTTGGCCAGTCTAGTCCAGAAATAATTCAATGATAGAAACACAAGCGTACAAACGCACAGGCCTCAGAGCGCTTCATTTTTTAAAGATTAATTATACTAAGATTTGCCTATCTTGTCTTGTCAGTAGGTCAATCCTACGCAGGATACCTAAGTGTTTAGATCGAGTCGAGTCGAGCTACATAGACAACGACATACCTACATACCTATATTTTCATACTGCATTATAGGTACAAGTGCATTCTACATATTCATCTTCTTCCTGCCCATTTCCCAATTTTATTTGGGGTCGGCGCAATACGTTCCATGTGCATTCTACATACTAACTTCCTATAATGCGATTAGGTGTTCAAGATGCAATGGAAAAGTTATTCATAGTTCCGTCATGTAGATAAGCGCAATGGATCGTGATATTCGTGATCACGCAAAATACGATATGCAGAGCATTCAGGGAAGTATTGTTGGTACCGTGACCTAAATAGCCATGTTATAATATAAGTCTGAATTTTGAAGAACATAAAACGGCTTTGTTTATTAACCATCCTGTCTATCTCTCTTTACCTTTGTTCTGACTTCTGAGGTTGTAGATTCGTAAGGTAGGTCTCTATGTTAACGATAATAAGATAATAAAGCCCAGATTAGACCATGTGTGGAGTACTGCTGTCACATCTGGGCTGGCGCCGCCAAATCTCAGCTGTCAGCTTTGGATTCGATGGAGAGGCGTGCAAAGAGGCTCATTGGTGATGCAGATCTGGTTAAAACCAAACTGCAAAGCCTCGAGCACCGGCGTAAGGTTGCCAGCCTCTCGTGCTTCTATAGGGTACATTTTGGAGAGTGTGCGCAGGAATTGTTCGAATTAATTCCCCCATCCCCCTTCCTCCATCGAACAACCCGACGTACAGCCGGTATCCACCCTTTCGTCGTGAACATTCCACCGATACGAACGAAACGGTTTGCATCGTCGTTCATCATCCGCACTGCGAAGGACTGGAATAGGTTGCCTGCGTCGGTGTTCCCACCTGCGTATAATGTGGGAGTCTTCAAGAGGAGAGTGAATAGGCTTTTAATAAGTTAGTGCGACCAACATCTTCGACTTCATCGCCACTTACCATCAGGTGGGATAGTTGTCAAGCATTAACTTATCTCATTTAAAAAAAAAAAAAAAAAGATAATATTATCTATATATTATTATCGTAACATAGAGACAATAATAATATATAGATAATATTATCGTTAACAGAGAGACAAAATGCAAGTGTTGTTTAATTTCTATCTTACTATTTAATTTGTCACATTAGCATGAATTCATACCTAATGAATATTCCCAGTTATGGGGAACGACCCCAATCTAATCAAAAACGGGACGTGAAACACAGCTTCAGTCGGAGATAATAATAATAATATATTTTTATTTGAAATTGTACATTTACAAAATACATCATGATGAAAAATTATATCGTAAATTGTTA
Organism: Ochlodes sylvanus; assembly: GCA_905404295.2. NCBI lineage: Eukaryota > Metazoa > Arthropoda > Insecta > Lepidoptera > Hesperiidae > Ochlodes > Ochlodes sylvanus. The sequence continues at coordinate 3,070,656 of FR990138.1, read as the reverse complement.
TGCATAAACATTTTAAGCAAGAAATGTGTAAATTTGTAAAATAATAAAAAAATAAACAGAATTAAGTCTTCTTTTTTCCTCCTTTCGTTATTCTCCTTTTTTCCAAATAAAATTGGTAAATAAAATAGTAAGTAAGTACCTCACTTCTTGTACATAACTGTTTAAAACTAATACCTACCCATCTTTATGGGATTTTGATATAGATGTTTTTTTTTTTTTCAAAAACCTACAATTAATGTTTCCATCCAAGTGACAATAACAAAATTCATGAAAGTAATTTTAATAAAATCATACGATTTCAAAAGAAAACATTAAAGTTTATAGATAATAAAACATATTTGGCTTACCTTTAACAATTCCAAGTTTTCTTCTTCACTTGGACGAATCACTGCATACAGAAAACTATGCATTTGCCCGACATTTTAAAAATATAATAGTTTATTTATCTTTTTTTTTGCATTCATTGGTTCATATCACAGATGTAAATAAATTATTATTTTAACGTTCCACTTGGTAAACTTTCTTTGTACCACGAATGTACGATTACGAGAGACCAACACTACATCTGCTGTTCTGACAGCCGGCTTTTTCAATGTCCATGGTTCTGTGCGGAATTTCCGCGCCTGCGTCTTCCCGACGTGCCAGCTCAACGCAACTCTACTCTGTCCGTGATGTGAATGTTTTGTCGTTCCTTCATACAAATCGTTCGTGGGTCGCTTTACAATTTCCCGCCAAATGAAACCTATAACCCGACCAAATTAAAACGTTTCCTTTTTTACAGCTGTCTCGTCGTGTGACACTCGTCAACGTCATTTAAATATAGAAAACGTACGTCATATTTGATTATTTGTTATTATCTTCTGTGACTGTGACTCTAATGTTAATTATTACCATGTTTATTAATATTTATGTGTAAGTAATTGCAAATATAAATTTTAAGTGAAGCGTTACTTATATTTTAGTGAAGCAAAGCTGACATCTATATCAAAAAATAAATACAATTATACAACCAAAAGTAGGTACTTCTTTAAGTAACAGATGGCACTAAGGACGGTCACGTTATTGTTTTCATATTATAGACTCTACCGCCATCTATGACATATTTATCGTATCTCAGAGAGACTACGATGTGAGAAAGTAAACAAAACAGTAAAAATAGTACTTCTATTGTAAAATAGATGGCAATCATTTGTTACTTTTTATTGACGCTACGGGATATTATTCCGAAATAACAGTTAAGTAAGTATAACATTAAATGAAAATTAATAATAACATTTGAACAAATTTTCTTTTCTTCTTGGTTGTTTTCATTTTCATTCATAACTGTGGTGAGTATGTCCGTATGTACTTAAGTAAGTGTATTATTGTACCTAATTCTACCGATTTTTTCCTGTCTATCTACCACTTTCCTAAAAATAGGGTTGGCAACACTGAAGTACTCTGTGTCTTGTCTGAAGTTGTCTGTGTCACACAGTCACACACTCTGTGACTGTCACTCTGTGTTCTCTGTTGTAATCTGGACTGAATTGTCGAGCAAAGCAAACCGCAAAATTCGACAAAATCATTCTCAACTCAACTCAATTTTTATTCATTCTTAAGTTATATTGCTCAAAAGTACTGCAAATTACATTAAGTTGCACAGGACATCAATCTCTGTATTATTGTGATAATTATCATTTGATAGAGGTTTGTTATTGTTTTGTGTACGAAACGGAGTACGATGTTTCGACCGCTCAGTAAAATTAGTCGTCAATTATCGGCAGAGAGCAAATCTAAGAACTTTGTCAGGACTAAAGTAGTTCGACCCGCTTCTATCTTGAACCCAGCGGACAAATTAAAACAGTTTAACAAAGAGAATAAAGAATTATTCGGTCCTCTGTTAGAGACTAGCAAGCAAAAGAAAAATCGCTTGCAGAAGGCTGGTGAGTGTATTCACAAACGAAAGAGATATCTATGTTGTTTATCTACCCATAAGGCTTCTGCAACCTTGCTAGTGTCACATTAAATACAACTTTCTATAATCGGGCTTCCTACAATTTAATTCAGGGACACATCTCAGCAGTTGGTATGCGCTCAGCTCCGACTCATGTATTCACACGGTGGCTACGGTGTAATAACAATAATGTCGTAGTATGTTAGTCCTCTAATCGTAGTAAAATAAATCGGAAACGTGCCAAGTGAATAGAAAATCGGAATCCGGTGAAACACTGTCTCCGATCATATGACTGACACATTTGGCGCCTTGTGATTATACTTTATGCGTATTCCGACGGCGTTCCACGCGCTTATATTATTATCTGTCGTTTGCAGCTAAAAATAACCAGACGTCGCATCAAAACAACACATCGTCACAGAGCGCGCACAGTGAAAGTACGCAAAAATTTGTTCGAACAATAAGAAATGAAAACGTAATTAGATACGCGAGTGCTCCAGTGTCTATGTTAGACATTTTTAAGATCAAAATGTGGCAAGGGGCAAGAACTTCGTTAAATTTCGCTGGGGTGCTGTTGAACAACACAGCTGTGAGGAGTTTCACGAGTGTTTCCGTGAGAAATGCGGCCCGAAGCTCCCCCGCTCAGCCAGGCTACGCCAGCGAAGACAAGATCATCCAAATCAAGCACCATCAGAATGATTTCACCCAACAGTTCCCATCGGTCACACTGATTTTAAACAGGACTATGTCAGAGGAAACCAGAGCAATTTTGGATAAGTGGAAGCAGGATAGAATAGCTGAAATGGGCTTGGAGGAATTCAATAAATACTATGAAGGTAATTTCCCATCTGTATTAATGTTTTTAGTTAATTATGTAGGTATCTCTTTAATGATATAACTTTTGGCTTTTATCAGTACCATTTAACCACAACAAAATGGTTTGTGACAGGGTATATTTATTACTAAAATGTGGACAACACAAATGCCTTTGAGTAAGTGGGAACCATTGATATGAAGGTTCTCTGATAACTTATTTGCTGCCAACATTAGTGAGCTTGGCAGTGGTGACGTCTTGGCTTGTTTTTTTATCTAAAGAGTTGAAAACCAACTAATAAGTTAATACGCTTACCATCTTTCGCCATCATAGCCACGTAACATCAGGTGGGGTTGTTGTCAAGGATTAACTTAGCATCGTATAAAAAAAATCAAGCAGAAAAGCCTAATTGTAAGTGCTCACTGCATGCATGTCAGTAACGACAAAGCCATTAATGATCTATAGCTGGGCAAGTGTATTCATCATATACTAGTATAAATTGTTTTGTTTTGGGTATGTAGTAAAAACACTTTCAAAATAATAGTACGGACACTTCAATATTGAAAATTGTTTGTCTAATGTCTTAGTAAATCATGACAACAACACCTCCTACCAATGCCATACCATTTACTTTTAAAGTGACCTCACTGTTTAAGGAGCATTTATTGAACCAAACCTTCAACTGAATGTGATCAATGATTTTGTTTGCGCAGGTCCAAAGTACATAATAATACATCTTTGTCTTTATATATCCATAGTCTTTATAAGATTCATTATTTTATTTATATTTAAATATTGTTTTGATACTTTGTAAATATTTGAGTAATAACATTAAAACTTCAAAACAATTTTTTGCATAACAGCATCATATTTATTAAATGATTTCATTAGTTTATTTTTAGCTTTAAAGTATTTTGATATTGTAATTTTTATATGTTTCGCTTTCCAACGGCTCCACTAAGCAGTTTCCACCAGTGCTGTGCTAAGCGATGCTAGGTAAATGAAGCAATTCTATTGGTTCTTCAAAAACACATCCCTCGCTACGCAATACTCTTATGCTTTCCTTCTTCCCTTAAGCATATTAACCAAGCCAAGTCGCTTGGCGTCTTGGCATATTTACAAATATATGAAAGTATTGGGCATGCTTCAATTTCATAAATATAGATTGCAATTACTGTAATGAGGTTAATAGCAGAGTTCCACCTTCACTATTTTATACTTTCACTAACTTTGTTGGCGGATGTACAAATTCTGTAAGTAAAACATGAATGCCTGACTAATGTGACAAAGTTATGAAAATAGTTATACGATGAAATCCGTATGCTAGACAATTTAGGCCCCAGTTAGACGACGCGATATCTTTCGCGTCATATAAACGCGCCCTTATTCATGGCGGTGGGTTTCCATTTCTGTTTTACTTTTAATATTGCACTATTAACAGCATCTTCAAACACATTAATTTTATCGACTAGGATTTAAGTATGGGATCGACATCGAGCATGATGTTTCCATCATATTGGTGCCTAGTTTCGTCTGAGGTGTCCTATACTTAATTACATTGTTTTTGAAACGGGATGTGTAAACATAAGATAAGATAATAATATTTGGCGGTCAAGTTTCAGACTAGTTCTTGATTGTCCCAAGATAAACAAATCGTACGTTTTGCTACATTGGCGCCAATTTTAACTAAATTGTATATTCAAGCCATTTGAATCTGGCAAAGTCCTACTACCGCCTTCACCTTGGCTTGTTGAGTGCAATAAATCACACTATCAGTCATCTGTGAGCAGTGGCTCACTCGTATCGTGTTTATACGTATCCGCTTTATTATTGAGGATGTCCTGAGGACCAGACCTATGATTGGCGCATACATTTCGACTATTAGATTAGACATCGCCTCGCTGTAGGTAAACAAAACGTTAGAGCCAAAGCTGCTCCGACTCGGTAGGACGTAAGCGCGGCGACGATTCGAGGTAAGCATAAGGCCGGTTGGTTCGTGAGCTTATCCCGAGGCGAGGAGATACTTTCACAATTACGATGCCTAGTTTGCGTTGTTATAATGAAGTTTTGTACAAAGAATAGTTAACGATCTCTGATTACTCGTTAGTATGTTCCATTTATAGGCAGAGATAGCCAAGGAGTTTGAACGGTGGACTTCCAATACTGGTTGGGTTTGAACTCTGTGGGTTCAACCCATTAATGGCCCACTACTGAGCACGGGTTTCTTCTCATACCTGTTTAACTCCCATGACATATGTATGCCTCATGGTGACTCAGCGATGTTTACATAACACAACAACAGAAATCCCGTGTAGTAAACATCTAGTACATAGTAGTTACATGGTATTAATCTAATAACAAAATCACGGTCAAGTGTACGTTGGACGTATAGGATTTCTACTGTGGTTTTAGGCTATAAATAGAATAATGATGTAATAAATTCTTTGATCATTTCTAAATAACTCATTTATGACTCCATTTTTTTATGTGACTAGTCTAGAAACTAGAAGACGAACTATCCAGCCAAGGAGTAACCATCGCCCGTGGGCGTATGTTTTAAGTCGCATATTTGTTAAATTTAGTGAAGTCATAATAGTCAAAATTACAGTAATTTTATACTGTACTTTTGTTTGTTCCAGCCCAAATGGCAGTAGGAACAAAATTCCACAACACTCTCAAAAACTACTTCACTCAACCGCAAAGTCAGTTGAGGATTGAAAAGGCGGTGGAGGGAGTATGGATCTCAGTTGCTGACGTATTGAAGAGTATATCCTCCCCTAAAGCGATAGAGTCCAATGTTGTGCATCCAGTTTTGAAATACAGAGGCGTTTTCGACGCTATAGCGGATTATGAGTAAGTACTTTAAATGTTGTAGGTAATTAGTAAAAAGGGACATTAATAAGAAAAATAAAACAAGTATGTAAAAGGGCAAATTAATATACGAGCTCCATTTTATAATACATTTCTATTCAATGACAATATTGACATAATTCCTTTGTTCTTCATAATCATCCGTTTATTCTTGTAGATGGCCTGTTCGCCGGCCAGTAACATTTTGCTAGAATACCTGAAACCTATGAAAGTCTACCAACTGAATATCTCTCCTCTCCGCTCCTCATTCTCATCTCCACTCCTCAAGCCTGCTCCTCACCACTCCACACCTCGCCTCATCAGCTCACCACACCTCACCTCTGGTCCCCACACCTCATATGACTATTTCCTGCTGATCCTGCTCCTCGCAGTTGTTTTAGTAGAGGTACAAAATTCATCCGTAACAAGTAATGTGTAACAAGGGTCAATGGACGAGGCTAACTATTTTTTAATTATGTGCATATTAGAAATCAATAATCACTTGGTTTGGTGAAGGAAAACATCGTGAGGAAATCTGCACACCTGAGAGTTTTCCACAATGATCTCAAAGGTGTGTGACGTCCGCCAATCCGCACTTGGTCAGCGTGGTGGACTATGGCTTATACCCATTAACTTATTATGACTATACACACGCATTGTGAGAGATCCGAAACCAACAATGGGACAGTGATTATAACATGCAATAATCATGACGTAGCCACCTACAGAGAATCTTAGTATGATAAATTTTGATGAAACCATTACGCGTTTTAATTCCAGAGACAAACCAACTCTCATTGAGTGGAAGAAGTCGGACAAACCTCGCAAATCGATCACTCAGACTTACGACAATCCGATTCAGTTGGCAGCTTACTTCGGCGCTGTCTGCCATGACCTTAACTATAAACATTTGAACGTTCGGGACGCTCTTCTAGTGATCGCGTATACCGACGGCTCCAAGGCTGATATGTACCATCTGTCGATGGATAAGATGAGGGAACACTGGGCCCAGTGGCTCATCAGACTTGAGGAGTATATGAAGAAGCATGGCAATGATTCGCAAAAGATACTGAAAGGTGGCAAGAGGCTGTTTGAAGAGGAGCTTGGAAACCTCTAATATGTTGGTGAGTTTGACTGCTTTCCTTATGGATTCTTCTTCTATTTCGATGTACATTGACGACCATTGCAATGCGTTCTTACTCATGTTGATTCTAGAGGGGCGGCTAAGCTAAGGCGAAAATCTCTACTGAAATATACGACTATCGTTGGGACTCCTACTCTGAAGCAAAAGTGTCTAGCGTTTCTTTATTTAAATATTATGTTCAAGGCACTTAATAAAGTTTTCCCATCGTATCAGGTAAAATAGCAAAAAAACACTGTTATCTTGTTAATGTCAATGTTTATTTGCATTCCACAGAGGCTATTCATCAACTCAAATGGATTAAATCTTTGCGGATAAGGAGATAGCGCCATTAAGGCCTTCTTCATATAAACCAAAGATGACGACTGGGGCCGAACAAAAATACAAATTGAACCTTGTCACAGGTGAATGTGGTTGAAGTTGGCTTGCACCAATTCTGTTAATTGTGGCTTAAAAACTGCGCTATGATTTAAAAATATATTTATGCAGCTGATTTTTGAGCTAATTGTTATGTATGCGATGGTTCAATACATTGTTAAATAAATAATTGAATGTTAGAACATTCTTGTATTTGGTACGACTCGGTAACTTTTATTCATTGTTTATTTATGTGTAGGTTGCTTTCAAAATTGTTATTATAAACTACTTGTTTGTTGCTTATTCTGATACTCTAGTGTCTATTACAAACAGTAACTTTTACCTATACCTACATATTACACACCTATTATCGGTTTACTTGAGATTATGAAGAGACAGAATGTTGAAAACAACCATTCAACATTGGTCATTTTGATACAGCGTACGACAAAGAATTGACTGAATGTTATAAGAAGGAAACATCTCAATAATTGTTTCAGAAAAATAAATCGAAAACTGCCATAAATGCCATAAAAATAGGTTACCTGTGGTTACCTATCAAAGTAATTTATGCAATTTCGGTGAATGGCCATCTCATAGAATATTGCCTAGAATAATAACACTATAGAAAGACAGTCTTTATACAAACGCTCTGTCTAAAGTGAAGCACTAAACCGAAACTTTCCCGAAAGCGGGGAATGATTCGGCTGCGGATAATCATATGTTTTTAGCAATAATACATAAATAGCTTTTCAGCAATTTTGTGACACAATTTAACTGGACAAATCGTCATAATCCTTTTTTTTCGCGAGACACGTTTGGCCTGCGTAGACATAGCTGCCCGGTGTTTGGAGCCATTTCTGGCTCCAAATAAGGTGCTTCAAAACGGCCGCGCGGACTTCGTTTCTATAGTGTAATTATTCTAAGGAATATTCTAAGTATATTGTTCAAATACTGTATCTAGTATAACGATTTTTGAACATTAAGGTTTTTAAAACGTGAAACTATACAGTTGGTAGATAATGAGAATCACGGGTTAACAAAGAAAGATGAGAATGAACAAATCCTTTGTAACTCACTTACTGGTAACATTTTAATAACAGGTTCATTAAAATTAAATGACGTTTTGTATCTGTTATTAAAACCCAAGATGAGTATCGCCAAAAAGATGTAATTACCTAGTCAATTATATTCATTATTGGTATATTGGTACAAGTTTTATCTGGACGGTACCAAATTTAGTTTTAATGTTGTGGTATAGCATTTACTTGTTTAGTTCAATGACACATTCTCATTGGATATTATCATTTGTATTAAATAGGTACATACTCTTGAATATGTGACTTGTGTTGGATTTAGTAATTGTTATAAACTTATTCATTTAATTTTAAGTTCTTTGTGTATTCTGTTAAGGCTTTATATAAAAAAGGTTTAAAGATTTAAAAAAATAAACGAAAAATTTAAACACCATACGAATCATGAATTAAAGTATCTGTCTGAATTTCATTGATCATCATCAGGCAATGCCTTGTCAAAGTAGTGTTGCCGCCATTTTGCTTGCATTATATTATTATTATATTCCAACGGAACGATTGTTTTAATGCTGGAAAATTACCATAATGATCATATTTATACCTACATCACATAATTAAATAGCTAATGTTGTGTTACGGAGTTTGCTAGTAGCAAAAATATATGCTAGTAAAGTCCTTATTTTGTAATATAGGTTTAATCTTATATAATTATTATATTTAATTTGTATGATTCCTTGTTTTGTCTTTGTCAACGATTAAAGTACATATTTGTAAGTTTGTGTTTAACTTCATATTATGCCTTCGTTTTTTGTCCCAGTAGTCCCTACAATAACCTCGGCAATCAATCGTCCGCCGCATATTATGAAGCAACGAAATATCATAATAATAATAATAATTTACTCGGTAATTTATATATCACTCGCCGTGGCCTGCCGTTATGCCGTACTGTTTACGTAAGAAAACATTCGGCACGGTCACATCTCATGAATCTTGTCATGCAACTCACGCAATCGTCGCTTTGCGCTGTCAATTATGTAAACCGAATGGAAGTACATAACCCGAGCAGCTCAAAATCTTCTTTCATATTCTTAGTGGCTTGACGATCGCTGATCGGATCGGAGCCGTCGGTAGGTATAGTTGGAGCAGCAGTTCACAGGAGCGGTAGCGAGCGGGACGTTGTGTCGACGATATGTTAAGCATGGCGACGACCCGACATAAGCGGAACGAGAAACTCAGCAGTCAGCTCGAGGCAAGGCTAGGCCAAATAGTTTCGCGAATGAATAGATAAGAATAATAATATGCACCACCCCATAAAGTTATCATAAAAATATGTACCTACTCTGTGGTCATAATTTCATGTATTTTAGTACTCTGTGGTCTTGTCAGTTTGACTTGACACACAGCTGACAGCTGGTTCCTTGCTCAGCTGACTGTGTCAATAAGTTTGTTTATTTATTTTTTAAACATTTTTCTTATCTTAATGTAAATAGTAAAAATAATGTATTAGATAAGTTATATTATATACAATACACACCGTCTGTTTAGAGTTTAAATAGACATACTTGGATATTAAAATATCGTGTCTTGTGCAATCCTATGACCCTTTGATTTAACTAATGATTTATTCATGAGTTCAAAGTCTAATCTTCTAACTCATTTTGTTATTAAGTTTTGTAGGCATAGCGTTGATCGAGGCGTTGGCCGTTGAACCGCCATATGTTAATTTGACATGAAAATAGAAATTCAATAAAGTCGTAAACAATTATTTGTTACTATTATCTTATCAGTAGTAGTTAATTCGGTCATTCCCATTCTTTATCAGTTATTAGTGCGGTATTATTTCCTTAACTTTCGATTTATAAGCAAGTAGCAGTTGTGTTTAAAAAAGAATAAACACTAACAATTTCATATAGGACGAGAAACCAAAAAAATCTCTTTATCTAAGTGTGTGTTATTGTGATATTTTCTCTTTTGGGTGACAATCGACAGTAATATTTTATACAATGGCTAATACATTTCCACGTTCTGCCATATTGCTAATTCGTAAGAGGAATCCAGTGTTTTTAACATTATTTAATCGCTGGAAGTCAACTGAGCCAAATATATTAAAATCTGTGTATCCAGATTTACAAAATATTAACTACACTGTTAATGATTTTGTTTGGCAAAACTTGGACAGATGGCCGGACAAGACTGTGGCTGTAAGTAAAACTTAATATCACATATTAAACCACATAATTCTTATGTTTTTATTGCCCGTCATGATTTCTTCTCGTGGACTACTACAGTACAGATACAGAGCTCTGTACTGCTTAGTTTAATAATGAAATGGTTGACAATAACCACCTCGCAAGCTACCCTCTCTAAAAATATTTAGTACATATTTCAATTGAAGTATTTGAGAGTCAGCAGTAAAATGGGTCCCCTGGTTTATTTCTTTGATGATACTGATTAGCAGTGTGGTAGAGTATAGTATTCCTCTTCAATTATTAGATAGTGAACTGCAGCTGTTGGGTTGATGCCAACATTCTCTTTTTATGACCTTCATTATTCGCAATCATACTAGATTAATTTGAGATAATAAAATAGGTAAGCTAGTGGTATTTGTAAACTAAAGCCTTTCACAAAAACACAATAATTATATCTTTTGACGTATCTACTATATTGCATACAACAATAATTATTATGTTATTTAAATTACGTAATACCTACATTTTATTAACGACTAGCCACCAGCCCCGGCCTTGCACTGGTAGACTACATGTTTTTCTGTTGTAGAGTTGCATCAGCTTGTTGCGTCGAATATGTGGACGAGAGACGTGTAGTAAGCTATCTTTAAAAGATACATACTTATATGCCATCATGGACTTATCTATAGACCTATAATATCCCACCATTCATTGTTCTTTAATATCTCAAGGCGATATTGCAGCATTTTCGATAAAAGCTCCCAGGCAGCTAGATTGTTGCCGACTTCGTTTGTGTGTGACCATTATGCACAGTTCACACCATTTGTAACGAGAAGGAATATGTTTCTAGAATCAGTACTATAACAGTGTAGATTCATTTAACATTAGACTATGAATAATAAAGTATTGTTGGCGTTTCGGGTGTTTTTATAGGAAGTTGTCAGGGTATTCCAACATGCTGCTCCATTGAAGATAGGGGTTAGATGTTAACCCTTGTGTTGGAAATGTTTATATCACCTGTAGAAAGACTGGGCTTAACAACTGTTATCTACTTATTGATAAAAACCGCGGCTTATTGAATGGATTACCGATAGCGGTCACGAAATTTCGCTACAAGTGGTCTTGGGATCGATTCACGGCGGGGCGGTTTGAATGATGCGTTTGAATTCTTCTTGACCTGGGTGTGTTCTTGTATTTGTCTGGACTATCCAGCCTAGTCACGATTTGAATCTTGTTCTGCGTCAGCACAGTTGTAATGGGCGGCAGCAAAAGTGTGGCGTCGCATGCTCGTTTGCTACCATAGTCAATAAAAAAATAATCTGTCATGGTACCCACGACACAGGGAATCCTAGAGTGGGAGGCTTTTATTTACTTATTATTGTGACAAATATGCCAAAATATTGTTACAGGTTTGTCCAGTCACCGGTCATGGGTATACATATGCCCAATCGTACAAGATGTCGGTATGCTTAGCTGCTTCCTTACGAAGCAAGCTCAAGCTGAAAGATGGTGACACGGTTGCTATCATCCTGCCGAATACTCCGGAATATCCTTGCACTATATTAGGTGTTATGCAAGCTGGATGTATCGCCAGTATGTTAAATCCAGCCTATACAGTGCGTAAGTATTTTTTACCATTGTATCCGATCTGGAGAAGATCTTGGGGTTTGGTGTCGCATCCATGGGCAACGTTGACCACTTGCCATGTGACGTCAGAACGTCAGAACGGCATTTTTTTACATAAGTTAAGTTAATGCTTAATGTACAATCCCACCTGATGGTAAGTGGCGATGAAATCGAGGATGTTGTTGTTGATGTTGTGTACCTATATTATTTAAATAGACCAACACCCTGGAGTCTGTAGCCCATTGATTAAATTGTATGTCTCATTTTCAACGTTTGTGCTACCCGTTACGCCTTTTGACTCTTTTGAGTACATAAAAGTTTATAGACGATTGCATAGAAAATATTTAATTTACTTTCAGATGAAATCAAACGACAATTAGAAATGGTAAATTGCAAAGCTATAGTGACCTCGTCATTTTCATACCCAAACGTGTCTTTAGCGCTAAAAGAAATCAAACATAAAATACCAGTAATTTTGATATCTAATGACGGAACACCAGAGGGCGTTATAAAGTTTGCGGAATTTGCTGAAGATCTGTCAATTGACACCAGTTGTTTAAAATCCGTGCGGACCACACCGAAGGATGTAGCAATCATACCGTTTTCAAGTGGAACCACAGGTTTCCCTAAAGGCGTTGTGCTGACGCATCGGAGTATAGTGGCTATGAGCCAAATGATCCATAGTCCTGGTATTTTAGCTGTGGAAGAGGCTACCGGTAAGAAGACTTAAATTTTTGTAAATGGCTTACAATCTTCGCCTTATATTAGTTTAGCAGTTCGGTTGTTGTTGTTGTTGTTTAAGGATCCTGGATTCGATTGATTCAGACATTTTTGCACTGATAAAAAGGGTAATCCTGAATGCAGAATGATCCTGCTAGACTAAAGGCCCCGGGTCTACCTGGGTGGGCAGATATTTACAGATAAATACTTGTTCTCATTGTGAGAGGAGACCCAAGCCCAGCAGTGGGGCATTTATGGGTTGCAATATTGGTGATGATTTGTTCTCAAGTCCTGGATGTTTGTAATATGTTGATTTTAATGTACCATGCCAGCTGGCGACACGGATTTTTTTTGAAAGTTGTACGTAATATAAAGTTTAAAGTGTTCAAGTTGATTGAATTAAATTTGCAGCGACATACCAGTCATCAATTCCTGCAATCCTGCCGTTCTTCCACATATTCGGGTTCAATGCGGTCATGATGAATCTTATGACGATGGGGGTAAAGCTGATAACGATGGAGACCTTCAAGCCGGAGCTCTTCTTGCAAACATTGGTTCGACATAAGACAGAACATCTTTACATAGTACCGCCTATTGGTAGGTCACCATGTTTCAATCTTGTTGTAAAAATAAAATAGGTGATAAGATCAAAATTACTGAGAATTTCAGTTCGGATTTCTCGTCATTACCTCGTATGTACGTAAACCGTGGAACGCACTTCATCGGTGTTTCTACAGTGCTTACTTTCATTAGGAAAATCGCCTCACGGGATTCTTATCTGAAATATCTGAAATCTCGGTTTTTATCATTTCCCTGCGAAATATAATCACTTGAGACTCCCCAATGGAGGGACTTGGGTTCTAATTATTGCAGTTCTATTAAAAATTTATTGTCAATTGTTTCGGTGAAGGAAAACGTTGTCAGGAAACCTGCACACCTGAGAGTTCTCCATAAGTTTTCACAGGGGTTTGAAGTCCTCCAATCCGCACTTGGCCAGCGTGGGCTATGGCCTGTATCCCGCAAATTCTGAGTTATGGGTTGACAGTTATGGGTTCCAATGATGATGGTGATGAATCACTAATTTGATATGGTGTTGTTTCCAGCGGTCTTCCTGGGGAAACACCCGGCAGTGAAACCAGAACATCTGTCGTGTGTGAAGAGTATAATCTCCGGAGCGGCACCACTAGCCGATTCTGATATTGCTACTGTACTCGAAAAGAACGTGAGTAAATGTATTAAGAGTAAATATATTTAATTATATTGTTAATACTTTATCTACATTTATCTATATCATATAAAGTTAAATTAATTTTCAATTTATAATTTTATATTTTTACATATAAATTGACTAATTAACTGCAGCGTTATAGGAAAATCGGAAGTAGATAATGAGCAATAATTAATAATAAAAAACTGGTAATTAACTGATTTCAGTTAACAACTTGTAAATCCGGCGTCGCTTTTTGTACTTACACTCGAAAATTGCCAGACATGTTTCTATAAACTGACAAAACTTTTATTTATAAACTGATTGAAAAAAAAAACTAATTTTTAAGTGAAGCTTACCACACCACATTAGCGAACCGCACCCAAATTGATTTAAGGAGTGCGCACATTACACCAACTCGACGTCAACTCCACTCCGACTCCACTCCGTTTCAACTCCGACGTTCCGTTCCGCGATCAACGCTTCATCGACGTCAACTCGACTCCGTCTCCACTCCGTTTCAACTCCGACGTTCCGTTCTAGGTACATTACGTCATTGTGTCGGTCGACGCGTGGACTACTCGTCTACGGTGAGTCGTCGACGCGTTGGTCTCGAAACGGAACGGCTATGGGTGTAGGGCGAGCCGTATAGGTATATTAAGTATAAGTTCGAAATTCAACCTTACCTTCAAAGATATAAGGCTCATAATTGAATGTTAGCTTTGTCAAGGTTTTAGTCGCGTTCTCGTCTGTCGGTCGTGGAGTCGTTGTACTGTGCGCAGTCCTTTAGCCGTTTCTGAGATTAGCTCGTGCAAAGGCACAGACAAACAGACAAAAATCTAACAATCATTGTTTTGGGTCGTACAGCAGTTATTAAGGCCCCCAATAAAAGTTCTTCTCATTATATCTTTCATCGTATTACCTCAAAGTCTAGTTGGTAATGACGCTGCCTGCGGAGCCAGGTGTCCCGGGTTTGATTACCGGCCGGGGCAAATGTTCATGTGACAGATAAATGTTTTTTCTCGGGTCTTGGGTGTTAATCATGTGTAAGGGCGCGTTCACATAGGGCGTCCGTTTTACTGGATCCAGTATTCCGGATCCAGTAAAACGGACGTCCTATGTGAACGCACCCTTATTTGTATTGTCCATGCCACCCGCGACACGGAATCACTATGAGTTCGTGTCGCGGGGGTTTTTGGCTAGGGGGTATGAGTGTGTATAACGCTTATTTATTTATTTTTATCTACAGACATTGATCAGTTACAGTTGTATTATATCTGTATACAGATTTAACTTAAATTGTAGGTAATAAAGTAATAAAAAAGGTGATTGATCAACCACTGTAATTTATAATTAATTAAGTACGTAATCGTCCTATTATGTTCATTATTATTACTGTAATTATTTGTAGCTAAAGATACTGTATGTATATTTGATAAGATATTATCAGACAGCGATATAGAAAAAAAGGCAGATGGAGCGTGCAGAACAAAAAAGTGAAGCCACAAAAGCAAATACAAATTCAAAAGCGAATACAAACTCGCATTAGTGCTATTCAGACCGTCGTACTGTTTAGACGTCACGCGTAATCACGCGTCACGCATTACTACAACTTAAAAATGCCGTCTTGTATATTTAAACATTGTAAAAGTTGTTCCCAAACACATAAAAACGAAGATGGGATATCTTTTCACAGATAACTATTTTTATTTCACTGTTTTGTTGTATATTTACCCATGTAAATAAATAAAGAACTAAATAAAATAAATAAATATTTTATAACCAAAAAGCTACTCAGTTACTTGGCAATAAGGTTCGTTTTAAGTTTTAAGTAGTAGTGCTACTTCCAGAACTTTCTATGCTACTCGTGAAGGAATGGGGTAAAAATTTATCGATATCGACAATTTTATTATGTTATTTCTAGTTAATAATTTTCAAATGAATAATTATGAGTCTTGTTCTAAGTCGGTCACAGTTGTCATGGGCGGCAGCGGAAGGTGGTGCTGCATGCTCGTTTGCTGCCTTAAATCAATAAAAAAAACATGTGTATACAGTTCTGCTACATGGTGTGGAATAAATAATTATTATATTTTGCCCTCTACACCACTCCAAGCTGTTCATCCAATTGTAATGAGATTTTGGTTAGTTGTTATGCGTAAGGGATGAAAATGCAAAATAAAGGTGGTTAAGATTTAATACCTATAATTATCTGTGATTTGAATAAATATTTTAAGTTACCTACGTATTTATGTCTCTCAAATTCAAAACACCTGAATATGTTATTACCCCTGTGTGTGATAAATTAATTATATCACAATATTATCATAAAATGTAATCACGGCCGTCTGTTGTAGTAATAACGTGACATGTCACTACACGTAAGATGGCGGATTCAAAACCCGCCACGGACAATATATTTTCAAAAAACGTTCATTAAAGTTTATTTATTTATTATGTATATTATATTGAATTAATATATTATTTATCTTTTATTTTAATTATAATAATAAAATATTTTAGTTTTAAATAACGGGAACTTATTCAATACCTAGCAACATTACACGCACACAGAGATACACGTGTCCCTACAGTGGCATTCCTCGTTGTCACGCATACATACATCAATGCTAAAGTGGCCTATGTTCTGTCTATTGAATGTTATAATAAATAACATAATATTATAATAATATAAGTAATAGCACTAGGCTATTACTGCCTTTTATAATTATGATTAACAAATATTATACGAGTAAACAATACAGTACCAGTTTCTATCGTTTTCATATAAAAAAGCAACATAATAATAATGTATCTAGTTCTAGACCATGCAACAATAAACTGTCGATAATTGTCAATAACGTGGCAAAAACACCGGCACATCACTAAGCCTAAACCGATAATGGTACTATGCCTGAAGCAGTTGTTAACCAAAAATGTAACTTAAGACTATATGCGTAAGGTCAATCTGTTATAGATACCAGTCACGCCATCTAGCGTTCAATAGCGTTACATAAAATTCCATTGCCATCTAGCGGTGGATAGACGAACTTTATAAATATTATGTACATTGATGAAGGTAAGAAGACACCAAATATGGCAAGGAAAAATAAAAATTAAGATAAAGTGTTAAGGTGCATTTTCAACTAATAACAGTCGGTTTGATAGACTATTTGAAGTTGACAAGTACCGACCAATTAAAATGTAAGTTTCTTAGTGTGAATAATACTATTAGCGTTGTCACGCACACATAAATGCTAAAGTGGCCTATGTTATGTCTATTGAATGTTCCATCTAGTTAATCTATGTTATCAGATAATAATATCATACTTTATTATTCAATGTATTCATTACATAAAATATAACGTAACTCATTTATCAACTCGCATTGAAATCTATATACATCAAAACTTCATATTTCAATATTTTTTCTTTTTATGGGCGTCCACTGTTGGACCTGGGCCTCCCGTAATTTGCGCCGTTGTGACGGGTTTTGAGCCTTCATAATCCAGCGGATGCCCGCTGCCTTCAGCTCGTCCTATACACCTGGTCGGGGGGCGTCATATACTCCTTGAAAGACCCAAAATCTCAGATTCAAAATCCTTCACAAATAGCTACGGCTATTCTTTAAAAATTATTGGATCTATAATGCTGAAAATTGATACATTTCAGTCAGGTTCCATCAATCCATAAGTCTTCGTGCGTCCAGAGCTGGACAAAAGCCTCCCAGGTTACTCAAAGGCTGTTATTTATCTTCTTCCAGAAAGACATTAAGTTCCGTCAAGGATACGGATTAACTGAAACGGCTGGGGGCATCTCAGTTGCCTATAAGAACGATTCGAATCACGCATCAGTTGGCCATATATTTTCGAGTTGTGAAGTTAAGATCGCCGATTTGGAGACGCAAGAGGCTTTGCCTGCAGGAAAGGTAATGGGTTTTTAGCAACACATCTGTGACCGAATTAGGACTGTAAATGCTAGTTACTAGCAGGACTTGTAACAAAAACTAACAGAACTTACTAACAGTCCCTGTCACAATACTCAAACGGAACGAAGTACCCAAAATTCTTAATAACTCCCTCTTCTAACTGGACTAAATCATTCTAGTCCCCATTTCTGGGTCGTGCAAAATTGTCATGGGCGGCAGCGGAATAACAAAAATACGATGTTTTCAATCATTGCCTTATTATTATTACGGACATCGGGCCTCATACAAAAATCGCGAAAAAAATGTCCCAGTCACAGTCACCGCGAAAATAGAAATGTTGACAAGGTAATTTAATCACTAAAACCGTTTCATCACGGTTTAATTTCGATTGCAGTCGTGAACGCCAGCCATCGCAAGAATAGAAATGTTACCAAGGTAATTTAAACACTAAAACCATTACATCACGGTTTAATTTCGATTGCAGTCGATTGTAGCTCTGTTTGCGTTTTGTAGCTCATTCGCTCGGACACTTTAGCGCGGACCCGACGTGACCGACGTCCATAGGAATAATAAGTTCAATTATACAAATAATCTTTCAGGAAGGCGAAATCTGGTTCCGAGGTCCGAATGTTATGACGAGCTACTTCAACGATGAAGAGGCGACAAAGGAATCCCTCACAGAGGACGGCTGGTACAAGACGGGGGATATCGGGAAGTATGACGACAAGAGTTACCTGTACGTCACTGACAGATTGAAGGAGCTTATTAAGGTGGGTTTATTACAACTTTAAGAGTTATTGTTTACTAGTGATAAGATAATCGGCGCGTATGTTCCTTAACTTTACTTTTGTCTCTAAAAAATTATTATACGGTTAAGAGGGGGTATAAAGCTAGGAAAAAATCAAATTCAACGGTACTGATAAATGGAACAGAGCATGTCAAAATCCTAGAGCTATAAAGACAATTAATGTATTTTATTTAAATAATTCGTAAATTATACATTTGATTTAGAAATCGATCTACAAATCCCTCCGTGATACTAATTAGCGTAACATATTAAAATATTGACTCAAAAACATGCACCATATTGAAAAAAATTGATTTTAGTTGAAAATTCGACTTAACTTTGTGTTTTTTTTCTATCGAGAAAATTAAATTTTTTTATGTTTTTGATTCTTACATTCACTCAATAATATAATGAAGTTTATCTATGTCCTTATTCAGCTTCTAGAAACTTGATCTACTACTGTAAAAATTGAATCTACGATTGCCAATTTTGCTTTATACCCCCTCTTAACCTTTCTGAATTTGTTTCTGGACTAAAATTATCTCGGATTTCTGTCTTCCAACATCTTATTTAAGTCTTCCATCAAAATTTGGATTTCACTTAAATCCGACCAATAATTTTCAACTCCACTTCCAGGTAAAAGGTTTCCAAGTGCCACCGGCAGAGCTTGAAACGATTATCCGTACACACCCTAAAATTCTCGACTGCGCAGTGATAGGTATACCGGATCCTATTACTGGTGAGTCTCCCAAAGCATTCCTGGTGACGCAGGCAGGTGTTCAAATTACCCCTGATGAAATAATGGAGTATGTGAACGGCAAAGTGGCAGTTTTCAAGAAAATAAACAGCGTGCAGTTCGTTGAGAACATACCCAAGAACCCATCTGGTAAGATCTTGAGGAAAGTTTTGAAGGAGAAATATTGTTAAACACGATCAAAATGTTGTTAATAGTGATCGAAAGTAATGTGAGAATTAAAGTGTTAGAGTTTTACTCCAAGAATGGTTCAGTTAAGATCGTAACAGTTATAGGTCTGCGGGGATTACATCAACTCACCTCGACTCTGATTTAACTCATAGGAAGCATTGAAGTATGAGCTTTAAATTGTGTTGCTTACGGTGGAATTTTCAACGCGCAACTGTGGCATTGTATATCTACGGCCAACTCCGATCCGTCTGAAAATTTGACCGTACGTGACACGAAATAAAACTTATATTTCAATGCTTTCTTATGAGTTGAATCTGAGTTGAGTTGGAGTAATGTGCGCATACTTTAGGGAGGAGAATTATTGTTGGATGAGTAATCATAAGTTAATAATGGTGTATAAGCATTTAAGCAGTCATAAATAAAAAAGGCAAGGATATTATCACCAACATCCGGTGTGGTAAGATCTTGATCAATGATGAGGTACCTAATCGATCGTTAAAGAAGAAAATATTAATTATTCGGGACCATTAATGATAAACTGGTATTAACTTAGGTATATTATTGCATTTGAGGAGACCGAAATAAATACGGTTTTTTTTATATTGAAGGACTGTTCTGAAATTTTTATGGGAAAATATTGTTAAAAAGTTTACATAATTACATATATGTATGACATTGACTTATTATTACTATGAACGTCGGGTCTCATACTAAAACCGCGAAAAAAATGTGCCAGTCACATCCATCGCGAGAATAGAAATGTTAACAAGGTAATTTAAACACTAAAACCGTGACATCACTGTTTAATTTCGATTGCAGTGGATTGTAGTTCTTTTTGAGTTATATTGCTCATTTGGCACGGGCATTTTTTAGCGCGGACCAGAATAAGTCAATGACGTATGATATGAAATATATTTATATGTATAATAAGCAAAAAATATGTTTTTATATAACTCATTTAAACATGACAAATAAAAAGTAAATGTGCTGATCTTCAAATTTATATTATATATTTTCAGAAAATTTAAAGTAAGAAATCCATTTTGAATTTTCGTGTTACTTTAATTTTTAGAATACAATAAATAACGAATATAATGTTTATTATGTTTATAGTAATATTATTAAAAATGAAGTAAGTAATAACATTTTATATACTTAAACTCAAATCATTTATTTCATGTAGGTATGATACATACACTTATGAACGTCAATTTTTGCGTTTACCACCGTTTCGCTAAGGTGCCTTTAAATATTGATTTTTTAAATCTTTGAGGAGAAAAAGAAACGGCGAAAGAAACTCCTCGGCACATCTTTTAAAAAAAATGCTTAAAAATATAAGAACACTTTAGATATTATATAAAATATAAAAAACTTCCCAGTATTTAAAGTTATCGTATTACAATAATTATAGTATTCAGTAATTAAAAGATATATTTTGAATCGTTAATGAGCTAAGATATTTTAATACTTGATTAAGCTTTTATTGCAAGTTATTAGTAAACTAGGAGTACACATTTTACAATTTATACTAAATAAATACGCCTCAAAACATATCACAAGAAATATTAAAAAGTTGGCAGCATAAATGTATTTTATCGGAACACATTTGGCGCAGAGTCGAAATAAAAGCGTCTTGAACACTTTAATAGATAATAAATATACACATATTAAGTTGTATGTCC
Organism: Ochlodes sylvanus; assembly: GCA_905404295.2. Classification (NCBI taxonomy): domain Eukaryota; kingdom Metazoa; phylum Arthropoda; class Insecta; order Lepidoptera; family Hesperiidae; genus Ochlodes; species Ochlodes sylvanus. The sequence continues at coordinate 3,049,466 of FR990138.1, read as the reverse complement.
ATAATTTTGTATGTAGAGCTTCACAAATGAACAACTTACGTACATAGATTGTTAAATATATGAACATGTTGCGACGCGCGTGTTCTCGCCTAACGAATTTGTGCGGTCGCCGTGACATACAAATTTGGACTTTATGTAATGAAAATAAAACTCAATATTAAAGAGTACGTGATTCGACGCGATGCTTCCGCTCTGCGCCAGTGGGAGTTGTCTTAAAATCTGAAGATATTTTTGTAAAATGAATGGATTTTCATATATTGCTTATACTGTAAGGACAACGTTTTATATCTTTTTTGTAGTTTATTAATGTATTAACTATAAAAAAATTAAGTATTTTTTAATCTATACTTATATTTATTTAGTCTGTAAGGATTTTTTTTATTATGGTAATGGATTACATGAAAAAGCCTATATTTTATAATGACTGCTTTGATATTAAAGAAATTTACAATTATCAAAGTTAACATAATATTGTATCACATTTAACCTTAAGTATAAATCACAATTATACTGTACTCAGTACTAAAAATGTTAAGAAATTGTTAAGTTTTATACAAAGTCATATTTGTTAAAGTTGTTATCTGGCAAATTAAGTTACCTCATTAACATATCTTATTTGTTGTAAGTTATATCGTTGTGTAAATGAATACTTAATTTTTGGGTGTTTTGTAGTCAGTATATGATATAACCTGTTTACGTTGAAGTTTTTCATAATTATAATAAATATACTCGTAACCTGACCTCGCTTCGTTTCGTTTAACCCATGCCTGTTTATACACGCAACTGAAATTTTGCTATTCATTAATTTCAGGAATTTTGTAAACGTCATTTTATCGATTTATGGGAACAATTTAATAACGAGAAACAAAATACTCGTGCAACGTTTTCCAAAGCAGTTTAGGTCTATTTAAAAGTTACATTTGGGGTTGCATTTGTCAGGGGATGCAATTTAATTTTCGACGTCGACGTTAGACGCAATTTGACGTTTTAACTATTTAGGGGTAAATTTTTAGGATCTGTCAATTAGAAAAACTAACATTCAGGGTGTTAACACCCCCTGCTAACTGGAGTAACCATCCTCACTAGTCCAGAACAGTCAGAGTCGTGCTCTGTGACCGTCATCAGTTGTCATGAAAGCGGGAGATACTGCGTGCTCGTTTATCGGAAGTAGATAAAAAAATAGCAGAACAAGTTTTATATGTCACAATATTAATAAAGTTTATCTAGGTATCTATCAGCTATAAGCAGTGATAGCCGTGTGGTTGAACGTTGGACTGCCGAACCGGAGGGTCCGGGTTCAAACCCCACACGCATCACTAATTTATCACAAAAATTATGTGCGTATTATCACTTGCTTCGGTGAAGGAAAACATCGTGAGGAAACCTGCACACCTAAGAGTTCTCCATAATGTTCTCAAAGTTGTGTGAAGTCCACCAATCCGCACTTGGCCAACGTGGTGGACTATGGCCTATACCCCTCACACTGTGAGAGGACCCCTGCGCAGCAGTGGGACAGTTATGGGTTGCGATGATGATGATGATGAGGTACCTATCTCGGTGACACCCAAAATGGTCTACCTATGTATAGTAGGTATAGTTATGTAAAAGGGAAACAAAATTATATTACGGGGTTTTCAGTGAGCGCTAACTATCGCATTATTTACTAGCAGTAAGTAAATAAGTTGGCATAAAGGTAGGTATATAAAAAAAGGGTAATTACCTAAATATCTAAATATTTTTTTATACCCAAATATCGTATTAGCATAATTATACCTAATAATTTGATAGTTATTTGTGGGATTGGCTATGGCTATCTAATTGTAGTTAATTAATTTGATAGTCACTTACCTATACCAACCATATGATTTATATGAATTAAGTAAGTCTGTATAAGAAATTATTTTAATTTTAAAAATATACAATTAGTTTTAGGGACGTAAATTTACAAATGCATTCATTTAATTTATGTAAATTAAGCATTGTCATTTTTGAATTTATTTGGTTATTACAATAAGAAATAATACCTACTTCATTAATAAATTAATTAAAATTATATAAAATATTACTAAATAGGTACTTATTTAACTGAGAATGTTTTATTGAACTCAGAGTTGTATCATACATTATAAAATATAATATAAAACCGCAAATATGTACAGTGTGTACGATAGTCTTAGTAGATACCTACCTACCTGGCTAACCTCCTGTAACCTCTTGTAACTGATTACAAGAATTTTGTTATTGTCAATTTACATCACGTAACGTAGGTAAGTCTTTGACGTAAGTTGATTGATTTAATTAAAAAACAACTACTTAACCTGGAGGCCTACTACGAAAAACGAAAGTCGACGTTAGCGACGACGGATCGTACTTTTTCCTACCAGTCACGGTCGCCAAATTATGTTTCGTGTGAACGTATTATGGAATTTTCTTAAGAAAACTCATGCGATTTTCGTATATAAATTTATTTTAATAGGAAAAGAAACACGTAACATTAAGAAAAAGTACGATCCGTCGTCCGAGACATCGACTTTCGTTTTTCGTAGTAGGCCTCCTGACCTCACTAACCTACGCAAAAACAAAATTCGCTCGGAAACCTATAACCTTGCCCAAGGTGTTAGTTGTTTTTCAACTTTGTATTCGTTCTTGACCGGCTATGCAGTGGTGATACCTTTGGTGTTATTTACTGGAACATCAGTGGGCGACAGTGACCACATCAGACGGCTCGTCTGATATTTTGTCGGCTACTAACTTAACATAAACCAACTAGGGTTATCTCTAAATTCCTAAAAGTCCAGGCAATTATGTAGCTGGATAAAATGAAAAGCCGGACGTTCCTAAAAAGTCCGGGCATTTTAGTCGCAAAATAAAATTTTAAATCTTTTTGGTTCTGAACGAAGTAGGTATGTTTGAGTATAAGTCGATGGATTTTTACACGATGCCAAGTTAATCCTTGACAAGATCCAATTTTGAGATGACACTGATTGGTTACAAGAAAAAACAACAAATAATACCTAGTTCGGTCAACCAAACCACAGCACATTTAAAGGAGAAGGTTATCTTCCGACAAAATTACCAACACCGATTGTTTGTGTGCACGCCGCTGCGCTGACTCGTGTATATAGGTACTCTTCAGTCTTCATGTACCTATACGCAGCTTAGAACGCATACGAAGATTTTCTTTGGAGGCCGGAGCACGATACTTGTCTTGTCTCGTTCCACCACCGACCAGACAGCCACTAGACTCCTAATGTTTGATTTTCCGTATGGGGCACATTCAGACCACTAGCTGAGGTAAGACGAGCGGGGGGACTGGCTAATTCAACGCTGTGATTGGCTAATTCAAGGCCACACGAAACGTTGGAAAGAAATAGATTAATTTAAGGAACGGGTAAGAATGAGACGGCACGAATTTATATCGGTACAATAATACTGATGTGTTGTTTGAAACCATTCGCCTGTCATTAGGAGTCTAGTGGCTGTGTGGTCGGTGCGTTCCACAGTGCATGCGTATCACTATCATGCGCACACAATCAAGCCTCAGCACGATAATGAAGATAACCAGTAGGTACCTAAGTATGTACGTTACAGGACCATCAGCCGAACTTAGGTAAACTAGAGACCTTATTGCATGGACGTGGGCCCTGTACTCGTACTCATACAGACAGGTAATTATATGGTGACGACAATGACATTATAAGTAAAAAGAGGGGTGAAGAGCCATAATTATACTATCACCGTGCAAAATTTGCATTAACTTATGTATGTAGTACGGCGTTATCAAAGTATATAACAACTGATATTTCTACGTACTTGAAAACGGTGTAGGTACAAGTACAATGAATATTCGCAATTCGTAATAAACTCATAAATGAAGATAACGTTTTATGAGAACTCGTTTTACCTGTAAGCAATTATTGACGACCCCGTAGCCTAGTTGGTGTTGACGCTGCCTGCAAAGCGAGAGGTTCCGGGTTCGATTCCCCGCCGGGGCACATGTTTACGTGACAGATAAATGTTTGTTCTCGGGTCATGGGTGTTAGTCATGTGTAATTTGTTTTATCTATGCCACCCACGACAGGGAATCCTAGGAGGTAGGAGGTTTAATTTTATTTTATTTCAGAGTTACAACTACCTACAACTAAATTGTCCTGAAACATTGGCCCGTGTTCAATCAGCTGAGTCGCCGGCCTTTGCGGTATTTGGTTTAAATTAGCAGCCTTAGGTATTTGTTTCACTATTGGCGCGTCGATCACTACTAGACTGTTTTCACGACTTCCTTTTTTGGTAAGACATGTATATTTACTAAGGAGTGAAGTGTACCAGATTATGTGGGATCGAACTGCCCGCCATGCGCCATTACGCTCGAGAGGATTTGGAAATACTTAGTCGCAATACCGTTACGAAAAAAGAAGGAGCGGGTCCATCGCTTCCTTAGCCGGCAACGCGTTGGTGACGCCGACGAAATATTGGCTTTGAAACGAAGCGATAATATTGCAATGAAATATTATTGCTTCATTTCAAAGCCTGTTCCGGACAAAATCACTCCGTTGCCACAGTGTAATTTAGTGGATTACCCAAAGAATTTTATAATCTCTTAAACTGTCCAAATCAGAAGGTCTCCGATACGATATGGCTTAACACTTCCGTCCGACGGAAGTGGCCATAAATTTTTCCTTGAATTTCGTTTTCGCGCCACTCGCGTTGCTATGCCTAGATAATACGTCGCTTGGTCAACAGTAATCGTCGATAGTATGACTAGGTCCGTTAAATTTAGCAGGTTTGCGAGTGCGAAACATTTCCTAGTGCGTTTGCAGCGGCCCGGTCTACTCAACTCACGTTCAGTCGTCAGTTCGTTCTCGGCAAAAACACGCGTGATTTCGCAAAACATGGCGCGAAAACTCGTCTTGCGTCAAATGAAAGAGCTGAAATCAATTAGAAGTTTGAGTACTAGTGCTTTTTGTAACAAAAATGACGAGTACGTTATAAAATCACCTCTGCAGGACATCGTTATGCCAAAGGGGAGGTTTTTGGACAGATTGTGGCAGGATTCAACGCATTTCACAAATCATATGGCACTTGTGAGTTTTGATTTATTTCTACTCAATACCTATACTAGGTTAATTTATTATTTATACACATAATTTTAAACAAGTACCTACCTACCAAAAATATTTTTGAAACAGAATAACTACTTAGTATTTTTTTATTAGCTGTTCTTTATAAATACAAAAATTCTTAAAATTATGTCAAGGAAAACTTACGGCAATGGACCAGGCAAACGAATTTTTTTTTACACGTCAAATAAATCTATAAAAAATTACAAGAAAAACTGTGTTTTTACTTTTTCCATATCTCAATAAATGGCTGAGATATTAACGATCAAAGTGCGTATTTACGGACGTTGGTTTTTTTAAAAACGCAGGCGGGCGGTCACTACTCGATGACGTCATCTCTCAGTAGTCGCGCGTAGTTGATAGGGATTTTTGACCGAAATGTTAATTTAAACTCAAGTAAAGCCGCGAGCAAACCTTAGTTATCAATAATAAAATAACATATATAATTCACATACTATCTACTACATCTATGCAAAATTTCAAGTCTGTATCTATAGAAATAAGAAAGTTATAGATTTTTGAACTGCATAGACCCATATTTTCTATACTTTCGCCGTATCGTGCTCGCGGCCGAGCCACGTCGTGACGTCATAGCGTAAGCGCGGAAATTCAAAAAAGGGCTTGAACTTCTCGTCTTTATAACTTCGGAAATACTGCATGTATTGAAGTGAAATAAAAAGTTATGTAATGTATATGACCTAAGCTCGGATTTTAGGTGTATTTGATAGTAATATTTTGACCCTTTTGCCTTCTCCATTGCCGTAATTACGTTGGCTGGCTGAGTTATCTAAAGTCATCGTAGGTAATATTAGACAATATAACGACGCTATAAGAAAAAACACTGCAATTTTACCTATAAATTTACAAACTACCTGTCCGCCTTTTTTAAAAATTCCACCTATAAAAAAAACTCTAAAAAGTGAAGGCTCAGTTAGTAAGGAGTTGGATATCCTGCGGTACCAGATTTGCTGTAAAATCAGCTCCAAGTTACCATAATATTACCTATTTATACTAAAAATAATATATAAATACATAATATACTTATAAATATATGAATAACTTATTTTTATATAATGCAAATCTATAGTGCCACTAAACTTTACCAATATGTCATTGAATAGAGCTCTAAATTTTAAATCAAACAGACCAATTGCAAGGAGGTACCTAATAGGTATCCCTCCAACTAGAAAAGAACTAAAAATGGTCTTAAAACAACTGAACAGATTCTCTTTAATAATAGCTAACAACACTGCCAAAGAGGCCACTTTTTAAAATAAATAATATTATGTATCAGTCGTTCATCTGTTTAGAAGTTACGACCCACACACCGACTAAGTATAACTATAAACATAGAACGTAGTCACACACGGACACACCCTCTTTTTGGGTTCGAGGTCGAGTGATTTTTATAAGGACCAAGTAAATCATAATTTTGACTTTTAGGTATTGCAATAAATGAATGTTAGTCATTTATGAAGCTAGGAACAACAGCCCATAAACGTTAAAATCACGTAAATATGAGATTTTCTTAAGTGCCTGATAACAAAACGTAGGAATTATTTCTTGTATGTGTGAATGTTATGTGCATTTGTGTGCGAGTACCTACTCAGTACTATCTATACATACTCGTATATACAAATGAATAATCTATACGAATAAATAAGATTGCAGTCTGTTGGTAATATAAAATTAACCGCTTTTTACTGTATCCATATTATATGGATGAATACACGGTACATTATACCAAAATAACATTTTTTACAATTTTTGTCTGTCTGTTTGTTTTGACTAATATCTAGAACGGCTGGATCTATTTTGACGGGACTTTCACTGGCAGATAGCAGATGTAATAAAGACATAGGCTACTTTAATTTTAGAAATTTACCCGTAACAATTATAATACAAATTAACAATTTAGACATCCGTAGGTTTCAGAAACAAATAATTTTTAAACGTTTATTTTATCGTTACTAAATTGTTTCAATACCTAATTACATAAAATCAAGATAATGCTAGCGAAGTTTAAATTTCAGTCACCTATTTGCATTGAATAGTGCTACATACATAGGTACCTACTTACAAATGTTACAATTGGATAGCCTCTTAATCAGGTAATAATTTACTGTATGGTCCATTGAAATAAAAAATAAGTGTATCAGAATCAGACAATTATTAATGTACCTACCTACTATGTAGTAGGTAAGTATACCAGAATAGTAGTATACGATGTAGCACCAGATTCTCGTGCAATAATTATTAGTGGATCAGGATAATTTGAGATATTATTACATCAACATTATCAACATTGCACACAAATGCGACATCAAGAAAAAATAACATATAGGCAACATGTTGCTTCGTGAGCAAATTTATTTTTGAAATTCAAACGTTAATGCCAGAAACAGAGTAAACATTTGACATGCACTATTTGTACACATACGTATATACAAGGATGAGTATAATTTTGAGATTAATATTATCACTTGGTTTATCCCATGAGAAACATCCGACGGACTGTATGCCAATATGCCACGTGTAGGAAAAAAACGAACTTCGAGATTTTTATAGAATCAAAGGAAGGTATGAAGATTGTGTTTAGTCTAATATTGAGATGTGTTTTGTATATTAGATTTATCTTACTTTGATTTAATCATATTTGCAGGAAATTATTAAAAAACAATTTACATTAGGTGTCATGAAAACGCGAAAGGCAAAGTTAGCAGGGCAGAGTAAGCATGCCCACTATGCCCTCGCGAGCATGCCCGCTACGCCCTCTGTTGGGATGGAATGCGTAAATTACGCACTCTAGGTGTTTCTCCCTATTTCATTCCCTTTTTTATGTTAATAGCCGGAAAACGAGCAAACGAGCCACCTAATGCTAAGTGGGCAGACAAATGATGGTAAGATCGACATTAATATTTGCCTATCTGTTCTAATAATGAAGTAGTCAATATTTTGGAACCCTGGATTGTTTGGAAAATAAACCGACAATGACCGATTCTAAATAACGCTATCCTCAAGGTCATCGTCAGCGTCATACGGGAGAGAATTTCGAACTTTAGACTTGAAATAATTTAAAGTGACAGTGTCACTGGCGGTCAATTAGGCCACTATTTCGTACGTCGTATTTAGGGACGGAACTAAATGAACCACTAGCAAACATTCTTGTTACGAACATACCACGCTTGATTAAAACAATTTCGCGTTACAACCACACTTATAAATCATGGAATGGACTGACCTGTAATGCTTTGTTTTGTTGTCGATCCCTGGAATAAAGTATTCCTGAGACCACAGAGAGATTTTGGTCCTGTCATTTTCTTTTACTTAGGTAGGTAGTAATAGAGACAAAATATCTTGCTTAAATACTTATTTTATTCATATGCCACATCTTTTCGCTTCGCGCAAGAGCGCGGTAAGAGAGCTGTCAAACTCCCGCTAGTGATGGAGTTACATCGGCGCGGCCATAGTGTTGCTCCACGGAATACAGAAAGAAGTGGAAATGGTACAAGTGTTGATTAATAAGAAAACCACGGTAGCAAAATAAACACAAGTAAATCCCTAATCGTATTATTCACACTAAGAAACTTACATTTTTATTGGTTGGTACTTGTCAACTTCGAATAGTCTATCAAACCGGCTCATTATAGTTGAAAATGCACCTTAACGATTTATCTTAATTTTTATTTTTCCTTGCCATATTTGGTGTCTTGTTACCTTTATCAATTAAGAACATAACAGTTGTAAAGATTTTCTTTTCAACGCTAGATGTCAAAATTTTACGTAACAACTAATTTTATATACTTAAAACTGTAAGAAATAAAGTTGACATTGTGTTGTCCGGCAATTACGCGGAGCTCCGCGCAACCTTAGTCCGTGTGCCACGCCTACTTCGCACTTCCACTTCTTTCTGTATTCCGTGGTGTTGCTCATTATCCCCTGTTCCGGTATTTCATCTAACAGTAGGTACTCTCTTATTTTTTCTAGACTGCTTCTGATGTGGGAGTCTTTAAGCGAAGAGTGAATAGGTATTTCCTAAGTTAATGCGCTTACCTTCCTTGAAAATCATCGCGGGAGTGTTGTCAAGGATTAATTTAGCATCGTATAAAGAAAGACTCCGGTTAAGTAAGATTCGAATGACATTGATAAAGAGCGATTAAAAATTACTAGGTAAAGTATGTGCAGTGTGCGCGGGACGATAACTCAATAGGAAATATAAAGGCAAATCATATTTATTCTTTCGTCAATTCCACAGTCGTGCTTTTTAACTTTTTGTTATTGTTTTACTTAAACTCTGATAATGACTCTTGATAGTGCCTCAGAATTAAAAAGTAACAGAGCCCATTAACCGATAAGAGAAAAATAACCTTTTATATTTTGTTTAGTATGCCACAGTTTAACCGTAGCAGCAAATAAGGTCGACTCCTACAATATTATCACTATTGTTAGTCAATAGAAAAAAGACTAAACATCGACCGCAGTTACTCGTAAGAATATTAATTATAAGTTAAGTGATTCATGCAGTTTCACTCATAACTAGTTTATTTTATTTAAATTAGACGACAAACGAGCAGACGAACTGATGGTAAAGGACCACCTTCAAGGACGTCAGTAACACCAAAGAAATCACGGATACTTAGCCGGTTGACGGTGAAGGAGAACACAGAGATTGGCTATCAAGCCCATACGGAAGTAGAGGCTGACACAAGCAATAGCCGGAATACGAGTCGTTAAGAGGCTAACACAAGCAATAGCCGGAATACGAGTCGTTAAGAGGCTGACACAAGCAATAGCCGGAATACGAGTCGTTAAGAGGCTGACACAAGCAACGATGTGGCTAGCCAGGCAGGCTTCACGGTCAGTCACGGCATTGCCCGTAGGTATGTTGAAATCTATCGAGCTATTAAGCTCTTAAGAATTGTCTACAGATTGTCGGTATCTACTACATTACATTACTTCGTAAAAACATTAATAAACTGATAAACGCATAAACCTAAAAGCGCAATGACCGCTTCAGATTACGTTTATCTACTAGATTAGATTGTTATAATGAACGGGGGGTTTTCGGCGAAGCACTAATCTCTCCTTATATGGGTTTTAAATTTAACCTTCCACATTGCATTTCATTTTGGTAAGGTCTTGGTAATAGTTATTAAGCTAGTTGACCCTGCAGATCATTTAAAATATTTAAATTTAATATGAGGCATTTCCGTTAATACGTATAGTTTTTTAAGTGTGGTTTAAATTGTCGTGAATATGTCCTCAATATGGAACACACATACATAGTTCAGGTTTATAGGTTCGAGGTCTTGAGAAAAAGAGCCATCGACAAGACGGATCTACAAGTTATATTGTAGTTCTGTATGTAGATATTTTTATCGCAATTTATGGTTTGACAATCGACGCATGTGTGCGGGTTTAAGTGTCGTAAAATTATTTCGATATCTAAGTCGTTGGAATGCAGTGGTAGGTAGTGGTATGTATGGAAGGTGTGTTTCAGATAATTCTTCAAGAAAGTCGTCCTCTTCATTAACAACATTGTTTCAAATTGACCTAATATTGAAGCTATTGATATTGACACTCATTTGTTTTTAGTTTTTGGAAAGATAAAAATTAAGAAATATGTTTCAAGGTTGGTAATATAAATGTTGCACATAATTAAATTAAAATGGGTAATGACAAAAATAGGCAATGGGCAAAAATGACAATAATCAATTAAATAAATAATTGGGCAATAAATGATTACATTGTCAGTTAAAAGCCGGCAATTGAAATTAAAGGATAGGTAGCTTGCTATTGTAAGAGTTTAATAACAGTAGTGTAGTAAGGAGTTAATAATTATATTTATTATAATTGGATATTATTAAAGACGAGCGACGTGACTGTCTAGCTACCACCGGTGGGTCTAGGTTTTAAAAGTAGATCTATATCGACGGTTAAAAGGCGAATTGATTCAAGCGCCATCCTGGGTGATATTGAGTTATATACATCATTGGAATCGGCGAATTTTTCCGCTTCGATTGAGCCAGGTTTGAGGTTAATCTGAGCACTTTTTTGGCGCTTGGCTCCATGACCAATTTGGGTATCATTTTTGCTTACGTGGTATCAAGTGTAGCGAATTTGGTTGTTTTTTTCAAAGCATGTATATAGACCCACGAAAAAAAAGGGTTTTTCTTACTATTTGTAATTTAAGCCATTTATCCTCGGATGGAATGAAATGGTATCGGCATTTGAATTATTTTTACTTGATCTTAAATAATTAAACAAAGGATGTTAATTCCTTTTTGCTTGAACCATATTTATTAGTGTATGTAACTTAAATCATTTTGCCTTGAACATTCAAACATTATCTCTGTCGCCTGAATCAATCTTACCTGAACTAGTATGTTGAAGAATATGACTTGTGCTAATTTTCCTTGACCAGTTTTAAGTCATATCATTTAGAATTACGAGTAGTGCCAATATTCGAAGGCTGATTATTACAAATATTACCAACGTTTAAATATACTTAAATTTAAGTAAATGAATAATTAAAACAAAAGTTGATTCATGAAAAGAATTGTTTTATTTTAATTCTTTCGTTGTATAAAATCTTGCGATTAAAACAATTTTTTTAAAATCTTATTACATCACTGTGTAATTTGAGTCATTACCCCTTGAACAGTTTACAACTAGGTGAGCGGTTTAAATCATTTATCCATGAACAGTTTACAACTAGGCGAGTGATTTAAATCATTTATCCATGAACAGTTTACAACTAGTTGAGTGATTTAAATCATTTATCCATGATCTGTTAAAGAAGTCATTGTACACTTGAATTATTTTGCTTTGAACAGATAAATAGTAATCGTGTACTAAGATTCCTTTTGCCCTGATCAGAGAATTGTGCAAAATGGCTCAAGTTACATCTAACTCCGTTAAAAAACACCTTTTATTTGTTATATATATACAAAAAATTAGCACAAAATATGCCGCTTTATGATTGGGGAGACTCGTCAATTTTTATTGTATACTTTAAGAATAGTGATTTTTTTTATCAAAAAATAAACTTTAAAACGCTCTCCTTTAAAGTTCTCAAAATGGCGCTTGAATCAAGTCGCCTTTTAACCGTCGATATGTATATTAGGTACACAATATTTTTTCATATAACTTCGTGAAGTAATAAATTAATAAGTGCTACATTAAGTTATGTTGCCGCTAATAATTTCTCGATATTCATAACACACCTATTATTAAAATAATCGATAGGTCAATGTTGGTACACGCGTAGATAATGATTTCGCACGTTTAATGATTTCATCTCATTATATGTAGAATTGCTGATAAGATATCACAGTTCCGTGTAATTAGACAAGATTTAATAGTTCTGTATCCAACTATCACGTGCCGTTCAGTTTAAGTTAGTTAGTTTAGTTAGTTAGTTCAAGTACAGAAATCTAATAGAGACTAGAGAGAAAAGAGCTTCCATCATATCAACGATACGTAGAATTAATGTACCTAATGTGTAATTTCCAATAAAATAAATACTATTTATAGTATGTTAGTCTGTAACTAACATACATACATTAATAGAATAATGTATTAAAACGAGAAACAAAGTTTCTACTTATAGTGAATCTTATGAAATCATGCTACTTATCAACCATGTGTAAGACTGAGGTACAAAGGTAAACGAGAAACCTATTTATAGAACTGTGTCTAGAGTTCTAGACCGGTCGTTATAGGAAAGTTATCGGCTTATGGGCAAGTGGAATTTTCGTTCGGTTTCACTTCTGAAGTACAATCGTTACTTTGTTTTTTAATGCTGTAGTGGATGTTATGTTTATTGATGATAGAAAGATCACATTTATTTGATAGCATTTATTCAGTTCACAGGCAACATCCATACATGTTATAATTATCGTGACCATCAACAAACTATATTTTGATCCACAGACTAGGCAGTCACTAGACTTGCCATAAAGTATACAACAGTGGGAAATAAATAATCCATACTAATATTATAAATGCGAAAAGTCTGCTACCGTTTCACGCTTAATTCGCTGAATATATTTGGTATGAAGATTGTTTAAGACTCGGGAAAGGACATTAGTTTACACATAGTTTTTATCCCGAATTTGTATTTTTTGTCGTTTTCCGACTCCCACGTGGGCGTAGCCGCGAGCGAAAACTAATGAAATATCAACATTATGTTAGAAGAGGAATGGTAAGAACAGATAGACTGATAGCAATATGTGCCAATAAAAATAAAGAAAGTAAAAATATCTTGCCGACCCTAATTGTCGAATTACGGCAACTTATTGAGGATGGTGTAGGTGCCGACGACACTGAGGTTAACAAGTCAGAAGTCATTAGAGTTCCATCTCAATTCTCCAGTTGTGATCAGGAAGAATAAATATTTAATCATTAATTATTACAAGATTGTGATCAACACGGATTGAAAAAAAATTATGAGTAAGCCGTTATATGTGTAATTCAATCATACATAAAATTATAATGCCGTCCTTAACCATCTGGCATTATTTTTTTTTGATAGACATCAATTAAGACTTTGTAGGAAAAAAGAAAAAATATATAACGTACGTTACGTTCATATAACGCGAGTTGCACCTTTGATCCGGCCCGATGTACTATAACTATAGACTGTAACTATAGATTCGAACATTAATTTTGTATGATACTGAAAGAGACTAAATGAAAATAACGACAATTAGCTGAATTAGACAGCCTCACTTTTAGCGCTTCAATGGAATAAGGTCGCTGTTGTTTTGTCCATGCAATAATTTTCTTTTATGATTTTCTTTCTTTTTTTAAGGTAAAATATCATTGTTTGCTAAATATGTACAAGTTGATTTTAGACATAAAATTAGAAAGATCGGCTGCTAATAACATATGGACTAAATACAAAATGTATGAGACTTAACAATTTATTAGACCTATTAGTTTAATTAAGGAGCAATCATCAAAAATATCATTTTAAATTCCATAATATTCAAAACGAATACACCTAATTGAATTTAAAAAATATTACCAACAAGAAGATTCTCAAAAAATGTTACATTTATTTTTATCTGGCGCTGTATTATATCCGTCAAGGTCACAAAACACTGCGAAAATCTGTTTTGTATAGACTGAAGGCCAGCACTTATGTCACGAGACTGTTGTGTTTACATTGATACAATTTGGACTTTATGATTTCATAGAAATATAATTACATTTATGGCGTCAGCAGGGCGTCAGATTTTTTAAGGGAAAATTTTTTTTGAAGAAATTTTTATAGGTAATTAGTAGAGTTCGTACAAGGTTGATAAATTGTATATAAATATAATTTATAGTTATGTGATTCTTATCTGATTTACAATTATTTATTTAAATAAAAACTAAAAGCTTGTTTAAATACCTACTCATCTGGCTGGCTTTATGTTTTAAAAATTTTGTTTGCCGTGTTTAAGTACCTGCTATACCAATTCGTTTTAAACTATTGACCTATCAAATTACAATACAAAAGTATTTATTAATTGTAAATTGCAGTTGACGTTGTGTTATAAAAACATGGTCAAATATTATGTAGGTACTTACTACGTTAATAACATACACTTTTTTCGTCCTTTTATAAAGGATTCAGCATTGTGTTTAACCTTGATTATTCTTAATATCATTATATTGGGTTTTATTTTATATTATCGTGCTTATCACTAACTACATTAACAGCTACTCCCACATCTACCCTACGAGAAAGAAATTGGAGCAATAATTGATCCCTGAGGAAGTCCCGTATTAATAACAGAAATTATTTTGACTCAAACCGTTTTATATTATTTATTCTAATTAAATCAATGTAGAAACTTACGTCCATTGTCTCTGTTATACTTATATTCCTGGGTCAATTGTGAATATCGTTACAATTCATGTTAATTATGTACGAGTACCTACCTACGTTAGACTCACCTACGTTACTTGTCTTTAATATTTATAAAACAAGTGAAGCAATTGATACTAATGATAATATTATGTTGTGTTCTACCTAATACTTAGGATTTAAGTATATCGTACTTACATGTTAAGAAAGAAAATTCTAAAATATTGAATCTTTTGTGGTTTTTGTTTAATGTATACAGTGAAGCAACTTCGCATGCAATTATTCTAATTCAATTTTAAAATCTAACCAGGGTGTTAAGTATGCACTAAACATTAGTAATGACGCTTTGGGCCTAATTATTTGATAAATTATTTTTATTATTATGAAGTGTGGACAAGGTATAACATAAGACTGTAGTTGATTTATTCCCAAATGCTTACCTTAGGTTAGAATAAGGTCTACATTAGGTGAGGCTAGGTTTCTATGTCTCTGTTCTGTTGTAACTATAAAAACCCTTCAACGATGCACCAGTATCTAGATTACATCATTCTGTTCTGTTTGACCATTTGTCGTCGATGTTAATGGTCTGATTATTTATTTATGATTCTGATTATGAATTAAGAATTGTTTATTTTTGTTGAGAATTTCCTCTTGCTTATTGTTTTCTGTAAGACAAAAATCTAGCTCCCAGTTAAAACAAGTGACACAAGTGTCGCTACCCTTTTACTTGATGGCACTATTCCACATATTAACATAGATAAACCAAAATAACCCAGTTAAGCAACAGCGGGCGCGGTCGGTAGTTGAATGGGTGACCGCTAGTGTAAAACATTTCTTGAGCGTTTCCGTGCTTCGGAGGACGCGTAAAGCCGTCGGTTTCGGCTTCTATCGTTAGATAATAGTCATTAAGCCGGATGTCGCAGGTCTTCGGGCGGCATAAAAACTTCAGATACTTGGGTTGGAGGTGCTCATCATCGAGGAGTCCACGAGCATTCTCCATCACTGCAAAGGGGTTAGTGACCTTCTTATGCGTAGGAAAGTCTATTCGATGGTTTTTGATGTAACGTCTAGAAGTATTATTTATCAATAGCAACTCGGACCAACGGGTTAGCTGCATCCATCCAACTCTAATTAACAGAGTGTTTCTTTTTCTACAGGAATGCGCAGAAACAAAGAAATCATACACGTACAAGCAACTTCAGAAAAATATGGCAGTTTTCGCCACTTCCCTGAGAAAGAAGCTGGGCTTGAAAGAAAACGATGTGGTATCTGCTATGTTGCCCAATTCCCCAGAGTTTGCTGTCGTTGCCTTTGGGACATTGCAAGCTGGGTGTGTGCTGACTCCTGTAAATCCTATTTATAAAGAACGTAAGTTTTTTTATTTGTTTATGGTAATATACTTGACTGCGTACACATTGACTGGTAGAGTCGAGCGTTCGTTTCGTATGAGGTATTTTGAGGTTCATGATAGTGTACAGTCACGAGCAATAATATGTATACATTGTCACGTTTTCTAAAATATCTTAACTTGAACAACAACAACAACAATTCGTTCTAAATTGTATATTATACCTTATTTTGACATCGTTTAATGGTTAGTTAGTTTAGAACGAATTGTTGTTCACTTCTTTCTAGATAGGTACAAGTTAAGATATTTTAGAAAACGTAACAATGTATACATATTATTGCTCGTGACTGTACATCCGTATTATAATAATTAACGTGCGGTTTTGATGAAGCAATTGTGATATGGAAGGATTATTGTTATATCTTGTTATTTTTTACATCCTCCGATACACAATGCGAAATTCGATTTATAAAAACATTCAACCAGGAAAAGACGTGATTTGAGCATGATCAATGCTGCAAATATAATATTGTTTCAAACTAAATTCTAATGAAATGTTCCAGTCATTAAGACAAAAAACGATGTATTTTGTTATTTATGTTTTTATATTTTACTAGTAAACCTGTTCTTGCTTCGCATACGGAAACTTATTCCTTACGTGTGTGTATTTATTGTGTCTATTCAGAATCAGACGTCATACCGTTATTGTGCCCGTAGCGCCATCTATAGCAATTAACTGATATTTGTTTGATGTCCTGTTGAAATTAGATATTTTTTTGCGAAAAATAGCAGCTTTTCCAGCCCTCCAGCTATTTACATACGAAAAATTACGTCAATCCGTTGCTACGTTTTGACGTGAAAGAGCGACAAACAAATAAACACATTTTTTTTTCATTCATAATACCTATCAGTATGGATGTAAGAAATTTTAAATCAATTTTTTTTGGGTATATCCGAGTATACCAAAAATTGATAAAATCATAATAATTTTATTGCTGCTGTTAAAATACCTGTATATTGTATTTGTTACCAGGTCTGTCACAAAAACTGATGTGAATTAGGAGACGTAAGTTGTATTTATTATTGGGTAACTGCAAATAATTTTGATGCCAAAATTAGTTTTATAAAATGTACACTTTTTTCAACCAAATAAATTCAACTACTTAGTCACACGTAGGTATAGTAATTCTGGAAATATGATGGCCTGTTCATAATTTCCAATATGCGCGGAATCTGCTGCCACTTAGCCGGTATTATATTTTGCTACCGACAGCGGTAGTGAATACCGCAAAGGTATATCTGAACAGACCTTTATAATTTGAATTATGTCCGTATGTGGTGCGATGATGATGATGATGATGATATTGAACAATATTTTCATCTAAATATTAATGGTTTGTGTTTCTTATATTACAGTCGAAATAAGCCACCAAGTATCAACAACTAATCCGAAAGTAATAGTCACGATACCCGAGTGCTATGACATAGTCCTGAAAGGGCTTAAGCATGCGAAAAGTCAAGCTAAAATAGTCCTTATTGACAACAGTAATAAACCGTTACCTGATGGAATAATCAAATACTCTGAAATAGCAGAATCGGGTGAAGCTGACTACGCAATGTTGGATAAGGTAGAAAAACAAAATGATGATATTGCTTTTATACCTTTCTCTAGCGGTACTACTGGTCTGCCGAAGGGAGTGGAGATTTCATACAAAAATCTTAAAGCAGGCATTGAAATTATGCAGAATGAAAGGAACAGCTTCCCTGTACTTACACAAGGTAAATATATTGAAATGATTCAAAGTTTATCAAGAAGAATAATTCAGTCAGTCAGAATATTAAATCGCAGAATTTAAACTACATGTCTTGCACAAATCCAATTTTTTTAATTCCTCTTCTTTCTTTGTTGGACAACAACGCATCGATAGCCTTTTGACTGATGTCCATGGGCGACGATGACCACTTCCCATCAGGTGGCTTGTCTCCGTTTCTGCCTATTAAAATCTGTTTAAAGTCAGTTTAAACGTTTTATTCAAGTTCAATAACATCTGGATATGAAATGTCTACATCTTTCACATCTTTATCTGTTACAACTTTGATTATAGCCAATAATGTTCTAATATTTTCTTACATTCCACTATTTATATTCAAGGTGATACCCAGGACATCGTACCATGCATTCTACCATTTTTCCATATCTACGGTCTCGTAATAACATTGATTGGTCATCTGGCGAAAGGCTGCAAATTGGTCACCATGCCCAGGTTCTCAGCCACGGTATACCTGGACATACTCAAGAATCAAAAACCTACCTTGCTGTACGTGGTGCCGCCTATTGGTGAGTAAAAATTTCATTTTTGTCCATAATAGTGATGGGTTGGAAGTTTACGGATAGGATGTTTTATTATAAGTTTGATATTATAATGTTTTGTAAATTAAATTAGTCTGTTATAGTACCTTGTGTCATTATTTATAGCTTAGTTGGTAGTGGCCCTGTTTGCGAAGCGAGGGGTTTTGGATTCGATTCCCGATTCGATTATTATTTGACAGATAAATATTTTCTCAGTTCATGAGTGATGTGTTATTTGTGTTATCGGAATAATCGTACAGGGATATAAACTAACCTTTGTTTATTTTTTCATATCTATGGTGTACCTATTAAAAATATTATAAAAACATGGTTAAAAATCATTGTATCCCTCATAGTTTTCATAATTACTACGGTTATGTCCGACTTTAAGTCACCTTTTAGTAGATTGGAAGAAATTCGTAAGTGATAGACAGTACAGACAGGCTATACTACAATACACTTTTACTTTTTTTTCCAATAGTTGTACGGGTTAGTAATTTTTTTTAGAATTGAAGCGTATGAACTTAAAACTAATAACGCACATTAAAAAGCAAAAATATGGCAATATAAATGAACAAGCCTGCCAAATTTCCTGACATTTACTTACGAAAGCATTAAATTTATACCAACCTCAATGTATTTCTTAGAAGTTTGTATCGTAGGAGGCGAATATATTCGCAAAGACAGTACATGCGTGCTCATCTAATAATACTTTTATCATAGCACACAACTGTGAGACCTAGTCTACGTAATCTCTCAACGTTTATTACTAGATAACGTTTTTCTGGGTTGCAAAAGTAAAGCTTATCTAGAGATAATGTTTTATTACTTTTGCGGCATTTATTAGCAGTTTGTACTTTGGCCAGAATACGCTCTGTGATGATAATTAAAAACACTTCGTTTTTCCTGTCTATAACTTTCATCAGTCACATACCAAAATGTCTGCCCCGATTGCAAGTTGAACTTGGAACCCTTTCATCGCGCAAGCCACAAACTGTACAGGGTAATTGTAAGCTTGCTTTATCTTATTAATGTCTTGCAGCAATTCTTCTGGGTAAACATCCTGACGTGAAGGAAGAACATTTCCGTCATGTGAGACATATTATCTGCGGAGCAGCGCCGTTAGCAGCAACTGATGTTCAGGCCATCCTGGAAAAGAGCAAAGTAGGTAACAGTCATTATCGTATTAAAACTAGTTACCCTCGCTTCGCTTCGAAAAGAAAGAGTATCGTAGCCACATCAACTTTTTGAGAAAATCGAGATTTAAATTCAACCATGGCCCCATTACAACGTGGGTTGATTACATTTATAGTGACAGTAGAATTGTCAAATTTTGTGAGCTAATAAATATGTATCACGTGATCAATTTGGTATTAATAACTCAATTTAGATATGAGTGTGGATTGGAAATTTTTTCAGAAACTACATCCAATATAAATAACGCGATTCGCACTTTTTGATTAGCTCTAATGACATTACTGTACTTAATAGTGGATTCGAAGGATAATTACGAATACATTATAAGACAGAAAAGATTAATTAGGGGAATTTGACTGCTTCACTTTCGGTATTAGTGTTCTATCCTATTTACGTTTATAATATCATTCCAGTAGGAGTACATGCGAGTGAGTGACCCTTTCAAATAGTACGGTCCTTAGTTGTAGTAAGTATTCGTATTGTAAGAGATCTAATGCGGTTCAATCATTTATTGGCGCCAGCCCAATTTAAACCGATATGCAAAGTATTCAGGTTTCTGGATGTTCGACTATATATGTTTACTCGTGTATGTCTGTTTGTCTGTCTGCCTCTATGTTTGCCTGTGCGCGTGCTAGTCTGTCTAGTTTGTTTGTGTTTCGGTTTGTTTATATGTTTCTTCGTCTATCCATTCTTATGTCGATAGTTTGACTGATCTGATCATTGGGTTTGGGCTCAAGAAAGTTTAGAGTACCTACCTTCTTGCCTTCTTCCTTAAACGACTTAAAGCCCTAACAATTACTTATCTGGAATTAGCACTAGATTAGGTTGATAAATAACCTCCATACTTACCTACTAAGTAATATAAATGCGTAAGTTACTCTCTCCGTCTGTCCGTTTTTAATCCGTCCGTCCTTAATCCGCTGAACCAATTAACATTTAGTTTGGTATGGAGATAGTTTTAGACCCTGAAAGAGATAGTTTTTATCCCAGAAATACGCTCCTTGGGATAATTTTAATGATATTTTGTTGTCTATCGACTCTAAACTACATAGTTAAATATGAACCTTCGGCCTTCGGGCAATGAGTACCGTGCAATAGGTAGGTAATTTTCATTTTACACCGATTGAGTTTATTAAGGACATCTTGATAGGCGATAAAGGTCGTCTAATTAATTCTAATCAAATACAATTTCTACTCGAAGCTAGTCGATGTAATTAGGGCACAGTTGAACAGTTTATAATGACTGCACTAATTAGGTACGGTAGGTATATTGGTACATTGTAGCAATGGACGGTGAATCTAGCTTAATTTAATATCCTTTACGTAAGACATTTTTGTATGGTACTCATAATAAAATTCAGATATTATGTACCTACCTACATACCATTCTACCTATTGTATGGAGTCCATACTTCGTCTTTGTTCTCATTATGATTGTACCTTGTGTATATCTTATGGGACGTACAACTTACGATTTTAAATTTAACAAAAATAGTTTGCGATAAGCAAAACAATTATTACTTAAAATTTCAGATAAGTTTTTTATTGTGTTCATTTTGTAATTACTTCGTCAGATTAATTAGCAATATATCAAATTTAATTTCTAATCTTATAATTAACTCCAGCAATGAGTTTTCAGCTTTAATTATTATAATGTCATGATAAATTTTAAGGATTAAAATTATGATTTAATATAAAAATATACGGAATATAAAATTAGTCTTTACCAGTTGCCGTGGGTTCGATTCGCAGGGGGCAGAAATTTGAATATGACTTTGAATTTCTGTTCTCCGACTGGGTGTATGTTCTTATCTTTGTGTGTGGTACATGACACCCACGACACAAGGAATCCTAGTGTGAGGCCTATGACTGTGAAGCGTAATTAAAAAGTTTATTTTTAAAATTCTTGTTGTATATACAAGTTATCTATAGATTTATTTCCATCTTGATTTAAATGTAGCAGATTAGCATCAAACAGACATTTGTATAAGTTAATAGTATGCAAATAGATACTACGTCTATCCTACTACTACGTCATCAACCAAACTCAATCGGTTATATCTATAGGTAAACAGGTTGTCTATTTCCGTTTATCTGTTCCTGGTGATATTTGCGCTTCGAAATAAACTAGTGTGCAAGGTCTTAGAACATTTTTCGTCTAAGTATGTGACATGCCAAAATATATTTAACGGCCGATTTAAGAAATAGGGTGGTACCTAGCCAGGCCGGTTAAACCCTTTTTAATTAATAAACGTGCTGAACCCGGTTAAAGTACACTTTTTAATTAATGAACGTGCTGAAGCCTGGTTAAAGTACTCTTTTTAATTAATAAACGTGCTGAAGCCCGGTTAAAGTACTCTTTTTAATTAATAAATGTGCTGAAGCCCGGTTAAAGTACCCTTTTTAATTAATAAACGTGCTGAAGCTGGGTTAAAGTAAATTTTTTAATTAATAAACGTGCTGAAGCCCGGTTAAAGTACTCTTTTTAATTAATAAACGTGCTGAAGCCGGGTTAAAGTACCCTTTTTAATTAATAAACGTGCTGAAGCCGGGTTAAAGTACCCTTTTTAATTAATAACCGAGCAGACGACTTGATGGTATGTGGTCATCGTCGACCATGGACATCAGCAACACCAAAGAAATCACTGTGGCGTTAAAGTAAGAGGTTCCATATAACCATACTAGAGGATTGACAAGATTAAACTATGTGGGACATAGCCCAGCTACAGAATACCTTGCCATATTATTGGACCCATGGAAGATGAACGTAATTTGATCACATTATGCCCATTACTGGAACAGTTATGGGTTGCGATGATGATGATATATATAATAGAGAACAAGATAATAAATTATGTAGATAATAATAATAGCATTTTTTAATTACGACTTAATAAATTAAATTGTAGTATTAAATTGTTAAAATTAATATTTTCAGAATGATTTGGAATTCAATCAAGGGTACGGTGCGACGGAGACTTCAGCTCTCGCCACGTCGACTCTGAAAGGAGCCAAGGATTTGGACTATTCAGCGAGTGGTGTCCCAATGGCGAGCGTCACCATGAAGTTTGTGGATCCCCTTACTGGCAAAGCTGTTCCTATTGGAGAGGTATCTACCGTTTTATAACCTTGATGCTTAAAATCGGTGTGGTTAAAATGAGTTGCACCTAAATTGTCAGTTCTATCAATTATGACTTGACATATTTTTCAACTGGCAGATAGGTAATGAATGAATGAAATGAAGTTTATTCGAAGTGGGTTTTTTTACAAACACTTTTCTAAAGTCCAACTACGCTACCTATTCAACAACTACCGTAAGTGGTCTTAGAAGACGAAAAGACAAAATATTTCCAAGGAGCTTTTTCCTACTCACAGTTACAGATTGCACATAATTCTACTTGCGGCTAAAATATCAAACTCATGTCCAAGCAGTTAAAAATCATTAAGTTTGTAATAACCATTCGTCTATTCGTATGTGTCCCATTTCTACACACATTGTTAACGAATCAAATCATTACAGTTTAATGTCAGAATTGTGAGTGTTCTCGTAGATTCAAGAGAAAACTAATGGGCGTATAGATACCAATTATACGTCATAATACTAAAGTCGTTGGCAAAAACAATCTGTGTTGCTAGTGCGGTAGCCAAACGGTTTTACTTTCAATGATGTCACCTACAGAACCGCGACTACATAATTATCGCGAAACATAGGAAGTTCAATGACACTTTTAGATTGTACTCGTAGGTACCTATAAATACAATCGTCTATTTACTAACCGCAGCGCACATTTTGTGTATCCGAAACAATTGATGTCAATTGCTTGTTACCTACTGTAGTTCGTTACCAGATTAACTTCTATAGTTCAGCGTTTCGAGCTTTGATTAAATATTTTGTATCATTTTATTGACAGTTAATAATAAATATAGCAGTATATAGTATAGTAGGTACCTGTATATGTAGTAGCAGGGATAGCAAGTGATTTATACGTTAGGCGCCCGAACAGGGAAGCCTAGGTTCGAATCCTGCACGTACCTTTATATTTTATCAAGTTTCACCTTTCTCTATTCTATTTTCATTGTAAATTTGTCTCTGTTTTGTTTGTTTCCTTCTTAATGTCTATCTTCGACATAATTCTTCTCATTTAATATTAAAGTATTACAATATATTTCTTATTGTACCGCCTTTATCCATTCTCTGCACATCCTGAAGGTTGACTGTTAAAGAATGTTATTTAGCATTACGTCCGCCATTTGTACCACTGGTTTGAGGTTCAATAAAGATTAAATAAATAAATAAATAAATGACTGATGTATTAAAGATCAATTTTAATTTTCACGAGACCTTGTTGTTTATTCTTATATTGTTGTAGTCGGGTGAACTGTACATCAAGGCACCAACAGTTATGAGAGGATACTACAAGAACGAGAAGGAAACCAAGGAAACATTGACAGAAGACGGTTACTTCAAAACTGGTGACTTAGGATACTACAAACCTGAACAAGGTCTCTACATCACTGATAGAATTAAAGAGCTAATAAAGGTAAGCTTTTTTGTCGTATATTTACCTATCACTGCTTCAAATTCAAAATAATCTAGATAGTAATATCCTCTGAGAACAGTGCTTGATTTTAATAAGGAGGATAAGTAATGGCGAAAGAAAAAAATCTTGCAAATGAGTATGATATTTAATAAGTTATTTGTAATAGTCTTGAATTATATAACTCTAAGTAGTACATATTTATCCGAATGTTTTTCACATGCAAGTTAGGTAGGAGGTATGTCTTTAAAGATTGGTGCTATCTCTAAAGACAAGTAAAACACATCGCGACCTTGCCCTTGGATGTAGGATTACCGATGGATTAAATTAGTCGGTACAGAGCCCGCCCGTCTCCAACATAATTGACTAGGTGACGTGGTCTGTTGTCGACGTGGTCCGTTATAATCAGAGGTTGACTTAATCTCCAGAAACGAACTGAATGGCTTCAACCTGTTAATGGCCCACTACTGAGCACAGGTCTCTCCTAAAAATTGAGGAGGTCTAGGTCTATAAAGACACTATATTATAATATTGCATGTTGATTTAGTTTAGGCACAATTGTTAGTAAATTGTTATCATTAATTTGACACTACATATATTATAATATTGCATGCATAAAATTAACAATTAAATATTAAATTAGCAACCTGAATTAAATAGTTCAGGCGCAATTGTGACTATATCTTTGATTAATTATTATTTTTAATTTTTAGGTAAAAGGTATGCAAGTAGCTCCAGCAGAATTGGAAAGTATTCTACGATCACATCCTGCAGTTCAGGATGCTGCCGTCATTGGTATACCACATCAGTTTTACGGCGAAGCACCGAAAGCGTTTATAATAAAGAAAAACGGTCAGTGCGCGTCCCCTGAGGAACTCCAAACATTCGTGGCGGACAAAGTGGCTAGTTTTAAGAAAATTGAAGAGGTTGTGTTTGTCGACGATATTCCTAAAACGAGTTCGGGGAAAATTTTAAGGAAAGAATTGAAGAAAATATATGCGTGATTTGAACAATATAATTTTCTGCGTTTATTTGCGAAAGTTGTTGCAATAATATCCTGGTTGCATGGCACTAGTCACTGGTATACTTTCAGTGTATTTTTTATTCACATTATGCACAGATGAACAAAACTGAGACATTATGTTTCCTTATTCAACTACGCGACGGCTACAAAACAGGTTTTAAAGAAAAAAGAAGGTAGCCTCTAAATATATTCACTTTTAAAGTAAGTAAGCATATTATTATAACAACTTATTTCTGTTTCAGTAATAAATGTTATCGGTTTTTAGTTAGGTACCCAAGTAAAAATGATCATGGGATAGGCTACAAAATCATCAAAACCATTTTACATTCGTTTTTATTTAAAAATATCAAAAAATAAGTACTTGTCTATATGAAAATAACTAAATAGTTATAATTCGTACTGAAAGGAGTGAAGAATACTGCAGGTTTACATAATTATTTAATTGAAAAACTCGTAAGTACCTACTCATCAAGTACTCATAAGAATTTTGATTTGCTTAAAACATTCACAGTTTCAAATTGTAAAAGCCGTAAAATTGTAAAAGTTATGTAAGCCTTCAACACTTAAATGGAATGACAAAATGAACAAAATGACAAAATGAACCAGAGTGACAAAATGAACAAAAGCAACAATAAGAAAAGGTTACAATTTAAATGCTGACAAAAATATATTTTATACCCTTACTACGTACCAATTAAAATTCCTTTAGCTTGCCAAAATGGATATTTTGTTCACCAAATAAGTGGGTTAGGTTAGGTTAGGTTGGGTATTTTTACGACAAAAAAGGTCGACGGTCCCGTCGACCTCCGTGACGAAGTAACATAAATTTGGAGCACTTTCAAGGTAGAGCCATGGGTTTTAGGCTAGGTATTAATGCAATTAAAAGGAAATGTACTTCAATTCTATGATACTTTAAGAAACACAATTTGGTGAGTAAAGTATCCATTTTGGTAGATAATTTGAATTTATTGGAAATAATTTATGTGCGTTTCTGGTAGGCCTTTAGGTAAACCTAAGCCATAAGAAAATGGAAGTATCAAGTGTAAATGCATTTTGTAATTTGTATTTCTGTACTGGTAACATAGATTTAAGTTTTGTAGGATGATGTTTATAAATATACTTAAGGTAAGAGAAAAACAACTATTAGCGTATACTTACGTACTGTATAAAGCTATTACTAATCGGCCTTCACTTCGCTTCGAAAAAATATTTAATTTGTTACTTACTAACCTTACCACATAATTGCTATTCAGGTTTGACAGGCGATTCATATTTAGTTTTAGATGACAGTTTCTTCTCTTTTAGGTTAAGATTCAATGAAGTGGTTTTGACATTTTATCAAGTCACAAAAGTTTTAGGAACCTATATTGCTAAATTAAAAAATATATTATGTCTAGGTTTTTATTTTTCATAATAGCAGTTAGAAACGATCGATAATTGTCGACCTGGCTTCGTATTTTTTCACAGTTCTAACTAAGCATTGCTAAAATTTATTTTATAAATGCTCAGCATTATGCGTTTATAATTTATGGCAAAATGGTACTAGACTAAGAAGGCGTGGTTTAATAATTATTTTGAAATTCGTGCTAATTTTAATTTTAGTGTACTTAGGGTTGTCAATAGGCAGTTTATTAAAATTTTAATTAATTATATTGTGGGACAAAACTAATGCGAACTTACTTTAGATATTATAATTGTTACTGTTGTAAAGATTATAAATATATCTTTGTTGATGTGTTTGTTTTATTTCTAAAACCAGAACTGTAAAATATTTTTGTCTTAAGGATGGATCCTCATGCCTACCTTGTTGTCACCTGGGTACAATCTAGTTTGGTGGACCAGCTCAAGTATCGGAAGTACTCAGGAAGCCCAGGGCATAGACGGCTTAACGTGGCCTATATAGCTATAATATTGTTTATTTAAGCTATTTAATAACATTAAACAGGCTATAATTATGCCGCCGCGGCAACGTATGATAACTTTTATACAAATATAATCAAGCTACAATCATAAGGTTTATACTCTAGTAAACCGTTCTTTACTATAAAAAATACTTCTTTACTATAAAACAAAAAAAATTTCTACTTGTCAAGTGTTTTTGTCACTAAAGACACTAAGAAGGATAGTACTAAGTCAGTATTTTTTATAGCCTAAGCAGGCCGACGTGCAGGCGGGTGTGTACACACACCAGTAAGGTGTAGGTAGATATGTATGTTACCAAAGTAAGTAATATAACTACTTACGTAACTACGTACCGTAAGTAATTTAATACATACTACGTTTATGTGGCACTTGTGGCTGAGTCGTGTGGGGCTGACATGTTAGGGCAGTCTGACTTGTCTCAGGCTGGCTGTCTGTCTGGCAGTCACAGTCTCGCAGCAGTCAGTATCAGTACAGAACTGAGCGCTGATTTAGACGCACGTGCATATGCTCTTTAAGTGTTTATTTTGAAAGTGTTGTTGACTTTTTTTTGTAAACAATTCAATTGCGAAAGTTTTACTCGTGTTGACCTTCTCTGTGTTAATTTGAAGGATAATTCGTGCGTAAACATAATTTTTTCATGTTTATGTGTATGTTTACTATTACGCCCGGCTGGCCATTGCGTTCAGTTTGTTTATAAATAACTACGCCGCTACTCGATTTGCACATTTGGTGCTTAATAAGTTTGTATATAGGTCTGACACCAAAGTATTGTTTCTTTGTTTTTAACGTGAATTCTTTCCGTGACATTAAATTTCGTTTAATATTGCGTAGTAGTAGTATGGAATTTCGTTTCAAAGAAAGAAAGTCAGTTACTTACTCACTTAGATTATACTTAGTGTATCGACGAGTTTAAGATGAATCTGAAGTAGTTAGTTTAATAAAATTACTAGTAGGCAGTAGGTAGGTAGGTACCTACTTAGTACCTAATACTTAGTAATAATAGATATAAAAAAATTGAGTATTATATAATCTGATTCACCTAACCGTATTGCATTCAACATGCAAATTGTAAAAAATAATATACCTACCTACTTAGTACAAAAAATACAATATTTTTATCGCTACCTGTCACTTTTTTGTGTTACACCCGATTTTTGAGACATGATAAAATAAACAGTGATTAATAATGTTTTACGTTCTGATTTTTCCTTATTATCAAAAAAGTAAGTAATTTAAAACAAAAAACCTATTTTTCTTGCAAAAAAGTGTGGTAACCCTAGTTTAAAATAAAGTTATTTCCTAAATTTTTATTTGCGATTATTTTCATGTAGCTTTTATTTTTTTAATTTAATGGTTTATGCACATGGATATAGTTTAAACAATTTAAATTAAGTAAGTAAAAAAACAAAGGCCAGTAGACCTGAGACTGGAGCGGGTACCCGACATATGACCACTTTTGGCCTTTTTCCGGCCAGATTTTTTCCAAATTTGGCCTTTGGTTGTGCCGGGTGGCCTTTGAATAAGTCCGGAATTTATACCAGACCAGACCAGATAGGCTATGTTACAGGCATTTTGTGAAAGTGTCAGGGATCTACCTAATTCTGTTCTAGTTATAGACTCTTTGACAAACAGACAGCGGAGGCATATTAATACGGTTTGATTTTTACCCTGAAGAAAACTATTTTTATTAAAAGTTACAAGGTAAACTTATAGTAATTATTGAGATGACCCTGATTGGTCAGGATTGGTTAAGTAAAAAAGATGAATCGAATGATCATATTATCTTTTACGAGTTTATTACTTAAAAAATTTGTTATCTAAAAATCCGGAAAAATTCAAAGGCCACCCAGCCGAGCCAAACGCCAAATACGGAAAAAAAAATCAAAGGTCTTACCAAAGGACAAAGTGTAGACACTTTCGGCAAAATCTGGCAGCCTGGTAACCTTATATTACCAAAGTGGTTTAAACGTGTCATTTCCGAAGAAAAAAATCGTTGTTTTAAAATCACACGTGACGTGAGTAAATTCTCGAGTTCGCCGTTTTCCCATTGCATTGTTCTATTTATTTCAATGGTAATTTATATTAACAAGTGTAATACCTACACTTCACGCCTGTTTCTGTTATAGTCGGTTAAAACAATAGCATTGTTGCCGAAACACGACGGTCTATTTTTGTAAACGATTCGCTTTCATTAAGGTCTGCGCACATTACATCAACACAACTCCAGCACAATTCTGATTCAACTCATAAAAACATTGAAATATGAGCTTTATTCAGTGTTTCTTTCGGTAGAATTTCCGGTCGGATCGGAGTTCGCCGTGATCGGATTTCAGATTATGAACTCCTTTGGCATTATTCAGGCCTAAGTTAGGAAGGTTATGACAATACGACGAAATGTTTTGTCAAAAATTAGTGCGGTCTTGGCAGAGGCATTTCCGTGCTTCCAGATGTAATCATAATCTGTAATCATGATTAGGTACATTTTGCTCATCCCTGCAAGGCACCAATCGCGCGTAGATCAGTTCTTTCAAGTAAATGTTGAACGTCCCAAGATTTTTTATGCTTTTGTGAGAGTTGAATCGGAGTGAAGTTGGTGTTGAGTTGATGTAATGTGCGCAGACCTTTAATGTAACCCATGTAACAACCATGTTATTATGTTATCAATAGGTTCGTCTATTCGTCATTACTGTTCATTTTTGATAACCATTGCGTTTAGTTTGCCTTGTAGCGTTTTCATTATACACGGTACTTAACCCTTACCAACACCATTTTGTCCGTAACCATTCATAGGGATACTATTCTTTAATGATATGGATTCCTCGTTTATGAATATAAGTATAAATTATATTTTTTATTCGTGGCTATTATCATAAATAATTAATTCTCATGCATTTAACTATTTTTTACCTCCTTATGAGATACAGCTTCTCAATTGTTTGTTCACATTATAATTTGAATCTATTTCCGCAGGCTCTAATAATGCAGTTTATTTATTGATGATCGTATCACATACCTATGCATTAAACTACCAATTAAATTTAATGGCGTTTTTAATTATGTCCGTCGTTAATTTTAACCGTAATTTTGATAATAATCGTCCATTAACCTCTTAAACCTAATCCGTAAGATAACGAAAAAGCCAAAGATACCGCATTTTTTACCTGACTCGTTTGCTTATGATTGATACACAACTTCGATCAACAATACTAACTGTTGAACGAAGTTGGTACGAGTATGTTTGGGGGGTTAAGTAAGAACCTTATCTAACTTAAACTC
Organism: Ochlodes sylvanus; assembly: GCA_905404295.2. NCBI lineage: Eukaryota > Metazoa > Arthropoda > Insecta > Lepidoptera > Hesperiidae > Ochlodes > Ochlodes sylvanus. The sequence continues at coordinate 3,018,834 of FR990138.1, read as the reverse complement.
CAACTAAAATTATTTATTTCATGTATGTACTCGTATTCATCAGTACAATGAAAATAAGAACAGGCAAATATTTTGCATCTACTTACCAACGTTTCGCAATGGTATATATTAAATAATGATTTTTTTACTTTTTAAAAGGAGAACCACCGCTAAAGCACATCGCACACACACACACACACGCTAAAGAGATCTTATAACTAGTAAAACATAACAGCTAGTTAATTAATATACTTGAGAAGCATGCTTTTTAAAGGCATGTGTATCTGTACCTTTAATGACCTGCATAATGTTTGTCGCTCACTGATACTACAATGAATGGAGTCATTTCCGATACTACATTCTTCATTGAATTTATGTACCTCCTTCTTTAAACGTTTTTTTGTTTGACGGAAACCATAACTGAATTGCTTGCACATTTGTCATTAATTGTGGGTGTTATTAAAGGCAATGTGTAGAAAACAAAATGAGTGAAACAAAACAAAAAACCTAGAACTACCTACGTCATGATTCACGACACAACTTTCAAGTTCAAGGCATGCTTATATTGGGCTGAAAATATAATAATTTATTAGATAAACTTCCGAATAGTTACGTCAATACTGTTATCTATTCTGTACTTGTATACGGACATTCTCTACTTCCACATTCATCGTTCACTCAGTCGCAGTATTCGCAGTGTTTTAATGCAGTGACACATACGAGACGTTCTACACGATAATGGCATCAAATAGTTTACAAAATTTAAAAAGGACTCTAAATGTACTGAATAAGAGTTCAAAATACGCTAAATATAGTGTGAGTGTAAGAAAACATAGTTTATGGACACAAGATAGTGTGGTGAAGTCGCCCTATAAAACTCTACAATTACCAAATTGCAATACTTTGTACGATTATGTGTGGCAGAATTTGGAAAAATGGCCGGAAAGAACAATATCGGTGAGTTAATTTATTTTATGAAACAGTGATAGCCGACTGGTTTGAAAGTTGGACTTCCGAATCGGGGGGGCTGGGTTCAAATGCTGCACTAATTTTCAAAAATTATGTGTGTACCTTCAACTATATTACTTGCTTCGGTGAAAGAAAACATCGTAAGAAAACCTGCACACCTGAGACTTCTCCATAGTGTTCTCAAAGGTGTGTGAAGCACCAATCCGCACTTGGCCAGCATAGTGGACTATGGCCTGTACCTACCCTGTGTTCTCCTCTCACAATGTCCCTCACATTGTGAGACATTGGAACCATTGGAGAGGAGAACCGTGCTCAGTAGATGTATTTAATTATGTGAAATTTGTTTTTGGATTTTGTTGTTGGACTGTCGAAATGTATTGCATTTGCCATTCGCGATATAGGAAATATTCCTGTGAGCACGATTTTGTCTGACCGCTATTTTTTTAGATCAGTCTTAACTGCATAGATAAATATCTTAACTGCCACACTACAGGTCTTGGTATGCTCCCTAAATGAAAAGGGTGGGAAATGACAAAACTCTTTAATTCAACATGATATCAATTTAGAGATTGGCAGACAACTTGAAGAACATTTTTGGATTCTTACTGAATTATCGATAAATGAGCCAGAGAGATTTCCATAAGATTTTCTTTAGAAAATAATGTAATCACTATTTTGAATTATGCATCTAAGTTAAAAAGTTACCTTTAGAATTCGAACCCAGGTTATTTGAAAACATCGATATTCAACGAGATTGTTAATTTATTTCTATTTTTAAGTTATTTCAATTCATCGTCATCATCATCGCTACACATATTCTACTGATATATCGATAATTTCCATTCTGTTAGTTGGCATTTGGGTAATCATGTCCTTTTGACCAATTCAAATCTTTCAATCATAAAAACAATGTTCCTTTCTCAAGACAACATAATTTTTCCCAGAATCCATCCACATTTTCTTCGGTCGTCCTTTTGCATACGATTTTAAACTTATATCATCGCGGACACTAAACATTTTAAATGCAAATGGGTACTCACGATTCACAACACGCCATGACCATGATACTAGGTTTCAATATGTTTTAACTGTTTTTAATTTCGTTAAACAATTCAAAATCGTGTGTACCCCTATCATTTAAAATTACTCTTGCATGTAATGTATAAATTAATTGTTAACTTTTGTTCTAAATTTCAGGTTTGTGCAATAACAGGAAGAGGTTATACATACGAGCAAGCGTTTATGCTGTCCAATGCCTTCGCAGCCAACCTTCGGACGAAGTTCAAGATCCAGGATGGTGACTGTGTTGTAGTGATGCTTCCAAATATTCCTGACTTCCCGTTAGTAGCGATGGGGATTATCGAAGCTGGAGGCCTGATCAGCACAGTCAATCCTATTTATACAGCTCGTGAGTGTTTTGGACTTTTTAACCAAGATTACATTGATTTGGTAGATCCAATAAAACCGGCCAGCTAATCAAAGGAACTCAGATTCACAGCTTTTGTTCCTTAGAAATCATATTTGGTTTTATTTGGGCTTATTTTTTTACCCGTGGGAGCGTGGGACTGACGCTCTTAGTAATATTATATTTCGACTGCAGAATTGTAAGCATCATCAAATTCCATAATTCCGAACGCAAGAGATATATTCCATTCTGACATGTATGATATCTTTTATAATATTTTTGTAATAAATTATCTCAACAAGTATCCCCAGCGAAGATGGAAAACAAAACTCTTGAACTAGCGTCAATCATCATGAAATCTGAGTGGAAATCGAAAATAATCGTAACAGATAAGAATAAAAACAATAATAACAAGATAGAATGAGAAGAAGATATAATATATAAATCAATTCTCGCGAATCATGCGGATCAGAATATAATGCTGTTTGTAATAAGACCAATAAAAAAAGTTAAATTTTCAAGAATGTTTTACAACAGAGCACACTTTTAAGCACAAGTAACAAATCGCTCTGGCTCACTCTACAATTATGATTCAGGCCAGAAGGTCACCTTTGATGCAATCAGCAATGTTATCTGTACCTACCACTTATGTGTAGCAGACTCTTTACTTAAAGTTAAATAACAACTTCAAAGTATAACACTTTAATTTTTTTTCTCCTGACAATTCCAGATGAACTGCAACGTCAACTTTGTATGTCGGATGCGAAGGTCATAGTAACAATTCCTCAGAATGTTAACAAAGTGAAAGATGCGTTGAAACTTGCAGAAATAGACATACCAATTATCGTAGTGAGGACCAATGGAGATTCTTTACCAGAGGGTACTGTGGCTTTCAATGAACTAAGTGAAGACATCCACGTTGATAAGTCGTGTTTGAAAAAAGTTATAAGAACCAAGAATGATGTATGTTTCTTGCCGTACTCCAGCGGCACGACAGGTTTACCCAAAGGTGTAGAATTGACGCATACGAATATAATTGCTAATTGTGAACAAGTGAATGATCCTATGATCAGATGTTATGAAGATACCACTGGTAAGTAATAGATTTTCTGGAAAATATTGATGATGTTATTATGATTATATTATTATTGATGTAATGACGATCAATAAAATAGGTAATATTTATTGTACTCATTGACTTATTAAGTCAATGATTGTACTAGATACTTGATGTATTCATACAATCTGCATATTCTAAAAGATTGAAATAAATTGAGAGTAACAACCGAATGACAAAAAGTATCGAAATTCGTTATCAAATTACCAAATAGAGTTGTTTAATTCTTAATGTTAAGTATGACTAATTATGTCATAGCTATTGTTTTATGACATAAATTTTATGGCTATAAGGGATAAAAATTCAAAGTCAAATCACATTAATGCCCTATTTACATAGTACATTGCTACTTGCCACACGTTACGTCACTCTAGATTACATTTTAATAAATTCAGTTCAGTTTTTTTATACAACTAAGGTAGCAAACGAGCATACGGCACCATTCTTTCGCGGCCGCCCATGACAACTGTGACCAACCTAGAACAAGATTCAATTGGGGACTACAGTAGCGGCACAAATTTAAGGCCCCTTTGACACATTAAAATAGTGACGTGAAAAATGTTAATTCAGTATCGAAAAAATATGGTCAAGTGCGAGTGGCATCGATACATTTTTGGAATAAAAAATTTAAGCACCCTTTTTAATGACATATTTGGAATGAGAATCGAATACTGAGTACCCCCTATTAATATCACAAGAGTCTTACGAATCACCTTATATTTAAGGTCTCCTCGGCTTTGAGCTCAGTAGTGGGCCTTGTTGGGTTGAGATGATTTATAGTATATTCATTTATGTAATTGACTTACTTACTTTATTAAAGGTGGCACTGTATTTTGTTAGTAAAAACGTGAAGGAATTTGTTCGCGGTACCATATACTTTGTTTATATGGTCCCGCATTAGTCCATAATATTTAAATATATTATATTGTTTCAATATCCATGTAATTAATTAACTTTGGGTCCTAAGTTATACATTCGATAAATTTTATGACTTTTTGCACATCACTATAGACCATGAAGAACAGCAATTTGCTCCTTCAAATTTATGTAATAATTTATACGAAACTTGATGATCGGACAGACGTCAAATAAACTTCATCGGGGCCTTCCTTTTGTGCCGCACCTATAGGTTAGTTAGTCCGGTTAAAAGCCAGTGTTAGCACATTAGTTGGTTAGTTTGTTAGTAAGTATAAGGACTGGGACAGGGACTGTTAGTGATAGTTAGTCCTGTTAGTTGTTAGTTATAGTCCAATTAATAATTGTTAGTAAGAGTCTTGTTCTAATTCGGTCACAGATGCGTTGCTATCCTTGAGGACTAAGATGGTCGCCTCTGAAAAGTATAACCGGCTAAAATAACCTATCCTTATGGTTTGCCACGAAGCATTCTTCATTAGCATAGTCGGGTGGCCTAAGTTTCTAAATAGGTACTTTCACTCACTCAGTTGGTTATTAATTACTTCAGGCCAAACTCTAATTACATGGTAAAGATCACTAAGCCTTTTTGGCAATCTTTACATGCGTTGAGGCATTACAGCCCAAAACTCAAATCAATATACAGGTTAAAACCAAAAGCTTATATTCATTTTGCTAATAAACACGAGTTTCTTGTTTGATATCATAATAATACTAATGTGCAAAGTATGACGTAACTAAATGGATTTTATTGATCCTTTAGTCAACAAAGTCCTGATTATATAGGCATCAAGTGTTCCCGTGTGTTTGTCGATGCCATTGATAAGTTGATACGATAATGGCTATCAATTGATATTCAAATTAAATTATAAGGTATTTTGGCTTTCGTACGATGATTTATCGAAAGATAAATGTCTTATAGAGGCCGATTTAGCAGCCTATTCGGTATTCATATCTTATCTGTTTATAACAAATCGATACGTAACGTTACATTTTAAAACATTTTACTCTTATCAGAAAAAAGTTCAGAAAAGAAAACAAATTGATGAATGATTATACCTTTGTTATACTTATTTCAGAAATTGCAAACGAGTAATTTGAACCAGATGTTCCTGATAATAATATAAGCCCGTTAAACCAAACAAACAAGCAAACAAAACACAAGCTTTGTAATATTAAGTATAGATAAATCATTGTTCTTGGGTCTCGTACTAATTATTTCTTATTTGTCAATTCGACAAATGTGGCTTCTGTGGAATGTGAATTCTGAACCTTATTCCAGACTCGCATCAGGACGCAGTTTTGGCGGTATTGCCTTTCTTTCACATCTACGGAGCTACAGTTCTCATGTTCCACATGATAGCCAATGGAGTGAAACTGGTGACCATGCCTCAGTTGAAGCCGGAGACCTTCGCGAAAGCCCTCGTTAAATATAAAACTAATGTGATATTCGTCGCACCTCCTTTGGGTAAGTTTCGTTCATATCTTAAACTAATTCACTTTTATTCTTGACCAGCTGACCCGGGCAGACGATGTCCTGCAAGAAATATTATTGTTATCTAAGGTTCTAATCGGCGTATTAAGATGAAAATAAATATGAACCAGTTGTTAAGTTAGACATCCAGCAATACAACTGCGTAAACCGCATTAAATTATATTTAGTAGTTTTTGCGTAATGCGCGGGCAAACATACAGGCAAACAGACGAACATTTAAAAATAATATTTGTGGCTTCTATTGGCCCTATAAGAAGTTAGACAAAACGTCTAACTTCTTCCTTCTCTCAAGTAGAAATTATAATATAGATACCTATCTATATTATAGATAGATAGATAGATAGATAAATAGATAGATAGATATATATAATATAGATACCTATCTATATTATAATTCCTACTAAATATACCTATATTTAGAAGCACTTTATACAACAGAATTACAGATACGTAATAAATAGTATGATAGTATTCACTTCTGCAATAAATACGCAAACATCAAACATTTTGCACCGTCCGCGTTTGTGTCATTATCGCATAGTTGCATACATATTACGATGACGTCAAGCAAGGCTTTTAGTGATGTGCAAAATAAATAGAAGCCTTGAGGCAAGGTGTTTTTATAAATGATAGTGATACTCGAATGCGCTATTCGGCGTTTTTTATGTTTTGAGTGAAGGTCATTGTCTAGTTATTACCGCGAATGGATGTGAAGTTGATGTTTCTTGGTGTGTGGAACGTAACACATGCTAGAATAGAATACTTGCGGTTTCTATCGTACTACATAATTATTATGCTATATTATAATTATGAGAGCCAGAGTGCCTGACCATGTTTATTACATTATTAAATGTATGAAAAAAGTAATGAGTAAAGTAAATACTGCCTGTCAGTATTTATTACAGAGAAAGTAGGTGTCTTGTACCTCATCACTCTCTATATACAAGATACTCCGTGGTAAATACTAATGGATGACAGTATTTACTTTACGTGTATATCCTACGGATTATGCAAATTAGATGAGCTCTAATTGAATAACAATAGATTTTCACAAATTATCTAATGCCTGTAAATTTAAACAGGTTGTTAGTAAAACATGAATTTACGTGACTACATACTTAATGTCGATAATTTAAGAGATTTTTTGAAATATTCTTAGTTGGTACACTTGAAATTCTCGATTCTTTCAGGCCTAGAAGGTTAATGGACGTTGAATAAAATACTTACTGGATTTAAAATTAACGTACATTATTAATTGACACCATATTACATATTAATTGATACTTTCCTTTAATAACGTGTTTTAAGTTTCAATATTAATTAACACCAATTCACTTTTATTTTCCTTTTTTATAATCATTATCAAAATTATATATCATATCAAGACGCCATTTTGTAAAAAGAGAAAATAAAATATTAATTGGGATATCATTAAATAGGTATTTGACCACCATCTTTAAATTTCTTTTTCACTCTATCACAGAAAGTCGGTCAGCAACCATTTTCATTTAATTTTTCTATATTTCTTAACGTAGTCGGGTGTTAAGATTTTAACTTTAACTTTTGGTTTTGTTTGCAGTGAACATGATGTCAACGCACCCAGCGATGTCGCAGAAGACATTCCAATATTTGGACGTAGTGATGAATGGCGCGGCTCCTCTAGCGTCTTCGGATGCTGATAGATTCTTTGCTAAGATTAACGTAAGTTATATATTAATCTGATGAAATCTTTACGTAAAAACCGAGAAACTAAGCGAGTCATCTGATAGTAAATGGTCACCGCCTTTAGACATGAGTAACACCAAAGGCATCACCGATCCGTTGCCGGCCAAGAAAGAAGGAAGAGGAAGTAATGTCGATGGCTCCTCCAGTGCGGGTTGGTGGAGGGGTTAGTGGCAAACCCAAATGCCGGAATTTTTTATGCCGCCCGAAGGCATCCCAAATGACTTAAAGACTGCTACCGAATGGTAACAACCGGGACCGACGGTTTTACGTGCCCTCGGCAGCACGAAAGCGCCCAAGGAAATTTTCCACTAGCGGTCACCCATCCAACTACCGACCGCGCCCGCTGAATTGCTTAATTTTTGCGATCATTTAAGAGCGACGCAAGCCGTCGGGCTTTTAGCGCTTAACATGTTACAATGAAATACATGAAATATTATTATTTTGCAGCGCAAAATTCGTTTTGGTCAAGGGTATGGGCTGACAGAAACCTCGCCAGCAATTGCTATGTCTCCGCGGGGATTCGAAAATTATTCTTCAGTCGGCTATCCTCTCAGTAGCACGGAGATAAAAGTTGTCGACAGCGATATGAAGACCCTGGGCCCCAATATGGTTGGTAACACCTTGATAAGGCCAAAGACTTATTGATTTGACATAAAATATGCAGCTTGTTTCTTCCCACATTGGATGAATAGTTGCCACGTTGAAAACGTTATGAGGAACGTTGAAACGCAAAGCGTGTGATTATAATTAATTTCTGGTGTCTGCATGATTTGGATCCGGATGCTCTTTGCTTGAAACCACCATCTTTGTCATCAACATCAACATTCAAACTTGTTTTATCAACATTCATTGATGTTCTTTTCGTCTTCAATTAAAATTTCCAAGAAGCGAACACGTTTTTTTATTTATTAATTTCCTGATGTTTTACGTATTTTATAACGTCCTTTAGAAGATACGGATACTAAAATTCTGAATATCGAATATTTTCAGAGAGGTGAACTCCTAGTAAAAGGTCCTCAAGTGATGCGGGGTTACAGAAACAACGCCGCAGCTACCGCGGAGGTCTTCACCAGTGACGGCTGGTTCAGAACTGGGGACTTGGCGGTAGTGAGCAATGACGGTGAAGTTACCATTGCAGACAGGTTGAAGGATCTTATTAAGGTACTAGCAACTGCTTAGCTACGCTCGTGTGAATTAAGAAAATGCAGTAATTCCGTTACGGAAACATGCTTTAAAAGCGAAAATAGAACATAGGATTAACTTGAGTGAGCCGTCAAACGACTTTTCGCGTTCAGGCTGGGAGCTTATACAGGAGAGACAGTATATTTTTATTCTTCTTCTTAATTTTAAGGCCAGCAACGTATAGATGATGCCTTTGGTTGCTGCAGGCGATGGTGACCATTTCGGTGCCATGCCAAGGTAACACCTTGCCATTACGGTACCTTGCGTACCATAAAAAGCAAATCTCATGTAATTTGACGTTTTGTCAACTTATAAGAAGTTGTATTTCGGTGACTCCACTACTGATTTTCTAAATCTACTCCAGGTGAAAGGTTACCAAGTACCTCCTGCAGAACTAGAAGCAGTTCTGCGCGAACATCCTGCTGTCAACGATGCAGCTGTTATCGGGGTCCCTCATCCTACTAAAGGAGAAACACCAAAAGCATTTGTAGTTTTAAAGGAAGGCTCAAAAATTCCTCCTGACGCAATAAGCGAATTCGTTGACGAGAGAGTTGCCGAATATAAAAGAATAGAGGATATTATGTTGCTAGAAAGCATACCTAAAAGCGCCGCGGGGAAAATTTTAAGGAAGGAACTAAAACAGAAATATTGCTAATGTCTTTTTAAATAAAAACCAAAGGGGAGCAAATATTTTTGTAAGGGTATTGTTAAGTTCATTAAAATTTCGAATATTTTTTTGCATAATTATACTCCATTATACAAAATGTTATATCGATCACTTTCAGACAACTGTTGCACAAGGGCCTAGAAAAGAACGTGGAGGTTTAGTGGAGGTAGAATTTTTATATGTTGCAGGGTAGTAATGATGTTTCAAACCATAAAGGGAAGGTGGCTGAATTTCGCATAAAATTATTGTTTAACAAAATTTTCTTTCTTTTTTCACCGCTTTTTCTTTTTTCACCACTTTATTTGTACCAATTATCGGCAGTTAGGGATAGATAACTTATATAAACTGTTCGTGAAATTGTAAAACGCAGGTGTGAATTGTGCGTGTGCACAAATATAATCATTTCTTAAGTTGCTTTCATCAAGTTGGAATATGTTTCTTCACCACAAGTCATTCGGCCAGCGTAATTTGTTTATGTTAATAAACCCTGTTTGAATATAATTGAAATAATTACCATACTAGTTAAAATCTATATCTACATACCTATATGTACCAATTACAAAACTGTAACTGGCCTTTGTGGCCAAAAGTGTAACTGTGTTAAGTACAGGACATAGTTGATAATAAAAAAAAATGTATGAGGTATTTATAAGGTCAATATAAAATAAAATGATCATATTTAGAAGAGAGATTAGAAATGAATATTCTACCTTGCTTTCTATGTGTATCTATGTATCTACATATTATAAATAATGAATTTATATCTCTAATTGAAATAAAAATAATGACGACGATTTTATATAATAATCAAATTTTTATAATACTATACATATTTATTTAGAATTAGTACATCGCCCTTGCTGCGTTATTAGAAATTAGAATAATTACCACTCATTATTATATAATGAGTGGTAATTATTCTATAATTACCACTATTATATTATTATATTATAATAATTACCACTCATTATAATATAATGAGTGGTAATTATTCTATAGTTATTAGAAATTAGAATAATTACCACTCATTATATTATAATAAGCAAGTATATTATAATAAGCAAGGGCGATGTACTAATTCTAAATAATTTTTTTTTTATAGAACGGAGTTCATTCTATTTGTATTTAATGCAAATTTTCTACATGGCATTATATACAATATGATGATGAAAGCCTCCGACATGGCTTAACGACTGCTACCAAATGATATCAACCGGGACTGGCTTTACGTGCCCTCCGAAGCACGGAAGCGCCTAAGAAATTTTGTTACTAACGGTCACCCATATAACTACCGACCGCGCCTGCAGTTGCTTAACTTTACTGGCTATGAGCGGCATGATTAATTATTAAAGGCCATTAGGGTATGAAATAAATATTTTATAAATGGAACATTGTTTGATAATTATATATTTTTTGTATTATGTATAATTATATTGTAATGTATAAAAAGCTTTAAGAAAGTGGCATCTAGCCTATTTAAATACAATGGTTTAATTGTTGACCATTAATATACCTTTAGGTAATATTGACCTTTTATTTCTTCTACATCTATATTGTTTAATAAATATTCACATCTGATAACATCATGATGTTATAAAAACATATTAATGAAATATTGTTTAAATGCGCAATAAATAAAATAATTTAGGGTTATTACGTAATCATTTTTTTTTGTGGATAATATCGGGGGGAATAAAATATTAGAATATTATGCAAATTAACTTAAATGATTTAGAGAAATGTAAATAAATGAATATATGTACTTCAATTTTTTTCTTTATGACAGAGAGCATCAAATAAAACTTTGATTTATTAATAACTCGCTTCGCTTCGGGAATTTTATTCTTTACGTTAATGAATAAATACATATTTTCCCATTTATGCAACATTTTTCATTATTGCTCCGGTCCTACTGGTCGTAGTGCGATGTTACATAGCCCTTCTCGATAAATGGACTATCCAACTCAAAAAAATATATAAAACTCCTCCGTTACTGAGTGACTGACAGACAACATACAGCCGAAACTACTGAACGTCATCTACTGAATGTTATCTGTAGCTGAGTAAGACAAAAAACTCCTTGGAAGTTTCTTGCCGCTTCTTCTTCTAAGACCACTCACTACGGTATAGCTAGTGTACAGACACGTCCCCGATAACGACGCGACTTTGACGAGAACGTAAAGCGTAATCAAATTATTTTTTGTTATCTCACTACAACCAGTGCATAGTTATAACTAAGAATAATAAGATGGTAACCAGTTACTCGTTCATTGACACAGTGTAACAAAAATACACAACAGGCTTGGTATAATACGCGCCTACACATCAATTTAATTTACTTCGCAAGATAACGTTGTACGAACCTGATGTCTATGAGAATTTGCCAGTGTTTTGGTAGTTGTTAAATTAATAATAATTGGAAACAATATTCATTGATAAGCGGTGTTTACTTACTATATATGTTTGTGTGTTATCACAAAATGATGATTAGGAGTATTGTGCGTGTAGATAAATTGTTTTACAGAAATGTTTTTAACAATAGTGTACGCAGAAAACATTTGTGGACTAGTGATAATGTAGTCGTATCTCCGTGTAAAGATGTGATTGTTCCAAATGTTACTGTGAACGAGTACATGTGGACGAATTTAGACAAATGGTCGAACAAAACAGCTGTGGTAAATATTGTTTTATATGCCTATTTATTTAAATTTAGACGAGTAAGTAGTAGCTGATTTGAAAATTTCCGGCTATGCGTTACAGCCTTTATTATAGGACCGTTGTAGTGAATTAGTTTCTCCTCATAATTCAGGATGTCTAAAACATTCTGCGGTAGGGGTTGCTTTCTGACTGAAATATCCGGGACCAACGACATGGTTACCTATATTACGAAGAATGGAAGCCCTCAAAATATTTACCATTGCATGTGCATAATTGTGTATACCTACTCCGCTAGATGCAAGTTCAAAAACAAATTTTCGTGGTCTAAATGTTTATATGGAGGTAAATAGATTAAAAAACTAGTACTTAATAAGAATGGAATAAATAAAGTAAATGGAATATATTCGTTTCAATTTTAACCTCCTTGATCTTGAATTGTCTTCATTCAAGTACGTGACATTAATTAATCAAGAATGTATTAATGTATGTCCTTACTGGGTAATTGACCCCGTAATGGATTCTATTATAATATATTATCCCTAATGAAGCTTTACGAGTACCTTTATTAATAGTTCCTTACGTTCCGTACAGTTCCGTACGACGTGACGTAAAATTATTATTTATGTACTTGCAGGTTTGCGGCATTACCGACAGACAATACACTTATAAACAGCTGCACAGACAGTCTCAAATTTTGGGTGCGAAACTGAGGAAATCCTTCCAAATCAAAGATGGAGACACTGTCGCTCTTATGTTACCGAACATACCTGAGTTTCCTGTTACCGTGTTGGGAGTGTTGGCGGCTGGAGGCGTAGTTTCGACGTTGAACCCTGTTTATACTCCACGTAGGTCTAATTCTACTTTTGTTATGTGCTTTTTCGGGGTCCTAGTAAATGTATCCTTACCACAACCTCTTCACACAACACACATTATTAGGTATATCTGTTTATGGTAATGACTAATGTATTGTGTTAAACTTTACTTAAAACTTTTAAGTCTGTTTTATTTTAATCAGTTCCTAAATAATTAGGTTAAGTCAGTTTAAAAAATCACGTCTAACAGTTTTCGAGAATGGGTGCTAAAGGACAGGTTTCCCCAAACGACGCGAATCCTGGCTTACAACTTTAAAATATAAATTTAAACTTACAGATGAACTGCAACGTTTGCTACCAATATCCGACCCGAAGGTAATCTTTGTAGTGAACGAAACAGCGTCAGTGGTTAAAGAGGCATTGGCGGCACTCAAGAGAAATATACCTGTAATATCAATCACACTAAACAACCACCTACCCCCAGGCACAGTACGATTTACCGAACTCGTGGACGATGATAATATAGATCTTAGTGTTCTGAATGACGTAAGACGTACCGCAGATGACGTGGCGTTTCTGCTATATTCCAGTGGTACCACAGGGCTTCCTAAGGGAATGGAACTGACACACAAGAATCAAGTAGCCAACTGGATGCAGCAAAGTACTGAACAAAGATTATATACTGATACCACAGGTAAAGTTATTTTTAAATTTGTAGTTCAAAGTAGCAAACATAATTGTACTGCCATTACGTATGTTACGATATATTACGATTCTAAATTCGATTATATTTCATTACTTTTATCTCTCAAAGTATAAATAGGTTTTTGTCAATGTCTTCAAACCTTTAATGGTCCAATACTACATACAGCACGGCTTTTGCCTTACCATTGTCATTGTCATTATCCAAACACCATCGGGGTTATCCATTCAACTTTAAATATAACTTAAATTATGTCTTCTATCTCGGTTGTAACATTAGTATTATATGTATCTTTAAGCTCGAAGTTTCACGGGTCCTAGATGTAATTGGCAAGCCTTCCAAATGACCGGGTCACTTAGAAGGTTTGCATGGGGACACAGGTCCAGCTGTCCTTAAGATATTTTGATGTTGTACATGACTGTACTGTTCACAAGGTTCCACATATTTATTATTATGAATAAATAGTTTTCACGTCTTTCATTTTAATTTTCAGAAACACATCAAGATGCCACGCTGGCCATATTGCCGATATTCCACATGTACGGTCTGAGTATCGTGACGATGCACAAACTGTCTGTTGGACTGAAGGTGGTGACTATGCCTCGGTTCCATCCAGAGATAGCTGTGGATGTGCTGGATAGACACAAATTCGATCTGATGTATTTGGCACCACCTCTTGGTAAGATTTTTATATATAAACCTTTACACAATCATTCCACCGCTTAGGATTCCGTGTATCCAGGGGTGCCACATAAATAAGATACCAAAACCCAAGAAACAAATATTTCCCCATCGTTGATCAGGAATATCTTAGTTACGTTTATAAATTTTTGGTACAAAAATATTTTCTGATATTCCTATTTTGCTTTGCAGTACTTTTCCTCGGATCCCATCCTCAAATAACATCGAAACATTTGGAGCGATTAAGATGTGTCACAAGTGGGGCTGCTCCATTGCCTCACGCAGATATACAAAAACTTATAGCAAGAGTTACACAGGTAAGAAAGAAGCTCGAATAAAAAGCTCACCTTATGATTGATAGATACGTTGTCGGTCAAGAAAGAATGAAAGAAAGTACTGGCTGTCGAGCTCCCAGTCAGAACATGCCAGGTCCTCTGGCGGCTGATATAAGTAATACTGTAATAGATAGACAGGCTTCACGGAAAGGGAATAATAAATAAAATAAATAATAATAAACGCTAACACACTCATCACCGGACTAGGGTGCCCTGTGTCGCGAGTGGCATGGACAGCACAGCACAAATTACACATAACTAAAACTCACTTCTATTACTCAGATAATGATTTTTTTATAGCCCGAAGGGCTGACGTAAAAGCAGACGAGCCACCTGATGGTAAGTGGTCATCGTCGTCTATGGACACGGGCAACACCAAGGGAGTCGCCAGTGCAACGCCGGCCCTGAAGGAGAACTCTTTTTACACCTTTTTTCTAAGTTCTCATTAAATTCAACTCTATCAAGTACTTTAGGGCATGTCGGTGTCCATGTTTGCTTGCTACAAGATCATTAATATCGGCTGCAAGATACGTTATTTAAATAAAGAGCCTTTTGTTCCATTTAAAAAAATATGTTAACGTTTTCAGCGTGATTTTCACTTCGGACAAGGCTATGGTCTATCTGAGACGGGACCTCTGGCAACTATTGCTCATATAGGTTTTAATGATTACAAGTCTGTTGGATTCGCTTTACCAAGTGTTCAGTTAAGGGTTGTTAATGGAGATCTGAAGAACTTAGGACCAAATGAAGTAAGACTTATCATAGCTTGTTATATTGTAGAAAAGAAAAACAGTTTCCACTAAAGAAAAATTAGTCTTCCACGTTGCTCAAGTGCAATTTAGTGTCAGTGTAATTTAGTTATCAAAGGGAAATGTCGGAAGTTTTTATGCTATTCGAACTAAAAAAATATTGATAACTCATGAATGAAAAGACAACGGAAAGGCCTCTATAAAAAGTAAATTGTGATATAATTGTCTTGTTTAAATTGATTACAATACTTTTAGGCTGGAGAACTTTTGATAAAGGGCCCAAATGTTATGAAAGGTTACAAAAGCAATCCTGTCGCAAATAAAGATGTGTTTGTGGATGGGGGTTGGCTGAGGACAGGAGACTTAGCGAGGATAGGAGAAAATGGAGCAGTTTATATACTGGATAGACTGAAGGAACTTATCAAGGTACGTGTACTTGCATAATTGTTTTTATTAAGTAAGTTTTCGGGACATTTTGAGAGAAATATTTTGATTTCGAGACCAATAAGGGACTACTGTAATTATTGACATTGTTTATTTCTTGAGCTATTTATTTTTAAGTTACTATTAAAACATCTTAGGAGATTTATGTATTTAACGGGTTGTAAAAAGATTTAAGTATGTTGCTACTTAAACATTTCTTTCTTGTCTTATATGTATTTCTATTTCCCACATGAATCAGCTGCGACATTTCTGAAATTTCTATATTGTTTTATCTACTCCGCAAATTTAAAATTTATCGGTATTATTGTTTAATTAATAAAGGGGTGGCGGTAACAATTTTTTTATTCTTAATTTTACCCATATTAAAGATAAATTTTAAAAATCCTTTTATAATGCTCCCTCACGCTGTTTCAAAGTTTTTAAAGTTTCACTTCTACTGTGTGTAAATTGCACACTTATTTTTGTTTGTTTTTCTTAGGTAAGTGGATTCCAAGTTCCACCGGCTGAATTAGAAGCGGTGATAAAGGAACATCCAGCAGTATTTGATGCAGCTGTAATTGGCGTCAAGGATCCTAAAACCGGCGAGCGGCCGAAAACATTCATTCAGTTGAACACAGGATATGAGTGTGATAGTGAAGACATAATCAAATTTGTGAACGAGAGAGTTGCGCCGTATAAAAAGATAAAAGATGTAGAATATCTGGATGAAATACCAAAAAACGCATCTGGGAAGATTTTGAGAAGAGTTTTGGCTGAAAAATGTGATTAGATCTCATAAATGGTTTTATAAAAATAGTCTTTTCTTGGTCTCACATTTCCAATAATTCTTAAGTTACATAAATATGTGTAATTGATATAAGTTTAATTAAATTTAAGTTAATGGGTTGTGATGATGATGATGATGATAATGATATAAGTTTTTAGATTTTATATGTCGAAGTTGTACATTCACATTCACGATAATTATGCATTTTGTTGACTTATACTTTTAGATTAGACTATATTGCCATTTATTATCAGGAGGGATTTAAGTCAAACATTAACTTATTTATTTATTTATTACTCTTAATTGTACACCAAGAACAGGACATTGGCTTGGCTCTATGCACTTAGTTATACTGATATACAGAAGCTTTTAAAGTGGAGATAGTCTAATATACAACATTAACTTATAGGTAACTTTTCTTTTTTTCAATTTCACGCACACAACTTTAATTTCGGGTGATAATAATAAATTCGATTAGATTAGTCTGCGTTACATTTACGTAATATACCGTACAAATACTGATAACGGCGTTATACGTATAGATATTTTTGTCATCACTTTATAAATGTAATAGAAAAGGACCAACAGTAGTCGAGATAGGCAGCAACATTTACTACGGAACTCACTCATATCGTGAGCAGTGAATAGACCTAATGTTTTAGTCATTAATATTGTTCTCGTACCGCGAGTTCAAATTTTATCGTGAAGTAACTTGACCTTATATAAAATATTAAAAGAAATATTGTAGATTGTAGATAGAGGATAAGTATTTACCTAATAATAATATTGTGTAACTATTGATAAACATGATCAAAAATATAATGGGTGTAGATAAAATTTATAGAACGGTTTTAGTTAATTATTTGCGAAAAAGACATTTGTGGACTGGTGACAATGTCGTTAAATCTCCGTGCAAAGATGTGATTATTCCAGATTTGTGTGTAAATGAGTACATGTGGACAACTTTAGACAAATGGTCCAATAAAAAAGCTCTGGTAAATATTATTTTAATAATTTAAAGCACTTCGCAGTTGATTCTAGAAAATGGTTATCTAAGCGGGTAAAGTACCCAATTACCATTCATAAGCACCATTGGGCATATACTGACTTACAGGGGTCATTAACATTTAATAGAAACGTGGTGAGATTAGTTTTTAAGGAATTTTATCAGTCTAAATTTATTTTGTATTTAACTTCTAAACAAAAATATAACAATATCATAACATTTATCGCCTAAATGATACGAGTATCACTTTCTATCATGTTCGGCTTAAACACTTAGTTATCATTAAATTATATATAGTATATACATATATAGTATCGTATAGTAGTAGATATAGTATCGCCTATTTATTTATCATTTATTTCAGGCGACTAAGGTCCATAGAATATAATACATACTATTATACATATTTATTACAAATACAAGCCTACACCCGCGGTTTCGCCCGCCAAAAATCCGTAAATATATAAAAGTTGATAAAATCAGAGAACTTTCATACAAACTTTGCGCCCCCCTTTTACCCGCTTAAGGGATGATTTTCGAAATAATAATTTATACGTATTTCATAACGTTCAATTAAATACCTTTTCAGCAAAAATACCATATTAAAAATACAATACCTTTCAATTAATTCTGAATTTCATTCGAATACCTTCAAAAACGGCAAAGTTTCATACTAACTTTGCACCTCCCTTTTAGCCCCTTAGGGGGTACATTTTCAAAAATACTTTCCCCTACGTTATAGTATAAGGAACCCCTGTGCAAAATTTCAAGTTTCTAACCCTTATAGTTTAGGCCCTGCGTTGATATGTCAGTCAGTCAGTCAGTCAGCTTCTTCTATTATACGTACAGTATCTATAATATGATGCTCCTATGCTCCCTTTAATGCTTTTGGTGCTGTTGATATCCATGGACAATGATCATCATTTACCATCAGTGGCACGCCTGCTTGTTCGTCGGCTAGTTACATAAAATAACTCTGACAAATTCAAGGTTTAATTTAACTATACAAATTTACAGGTATGCGGCATTACCAATAGACAGTACACTTACCAACAGCTGTACAGACAGTCGAAAGTTTTGGGAGCGAAACTAAGGAAGTCCTTCCGAATTCTAGATGGCGACACTGTCGCACTTATGTTACCAAACATACCCGAGTTTCCTGTTACCGTATTGGCCGTGTTGACAGCAGGGGGCGTTGTTTCAACATTGAACCCGGTGTATACTTCACGTTAGTTTAATACTGTTAATAAAAAGTCTATTTAATAGTAGTAGGTATCTAAAATCACTACAAAAATATTTGACATATTCAACTGAATTGACTGTATTGTGGTTTTTAATTTTATTATTTAATATCATTTCGCTTTTTAAATAGGTACTTGATGTGGTCTGAATTTCATAGCTGTAAAAGCATATTGACCTGTAACCTGTGAACCTGTGTAAACCTGTGAGTAAATTATTTGTGCGTTGCTGGTCAAGGAAGAAATGTAAGAGCCAGTTAATATTACTAATAAATAAATTGTAGCGTATCTTTAATGATAAAAATGTGGTAGAATAATTTAGTTTGCTTATCGACCCTGAAAGTACTGAATTTTGTAAAGATATTTGCTGATTTTTTTATCAAAATATCTATGAGAAGATCTGCTTAGAATGATAAGAAATATACATGGCTTCGTAATGCGTGGTGATTTTAAAAATTGTTACGTTAAGTACGTGTGCTTCCATAAAATTAAAATTTAAGATCTAAGACTGGCACTATAAATTAGTTCGAAGTCTATTGTACAATATAAAATGAATCACGATCTTCATACTCGTACTACATTGAAAAGTAGCGAACTGTTAATAAATTAGTACTTGGATGTGTCAAGGGCGCATCATAACAAATAATTTGCAACATAGTTTTCTAAATTTATAGATGAACTACAACGCCTTCTTCCGATATCCAACCCGAAGGCAATATTTGTAATGAACGAAACAGCGCCAATAGTAATTGAAGCATTGGCGTCACTCAAGAAAAATATACCCGTAATATCCATTACCGTAAACAATGACCTTACACCAGGCACAGTGCGTTACACAGAACTAGTAGACGATGAAAATATAGATCTCACCGTGCTTAAAGACGTAAGACGTACCGCAGATGACGTGGCGTTTCTGCTATATTCCAGTGGTACCACGGGGCTTCCTAAAGGAATGGAGCTAACACACAGGAATCTTTTAGCGAATTGTGAACAGCAAAATACTGAACAAAAACTCTTTAGCGATACAACAGGTAAGAAAATCTGTTGTAGCAGTAAACAGAGGCATGCTAAGCATGTCATCTAAGGTTTAGTTATTGTTACAACTTATAATAAATAAATAATTAATAAGCTATAACTTGAATTTATCACAGTACTGATTGGTAATTAATGTATTGACCTTATGTCTTTGTCCACAAAATAGAACACTTCATTATTAAACTCCCCTTACCAATAACACAACTTACTTAGATGTAGATAAAATAGTTAGTAAGTATACTTGTTGTGTAAAATTCGTTGATATTTGTGCCACAGATACAGATGCTTCATTATTCATTTACATTACACTTCATTTACTATTAAAATTTATAGAAAAAAATCAAGACTCCACGTTGGCCATATTGTCGATGTTCCACTGTTACGGTCTGAGCATTGTAACATTACACAAACTGTCTATTGGTCTGAAGTTGGTGACACTGCCGCGTTTCCAGCCAGAGACCCTGGTAGATGTATTGGCTAAGCAACAATTCAATCTTCTATATCTGGCACCACCTCTGGGTAAGTAATCCTAAATATTATAGCAAGAACTGTACAAAATATCTAAAGTTCCTGAAATTCGTAATTGGTATACTCTTTAGTAAAAATTGGTTTACAGTTTAGCAACTTTTCCGTCGGCATCGCAATAGTGCCTTTGGTATTACTGATTAGGATAAACTAGTCATCATCAACATCGCAAGCTATAACTGTGCCACTGCTGTGCAAATAACTCCTCTCAAAATGTGAGGGGTACAGTTGGCTATCACTGCTTTCTACATGGACCAACTAGTACAAGCAGTATACTTTAAGAAGAATTTTATCTTTCAAAATGAATGAACCCAAACTAGTTATATCCTGTAGGTTGTTCAATTTTATTATTTAGAATAGGATTTATTTTAGTGCCTTTCTCTTTCATAGTACTTTTTCTGGGAACGTATGGTCAAGTAACATCTAAACATTTGGAAAGGTTAAAATGTGTTATATCTGGTGCTGCTCCATTACCGGAAACAGATATTCAAAAGCTTGTAGCAAAAGTCGGACAGGTAAGAAATCTTTCAAAACTCAAATAATTCATTTCACGCATACTTTTCCGAATTTTTCCAACCCAACTTTTACCGAATATATATCAAATTGCTATAAATATATTGTGAATCTACTGTTTGTACATCTATTTCGGTCATAGTTGACAAGGGCTGCAGCGAAAGGGTGGTGCTGCATGCTCGTTTGCTACCTTAATTCAATAAAAAAAAAAACTACCCTAATCAGCTCTCTTCTTAAATAGCTCTACTCTGTAACACAATAAATTGTATGGATGTCTGCTGATTTACCCCTATGTAAAATATCATAACACAATCATAATACTATGAAAGTAGACAAAACAAAACAAAATAATACACACATCAGTAAATTGTCTTTTTTTTCCTTATAGAATAAACACCTTTACTAAGTTTACCTGCAAGCGTCGCTATTATCGCGCGAGCTTATAGTCCAGTTATTCCTAAAAACACTGTAGATACGACTCGTATTTCCGTTTAATAGGTATTTCGTTATTCAATTTGATAGACTTAACATTCGGCAAAGCAAATTCTACACAATTAGTTTTATTTGCATTTAGAACTTAATTATTAACAGAAAAGCAGTATGAGATATGATTGAGAGTTCTGGTACCGGGCTAGACTTAGTGCTACTGAATGTTTATAAAACTGAACAATGATTCCTTTTAGCATGACTTCCACTTCGGTCAAGCTTATGGTCTAAGTGAAACGGGACCTTTAGCAACTATGTCTCCTGTAGGCTTTAACGACCACAAGTCTGTTGGATTCGCTGTCCCAAGTGTTCAACTGAGGGTCGTTGATGCAGATATTAAAAACTTAGGGCCAAATGAAGTAAGTTATCTTGGAAAAGTTATATTTTACAGTCTACTTTAGTATTAGGATCACTTCGTAAATAGTAAATTAGGCGCTGTACTTTTTTCATGTCGTCTAACCTTTTAAAATGCAAATGTTCTATTCAAACAACAACAAAACGAGGTAAATCAGTATCCACAAAATAAAAATAAGTGACTTTTTTTTTACTTAAAATAAGTTAATCTTTGACTACAATCCCTCCTGATGTTTGTACTCTTTCCGATATTTTAGACTGGCGAGCTTTTGATAAAGGGTCCGAATGTTATGAAAGGATACAAAAATAATCCAGCGGCAAATAAGGAAGTGTTTGTCGATGACGGTTGGCTGCGAACTGGGGACGTGGCAAGCATTAACGAGAGTGGGGCAGTTTATATACTTGATAGACTGAAAGAGCTAATCAAGGTAAGTTTATTTAAATGTATATTTTTTTTATAAAAATAGTACCTACTAATATCTTGGCTACCTACTGCACCGTCAAAGCCAATTTGTTTTATGGAATTAGGATAGTAACTAGCATGAGAACTATGACCGAACCAGAACAAGACCCAAATTTGGACTAGGATGGTTAGTCCTGTTAGCAGAGTTATATTAATTGATTTTTATGTTTTTTTATGTATTGATGATATGCTAGCTAAAAAAAATAATAAATATAAAATAATATGTGTTGTGTTAAAGTAGTGTTGTGTTAACCAATGAACTGACTTGATGAGATATGACTGAAATTTATCCATGTCATCTCTATTTAATTAATTTCATTCCATATTTTGACTCGAAGGTCCGTGGATTTCAAGTTCCTCCAGCTGAATTAGAAGCCGTTGTCAAGGAACATGCAGCTGTATTCGATGCAGCTGTGGTCGGTGTTAAAGATCCAATAAGTGGAGAGCGACCGAAGACATTTATTCAACTGAACGAGGGATTTAAGCCAGAGAGTGAAGACATCATAAAATATGTGAACGAGAGGGTTGCGCCTTATAAGAGGATAAAGGAAGTGGTATTTGTGGATGCTATTCCAAAAAATGCTTCTGGGAAGATTCTAAGAAGGCTACTGGTTGACAAATAAATATGGACAATTAAAATTTATTATTGTTATCTGTTAGCCGACAAACGAGGAGACGTATTACCTGATGGCAAATGCCCTCGCTAAAGGACATCTGCTTCTGCCGCTTAAGAAAGAAAGAAGACGAAAGAAAGAAAGAAAATTTTCTCGTGTGTGTCTTCAAGTCCAGAGTGAATAGGGTTTTAATTAAAGGCTACGTCGCCACTTACCATCAGGTGGGACCGTAGCCAAGCGGTAACTTATAATTTAGTAAAACAAAAGAAAAACTGGCTGTTAAACCACCAGCCGGATGACTCAAGCAAGAGGTTAGTAGTTGGCAACAGCCTAAAATACCATCGGGATTTGTATGGTATACAAGAATTGCTCGGTTAAAGGTATTAGATAAAATACCGCTAACACACTCATACTCTGCACTAGGATGTCCTGTGTCTCGGACGGACGGACGGACGGCATAAACAACACTAACACCCATGACCATGGCCATGACATATTTGAAGATATGCAAATTGTTTTGCTATAGATGACTATTATTGTAACACCAAATCAGGAGCCAACTTAGTTGTGATGATACAGAATCACAATCAGACAATTGCTTCTTTATTTATTTAGGCGTTGTATTCTGGTTATCAATTTTAATACAGTTTCTAAACGAAAATAAGTGAGGATTACCGCTGTCTAAATAAGTTATTACTAAGTTACAAAATGCTTAGACGCGTTACGTTCATAAAACGCAAGTTGCACTTTTGGATGCGCTCCGATGATATTACTGTAACTATGGATGCGAAAGATAATTACGGAACGTATTTATGAGACAGAAAGAGTTAGATAGGTACATGGTATATGGTACATAGATACTAAGTACATGAAAAGTAGGACAATTAGCCGAATTTGACTGCTCCACTTTTCGCGCGTTTGTGAAATACCTATCTACTACTACTTTTTTATATTTACAATCGTTGGTTATTATTTGTTACATAGAAATACTAAGTATTCAAACATTTTTACAGGTTTGAGTTTTACTAATAGACTAGCTGTCCCAGCGAAGTTAGTACCGCTCTATAATTAATAAACAAATTTGGTGATGTACCAACAGCAGCGCCATTACCCGGTTCAATTGTGAATCTAAATCTCTCGGATCCACCTGAAGACACAACAAATTTCAACCAACTCGGTACAGCCGTTTAGGAGGAGTTCAATTACATACACACGCACAGAAGAAATATAATAATTGTATAATATATTAAGATCATAAACAGCGTAAAACCCTAAGTTTATGATAATAAAAACACGTAAAGAAGGAAATTAATTTAAAAAATTTAACACTGTCAATTAAACATTTTTAAATATGGAAACAGTTCCAAAAAAGAGCAACTGAAAGTAAAACCGCAACCGAGCGTTCCACTTTTAAATTTTTTATTCCATGTGACCGTACCTACGTGCATGTGGGCGGTTATAATTTAAAAATACTACCTTTGTTTTGTTCAGGATTTGAATTTGAATATTTTTATAAGTTTTAATTATTTCGTGACATAAATTTTTATCAAGTGTGCCCGGTCAGCTCGTTAGACTAACCTTTAGCCATTTTCATGCTCAGTTGTAATAAGATAATAAACGCCAACACACTCATACCCCGGCACTAGGGTTCCCTGGCATGGACAACACAAATAACACATCACTATCACCCACGACACGAGAACAGACATTTATTTTATCTGTCACATAAATATTAGCCCCGGCCGGGAATCAATCCCGGGACCTGCTCCGCAGGCACGGCCACTGTCAACTACTCGTAGGATACGAGCTCGTCAATATTGAGAGAAGACCTGAGTTGGTTTGATAATCAATCCATTAGATTTATTTTGTGTCAATACTCCATACTCATGTTGAATTTTCCCAAAATTTAACATTGCTAGTAAATGACACAATCTGATAAAATCACTTAGTCTACGATAATGACCTATGAATGAACTACTATTAAAAATGAAAATAGTATCTACGTCATTCATAGGTATTGTATTATAGCAGGCACTTCAAGGTGATGGGTATCATCACAATCATAATACATACAACCAAAATAGCATTGATAAGAAACAGTAATAATGTTATTAATAAATAAAGTAGTGGGCCTGTGACTTTGGTAATCAGGCATCCTGATAATGTGCGTGTAATGTAATGATATGTGTGTGAAGTATTTGTGATTTAAATTCCTAGTGTCTGTGGTATTTAGAATATCTATGATCACCGGTGACCTTTTCTCTACATTTTCGTCTGCCCTTGAGTTAAAAATAACCAAAGACTTTAGTAACAGTATGATGCTGTCACTATGTTTTGAGACACTCCTATACCACCTGTTGGGTATTAAGTTACAAAGAACCAGTTCTTATAAAAGTTATAGCCAATTAATTGTATTATCACGTGAGTTATGACGTTTTTTCCATACGCACATCAATAAAAAGTGGAATCGGGTGGCTCTTAATACACATATTACGCTACTTCCTTAAATAACCGGTAGTTTTTTTTTTATTTAGAACCACGACCCGCCACGATACCTAGTACTATTTCTATCGTGTTTCTGTTAGAAAGGTGTGGGAGCCGGATACACTTTTTAGAGGTGACCATCAGCTTATATATGTCTACACATCTGTGACAGAAGTAGAACGAGACTCTTATTAACAATGCAACAATAAATACTATAAGCAAATACCGACGCAGGTAAATAATTCCAGTCTTTGGCCGTATTATGAAAGATGAAGTGAAGCGATTATTCCATTCCTTTCTTTTTATTACTATTATTACAAATTTTCTTAAAATTTTGCTGTTTCAAAATTTAAGTAAGTTTTGATTTGGGAAATTAAGGACGAACTATTTGTATTTTGTTGTGCTATCATGGTTTTCTGTAGTAGATTAGGTCAGTGATGGTTTCTAAATCCCTATCAATGTTCAGTTGTTTTATTCTAATGGACTCCAGTTTTGCAAAATATCCAGAAAACTGCTGCATTGAAAGCAATTTGTCATTCTCACTATTAATCATATGTAGGTACACACATTAAATAACAAACTTATATCTAAGCGCTGTAATAGTAATTAAAATTTTATCATCCAATGAACAATAACCATTTGTCACCAGAATGCTTTTGACATGAGGTCCAAATTTAAATGAATAATGGAGTTACAATGTTTTAGGCCGGCGAGCTTTTATTAAAAGGTCAAAATGTTATGAAAGGATACAAAAACAATTCCATAGCAAATACGAATGTGTTTGTGCATGACAGTCGGCTGAGATCAGGAGACTTAGCTGTAGATGAAAACGGGACTGTTTACTTACTTGATAGACTGAAATAACTAATCAACGTTCGTTTATTATCTGGCTATATTTTTCTGCTCATTCCCGGCTATAGTTCGAGAATTTGGTGAGGAAGTAAAAAATATATCTTTTTGCTTTTAATTGCTTGAGTATAAATTAAAGAATATAAATTTCGCATGTGAATACGATATTTTCAGAACCACTTATAATTGATTTATCAACTAATATCCATTTTCGGAATTTTTCAAATACCCACTAGATAGTAAAAAGAAAATATTCTACAGAATTGCTTCATCTTTGTAACGAAATTGCGGCAATTTGCTAAATTATTCTAAGGCTAGTCAATATAATGCCTTTTACAAACATAGAGTACAAATTTTGGATAAGGCATGATTATAATAATTTAACCTCTTGCGCGCACGGCCGCGAAAAAAAAAAAAGAGCCTCTAAGTGTCGTTAGTGTTTACCTAAAAACAACAAAATTTCAACGAATTTTTGTGTTTTAGGTAAACCGTTATTGTTGCTTAAAAATAATTAAATCTGCAATAAATTATATATCAATAGATTCGTTATTAGATGTACTATGATATGAGTCGTGTATTTTTTAGTTTTATTTTGTAGTTTTTATAAAATATACGCAGAAACATGAAAGTTTAGGTAATTTTTTGCTACTTACGAACTTTACGGCGTAATATCTTCAAAACACAAGACACATACACTTACACTATACTTTTATAGGATAACACAATTCACTCTAGCTTCATTCATATCATTTTTACACTTTACCGACTTTTATTTACTTCAAAATAAAATTATTTTCGCAATGAGGGGCCGCCGCGTCTGCCGAACTGACCGGACCGTACTGACCGCTATACTGACCGCCGCAAGTGACCGTTACTCAAAACGCGCTAGGGCTGTCATTCATCCAACGGAAACATTCATCCGTAATAGTAATGTTAGAAGTATGTACTTTTTTTGGTGAAAGTTTTTGGAATCTTATTCCAAAGTGTAATTTTGTACTTTTGTTTATAAAATAAATATTTACAATTATACATAAATATTCGTAAATATGTATCTGAATAATCAGATCAGATCAGATTTGATTCCAACTAGAATTTTCAAGGAAAATATAAATTTTGCTTCAATTGCAATAGCTGAATCAAATCTGATCTGATTTGATCCATTCTAGTTGGATCAGATCAGATTTGATTCCAACTAGAATTTTCAAGCAAAATTTATATTTTGCTTGAAAATTCTAAGTAGAAGTATAAGTCTAAGTATAAGTAGTAAAAATTAAAGTAGTGTTACGGGGGAGTATTTTTGAAATAAACAACACACATAAGTATAATATTAAATTTAGGGATAATAAAAAAATAATAAAGATAAATAGAAAGATAGAGAATACTCTTTATTGCACACACAATTTAATATTTACATCAGCTTATATTAGACACAGTATAAAAGGCGGTCTTATCGCTAGACAGCGATTTCTTGCAGACAACTAAATTAATTTATAAAACTAAATTATAAAAATGTTTATGGTTACAGACACATACATAGTAACTTTAGAATAATGAGGAAATATATTTATTTATTTATTTTTTATTTATCAATACAAACACAGAACACAGAAAATAGAGAACATCAAATAACATTTTTACATACAAAAACCCAGAACACAGAAAATTGGAAGGTTCTACTTCAGATATGACGCTAATACCCGCTGGTGTTTCCAAGGGGGGCAATCTCCCAATCCGACGTCGAGCTGGGGAGCTGCTGCGCTGGGTTCAGCCAGCGATGGACATGCCGACGGTTACGGTCCAAAACCTCCTCCGCTTCCTCTTCGAACATGTCCATCAGCTCAGCCAACTCCTCAAGATTTTAGCTGAAAGAAAAACAATCTATTTGAGTAACCATCTACATAAACCATGGACGAAAATAACCTGTCATATAAAATTCAAGGACTTACAAAATTGGGCGCCCCTGCACGATTCGCACCGAGCTGGGTTTGGCAAAGCGGCACCGGTTCCCCCTTCGGCTTTATGGACCCCCCTGGAGTCACCAGCACCGGTAGTCCATAGCTTCTGCAAAAATTATATAGATCGAATGTACTAAAATTCGTGCAAAATTAAGTGTAAAGCCTTGCATACAGTTAGTAAGACAATATTTACCGCGGTGGGCTCCTCTCCACTCTTGAGTCCATAGCCGGCAGCTCGGATGCGAGCCTCATGACGAGGTTTCGCCTCGCCGTCACACCCGGGTTAGAATCGATAGTATAATCGAATAGTGCTGATCGACCGGAGCCTGGCCTGTCGCCTAAAATAAAAATAAATACAAATAAAAAATAACGAACAGACTGACCCATCCTTTTTTCCTCCTCACTTTCACCCTTCACTTCCACTCAAACAAAGCAAGTAAATTTATGTACAAAATAATATAAGAAAAATATTCTCAACTACACGAAAAAAAAATCCGCTATTCCCTATACCACCACATTCCAACAATGCAGGATATTACGTACGCAATCAAAAAAATAGAAGTAAACAATTTCAATAATATCACCGAAAATTTTTTGTCACTAAAACTGCTCACCTACCAACCCTAGCACAATTATACGAAAAAAACAAAAGAACATGGCTGCTCGTCAGTATTGAGTAAAAATGTGTATAATGAGGTAAACGGTATAAATAATGATGTAAATGTGAACCTATTCACTAAATCTGTTTTGTGTATGGTAATAAACTAACTATATTATCAGAAACCAATTGTTTCTTATTAGAAATCAATGTATTTACGTAATAATCGACGTAAAACATGACGCCATCTTAGTTGCGACAACGATGGTTCGTCACAAATGAGATGTTTTTGGTTACATATTTTGTTTATTTCTAATGAACACTTACACACAATCTACAGTAAATTATCTACACTTATATGTATAAATCTTATAAGAATACTTACATTTTTCTAACACTCTTGGCGAAATAGCACACGACAACAAACACGTCACTTCGCGCGATCCGTCACTGAGAATATGTGTCAAATTTTATTTTTTTGTGGTTGCATCACACACAGAAAATCATGTCCGAAAATCGTAAACGATAGCCAATTTTATATACTCTGTGACTGTATTTATTTCTGATTGGTCGGTTTATATGATTGGCCAAAAACAACTACCAACCACAAAGCGTTTGGTCAACGCGTAGTTGGGTCAACGTATGACCCAAAAACATTTGAGCGCTTACTTTTTCATGGGTCATACGTTGACCCAAAAACGCGCAAGGGGTTAATAGTTTATTTGCATCACATTTCTTCACCCGAATAATTTGGCTCCTATTTAAGTCCTCGACTACTTAATTCTCAAAAAACCGGTATCACTTTTAATGATGCACGTGCGCCATAAACATATTTCCTCTGTCACAGTGGACGGCTGGAGACAAACTTCATTGGCTCTCAATTAACTAGATCTTTCGATTGTGTTTTTAGCAACTAAGTACACAATGTCAATCTATCCAATTTTAAGTATCTTCTATCTTGTTACGTTCATAAAATTCATCGATGGGAAAGTTCATTACCATAATATTTGCAATATTTTCTTGCTAAGAACCTAAGAATTTTGAGTCTTCTATCGATGTAGCAATATAAAAATGATGAGTTAGTAGAATAACGTCAATACAACGTTCTCTATGTAAATATTTTGTCGTAAACGTTGTTGATTTAACTCATTCTTAGAATTTGTCTAAAATAGATATGATTTTGGACTTGTTATTGTTAAGTTTAAGTTGATTCATATTGAACTATATTTTAATGTTCTATTGTACGTACAACAACAGTATTAACTCAGAATAGTTTAAGTAGTTGAAAAATAATTTAAACCGGAAATTTAATATACCTATTTTATTAGAGATTTAGTTGTGTGGCTTCAATCAATTAATGACCCATAATGAGCACGGGTCTCTCATCATACCTGATTAGCTAGTTTGTTAGTAAGTATGAGGACTATGGCAAGGACTGTTATACTTGCAAATGGTGATGGATGAAGTGCAAGTTTAAAGATCACATAGTGGCAAAACGTCACGAGCCCTCCATAAGAGAACCAATAGACATTTATAATTGGTTGTTGAGCATACCTAGACAGAAATCTTTAACTTTTGTTTTGAGGCTTGTCGAACCTGTTATTTATTTATGATAATAATTATAATTGTTAATAAAGCACTATCAATCATAATTGTATTTTTAACAACTACATGAATTCTAAAACTAACTTTCCATTTGAAAGTGGCGATCTGATAACCTGTAGCCGATTAATTTTACGATTTAAAACTGCACAACCTATTATCATAAATGGACAATTATAATACTGAAAGTCGATAACTAACCACACAACGACGAATACTTACACGTTTTGAAATTATAGAATTTAAATTTTGAAATCACGTTCATTAATCAATGTTAGATATACATGTGTATCTATTTATTACTATTTATTATACTATTGCGTATTTAATGTTGATATACTTTTATTTATTGACGGCTTTATTTAGTAACACCATGTCAAACTTGTTGCATTTTAGCTTCCATATCACCTCCTGACAGGAATACATCCAGGCCTAGTAACCCTGTACTTATAATTATACCAACCGTAATTAATACAATTAGATCTTATGTTAACTCTTAAATGTTTAGAACATGAATTTCCCGTGTCACTACCGGTAACTAATCGCCAACAGCTGCTTCAAGGAAAAAGAATTAATTTGCGATAAATTTGCATACAACGTACAGGAGATAACGTCACATCATGCCATTATGTCACTTCCATTAAAGTTAATAAATCAATTAATATAATTGGACATCGCAACGTCGGATGTCGCAAACATGGACATCGTTAAGTCTTAACTATTTAATGTCAGCGATATTAACTGTCAATGAGTCATGACGATAACAATAAAGTTGATTTTAAGCTTTTTTATGTAAACAGCTGACAATTGAATCGTAAGTCATACTCATAAGTCATGTGTTTTGGAAAATTTAAAGCCTCGTAGGCATACGATCGTAGTACATACTAACACTACCCAATCGTCCACATTTCGTCCGTCAGAAAATACGTGAAGTCTGGTGGCCCTGGGATCTTGGACAGCAGAAAGAAGTTAGGCACTAGTAATAGCCCTGAAACAGAGCACGAAGAGGAAATTATAACAATATTGATAATTATAACTCTTATGTGAAACCCTGCCAACAAGCTAAGGAATTGGCTTCTGTCCCCAATATGGCCAAATTATGTTCCGACACGAACTAACTGTCATTATTTGCGTTTCATACCAATGTATGGAGATTAACTTATCACGGCTATGATCCAATTTGAACGAAATATCAGCATAAAATGTAGCAGTCGTTGGTATACGTAACAGTTAAAAATATAATACAAAGATCAACGTATTTTTTAACTTAAAACAATTTAAGAATGTAATTATATCGTTTTATTTTCATCTACTATGAGACGTCATGTTGCCCTATATGCAACATAGTACAAGATTATTATGCATCTCATGCTATATTGTGTAATATGTCAACGAAATCACAAAAATATTTAATGGCCATGACCCGGTACATTCACAACGTAAGAAATATATTATATGCCAGTGCTAGCTACACTGTTGGCTTGGCACCAGTGGCGGCTCGTGAATTTTTTTTGTGGGTGTTCACTAAAGAAAATAGAACTTTATTACTTACCATTATTTACAAACATCATATATGTGTAACACATACCTAAACGTTTTAAGGTTGTAATACATTTTTGATTAAGTGCAATTCCGGGTCGTGGTGGTCCCTTTGCTTTTAATTGGAGGCGAATTTCGAGTGTCTTCTCACAGTTTTTAATAAAAGAAACACTATATTGTTTCATTTTAGCACAAATGCATGCACTTAAACTATTTTTAATACTTACTAATTACTACGAGTATTACCTAATTAAAATTGCAAAGCGCGCGTTTCCGACCAATTTGTTTGTTTACATGGGATCGACTACCTACACCACAGCCAACGCTGGCGCAGCGAGTAAGTACAGCGCAGCGCATAACTCCCCCGCGTTGCCGCTCCGAATTGTCACACCGAAATTTGGCATTGGCATCAAATTGGCAACGCCGCGCGTGATCGGCGCTCCAAATTCGATTAACTTTTCATACGAAATCTTCTGTTTCAACCGTTGATACTTCTCTTTCGCACTCATTGAAATTAGTTCTAGGAATTGTATTAAACCTTTTTTTCATAGGAGCGCAATCTCTGGGCACTCCACTCGATACATCTTGAAAGTAAATCTTGATAAGAAAATTTAAACTTGGTATGTACTTATGTAGGTAATTTTTTATAACTTTATACTATAGTAAACAACTGTTATGAGTGTTTATTGATAGTACAGGGTAATAAAAAAATATACAATATGTTTGTAGTTTTTGTGGGATGATAATTATACATTTATTTTGTGGGAGTGCACTGCTCCAGCGCTCCTTAGGACGAGCCGCCACTGCTTGGCACGCATAATTATACATCACTTTTACATAACTGTGTAGCTTCAACCCATAAATTGTGCACTGTAGAGCACGGGTTTCTCCTTATAACTGAAGAGGCTTTTATAATACGCCGTAATTATACCTACTCTCCACGCAGTTTCAGTGTAGATTGGTGGAGGGGTTAGTCTAAAGACACTTTGGCCACTAACCCAAAGTGTCTGGAGGTCCTATGCCGCCCAAAGGCCAACATACTATTTAATGATATCAACCGGGACTGACTTTGCCAAAAATATTAGGTAAATAAATTTTATAATACCTACGGTATGGTGTCTACTGCATAACGACAAAAAAAGGTTTATAATTATACAGTGACCACTTACCATTGAGTTGTTCGTCTGTTCATTTTTAATACCTAAATAAACATTTACATAAGTTCACATTCTTGGCAAGGACGTATGTAAGATTGAAATAAAAAGAGTTAAGTGTATAATATTAAAAAGGTATTATGGACATTGGAAGCATTTGGAAGTACCTACCTAAATGCGGTAAATGCAACACACAAGATATAAAATTGACGCACTGGAAATATGGTTTTGGAGACGACTACTCCGAATACCATCGACTGCCGTACTGTCTTAACAACATCTCAACAAACAAACCAACATTTCCTACAGCTACAGATGTTGCTGACAATAAGGTATGAATTGGGAGACGCGTCACGTAAATGAAAATTTAGGTTCATCACTGACGACGCAGATAGAGTGAGACATTCACATATTCAACCACATTTCATATTCTATCACCACAATTATAACAAAGCAAAACAAACCGTTCTACCTGATACATTCCAAAGACACATTAAATATGCTAAACCCTCGTCCAAATGGGCGCTGAACGTGTGAAGTTAGAAACGATGTTCTAACACAACGATTATTGTCCGGTATTTGGCATTCACAATGCATCTCTGTGCGCAGAATACGGAATGAGATCGCTTGGACATCCTGGGTTTTGCAAGAATTTTGCTCAAAATTGCGGTGTACACTGCTCACTTTACATTCAAAATAGTTCTGTAAGTTTACCAGCATGTTATGATCAATAAATTTTTCAATCTTACTTCAATATGCCATCCCGAATATGAAAATCTTGGATTCTATTAAGACTAGTGTTATACTCGAAGGTAGCGTATGCCTTATGCATAGCCTAGAGTTCGTAGAAGGTACTTATTACCGCCCGCCGCCGCGGTACTTAGAACCATTTCTACCGTGTATTAATTGTTTTAACAGCAATTGTATTCCGGTTAGAAAGGTGTGGAGCCGGCTACACTTTTTAGAGGCAACCATCTCAGTCCTCAAGGGTAGCAACGCATCTGTGACAGAATTCTAATTCGGTCACAGATGCTAGAACTAGAGTCTTGCTCTAGCCAGACTCTGGTTCTAGTTCTAGTTTTAGTAGCAGAATTTACAGTGGAGTATCCCACGTCAACGGCGTGACGTGTCATCGTACAATATTATATTTCCTGTAATACTACAATGTATTAGAATTGAAAGTGGCCAGGTTTCCCCACTAAATTGACTACCGTATTACGGTGAAAGAGCAGAGTCATAAAACCAGTTTTATTAGGGAATTCCCCAATTCGTAAAGTGGAGATGGTTTACACGCGGAATTAGCAATTTGCAAAATGTTTGTGTGTTTTTCAATACACCGTGGCGCGGGATATTTTTGATTTACAATGGATATAAATATTGCGGATGTGTGAAAAACATTTTGTGAGTGCGAAGTCCGTTTGCGAAATATTAAACCTAATCTTTGTTGAGAGTCAGGTAAGGTGAATTAAGAGCCAAGTGTCACCCTCCACCCATCTGTCTGGTTGGTTTTGTATTATGTATTAAAAAAATCACGATAGTAGCTAGCAATACACACACATACACAGCTATGTAGGCTTCATAAGTTGAGCAGTAATAGTCGACCAATTTACATTAACCACCACATGAACCAACCAGCACTACACTATGGGAATTTTCTTCAAGTTCAAATAAATTTCTACTATGCCCAATTTGTTAAAGAAGTTCATGAAATTTCAGAAATTTCAATATTTAAAAATGTATGTTTACTTCATATAAAAATATAGATATATTTTCCTGAATTTCCAAAAATTTCTAAATTTTTTTGCATTTTTCTTATCTTTCTGAAAAACTACCTACTTTTCATTCAAAAACTTGTTCTACTTAACCCTACTGTGTGCTGCTCGACTCTTACTTGACCAGTTATTTTATTTGTTTCATCAACCAGTCCAAAGGCCATGCTGACGCCGCTCTAAACCATTAAACTTAATTTTACATTGATTTAATTTTCACCGCTTATCTTCGTCATAAGTAGTAAACAAAACTATTATAAAAGAAGCATTAAATAACCGCAACGGAATTCCAAATACGCGTCTCAATTATTCGCGGAATCCGCAATCGTATAAAAAAGTGGCGCCTACATTTCAATGTATGCAAATCTGTAGTTTTTCCCCACGAGAATTTAAATATTCGCATTCAAAAATGGATGTTATTTGTTATTGTGGATACGAAGAGTTGCTATACCAAGTATTTGTTATGTAAATTTTATCCTTGTATGAAAAAAAATGTCAGCATTCCATTTATTTATTGTTTCGGTTCCTGGACCGGACACGCTCTACGATATGTAAACATCTTCTTTTTATTCTTGGTTGGGTATTTCTTTGCTAGCTTTGGTTCATCCATTCATCCTTGGCTCCAAAACAACTTCTTACTCATGGTCCACTCATTTGGACACCTTTCTAGTCAAAAGTTGCTGGGCTATGCCCCACCAAGTTTAATCCCTACGGTACTCGTCCACTGCAGAAGGGTTGCTTACTTACCTGACTAATTACATCCTCTTACATAAATAGCCAACGAACAAGATGATCCCCCTAAAGGAGTGCGCACATTACACCAACTCGACGTCAACTCCACTCCGACTCCACTCCGTTTCAACTCCGACGTTCCGGTCCGCAATCAACGCTTCATCGACGTCAACTCGACTCCGTCTCCACTCCGTTTCAACTCCGACGTTCCGTTCTAGGTACATTACGTCATTGTGTCGGTCGACGCGTGGACTACTCGTCTACGGTGAGTCGTCAACGCAACGTCGACGCGTTGGTCTCGAAACGGAACGGTTATGGGTGTAGGGCGAGCAGTACAGGGCTTTTAAGTATAAGTTCGAAATTCAACCTTACCTTCAAAGATATAAAGCTCATAATTGAATATTAGCTTTGTCAAGGTTTTAGTCGCGTTGGCGTCGGTCGGTCGTGGAGTCGTTGTAATGTGCGCACTCCTTAATAGTAAGTGGTAACCGTCGCTCAAGAACATCAGTAGAACACTAAAGGCATCACTGATATCGTTCTAGCCAAGGAAAAATAGAGAGGAATTAAAATTGTACTGGTTTCTAAGCCCCTGCAGGAACACAATGATTTAAATTCAAGTATGTGATTTAATAAGATATTTCGGTTGTCGCGTAATAGTATCACAAAGTCGTATAATAAGTGCTTCTCTGCTTCGTTCGTCATTATAGACGTAAAAGAAACTTGTCTAGCTTGCGATTTCTTACGCCTGAACATAAAATGTACTACGTGTAAAGTATGTATTATTTTTAAGTGCTTCATCTACAGTGTTCTGAAATAGCTATGAAACTTAACAGTAAGGTACCTTTCGAAATTAGACAGAAGATTCACAGACAATTGGACAATAATTTAGGACCAGTCAAAGAAGCATCAAATCGAGAAAACCTGCTCGAATAGTAACAAAGCAATGTACATTAATTAAACATCTAATTACACAG
Source organism: Ochlodes sylvanus (assembly GCA_905404295.2). NCBI lineage: Eukaryota > Metazoa > Arthropoda > Insecta > Lepidoptera > Hesperiidae > Ochlodes > Ochlodes sylvanus. The sequence goes on along the minus strand of FR990138.1, from coordinate 2,982,345 downwards.
TATTATCACTCAAGAAGCAATCTTACAGATACGTTTTTGGAAGTAGACATTGTTGCACTTAAAGGACTAAACTGATTAAAAAACATCGAAAGAGTGTGTCATATCTAATAGAAAAAAGAAAAAAAATGAATCTCTTATTCAATAGTAAATGGAGTGGAGATAAGTCAAATACTTGTGAAAATTAGTTGTAACTGTAACTTTTTTGAGAGAATAATTTGAAATAAAGAAAGAACAAAGAAAGAAAGAAAGAATTTTTTATGTGAATATTACAACAATGTAACAATTAAATAATAATAAACAATTAATTAAGGACCTATTGAAAATAATGAAAGCTGTAATTGATGATGATTATATTCAAAATATTTTCGTAGTGTCCACATGAACAGCAATGGAATATTCATTGAAATTTAAATTTAAAAACAGAAATAAATAAAATGCAAATCGGTTTCACTCAACGCGTTATCGGGGGTACAATACAAGCTGTAAGGAATTCACGAGACATTTATAACTATAAAACTAAAATTTATCTACCGTCCTTGTTTTTTTCTGCCGTCTACAGACAAACAACATTGAGACATGTTTATGCGGAATGCGGGGTTTTTAAGGAATTTGTAACAGATCTCGACTATTCGGTGGCCATTACTAGTATATCGCGACTTTCATCTTAGCTCCAGTTATGGAGACGACTGTTATATAACGATAAATTGTGTCTTGGAAAATATAAGATTTTTGTTGAATAAAGGAGTGCGCACATTACAACGACTCCACGACCGACCGACGCCAACGCGACTAAAACCTTGACAAAGCTAACGTTCAATTATGAGCCTTATATCTTTGAAGGTAAGGTTGAATTTCGAACTTATACTTAAAAGCCTTGTAAGGCTCGCCCTACACCCATAGCCGTTCCGTTTCGAGACCAACGCGTCGACGTTGCGTTGACGCACATTACACCAACTCGACGTCAACTCCACTCCGACTCCACTCCGTTTCAACTCCGACGTTCCGTTCCGCGATTAACGCTTCATCGACGTCAACTCGACTCCGTCTCCACTCCGTTTCAACTCCGACGCTATTTACATTACGTCATTGTGTCGGTCGACGCGTGGACTACTCGTCTAGGGTGAGTCGTCAACGCAACGTCGACGCGTTGGTCTAGAAACGGAACGGCTATGGATGTAGGGCGAGCCGTACAGGGCTTTTAAGTATAAGTTCGAAATTCAACCTTACCTTCAAAGATATAAGGCTCATAATTGAATGTTAACTTTGTCAAGGTTTTAGTCGCGTTGGCGTCGGTCGGTCGTGGAGTCGTTGTAATGTGCGCACTCCTTAAAAGTGGTTTGACCGTTGGACACCTCAACAGGTGCGTCCGAGTTTAAATCCTGCAGGCATCCCTAAATATCAAAAATTATAAGCGTATTACGAATTGGTTATCACTGGCTTCGGTGAAGAAAATCATCATGAGAAAACCTGCACATCTAAGAGTTCTCTATAATGTTCTCAAAGGTGTGTCTGAAGAATGTGAAGTCTACCAATTTGCATTTCTCATGCTCACCATTTACTTTGTGGTAGCAGACTCAAGCCCACCAGTGGGATATATCCCTACTAATCCCTACTAATATTATAAATGCGAAAGTAACTCTGTCTGTCTGTCTGTCTGTCTGTCTGTCTGTCTGTCTGTCTGTCTGTGTCGCTTTCCCGCTTAAACCTCTCAACCGATTTTGATGAAATTTGACACAGACAATCTTTAGACCCTGAGAAAGGACATAGGCTACCTTTTATTGCGACAAAAAGGGATGAAGAGGTTGAAATAAAGGTTGAAAGTTTGTATGGGATTTCTTCGGATTTTAAGCACAGCGCCATCTAGGGTGAACCTTCCTAACTTAAAGAATAAGAACGCCTAGCGCCATCTCTTAAAGAACCATGAAACTAATAAGTTTCCCGAAGCGAAGCGAGGGCGGGTCGCTAGTAATCAATATATCTAAAACTCTTGCGTTACTGAGTGACTAACAGACAAAGTACAGCCGAAACTATTGAACACAAGAAGCTGAAATTTGGCATGTATGCTCCTTGGGGAGTGTAGGGAAGCACTAAGAGAAGATTTTTGTAAATTCCTCGCCTAACGGGATAAAAAGGGGATAAACTGAAACTTTTAATTTCTTCAATGGTTTCACTTGAAGCTTTGTATTGGCCAACGAACCCGCGGGGGAAAGTTAGTATTTAATAAAACAGTTTTGATTATTTGACGACCCCGTAGTCTTGTTGGTAGTGACCCTGCCTGCGAAGCGAGGAGTCTCAGGTTCGGTTCCTAGCTGGAGCAGATGTTTATGTGACAGATAAATGTTTGTTCTCGGGTCATGGGAGTTAGTGATGTGTTATTTGTGTTGTCCATGCCACCCACGACACGGGGAATCCCTGTGTGGTGTGTTTTAGTGTTTATTTTATATATTTATTTAATAAAACAAACCATCATTTGCATATGGATTCCAAATCATAATTATGAAGAGTTTATTTTAAACAAAGTTCTTACAAACTCCTGTACTTAGTGAGTTTAAAGAGCGGTAAAGTGTCGTAAAGTATATTCATTATGTATCAGATTTTCGTAAAATCGATTTAATGTAAAACTTTACCAAGGCGCTTCAAAGTTTGCTGATTTACTTCGCAGGTTGCTTCGAAGTTCGCTTCGTTCGACATGAGTAATAGTATCTCTTTTGAACTTAATAACCTTTTTGAGTGTTGTGATATGTTGGATTTTACTATGTCATTGTGGACAACATATTATTTGAAGTGAAACTTCTTCTGTGTCAAGGTTTTATGAAACGAAAAAGATACAACTATAGATGAATATAGGGTTTAGGCTGCGAGAGAATGAGATAAAACGCGTTTCTCTATCCTTTTTTCAGTATTTTTCCTCTCTTTCGTTCTTTTCTTCTTTTTATCAATAAAAAAATTTACGATAATTACCTTCTTTTTGTTTACCACCTCTATCGTGTATTCATCTCATTTATTTTTAAACCAGAATACAAAGATTCTCTTCTTCCGAGTGAACTCCCAGTCGATTTATGACTTTGTATCCTCTGGTTGTTAAATATAATTTAGTGTGACGTCACAAAGCCGATTACCATCCATTCATAGATCATCATCTTCTTGCTGTTTCTTTGCTGGGATTGGAAAGTAAAATGTTATTCGAATGAGTTTGTATTAAGAAGCTACTTTGTTCCTATTCTCTATGAGCAAAGAATGCTAGAGGCATGAGCATGTTTGCAATATAATCATAAAAATATGTAGATTTAAAGGGAATTTCAGGATTCTAGGAATTATGTTGAGCTGAGGTTTGTGAAAATATTTTTATGAATCACATAACGATCTTAATCATGATTATTGAGGAAACGTGCATCGCAAATCTTACGGGAAATATAATTTGGAATACTCGGTGTTGCGTTACCAGAAGTAAAGTAAGTATATTTGTAAATACCTATCCTACTAGTATTATAAATGCGAAAGTTTGTATGGATGTATGAATGTTTGTTACTCTTTCACGCAATAACTACCGAATGGATTTTGCTGAAACTTTACAATATTATAGCTTACACATCAGAATAACACATAGGCTATAATTTATAAAGATATAGTATGAATTATCCAAAATATATAACTAAATCTTTTCAAACCGAACGAAGGAATAAAGAATAAGGAATAAGTTTCCCGAAGCGAAGCGAGGGCGGGTCGCTAGAATTAAATAAATACATTAAATAAAATATTTTGCTGGCCAAAAAAGAGAGAGGAATAATACCTAAATACTAGACTAAAGGCAAGATAGTGACAGACCTCTCTACCTTTACAAAGTCAGTTTTCATGTCTGTATTGTACGCTTTGATCTTTTAAACTACTATTGATGTGGGATATTGATGCGGTTTTCACTAACATTCGGATAATTTCTTTCAAATGATTAACAAGTATATTACAAGGATATTATATTTACAGAAAATATAAAAAGTCAATGTTTCTAACCAATATACAATTTTGGACGCTTTCATTGCTAAGGTATTGTTTCCCGAATTGAAGCGAAGGCGGATTTACTAGTTAAAAATATATTTAAACGTTTATCTCGGTCGGTGTGACAGGTTTCCCGAACCAATTCGAGGGTAGTTCGAAGTAAGTTCGAGTAACATTACGCTGTAATAGCTTTAAGCGTTACGTCATCAGTATAAAATTCAATATGATGTCATTGTAAGTGGTACTCATTGCAAAGAGTTGACTCAGGATGTCTTGGGAATGATTACGCAGTGTACCCAAATAGTCTTATTTGGTTACAATGCGTAATCATAATATAATGCGCATGGAGTCCCATGTGGGTAGTACAGATCTTTTATTTCGTAAATCTGTAACTGTTTAAACATATTGTGCGCACGGATAATGTCAATTTAAAAGTGAAAAGTGTAAACATCTAAAATTTTGATTGTGTAATAGATCTGGTGGCAAGGAAGTGTCCCCGCCAAGACCAATGGTACCTACCATTTATTTTTTCTTCGTCGTATGAATTTTCAATCGCCTTTGCCTCGGCCTGGATCCAAAACCTAATTTCTTTTATCTAGCTTTTATACTTTTCATATTCTTATTAATACCTAAAATACGTCGATTTTACAACTGGGCACTTTACAACAGGGTACTTCCCAAAGTCCTAGAAAGCTGAAATTTGGTATGCAGTCTAGGATTTGCAACGGCCAGGCTTTACTTTTGACCTAGATGTGGGGTTTGTAGACTTAAGGCCACATCATGTCTTCATGTCAATCATGTCTTGCAGTGTTATAACTTTGGTCTTCATAAGACTTATGAGGCTTGGCAACTTATTTTACATTTAATTTTTTTAGTGGGATTACAATTAAATGTAATTGAATAGCCATTGTTTATGTTCATTCTGAAGTGATGAGGCATTTGTATTCACTCGCAGCTGTTATATTAAAACAGCTGTTATATTATATAGCTGTTATATTATAACAGCTGCGAGTGCGAGAGTGTTGTTCTATTGAACAACACTGAAAATAATTAAATGCATGATGAGAACTCTTTGATAAAATTTGGTTTCTTTACTCTTTCACAATGAAGCGCTCATAGGCAGGCTTGCGTCGATCTTAAGTAATCGACAAAGTTAAGCAACAGCGGGCGCGGTCGGTAGTTGGATGGGTGACTGCTAGTGGCAAAATTTCTTGGGCGGTTCCGTGCTTCGGAGGGCACGTAAAACAGTCGCTCCCGGTTGTTACCATTTGGTAGCAGTCGTTAAGCCATGTTAGATGCCTTCCGGCGGCATAATTAAAAGCCGACACTTGGGTTGGCCAGTAACCTCTCCACCAATCCGCACTGGAGCACCGTTGTGGAGGAGAGACCCGTGCTCAGTAGTGGGACATTAATGGGTTGAAGCCACGCCAGTCTTTCACAAAATAAGTCAATCAATCGAACTTAATTGAACACAATCGTAGGAATTTCACATTCACTCATTTTTGTGGCAAAATTCACTAGATAAAATTGTACCTAATCTCTAATATTTACATTTTTCCCATCTCTGGTTTATGAATGTGATGATTTTTAAGATTTTACAATTATTTGTTTGATGAATTTTGTTAATTTAGATTTTAGTCTATTAATTTATTAATTATAAGTACATGTATCAATTTATGATTAAATTTAATGTAGCAACACTGTCAGTGACGTGTAGCACACGTGACCGATCAAAGCGCCCTCTGTTGGGTTTTTGTTTTGCCGTTGTCCACGTTTTACTTGAGTATTCTGAGCGGGCATTCTGGAGTTAGCTACGGCGACGAACGGTTGTCCAGATCAGACTGTGAGTGGCATTTGATATAATTAAATTGAATAATATAAAATATAATACTAGTTGTAATGAGTATTGAGTCGCCATTAAACAAATATACGAATAAGTCTACCTGTGAGTTTTAATTTATTAAAACTCAGAAGTGGGATTTGACTCACGCAGCCCACCAGGTACGTTATAAGTTATTGGACTATTATTTTACAAAAAAAAAAAAAAGAGATCGGTTGGAATTACTTTTTAACTTCTTTGTCAAACCATTTGTGATTTATTTTTCTATAAAAAAAAAAAAGTGTGACTTGTGCAATAGAATAAGGTTAAATTACGTACCTACCTACTTATCTTTGAGAATCAAAATTTGCTGTTGGGACTATTTAATTTTGACAAGGGGACTTTTTGGTTTATCTTCTTTTGAGGTTCATTTATTTTGAGAACCTTTGTGTTAAGTTTTACTGAATAAGGCAAACGTCAAGCTGAATTGAAACACTGTTATTGTAATAAGTGCGCATCACCATTCTTTTATCTCTGATACAATACCGAGTGAAAAAAATATACAAAGTGGGTAAACTTAAAATAAATAATAATCATCTTCAAAGAAAATACCGTAGATTGCTTGCGAAACTTTGCTATTAATTGTGTAACCTGCAGGCGCTTATCTTAAATAATCTAACACTTTTTGCTGTCCCGCGTTAATCGGAGGTCACTATTGATCATGTATTGTATGGCGTGGTATGGCATAGGAAAATTGAAATATTTAATCAGTTGTTATTTATTTCGCGATAGAAGCTACGGGATTACGTGCAGTATGTGTATTTAGAAGAGACAAGGTTGGCCACGTGCGCCTAGAGCAGTACGTAACCTGGAGTTATGTATGTTTCGGCCTTGAATATGGGTATGTAAACCAATAGGAACTATGTATGTTCCTGATTTATACGAGACCAATTATTTATTTATTTACTGATGTAGTCAACTTTATTGACCACAATATAAGATTATTATACTACATATTATGGCCAGCTCATTGCTAATTGCATTCTCTACCAGCTAACCATTAGGCCAATTTTATTGTGTAGGGTAAATACTAAATACACGAAAAGCGGTGTACAAGTTAGGTGGTAATTTAAAAGTATTTAATAATTACTATTCTTAAATAATATATATCCATACATAAATATGGCCGCGTATTGAATGGGACCGCATCGTCTGCCACGTGCTGGCGCTGATATTGGTGAAGGAGGCCAGGACAAACACCATTTCTTGCACCTCTGGTATCATGGCTTACAGCCTCGAGTAAGATGCATTTGACAGGTGGTCTGTCCAATTTTGTGTTCTTGTCGCTATACCGAAGAATAATTATTCTTTTGTAAATGAGCTTTATATCCAGCGGTTACACTTTTGACAACTACCTGCTGGTGTTCACATACTGTGACCATTCGGTAATGAGCGTTGCAAGTGATTTTACAGCTTTATGTTTTACTTTAGTTATGTTAGGGGTGTTACGTAAAGTGCTTAATTAATGATAGCTATTGGGAATATTTTGCTATTAAACGGAAGCAAAGTTAGCAAATGTCTATTAAATTCAAGGAATGTGTCCACTATAATTTTGATAATATTCCTGATTTAGTTGTGTAGAAGATGTAGAGTCCAATGACAGCCTAACCGAATGATCTGATTACTGAAAAGTGGTTGGTATCATTATTGAGCTGGTAGTATAATAATAGTAATATATCGCTTGATTTAGGCGTTGATGGCACCTGCTCGATTTGGGCAGGATGCTGGGGGGATTACGATATGTGTGTACTAAGCAATGTGATGATATTGTAGATTTTAAAGGTTGCTTGATGTTTTTAAGTTGAATTAAATGACCTTCAGCCATTTTTCTGTTGTTCTAGGTGAACTGTAATAATTGTGTTTAAATACTGGTTGGAATTTGGAATTGGAATTTAAAGTGATGTGAACACTAGTTTGATAATAGCTCAAACTTTTAGAATACTGTTTGGTTATACAAGACGAAGATTTTGATAATTAAAAAAATATATATCGTTAAGATGATTAGATCAGGAAGGGCTAAGCTTGGAGAGATACTCGCGTATATGTGTTTTGCTGTTACAGGTAAATTACACTGCTATGACTTCCACTTGATACGTGTGCCGCTGGTAGAGCTTTCTTGAGGATGGAATACGTCGAGATGCCGCAGCGAGTAGAGTTTTACGGCGACGACGTACCGAGTAAAAGTTAAAACAGTCGCGCAAATAATTAATTGGTAATTTTGTTCAAAAAGTGTTGCAATGTTATGGAGTTTGTTCTGCTGCTTCTTCTCCATAGCGACACTTGGAAGCAGTGGTAGTTTACGGTAGCTAGGGCTAAAAAAAAAAAAAAATGCAATACAAAATTAAAATCCATTCACACTAGCAGCAATTTTTGCTCTTATTCTAGACTATAGTTGTAGAGGTAGAGTGCACCGGGAGGTAGCACTAACGCGGATGGCCGAATGTGATGATTTTTAAGATTTTACAATTATTTGTTTGATGAATTTTGTTAATTTAGATTTTAGTCTATTAATTTATTAATTATAAGTACATGTATCAATTTATGATTAAATTTAATGTAGCAACACTGTCAGTGACGTGTAGCACACGTGACCGATCAAAGCGCCCTCTGTTGGGTTTTTGTTTTGCCGTTGTCCACGTTTTACTTGAGTATTCTGAGCGGGCATTCTGGAGTTAGCTACGGCGACGAACGGTTGTCCAGATCAGACTGTGAGTGGCATTTGATATAATTAAATTGAATAATATAAAATATAATACTAGTTGTAATGAGTATTGAGTCGCCATTAAACAAATATACGAATAAGTCTACCTGTGAGTTTTAATTTATTAAATGAATAGGAGACGTCAGCTAAGAACCTGGTTTTGTCATAATTCTGTCCCTAAAGGAGGTTAAAAAAGGGATGAAACTTTGTTTGAAAATCAGTTAAAAGTACTTCCGCGCAGCCATACCGTGAGCTAGTAAACTTTAAAAGGTGGTTGAACTTTTATTTTTCCGACATGTGTTAAAATTTGCTATATTTGCTTCAAGTTAGTCATGTATTAGCTTGAATCCTATTCTATCACAAAAAACTGATGAATCCGCTTGCTGATTGGCTCTAAAATATTAGGTAAACAAAAAATGACGTAGTTATGGTAACGTCACTGAAAATAAGGTATTAACTAAACAGTTATTTTCTAAATATGACGATCTCGTATCATAGTTGATAGAGACGCTGTCTGCGAGGAGGGGTCTCGCGTTCAATTCCCGGCCGGGGCAGTTATTTATCTAGAAGATAAATATTTGTTCTACAGACATGAGTATTTATGATGTGTTATTTGTGTTGTCCACGCACACGCACACACACACACACACACACACACACACACACACAGGGAATCTCAGTGCGGAGTAAGAGTGGAAGCGTTGAATTATTTATTTATTATAATTATGTAGTGTATAGTAGTAATACTATAATAATGAATCTTGACTATATCGACTTGACTTCCCTTCGGGCAACCTATGTACCAACAGTCGAAAAAATGTTTTCATAGAATTATTTAAATCGACATCTCTGTGTGAGTTGTGAATCGAATTAAATAAAACAAACACTCAAACCCATCGCAAGCTTACTCTGGTGGTTGCATTGAAAAAAGCAAAGCAAAAAGCATTGATCAATTATAGTCTTCTATATTACCTATTGGCAGAAATTACTCTGCTGAAGGTTTATGGCATGAATAGCTGTTTGCAATATGTAAATACTTCATGGGTTTTCCAATAAAAGTTAGGAACGACGATTCCGTCATTGCGGTATTTACCCGTCATAAATTGGTAATAAAAATAATTGAATGCTTTCCACAGCGTAGTATAAATGCACCGAGTAGTAGTAACATTTATTAGGAAAAGAGACTTTATTCTGCTCATACAAAACCGTAGTTGACACCGGCTAGTTTGTACACACCCTACCTGCTAGGGGTCCCGGGTTCGATGCCCGGTCGGGGCAAATGTTTGTGTGACAGATACATGTTTGTTCTCGGGTCGTGGGTAGTGATGTCTAATTTCTGTTGGCCATGCCACACATAGGGAGTCCTGTGGGGATAATTATGTGTGATTAAGTCTGCCATAAACTTCCAATCTCAATAAGAACGATTTTGGGATTTTAACACTAAAATTCTTAGAATGTTAGCACACGGATCTTGCTAACAGAAACTGGTATAAAAGAAGTTTTGTTAACATCAAGCTTGATGAATCACAACAATGTTCCCATGGACATTCCAAAGTCGCGTCGCGGCCTTCATAAGGATTCTTACACACTATTTTGATGAACGGTGATAAACTCGTTAATAGCCGACAAACGAGCAATAAACGTACCATCTGATTGTAAATGGTCAGCGTCGCCTATAAGTATAATAAAATAAGAAGAAGACGTTTGCTACCCTAATTTCATAAAAAAAAGTAAAATGGTTCTAACCTTTACTTTCTGAATCGTAATTTAGATTATTTTTTTGACGTGATAACGTCTTATTAATTGATGGGCAGCGCGCATGAAAAAGTTTCGCGTTCCGCTGCCGTCAGAGCGTGGTGTAAGAACGTGACGTCAGAGCTAGCAGTTAAAATAGTTCTGCTACTGGAACGCCGCCACGCGAGCTTGTTTGAGAACTTTTACAATAAGTTCCCCCGCCCACCTCGAGTGAAGCCATTATTTATAACAAATATTGAATACTCGACAACGGTTTCCTTCAATGTTTCTTTATCACGTAAAACTATCGTCCGTAAACCGACTTTACAGAAAACCGATTTTTTATAGGTCGTTCGTACTTTACTACGAGTATATCACGTTTATTGTTTCGCACGATTTGTGAATTTGAAAATTGTACAATATCTTAACACTGGCAATCTGTCCTTGTTCGTCGTTCGGAATTTCCTTCTAAAATCTAAAGAATATTATGAAAATAGGTTTCTGAAATAAAATAAATTCTTGAAATGTTTGTCAGTGATTAAATAATGGATATGAATAATTATTATGATGAGACTTAATTCAGTAAACTAGAAAAACCTAATTCAATTCACAACAAAAATTAAAAAACCGAACTGAAGTTAAGGCAGATCAATATGACGTGTATATTTATTATTTCTAAGGAAGTGTTTTATTCAAATCTTTATGTGACATTGTCTCGAGAACAATAATGTGGCTTATTGGAGAATCAATTTTATTCTTCCTTGATCGTTATTTGACCAATATTATACTTCATGGCTATTATGCAGAAACATTTTGCGTATTCGCAATCAATTGTGACGTGATTTTAATTATTTCCTAGGTTCGATTAAGTACTTTATGAATTCCATCATTCCTGATTAGGATTGAATTTATGTGACATCTAGCTTTGTTTAATTTCCGCTTCTGGCATGTTGAAGTATTTATGCGTATTGTCTGCTTCTGCGATTAATGTAACGTTTTAGTTAGAAGAAGTATATACCAGTTTAGTTAAACTGAAGAAATATACACCGGAAGTGTGCACCGGGGAGCAGGATATCAAACTAAAGCCCTCTTGGTTGAACAATAGAATTCTTAAAAAATGTTATAAAATTAATTGCTGATGGATCTTAATCCATCAGCAATTAATTTTACACAACATAACTAAGTATGTCTTTTTTGTCATTAAATTAGGGTAGCAAACGAGCATTCAGCACCACCCTTCCGCTGCCGCCTATGACAACTGTGACCGACATAGAACACGACTCAAAAGGGGACTAGGATAGTAAGTACGGTTCGAAGACGGTGTTAGAGCATTAGTTGGTGAGATAGTTAATAAGTTTACGATAAGCCTAATAACGACAAAAAATATAAATAAGACAATTAATGTACCCATCATCAATCAAATAGATGAAACAATGAAAAACAAATGAGTCAAATAAGTCGCAAGTGTATAGTCAGCCGATTGTCAATAAAAGCAACTGTCCGATAAGCCACCGGTCAGTCTTGTTTGAGTGTCGAATGACTTCACATTGACGCGCGAATAGAAAATCGGAAACATGTTGTCCCGGATATTGTGTCTTGCTGTCATCGTGAATCTTACCTCCGGCGCGACTTGGCAAGGATACCTACCGGCTAAGCCGAAAGAACATGGTTCGTAACTTTTATTGTTATTAAAGTGTCGATTAATCGGTTTGTTTTTACCCAGTGGCGGTTAGAATCCTAGTGGCGGTTAATGCGGTTAGTTTACAATGGCTGCTTGAATTGTCGCAATTAAGTGCGTTGGGCGCAGGAATGGATCGCAGTCGAATGGTTGTCCGATCGCCAGTCGATTGCAGTACGATCCAATCTATTGCTGGCGTATAACTTAGAGAACCCACGTTTTTTATATTTATTTATTTTGAAACACATTTTTGTTATGTTGTACAGAAGTTTCTCCTCTTAAGTAGCTAGTATTGCACTTAGCCATTAGAATTCCATTCTATATGTGTTTTTTAATTGTTAATATTATTGTGAATTCCATCATAACCATCAATATTTAGACAAGAGGTCTAAATATTGATTTATTCAAAACAGTGTTGATATTTTCACCAATATTGTTTGAAAACAACACAAATGACACACTGAAAATCATAATATTTGTTAATAATCTTAGAAATTAGAATTTATTAATAATCTTCTTCAGATTAATTCTTTATAAAACTTAAACATTTATAAAGTTCGACATTTATAAAACTTTAAAATGATACACGGAAGTGTTACTGTTCATGACTTGTTTCAGAACTAAACCTAAGTACTGGAACAATGTCAATTTGGGAACAGGCTAATAAAGATTTTATAGAGGATATTAAATGTTCGGATTAAATTTATAGGGCAAAAACATACTATTCTAGTAGAGTCGAAATTTGTTTCTAAGATAAGGTAGTTTATGACCTTTAAAGAAAGGTACTTAAGAGGTTATGATAAAATGAGTTTGACGTTTTACATCCAAACAAGTTATAACCTACATGGAAATATTACTTGTCAAACAATAAAATTATGAGTAGTCAGATTTCAAGGAAATTTCATGGCAAACAAAAAATTAATTTGGTAGGTACATGAGAGGTATTCTCATTATCCGTTTTCGGACATTGTAGTTAATTTACTTTTAAAGGAGTAAAAATATAAAACTCTGCGTTGAGTCAAGGTTGGATTTGTTAACAAAACTCACAAAGTCATTGACCACCGAGAGCATAATAATAATAAGTTTAACTAGATTGGGAGACAAAGCTTCGCCCGTAATCAGTTAACACGTACAATTCAGATAGTACAAAGCTAAGCTTAAAATTGACGTTCATTATAATAACTTTATTGACAAGCTTAAGCTGGTTAACACCGCTACATATACCAGTAACGGTTTATACTTTGACATGAATCTACTCAATTCAACCGATGCGATGGTATCACCTATTTTTTTTAAATGCATGAAAGTAAAAAAGGTTTTAAAAATGAATCGATTTATTGACCTTAAAAAAACCCAACTTGCAAACAAAATAAAATTAGCAGCAGTTTCAATGAAAATTTGCATGTTGGGGATTTTTGTTTAAAAAAATCTAAAGATTTTTTTAAGCGATTTTCGAAACCGATTCTAATACGTCTAAACATAACTATTATGCCTTAAATTAAATATGTACGTACTATAGATAAAAAGAGCGCAGTGTAATACGCAAATTTTGTATTATGTAGATACAGTACGCGTCAAATAACTATGCCGCTCTGAAGCTAGGCTTTCCTAACAACGGCGCAGGTACCATCGCGTAAAAAGTGTTCACTGACGTAGGTAGTACGGTAGGTAATAATTTTGACGTAGGTAGTACGGTAGGTAAAAAATTATACGCGTAGCACTTTTCGCATCGACGACCGTACGGTACTGTGCGAGCGGAACACAAGCTGGTATCGGACGTATACGAGCGACTGAGATAGAAACATAACACTGAGGTTCGTCTATTGCATCGTTAGCCGCGCATGCGCAGTGCTGTCTTTTTTCGTAAAATTGATTACTGCGCAGTGATTTATAGCCAACTTCAGAGCGGCAAAGTTAGTTGAAGCGAACTGTACCTTAAACATCTCTAACTTTTAGGTACTAACAAAATAAATACGTTGCAATTATAGTAAGATTAATTCTTAAGTTTTGTTAGCAAAATAATCTAAACAAAAACATGTGAGTCTTTTGTACGTACAATAATTGTAAACATTACAATAATTGTACAATAATTGTAAATTAGAGATCTTAAAAATATCTTCCGGTGTGGCTTTTACCCTATAGGTCAAAGGATCACAATTTGATAGTTCAATGTTACCTTATTGTTTTTAGTTTATTCAATGTTACGTTCATTGGAACGTTTGAATAATATATGCGTGTATGTTCCGGCTAAAAGATAAAAGTAGTGGAAAAATTTGAAGCAGGTTTTCGCTTTTAAATATTTTTGATATGGTCTGGTTTTCTTTATGTATGTATAATTATGTTAATTTAATGTAGAAGTCTAGCCATAGTGAAAACAAAAAAGATATGATACTCTAGCTAGCTTACATTATTTACATACTATGCTATACGCATTAAAAGGTAGTAAAAAGATTGATCGACGTAAGCCATCACGAGCGTTTTATTTCTGTAACGTGATAGTTTTTTTTAAATGTGTGAGTAATCAAGTGATATTTTTGAATATTTTTTTATTTAAGTTGCCTTCCGAAACCAAGTATAAAACTTCTATAGGTTACAAATACCACCAAGATAACCCCAGTTAACGTTAATGCTGCGGATTGTCAATCAGGTGGGATTGCTGTCAACTTAACTTATAATTAATAAAAAAATTGCTGCGAATTGTTAAACATAAGAGAAGGACAAATATACTTATGTAAATACTAAATTTATCAATGGCATTCGACGAGTTATGGTACGCATTTATGGGAATCTGAATTTAATAGCGTATGGTCATTTTCAATATGTATTCAAAAATTCACATACAATGTTGTGTTCGTTTTTATTACTTTACCTACTACCCTATCCAAAGAAAGTTCAAATAACAGATAACCCCGGTCAATGATAAATGCTAAACGTAAATGTAGGATAATATAATTAGGTTAAGAGCGATAATTTATCAATGGCACATTTAATGACCTGTGTAGATACTACGAAGTTTTATAGGTACGTAAGACATCTTGTAGTAGTACATCTTAATAAAAACTACCCTCTCAAAAGCTTATCTACAACCTGTCCTACTGTTGAGATCCTTTCAGTATATGACAATTCTCAGTATGAATCTTATGAACAATTCTTTAATGCGCAGGTTTCATCACAATGTTTTCAGATTTCCTTCACTGAAGCAAATAGATTGCTTCAGTGAAGGAAACAATATTAATTAATTTGAAAATTACGGGTTCGTGCAGGATTAAAAGTAAGTTAACTCCGTGGGGAACAACATTTAAACCATCTAGCCACAGTGCTTAAATTATATTGTAATTAGCGTGCTTTAGTTGTAGTGTTGAAAGGCCAATACTATTTTCTTCTTTGTCAGAAAATCAAATCATTTATTGGTGTAAATATAGTACCATAACAAATAAATGCTATTCATTTAGAAGCAGCGCTGGCGCCGCCTGGCTGACATTTCCATCGAATCGATTATACGCTAAACGGGTCTCAATAAAGCCGGGGCGACGCCGACGCTCGGCGGCGCCGCGCCGATCTGATTTATACGTTACAGACGGACAATCCGCTTTTAACGATGCCTAAATCTAATGATGCCTAAACTTAACAATGCCTAAAATATTTTCAAATCAATGAACTATTTTGAATCACAAATTATTTTTTGGGATGATTAGTTAAAGCGTATAGGCGTATAGTTAATTCGTTGCGTAAATCGCACAATGTAAAAAATATCGTAACTCTCTAAACGCTGCGTGTACTTACAATGTTACAATAGACAGTTACCTCCCGAATGTTTACGTAACATAATTATTTTATTAACCAAATATTTTTAAAATTGTTTGTGTTAATTAATTGGTGGTAAAAATTAGTTTTAAAGTTGGACATTACTAGAAAAGTCTGACTTTCTTTAGGCTCCTGCAAATTAATGAACAGTATAGTTCGCTTACTCTATCACTGTTTAATAGAGTGCCATTACGGATTCTTATAGAAACATTTTGTTATTTGGATCCTATAATTGGACATTAGATTTAAAATATATTCAAGCTTCTTTGTGTTGGCGACGGACGGTCGTTAAAAGATTTTCCATTTGGTTATTATCATGGGAGATAATGTTTTAAAACACTCATTTAATATTAAAATCCATTTATTGATAATAATACCTAATAGGTTTAGGCGCCCGTCTAAATGCGGCGAAACAACTAACGAGAAAATTTAACAAAATATTATTATTTCTAAAAATAATATTATAAACCATTCATATTAATTTGTAAAGTATTTGATATTGTTATGAATTTATCTTAATTTTTTACGTTATAATTATAAAAAAGAATTGTTAGGTTATTAATTTTGCTTCTACGAGAGATAGGAGGAACTATGTAATATTTATGAAAAAAAAACATTCATTATTTATAAATTACCTGCTAGCTGATGCCTGCGAAATTGTTTAATAGTTACTTATACGAGTACAAACAATTACTGTATATTTAATAGTTTAGGGGTAGAATTAAACAAATTCAGTTCAGAAGAGTAAATTGGACGACATTTACGAGTATAGCGATGAATTAACAAAAATCATTTTCTTTCTTTTCCTTATTTTTTGTCTACAACGCATTTGTGATACCTTTGGTGTTACTGATGTCCACGGGCGATGGCATCACCATCACCATCACTTACCATCGTTTTCCGGCTATTTATATAAAAATATTATTCTTATCCACACTATAAGAAACCTTTGTAAAAAATTCATGCTTCTAGGTTCACTAGTTCAGGATGTTTACTGTCGAACATTCAGCGGTTAATTAAGTCGATTATTATTGTTTTTACATTTTATTTATAGTATCTACGCCCATATATATCTAATTTAAGGTTTCGAAAAAAGATATTAAAGAAGCTTCAGAAATGCGAGGATCAATAATTTATATTTTATAGCGAAACCTTCCAGGGGTCAGGGTCCTCGTATGTAAACACATCACAAGGTCGTAACTTATTGTAAACCAATCACGCTTGAGCCGTAACACATGAGGTCGTGTTGAAATATTAAAAGGTTACATTTTCCGATTCGTAATAATGATTCGTTCGTATAATTTGTCGATAATTTTTGATTCTTAATTATTAATAACTTTGGCGAGTCGAATCGACATTGAGTTATTTTTGTTCTAGATCATTAAACTTTGTTGAGTAGGATATAATTATTTTTTAAGTCAACGAACAATCTAGTCATACGTAGGTAAATGATCGCGATTGTCGTTGTGCAAAGATATTTATTGTATTATTTGTATGTTAATCCTTAACTATGATTCCACCTGATAGTGGTGATGTATATTTGGCTGGTAGAGCACATTAACTCAATAGAAGCTATTCACTCTTGATTTGAAGACATTAATTCCGCCTGGCAATACATACCAGTCTGCCGGTTCGAATAATATGACGAACCAAAGCGCGTCGTTCGTATCGATGTTTACCACGGAGCCGGAGGGATGTTTTTAGTAAGTTTAGTTTAGATTTTAATTTAGCCATAGTACTATTTCTTCATAGCTTGAGAATTCTTCACGATATTCAGATTATAGATACTCAAGTGTGAAAAATTTAGTGAGTGGTGTTGTAGAAAATCAAGCGTTTAAGTTTCAATGAATATACCCTATGTATTTGTGTAAGCAACAATATCGTAACTATCTGTCTCAGATTTCGTTAGGCTCAGGTCAATTAAAAATAAAAATTTATTGATCACAGTTTTATTTTCATGTCTAGAAATACAATTAAGTTGATTTTCTTTCATTATTGGAAATAGGATTATGAATAAACAATAATTAATTATTTCAAGTCTTTGGCAGGGCTTTTTTCTACAGCTCTAAGAAATAATTATTAAAGTTTTATCCAATTAATTTTTTATCTATAATGTAGAGATAATGGTCGTATAATCGCTATAATAAATATCGTCAGATTTACAAAAAAAAATACCTGAGGCATCTTCTGAACGTGTTAATTACTTACGTATCTTTCACCTAAAAGGGTATTGGTTTATGTGAAAAAAGCAAATAATACCTTCTCCTCAATTTATTATGAAATTACAATACAAAATACATATCGTTATAAATAAATAACTAATACGACTAATTACGATTCGTATCAAGAAACAATACGCATACTGGAAACCCGTTACGTGTTATAGTATAACCATAGTAAACAAGGTCGTTGTATAAGAGTTCATCGAGTTCACTATCGAATTTATTACATTCGAAAACATTTAAGTATTATTCACTAAATATTGCAATCAGTAGCATTCCACGAAACCAACAAGGATCTTTTCTGCTACGTGGGTTGGTTCGCTAGTATAATCGTATTCACTCCTTTTTTAATGTTTTTTTTCGCAATGACATAATATTCATTAGTATTTGAATCGATTTAACATACCCGATTAAGATAATTTATTTTGACAAGTCTAATTTAATTCACATTCAAAAATATTTATTCATAATGTAGGTATGTACTTAATATAACATTCACAATGGGCGTATTTTTTTTCAGCTATTGTTTTGTATCCGTGTTTAATTATGGAGATGAAACACCTTCGCATATTTTTTGTAACAAAATACCTACCTACCCTACCTAAGCGAAATCGTGTGTGAAGACTCTCAATTCGCACTTTGTTAACACGCCGCAATAGTTAACACGCCGGATCTCCGTTCCGAGGGTCCTGGATTCGATTCCCAGCGAGGCGGAAATTTGAATGATGAGTTTCAATTTCCGTTCCTTGGTCTGGGTGTCTGTGTTCTTGTATGTTGTCCATGGCACCCACGACACAGGGAATCCTAGTGTTGCGCTATGAGTGTGTAGCGTTATTTATTATTTATTTATTATTATTTACTTTGCTAGTGTAGTAGACCTGGCCTGCCCCCCTCTATGGGACATTAATTGTTTGCGAAAAAGAAGAAATTGTTTAAATATAAGATAACTGATTGGTCCATCAAACTTTATATTCAACATTAACAGACGTATGTCGTCTGTTCATTAGACAAAGATGGTGTAATATTTACCTGTACGTAATAGTGTAATAACTGGTTATGATGACTCATACAAAGTTGTGACGTTTTAAGACGATTCTTCGTCTAACATCGTGGACGTAAACTAGAGAACTTTGACCGTGACATCGTTTCGACTATACTAAACTGTCATATAGTACGGACATTGATAAGTATGCCAACTGTCACTAACATAAAAACAGCTGTCATTTAGCGTTTTGAAGCTTGGGCCCTTTTAATACGCTTTTATTTATCGCACGTGTTTACTACCAAGCAATGCACGCGTTTACATGTGTATACCTAGATTGTTTTTATACTAGGTATAGTATACGGCAATAGTATTACCGTAGTTGTTAAAACGCGCGTTATCAAATTCGTGTACCAAGGGTTATCGCAAACATGTGAAGCTGTTATGTAGGTACTAAGAGAGGGATTAAAGGCCACAGAGATAATCAAGCTCGCAATACGCAGATTGATGGGAATTTTAACGATTATTTCTTGGCCAGAAATCTATCGGAGATCCCAGTTACTTTTTACATTATAAGTTTCTACAACAGCTGGACTTAATGCCGGCTGGTTGTGTACCATGGAAATATAATTAAGTATGTATCGTCCCAAAAAAGTTGTAATATAATGCGATAAATTTAACATGACCTTGGAAAGTATATCAAGCAGACGATTTAAACTTGTCTAACAGGTATCGTTAGTCGTGTTAATTCTGTCAAATTATTATTTATGTATCTAGTTTAGAAATTCTGAAGAAAGAAATGAAAATAATTCCATAATCACTTGTATACATAATTATATTTATTATCTCAACATTTTGCCTTCGCTATACAGCAGTCTGATAATTATGTTTCTATTTTCTCACAAAAAATTAAATAAAATGTGTACTTCAATCATGATAAGATTTGTTCAGCATTTATTCATGGAATGCAAAATGTCGTGGTACAAAACATTTAAAAGTTTAACGCAACCGCAACCAGTTCCGCTCAAGTTAGTATTTAGGCACAAAATTTTAGTACCTATCAAAAATATTTTAATTCGTTTTTATGCACTATTTTTAAAAGATGTGCCGAGGAGTTTGCCGCGAAACGGTGGTAAATGCAAAACATGACGTTCATAAGTGTATTCTAAATACCTACGTGAAATAAATGTTTTGAGTTTGAGTTTGAACGCGTGGGCTTAGGAATCTCGATCTGATTATAAAAACGGCTAGCGGGTTTCTCTCTTGATTTTTGTTGGTTGATTTGTGGAAGTGATAAAATAAACAACTGTCGATTCAGGTACAAGGATGTTAGGTCCGGATTGCTTGAATTCCTCTCCTTTTTAGGATTGTTGCGTGCAGACTACTCGATTAGCGAACGGTAGATTTATTATCCTAATACATTATTGTGGATGAATATGTTTAGTGAAATCTTGTTATGTATTTTTTTTAATTAAAAAAAAACTGGTGCGAAGAGTTCCACACGAAGATGAAGTGAAACTTCACAATATGAAAATTTATAGCAGAGGTTATTTTAATTTATCTTTACAGTAGGTATGTAAATTAAAGTGGTTTACCAATGACCGTACCAGTACAAGTGGCGTACCAGGGATCGTAGTCAAGAAGTAACTTATAACTAATAAAAAAACTAAAATGTATGTATGTTGTTGATTTGTGGTTCTGTGATCAATTCAAACTCAAACTCAAATCATTTATTCCATGTAGGTATTTAGAATACACTTATGAACGTCATTTTTTGCATTTACCACTATATAATAATAATCAAGATGCGTCCTTGCGCGCATTAAACTTTTATTTGTTTACACGGAATTAAGTTAATGATGACACAATTTGTGTATGACGTATTGTTTTTGTACAAAGTGACGTCAAAGTTGAATATGATGTCACCAATTAAACATTACTAGATGTTTCCGTTAATATTAAGGTCGCTTGTAAATTAATAATAATATTAATATTAGGAAGATAATCTTACCTGAACCGCAAAGAAGGATTCATTAGTATGATTGTATTTCTGTAGTAGTTGTGTTTTTCTACCTAATAAGGGCCTAAAGCAATCTTAAAGCAGTCAATTACATTTAAACGTCCTTTTTTCTGAAGAAGATTGATTAATTAAAATATATTCATTGCATGCAAATAAGATGTCTTCGTCATTTATATTATTGCTATTCATTGTTTTGAATAAATTATCGGTATTCCTGTTTACTGAATATATTAGGAAGTTTCCATTGTGAACGATAACATTCTGGTTTGCAATAATATTTTCCGTAATTAATAACTAATAATAGATTTAAACTCACATCTTCCTGATAAGTCAATTAAAAATTCACCTTGATCTGTTTGGCGGGTTTTTGAAGTCATTATAATTATTCATAATAGATCAATATTGATTTATTGGTTTTATAATTGTTATTTTTTTTATTAAAAACAATTCTCAGGGTTGTCAAACACCAATAAAATACAAATCTAAACAAGAAACGAACAGACGAGCCACGTGATGGTACGCAGTCACAAAAGTCACAAAAAAAAGAAAGAAGATTTGCGGGTCAAACAAGAGGGTGATAGCTAGTCAGTCGGACTTCACAGAAACGTCTGCGTGGAGTTTTAATTGTTTCGGGGAAATTTCTAAAATAAAAATAGCCTTAGTTACACCTTATTACATCAGCTATCTGCCAGTGAAAGTCCCGTCAAAATAGGTTCAGCCGTTCCAGAGACAGATAGACAGTCAGACAAAAATTGTAAAATATATTATTTTGGTATATGTGCCGTGTATACATCCACATGCATTTAGTCAAAAGCGCTTATTTTAATACTACAAACAGACACTCCAATTTTATTTATTTGCATAGGTTATTAATAATCCTATTGACTTAATAATAATAATAATATCGATAATATTAGCATGAGCTAATATTCATACCAGCAAAATCTATTCATAAATGGAACGAATACTCGTAGTTTAATTGTTACATCTGAGATGTCGCTAGGATGTTTATTATTTTCAATCTGTTTTAGATTAATATACATAATTTATAACCTTTCTTTTTCTTTCTTTACAGCACACAAAGAAGGCTGTTATGTAAAGGAGATTAATGACGTCGTTCCTTTTGGTGAAGAAATAACTCCTCTTGGTCTCTGCTACAGGATCGAGTGCTCCAAATTTATGCTGTACTATGCTTCGTAAGTATTTATGACGATTATTTGCTTCGATCAATTTAGGATCTCTTTAGGTATTTAATATTGCATAGGTATATAATAGAATACTATAGGTATATAATGGTAATATAATACTTCTCTTCTTAATTTACTTGTACATTGATTAGAAATGTACGAGTAACGAGTAAACCTATTTTATAATAAAGAAAAGGGGCACCTTATTCATCATTATAATCATGTCTTGATTTAAATGATATTAAAAGTAAAACTATACTTCCTTGTCTTTACCCCTTTTTTGTAGAAGATGATTTTGACATTTACACCAATGCCTTTCACAAAGTTTTACGTCAACAAGTCAACAGAATAGTAATAAAAACACATAAATAACAGGAAAGTAGTTCTTTTCTGCTGTAGAAAATAAAACAACAAATATAGACTGCATTACACTGGTATCGACTTAGGACTTATTTGAAATTAAATGTCGCTCTATAAGCTTCTTACTGAATGCAATGTACCCACTGCGGGAATCGTTTTGATATTTTCCCACGTAGAACATAATAATAGTTTGTTAAAATTATTACAAGAAACAGATATTCTCAAAGTACTGATCTATGCTTCGTATCAAATTGTTGCTGCTAATTTTATGTCAGCTATTTTTATGATTTACGAGCATTCCCCGCGGCTTCGCCCGCCAAAAAAATGAGTTTATCCCCTTTTTTAACCCCCTAGGGGGTGAATTTCCAAAAATCCTCTCTTAGTGCTCCCCTACACTCCCCAACGAACATACATGCCAATTTTCAGCTTCTTGCGTTCAGTAGTTTCGGCTGTGGGTTGTCTGTCCGTCACTCAGTAACGCAAGAGTTTTATAGATATAGACGATGAAGCGAAAGGAAATATAATTATCATTTTTTACGTAAAAATAAAATCTTACTCCAGGCTTAGTAAGCACTTACGCATATTAGTGAAGCTGCATCTAGCATCTGCATGAAGATAAACAAACAGAACATGATTACAGAAATGTTTGTTATGGTTGCTATTACGCATACTAGTAAATACCTCTTATAATTTATCAGCTACAATTTTATTATGTGCAATAAAAAGAGAAACATAAAGTTTAAATTTCTTTCAAATATTGATTTATACAAAATTTAAGATAGTAGTAAATACTGATGAAGTTATGTGAACAATAAAAAGCGTTATTACTTTATGAATTAAAATAACAGAAATATCTAGTTAAAACATTTATAATTTGAACTTTAACTCCTTCGTTTCAAAGAAAATTATAATAAATTCGAGATAATTAAAAGTGCCTCAGCTAATAACGCCGCGGAGAGTAAAACGAGAGCCGCATTAGAATTAGAGTAAAGGGAAAAAAATATACAAAAACACTTTGAGAGAAAACCTAACAAAGCTCTTTTTTTCTTGCTCTGTGATTCATAAAATGGAAATGAAGATTTTCTTTGGCCTTTTTTGACCCATTCGGTTGCTGTGCTCACAACAATTAGTTTTTCTTTACAGACCAATGCTAAAATAACTGCTAAAGGGTAAAATGAAAATCAAACCGGACGAACGTCAATTGGGCTAGCTCGGGGTAGGATTGTTTGGATAATGTATCCAGTTTACGAAATTAATATTTTTTGTTTTCTGTAAAAAATTAATAACGAAGGATTTTTATGTATTTAAACCTTTTCTGTAAGCTATAATTATGTAAGGGAAAGCGCTTTCCCAAATAATGCAGACTTTAAGCTTTAGGAGCTCTGATATTATAGCTTTTAATTCTTATTGTATGTCCCAGGGCTCGATCTCTTGATCGGAAATAGACACGTAGCATTTACACAGAATGCGTATTATGTAGCCGTCATCACTAGAAATAATAAAATAATGAAAAGTTTGATTCAAGTAGGTCCCCAGTCCCCACACAAGTAGCCTTAAAAAAATGGGGCTAATCATCTTCTCATTGACCAAATAATAAGAGAGACGAGAGAGACCAAATAAATGGTTATTTAATTAATTAGAACCTTACCGACTCGTACTTGACCTTCAGATTTTCTTCACGGCATCTAATGTGATGATGATGCATGGTGACAGTTTTCTACTCAGAAAAGATTATCGTTAAAGTCTTACCATAGAAGGTTCATGAGTTAAAACTAAACCTATTTGTTTTCTCTTTACAGATGCGGAGTTGTTAATACAGATGACCCCAAATGCCACGTCACAGCCACAGACCCCAACAGACCTTACCCCGAGTGCTGTCCAGATGTTCGATGTGACGTCGAAAATGACATCCTTTAGTATATATACTTAGTTTAAAAGACATCATCTGGTAATTATTGGCATATTCGAAAGTACTTCAGTAAATGATAATCAAAAGGTGAATCGAATGAAACAATATCTCGAAGAATATAATATTAAAACACCCCGAAGAAGAAGAAGAAGACAGAAGATTTACACACGGAAAAATGCTTTGAGGAATAGACTTTGTAACCAAAAATGTATTGTTTCATGTAACAAATGCTGTTAATCGTTCAAATCCATAGACCTCTTTTAACTCATTGATCAATTCAGTATGCCAAGTAATTACCCTAGTGTTGCTTATTTAGATAAGACTAATTGATAGAGTTCCTTTTGCAAGAGTTGGAGAGAGCGGTGCTAATGACCATTTCTCTAGCTCTAGAAGCTATCTTGCCGCCAAATTGTTGATATTACTTAATTTATTAAATTAATTTTTCTTAATCTTTTGTTTTATTCAACCCATGATCATTATCGAAGATAAGCGAAGTATAAGAGCACTTTTCATAGATATAGACATAAGTACAAAATGTTACAGTAAACAACCAACACCAGAAAAATTAACAATTATATTGAGTCCTGCTCGGGTATTGGAACTTTTAGATCACAAGGTCACTTTTTAACTCACTTGGTCACTTAGTTCGCTCAGTTGCTAGATATCTTGAGAATTAAGGCTATAAAAGCTAAGGCTATAAGCTATAAAAAATATCGCAGATTAGGCAATGTACATTACATTATCAAGTTTTTTATTTTAAACCTAGCATATTCAAGGAGCAACGAAAATGCAAAATTTAATGAATATGTAAATGTATTGTACGAGTTTGTTGAAAAATATTTTCTGAAAAGTTGTTCCAAGGACTTTGCATTCGCCTTTTCAAAACAGTCGAGTTTGTTCATGCAAATGCTTAAAATGCCCACATGCTAAACTGAAGCGTTTAACGAAGCTGAAAGTTTGAAGCCGGATTAAAATACTGCTGATATAATTTAATTTTTTCAAATTTTTTGATGTTCGTGTGAGGATGCGTTTATTTTAACTGTCACACAAAAATATTATTTAAAAAAATCATAATTCCTTGTTTACGATTTGTCTGAGTATATTTCAAATACGCCAGTAAACTCTGTCAATATCTGAACTTGTGTCTGAACAAAAATCCTGATTTAAACATTGTATCTACGAAGGCACATATAACTGTAACAGCTTGCAGTTTTAGCCTTGGACTCAATGAAGTGCCAAATATAGGTAGAAGTTTAAAGAAACTTCTCTTCAACAACTGAAGGTACGATTGTACTCGAGCATTAACACATAAATAATAAAAAAACTGAAGGGACTCAAGCTCAATGGGCTCCTCCTTACACTTACGGCACATTAATTGTATCTACTTATCTCATTGTACCCATAACTTTAAAAGTTCTTAAAAATGTTCATCAAAACACTTGCTCCACGATTTTAACTTACTTATCATTTTCATTTCAATTTACGCTTCCCATCCGTTTATTACATTATTTTCGAAAATAAATTACCCATAGTTTGTCCGCTGCCAAAATATGCTTTCAAAATGTAAAAGCGTATTCCAAGCATAAAAAATTCCAATCCAGAATTTATTATTTCAATTTATGAGTCAACGGAGATCTCTTAATGGGCATAAATTCCTGCTGTGAAATATTTTTCCGGTTTATTTTTCGTTCATGGTACACCATAACATGGATGATATAGAATATTCCAGCAACGATTTTCGTGTATATGAGGATCTAAATGAGTAGTTATCGTTGTAGCAAATGGGTTGGTTTATGGGAAGGTATCTTTTTAGGGTTCCGTTCTCAAAGAGTGTCAAAAAACCTTATTACTAAAACTGCGGTGTCTGTCCGTCTACCATACGATTATATGTATGTCGTTTACCATACGATTATACCTAATAAGTCGTGTTCCGTGATAGCTAGCTATTTCGTAGAATGTAAATGTTCGCTTCAATAAAAAATAAGAGAAAGTAAAAAATTAAAGTACATACAAGAAATAGTTTTCAGTGTTATTCGACTGTTACAGTTGAACTTAAATTTTTTGAACTTTTATTATTATAGCTTCTCATTAATAAAGGTAAAATATGTAAATATAAAGTGGGTGCCCATGAATAAATATTTTATTTACGATTTATTTCCGATTCAGTGTGAATCTAACTCGCACTTGGCCGATTTTTGTAGTAAGAGCCGGTTATCGTAGAGACGAGTGAGTAGTGATAATCGGTAATAATTTCCTGCGCACATTGAAATTTACTAATTTGTATGATTCGTAGTGTCGCGGATGGTATGGAAAAAGCAAATAAGATATCAAATAATAGGTAATTTTAAAATTATGAAACTATTATATTTGTATATTAACTATTTTTGTCCGCGCTTCGCCCGCATCATAGACCGTGAATCAAATTTTTCTTCTACATTCAATGTATATCTCAGTACGCTAATGTAACGAGTGGTGTACTCAATTAGCCACTCCACGCCTTGTACAAAATGGAAACAATGCGTGATCAATACAAAATGAATAATAGAAACAAACAAACATTTGCCATCAAATTCCATTTTTATGGGAACCGATTGTACATTGCCTCGACGCATTGCATTGCCTTGACGACCCGGATGGCGCAATGGTAACACGCCGGATCGCCGTTCCGAGGGTCCTGGGTTCGATTCCCAGCGAGGCGGAAATTTGAATGATGAATTTAAATTTCCGTTCTTGGTCTGGGTGTGTGTGTTCTTGTCTTGTGTGTTGTCCATGGCACCCACGACACAGGGAATCCTAGTGTGGGGCTATGAGTGTGTAGCGTTATTGCCTCGCTGAAATTTGAATAGGGCTGCATAAAGTATGAAATATTACTTGTGATATGGGTTGACGTAAAAAAAGGTTTGAAATTCATCTTAAATCTCAATTTTGAAGTTTTGTACATGGTTATGAATCTCCATTTTTAGATTCTGCGCACATATTTCAGCTTCGGTTATTATGGCTGGCTGTGTGCAATTATTATTGATGGTAATTCCAACACAATTCATACATTTTTTATGTAACTAGTCCACAAACTGACTACCTAGCTAGCTAGTGGAAAGTGGTAAATCTAGAGAATTAATTAAAGTAAATTTAACTTGAGACAAATTACGTAAATATGTACGTGCTTAAACATTCCTAAAAATGTTTAGAAATTTATGTAAATAACATTATCCATTTTGGTCTAAGATACTTAGATACTTAGACTTATCTTTCCAGAGGTATCTTTTGAAGTCTAAGTACTTATTTTTAAGGCTACGTATTATTGTCCCCGTCCAGTAGTCCCAGGCGTCAAATAGACATTTAACTTAGGTTAATTTCCTCAATTCTATTTCTTTCCATATTTCTCGGAAACAATAAAAGGCGTTTTGGTGCGAAAGCCCAATAAACTTACGGACTGTGAGACTGTATTTTATGATTATTATGTGCTTGAGAGTGGCCTTCCTCGCTGAAATTATCCTATTCGCCTTAATGTTTGGTGTTACAGGCGTCTTTTTTCGTTTTTCCCCCGTATCTAGAGATCCGTATGTATGAAATAATATTCATAAAAATATTATGATTATGGTGTTCTAGCCTAGTGTTGGCAATGATAGCCAGTGTGATAGATAGTGATAGGTTTGAACGTTGGACTTCCGAACGGTGAAACGTCATTATGAAATTCAAAGGCGGAAGAATAATAATATATTATTATTATTATATTATTTCAATTTATTTTTTATAGCAATACTTTTTTATACAAACTTAATTGTCGTTTTGGCAATAACTTACCTAATTTAATTACTTCTGTAAATGACGGTCCCACACCACATTAGCGTTCTACTAAGAAAGTTCACTCTAGAACTAGGTACAGATAATTATTACAGATACCTATCACTCACTGATAAAAAGTATCAGTTGTATAAATATCTGCTTCACCCGGGGATAAAATCTGGAGTTTGACAAGTCAGTCTCTACTAAGTGACAGTGTTATACAAAACAATGAAACAAAATATGGGTTTATAGTTCATACTCTGAAAAAAAGTGGTACAAAAAGGAGACTTATTGCATTCTCTGTCAGGTAAAAAGTGTATAAATAGCGTGCAGTTTTTAAAGAGATGTGGAGAAATCCTTAAGATCTCTAAATTCTGCAAAAATAACTGCTCTACAAAAGAAAACTAAGGGGTTGTAGTCATATGATTATCAAGACCTCAAAGAATTTAGATAATCTTTGTACCAACCTAAGGAACCCTAGTGCGCGAGTCGAATTAATCCGCAGGGCGTTTTTTCTTATTTTCTTAATTTATTTCGTGTCCGACTGCTCTGTTTTCGTGGAAATTTAATGCTTGCAGTTTTATCATTTCACGATCGGCCTAGCACGTTCCCAATTCTGTCGGTCTGATTTGCCTTAAATACATTATTTAAAATTGTATTTCTTTTCTTGGGGCTTCGTTTATAAACATTATTTTTTATTAACAAGGGAAAATCTTCAAAAAGATAATTAGCCAGTCTCTCGAGGTTAAATAATATCTAGAAACCTTCTTGGAATTATTAACTTATTTATTTATTTATTTATTTGGATTGCCAACGCAAGAAACAGTGCAACAAGCTTGAAATCAAAACATAATAATTATAGATGTATACATAACTGCTCTTTCAATTAAAGGCAATCATGGCATGGCATTAACTTATGGCTTCAAAATGTCCGGCCACTTTCTTTTGTATTTTTCTCTGTATTTAGGAAGCGCTAAAGAAAGTTTTTGTCATTAGTGGTCATCCATCCAACTACCGGCCGCACGCGCTTTTCTACCGCTTAGGATCGACGAAACAAAAACGAATATGAACGCTTTAATTCTATGAATGCCTAATTCCCATTAATAGAACGTCTGTGGTACTAAAATCGTTGCTTTGACTCGGAATATATCATGTTAGAACAACCGTTACTCTTGGACATTTTATGCAACACGGCCCTGCCGTTGGATTGATAAGTGGTGATGTGTGGTTGTGATTTAAGCTCCTACAGCCAGTTTGGGAATGACAAATGGCTGCACCCAAATCTATAGCGAACCAGGAGTTAGGGTTATTGAGGCAGACATACAGTATTCATGTGGTCTCGTGGTTTGTTGTTTGATTTAAATGTTGTTTATGAAATTTCATGCTTATGCTTAGTATTTCTGCAGAGGAGTTCTGTTAGTCGTTAATACGTGTTTGACTGATTTTGTTCTTAAAATCACGAATAAGTACCTAAGTGCAGTACCTAATAAGTAAGTACCTAAAATATGTTTATTTATTACACGACTTAAACATTACCAAGCCCATGTTTAAAAATTACTGAATAATTTAGAAAGAACTCTTATCTGGCTATTTGTTGAATTAAATATTTGATCTTAGTTTACCTAATTCTCAATTCGGTATAATTTTATAGTCACAATTAACGTACTGGGAAAACATTTTACCTCATTGTAGCTATTTCCACGCGATGTAGGTTTTAATTAAAACAAAGGTATTCCAGGGAGTGCGCCAAATTTACTGCCGCTTGAGTCAGTGTACGTTTCAATTTGTAGCTATGGATCTTTTGATCTATTTGAGATAGGTATGAATTTTTAATTCATTATCATCATTATCATTATTATTTGTCTAATAGTTTTCTAGAAGATATTTGAGATAAATCATAATCAATTGTCGTTATTGAAGGTTTTTATTAACCCAATAGATTTTATTAGATTCGCATTCATAATACACCGATTTTTAGATTTTTTCGTCTGTTTCGTTTTCGGGTTGTCTGTGGTCCCGCTAAACTCAGAAATGGGTCAACCGATCCGGATGCGGTTTGCTATATTTTGATAGGTTAATAAAAAGAGATATTTTGATAGGCTTATAAATAGAGAATATATATCTACCAATTAAAAGAGGTTTATTTATCTATATTTACACATTTTTTCGAGTGTAGTATCAAAGTCCAATAAGCTGAAACTAGTATAAATGTAAGCTTATCAATTTTGTGATTCCGTATAATTATTGAGGAAAATATAGAAATAGGTAAAGTTTCTTACACACTTTCGAGTACTTAGAGATTCCGTTTATAGGTTTAGGGCTGTCTTATCCATAAATACGACAAGGAAAACGAAGAGAACGAGGTATCCGTTCCTCGGTATTTCGTAACAGCGCAGTGTTTACGAGTAATTCAGGTTACATACTAAACGGGAGATGGTAACTATGCTGTAGTGAAGCTGACCTAGAAATTGTAACAATATTCATTATGTACAAAAAGAAGAAAAACAAGTCAAGTGCGTGACGGACTCGCGTTCCTGTTCCGTACTTGCTGCGCTGCTCACTGATCTACGCGGGATCGACGGGCGCACTGAAATATCAGAGGCCGCGGTTATTCCGCGCCATATTCCCGGCGATGGATTAAATGTTTCTTCTTCTTCTTTGGGGTCTAACTTTTTTATTATTTTTTTAAAATAGCAGCCACAGTAACACGCTTTCCGTGAAAATTTGAAGCGTCTTCCTAATTCTGTTCACTAGATAGAGCTCTGTGATTAACAGGCAGACGGACAGACAGGCGGCGGAGGCATATGAATATGGTTCCGTTTGCCACTTGATTACGGAACCCTAAAAAAACCAAGCGACAAATTTCCTTGGACACCAATCTAGTCAGTATCTATGAAACCGAAGACTTCTCCAATTTCGCTTAAATAGAAGCGCCAAGCAGCCTTATTTAGCCCCAAAGGAGACGTTGTTCAAGTTTTTTCAGAATGTCTCAACTTTTCCTCGTTCATTAAATCATTGTTATCCTGATTCAGTTTTTTCGTCGCTCCGCTGCGCTGGGCAACTCAAAACTATTCTTTATTTTGTATTTTTCACATTTTCCCCGTTTCTTCCCGGTTGGCTGTTCATTTTTATTTCCACTCATAATAAAAGGCCAGCTATTTTAATTTAAGAAATTGAGAAGATTTTGCGCAAGTAGCTCATTAATGGCATGTCTAACTCAATATTTTTGCAGAATACCAACAAGCATTTTTTCCTGTGGTTTATGTTGTCACTTAAACGAACAATTAAAATTATAGGGAGTATCCGTAACGCCGTATATATCAGTAACCCGCCCACGCTTCGCTTCCACAAACCTACGCCTTTGTACCCGTTTCCACAGGCGTGGGGATTTCATTTTCATTTGCCCTTTTCATTATTATTCGAGAAGTCATATTATTGTTCTAAGTATAAGTCCGAAACGCGTACATTAGTTTAACAAATGCAGACAAAATAATTATTATTTACTAACCTCTCAATAATAGCTCCACACTTGTATACCTTAGTCTCCTGCAGCATCAAAACTTAGTAGGCATTTTCAAAACCTGATTAGTGGTTTCTGTATTTGACCATACCACAAAGTCAGAGAGAAAAAAAAAAGTATTCTCAACGATGCCATCGTGTCAACAAGTCCTCATTGTGAGAAGTTTGGAAGCGGCAAGTGTAGCCCAGTAAGAGAGAATTATACATAATTATATTAGGTACATATTATTAATACCTACCTATGATCAATTGCGTAATTTATAGTGATGATTCACACATATAATAACTATCATGTTTATATTTTTTATTATCTTTTTTGTCTTTTCATTTGAAACAATCTTCAATCTACACTTTACATGTAATCATACCACTGTTTTAATGATCATACATACATATATTATATGTACATAGGTGTTCAGATATTTAGAAGTACCCGCTGATATGAGGTTTCTGTAAACTCAGTTCTACTGCAGTTGACTAATGCACGTTATTTCCGTGGCCAGGAATTAACTGTAGCGCTATTATACTCTGCAACTTGGCTTTTGGACAATTGACAGGCTACAGCGGGTTTTACAATGATCCTTTTATATATGACGTGCTGCCGAGGGAAGACATTAACACAAATAAATGCATGCCTTGAAATCCACTGCTGCACTTGCAAGTTTGATCCTAAGCCTTTTACATCCAGAGAATACTTGCTGTATTATTTATCTCATCATTTTAAAATACTCAGTTATGAAGTCGATTAAAAATACATAAATTAAAAGTAACATATAAATTAGACTAAAATTAAAATAAATGTATAAAGCTGGGCCCCTGCGGTGCAGTACCCAAGATGCAAGAGGCAGCATTTCCTCTCTGTATAGCAATGGTAATACGCTGAGCGAGAAAACTGCCAGCTCTGGGGTCGCCAGTCTTGTGTTTTAGTTTATTTTTTATTTGTCCGAAAAGATGATGAGCATCAGGACCCCACGGACCAATAGTCTCCACTCCAAATGCCTCGATTTCTTTCATTTGCTGGATTCCTTATTTAAACATCGTTTTAGGTCTATTTTTAGAAATGCATATACACCTTTGTAAGGATAGTACAATCCTAACCTATTTGAATTCTTAAAATTTGATGATAAGCATATTTTCATTTTAGGCAACAGCCTAAAAGAATTCTTTAGAATTAACAAATTCTTCTAATTAAATATCCACTACTAGTTACCATTCCAGCGTTCTGCTTACAGAAAATACGCGCACTCTTTTTCAATTAATCTGATTACATGATCAGGTGCGTCCTAATCTTCTTTAACTAAAGCGTAGTCGCTAATTAAGGACCTTTCCTCCCCGTAATTTATCAGTTCTTCGAATTTGGTAGCGTGCTGGTCATCGTTCCTGTTATTCCATTTCGTTTTCATTTCGTCATGCTAACACACTAAAATTCTTAAAACCGAGACGAGAGACCGGTAAATCGCATCGAGAATTGATCGATATTCACGCTTACTGATAGGTATTACCAACTGGCCTACAGCTTAGTCGATAATATTAACAGAGAAACTTGTAAGCGTGTAGAATCCTTATGATCAAATAGTAGGAATATTATCAGTTAGGGCCTGTCGTAGATGTTCGACTATATTCCAATTAACTTGATATAAAGATTAACTACAATCGCTGTCTTTGGTCGTAAAGAGCTCTAACTCAGAAAATCCTAGGCCTGTTGTTAAGAAACATTATCTATAATCACAGGGGAACACATACCCGGGCAATTTGTTTCAGTCTTTTCTTCAGACAATGACCGTCTTTACGGTAGTGATTGGATTACTTATTATTAATTGCTACAATACAGTTAAAAGTAAGATACTAAAATTCCGAGTAAGGCAGCAACCAAATTGACAGAGGTTCAGAAACCGATTTTTTTTCATAAAATAGAACATCGGCAAGGGGTATTAAATGAGGAAGTATTTATTACACAACTCGTTATCAAGTATTTTTTTATTAATTTATTAACTACAAGCATTCCCCCGCGGCTACGCCCGCCAATTTTCAAAAAATCAGTTTATCCCCTTTTTTGACCCGTTAGGGGGGAATTTTACATGCCAAATTTCAGCTCGTTGTGTTCAGTAGGCTATGCGTTATCTGTCAGTAACTCAGTAACGGAAGAGTTTTGTGTATTCCTACTAAGTAGTAAATTGCACATTGTAACTAAGTAGTAATTGTACTCGTGCTCGTATGTACGTAAAAAGTTCTTGCAAAATAGAATAATAATCTATTCTAGTGTTGTATTTTAATTTAGTAACTCAAAGTACCTATCTATTATCTGCAACACGTCAAAACTAGTTCTCGCTTGTAACATGAACTGCCGTGCTCTCGTCCGTCTGTATACCACTGCAATTTGAGGCTATTATCTTAATGAAACAGCCAGTTTCTACACGTTTTGTGTTTCTAAAGACATTTGTACTACAAACAAGGGAATTTAATCTTCGATTCGTTAGTGCGATAGCGAGGTATCAATGAAAGTGTCAGTAATGGATTTTATGTCGAAGATTCCAGTTGAAATTAGCAATTTATTTATACAACGTTTTTATCTTACGTCAGAGCGTGACGTAATAGCGTAACGTTAGAGCTAGCAGTTAGAATAGTTCTGCTACTGGAACGCCGCCACGCGAGCTCCTTCGAGAACTTGTATAGTTATTGTTAGTTGTCCCACCACGACGGAAGCCATTATTTATAACAAACGTTGAATATGCGACAAAGTGTTTTCATCAATGTTTCCTTATGACGTTATCACGTAAAACTGTCGACCGTAAACCGATTTTACAAACAACCGACTTTTCCCCCTCCCCGGCGCGCCGGCCCCATCCCGGTCGGGGATCGAACCCGGGAACCGAACCGACCTCCTCTTGGCAGGCAGCGGCACTACCAACAAAACTACGCGGTTGTCAAATATATTGTTATCAATTATGTATAAGTCTGTTAAATACACCATTTCAAATATATTAAAGGTTTCGTAACTTGAAACGCGAACAAAATGGCCGTTTTATTTATTACCAAAAAGCATTAGAACGTCCCCAGAGATACTTGTGTTAAGTTTCTAATATTTGCCCCTTAAAGATTTAATTTTGTTGACATGGGTAGGTACTCATTAAACTGGGGGGTTTCATTTTGCAACCTCTTCGTTTTTGTAGCGATCTGAGATCGTAAATATGGCTTAAGAGCCTTCATATTAAAATTTTATCCCTTGCCTCTTACTTACCGAAACAATTACTTAACGTTTAAGTATGTATATTGCTTGCTATGAAAATTCTACAACAAGCAATAAGTTTGATAAAACCGTTTCTTTGAGAACACGGGAAATGTATGGAATGTACTTTCCACACGATGTTTATGAGTATCTTCACAAACAACTATAGTTATTTTTATTTGCTATGCAAGTTATAGTTATTTTGATTTAGTGCTTCATTAAAATACGGACTAGATAAATTCTTTTTCGCGATTTTGTTACGTATTTCGACCCTTTGGGCTACACTTGTAGTAAAAGCCAAATCCTTACTTTACAGGACGAGCAAAAAACAAAAATGTAAAAGTTAATTTTCAAAATATCTTTTGAAGT
Organism: Ochlodes sylvanus; assembly: GCA_905404295.2. Lineage (NCBI taxonomy): Eukaryota > Metazoa > Arthropoda > Insecta > Lepidoptera > Hesperiidae > Ochlodes > Ochlodes sylvanus. The sequence continues at coordinate 2,946,976 of FR990138.1, read as the reverse complement.
ACAACAGTTATATTAAATTACTAACGCTCAGTATGCTTAGATTTTAGAGTTGTATAATGACTAGAATCTCACAATAGAGTACATTGAGTTGTCGCCCTGGGCCATAGCTCCATCGCGAAAATGCCGGCAATAGGCCTTTACCCCTTCCGATACCTTTTTTGATACGTTTTTAAATAGATATCATATTTCAGTTTGTTGTCGAGATTGACACCCAAATCTCGTATGTTTTTTTCTTCGGCATCTTAGATTTTTCCCGTTGAGTGATCATTTGAATTTTATAAGCTTAGTTGTGATAGCATTTTCCAGTTATTAGGATCTAATTTATTTATGAGGCAATATTGCTCAATCTGAATAAATCTTGTCACATTATAGCTCGCGAGTGTGACTAATATTTTTTCATAATCATTTTCATATCATCAGCATAAGAAAGAAATGTGGAATGTTTGACAGCAAATAAATTAGGGTAATATATGTATTTCAATGGATGTATTTATTTATTTATTATATTAATAGTCGACGAAGGAGCAAACGAGTCACCTGATGGTAAGTGGTCACTATCACCCATGGACATAAGTAACATAAGAGGCATCACCGATGAGTCAGCCACGAAAGAATAAGAAAGAAAAAGATACTGCCCAATCACCTTGCTGGAGCGCGACAAGTGATTAGGAGCCTGAAGAACTTCGCACATTAGACCCACTTAACTCCCGCCCGTCACCTTCTCTTCGACGAAACTATAACTCACTTATGAGCTTTATGTCTTGTGAGCAAGGTTGAATTTCGAACGTATAGAAAGATGTGTACTACTCGCCGCACAACATGAACGGAGCGGAACGGTCGGAGCCGGAGTTGAATTGACGTCGAGTTGGTGTAATGTGCACAGACCTTGATTCGTCTAGAAGTCGATAACGTCTTAATTAACGTGAGTGTCGGACAAAATTATCATAATCAATGGTTATTAAATTTACCGCAACAATTATGATTTGATATACATAAACGATTAGTTAAAGTTTAATCAGTCTTAACTCTTGATTTACAATTTCTCATCGCAAAAGCATTTTTGAGTTTCTATGATAATCATATTCAAATTCAAATTTTTTTATTGCGCAAATATGGTTCGTATGGATCGTAATCGGCATACTGACTTCAACCCAGTAAGTACCTAGTAACTATCCATTTAGCACAGGTGTCTGCTCATACCCGAGGAGGCCTAGAGCATACTCCTCCACGTTACTCTAGTACGGACTTGTGGAGGGGTTAGCCAACACAAGCGTCGGAAATAATTTTGCCCGAAGACCTCTCAAATGGCTTAGAGACTGTTCAATAATGATAGAATGAGCATGTTATATTATGTAAATATTATTATCAATAAAAAAATGCAAGATTTAATGACAAACATCAGGACAGGTGAAACTAAATAAAAGCTTATCAAATTATCTGCCTCTCTATTCTCTATGTGGATGATAGCTCAGCAGTGTTTACGGGGTCTGGGTTCGATTCTTGCTCGCATCTCTATTTTGAAAAGTTACATGCATACAAGTAATTAAAACTACTTTCGATAAAGTATGATGAAACGAAGTAATTTTTTCATATTAAATCGTGAGGAAAGCTTCTATAATTATACAACGTTGTCCAGACTTCATAATGTTGTCAAGGTTTGTAACGCCTACCTATCTGCAATTGGTTACCGATGTGGACTGTGTTTTCTACCCATTATATTGTGACAAGAGATTCAAGCCCAGCTGTGGGACAAAGAAACATGTTGCAACAATGACTGATATCTCTTTTCCAGCGTCTTTTCCTACCACCTTTAATAGTCTCGTTCTGGTAACTTCCCCCTACGACCATACCATATTAAAACCACATATTAAGATTTCAATAAGCACCAACTCATAAAACAGACCACATCACCTATAATCATAAAAAGGGTGAGTGCTAAAATGGTTAAACATCGCAGACTGAAATGAGAAAATCAGCATGATATGTGCTTACATTTTTAATACCGACCGTACGTTAAATTTTAATGGTGGGAATAACAAAATATGAGCAAGCGGAAATCGGAGTGGCAACCCCTGGCGAGCTGGCAATGATGGCGACAGGTGCAGTCAAGTGCCGGGCGGGTGTAACAAAAATTTTATTGCTCCTGAAATTACTAGCGATTTGGTACGCATCGCTCATTTTAGAAATTGGTACAACATAACCTGGTACGCTTATCTGTCAGTCATGATGATCATTACAGATGGATCTAGTTTATTGGAAATGTGTCGGTGTTATATTGTAACCGTAGAACGATATTTGGCATTGGTTTTGAACTTGCACCAAGATGGTTAATGTGATTAGACGTCATGGAGTTCAAATTTTTTAGGTTAGGTTAGAGTTATTTTTTTATTTAAAATAAATTAATGTACAGCAATCTCACCTGATTGTAATAATTGGTGATAAAGTCCAAGATGTTGAGCGCATTAATTTAGTAAAAGCCTGCACTTTCCTGTTGAAGACTCCAACATCATAAGTAGGCGGGAACATCGATACCGCCAAGCGATTCCAGGTGAAGATTGGAAATGAATTGTACATAGCAGTACAAGAGCAGTGAGTGATAGCCAAGCGCTTTGAACTTCTGAATGATTCGTTTGAATTCTGCATGCACGTCTTATTTTTAAAATAAGATGTGAGTATTAGAATTTAATTATCGCTTGCTTCGGTGATAGAAGAAATCGTAAAGAAACGTGCACATCTGTTCTCCGTAATGTTTAGATAGTGTGAAGTCTAGATTGGGTGAAGTTCGTCAATCCGCATCCGAATATTACATCGATTTCGACTTTAACGTCGACTTAGCCGTTAAATGGATCTCATCAGCAGGAAAAGCAGTTACTACGTAAACAAGAGTAAACAGCAAACTTAAATTCTTCTCCAGAGTTTTGTCTTATTCACCTTTATATAATTTTAATTCAGTGCCTAACTTAATCCAATCGCTACACGCCCTTAGTCAGACGTGTCGGCAATAAAGAATTTTATTTATTAAGGTTTCGGCCATTTTGCTGATTTAGAGGTATTTTATTAATCCGTGAAAATTGAGTGAACTCGAATATTCCGTGTTTTATAGGGCAAACGTTCTGTAAAAATTCTTGTCATTTCTAATTATCACCCATTCACTTATTATTACCACTCGGCTCTCTCTCTGCTGATATACTATACTATACCTACTCGTAATAAATATACATACTTACCTATTATTTGGTCAAAGGTCCGTGAACAGTAAAGATTTTATCGTTAATCGTGAGTGGATTATCGTCCGTAGCGGAAGACATTCGTTTCTAACGTATACACGTTTATCCCGGATAACCGAGGTAATACTAAACACTGGATCATGTAAGTAACTCCTCTATCTTCAACTCATCAGGATTACATACCCGTCTTGTTTACGCCCTAGCCTCAGACGAATCCTTATATTTACTAGAATAAAACAATGTTATGTCAGGCATCACTTTTAAATAAAAGCACGGATTTTATCCGATATTTACATAACAAAGTGAACGATTTATAAGGAAAGATTGAACATAAACATGAAAAATGTATAAAGCGCCTGGTAAAGACTCCTAGCAATTGCTTCGGTTGTGGATTATAACGTAAAATAATTGTGTTTCCTCAAGTAAAGTAAAGGTGATGTGATTTTTACTTTGTCTGCTTATTACTTTAATATTGAGTAATAGTAGGTACTATACTTTCTGTACTATACCTACTATATTGTGTTGTATATTATATTTTACTTGAATGTCAACGCAAATAAGTTCGAAAGATTAGGAATAATTTTATTATTTTCATCGCAAATAATAAACGTAGTTATGAATGAGTTAATTGACTTTTGTACTCCAAAGCACGGAAGCGTTCAAGAATTTTTGTCACTAGCGGTCACCCATCCCACTACCGATGTTGCTTAACTTTGTCGATCACTAAGGTTGAGTATAATACAAAGTACTCTGTGAGGTTGACGCAAGCCGCCTACTATGAGGTACTTATTGGGGTTACTAAATATAGTTATTTTGTACATACATATAGGATACATTAGTATGTATCCTACATGTATTTTGAAAAGTTAACAGCCTGTTTCTGACGTCACGTGTGTCGATAGGGTTAGTCTTAACTGCACATTTTGCCCATTACGCTAATTGGACGGAAACCCGTAAGCCGTTTATTGAAGTGTGCATAGGTTGGCTTCAACTTATTAGTGGCCAAGTGAATAGAGCATTCCTCACAACTCACAAGAAACTTTAATAGCTAGTAGAGCCTAGAGTTCGCCTTGGTAGTACTACCGCCCGCCACGGTACTTAGTACCATTTCTATCGTGTAATAATTGTTTTAAAAGCAATTGTGTCCCGGATAGAAAGGTGTGGGAACCGGCTACACTTTTTTAGGGGCGTCCAACTCAGTCCTCAAGTGTAGCAACACATCTGTGACCGAATTATAACGAGACTCTTACTAACAATTACTAACCGGACTAACCTCAGTCCCTGTCCCAGTCCTCATACTAACTAACAAACTAACCGGCTAATGTTCTACCATCGTCTCCTAACCGGACTAACTATCCAAGTCCCGATTTGAGTCTTGTTCTAATTCGGTCACAGTTGTCATGGGCGGTAGCGGAAGGTGGTGCTGCGTGCTCGTTTGATTGCTACCTTTATTCCATAAAAAACTCACGAAACTGAATAGAAAGTGATTACATAATATTGATATGTACGTATTCATATTGTAACGGCATATTGTCGCAAAAAGGACAAAATGCATCGAGATATAAGTACTAACGTACTAGAAGACACCGTAAATTCCTACTTTGCCTCGTTCAACTGCGGCGCGTCGCCGCACCTCACTCAGTCGCTCTCGCGTAAGTGCCGTGATTTACATGGCGCTTAAGACCTTTTTGCCGAGAATAAATACACTTCCGCAGCAAATCTAGCGCTGTGGTAAATTAGTTTTCGGTTTAGACGAATTGTTATTATTTTAGCGCTGCAGCGAACAAATTACAAATTACGAAGAATAGGACAATTCAGTTATTTGACGTAGCTTCTCTAGTACGTTAGCACTTATATCTCGATGACAAAATGCAATTAAAATGATCGCAAGGAAACGTATTACCAGTACCATGGTCTAATTCAGGCCATTGTCTACCAGTGTGCAAAATTTAATCGCTATTTGATAAGTAGATCTAATTATAATGAGTTTTATATATCTTACTTGAGAAATTATTCAATACAGATAAAACGTGAGTGAACGTGTCACTTCAAGCCTGAATCACACTATAGAAGTTTTCTACGCCTCGTCTGACGAGAGATCTCCCTTTATTCGGCTCGACTAACATTAGTTACTAATAACTCCTCAAACATGGTTGGCAATTACCACGGCAAAATAACATTTACATTAACATTTTTGCTCGTATTCTCGCTACTTGCCTGCGGTGAAACGAGATTTCTTAAGCTTTTGAAGATTAAATTATTGTGTAAAGCTTTTGATATACGAGAGAGATAATGTTCATAGAAATAAACAAAAAGTTAACCAGGACAGAACAGATCAGTCTAACATTTATTTTAACTCTTTTGCTACACATTTGGGCTTATAAAGTGGATTGCGCACCAAATCAATAAGTATTTTATAGTTTGAAATGATGTTTCCGAAAAGCCTACTCATTACTACCCTATTTAAAGTTTATATTTAGGTACTTGTTCCATCCTACAAAACATTCACAAAAGTTTAATAGGATTTCGTACTGTTAATAAATCAGTTTAAAAGTTTCATAAGGTTTATTCAAAAGGTTTACCTACAAGAAAACTAAAATATATTTAACTATACCGTCCAAATCCAATACACACAGAAAAAATCGTATTAACAGATGGAGGGATAAACTTGTCCGTCATCCCATGGATTCTGTTTTATCGGACGTACGGTACCGTACAAATTCAGCGGTATTAACAGTATACCCTTTGCAACCGACGAAAATAGCAAAAAAAAGAGGATATCGTACACTGTCAATCGGATGAGCCCTCAAATTGATTTAAAAATTCCCCGTTCCCGCTCTCTGGTACCTATTCTCTGTCGTGGATGTATACCTTAGAGTCATAATATATCTTGTAAGGATAAAATTTGACATCACATTTTCAAAGTGGTCTTTCAAGCAAATAATGTTGGAAATGTAAATCTTTTTTGGAAGACTGCGTCTTACTTTGCGTTCCGAATATCAGGACTATGGGATTTGAGTTATGTGTGTTTCAAGCGTATTTTATGTATTTTAAATAGATTTTATATAATGTGTAACATGTAAGCTGCAGTTTGCAGATTTGTGTCCGTCTGATTGAACGAGTTAGGAAACTCCGAGTGGGTTTCGTTGGATGCGTTTCTTTTCGTTCCTTAAAACTATAAATAAATATTACCCCAAGTTTACTAAAATGAATACCGAATTCAGATCGGTTAATCCGTTTTTGAGATGATGGGGAACAAATTCAGACAAATGGAGAATTCTAAAAATCATTGTAATGAAATATGCCCCATAATAATTTTTCTCAAATTATTATCTACCATATAAAGATATCGATCGAAGATGTATAGGAAACCATGTTTGTCTTGTTCAGCAAGAGTACGAAAGGTAAGTTTAATAAATAGTTGGACTGAAATAGTGAAGTAGATCTTAACATCATAAAAAACTCTCATTGAAATTAAAAACATTAAAAACACTCCAGAATACTTGGATGTACAAGCTTCAACACGAATACCTCAGATCGGGGAAGTTTTACAAATATTAACTTTTTAAATAAGATGAAGGATGGAATCCTAGACTAAAACTTGCAAACATCATTCTTTATAACTTTTCCAGCTATTCCTGACCCCGTTCTTTGAGAGTTTATAAATGCTTTCTAGTTCCTTCTCAAAGTGTAGACTATTTAATTTTACAAAGTACCTAACTATTATTTTTAGACCAACTTAACCCGCCAAAGTCAAGAGCGTTTTCTATTACCAAAGCGAGCGCCGAACCGAAGGTTATATGACATCTTCTGAGAAGGCCTACTTACTGCTAATAGTGTTTATAGACGAGAAACTTCTTTAATTTTGTTTCGGTTTCGTTCGAGGAATACTTTCCGAGAATACGATAGCGCTATACAAAATGAAAAGGACAGTACCTACGATTTTATCAGTGTTAACACTGCACGTCACCTATGAGTTCGTTTGTAAACTATGAGTTAGTTAGAACCTATTCACTTTTGCTTTGTAGACGCCCACATTTAGCAGTGATGCAGTGTCCTCCTTATTATTTAATTTTTAACATTTATTAACAAACCCTTTCAATTAATATTGCGGTCATTGACCTCTTCGACACTCCACTTAATAAGCAAAGAGGGGCGAATTTATTTATTGCTGAACTCAGAACGCAAACTAAGGTTGGATGTTCAAATATTACATTTTGGTAGGTATGTTCATCCACTTAGACGAAGGGTTTTATAACGCAATACACTCGAAATCCCATTTGCGGAAATCAATGCCCAGACGTTTAGCGCGTCTTGTAGGACGTTGTTTCAACTATTGTTTTGTGAAGGTGGCATATTTACGGATTGTGAATATCTCTTAGTTCAATACAAAACCTTATCTTAAATTAAGCAAACGACTAAAAAGTTTTTTATTTACCTTCTAATATTGACTAGACTAGCCCAGCTGTTGATTGAATGCAAGATTTCTCAAGCTGGCGGTTCGCGACCGAGACCGACACAAGCGACCGAGACAGGAGACCGAGACAGGAGACCGCGACCGTCACTTTGTATAGGCGCGACTGTCTCGGTCTCGGTCGCGAACCGCCAAGAGAGCTTATTTTTTATAGCCAATTTTTATGTGATACTGATGATCTTAACAGATTAGCCAACTAATGTTCTAGTCCCCATTTTAGTCTTGTTATAGGAAGGTCACAGTTGTCATGGGCGGCAGCGGAAGGGTGGTGCTGCACGCTCGTTTGCTACCTTAATTCCAATAAAAATGATATACGGGAAATTAATGATCAACTTTTTTCGGACATTTTGTCCTCCCGAGGGCACGTTTACGAATCTGTCTATTGTTATTGTAAGACAGTAGATGTTTAATTTGCCGGAGATGTTCCCTTTGTTTGAAATTATAAATAAGGCAAGCGCCCGCTTCACTGAACTTAGGTAATTGAATTAGCAAACCATGGTCTTAATGAATGAAATTTGTATGAGTGAACTCATGTTCATTCATCCAAATTTCACCTCCAGACCTCTTTGGGTTTATATATGAGTATAATCCACTTTTTTAAATTCATTCAATAAAAACTTGAAACCCGCTGCTAGTTAAATAAGATCATGTGCACGAAGTCCGCTATGAGCTACTAACATGTAAGTAAGTCCATGTTAATATGTATGTATTTACTTTAGTAGGGTAGAGTAGTAGAGTTGGGCAGTAGGGTAGGGTTACTAGGGTAGTGTAGTAGGTAGGGTAGTACGGAAGGGTAGTAGGGTAGGGTACTACGGTAGGGAAGTAGGGCAGGGTAGTAGCGTAGAGTAGGATAATAGGGTACGACATCAGGGCACAGATCAGGGTAGGATAGAAGGCCAGGTAGAAAAATATCGACTGAGGGCAGACAGCAAGAGATCTCTCTTAGGTCCTCAAAATTTTTAAGTTACAGACACTTATGTAATTTATTGGCTAGACAGTACGCTGCCGTATCCGTAACTTCCAAAATTTGTCCATCCTCCTTGTTCCCATAGCAACATAATCTGATAAAGGTAGTCGAATCAGCCGCATCTGTTCAATTTTCCCGCTCTATTGGTTTTGTTTCGGGCCATTGCACTATACGTAATCAGTACGTTGGACTCGCTTTTATTGTAGCTTTATGATGGTTTGTTTACTTCCGTGACGAGTAGGAAATATTACGTGAAAAAGGTCAAAGGAAAGGTCAACCTTTAGAGGAATTTACTTTATTTCCTTCTTCTATCTTCTTTGCTGGCCGACTATGCATTGATGATACCTTTGGAGATAATTACTGACGTTCATAGACTGAGATCACTTATCATCAGGTGCTTTGTCTGCTCGTTGGCCCTCTATTTAGATAGAAACCCAGCTTTAGTTCTTCTACTAACTTTACTTTACTTCTAAGCAGTTAGCTTTTAAAAATCATCATATTCTGTTAAAAACATCATCATAATCGAAATCCATAACTGTCCCATTCCATTGCTGGGCACGGTGGTCCTCTCAAAATGTGAGGGGTACAACCATTGACTCGCGATACAAAAATCGCGAAAGAAATGTCCCAGTCAGTTATGTCATGTCATGTCATGCAGTTAACAAAGTAATTTAAACACGGTTACATCACGGTTTAATTTCGATTGCAGTCGTGAACGCGGAATTGTTGCTCTCCTTGCGTTTTGTTGCTCATTTGGCTCGGACATTTTTTAGCGCGGACCCGACGTCCATAGAAATAATAAGTCAATGGGTACAACCCATAGTCACCACACTGGCCAAGTGCGGTTTAATGAACTTCAGACAATTTTGAGATCATTATAGTACTCTCAGGTGTGCAGGTTTCCTCACTATGTTTTCCTTAGTGCTAATTGAATTCTAATACGCTCACAATAATGAAAATTATAAATTATTACATACTGAAAGAGCGTTCGGGATTTGAAACCAACCACCCTCTTAGATAGTTCAACGTTAATACCACTCACTATTCAACTATAAATGTATCTCATAATTGGCTTTTAATTGTATGACTTAGATATTGAGTCGGTTCCACGGAGTAAAAGTTATAAATGAATACGCCAGCGGAAGGGCAGTGAGCAATTCGTTTGAAATTAATTAATTAAAAATCTGGCCGAAACGCCTTTAGCTTTATAAATTGACGAATTTGTATAATAGTGAATCTTTATTAACAATTAAGTGTATCAATTAGTATTAATAAAGTGTATTCAGTCGGTACCTCATACTTGGAAATGTCAGATAATTTACAGATGCGCCTCCTTACATACAATTTCTGCAGTAAGTGCAATTTCGTGTTTCGTGCAAAGCATACAATCCTTTGCATCTTCAAAAACAGTAGGGGTTTTGTTATTGGATAATTCTAGATGTTAGAACGTTGCAATTCTTAATGTTTATCAGGGTCTCTCACACATTCTTTGAAATAAATTAATGTTGGTACTACTTGATTGTTTGTTTTATATCCTCGGGTGATTACCTAAACCCAACTAAGTAATGGCTCTGCTCACTCAAAAGTATGTTATTGACGAAATCATTAAACATTGTTATGTACATAATGTACTGTACCATGTAATATACATAAGTATCGCGAATTGAAGTGAAAATGGTTGCTAACCAATTTTTAACCGTCATAGATCCTAAATGATCATTAGAAACGAAAAATGATAAGAGAAATTTAAAAGATGATTTTCAAATACCAATTCAATGATACTCCACTTAATTTATTTCGTTTTCTATTTTTCATAATATTATGTAGTCTGGATATTGAATTACGATGTCATGTGACTGTTATGTCTTTAGTAATACTTGCAAGATTAGAAAAAATCGATTCACGCAAGAATTAAAATCCGCCCAAGTGTTTGTTCTCTTGTTTGCTCTCTTTGTCATACATACCGAGGTATTTTCTTTCTCTCTCTCACACACAGGTGTATATGTTACGGTAAATCTGATTAATTGAAAATTATTAATATTTTTACAAAATTATTAATAATAACCACATGTTTTGGTAAATGTGAATAAACGATCAAAATTTATTACTTTTAGTAGTAATTATTAATAATTCACGACACATATTTTAACCTATTTATCACTTTGCGCGCAGTTCGGGGTACTCATCATAAAAAAAAATAACCTTGAACCTATTTTTCACTTTGCGCGCAGTTCGGGGTACCTAACCTAACCTAATCGATAAATTTATCACTTTAACCTCGACTTTCGGTAATTATTATTAATAATGGATAATTATTAATAATCTTAAATTATTCACTCTTACCGTAACATATACATAAACGGATACGACGAAACAAGATTTTCGTTTTTAACTAACACCACCGAACCGGTAAAGGAGAGTTATAGCCATTACGTAAACTAGTTACGTGTTTAACGGGATCCGTGAACAATTTTAGTAACATTTGCGTATTATGCAAAGCAGCGTATAACTATGGCTGTTACTAAACAACTAAGTACGTGGCACTTAATATCACCTAGCTGGTTTAGCCGCTGCATCTAACTACAATGGCCGAAGTTTAATAACACTATCATAACGTAATTTTACTCTAATAATGTAATACGATAAGCAGAGATTTATTACTTGCTTAATGAAAGCGAACTTCGTGAGGAAATCTGCAGATATCTCCATAATTTCAAGGATAATGTCAAGCTAAATCTCATATGACCAGTATTGTGAATTATGGCCTGTAAAACTTACACTGTGATGGACTTGAACCTAGCAACGGACATATAGGTTGTGTTGATGATACTTGATACTTACATGATGAGCAGTAATTTATTACGCAATGAAGGTAACGAATATACTATATTACGAATATACTAAATACTTAATAACGGAATGAAATATAGTGAAGCAACCGGGAAGGAAGTAAGAATGAAATGAGTGAAATCTGCACTTGGCCAGCGCGAGCGTGGTGGAGAATGCTCTAGATCTCCACAGTTACGAGAAGAGCTTCGTGTTTCGTAATTTCGCCATTGATACGTAGAATACTGTCGGCATCTATTTTAATTACTTCAAATAACTTCATTTGATACATACAGATGCTTTCATAGGAAACAAAACTGAAATTTAAAATGGGTAGAGAAGTCAACAGACTTGCTCTAAAACAAATTGTATTATGTGTAAAAGGATCTTCACTTCAATACACCTGTAACGGGCTTTACGGGTAATTGATTACCAAACAATCATTGCGGCAGTCTTCAACTTTTTCTTTTTAATTTATTTATAAAAACTAAACTATACATAGAATAAATTAGAAAAAGTTGTCCCTGAGCCTCCAAAACCGAATGAAAATGAAAATGCAATACCAAATGGTGAGAAGGAAGGTGAGGAGGCACCAAAAGAAGCAGGTGATGCTTCCGAGAGTACTCCGACAGAATCTCAAGCTAGTACAGACCCAGAACCATAGGAACAAATTAAAGAGGATCCATTGGTTGAAAAATCTAATCATTTCTTCAGTTATTCAGTAGAATAACGAAATTTTGGTACTCACTATACATACATACATAGTGAATGTAACTCCTTGACACAGTGTAAATGTAGACAATCTTAAAATCAGGAAATCTTCTCCAAACGTAAAATTAAGCGGCATAAATCATTCAACCCTTAAAATGTAATCCGGGTGGTATCTTGGCGCGGTCTCCACGGCCGCACCGGTATTCGGCAATATTTTAAAATTTCAGACAAAGCTCCCTAGATTTACGTTCGGATTGTGTAAATTGGAAAGTTTGGGAAGACATATTGCATCCAACGGTGAATTAATGCGGTCTCAGTTGGGTTTTTTACGCTTTTAAAGCTTTTCTCGTCACTTACCCCAGGCTATATGAATAATTTAATTGAGAGCAGATATTCTATGAATTATAGTATAAAATGTTACCTATGTATAGGTACTAGTAAACCTCAATCACTTTTTCTGGGAGAAATAACTATATATTTACCTATCTACTATTAACTACAATTAATAAAATGAAATTTAAATCGCGCTTTAATCATTCACTATCTATGTACATAATTATGTATATGGCGGAACAACGTTCGCTGGGGCAGCTAGTGATAAAAAAGACAACACTAGATTTTTCCAAGATTTGCTAGTAACATACCAATATTATAAATTCTATCTCAGTAACATGAAAAGTCACACCTTTATAACGCATCCTTCCTTTCTTACAACCCTCACTCTCTCTGTCTACAGAGCTAAACCGGCACAATCGATTTACAACCGTCGTTTTATCGAAACAAATCGATTTATGGGATTAGGGGGTCTATGTCGATTTGTAGTGCAGTTCTAAATCGCCTTTATTGCTGTTCCGCCGATTAAAAGGTGCACAATACGAGAGTTATGTTCGCAAGAAACAAGGCCCTAAGCCAGTACATTGTAGTGTTCTCGAACAGATTTTAGTAGAATTACATATAGGTACATAACTTTCTTTGTCTGTCGAAAATGTGCTTTGCTTTTCTTTGAACATTTTCTTTTTCGTAAATACTCAATTTAATTCTACTTCAATTTATTGAAAAATAATTTCACATTTTGTTATAATTATTGTAAAATAAATTGAAATAAGTTATTTTATTGATTTTTTTTCCTTTTTAGTATTTTAATTCTATTAAGTATCGAAAACGTTGAATTACTATAAAATTTAGAACTACCTTATACTTCCTTAAACTTTCCTACCTTACTTTTAAAAAACACTTCAAAATAATTATAATTTACCACATCATTTCCCAATAATTTTAAGGAACTACACTAAGAAAAAGTATTATATTTGGACATTTAAAATTCATTTGCTGTATTCATTTAATCATAATTTTATTCTGTTTTGGATTTGATCAATTCTTATAATATCACTCTCGTTAGTACCAGCGGCCATGTTGGTATTTAAACGGTGTAAATGCTTTACTGTCATATCTGTCGCAACAGAAGTTCTTGTCAATCCAAGGACCGTCGTGCCGCGGACATGCTTCCATCAAACTACAAATTGATGACTCTTTGCACCATCCGCATTCAAACTCGTTACTCAATGCTTGGCAGTCCCTACAAGTTTTAGCTAACTGCCGACATTTGTACACAACTATAAGAATCATGTTAGAGTAAGGTTCTACGCCTCCCCAAATCAATCGCACCGATCCCAATCCAACACTCTGCTTAATATTTAACCTCGTAGCATCACAGTAAACAGTGTTATTTTGAAGCATTCCTTTGACTTGTATGATATCGTTTTCGATTCTTATTTCACATACGATATTGCGTTCGTAAAGTGTCATATCGTTAATCTTTAAATCTAGCTTGATGATCCTTTTTATATCGGCTGCGACAAATATAGGACTTTTGTTTACTATTTCGGTACAAAATCTGTCCAATGAATCCTTTTTCAGAACATTGTCTAAGAAAATTTTCTTCGGACAATGAAGACGAGGGAAGTTAGTACATCCAACATCATGGCACCATTCACATCGAAATGCACCGTTTTTGCAGTCATTGCAGCTTTTTAAAGTACTGCAGTAGGTCTGCAATGTTTGCCTCGCTAATATTAATGATCGAAACTGTTCCGTCGATGGCTTTATCTGGAGAATCAGTAAGTAACTCACTAACAGTGAAACATTTTTTACTTTCATGGTATGCAATTATCTTATTTGGCACTCAATCAAACAACTAGTTCGAAATGAGAAATATTGCGGTCTGCCAGCTGCCATATCATTTTTAGTTGTTGTTTATTTACAAATATTAGTCCCTATTGAACTGGCACTGTTTATCTAACGAAACAAAAGCATGAGTCTCTTTATTTTAGTGAATTGTAATAGCCCTAATATGACCTAATATAGCAACTTTAATTTATTTTGCAAAAGAAGCATTTATTATACAATTCCACGACTTAGCTGCTAGCTTTAATCCATATACTGGTTTAATTTTAAATTATATGGGCGGAGGTGACGTTTTATAGATTTGATCTTCGTATTCCTGTTATAGTATCATTATTTCACTACACTGTTACACAAATATCAATTTCCTCTCATAAGTACATGCCAGACGACTAAAGGCCCACTTTGTTAAACTATTTCCACATTTTTTAGCAACAACACATTTTCTTATTTTATCACACCAACCACATCCATATTTCCCCGGTATTAAGCGACAATTGCTGCAGTCATCAGCTAAATTTTCACAATTATAAACTGATACAGGAATGCCGTTTGATATTGGCGCAATGCCTCCCCATATAATTTTCAGATATCCCGTATTAGTTTCACCATATTCTTCAGTTTCCAATTCAACTGGGTAGCAGTAAATTATATCGTTCATGATAAGTCCTTTCAAATGAGTAAGGCTGTCTTTGAAATGTATTTGACATATTATCTCTTTGTCGTAAATAACTGGATCTAGAGCATGCAGCTTTACTTTGAGGTTAGTTCTCATACCAGCGGGTACTAATATTGCACCATCGTGTTTTATATAAGGACATAGTAAATCAATGTTCAAATTAATCTTCTTTGCTTTTGCTATGGTGTCTGGACACAACCTTTCAGCTTTATCGGTACAGCCATAATTGTGACACCAGGAGCAAGGATAAATCAGGTTACTGACACATTCGAAGCACGATTGGAAGGATTGGCAAAATGTGCTAAAGTCTCGAACGTTAACACTTTTATTTGTGTTTTTAGTATAAGTTTTCACTGTTTCTTTAATTTTTGTTTTATTATCTCTTTTTAGAGCTAATGTTATTTCGTTACAATAAAATAAAAGTAGTGACGATAAAATTAAAATAAGGAACTTTTTTAAAACCATTACGCATCTAAATACAGTTAGCAAATGCGGAATAACATTCAGTATTGCCTGTTAAATAACCTAATCTGAGATAACGTTCAATTGTTTTACGGAAAAACAAAACGTTATGATTAAAGCTGATTGAATGGCCGCTTTTGTTAGATTCAACAATGGTTTCGCTATCGGTAATATCAACACCGCTATATTCCTATTACTAAAATTCTCATACAATCTCTAAAAACATTCGGTCCGTGTGATGAAAATAATGTAAACATTAGATAATTTTATACGTCACGTGTAGCAGTAATAGCTAACTGATTTACACGTAAGACTCTGGAATATAGGGGCCTTGGTTCGAACCCTGCACGCCCCATTAACTTTCAATAATTACGTGCGTATTGGAATTTAATTATGACTTGCTTCACAGGAAAAAATCGTAAGGAAACTGCACATTTGTGATTTGAGTTCTCTATACTATTCTCAATGGTGTGTGAAGTCCGACAATACGCACTTGGCCAGAGTGGTGGACTATACTCCTCACTTTTAGAGAGGACTTGAGCCCAGTTATGGGACAGTTATAAGTTGCAATGATAATGATAATACGTCACGTAATATGCAAATGAGTAGACTAAAAGCAGAAAATCAGCGGGTAACCAAGACGTAAACTTTTATTAACTAAGTTAGATTGGTTCATGCGTTGTCGGTTGTCACTGCTATCTAAGATAAGCCAAATTGGGCGATATTTTATCTAAATCTCCGTAGCGTTAGCAGTCTACTATAACCTGACTTTATCTTTACAATCTCTCGCTAACACCGGAGGTTTAAAAGATTTTTTGTTGAATTTAGTACAATATGACAGAATATATTACAATCCAATTCACTTTCTGTTACTTTCGGCAAAAAATGGATGTCTATAGGTACTGGAAATCATAAATAAGTATGCGTGGATTTCAGTGAAACTGAATATATTGGAAAGAAAAAAAAAGCAGAGTTTCTCATTTTGTGAGATGTACATAATTATAATAGTCTTAATTAATATTAAGTGATGAATAGATGTATTAAGAAGTGAAAGCATTGATAGTTAACTGATTTGAACGTTGGGCTCCCGAAATGGATGGCCTGGGTTCGAATACTGCACGCACCTCTAATTAAAAAAAATATGATCGTTTTACAAATTACATTGTAAGCCCAGCAGTGGGCCAGTTATTTGATAAGAAGAAGGAGAAGAATATCATCATTAGGTACATAAAAACTTCCGTGTATGTAAATGTACATGAAGTAGGGGTACAAATCCCTACAAATATATCCATACAAATATATAATTTTAAAATTGTTTAGTTTAAATAAGACAAATGAACAGCCATTAAATTTGATTACTATTAAGAACAAAGATTTATCTAACGCTTGAATATTTGTTCCAGCTGGGAATGTTTCTCAGAATCCGTCGCTCATTCTGCAGGCAAGGTCATGACTAGCTGGGACATTGGTTTGTGAATACCTAAAACCTTATATAATTATGTAATGAAACAATATCATGCGAACTACTGTTCGCAAGTATCTAATTGTACAATTCTGCATTTGTATCAGTGCCAGTTGTACATTTTCTGGGGATCTCCTGATGTTTAATTAGTATCTCGGATTTCAGACCCAGAATTTTTATTAGTCAACGCGATTGTTCAAGTAATCTAAGGTGGTTGGTGCAATCTACAAGCTATAAAAAAATAGTACAAAACGTATATATCTTTCTAAAAGTTTTTCACATTTCATTAGTACTCCGAGACAAACAGAGGATAAACTTGTGTCTGAGCGGAGCTTGTAAACAAGGGAAGTGGATCTCAGCGCTTGTAGGTTCTTGTAGCGACTTTTAATGAAAAACTTTCAAACGCTTATACTGAGAAATGTTGTTATGAAACTTTGTAAATAACAGATTCATTCAGACAGTTTATATAGGACCAGGTGTACAAGGCCTTCATAATCCGATGGCTTATGTCAATAGTGCGTGATTGATTGAGTTAAGCAGCTTAAGGCAGGGTTGGTATTTCGAGGAATGACTTCTTTAATACTTCCTTAGTTTTGTTCCCAGTTTGTCATGAATAAATAAATAGAGCTACACACCCATACGTGGCTTCATACTAGGATTCCCAGTGCTGTGGGTGCCATGGGCAAGTCACAAAGACAAAAACATAGTCATAACCAGACCGAGAATAGAAATTTAAACTCATCATTCAAAATAATAAAGATATAATATATAAATCTGTATCTAATAATCCTCAAGTCTATGCCTAGCAAATAGCAATTAGTTAAAAAATCAAAACATTACGATACAGTAAGTCGTTTTTACTCTACGAGATTACAGTTAACTTATTGTTAACGGCCGTAAGACTATCCAAAACTTAGTTTATACTGTAACTACAACGAAATACATAACGGCATTCCAGCGCAAATAACAGCTAGAACCGTACAAAAGTTGTGAACACAATATTCCCGCTCGTAATGAAAAAGTTTGAATGTCTCAGCTGAAACTGTTAACGTGGTATATTTAGGGGAGAAGTTTGTGAGTGTCGTAAAGACACTAGCATTGACTGGCTTCTCGCTTTATACAGTTTATTCATTGCTGAAGGAATAAAATGTATAGCACTTTATGTTATGTTATTAAGTTCGAGTATTTTATAAGGGCAATATAATTTTGACCGTCATCATTATCATAGCAGCGCATTAATGTTCCATTGCTGGGCAGAGGTCTCCTCTCACAATGTGAGGGGTACAAGCCATAGTCCATCCACCGCGCTGGACAAGTGCGGATTGGTGGACTTCACAAGCCTTTGAGAAGACTATGTAATCACGATGTTTTCCTTCACCAAAGCAAGTGATAATTTATTTCTAATGCACATTAAATTTTTGATAATAAGACATGTCTTCAGATTTAGAACTCTTCACTATAAATGTTCGTTTATTTGCCAGTTTGTAAATAACAGTATCACAACGGATTAATAAAATATAAGGCCGTAAACAGAATAGTGTATTTTGATTTAGCTTCCGCTGTCAATTCTAACCAAACAGAAATTATTGCGATGGCCGCCTCTAATGGAATGGATCGCACACATATCCCATTTAGAAATAACAGCTCCGCAGATTGATTTCCGAAGTAAAAAGGTTACGAAATGGGAACTTACCCTCAGGCAAGTCCTTTACAAATACTACACCCAATCTGATTGATAAGTTTTTAGTAATAGGATGCTAAAATAATATAATTAAATTAATAATAATAATAGAACTGTGGTTAGTAGCGGTAGCGTAGGGGTTATTAATCATTGTCCAGACCAGAGAGAGATTGTCATGACCAGAATATTGATTTGAAGATATAATTGGATTCGTAATAACATTCGTAACAATGGTGACTTTGTAGTGAGAACTTTTTTAGGCATCCGGGCAAAAACTATAAGGTCATTGACGCTATCGAGGAACTCGTACGTTTTCTACTTTAGTAGTACAAAAATAGCTATCAGAACTACCTCATACCATACGAGGAACATCCCTTACATGCATCTTCAACTTTTTATTTTTACTAATGTAGAAAACGCTTACTATCCTGGTACCTATCAGCATTTCCTCCCATGTCATCATCATCATCATCACAACCCATAACTGTCCCACTGCTGGGCACGGGTGTCCTCTCACAGTGTGAGGGGTAAGGCCATAGTCCACCACGCTAGCCAAGTGCGGATTGGCGGACTTCAAACACCTTTGAGAACATTATGGAGAACTCTCAGGTGTGCAGGTTTTCTCACGATGTTTTCCTTCACCGAAGCAAGTGATAATTAAATATTAATACGCACATAATTTTTGAAAATTAGTGGTGCGTGCGGGGTTTGAACCCGGACCCTCCGGTTCGGCAGTCCAACGTTCAATCACACGGCTATCACTGCTTTTACTCCTATGTAATCTGTGGTATTTCTTGTCAAGCACTTCTAAAAAGTTTTGACTATAAATTATTCATTGTCACTTTTTACGTGACAACGTCTTATAATTCGGTGGCACGCATGAAAAAACATGACTCATGCGTTACCGTCGTTACCGTTGGTGAATTATTATACCAGCGCCATCTATGTATTGTGCAGTGAACAATTATTCATTAAGTTCGATTGGGTCCATTTATCGATGGAGGAAGGCTGGCTGAGCTGGTAGTTCACTCACAGTACACTAGATGGCGTTGAGTAGTGGGGCGCTATAATTCTGAATCACGATGTAGGATGTATAAGTATCCAGCATTCATTTTTATTATATAACTTAACTTGTATTGAAAAAGTGTTATTTTATTGTGCTTGCCTACTCATTCAAAGGAAATTATTTTCTTAAGACGTTGTCACGTTCAACTATCGTCAGTAAACCGACTTTACAGACAACCAATTTTTGTAGGTCTATATTTGTAATACGAGTAGGTACATACTATCATTTGTATAATTCCTCATAGCCCGACAGATTTTGCCGATCAAACTAATGGACCAAGATAAGCAAATAGTTCATATGTGTCCGCTAGTAGCTCGCTCAAAGGGCAAGGTTCAATAGCAATAATTAAGGCTTGTCTGAGGCTTTCGGGTGTCCAAAAAGGCTTGCTACGTATAAGTTGGCAACGGAACTTAACCTGTGCTCCCTGTAATAGTGTATAGGCTCTAGAAACTTCATCTACGAGGAGAAACCCGTGGCTAATGAGTCAAAGCTTTTTTACTATCATTTTTAATGATTTACTAAGCAGTCGTTGTTGCATCTCCCGCAACTGTTGTTGCAACAGTTGTTGCAGCTGGTGCTGCCGTCCCGCTCCCACCAGTAGTTTGAACACCATTAGTGGATCCTGCTTCTGTGGTTTTAACTCCATCTGGTTTCTGATCTGGTTTTCCTGTATTTTTCGTGGTAACATCTTGTTTAGTGGTTTCACTTGCAGCAGTATCTTTAGCTGTTGTGAACGTATTGGCGCAACCGACGTAAATGTTAACGGATATTGGCATGTTATACGGAGAGGTAAGCCTTAGTACGAGATATTTTTGGTTGAGGCCTCCTCGTACGATTTGTACTTTCGGACTTGGTCCATATCCTAAACGATCGGAAACTTTGAAGTATGTTATCTGAAAGTAATATATAACAAAATTAAGAAAACTGAAAATTAAAAGATTAAACCCGGATTTCCTTGTGATCATTTGAAATATCTAAGCACAACCCTTTATTCACTACAGTCTCCTACACTACAGTACAACTCTTGCATTCTTACTTATTTACTTTTGCATTCAATGTCTAACCGTAAAAGAAAGAAAATTATTCTTTTTTATCAGGCGTTCTTCATTTTATTGTTTGTTCCCTTTTATCCTTTTAATCATATACAACCAAATAATAATAATAAATCTTTATTGCGGACGTCAAGGTCCATATATTATTACTAAGGTGTGAGTAACAATTGTACTTAATACTATGTTAGTAGTGTAATACCATACACACACCTACCTTGTTATACTATAACACACCTACCTTACATTTAAAAATCCGTCCATATTTCGCATACATGTATTTGAAGGGTACCCGTTCTTTATAAAGACGGTCTTGAGCGACGAGCCAGTCGTTCTTTTTAAACATTCCCACATAGAAATCCCTACAGCTAGCAATACTTATGATTGTAACTAAAATTATCGTTAAAAAAATATTCATAGTGAAAAATATTGTTCAAACACACATTACACTCATGAACCACCTATCATTAAACTATAATTTTATCGTCTTAATACATAAGTACTTACTTAAATTTTAATGAGTTTTACATTTAATTACCTTTCTAATGTCGTACATTGAAATTAAAGTAAGTACATATACTCGTACGTGTAAGGATAAATTCAAATTCAACTCGTTTATTTGGTTTTAAGATAACACACTTAACGAAAGTCATTTACTAGAATATTAACTAAATAATCAAATAAAATTATACTACATTAGATTACCTTTAAATTAATTAGTGATAAATAAGTTCACACGGTTTAGTATAAATCGTTTGCATAAAAAAATAAAACATTTAGTATCAACCTTTTGATTAAAACATCAACGGATCTGCGTTATTATTAATAGTTGTTCGAGAGTGAGCTCTTTGTAACGGAATGTAATTTTCAATACAACAATTTTGTATATCGAAATGTATATATATTTAATATGACGGCTCACAGAAGTTTGCTGCGGTTCAAACAGCTCAGGTTTTCAGTTCAGTTATTAAAATAATAGGTTATATTACAACTTACTTCAAGGCCACGAAAAATCATGAGGAACCTGAGAGTTCTTCATAATATTGTCAAAGGTGTGTGAAGTCTACAAATCCTCATTAGGCCTTTTTGGTGGACTATGGCTTGTACCCCACACACTTTGAGAGGAGACAGTTGTGGGTTGCAATCATGAAATTGCATGAATGAAATATCTAATCACAGAAGACTTGTATGACAGAAAGAGACAGATCTTCAAGACACTGTTACGAAAGCGACCTTTCTCAAACAAAATACAGATAGCAGTTACAACTTTGTAATATTGTATAATAATATTTTGAGACAGGTGTGCAACGTCAGGGAAATATGAAGAAATTTCTCGCATATTGAAAAATTTTTATTAAAGCGACCCGACTGTTCGCTGTCTGAATGTAGTGACAAATTTGACAAAAGGTTCTTATTTTTATTTACCGTTTCATTCGTCTAAGGTTAGTATACCTTTTGACCAGTACTTTTGGTAAAATTGATTTCATTTCATTTGAGACCAGATCTAGAGATTCCTCAATCGCAATCTTTTCAATTTCCTTCACTGATGAACAAGAAATATAGTTCATGTTATGTGCACCTACGGTATCGTTATCTGCATAGCAATATAGTCTGGGGATTTGTACCAGAATATCATTGACATTATGCAGAATAGACAGTGGGCGACAGGACTGATCCCTTGCTTGAGTATGTTGCATGTGTTGCTGATCTGGAGCGTATAAAATGAATTGAGTGAAATTAATTTTATAAATTGCTTCCAAGTTATAAAAATCTACATTTGCATAGAATAGGCCCTGTTTTTATAACCTGAAGTTAATAAAAAATGATTCATTTAAATAATCACATTTCAAACGTAACAATGCACCTTAATCGCTAAAACCATAAGTTTATATGGACCAGCCAAGGACTGACCCATGCTACCAGTAATAATAATATGTATTAACATTCCTAAATAAGTGATTTGAGTGTTTACAACGTAAACGTTTAGTTATTTATTCTGTGACCTTAAAATAAATATTATTTAGTGTAACATCCAGTGAAAACGGATCATAAACTAAACGAGAAAATGTAAGTACGAAGTTAGACAGTTCAGTAGGTCACCGTTAGCAAGGGAGAGTCCCTCACAGCCCTATTATGTCCTGAGGGTGTATTTGCCTTGCTGAAGATTCACCCTTTTGCTCACGTGTACAACGACTAATCATTGTTCTGAACAACTTACTCGTTAGTCCCTGGCTGCGTTTGGAACAACGTTTTATAATCAAAGTAAGTTTAACAGAGCGAGCAGAGCGAGGGACATCCATAAATTATGCGAGACAGTTTGTTTATGGTTCTAGGACATTCGAAGGCTAAAGAATTTGCTCATGCCTTAAAGTTGACCCAATTTAGTGTCACATGAACATTTTCGCTCATAGCCCGGCGGCTTGCGTCGATCTCAAGTGATCGACAAAGTTAAGCAACAGCGGGCGCGGTCGGTAGTTGGATGGGTGACCGCTAGTGGCAAAAATTTCTTGAGCGCTTCCGTGCTTCGGAGGGCACGTAAAGCCGTCGGTCCCGGTTGTTATCATTTGGTAGCAGTCGTTAAGCCATGTCGGATACCTTCGGGGGGCTTAAAATTTCCGACACTTGGGTTGGCCACTAACCCCTCCACCAATCCGCACTGGAGCAGCGTGGTGGAGTATGCTCTAGGCCTCCTCAGGTACGAGGAGAGACCCGTGCTCAGTAGTGGGCCATTAATGGGTTGTAGCCAGAACATTTTTAGTCAAGAATATCCGCAACATCAGTTGTGTCATTGACACGCGCCGTATTATGAATACAAAATGCGATATACGCGGTGACCGGTCAATAATCTGCTTATGTAATGGCTTTTAAATTTGATCTCCAATTTTGGATTGGTTGGGTCTTGGTTTCGTAAATAGGATATCAAGTAAAATTACTTTAAAAATGGCTGTTTTTTATTAAGGTGAACGATGCGTCGCCCTTAAACTTAATATCAAAATAACTTCAGGATCGCACGCGGAGTTACTGGAGTTTTAAAATTTTGGATCAGTCTATTGACTTTGATGATTGAAGGAAGTTGGTGGTTGAAGTATTCATTAGCGTTTATATGCTTCGGAGACTTACTTAGTTAAGGAATGTAAAGAAATTTTGGTGCCCATAATGGCACTAACTGTTACTAACTGGACAATAGTCCATAACTATCAACTTGCAGTCACCAACTCATTCCTCATACCTAATATCACTTATAACTTGCAGTCAACTTGCAGTCACCAACTCATTCCTCATACCTAATATCGAAGGAAAGAAATAACGGTCTAACCTAAGCTGGACTAACCATCCAGCCCCGATTTGAGTCTTCTTCTGTTTCGGCCACAGTTATATTGGGCGGCAGCGGAAGGGTGGTACTGTATAATGTATACTCGTGTGTTATCTTACTTAAAAAAATGGTACTAAAAACGCATATTTCAACAGAGTTCGAGCTAGAACCATTGGAGTTTGAATCACTGAATGTAAAGAGCCTGCAATATAAATCGAATAGAACACCGGCGATTTCCTCACAAAGAGTGGCAAATTGAGATGGATAGGTCCCATTTATTCACTGCTCTCCCAATGATTTGTCTTGTTACCAAACAATAGGGTACATTATCGTTAGTCATGCGTCAGTATGGTATCCGATAATTATCTGATATGGAATAATATGGATGCCTTTATTAGTGCTTAATGAGAAATTTACCAATTTGCTGTATTTTTTTATTGACTGTATTTTTTTTGTATTACATTATTTGTTTTTACTGGGTGCACTGATTTTGATGATTGCGTTAATATTTTTAAAGCTGATGTGATGTGATCATGTGGTGCCATTTACATTTCGATTAGTTTTTGATGCGTATTTAATTTTCTTCGACTACGTTGTTGACGTTCTCATTCTCATTTTACTACTTGTTGATGTAAAATGAACAATTTATGAAGTCGGTTTTTTTAATAATAATAATTTAAACTAGTACCTATTAATAATATCAATCTACATGTTTATAGGTTACGCATATACCTCTACAGATCTAATCTAATAGTACTATGGAACTCTAAAAGTGTTTTTTCCTTTCTTTGTTCCTAAGCAATCGCCCTCTGACAGATATGATATATCTGGGAGCACAACACAGGCGTTCATCAATCAGAGTCACCCAGTGATCGAGAAGTCACTGACATGGCAATCATTTGTATTGCAGTTGCTGATAAATGTTTTAAATTATTGATGGTTGACGTATTGCCTTTTCGTAGTTTTGAGTTTTTTTGTGATTTCACTGTATTTGATGGCGATGTTGTTTGATGCAAAGATTCTTTTGTTTGTAGTTTTTGTTATGAAATATCTTAAGTAGGTATATTTTTATTTTCTTAGTACCTATGCTCGAAAAAATGTTTATAGGTACGGGATTCTTTAAACTTTGTTATTAAGGATTGTATTGCGTCAGTAAATGAACCAACATTTTTTTTTCTCTAATATCTTTCACCAACGGATAGCGATCTGTACGAGTTTTATTAATGTATATGTGATTTTGTGTATTCATGGGTGTCAAAATATAATTAAAAATATCCGGTTAAAACTAGTAGCCTAATTTTAGAAATCGTAGAATTTATTGTGTTTTTACTTAATTATGTTCTTATTGATTAATGCGATATTTGTTATTTATTTGTGGTTTTTTGTTTTGCTTAAAATTAAAGATTAAATATTAAATTAAAGTTTGTTCTATAGTTTTCAATAAAGTTTTATAGTCTTTTTTACGCATTGTAACATAAGCGTAGCGTCTTTTGCATGGCTCCTTTAATATATAATAAATTACCAAGAAATATACGGTGTGCTTCAGGATATGACATTTTTAAAAATAAGGTAAAAGAATTCTTGCTTACTAAGAGCTACTATTCAATCAATGAATATTTAAATGAAAACCACTTACAAGCTCAGTAGCTACTTAATTATTTTGTGAATTGACTACGACATTGATCAATATTGAGTTATTATAGTTCGTTGGGATAGATTAGATTTGAATTTTATTTGTATTTAATATTAATTTTAATTTTAATTTTATTTGGACATTTTATTATATATTGTATTCCTATCACAGGTAGGACATAGCGATCTGCATTGTATATAAATATCAACTGTTATTGTACCTATGATCCACAATAAATTATTTTTGACTTTGACTTTGACTTAACTTAAAGCTTAACTTAACTATAATCCCACCTGATAAGTGACGGTGTACTGGGTGAATATTGGGTGGCAAAACGCACTAACTTAAAATAAGCCTATTCACTCTTGACTTCAAAAAATATAAAAGATTCGTCATTACCTTTTACACAACTGGTACATTCAAAGACAACAATAACTACACAATCGGTGCATTCAGAAACAAATCCGTTAATGTAGTTAAAATATACACACTCGGAAAAGTTCTCTTCACCATTACACTTAACTAAGGGGTATTACATAAATCTAAATATAACAGCTAAAGCGCTTTTCAATGCTACATTGCACACAGACCTACAATTTAATAGAAGTGGAATGGATAATGGAAACAAGGTCATTATGCTTTGAACAGTTGGCTCATTTTGAAATCAACAAGCGAAGCCATTTTTGTATGGTTATTTTCTATTAATTTCAATTCACATTTTTGTTATTGACGACCGTGTAGGCGTGTAGACTAGGCAGTAGTGGCCCCTGCCTGAAAAGCGAGCGATCCGTGGTTCGGGTATGTGTAAAGTAAATATTGTTTCCGAGTTTTTAGTGTTGGTTGTGTTATACCATGACGAATATTTTTACGCCTAAACCGCTTCGGGATAAACGTTTTGGACTCGAACTGTTACGTTAAGGCAGAATTTTTATTTTATTATTTGTATATCATTTTTTATTGGTGTAAAATTGGTAACGATTATTACAAAACTTACCACAAAAAATCATAACTTTTTACATTAGGTAACCGCACAGACTAAACGAAACAAATTCTAAAAATCATTATGGGATCGCTTGCGTTAAAAAAACATTATTATTTTTTTAAATATCTTCCACGTACAGACATCGATCAGTTACAATTTTATTTTTACGTACGGTTTTATAAGGTAAACTGGTTTCAGCCAAATCATTTCTATTAGTTATAGTTTCTATGACAATGCACAATGAATCCCAGGAAACTTTTGTTAAGAGGGGGTATAAAGCTAGGAAAAAATCAAATTTCACCCGCGCGCCCCGCCCCGCCCGTCAAATAGATGCGCCGCAGCAGTTGCGCGTCCGGTTGCATCTGACTTTATCAGCGCCTGTACACTCTCGCGAGACTGTTAAACGAGTGCACTCGTATGAGAATGTACTTGGTACGAGACATAGCGAGTACTCTCGCACGAGAGTGTACAGCCGCTATTATATAACATGTCATCAGTCAAGAATACGGCACAGTATAATGTAAAAATAAGACAAATTTCGGCTCAGTAAATGTAGAATCATCTACCTCAAAAATGGCAAGCTGTTTTTTTCTATAATAGGGTTAGATTTTTATACAATATTAATAGCTAGAGAGCCAGTGAATGGCAGGTAACACATAATTAGGTGTCATTCATAATTTTGAATATATTATTATGTAGGTATCTATCAATCTAAAGCAATTCTTCTCGCTGTAACTATCTGTATTTCTGAAACTAATAACATTTATAGGTAGTGTCAGTCGCATCATGTAACCATAGCGCTGGAAACCTAGTGTAGGGAGCGATTGAATCACTTTTATGACAAGAAAGGCAGTATAATGTTGGTACTGGTGTGACCATTAAATCATTTAAATTCTCGCAAAGCAGAATATCTGCTCTATTTTTACGTGATGAAACCTGTATGCCGTATAACATGTAAATAAATAACACGTACAATGTTTTCAGACATTTATTATTATAGATAACATTGTTTTCATTTTTTCGCTACAAAAAGATAAAGTAAGTTATCCTTTAAATTTATTTAAATCGAAAGAAATCCTTCGCCAGAAAACAGAAAAATTACAAATGCCACTGCCGTTATTATAAGGAAACTAATTAAATGACAATAATATCATAAAAAAGATGACAATCACTAACTTCTTGAGCGACAATTGTTAGCTTTAAAAATATAGGAAAAAAACAGTGTGTGAAATATGATGCGTGATGATATAATTATGCGTGAGAATAGGAAAAATGTATAATGGGTAGTAAAAATATTTAAGTTATGGTAAGAACACATAAGTCATGAAACTAAACAATTTTTTGAAGATTAAAAATAAGCATAAAATCGAACAAAGCTTACTTAAAACCAAAATGAATTTATTCGAAATCAAGTTTAATTCACTAACTCCAAAATCCGTGTAGAAAAAATAAAATGCCAAAATTATACATGGTTGGAAGTTTTAATTGTTCAAAAAATATATCTTGTCTATTATAAGTCTTTAACTTGTATCACATGTGTATTTAGTATCGTCGTTAGTCTTGATATTTGTCTTGACCCGTTGATAAACACGAGGCTTGATGTTACTGAAATAAAAAAAAAGTCAAACACTATTATACTTCCTAACATTGAAACTGATGATGTCAGGTATCACTTTGCGCCATTTATAATCGGTTGAAAGTTTTAGAGAGGACTAAATTACATAAATACTTTATTTTAATGCCAACCGTTCCGGTGCAATAAATTCGTCTGCATTTGGATCTGTATGTTCTAAAATTTCTACATTTTATAAAAGCGTAATACTTAGTAAGCCTGAAAATATATTTTTTTTTCTTTAAGAAAACACAATTAGCAAATTAAGAAGTAAATAAAAAAGTCGCTTTAAAAATGCATTTATACAAAATTTTATGTTTTTGTTAAAGTAATTTTGCCTAACTATGCATGTATGTAGTATAGTATAAAAAAAGTTTATGTGTTATTTTATAGATTCGTTACAATGCAACAACAAGCAAATAATAAATGAAACAATACATAGACAGATGAATTGATACGCACTTCTCTGGTGTAATGTTCCCGTCATCAACAATAGATTTTGGAATATTTTCTTGATTAAATCTTGTTCTGAAATGAAAATACAATTGTTAAAATGTATATCAAAAATAAAAAAAATAAGGTGTTGTCTATGTGCCATATTGTGTCATTAGTCTCTGATCTATGATGAATAAATAAAACCATATTCGTTCGTTGACAATTGATTAATTAACGTGTTTTATTTTAATAACAATAATAGTTTCAAACACACACAAGTAACAACTACTGTAGGGATTGATCAAATTGACTACCAGAAATATAGGTGTTGCTTTAAAAACAAAATTATGGGGCAAAGAGGAAATAATTAACTCAAAATTAAATTTGCTTTTGGATAAAGCTGTATAGGCGGGTGCATGCCTCTCTCTTCCACTTTAGGCCTCAACCTTAATTTGTGACAAAGTTTTCTAACTAAGCCCACATAACATTGAATACACGTATTACATGAAATCTAGACATAACTAGTGAGGAGTGGGCGTACTGCATACCTCTGCCTACTCCTTCATGTCAAAAAAACATTTACTTACTTTATTGATCATTCAACACTATTTCTATTTTTATAATTATGTTTATGAATAATTTTGTTTGAAAGTACATACCTATACTATTAATGATACATACAATCTGAATTTTTCGTATACTATGCTGCTTCAGCGATCAAACATCAACATCAACATTGTATTGTGAGCACAAAAGTTAAAACAATAAGGTCTAATTTTGAATATGAAATAGTGTACTTGTCAACTTACCTCTGACAACTAGCCATGACTTGAATTTTCAGCTTTCTGTGTTCCCTTTTTTAATGTTGATTTTATTCCGTTTGTTACCCATGTTGGATCTAGTGTCTTTTAACTTTAGTTCACACACACACAATTATTGTTTTTGTAATAAAAACTACGCTCTCAGTCACAAATGTACACCACGAAATATTTTTCACATGGCGAGCAGACTGACACAGTCTTCGCGTCTCAATGGAGCAATGGCGACTGATTAATGAAACAGAGCATGTCAAAATCCTACAAATGTATTTTATTTAAATAATTCGTAAATTATAGATTTGATTTAGAAATCGATCTACAAATCCCTCCGTGATACTAATTAGCATAATATATTAAAATATTGACTCAAAAATATGCACCATATTGAAAATAAATTGATTTCAGTTGAAAATTAGACCTAACTTTGTGATTTTTTTCTATCGAGAAAATTTAATTTTTTTATGTTTTTGCTTCTTACATTCACTCAATAATATAATGAAGTATAACTATATTCTTATTCAGGTTCTAGAAACTTGATCTACTACTGTAAAAATTGAATCTACGATTGACAATTTTGCTTTATACCCCCTCTTAACGCTCTCGAATCCGGCTTTCGCGCTAATGTGTTTATTTATAAGCGATTTCCTTCCCTCGGGAGATACACACGGGTGATTATTTTGTACAAAACTGCGATTTCGTTATTCATGATGATTGAATATTTAAACAGTTTAATGTATATTACTTAATCTTTTTTAACTAAATTTATCGTGAAAGTTAAATAAAAGATTCTTGTCTTAAATGAGAATCAATTCTTAATTGTTGTAATGAATTAATAAACAAAGACATTTTGTATAAGTAATTATAGATTATCCATATGGGCCAATGGTTACCATACCGTACCGCAGTTCCAAGGGTTTGATTTCCAGCGAAGCGAAAATTTGAGTAATGCGTTAAAATTTCTGTTTTCGAGCTGGGTACACAAACACAAACACAAAGAAAATAACACATTTTCTTTGTGTATTGTAAATGGCACCCACGACACAAAGAGTCCTAGTATTGGGCTATGAGTGTGTAGCGTTACTGATTTTTATTTACTTCAATAAGAAACCTCATAAAAAGGGTTGAAGGAAATATTCTAACTTCGGTTAGAAAGAAATTACTCACATATTTTTATCAATTCTTATCACACAATTTACTACTATAATAATATTCCAATTGCAATTTTATTAAATAAATAAAAACAAAAAGGTGTCCTTGCACAAGACATTGTATATTTACTTAGTAGTGAAATAATATTTTTGTGTGCATATCTAGAATTTATTTTTAATAGTTTATTAAAAATCGTTTAGAAGACGGTCAATCCTCCTTCCGTATGTTGTACTATAAAGCTTCTTCCCTCGCGATGATAATACTATATTGGGAACCAGCTAATGTGCGTGAGGATGCATATTTCTATGCATTTGCCGATAATAAACGAGATTTCACGCTAAACACGTGATAAGTAAGTGTTAGAAACGTGATTTCCTAATCCGAAGTAGGGGAGGGTTCGTCAAAAAGTCGATTATCAAATTGCTTTTCCGTGCGTGTTTCTTAAACCCTCAGTATGGTACATTATGTCCCCTCCCCACGGACGGTCTTTTATGAAATTACATTGCATTTATTATCAAAATAATTTGTTTTTTATAGTGAGCAAATAAGTTCAAGTGATAGCCAAGTCGATTGAACGTTGTTGATACTCCCGACCACCACTAATTTTTAAGAATGATGTCCGTATTAGAATTTAATTATCATTTGCTTCGCTGACGGAAACATCGTGAGGAAACCCTGCACACCTATGTTTGCTCCGGTATGTTCTCTAAGGTTTGTTACTACCGCACTTGACCGTACACCACGTGACCGCACTTGAGCATAACTGTCCCACTGCTGGGCACGGGTCTCCTCTCACAACAGAGAGGTACAACCCAAAGCCCACCACGCTGGCCAAGTGCGGAGTGGCAGACCAAACAGGGGTTAATATGTAACTAATAACATCAGTTTTTATCGTCAAATTGTAGCGAAAACATAAAGCGGAAAAACTTTCTATATTGCTTTATTAAATTATGTCTACTTAGCAACTGGACAATGAATCAAAAGGCCTAAGCCTGTATCCTCAAATATATCATTTCCCCGTAATATTTCTTGTCGGTAGCGACAGAAAATAAACAAGAAGAGGGTAATCCTATAAAATTTTCCAATCTCAGCATTTGAGACACCTGCGTTGCGCCGAAATGAATATTTGTCGTGGTTCGCTTGCCAGGCGCACGCTAGTATATTGCCGTTATGTAAAGTAATATAACATGACATAACTTACAGTGTATAATCCACATCGTGCAAGAAAGTTGGTTCTTGAAAAAAAAAAACATTTTGTTTTGTTAATAGCCGACAAAAGACAAAATACCAATACGTTCACAAATACGTTCGTTTGACAAAATAACTTTTTTACGTTAATACTGGTTGCCGATAAACGAGCAGTTGAGCCACTTGATGGTAAGTGATCACCGTCGCCGATGGACTTTAGCAACGGCAAAGGCCTCACAGGAAAGTATAAAGGAAAGATACGTATGTACATACATGAGTATTTAATAATTAACAATCAAATAAGCGTTCAGCACGTCAACCCGCTTTTATTCCTATATTTCAATATGGCCGCCGTCAGTAGGTTCATATTTTTTATGTAGCAAATACATAAAAAATACTTCTCCTTTTTTATATGGCAGCTTTGCGAAACAGTTTGCATGAGGCTTTTCTTGTATTTATGCTGCAACAAATGGGGGATAATTTTATTGAAGATAAGATAAGATACCATACCCCTGAGAATATGAAAGTAAATACTGAATTGGTAAAAAAATCTAAATGACCATTTAATTACTGAGTAACGAAATCAAAGTAAGTTGATTTTTTTGTGAATTATTAATGCTAGAACTGGAAAAATAGAACAAACATGTTTAATTTAGTTCAATTAGTATCTACAATATTTATATGATTAGATAACTGAGAATCAAACAGAGAGAACAGAACCACATCACACTGAATAAGTAAGAAATATACAATAATCCTATAAAATTTTTCAATCTCGCCTTTGAAGCACCTGTGTCGCGGCAAAATGAATATTTGTCGCTTATTTGCATGCACTTGTCGAGCTGAAACAGTTCACTTCTAACATTTACTTACTTTTCTGCTTTATTAAATTTAAATTTTAGTATAATATCTACTAGAAGAAGTATCCTGCTGTCGCTTCGCTTCCAGATTTTGCCTTACTACCCTCTCCGCAAGCGATTCCTACTCAGTTTTCTTGTCTAGTTCATGTTTTGAAAGAACAAAGAAAAGTGCCCTTGGGCCAATACTTTCAAACACTGAAAGACAAACGACCTTTAAAGGAAATTTTTATTACATTTATCTGGTTTTTCTCAGAGTACTAAACTAAGTAGCCACGTAGGCACTCCGGTATTCCTTTTGCAATTTCGTCTTCATACGTACTTTTACTTTGAAAGCACTTAACGGAGTCCCTGACAAATAATTTGACACTTAACAATGGCCGTTTTGCTTTGATGTTAAATTCGTCAAACGTTTTATGGACTCGATGAGATAAATTGACGATATCCTGAGAGGATTCTATATATAGCATTGCGTGACCCATCTGAAGGTTCGTAATAAGTGCCATACTCACCAATTCATTTAATAATATTGGGTATTTCTAGAACAGTTCAAAACTGAGATCAAAATACGCAAAATATATTTCTAGGTAGATTGTGGAAGCAGAGTAGGGCAAACTGTAATTATGATTACAGATAACAAATTATATTTATAGGCACGGGAATGCCCATGCCAAGAATGCTCGATAGGCGATCGCAGGGACTTTTCATACACACACAGTGTAATCATCACATTTTTTGCAAAATGCACCAGATAAAATTGTAATCTCTAATCATGATTACGTTTTCCCATCTAACATAGAAGGAGGGTGGTACACAGCCAGGTGGGTAATCTTAGAGTATATATATATACTTAACTTTTTACTCTAATAAAAACGTTAAAGTCATGAGTACTGTCAAGTTACACACGCAAAAGATATTTGTACTTAAGGGCATGTAGTTTCTGATAGCTCAGAATATATACGAATAATGTACGTCAGTTGGAAGTGATGCGACAATCTTTTATAATCAGGTCAATTAAAAACATTGTTCTAAGGTTATATTATTAGTGTAAAAAGTGTGTAAAAAGAAGAAGGTTTTATGTTCGACTGTATATTTTTTTATAGCACACTGTGACCTAAACCCGCATTTATGCCACGGTTTTCCGTGCGTAAAGTAGTCGATTATAGCACGGGTTATGATGCTAACTTCATACCGTGCACAAATTGACACTTACACTGTTGACAATTACAAATTGGTAGGGGAAAAATATCAAAAGAGAAGTGGGTAGGTAGAAATACTAAGTAAGTCAAAACGAAACGGTATTAATAATTATTATCAAAGTCATAGTTGTACATTTATTATAACTTTCGCTAAAATGAATACTCGTAGTTCGGATAGTGAGTTTAGTGAAGAGGGCATTGATGAAATTGTTCCAGACGCTATAAAAGAAATAGCAAAATCGGTGACCCTAAATTTGTTGCCCAGTAAATCAAAAAGGCTATATACAGCAGCGTACAATGCATTTAAGAAATGGCGCAGAGGAAACAAATCAAATTCTTTTTGTGAAGATGTCCCTTGGCATACTTTGCGCATTTGTCACAAAAGTACGCCCCACCAAGTTTATGGGCAACATTTTCGATGCTAAAATGTACTTTAAGCACGTACGATAACATCGACATTGGTCGCTACGATAAATTGATAGCGTAAATGATTCCTAGCTAGAACGACGAGCTTTGCTCGGTATTTTTTTTATAAATTGTGTTTTTTGGAAATTATATTTAAGTACGAATAATAATATTAAGAAGACACAAATAATATAAATAAACAATTGATTTTCATTTAACAACGCCATCTATTCTGCTGTTGTGTCGTTAAAGCAATTAGTATTAGTATAGTAGTATTATTATTCGCCAATAGATGTCAGGAAGAGTCATATTTTTCAGTTTAAATTGGGACTACAAAAACACGAATAAAATGACATTTTCTAAAAATGATTCCTAGCTAGATCGATTTAATTTGAAAATCGTTGGAGCCGATTCCGAGATTCCAATTATATATACAAGAATTGGTCGTTTAAAGGTATTAGATTAGATAAGAGGATAGGATTCCTATAATAATAAATAGGTACTTTAAACAATTTACATTTATTTTATACAATAAATACTTTTGAATGACGTTTGACATGTCGGTAAAGCAGACAAATTAAAATACTTTTGAATAACGTTTGACATGTCGGTAAAGCAGACAAACTAATAATACTTTTGAATGAAGTTTGACATGTCGGTAAAGCAGACAAACTAATAATACTTTTGAATGACGTTTGACATGTCGGTAAAGCAGGCAGGCAGCAGCTTCGTAAACATTTCCTTTCTTTTATTTCCCTGTAAATAATTATATGTTTGAGTATAGGCGGGTTTATGTCACTCGTGCTATAAAATAGTATACGACACTCGTGCGTTAAGTAGCTATATTATTTGTACAGTGTTTAGCGCACTCGCTCCGCTCGTGCGCTAACTTCACACCGTGCAATAATAACCTACTTTACGCACACGTAACGTAATGTACTATTATAATGATTCACACATTTCGTACGTTTGCTTTGAGGAGGAATTTTGTTAAATTTTTGCAAGTTATTGCCGAATTATTTTCTTGTTAGTTGGGTTTATGAATTCGACGTATTTGAGGTTGCTCCTAACCTTAGGAAAGAGTTTACCTGAACCTACGTAATTATCTCTAAAAGTAAATTATGGTCATGGATACTAAACATGTTAGTCTTTGTAACAGGTGGCACTGTCTGTTCGTCATATTTATGTATGTGTATTGTCTGATATTAACAGAAAAAATCAAGTGAAAATGATGTTCTAATTTTTAATACCCGCATGACCGAAAATGATTGATGAAGAATTTCACTCTCTGTCTGGTCGACCAATTTTCAAATCATTATGCTATAACTCCTTGGTGATCAATAAAACGCTACTCGTAGAGTATAGACAAGGTAGTTTATTTAATGAATGAAGCTGTCTCATCAAAGGTTGCGCTGTCAAAAAAGTAGAGGAAAGAAGAAAGAAAGAAAAAGAAAAACTAAAGAAGCACTGGGCCCGCATTTTCTGACTCCCCGACACTGCGAATGAAACACGTAATATACCAAAATCAAATGTAGGTTCAGGATTTTACGTCAATGCAGAGTTAGTACTTTTTCAGAGTTCGGAGATTAGAGAATTGGAATAACCTTTGCGAACTCCTGACACTAGTTGATCTTTTTAAACACACGTATCCATGTAATGTAATGTAATGTACCCTATGTAATGAGTTCTACAACATTCTCAAAGGTGTGTAGATTACTAAAAGAGCTTGTTTGTAAACGACTGTATTTTAAGTTCAGGGATAAGCGGTACGTAATTTACACGCAATTACTGTAGCTGACGACGTGGAAGAGAAAAAATCATGGACTATAAAATAGATTGTGGTCTGATTGTGAACTGGATTATTAGGTTTTGAAGCATTAGATTGAAGTGTAATTGCTCGGCGGCTTACGTTGATCCTAAGTGATCGGGATTCGTGCTTCGGAGGGCACGTGTAGTCGGGTCCGTTTGTTACTATTAGATAGCGGTGATTAAGCCTTTTTGGAGGCTAGGGGTGGCATAAATCTTCCGACACTCGTGTTGGCCATTATCCCCACCACTATTCCGCATTGGAGCATGGTGGAGTAATCTTTCTCGGTCACGAGGAGAGACCCGTGCCGACTAGGGCCATTAATGGGCTGAAGCCAAGCCAGATCATAGCCTTTGGTGTGACAGGTGCCCATGTCAACTGTAACCGGCCTAGAACAAGACTCAAATGCGGACTAGGATAGTTAAAATTATTAAGACGGAATTCTTAAAATTAAAATTATTTTTGAAGTCAATACTTCTTTAGTATCGTTGTGATTCGCACTTGATCGGTTTTTGACAGGTGCTATGCAATTACCGAGGATTATACTTAGAATAGATCGAGGTGACAGAATATTGGAAACGTCCGTAAGACTATAAATGACGACGTTGAAAATAAAGGAAGCGCGAAGGATAAATCCGACCCCTTTTGCGAGCAAATGATGCGTAATGTGATGACAACTTTCACTTGCTCTATTCTATATTATTTTATTGATTTACCTCTTATAAAACAAAGTTACACTTTTATATACAATATGAGATAAAAATCTAAATGAAAAGGAATTTTTATAGGTGGTATTGCCTATTATACAGCTACAGATCTCAAACTCAACATTATTATAAAGTTCTAATACTTTTTGTGTTTACCTACATGAAACTGTTATAAATTATTGTAAATTCAGTTTTCCTTTCATCGGAATTGCACCTAAATCGAGAAAATGTAAAACACCTGCGACACAGACTGCCTAGGATCGATGAGAAGTTTTTTGCAATTCTTTGTTAAGGTAGCTTACACGGTATAGGAAGTTTTCATTCTTTTCTTTGTTGTAACGAAGCTCGTTCTATAGGCTTAAATTACATGACCACTTTAAACTTGAAAATTTCCCTTTGCTCTAATACATAAAACATATTTTCAGAAATATATGACTACGACTAATCATATACCATGTCAACGTTAAGTGCCCGATCAGTTACGTTAAAAACATTTTAAGTGGCTGACGCGACACTGACTGAGCCGAGATTGATGTGTCGAGCCTGTGACCTCTGTTCTAGTATATTTAGGCTAATCATTTTTACGGTTGAAAATGGGCACTGTTGCTTGCAAGAACTCATCGACGCAAAAAGACACTGACCCCAGGCTCTGGTACACATTTTGCGTTTTTAAATGCCCCATTCGATAACGCGCGTTTTAAGATAAAGGTCCCACATGCAAAGGCACGCTTTTGTAAGTAATAAAAACGCGTGCGTTTCAAAACTGCTAATTTGTATTGGATCTGATGGTATAAATGACGCGTTGGCGGCTAAGAACTAAACGGCATACCTTACTGTTCCCTTAAGGTGGTATTCTGCCGGACGCTGCAGACTATATAGGACAGCAAAAGACAGACAGACATCCATCAAAAAGGCACACAGCAATCTTTCTCTACCCACAACTACCACACTGAACTCGTGTCATATACCATCACGCTGGCTAAATGCAAATTAGTAGACTTCAATACACGACTTCGCACACCTTTGAGAACTTTATGAAGAACTCTCAGGTTCACAACCTGCAGGGATTCGTAACGCTGTTTTCTGTCATCACCACCTGCTTGGTGGTAATAAATTTCTAATAAGCACATATTTTTGGAAATATAAGTATGTGCGTGCAGGATTCGAAGGGAGGCTCCATATTAGGAAGTCCAATGTAAAAACCAACTGGCTGCTTCTCAGGATAATAATTTGATAAAACTAGTTTGAAATTGCATAAAACCTTACCTGGGAAATTAATTTCACCTTCACGGAAGAGACTTTTCTTCATAAATTCAGACCAGTATTGTTTGGCAAGTCTGTCTTGGGAATAAAATTCCTTAGCAAAGGGACTGAGTAGTCGTAGAGACAAAGTGAAATCCTTGATAGGATCAAGTACCTAGAAGTGTGTTCATACATTGCTAGCTTCAATCCCTGACTTTATCTGACATTAGTAACACCAAAGGTGGTCATAAGTTGGTTAAATCCCAATTAAATCACGACTTTCACTATTTACGTACAAAAGCTCAGCTGGTGGAAATTTCATTACGTAAAGTAGATAAAATACTGGACTTTACAATAACGACGGTCTTTCTCTTATAACCACTACAATATGATGTAATGGCTAAGAGCGAAGTGCTATTTTAAATATGTATACCTTGTCTTAAAAGATTTTAAGGCTAGAACTTAACATTTACGAGGCAGCATTTACGATGAGTTTTATTTTATAACCAGTGACCCGCCCTCGTTTCGCTTCGATAATATGTAATCTGTATGTTTACAAATCGTACCCACACCAGATTATTGCTATTCACTTTTAACAGGTGCTTCATGTTAGCTGGCCCACTACAGGTCACGGGTCTCTTAGAACTGACTGCGACATGGCTTTACGACTTCTATCTAACGGCAACCGGAGACGGAAACGGAGGTTTACGTGCCCTCCGAAGCACGGAAACGTTCAAGATTTTTTGCAAGAGTTCACCTTCTGTTCATGCCCGCAGTTGCTTGACTCGGTCGATAACAAGATGCAAGCTGGCGGGCTATGAGAGCTATTTAAAGTATAATTAATATTAATGTTTATACTTGCCTAATTTTTTAGGTATCGGATTTAACATTTTACAGGTAGATAATATTAGGTATTTGTTGTAAAAAGCCAAAAATATTATTTACTAACCTCTTAACAGAACTTTCATCCTTGCTTTTATATCTTATCCCTTGGGACTAGATCCATTTTGCAGAATACAAAGGATGCTAGATAATGTATCCAAGTTTCGAGAAGTTATAAATAATATGCCAAAAATAGTGTTTGAGTGTTACTAGGTTTCCATTCAATATTATGTGTTCATAGCAGAACCTGTAGTGAAAGAATATTTTACTAGCTGTGCCCGCGACTTTGTCCGCGTGGAATTTTAATTGTTAAGGGGAAATAAAATAAAAGTAGCCTAAGTTACTTAAGGAATTTTAGTTACTAATGCAATTTTAAAGTATCCCTAATGTGTATAATGGAATGTTAAAGTTTGGAAGTTTGTATAAAAATAACATTTTCGCAAATAAAGTCCCCGACCGCAAATATACTTAGGTATAGTTAAAAATAAATTTATATTTTACATTTGTATTTAGAAGTTAAAGGCATGTTTTCAATCAACTAGACTAGCTATAAATAGGCATAATATATTTAGATTATATCTTCAGTGTCGTAATCTCACGGTATTCTATTACTGCAGGCATCGAGTTTCCCAACGCACTCTGAAGTAAAGACGAACCATGTTACGCGGACCATACATATTACATATTCGGGTTAGCAGAGTTCACCCGACTATGAGAAAATTATGGAAATGTTTTCCGGCAACACTGGATATGTGATAGTTCGTTTCTAAAGAACACATACATTTTGATAACTTAGAAATTCGTGAGGATTCAAAACCTCTGTAGAATGGAGTTGGAAAAATAAAATCGAGTATTAACACTTTTATTACTTTGCAAGGTAGATGTGGTAACAATCTCTTAAGAGGAATATTTTCTTCACACTATTACAGATAACTTATATGATTATACTATCATACTTAAACATAAAGCATTGGTAAAGTGATCATATGAATTATTATCTTTTTTCAATTCAATAGGTACACGCAAAAAATACTGTATGGTAAAATACCCATATGATTAAATTATTTTGAATTTGAGTTTAAATAACACATACAAACTATTCACTCAAGCCCAAATTAATATCGCCGTTGCCAAATCCGGAAGAACCAAAATGGCCACGTATCAATATAAATATTCAGACAGTCCCGCGGTCACAGAGACCGTGTGTTTGTCGTCATGATTGACAGGTCAATTTGCTCCTTGACAGCGGCGTACACTGGAGCGATTGACACCTTGACACTGACTCTGGGCGGTTTGTTTTTGATCGTCAAATAACTAAAATTGGATTTTTGCTAGCGTTACCTAAACCCTCAATCAGGCGAATATGAACTTTTTTGAATTAGCGTCGATTTATTGCAATAATTTTAAGATGATGACTTTCCTTTTGATACAGAAAAAATGCCACTAATGTAAAGGTGTTAAATTAAAAAAAATTTGAAAAAATAATTAATTATATTAAAAACTAGCTGCCCCAGCGAACTTCGTACCGCTCTATAATTAATAAACAAATATGGTGGCATATCGACAGCAGCGCCACCTGCCGGGTCCAATTGTGAATCTAAACCATTCTTGGATCCACCTGAAGACACACAAAAAATTTCAACCGAATCGGTTCGTGCGTTCTGGAGTTATAGCGTCAGGAAGGAAAACCCGACTTATTTTTATATAATAGAATAATTAATTTTCGATTGGTTTGTTTTGAAATGTTTTCATTTTGTTTATATTGGACACATGGGCTGTACACATTCGTCCGAGATCACTTTTTGAGAATAAGATAGCATGTTACATTTTTTTGGGTTTAGCGTGTAGGTATTATCTGGTCTCACATAACTAACTTTTCAATAGACGAAGACACATTCGATTAATAATATTTAAGTCGTTTTAATGACTTTCCAAATTGGATACGTGTAGAACGATAACAATTTTTACATTTAAATGTGCGAAAATTTTAGATTCAGTTATCTTCCGAGTAAAATATTTTATGAGTCCTCTTACATTTTCATTGCATACCTGCCGAAGGCAAGAAATAACGTATCTCAAGTAAGAATATTTCACATCCATCCAACATCACGCCATTCGCTGCGTATTTATTCACGAAGAATTGTAACGTATAAGCAGATTTCATAAAACCCATCGTGTTGTGACAAGTTATCGGCGCAAGCGAATATCATTTTATTTACAAACTGGTGGCAAGTTCATGGCTAGCTGTATAAAAATATATGCACATAATAATAAAAACGTAACTAAACGCTGCCTTTATAATTATGGAAGATAATTAGGTGAGATAAACTTTATTAACGTCATAGAACCTAAAACAATGTTTGTAATATATTTTTTTTATTTATCTGTGCGTTTGTGGATGTTAATCTCAGATACTGCTTAACCAATTGAGTAACGTTTTATGGCAAGCACTTAAAATAGGCGTTTGTTTTATTACAATTAGTTTATAAATAAAAAATAATGTCAGTTTCAAGTATCGCGTCTTAATTTTTTTCAAGTGTGGATACTAAGTACGGGGT
Organism: Ochlodes sylvanus; assembly: GCA_905404295.2. Classification (NCBI taxonomy): domain Eukaryota; kingdom Metazoa; phylum Arthropoda; class Insecta; order Lepidoptera; family Hesperiidae; genus Ochlodes; species Ochlodes sylvanus. Next base: position 2,905,404 of record FR990138.1, on the reverse strand, counting down.
ACTAAGTACGGGGTATTATACCCGATCAGAGGGGTACAAACTGCTAACTCGTGTAACTTGTACCAAACATCAGAGCTGACGTAATCTTTTTGAGACCAGTTAATTTTGCCTAACGTTGACGCGCGTACCGCGTCTTTGTTACGTTAACTTTTATCTATTTGTCTCCTTATATTAAATTATTATTGTAACATGTTTATGGGACGTTTACATCTTAGCACAAAGTAACAATACGTATTCACAATGCAAGTGGGCCTATTAAACAGTGTCAGTAGTAGTATCAGGCCTATGTCGGAAGATGCTATGTAGGTTAACTGTTTTGGGGTATACAAAGCCAAATTATTGTGTATCGTGTTGGCTACAACCCATTAATGGCCCACTACTGAGCACGGGTCTCTCCTCGTACCTGAGGAGGCCTAGAGCATACTCCACCACGCTGCTCCAGTGCGGATTGGTGGAGGGGTTAGTGGCCAACCCAAGTGTCGGAAATTTTAAGCCGCCCGAAGGTATCCGACATGGCTTAACGACTGCTACCAAATGATAAGAACCGGGACCGACGGCTTTACGTGCCCTCCGAAGCACGGAAGCGCTCAAGAAATTTTTGCCACTAGCGGTCACCCATCCAACTGCCGACCGCGCCCGCTGTTGCTTAACTTTGTCGATCACTTGAGATCGACGCAAGCCGCCGGGCTATGAGCGCTTCACAAGTATATCGTGTACTAATTAATTAATATTGTATGTCGGGCCATTGTGTATGTTTATCGTCTCTATGGTACGAGGTGTTTGTTCAGTGACAACGGGTTATAGAGTACTACCCCCCGCCACGGTACCTAGTACCATTTCTACCAAGTAATAATTGTTTAACAACAAGGTGTTCTGGTTGGAAAGGTGTGGTTCCGGTTACGCTTTTATAGTGGCGACTATCTTAGTCCTCAAGTTGAGCAACGTATCTAGAACGAGACTCTTACTTATAATTAGTAACTGGGCTATTATTAACAAAAATTTAACTGGATTAACAATCGCAAACTGTCCATGCTCCACAATTCACCTACTAACGAACTGATTTACTAACATTAATAATACCCTCTGCTAAATGGACTCACCATCCTGGTTTTTGTTTTTTTTTGTTCTGGGTCAGTTACAGTTATCGTGGGCGGTAGCGGAAGGGTGGTGCTGCATGCTCGTTTACTATCTAAATCCTTAAAGTGTTCACGTACATTAATTTAAGTAAATCTATACTCTCGATTGCCGATATAACTCTCTTACTCTGGTATACTTCAGTGTTTTATGTTATGACCTCCACTGCTGGATATAGGTCTCTCTTAACACGTAACATTGACCAATCTCAGGCCTTTCGATAACATTGGATACCTGCTGAATTTTTCTGGTTACCGTCGCCTGTGGCAACACAAAAGCATGAACGATGCAATGCCAGCCTAGAAAAAAGAGACAAAAACACAGAACTGGCTCGTAACTAAGGACATTCCCGACGAAGTAGAAAGGACATTTTCTTTCTTATTACTACTTAACTTTCTTCGTTTAAAAAAACAATTTCTAATTACTTTCTTGTGTACAGATATAATCATGTCATTGTTTTATAGCTAGTCTAAAACTATGCGCCGGGGTACTATTTAAACGAAGGATGGGATCTGGATAATTAAAGTGCCCCTGAATATTTGACCGAGACCGGGTTTATTGCTTGCTGGTTAGTTAATTAAACTTCTCTTACTTTATAATTCATATTCTATTTGGTAATTCTGGTTTTATTCTAATAATATAATAACAATATTATGTATGTACATGCTAGACACTCATAGCCCCACACTAGGATTCCCTGTTTTGTGGGTGCCATGGACAATACACAAGACAAGAACACACACAAACATACCGAGAACAGAAATATAAATTCATTGAAATTTTCGCCTCGCTGGGTATCGAACCCAGGAAAATTCTAACGGCGGTCCGGCTTGGTAACCATTGCGCCATACAGGTCGTATATTTGTTAATTATAGGTAATTATTGAAAATTTTATTTTAAATATGATGCATATTATTATGATAAAATTATTACAAATTAGACGCCATAGCATCATTGTATGACTCTGCCTGCTTAGCGGGAAGATTGGAATTTTTGTATTCGAATCCCCACGTGGGCAGACTTTATGTGACGTTATAAAATGTTATGTGTCTATGTGTGTGTGTGTGAGAAATAAATTAAACTGTGATCTGAGATCAAATGTAATCCGTTTGAAAAACAATTTCGTAACTGGGGCATAATGTTGTTTAACTTCAAAATTTCATCGCAACTAAAATACATTTAAATCGAAAGCTGTCCAGCGATTAAAGCAACAACATCTACCAAAAACAATTTCTTTTTAACACCGAAACAGTAACGACTTCATAATTTTCACAAGTTCAACAATATCCAAAATTGAACACGCGACAGGCTTTCTGGAAATAAAAGCTTTCTCTTGTATTATTTTTTTCTGAAAATTGTCTGCTTTTGGGTCAGCTTCATTATGTTACGAAATGGTTACAGGGGAAATGTATTTCCATTTTGTGGCGTAATACACTAGAAACTGTCTTCAACTGATACGACAAATACAATACTTCATATTTAATGGATTGAGCAAACACTTCTTCGCATTGTTCAAGAAATTGTTTGTGGATTAATTCAACTCAATTTAGTCAATCTTCTTTATGTAAATTGCTGAGTCAACGACTTGTTTTGTTTCGACTGGGAGCTTCAGAGCCAGTACTTTCTTTCTTTCTTTCTTTCGTTCTTCTCCCTTCTTTTTTGACCAGAAACGCATAGTAAGCTTTTTCTGCTCGGTTTTCAACTATTTACATAAAATATGATTTCTTTTCCTTTTAATTAGCGAGAAGAAATTATAATAGGTTCAGATTACTCGCCCCACATGGTTAATATTTCAACCGAGATAATTACCCATATTAAGCTTCCGACGCAAAACCGTACTAAATTATAAACACAAAGATTATTCAGCGGCAAAACTGTAGATAATAATTCAAATGGACAATGGAATTCTATTCTTGCCTATTGTTTCATAAAGTCTATTTCAGATTATTAGCTTTAGGTTGCAGCGTTTTATACTCACAAATGTGATGATAAGAATTAAGTATATTACTGGTTTTTAATATTAAGTTTATGGATTTATTGGATGGAGGACCCTACCGGAAAAAATGTCCAAGACAGGTAACAATGGAAATCCTAGAAGGAGGCCTTTGCATTTTGTTTAGAGTTTAAACGGAGAATGTTTTTAGTTCGTAATAAAGGGCTTTAGGTATTATTATTATGGATTTAAAATATAATTCCATTGCCACCCATGAAATCTGTGGCCGGCCCAGAGCAAGACCCAAATCGGGACTAGGATGGATAGTCCAGTTAGCAGAGGTTTTATTAAGAATGTAAGTGGATCAGTTCGATAATACGTATGAGGACTGGGACAGGAACTGCTATTGATAGTTAGTCCAGTTAGTTGTTGTAAGTACCTAATAGTCCAATTAGAAAATGTTGGTAAGAATCTCGTTTTAATTCGTATTATGTTACAGACAAACTCATGATCGCACTTCGGCGTTAGTCTGAGTCACCGACCACACAGCCAATAGACACCACACACACTTGTTTGATTTTCCGTATTGAATGCACTCTGGCAACTAGCTGTGGTGAGACGAAGCGGGGTGACTGCCTAATTCAACACTGTGATTGGCTAATTCAAGGCCACACGAAACGTTGAAAAGAAATAGATTAATTTAAGCAACGGAAAAGAATGAGACGTCACGAATATATATCGGTACTATAAGCCAGATATGTTGACAGAAGCCATTCGCCTGTTATTGGCTGTGTGGTCGGTGGTCTGAGTATATATATTAACGATTAATAGACTTAGTCCAGCATCACGTTCGGTCTTTGATAAAAAATTCCCACAAACAGTTTTGACGCAATGTTTATTGCATCTTGTCTGTCAGCAATGCGTCGGTGATGCCTTTAGTATTACTGACGTCCACGTTTTTTCCTTTCTATAAGCTTGAAAACAATCCCACCTGATGGTAAGTGACGATGAAGTTAATGATGTTGAGCGCACTAAATTGGTAAAAGCCTATTTACTCTCTTCGTGACGACTCCCACATCATTCGTAGGCCGGGACCCCGATGGAGGCAAGCTACTTCAATCCTTCATGCCACGCATAATTAATGGTAAACAAACCGCGTCGTTCTGACCGACGGTATATTAACAACGTAAGGATGGATTCCGGTGATGTTTGTATACTTGTTTGTCGACTAAATATTAGCTTAAAAAGGCTATAATATCATGTGAAATAATTGACGTATTATTATCGACGTCGGGTCTTATACTGATATTGCGAAAAATTCACAGCCATCGCAAGAATATAAATGATTTAAACACTAAAATCATTCTATCACGGTTTAATTTTGATTGCAGTCGATTGTAGCTCGTTTTGCGTTTTGTTGCTCATTAGGCTCGGACATTTTTTAGGGCGGACCCGACGTCCATAGTATTAATAAGTCAATGTGTGAAATAGTAGTTCTTCCTAAATAACTTAGAATCGTTTTCAGTCTGTAAGGACTTAAGCGCGGCAAACGCCCCTCAGATGGACAATAGTGAAGGCCCTTTGTGGGTTTCATTTGTCGATGTTTTTGGCCTGCATGGAATCGTAAAACTTCGGACCTATAGCTGATACCCAGAATGCCGTTCTGGAAATACTCATACGTCCCGTTCGTACGCTTTTATCAAATGAATAGACTGTTTGCAATACGCGGCACATTTTTTTTAGGAATGACGCGGATGGGCCAGTTTGGTATTTTGTGCAGCGTTTTAATTGATACTACATAGGTATTCCATTAAACCAGAATAGATGTTGAAGTGGAAAATTAACTAGATATCTATCTAATATCAATTGTATTGTATGTGAAACTTATTTTACCAGCAACACAATTTAGCTTAATTTTATATCTACTCCCTTATACCTAGTTGTTTTTTGGTAACAAACGAGCATGCGACACGACCCTCCGCTGCTGCCCATGACAACTGTGACCGACTTAGAACAACGACGCAACAAGATTTCGCAGTGCAGGCTAGGCCTTAATCTCTGAAACTATTGAACTAAATTAAAAAAAAAAACTACCCAATTCTATCTATACTTACTATATAAAAATCTGTCGGTATATTTCTGCCAAAAATATTCCTGGATACATAACGAAACCCTATTCTACGCCTGTCCGAATCGCCCTTTTCCCTCCAAAACTGTTGTATTACAGCTAAAACATCACAGTAAGTAAATTATTTTACTGCACAACTTAAAGTATAACTAGTTCCTACCTTAAATATTCTTTTACAATGCTTCTTAAGCAGATGATAAGTGGCTAGAACAGCCCAAGTAGTGCATTAGGAACTAAAATAGAAACTCGGTGACACAAACCCAATAACTCTCGAACTCGAAAACGCACTCCAACAACTAATGAACTGAAACTTAGTTTAAGATCTAAAGCGCATTGAAATTCTTGTTTCGTCGATCGGTGTCGATGAAGCGAATGGGTTTAATGAAATTAATTTGGGAGATTTGCAGATTTCCCTTTATTATTGAGTCATTGATATAATTACAGGCATTATTAGTATTTCTGTGAAACCTGGCTAGTTACCACCTTCTTGTTTTGGTCAGCCCTCAAACGAATTGTTGTGTTCTGACTGGCACTCAAGCGAGTAGTTTTTCGCACGAAGTTTCTTACGCGGCTTTTACGTTACGGGTAGTGCGATTTAATAGAAATTGTCACGTAACGAAATGCCGTGTGCTGTATGTGTGTGTTTTTAATAGTGGTGTACGCCATGTACCGTATTATTTTGTAACTAGATAACACAGTACAGCGCTTCTTTACAATGTATAATATTAGTTCAGATGAGAGTGCCTAGATGGCGTTGTTAGAAAAAATCACTAAAATAATCAGGCGGCTTATCTGCTTGGCTGTTAATATAAAAAAAAGTAAGAAAAAGAGTCAAAAATTGATGGAGATTCTTAGTTTCTTATACTTCATAATATACAAGACAAGACTATCTCTCTAAAATTTATTGGTAAATGCCACCAACATCTAAATTCTAAACATAAGAGGCATTGAATAAGAAAATAAAAGTATTTATAATCGTATTTATTTCACGGAATAAAGCCATTACGTAAATTATTTAAGCAATACGAAAAGAATTTACGTAATGTCAACTGTTTCATTCGACTATGATTCTTTAATGAACATCTTTGTGATGTTAATGCAGGCGATTATACGTCACATTACCATTGTATAGGCGAGATAATCGCATGCGTTGTTGCATGATTGTTGTAAAGGGAAATGGTAATACTGAGCGGGGTGAATGGGGCCACAGTTGCATCTGTTGTTTGAGATGGACGCATACTGGACATTGTATCGACTAATGTTATTACTTTTACGACAATAAATAAATAACTCCACCAGTCCGCATTGGAGCAGCGTGGTGGAGTATGCTCTAGGCCTCTAGGCCTCCTCAGTGCCGAGGAGTGACCCGTCTCAGTATTGGTAGTGTTAGTTTTACGTTGCTGTTCATATGTATCCTTTCACAGTAAAATTTAGGACAATGGTTACTTTAAAGCGGAGCAGAAAATTTCTCAAGGTTTCCACAAAATATTTGAAGTTCATTTGTAACGAGCCCAAAGCAATTTTATTTCCACGTTTCCCATTGTTTGTTATTTTCCCATTCTCGTTATATTTACACCGCACGTACCTCTCACGTAACAGAATTTACTCTCCGATGTCAAAGGTAAACGATAGCTAACATTTACAAAGGAGTCCTTCTGATTTACGTCAGGAGTAGAAATGCATTCATAAGCGACTTCAAAGAGACTGTGGTTCAGTACGAAATTTGTACAGGTTCGGTGCACTTACTCTATTTATGAATCTCGACAATTTCCGTGTTTTTTTTTACTTCTTATAAGAAGGTTTCCTTGTAATAGACAACAGTAACTACCGTTGAGACCCCAAGATAGCCGAAGATTGCCGACAGTAAGATGGATATGCAGTAAATTCACTGACAATTTGTTTCAAATTCAAAGTCATAATCATTTGAATACAATTTTAAAAGACCACCGATGTGTTGCCGGCCAAGAGAGAAGAAAGATGAAAGAAAGAAACAGTTTTGTCAATGCACTAGGTACCTACATGTATGTTGGTATGTATTTTGAAAGACCAAAAAATAAATGTTTACGAACGGATCAGCAAAATGATCACAGCCCAGTTCTATTGGTAACTACTTGCTTGCTGAGGCCGGGATCGGGGGTTTGATTTACCAGCCGCTCGACACACATGGAACTATTAGGAGGAAGAGGCATCAATAAGGCTATATCACCAGGTCCTTTTGGGAGTTTTCCGGTACTTCCGACGATATTGACGACTTTACTTGCATGGGGATTCGGTCGCAGTGTCGGAGAGCCAATAATAATGCGGATAGGTACCCCGTTTCCTCATCGAACGGTACCTATAAGCCATGTACTGTCCATGTACTATCGCCGTCGTAAAAATATTGCGGCCTTTAGGCCACATTTGTAAGTGACATATAAGACAAAGAAACACATTATAAGGCCTCCTCAATCATGAGAATACCTTACTCATCAATCCATCTTAGTGAGTCCATGTACGCTGATGATGATAATTAAATTAAGTTAAAGAAATAATTACAAAATTGAGAACCTAATATAAACACGATAGTTAAAATTCCACGAGGAATATTAGAGTCGTAATATAAACAAGACAAAGTAACAGTAAATGTCCGTACACATAATACATAATTGTCTATGTAGAATTCCTTAGGAAGCCAAAACGACAAAAACATTGCCAGGCATTTTTGTTACTCCAAGTTGGTTACATATTCCATCCACGTCCCTTACAGTTGTTTACAGTTTGTTAGCTGAAAGTGCTTCGTTATTTAATAAAGATTTTTTCCCGGTATTCCTTAGTATTATTTGTTTAATCAGAATTAATCTTGATTCAAAATATTATTATGATCTTTGGTAGTCGTGAGGTGGTCTTTGATGGTAGGAAACGTGCTTGAAAACGTGATCATTGATTTATTGATGAAAACCTAAATTATTTATTTTGCCGTATTACTATTATGTATTTACAATAGTTTCCATTCGCCGGTTTCGCCTGTTTCCATTCTTTGTAGCAGTAATTAAGTACTCAAATTGGGCCAAAAACTATTTCGTATACTGAATAACAAACTTTCAATTGTATTCATACAAAAGTGTCTTTTCCGTTGTTTTTTTTAATTATAATGTTCATTTTATTCATTTTTAAGTTTTTATTGTAATTTAACACTGTCAAGAGCTATGGTAGGGGAGCCCGTGGTGCTAAATGGGGATTTACTCGAGCGTCACAGAGACCTATTGGGTTGCAAAGCTTAGATGATAAGAAGAAAAAAATGTTATATAATATATACCTTTTCATCGGTGGGGGAAGCGGCTATAGATTTTTAAATATGTAAAAAAAAACTGATGCATGGACATCCTCGAGCGCGTCAGATATTGATAGCATCAATGCCCTACGTATTTTTAATAATATACGTATGTTAATCTGACCGTTTGCATGGTGGGGGTGGTTGTATGTAAGGGTTGAAAATGAAAAAAAAAAAAATTTAATCGAGCGCGTCAGATTTTCTAAGGGAGTGTTAAGTGCACCAAAAATAAGCTCTCATTCACTAATCTGACGATTTCGATGGGACGCAAACTCGTGGCCATTCTCATAATATGCAAAAAAAATTCGCCATTTTGACATACTCAAGCGCGTCAGATTAAGATATATATGGTTCATCTTTATGTTCTAAACGTACTGTCTCATAATCTGACGATTATCTAGAGGGATTCGCCTAATCTGACAAAAAAAACGGTTCACCCTAAAGGCCATCCCTGCAATTTCCCGCTAAATCCATTCCTGGGCGCTTAAAATTGTACTTATGACATTTATTTTGAGCTCGCGGAGTTCAAAGAAATAATATTTCTATGCATTTGAGCTCTCCCAGCTCAAAAGTCTGATAGAAGTTTCATAGAACACTATTTTTGGAATTTTCAAACCGCAATAACTTTTGAATGGATCAACCAATTTTCACGCGGTTGGCGGCATTCGACGCAGTTTTATCATCCTCATAAGTAATCACAAGTTTTAATTGATCGAATCAAAAAATTTCGGAGTAATCCCGAAAAAATACTTTTTCGGGTTTCTTTCGTTCACGATATCTCTCGAACGAATCAACCGATTTTGACCAACTTGGTGGCGATCGACGTGGTTTTTCAAGCTCAAGGGCGGATTAGTTTTTGAAGTTGATCGATAAAGCCGTTTAAAAGTTATTCCAAAAAAACCACTTTCAAAAAAATTTTTGCTGGAATATGGTGATGGCGTCATGACAGCAGAAACTAGAGTGGGGACGGAGTGAGAGAGTAATAGATAGAGAAAGAGTGAGAGAGGAATAGAAACGCGGAGAAGGAAATATAGGCATCACGCAGCTGCACGCATTTAACTTTATCGACGATTTTTTTGTTATTTCGGCTTGCGGAAATCGTCAGATTATATATTTTTCGTTATTCTTGAATTATTTCCTTCAAAATAAAAAAAAAATTAACTACGCTCGAGAATGTCAAGATGACGTTTTTTTTTTACAACTTTGCTGTCCTCCCCTTTCTTTACGTCACTCTCAAATTGTCAGATTAGTGGAATATAAACTTTTTAGGAGGTAATTAACTCACCCTACCTTAATCTGACGCGCTCGAGAATGTCTGATGATCAATTTTTTTTTACTAATCTGATCCTGTATCCTTCACGTGCGGCCTTATATATGAGGCTCATTTTTGGTGGAGTTACTTAACCGGGTACAGGGTATCGCCCTGTATATTAATCTGCCGCGCTTCTGTAAATCCCGAAATCCCCTCTTGGGCTCCCCTACCACTATACCTAATTCAGTAGCAGTAATATTAGTAAACATATTTTAATTAACTATAAAATTAGGGTAAATATCTACCCCTATGATCCTATCCTATGATACTATCTACCTACCTATCAAATTTCGAATAGGTGTAAAACAAATAAAAATTAATCTTAATTTTTAAGGATTAAGATTAAGTAGCTCGATAGTTTGATATTTATCTACATATTATTATAGAAGTTAAAACCCGTTTGCCTGGTCCAAACTTGATAACATTTCACTTGTTTAAACTTTCTGTATGTGTTCAACTTTAAAATCCACATTGCAAGCAACTGAAATAGAATGAGGACAAAGAGATTTGGCGCGACTTCTTTTGTACGGAACACTTTCTTCTGGATATCTAGTTCAAACCGGATTACCGGGCGCAATTTTATTCCTTTTATTTTGTTAGCATTTGATTGGAAAATTGAGCCGATGCTCTCTGTTAAAACGAGAACAATTTATTTTTAGCTTCAAAGCTCGCGTGTGGGAATCGAAACGGTGTCATATGGCCAGTAAAATATTTTTAATCTAACTGGAAAATGAGAGTTCGTTTGATGGTCAATGACGTCGCTTATACGTTGTGACGTAACATTGACCAATTTATGCGACACCTTTGCTCTTTAGCCAAAATCGCAACATTGCCTTCGACCAGTCTAACTATGATCGAAGGGCATTACTCATATTTTGTGGCGAAATTCTATATGAATTCGTATTTAAGACTAGCGAAACTTAATTGGAATTAAAGTCTGGCAGTTTTAATTTATTATAAAAAATATAGCCCATGTAACTCAGTAATAAAATAGCATTTTACTGGCGAAAGAATTTTTAAAATTGATCTACTACTCTTTTAGATTATTAAATGCAAACAAATTCACAAATCTTATATTATAAGATTTGTAAATTTGATTATAAGATTTGTTAATCTTATAAGATTTGTTAATCTTATATTATAAGATTTGTAAATTTGTTTGCATTTAATAATCTAAAAGAGTAGTAGATCAATTTTAAAAATATCTCTTTGTAATATTTCTATGGACAAATTAATCAATGACTTCCGTTCATTTATTTATGACTTGGAAGTTGATCAAAGCTAGTTTAGAATACCTAAATCTTGAAGCTCATTACAAAATAAGGATGCCTCGACCCTCAAGTTTGGAGCGTTATTGGAGCTCGGCGATTCCTAGGAGTCCAATTAAAGCAATATTGTTGGGGTTGTTCCTTAGAAGTACGGTTTAAGTGAAGAACTTTTAACCCACTTTAAAAACGACCCTTTTTGTTTTAGATGAAGGCATAGTTAGGCTATAAGGGGAAAGGGGCCTTCATCTTGAGTCCATACCAGCTGTTTTTCTTGTAAAACGGACGAGGTTAAGGTAAGGTTACGTCTTTTGGAGCTCAGTAGGTACCAGTCTAATCATATCAAGTGTGGGCACTACTCATAGCCTATTATATTCTCCAAAGCGAAACGAGTCTGACTACTAAGTAGTTTAAAATAATTCTTACTAAAAATTCCAATCATATGAAATTACGTAAACATTTTTGATGAGTAGTAGTTCTCGAATTAGTACAATTTTCAAGAAACGTTAACATAGGTCTAAGAAAACACGGTACAAAATGATGTAAAAATAGATACAAAAGTATACAAAAATTGGTACATAATTGTACCACACAGTTGTTTGCGGCTAACATCTAGCGTAAGCCTTGCGGAAGACGATTTGTTGTCTTCACGTATACTATGACTGGAACTTAAATTAATTCGGACATTTTATTAGTATCTTCTACTTTATGACAGTATATAATATTCATAAATTAAAACAAATGACCAATGACATTACAAGTAAACCTGTTTTTAATATATAACATCAAAAAGTTGAGATCTCTATTTTCCCTATAGCAAAAAAATCGAGATATACATATATATCAGCCTATATATGTGTATACGGATGATTATTCTTTTTATGGAGCTTTAAAGACCACATCGACCCATTTTGATAATTCTTACGTCAATCAATTTGTCTCAATCTTGCGAGTATTATTAACGACATAAAAGTAGGTAATCAAAATTAAATATGGCGACCACCAAATATTTTCGTATAATATGACGACTTCGCGACTCAGTAGTGACCCTGCCTGCAAAACGAGGGGTCGGAGGGGTCCAGCATAGGCATAGCTTCGGTGGTGACTTTGAATAGCCGATGTCAATGGGTAAATGACTATTTACCATTATCTTCTCTATCTAGGCATCTCTGTTCGTTTATCGGCATTTTACAGCAAAAAAATAGAAAATTATTTTTGAAAATCCGACTCAGAATAATTTATTTCATATGTGCATTAAATAATACGTTTATAATCTACTGTTTTGGAGTAGTACTTACCTACTACTACAGAGGGGAATAAACGGCAAAAATAAACGACAAATTAAATCGTCAATTCTAACACCTATTTGATAAATACCTACTATTACGTAGTGCACTTTTCCGCTTCCTACTCCGTTCCTATGTGAAGTGCAAGAGCTAGCCGGCCAATTAGTGTCAATCAAGCGATCTTTACAGCTTTTCATTCCGGTACTTTTTTGTTGGAAATATATTTTGAATCGAATATGTGTTGAATTTTATATTTAAAATCAGTAAATAAGCATTAGTACTAGCCTCGTCCGTTGTTATGGAGCATTACGAGGAAAGGAGGCCTGGACTTGAATTGAAGGACAAAAGATGATGAAAGAAGGCGTTTATAATACCCTAAGAGCTATATTATATTTCGCTGCTCATACCTTATACCCAAGCTTTTATCATGATGATAAAACCCTTTGGAATATTATGTTGATTTTGTTTGTAAATGATTTAAAGATAATTAATTTTTTAGATGAATTAGTATATGAATGAATATTGTTCTGGATATCAATAAAAAAATTCACATTAGCTTTTCTGCAATGTTTTGGCAAAAAAAGACGAATGTACCATTTATATTTATTATTAAAATAATAACAATATAATATATCAAATGACATAAATGATACATTTTGATCTATAATAATAAGTATCTTCGTAGTACTCTACGTATATCCGTGGTAATATCATTAGCCAAAATGATTGTTTTTATTTTGTTACTTGCTAGTAGACAAATAGCTATTACGAATTGCCAGAGTTGCCAAAGTTCAGATCAAATTTTATTTTATTTTGTTCGACTTCATTTATGTTACGTTCAGGAAATTCCAGAGATTTAAAGCTTGTTTGCTCGCTGGCTTCATTAAAACTTTCTCTCCTACGGGATATCGGCAGATTTTTGATTAACGTTAATTAAGATATTGGCAAAATGTGGAATCTAATCCTTTCCATTTAAGTAACTAAATATGACACATATTAGGTTAAGGTTAATAAAAATAACATGTACCAATGGACATAATTTCCTGTAATCGAAATATCATAAATAAATTAATAAGATTAAAATAAGGATATTCAAAAATTCATTAAAACTAGAATACTATCAAAACTACTAAGTTTCTACTTTGCGTATTAATATACTCCAATAGATTTAGATAATACCTTGGAATCAAGTGAAAAACGTAAGGAAGGTCTATTCACTGTTGATTTACTGGGTATTCCCATGAAAATTGTCGCAACGAATTTTCATGGTAATACCTAGCAAATCAACAGTGAATAGAATTCGTTGGTTCGATTCTCGAAAAAAGGCGACTGCCATGCGGGTAAGATACCCAATTACTAGCTTTGCTGGGAAATACTGCGTAGTATAGATGCCAGCTTCAATGTAGATGAACAGTAGTTTACCTTCTTACTCGTAGGTGCGGTAGGATGGGACGACTGTTATTCTACAAATACAATACATAACTACTACAAATAAATACAATTGGAGTGTCTGTTTGTAATATTAAAATAACCGCTTTTTATTAAATGCATATGGATGTATGTATACACGGTAAAAATGCATATGGTTGTATACACGATATATTATCCCAAAATATTTTTTTACAATTTTCGTCTGTCTGTTTGTTCCGGCTAATCTCTGGAACGGCTGGACCGATTTTGACGGGACTTTCACTGGCAGATAGCTGATGTTTGATACTTTTATTTTAAAAATTTCTCCGCAATAATTAAAATTCTACGCGAATGAAGTCGCGAGCACAGCTAGTATTAAATATTAAAAGAAAAACGAGCAGACGACCCACCTGATGGTTCATCACCTTCGACGTCACTGGACACTGTAGCCCATGGACATTAGTATAAAAAAATATGTAACACAATGGCGGTTTCCGATAAATGTATTATAGGTTGTCTCTTTCTTTCCTTTTCTTTCTCTTTCTATACTGTACTCTTTATCATATTCATTACTTTGACAAATTACATTCGCCGAAAAACTAACAGAAGATTCGAGTTGCCCAGCTTTTTATTTAATACTAAGTACCTACACAGATATTACAATTTTATTTATTGGAAAAGATTTTAGAAGCTAAGTGTTCTTCCATCTGTGCTATAAAAAGCGGATGTGCCGTAATGGCCCGCGTCGAGCAATTAGTGTCTATCAGCCCCTCGTTCCGAGGATGCTGGAATTTGATGCATCGCTTCCATCGATATTGGCTCTTAAAACTTTAAACTTACATTGTGATTCAATTTGTTGGTGTAACAGATTTTGCGTTCATATTCTAAGTGTACTCTAATGTGTACACGCAATATGTGTTATTACCTCGTAAAAAATTGTATAGTCGGTTTTTTCTTCAATTATGTTTAGCTGTATTAATCGGAAAATAATACTCGTTTATAACATGATTTATAAAATAAATTAACTATATAATATTTATTGTGCACACTATTGTATAATTAAGGAACAGTGCTAATGATTACGAACACAGTACGCGGTCTTATCGCTGTAGTAGCTTCTTTCAGACAACCTAAGGGTAAAGGACACAGATATAAATTATTAGTAGGTAGAGCTGCAAACGTTTGAAGCATTTTAAGAGCCAACATTAATCTTCTAAGTGTTCTTTCATCTGCGCTTTAAAAAAGCGTCCACTCTGTAAATATTACTTTGACAATTTATGGCACTTGGTCAAGGCAGGTCGAAATAAGTATTAATTTATAAGTATAACATGAATACAAATTAAAAAGATATTTGAAAAAACTATTCACAAAAGTATTGAAAAACAAAAAAAAAATAAAAAAAATATTATCACTCGCTTCGGTGAAGGAAAACATCGCGAGGAAATCTGCACACGTGAGAGTTCTCTATAATGTTTTCAAAGGTGTGCGAAGTCCGCCAATCCGCACTTAGCCAGCGTCTTGGACCCCATGGCCTGTATGTACCCCTGAGAAAGGAGACCCGTGCCCAACTGTGGAACGGTTAAGTTAAGAATGAGTATGAGTTTTTTTCCATTTGTCAGTTTGACTGCGTTTGTTTGCGCTGATCTTAGATATTCATATTTTAATATCTTAACTGAAAACGACCCGTATGCTGCAATGGTTACCATGCAGGATCGCCGTTCCGAGGGTCCTGGATTCGATTCCCAGCGAGGCGGACTTTGAATGATGAGTTTAAATTTCTGTTCGTAGTCTGGGTTTGTGTGTTCTTGTCTTATGTGTTGTCCATGGTACCCACACAGGGAATCCTAGTGTAGGGCTATGAGTGTGTAGCGTTATTTATTTACTACAATTATATTTTAGAGCAAACTTAAAAACCAGTAATTGCTAATTGTAAGATATGACAATTTTATCAGATATATTCATATTGCTCTGTAGACTAGACAACAATATGGGTCAAACCAGTATTAGTGTGGGGGAGAGAGATAGCGACTCATTATAGTTGAAACGACTTCCTAACCGCTGAAGTCACTATCAGAATGTCAACAGGCGAAAATAAGCACATTACGGAATTGCCCCAGAGAAGTGGAAACCATTTAAGTCGCACTGTTTTCGTCCCCTCGCTCTAAAAGTTTACCTTCGGTCACACCGTAGTATTTTGGTATGTTTGTGTTTACAGTGCGCGAATTCGTTTGTGAGTTCGTAACCCATTTCAAAGCAGGAGTGTGCAGGTTAATTACGTATTTTATTTCGTGGGGATCTTTCTGTTTTTCAATTTAAATTATGCCATTCGTTTAGGAAAAGCTACAATTAATTACTATACATTTATTGCATTTTAATTTTTTACTACTACAAACAAAATTTACTAATTAGTTACATTGCAAATCACATTAAAATTATAAACATTTGAACACAAACAAAATTCAAACATTTCTTTTCATTTCAAACAGAAACATGTAAAATAAATAAACGCTCTCACGGGTCGTGGGTACCATTGACACAAATAACACATGACTAACACCCATGGCCTGAGAACAATCATTTATCTGTCACATAAACATTTGCCCAACCGGAAATCGAACCCGGGACCACTCGCTCGCAGGCTGGGTCACTACCAACTAGACTACTCGTGAATTACTTCATGTTAGGTTATTTTATTTCTATGAGAAACGTATTCAGACTATGCATTTGATTTGCTCTATAGAATCCCCAATCTATTCCATGACTTTATAAACCAATTGAGACGCTGTCTAAGACAACATTGGAGACCAATACAAACATTTCTCAGCCATGCAAATATTAGTCTCCGTTCCAAGGTATTCCGTAGCGTTGCGGCTACTAAGCTTTTAGTGATAGGATAAATGTTGCATGTTTAATTTGCGAATTTGCGTTTGTTGGGTAAGTAATCAAATTGGGGTAAACTTACACGATATGTTTAGATAAGTTTTTCATATTTACATCACATAAAACCGGTAGTTTTTAATTAATTAATTGTATTTTTTCTATGGATTGTAATTAATTGTATTCCTCAATTGGTGTTCTATTAATATTAAAAAAAAAACTTATTTTGAATATCCGTTCATCTGCTTTGCGTGATCACAAAATATCCATGTAATAATGTTATCACATATTCTTACCCCTACAATATACAAATACAATAGGATTCCTTGTATCGCGGGTGGTAGCGACAACATAAATAATAATACTACACAAATACCTACAACCCAAGATTTATTGGTCACATAAATACATGCCCCGGCCGGGAATCGAACCCGGGCCTCCTTGTTTTACAGGCATCTGTTGATTGTTTTGTTTTGTCCTTTGTCTCCCTTGTCTTATCTTCCCCGGCCGGGAATTGAACCTGGGACTCTTCACTTTACGGTTTACCAACTGGTCTTCGTATGTTTGATATTTTGTCCTAATGTTGTTTTTCATAACATTCCTTTACATTACGCTTCAGTGTGACATCACCCACACAACTCTCCCTAGACAGCTCTGGGTTAACCCGTCGCCATCCCAGAAAGCATAATGGTGGACTCAGATTTAACTAAAGTTTTAATTAGTTGCAATAGTAGAATTGGAAAAGTGTGGACAGTTCGCAATGTGGACCGGTTTGAATTGCAAACGCCGTTCCTATATGTCATTAGTGGCGAAAAACATTTGAATACCAAATGTTTGGTATAGCAAAAAGTTAATGGAGTATAACTTTAGGAAAGAAGTTGAGTACATTCTGCTAACGAATAGTATAGAATAGAATGGATTATTTGCATCCCAAGGAAGAAAGAGTTTGATGCTTACTCCACTCTGTAGTGAGGACCAATCGTTTTGACATGTTTTTCATGGAAAACTTTATTATAAGTAATGTATTTTGTATTTATTGTCTATCACTGTATCACTATTGTTGCGTTATCCTATGCTATTATATTTTTGTTATTTAAATTAGTAAGTTTTTTTATTTTGTTCATATTATATTTGTATAACTCGTAATCGTCGCTTAGACTGTATGACTCTGTTAACCGGAAAGGAAGTCCGGAATAAATGAAAATGTAATGAAATGCGAAGGACTGGAATAAATTGCCAGCATCGGTGTTCCCATCCGATTATCATCAAGTGGATTGTGGTCAAGCATTAACTTATAAACAAACAGGTGTACAATAAACCGTTTTTTTTTGGTATTTCATAACGAAATTGTATACTCCAGTCAAATTTTATACTTGTATTGGTATCCTAGAACCTAAATCGTAAATCAAATGCGACTTGCTAAATGACACGCGAGGATAATCTTCGTCAGTGTCACGATTCGTCATTGTCGGTACGAGCGACGGTAACGTCGTGTCGTGTCGTGACAATGACGAGCGACACTCGTCACTACCAACTAGAACTGTTCTCGCGCATAATGATACGTAAGTAGCAACGTTTGCGTAAGTAGAATGTAGATAAATGATGGATGATTGGAAGTAAATGTTTGAAGCTTCGACGAAATATGAGATGCTTTAGAGATGTAATTGTCGTTGGCTGAGCCGTAAGTTCAAATTGGCTTCAATCCAACTACAGGGCAAGCCTCTCCTCATATATAGGTTAGTATATGCCTAGTAGGCTTAGAGCATACTCCACCACGCTGCACCAGTGCGGATTGTTGAAGTAGTGGGCAACCCAACTGTCGGAAGTTTTTATGCATTAACAAATACCGAGTAAGTAATTTAAAAATTAAATTTTCAATGATTGAGCGAAATGAAGACGTACATAAGCTACTCAGTTGTTAAAACGTTTGAATAATACAATTAAAAGCATCAATAAAATTTCTAGTTATCAATATTAATTAATGACCAAATTCTGCACGTTCCACATTCACGACCGCAATACTGTACAGACCGATATCGAATTCTATTAAACTAAACAGAATAAGCCGATTTGGGGTAAAATTTAATTCCAAATGCACAGTAAACGAATAGAAATGGAGCGATTATGATCCACGTGCGAGTTATGGGTTTTGGATTGTTTGCGGCGACATATCGGCAGAGTTTGAATGCAGTTTAGCGTTAAATGATATTCCCTAAATATGTTTTGTTTGGTGGCTGTCCTACGAGTTTATTTATTAGTTAGCGCCTTATAATTTGTTGGAGATTAACTTATTGTAACTTTGGAATAGGTTGTCTGGAAAAGATCGCTATGTAGGGATATGACCGCTTTTTGTACCTATTTTTTTTTAATGTTCTGTTCTCGGTGTACAGTAAAGAATTAGGTATAAAATAAATAAATACATTTAATTTTGTTTAGTAATAAAGAATTATCGCCTAATCGTTTAATATCGCCGTTTATTAATAAAGTGGCATTCAAATCGATGTAATTATAATCGGTGAAAAATAATGTGTAGGTATATTTACGACGTAATTGGTGGGTATAAGTTGACAACGGTTAGTAATTTTTATGAAAATTTTGTTGCTATTGGCCTTGTCTTCAAAGCGAGAAGGAGTCCTGGGTTCAATTTCCGGCTGGGGCAGATATTATTAAATAATTAATTAATTTATTTATGTTAGTCTAATTAGAAGAGGGTGTTATTAAGAACGTTAGATGGTTAGTCAGATAATTGTATGATCGTAGGGCTGGGTACGGGATTGTTAGTTAAGTCCTGTTAGTTGTTTTTAGTAATAGTTCATGCAGTAGTTGTCAGTATGTCTCGTTCTAATTCAGACACAGATATATTACTACCTTTAAGAACTAAGACGGTCACCTTTCAAAAGCCTATACTTAATAATTAAAAAAGTTACACATATGCAGACATGCAAACCAAATGAATAAGCCTACATAATTGGCAAACTTCCAACACAATATCTTTTGAGCTGCTTGAAGAAGTTTCGCTTCGGCTAAAGACGAGCAGTTGTTTATTTGGCCTCGTGGCTCGCTTTGTGTATGTTTCTTGTGTGTATTTTCTTTAAGTTTACAAGAATGTAACAACATTTTATCTTAAAGGTTACACGTCATGCTTATTTCAAGTACGATGATATGTAATGAACACATACTACTTACAAGCATGTGTATACGTGCTATGCTCGAACTGAGCATGGTCGTAAGCATGTTTATCATGTTCCTTTTAGATGTGTTTGTCTGGACTAGGCACAGTTTTAGTCATTCATTAATCGAAACCTATTACTGTCCCACTGTTGGGCACGGGCCTCCTCTCACAATGTGAAGGGTGCAGACTACTACTCTGTGCGGATGGTTAGACTTCACACAAATTTGAGAAAAATAAGGAGAACTTTCAGATGTGCAGGTTTCGTCACAATTTGTTCCTTTATCGAAACATTGATAGAGTTATTGGAAGTGATAATTAAATTCTAATAAGCACATAATTATTTTTTTGAAAATAAGTCGTGCGAGCAGGATTTGTACGCATCCCCCTCTGTTCAGGAGTTCAACATTCAAACCACTTCACTATTACTGCTTTCAGTTTTATTGTTTAACTTGAAAATAGAATTTTAAAATGTGACTGCTTCACTATCGCTTTTAGGCAGCTATTTTGCCTATGTTTGTGTGTTTTGGTTACCCAGTGGGTAAAATAGGTACATTGCAGCAATATTAATAAAACAACACTACACTTTACACAAAAGACTTGAATTTAAAGTAAAACGACAACAAAGTCCAGATGGAAGCTAATTGCTTAATTTTTGGCCGAAGTAATCGTTCGCGAATATTTATAACACGGCCCTTTGCAGCGCCGGGTATTCAAGAGTTCATGTGGAGCGGGGGAATTGCGAAACTTGGGTTGTTAGCTGCGCACGTGCCTGTCTCCTCTGTGATAACAAGACGGGGTGTACACAAATACTTTGTAAGTCATTATATAAGAGTATTTTTACATTTTTCTAATTTTCATTTTTTAAATTTTAGTAAATTTGAATTGCTCTATCTACATTGGTAACTACATAATATAATAATAACTCTGCACACTTGCCCCACACTAGGATTCCCTGTATCGTGCCATGAACACCATACAAGACAAGAACACACATACTCAGATCTAGAACAGAAATTAAAACTCATCAGTCAAAGGGCCTCATTGAAAATCGAACCCAGGACCCTTGGAGCGGCATTGCGCCATACGGGTCGTTCCGGTCGTCATTTGTTTTAGATTTTTTGTTAGACAATTTATTTATCTAATAATTTTTGTAATAACCTAAAGCTACATTTACGTGGGCTTAATGCTTAATGGCATTCTCTTGCAGTCACCTCATAGTGATGATAAGAACATGTAGTAGGTAGGTAATAAATTGATCTACTAAGTTTAACTAAAAAAAATTGATTTCCGATTAGTGTCCAATCCAAGTTTTGGAAGTTTTTATGGCACCCAAAGAACGACAGCTTTATGTGCTCTGAATCACGCCCGTTGTTGCTTATGCGGTCATTCGCTTAGCATCCACTTAACTTAGGGGGCTATGAGCGATTACGACCGTACATTACACTTACGTACTTAACCTTAGAGTATATATATATACTCTAAGTACTTAACATTAATAAAGTTTACAATAATTTTTATCAATGTTACGAATTCTATTGACATTCTATAATAATTACAGTGCCATATATTTTAATGAAAACCAAAATACCGTATTTAAATCAACTATCATTGGTAGACGTGGCTTCAGTGGGTTCACAATTATCTTTGTATCCTTTCATCACCTGTCGACCTCGAATGCATGGTTTACCGACCGGTCATTAATTTATTTATCGCTTAATTTGTTAATTAAGTTACCTATTGCTTGTTCAATAATTTATAATTGTTATAAACTATGTTCTCAAAAGAAAAAATGATCTAACGATGAATATGTAACGAAAATATTAAAGCTTTTTGTTTTTTATGCTACCTAAAAGCCGACACTCGAGCAAACGATCTACATGATGGCAAGTGGTCACCATCACATGGACATCAGAAACACCAAATGCATCACCGATGCATTGCGCGCTAAGAATGAAAAGGAAAGAAAGAAATTCATTATAATGGTGCAATAGTACTCGCACAATACTTTTTAATCTCCACATCAATTGCGATTGCAAGCAGCTATCTTCTATCGCCTCTGACGACACCCTGCTCTACCAGTTCAGGACCACTTCAAGGTAAGAATTCTAGGCCACATCCTAGGCCACACATCTAGGTAACATTTAATTCTTAAATGCCTATTTTATTACCTTGTAAACTTGGCTATATCGTGTACTTAGAAATTATCAATAAGCTTATAACAAGTTTTATTCAATATCATGGAATAGAAAATATTGAGTAAGTATCTGGCATTTTTCCAAACCTCTTTGTAGATCAGATTTTGTTAAAGTCGCGACGCCACATACTTATTCACTGAGACCAAATGCTCTTTCTTCAGTTCGAGTTGTGTAGCCAAGGAAAGTATCAAAATCAGTAAATAAGCATTACACATTTTGTTTTATAATGTTAAGCGAACGCCGATTTCCTAAGTCCTACAAAATATATTATGTAAATATGTATAGATACATATTTTAAATAAGTACCATTTTAGATAAGAAAAGCCTTTTAAAAAGGTGAATGGATTTTCTTACAAAACAAATGTGCTTTTTATATTAAGCCATTATTAACGGCTCCATCAGATTAGCCACTCAAGATTACTCATAATCAATAGACCCGTATGGCACAATGCCGGCCAAATTAACATGCCGGATCGCCGTTCCAAGGTTTGTGGTTTAGGTTCCCAGTGAAGCCGAAATACTAAACAAAAAACCGCTCAATCACCCCCAATCACCCCAAATCAACGACCCTAGATTAGGGGGTTGTCAATTTATGTTGAAAGACGCAGATACTTGAAGGCTATAAGAACTTAAAGTATAAAACTATAGTAGCTTGCAAAACGATTCCGGTCAAGGGAAACGAGGCTGTTATTTACGTAAAGTTATCAAGGTGATTGTAACATTGTATAGCATACGATAATAGCAATAAACATGGTATCAATAATTGTAAATATTCTTTCTGCAGTTCTAATGCCATTTACAATGCCAATGCTTCATCTGCTTTATCGTAAATGTTAGGTGTACGTGCTTGTTAAGAATTGTGCTTGTTAAGACCACTTTGGTTTCTCTTTGGACCGGCTAAAATTGAGATGGCGACAGAGACACTATCAACACGTAGCTTCGTAAACGGCAAAGTTTCATACTAACTTTGCATCACCGTTTTACCCCCTGGGGGTGAATTTTCAAAAATCCTTTCTTAGTGCTCCGAATCGAATCGAATTAATTAATCAGTTTACATCGAATATGCGTAATTACTTTTGTTACTTTAGCAAAATAGGAAATTACTTACAAGTATTAAAAGTGGTGTTAGTTGGAAATTGAGCGTAAAGTAATCGCAGAAGTTTGGTATTTATCATCAATCGTGTCCTGCTGTGTGCTGAAGATGACGTAATGTTTAATTATATTTACACAGAATCCGTATTATTTAATCTTTAATATAAATAAATATTAATAACAGTTTAATTCACCAATTTGATTGATTCTTTATAAGACACATTCAGCACAAGTAAAAGTAATTATGGCTATAATCAAAAGTATATGAGTAACATTTCTCATCGATTGTTACATTTTTCCTTTAGGACGCGTCTCAATATCTTTCCTGAAGGGTTCTTAGGCAAAGCGTCCAAAAACTCCACTTCTCTTATCCTTTTGTATTCTGCAACATTTTTATTGACAAACTCCGTAATATTGTTTGGTGTTGTTTTGTGCCCTTCTTTTAAAACTACGAAAGCTTTTGGCACTTCACCTTTTTTCTTATCAGGTATTCCAATTACTGCTGCATCTAACACATCTGGATGTCCTTTTAACAGTCCTTCTAATTCAGCTGGAGGTACTTGATAACCTTTGACCTGTAATATTAAAAATAAAAAATAGGGATCATAGATGATTTGCATTTTTCATATGAATTGCCGATCAACGAGTATCTGATCTTCGAGAATGCAAGATTTTTAGCTTTAATCCAGATGGTTTATCAAGCAGATTAAAACCTATTCACCATTGCATGGAATTAAAACTGGTTGCTTCGCAAGTCAATGGTTATTCATTTTCCTTGAATTTGACCAGTAATTTTGAGTAATTAGTATTGAGGTTAAACAGGTCTGATACAGGCAATATTATAATATAATAACATTCATACAGTATAGAAACAATAGTTGTATACCTATCATTATTATAAATGGACCTACCTTAATGAGTTCCTTAATTCTATCGACTATGGTCACAGCACCATAACTGTTAATTGAAACCAAATCCCCGGTTCTTAACCACCCATCTTCGGATATTGCTGCTTTGGTAGCTTCAGGGTTATCTTTGTAACCTTTCATCACGTGTGGACCTCGTATGTGCAGCTCACCAACCTGTGATTTAATTGCTTTTGAATAATGGTCTGATCTGGACTCGTGTTACAAATGGTGCAATACAGTTATTGTACCTAACCATAATATTTTCTTTTAAATTTGAATTTATCTGTTTTATTTTAATTGCTATAAAATCTTCAAGGTGGCTTTGAGTATTCAGAAAAATAATGACTTCATTTTCTTTAGTATTCTCGTTGTAACATTGTGGTCGATATCCGTGTGTTTTCTTGTATATTAAATTAAGATGTTTGTCATTCGGCCATCTCATACAATACGTAATTATTACCAAGCTTTCAAAAATATACTTTGGCCACTTTACGCATATAAAGTTTAATTATAAATAGTTTTAGATATATTATTAAGTTTCTCGTTGGATCATCTCATACAATATTTACCAAACTTGATTTTAGTCGAATGTCAAACTTGAATGATAGTCGAACACGCAAGCGATCTTATAAGGGTATAGCTGTCCCAAAAGATTTTCGTATTTCTTTTAAATAGGCACATAATCCTTTTTTAAGACATGCTTCTGGAGGAAAATACACATAATTATATTTTAGACACCATTAAAAAGAGATAAACAATATATTTTCTCCTATGCCAATTTATATGCCAGGTATCTCATATAAAATAACTACCTTACCCTGCCCGGTCCTAAATTGTGGTCGTTAGAGTCAACAACTCTTAACTGACTGTTGGGAAGAGCAAACCCCACTGTAGTGTGATCACCGGAACCTGGTACCGCACTAGTTGCGAATGGAGATACTTCTGTCAGTCCATAGAGTTGAAAGAAGTCCAAGTTTGGCTGTACAATAGATGACACACATTTTATCTAAATGAAGTAAGTAGAACTAAAGTTGTTAGAAAATATATGTTAACATTAATATGAACATGAGACGACCCCATAGCCTAGTTGGTAGTGACCCTGCCTGCAAAGCGAGGGGTCCCGGGTTTGATTCCCGGCCTGGACAGATGTTTATGATTATATTGTAACAGATTATAGTAAGTAGACGTCCGCTAAGATGAATTTTGTCATATTCTTCAACTAAGGGAGTAAAATAGGGGTTGAAAGATTATTTGAAAATTTGTCGATTTTGAAGCATACACCATAAAAAATTATCTTTAGGCTTATGGTTAAAATAGGGAAACGTGTGTTTCAAAGTAGAGAATATTAGAGCTTCTTTTAATCCATACTTTAAGGAAAATCATAAAAAACTAGAAGAGGTTAACGTGAGCAAAATACTACCGATAAGTGAATGGATGTAAATACTCGTAATCATCGGCAATTTATTACCAGTTTAACAAGTTATTAGTAGGTCATTAAGTATCAACAATCTTGTTGTATCGTATAACTTTGCAAAAACCCAATCAATATTTACTGTAATACAACATAATATATAGTAAATATTGATAGCTCTTAAATATATCCAACGACAAGTTTTATTTCAATATGATGGAATTGAAAATATTGAATACCTGGCACTTTTCCAAAACTCTTCGTATATCCGATTTCGCTATCGGAGCTGCGGCACATATTAATCTGTCTACGGAGACCAGATGTTCTTTCTTTACTTCGGGATGTGTACCCAAAAACAGTACTGAAATCAATACATAACTGACTGGTTTCAACGTAATAATGGCGCACTCAGCACGGGTCTCTCCTCACTATTGAGAAGGCTAGAGCAAACTCCACTACGCTACGATACTTCATATAAAATACGTATATTTTATATAATACATTTTGATTTAGATAAATGTTCAGTAGAGAAAAATGGGATTAGGCTGTGTACACAACAATTGAATTAGACGTGAAGCGCATTAAGTTAGCATCGCCAACTACCAAAAATAAATATTTCAATGGTAGACGCTTCTGATGTTACTCTGACATACAAATACGTTTAAAAACCAATGTGGTACAAAATTTGTGTTAACATAATTAAAACACTTGAGATTTCGACTATTAATAAAAAAAACATTTATTGTTACCCATAGGAGGTGCTGCGTATAATAAATTTACTTTGTGATTCTTGAGAGCATTCAAAAAACTTGTAGGCTGGAACTTGGGAAGTACAACAAATTTAGCACCCAATGATAAATTGTGGAGTAACACAACTGATAATCCATAAACATGATAGAATGGAAGAACTGCCATAATTGAATCTTGGTGTTGACCTGTAAAAAGGAATTTGTTTCAATTATTCTTAAAGAATTTTCACATTTATAATAACACCGGCAACTAGGTACTCTCATCTGAACTAACATTGTAAAGCAGCGCTGTACTGTGCTATGCAGTTACAAAATAATACCGTAGATGGCGTACACCACTATCAGAAATTTCGCGCAGCCGCCATCATGGATTTCTAAATCTTACTTACGTTACGGGATATTTTTTGCCGACTAGGGTACCCTCCGCAACGCCCCATAAGGAAGTTCGTTCCAATAAATTTAAAAATGTTCTTACTTGTAGTCTCATTGCAATGCCTGACTCCATCAACCTCTCTCTGTGCAAAATTTGCAACCTTATTTCGATTCGTTAGCTCCACTCCCTTTGGTAATCCAGTTGTACCGCTCGAATATGGCAAAAGTACCACATCATTTGGTTTCTTTGCCACATCGCTTAAAATATCTTTGTCTACTTCATCATTATTAATAATTTCTTCAAAGGATGCGGTTTCGAAAGGCAATACTTCACTTGGATTTTTTACAATTATTATAGCTATCTCAGTTTTTGTCATACGAATAGCCTCTTGAACTACTCCGACAATTTCTGGGGTAGTAATTATGATTTTGGGCTTCGCTAGCATGATCTGTCTATAAGTTTCATCTGTAATTTTAAAATAATAGATCATAGAATTTTCAACACAACACAATTTTTTCGGATCCTATCCAAAGACCTTTTTTTCTTTTAATCCCATTTTCACTTCTTCTTTCTCTTAGGTACAGTCTGATACACAAAATACTGACTTACTTAATGTATAAATCGGGTTGATTGTAGTCACAACAGCACCTGCTTGTATAGCACCTATCATCGCTATTGGGTACTCTAATCTATTGAGCATCATTAAGCCTATTACGTCTCCATTAGTGATTTGGAAATATTTACGTAACACTGCGGCTAAATTACGAGAATATTCAAACAATTGGTAGTACGTGAATGATCGATTTGTTATACCACATACCTGTAATGAAAGATTAATAAACATAAACAGATTAAGCACGCATAGATTCTCCGGATTCACGTGTCCGGATTATAATAATTGCATAACCTTCAATTTTTTTTAATTATGCTCATTTCGTATAATTAAACATTTTTGGCTGGGATTAATTACAATGATTCATAAATTTTAATTTAATCGTGGCAATCAAATTTATTTGTACATATTATTGAGGTTAATAGCTGTGATAGCCGAGGGATTAGAACCTTGGACTCCCGACCTGTAGGGCCCGGGTTCAAATCCTGCACGCACCTCTTATTTTCAAAAAAAAAATTGCGTATTAGAAATTTATTATCACTTGCTTCAGTGTAGGAAAATATTGTGAAGAAACCTGCACACCTGGAAATTCTTCATAATGTTCTCAAAGACGTGTGAAGTGACTTGTCCAGCGTGCTCGACTATGGCCTGTACCCTTCACATTATAAGAGGAGACCCGTGCCCAGCAGTATCAAAGTTATGGGTGGTGCCATCATCATCAGGTTAATGTCCACATTTTTATAATATACATTACTAACTTGAAATTTGCAACAACAACAAAAGTATCTTAACCATTTTTCTTTACCATTTTCTTAACCATTTTTAAATACTTACTACAGCAGTTCTGTCAGACCACTTGTCGAGATTCCGCCAAATATATTCAGGGACTGTTAAATTGGGTATTTCTACATCTTTGTAAGGGGAGTTTACTATATTATCTTGAGTCCACACACTTCGTGCCCTTATTTTAACATTGTGAATACTACGTATTAATCTCTGGACTGACAATAGTCTTTTCATTTCATTAATCCTTGTCTGAAAATAAAAATTAAGTCGCTTTTACTCCAGGGGGGCGATGTGGCTGTAAAGTTTCATATTATAGATTTCATATGTATCCGTTCAATATCTTTTGCGTGAAAGAGTAACACACACACACACACACACACACACACACACACATACATACATACTCGCGAAGTTTCTCATTTAAAATATTAGTATAAAAAATTATGTTAAAGACCAACGACCAATGTGAAATTGGACCGTAAGTAATTCTGTCTTAGGGTTACTACACACTGACACACACACATTTTAAACGTCTTTTAAGCGCATGGTAGTGTGCATAGAGCTTATACTTGTTTTGGTGTGTGTAATATTTTATTTATTTATTTCATGTATTTCTAAAGCACTTTTAGGCTGCACTGCTCCTCCAGTCCCTGACCCACTCGTAACACTTACTAACAAACTAACCAACTAATGTACCAACACCGTCTACTGACCGGACTAACACTATCCTAGTTTGCATTTGAGTCTGGTTCTGTGTCGGTCACAGTCTGTTGTCACGATGAGCAGCAGCGGAAAAGTGCCGCATGCTCGTTATCTACCGTAATTCCATAAAAATGTCAATAGCCCATTGAGGCGGCTACACTTTTTAGAGGCGACCATCTCAGTCCTCAGGGGTAGCAACACATCTGTGGCGGATTGTAACGAGACTCTTACTAGCATTTACTAACTGGACTATTACTAACAATAACTAACGGGACTAACATTCACTAACAGTCCCTGTCCCAGTCCTCATACTTACAAACTAACCAACTAATGTTCTAACACCGTCACCTAACCGGACTAACTATCCCAGTTCCCATATAAGTCTTGTTCTAAGTCGGTCACAGTTGTCATGGGCGGCAGCGGAAGGTGGTGCTGCATGCTCGTTTGCTGCCTTAAATCAATAAAAAAAAACAATTCTTGGAATTCCACCTGTATAGCGGGTAACGTAGAAGATTAAGGATTGAAGATTATTGTTTTAAAATAGTTGATAGAGATACAGTCTGTGGGAGCTCAACGTCTTGGATCACTTACCCCTCGCAAGTCTTCCAAATTCCACATATCCCACTTATTTCACTTATTCCGAGTCCACTTATTTTTTGGATCCATGACACTTAAGTTCTAATAACTTAATTTAATAATTTAATAGAAGACAAAAATCTACTTACTATTACAGTACCTTAAAAATATCTTTGAACTATCAAAACTTTTTTAACTTATTATTTTAAGAAGTTATTATATAAACACTTAGTAAATGACTCAACAGATACAACTACGACGAAGTATTAAAGTCAACTAAAGTGAGGTATATTAAAATGGTTATAAAATATGAATGTTTACATAACAACTTTTAAATATAACTTTATAACGCTCAAACGATAACCAGTAATGATCAAGGCCGGCTACCAGGTAAAAAATACCACTGAGTTTTTTTTGTGGATTTAACATAGCATACGAGCAACCAGCAACACCTTGTCCGCTGTCAATGACAATTGTGACTGACCCTAATCAACACTCAAATCGGGACTGGGATAGCTAGTCCAGTTAGCACTGAGGGTGTTATTAAGGTACGTTAGTAGCGTATGATTTTAAACTTTACTCATCGCGGATTGTACATTATATTATGATACGGGTACTCACGATATGTATTTTAAATTGTATTAAAAAAAATTACGTTAGTAGGTCAGTTCGTCGGTACGAGGACTGAGGTAGGGACTGTTAGTGTTAGTTAGTCCTGTTAGCTGTTCTTTGTTTGTAATACTAGTTTTATACTAAATCATATCCTTTCAATTTTGTGACGTGATAACGTCTTATAAATTGATGAACACCGGCAACGCGCACGAAAAAGTGTCCCGTTCCGAATGAGTCCGTGCGTGCAAGCGAGAGCGCGCAATAAGCGATAGAGAGGCACGATCGGCTCAAGCATTGGCTTGCAACGCCACTTCCACTCCATCAAAGTATACAATTTTTCATTAATGTTTTCTTATGACGTTAACACGTAAAATTATCGACCGTAAACCGACTTTATAGACAACCATGTTTTTATTTTACGTTCCATTGTTAAATCTTCATTATATTTCCTATTCAAAATATGTTTATAATTTAAATTTATTCTCTGTGGTATATTTTACCCGGTAGCGACCATCCATGTTCAATTAGGTGTGCGCCTTCCACCGTGTTAAGTAATTAAGGCGATTATTATCAATACAAAATCAATTTGTGGAATCTGTCTAGAGTCTAGACGATAATAATCAACGTTGAATAATTATAATTCGCCTTCACTTCGATTTGGTACTTATATTTATTTGTGAATTGATTACTCTTACATTTATTTTAGTTATCTTTTTTTGTTTGTTAACAAGTAATATAAAAATATTGATAACGCAAAATGATCAAAAAACCTTATATCAAAAAGATATACGAAAACTACAATAATAATATTATAATAGGGTTTAATAAATAACAATATTTTAAATCAAATAAAAACTCGATAAATTATTTTTGACGTGACAACGTCTTATAATTCGGTGGCACGCATGAAAAAACATGACTCATGCGTTACCTTAACGGCGTATCAATCGGCCTTTGCGTTCGGCAGCGTTCGGCGGCGTCCGACATCCGTCGTCTCTCTCCTACTTGAGTGAGCGATGCGTCGATTTTATACCAGCGCCATCTATGTATTGTGCAGTGAACAATTATTCATTAAGTTCGATTGGGTCCATTTATCGATGGAGGAAGGCTGGCTGAGCTGGTAGTTCACTCGCAGTACACTAGATGGCGTTGAGTAGTGGGGCGCTTAATAAATGACTTAACTTGTATTGAATTTTATTGTGCTTGCCTACTCATTCAAAGGAAATTATTTTCTTAAGACGTTGTCACGTTCAACTATCGTCAGTAAACCAACTTTACAGACAACCAATTTTTTAACTAACTTTTATTCATATTATTAAAGTCAGTAAACTAAGATTATTATATTTATATAAGATTATTATATTTATATTATTTAAGTCAGTAAACTAAGATTTTATCATATTATTACACCGGAACTGTTCTTCACAGAACGGAAATCTTCACTGTTTTGCGATTAAAACGTCGTATAGAAATTATAAATTTCTCCATGAAAAAAGTAGCCTATGTATGTGTACTATTACTTAATCTGTGCCTATGTTAATCTCCAGTCCTTCAACTATCTCGAAACCAAAAATAACACCGACCCGTTGCGCCTTTTTTACGAAAAAAAAAGACAAACAAACACACTTTCCCATTAATAATATTATGGATGGATGGATGCGCAAGTAGCTGTATTGTTTCTACACAAAATATTACCATAATCCCCTCGGGTATTAAAGTTCAAAGTACGTATTTAGCGCACAGTCGACTGCCTCGGTTGTGATATCGGATCGTGTCGCACACTACATTTAGCAATTGTTCCTCGTTCGAGCGATGTTCGGGAACCTTCTATGGAAATTGTTTTCCAGTTTCCTCCGCCCTGTTTTAAACTTTTGTATAATAATGGATTAGCAACGAGCGAGCGGCAAACAGACGAGCAAGTACCCATCTCTGACACACCCACCAGACTTGAATTTCACGCAGGGTATGATTATCAAGACCTGCTGCGGTGGAGTAATTTGGTCGAATTAGGTTTCAAATTAGGGCTTTGTTTGTTAACACTATCGATTCTCTTCTCAGAGTTCATACATGTGTCTTGTTTTAAATAAATGTCCAAGGTTTACAATACTTGCAACCAGACGCCAACTTTAACAGTGCCTTTGACTGGATGCTTAACGTATCTTCCGAAGGTTCGACGAGCCAGCTGATGATTTAAGAGTATCGTCGACCTTAGAAAACAATAATAATTATTCATTCAATCAAAAATCTTTCAATAATAAATATAATTATTAATAATAATTATTAATAAATTATTCTCTTTTATCAATTATATAACTCTTCCGTTACTGAGTGACTGGCAGACGACGTACATCCGAAACTACTGAACGCAAGAAGCTGAAATTCACCATGACTGTATGTTCCTTCAGGAGTGTAGGGGAGCACTAAGACTTTTACTTAGACTAAGAGTTTTTAAATTCCCCCCTTAAGGGGATAATCTGAAACTTTTTATTTCTTCAATGAATTCACTTGACACATTGTATAATTATAGGTTCCTCAAGACAAGCAAGTGAGCACTAAGAAAGGATTGTTGGAAATTGGCGGACGAAACCGCGGGAGAAAGTTAAGTATTGTACTAGATAATATAAGATACTTTTCATGTGAGTCGGTCATTCCTTTCACCATTTTTCTTTAAGTTTTCAAGAAAGCATTATATTCGGCTGTCCTTTTACAATCAATTGTCGGATCGGAAACCTCGCTTTATCATTGTCGTCATGCCTGATTTGTTCTTTTATTATACTGGTATATTTTATTTTCCACTGCCTTGTGATTTCTTTTGTGTTTTTAAGGGATCGCAAAAAATTCTAGGCATGAAATTTTTTTTATAAGAATATTGGACAAAGAAATAACGAAAACGATTTATTGATGTTTATACACAAAATGTGTTGTGGTCGTATCGTATGATAGAATATTGAAAATTTGATACAATTCTGAAAATTGTAGCAATTGTACCAATACCGTAAGAAAATACGAAAATTAGAAAATACCACTATTGCATTAATTAGTAGGTACCTCAATACCTAGTAGTTCTTCATTATATTTATTCTACACACAACGCTCAGTTCAAATCGAATTAAAAACTAGTAACCGCCTCACTGTGCTTCGTTAAAATCAATGTTTAAGGCTAACTAAAATATGAAGTACATACACAAACTTAATTTGGAATATTCGTGGGTTCAACCAAACGAAAAATCTGTTTCACTTTATTAAATTAGTACCTACATATTATTATTTTCAGATATTATAGTACCTAACACAATTATTGGTAAATAAAAGAAGAATACTCAGACTGCAACTCATTTCACTATGATACGGGGTCTCACGATATGTATTTATTACGCCGATATTTCTATATATCGATGGAACCCGTATCATAGTAAAATGTGTACAATCCGCGATGAGTTAAGTTTAATGCAACTCGTACAATCATCATCCTTCTTTATTCTCTGTGTTTGTTGTTCAATCGTTCTAAGTTAACGTCACAAGCTGTCAATAACCGATTTTCGAATGTTTGAAATGCACTTGTGACATCACCTACTAGCAACAAAGTACTGTCTGGAATGGAGTTGTAAATTTTAAAATACCGAGAAACATTGTCTTTTACTTCAAACTTCTCAAAGATGGAATCTCGATCTTGCTTTGATAAAACAAGTAAAAGATTTAAGATTTCAAGCGTCTTTATTTCAAAAATCCTGTCAAACTGTTACTAATCGATTTTACTGGAATCAAAGACTTTTTTTTTTATTTCTTTTAACAGCAGTGATAGCCGAGTGGGTGAACGTTGGACTCCCGAATCGGTGGGCCCGGGTTCAAACCTTGCGCGCACCTTTAATTTTCAAAAATATGTGATAAACGGACATTTTTTATTTCTCTACCGATTTAAATAAAACACACACTTAATGTTCAGCTTAATATATAAGTTGAAACCGCACCCAAATCGGATAAGCCGATTCAAGTCAAGCCAAGCCAAGTCTCAGACAAACAGTAATCACAAAAATTCTAAAAATCATTGTTTTTGGGTTCTATTCTATTGCGTTACTAAAGTCCCCTCGTAACAGTTTTTCTCATAATGTATTGTCTCTTATGTACTATGTAGATTTATTATAAGTATCGATGATATTGATTGATGATGATAATGAAAAATCTATTTGAAGTTTTTCTTAGGGAAACCATTTCGCGGCAAACTTATGTAAGTATTTTAGAACAGACATCAAACAAATTCGCAGTTAATAAAAGGATTCCTCTGGAAAGATTTCCAGGAATACATTCTTACGAAGAAACGTGTTTTCTTCAAACTTGGCTCTCAGTATAACTCATGAAATCTCGATTGTGTGTTGATAAGAGAAATAAAAGTTTTAAGAGCGTTTTTCCCAAGTGCTCGAAAATTTTGGTGGGCGCTTTTCACCTAGCGTTTACAGTGTAGGTGCGGAAAGTTATTTGAGCGATGCTGAGTAATTATTTTAGACTACGATTTTAAACATCCCCAACTGCTGTAAATAGAGAAAGCTACAGGCTTTTAGCAGGCAGGAAGCGCTCATAGCCCGGCGGCTTGCGTCGATCTCAAGTGATCGACAAAGTTAAGCAACAGCGGGCGCGGTCGGTAGTTGGATGGGTGACCGCTAGTGGCAAAAATTTCTTGAGCGCTTCCGTTCTTCGGAGGGCACGTAAAGCCGTCGGTCCCGGTTGTTATCATTTGGTAGCAGTCGTTAAGCCATGTCGGATACCTTCGGGCGGCTTAAAATTTCCGACACTTCGGTTGGCCACTAACCCCTCCACCAATCCGCACTGGAGCAGCGTGGTGGAGTATGCTCTAGGCCTCCTCAGGTACGAGGAGAGACCCGTGCTCAGTAGTGGGCCATTAATGGGTTGTAGCCAACAGGCTTTTTAGGGGTCCGTACGCAAGGCTGTAAAACGTGTCCCTATCTATTTGTTTCAACGTTTGTCATCTGTATTGAACAAATAAAATTACAGTTAATATCACCCGGTGGCACGGAACCCTAATTGTGTGAGTCCGACTCAGACTTGACCAGTTTTTGTGATTTTACCAATATTTAGGCCCAGTTACATACTACTGACAGATAGGTCTTTCAACTTCTCATCATCAATGTCGTAGACCCAGAAATAATGCAGGTTCCGGAATATAGTATAATCAAAATGATAACAAGAACGTAAAGATTTAAATAGGAAAGAGTTTAATATTTTACCTTTTAACATCATAATATCGGTCACATAAAGAAATTGCAAAAATATAAAAAAAACGCATTACGTAGAAAAGCAACATAACGCCAAGCGACGCTATAACGCACGCTATAACGGGCCTATAATGACGTTATAACGATAACGAACAGATTACATCCCGGAGACGGCATCGCTCGCGGAACAACTCGAATATTATTATGTTTAACTAAGCACCACTCAACTGATCCCAATCCGTACTTGTCATAAAGGCAAAATGGCACTTAGGCCTACTAACTCGATGTAACTTTTATTAGAATTCTTAGCAGGCCAATAACCTCACACTCGACTTGCCACGAAAAACTGAAATGGGCAAAAAGTCAGCTAGCTGATCATGTGGAAAATTACTTGAAGGTACGCTTACGTTTGGTACACACGGTTGGGTTGAATGGCGTACAGGGAATGTTGACAAAGTTGCAGATATTAGGAATTTTGCATTAAATAACTAGGGGGCGTCTGATCTGAATACATTTGAAGTATATATCGGGTGGGGCGAGTTTAGTCTTGTTGGGCGTGAATACATTAATATGTGAGGTAATCGGCGATATACACCTAAAATATACACATTAGGATTATGTGAATATCATCATTAAGTTCGGTTAATTAATTCATACAAAAAAATAAGTAAGTATAATATCTGGAAATAACAGTGCTGAAACCTATTCTTCGCAAGTTGCTCCTGTAGCCCCTACAGTTTCTCTCGCTTCTCTTCTCAGTTATAAAAAAACGTACGAAGCGAAAGTTACGTGTATTACGGTTAGTCTTTTGACAATGGTATAAAAACCTTATATACAAATTTATTCATACATTCATTTTTCTCTTGTAATAAATATAATCGTGTCCATGTAAACTAAAGAATTAATATTGATTTTGATGATCAATCAAATGCTTACGATTAGTTATTTTTTTTCTAGAGTATTAAGAATTAATATAAATAAAATCGTTAGATGCTAATAATGCAAGTAATACTAAAGTAGGCTAGTCTCTAAGCGATTTCAAATCAATAAGTTTTTATTAGATGAACAATATGAACATAGTGAATAATTTCTTACATAACTTTTTTTGAAGACAAATTTAAGGATGTTAATGATCACGCAGGTTATAGGCACAACAACATTGGCTGCTTTTAGAAAGTTATATGAAAACTTCAGTGCAAAAATTATGTTAGCAAAAATGCTACATGTAACTAATAAAAGTTTACTGAATATTTTTGTACTTTTTTGTTATATTAAGCAAATTTAACATTACTTGAAAAAAGTATTATTATTTTTTTCCATGTTAACATCATTGTGGAAATTTAAGCCCCTGTAAAGCCGGAGGCCTTATTCTATATTTCATTATAAACTAAATAAAAATAGACGCAAACGAGAAACGTTGAGCTACTTTTGTTTTCGATGTGGTGTTCAGGCTAATTTATATTGTTTATTGAGGCGTTTTAAGTTACTTAAGAGCGGCATATTTATCTTTAAAATTGACACATTATTATATATTATAGACAAACAAGCAACGACACTCTGGATGGTAAGTGACCATGACCACCGCCCATAGATATTAGCACCACCAACACATAGCTGGCAAAGGAAGCGAAGCGGCCCCTTTGTTTAATGCAATTTAATTTTGTATGACACCCGATATTGTTCTTTAGCTTCAATTAAAAAAATACAATTTATTTATTTATTTATTAGGTTTACCAACAGTTAAAAAAAAATCAATAACAATAACATGACATTTTAAGCTACATGAAATACTGACTAAAACTAAAAGACTAACTAAAAATAATAGTGACTAAAACAGGTGAGGTTTTAATCGATAAAAAAGTACTCACATAGTCTTAAGTGATAAACCTCAATAACTTGGTACAAACCTCTTCTTCACTTAACTCACATTAATAAGCCATCTCTCCTGCAGAGCCGTATGTCACCTATGTTAAAAACAAGTGAAGTATCGCACGAGCTGTTTAGCTCGTCCGATTATTGGCAACGGCAATGCTGAACATGTCTTACTTCTGACTGCGTAAGTTCTCTCAGGATACAAAGACGGTATTATGCCGTAGGAAAAGGGCAGGGACAGAGGAAGAATATTAATGGTGTATAGCTTTGTATTGAATTATGGTTTATTCGTTTTTAAATAGGCGTTTTGCAGTGATACTGTGGGTTATTGATGATTGGAGACGTCTTCATAAAAAAAATTAACGCTAACACACTCATACCCCGCACTAGGATTCCCTGTTTCGCGGGAAACATGGACAACACAAATAACACATTACCAACACCCATGACATGAGAACAAACATTTATCTGTCACATAAATATCTGCTTCGGCCGGGAATCGAACCCGAGACCCCTCGCTTCGCAGGCTGGGTCAGCTCCAACTAGTCTCTGGGGTTAATTGTTGGTCCCTTGAGTTGGACATTTAAGTGGTACGTATGAAAATGTATTTGCTTGTGTCATGAAGACCTTGGGAAGTAATTAAGTGTCATAATGTGGGTATGCCATGCTCAAGAGCTCATAGCCCGACCGCTTGGGTCGATCAAATGGGATCAGGTGAGTCAGAAATATCTATCATTGATTATAATTGACATTACAAAACCAGTTTAATATTGACCATCTCAGGATGTTATGAAAATCGGTGCCGAGACTCTAGAGGTGCTATAGACCTTAATTATTACAATCTTACAATAACTACAATATGATAAATCACAATACAATCAAAACAAAAAATCTTTTAAAATACCAAAATATTCCTTAAAATTAAAAGCACTTGGCAAAGAATTCGAACCATGTATATTTTACCTACACTGAAAACAAATAAAATACTAATTTGAATTTTAAGTTATTATTACGTAGCGCGTTATTATTTTACATATTTACTAACAGATTTAGATTTTCATTTTGTTGTCTTTTTTCTTTTGAAGTCAGTTAAATTTTTTCAAATTTCATCGCTAGTAATCGTAACTTCATGTAGAATTTAATATCTTTCATTCATTAAACACTTCATTTCTCTCTGAGCAGAATTTGGAAATCGACGCAGACGAAGGCGCGGTCAGAGGGTTATATTTTATAAAATTTAGAATGTTTTGAAAGGGAGTTCGAATTACAACGGCATCAGATATCTCAAAATGGATTTATTGTGTTTCCTCTCCGCCCCAATGCGTGTTTTAATTTAATTGGAACAAAGGCTCCCCAAGTAAATACGAATTGAAACTCGTTTGTACAACAATCTTTACTGGTTTTAGGGTTCTGTATATTCGATAAAAATAATTAATTAATACGATCGGTAAAGTAATATTTAGTTCTTATTTTAAAAAGCCAAAACGCCAGATAATTCGAAAAATATTTATTTTGTGCAATTGCTGTTCATAAATAAACATGAAGAATATTACACATTATACATTGATGTTATAAAAAGCATATATTTTCAGGGAAACAAAAAAGTAAAGGAGCTGAAGCTAAGATGATTTTAATTGTACGCTAACCGAATATTTAAATAGAGTTCGAGGTAGTCGAGAGTTTCAGATGATGACGGTTTAACTTTTACGAGTATCTTCTTGTTTTATGTAACTTTTGGCTGCGACTTGAATGGTAATGTTTGCGTACACTTATCAACTCGGAAACGATTCAGTAGCGCCTCGCCTCGAGTCATTGAGTATTCTTTGTGTTTGTAACTTCATATATAACAACGGATTCTTATAAGCATCCAAAGGTTACCTTGGGATAAGCTCACGAACAACCAGTCTCTGTGTCAAGTCGTCACAGCGCCTACGTCTCTCTCTCTCTCTCTCGCTTAGTTAAAAGAAGAATCGAATCGTTTCTAAGTTGATAAGTGTGCGATAACCATAAGTCCTGCCTGTATTATCATCCTAACCCATGAATCGTAAGTGATCTACTGTGATAAGTAACTTCAAGCGCTGTTGGTAGTCGGGTAAATGACCGAGATTCAAGGAAATTATTGTAACTATTTCGCTCACATTTTGGATAATATATTATACATACACTCCACGTTAAAAATTCCCTATTAGTTTTCTCATAAAAAGTGATGTGAACATCATCCACAGTAAAAACAAGGCTAGCTTGATTGTACTAAAATTGGTGGCTGGTTAATTAGTAGACCTGTCAAAATGAATATCAAAGTTTTTGTTGAAATTACGTAATTTTTTTACATATTTTTTTTTACATAATATTATGTAAAAAAAAACTAACTGCTCCAGTCATAAGGCGTTTGTTTGCAATTTCAAAACCAATAAAATTAATCGTGATTCAGTCATTCCTCTTCTTTTAAATAATTAAAGGCGAATTATAACTGAATGTTAAATAATACGTTAATTACTTCACTTCGTTGGAGAGTCCTCGAGATCCGAGTCGGAAAAACTGATTGAAGTTCTTTTAAAAGGCTTTACTTTAAAAAGGGTTGAGGCTTATTGGAATGCTTCAAATAGACGTTATTATGATTATAAAGGAACGAAGGGAAATTGACGTTTATAAGATGATTAAAAGTTAAAATAATTAAGTAGGCTTAATTCCTTTTAGGACATTAAAGAAAAATTTCTTAAGTAGGTACTTGTACTACTTAATAAGATATCAAAAATTATTTTAATGCTTTCTTTAAAAGCCTTGTATTTACGACTTTGTTGACCCACAAAGACGGATTATTTAAAGCATTTAAGTCAATTTAAAGTAAGACAACAAGCCGTCCTCAATAAATATTTATCTGGAAAGTGTTAAAATGCGTACCTATTATAAAATCAGAAAGCTACTCATTTCTGTAAAATCTGTTAAAATTAACGGAAATGCCTTACTGTGAATTAAAAACTCATATCAAAAGCGAATTAATAAGACGAAGGGTTATTACAAACTGGATCGTTACTTCAAAGTAAACGCGCGATATTTTGTATAAAATAATATTAAGTATAAGTGTTAAGTATTAAGTATAAGTATAAGTGTTGAAGAATTCTGATTATCGCTTAATCAGTTTGATTGTGTGTTTGTTCTCTGTATTTTAATGTGTTTTTTTGAGGTTTATTGTAGTAAGCTTACGGTAACATAAAATGCTTGTATTTAATTTTTTTCACAAATAAAAAAAGAAAACTATATTAATTTACGTATATATCGCGGTTTAAAATGTATTCAAACACTCACGAATCATTCAGTGCTTAAATACAATGATATCAATTTAAAAAGTGTTATCTAAACATTTAATTGAATGCTTGTACTAAGACATAGAGGTCCCGAAGCATACGTCTGTCATATACATAGTAATAAAAGATCAGGAGATGGAGTACTATTAAGTTTATGGTACAGACAGATAGTAAATATTACATATTTCGTAGGTGTAAAGTTGCTGGCGTCTCCCGAGGGATGGCGCCACTGAAACTTATCGAATTTAACTTATTTGATAAGCTCGCCTGCGGAGCCTCCACTGAATATATTTGTTATTATTGAATTAGAATTTGACTGCGAGTATTTGTACCCTTTTCTATGTTCGAAACTGAAACAGAATGTTTCAGAGTTTTTGCGACTGAATGAGATAGATAATATCGAGACAGATGTTTGATATTGAAATGAAAAAATAATAAAATTGCTTAGGTCTCTTACTAATTTTTGCCGGAGAATCACGACCCTTTATTGATCGGTTCAAACTTTACGTAACAAGATTGGTGGCGATTAAAAATATGAAGTCAATTTTTTTTTTAACATCTGAAATCGGAAATTTGGAATTTAAAAAATTCTGCCAACCTATGACCCAATGAGATCTTAACTCTCTGCTAACTGGACTTCATCCTAGTCCTTTGTCTAGTTCTCCGTCGGTCAGAGTTGTTCACTTAAGATCGAGGCAAGCCACCGTGCTATGAGTTCTTCAACTAATATAATCAGTACTTACTCATGTTTTTATACTTGTTTACGGATATAAAATGTTTTATAACGTATTTCAACATCTGAAAACATGTTTATCCTTTCTTTTGAAGCTGTAATGTTTCCCTCCGTTGCGTAAACATATGTATAAGGAAATACCCATAAAATTTTACTCAAGTTATTGAAGGGTAACTTAACGTAACACGGAAGCTGTCATAAAGTTTTGCGAGCCAACACTCGTACAACGACCGCGACCAAACTAGCTTAACTCACTTGACCGTTCCCCTTGACATAATCCGTTTAGTTACGAGTGTTTCATAAATAATACTAATTGACGTCAAAGTTACGTAAACGTATCATTATAACCATTCACATTTATTAATAAGTGATGCGTGTAACAGAAACATTAATTAGTTAGCTTGCCAGACCACCTGCGGTTAGACACGCCAGCAAGCCTCATATCTAACTAAAAATTAATCAAACTTGCCGTCAAATATTGCTCCCGATTTTAATTAATATTAATTGTTTGAGAATTTTCAGTATCTTCAGTTCAATTAAATTTTCGCCCGATCCGAATTGGTCTGATTTGTCTGCTGTAAGTGGAATGATTTTACGGTCAATTGTGTTTCCGTTTATTAGTATAATATTTGTGTTGTGTGAAAGAGCTACCTTGACGTTGGATCTATCAGATTTGTGATGTATTTTTAAGTAACATATTTTTATCCAATACGGTTTGTCCCGTGCGAAAGTAGTTTTGACTGATTTTTAAACAAACCTTCGAC
This sequence comes from Ochlodes sylvanus, assembly GCA_905404295.2. Taxonomy (NCBI): domain Eukaryota; kingdom Metazoa; phylum Arthropoda; class Insecta; order Lepidoptera; family Hesperiidae; genus Ochlodes; species Ochlodes sylvanus. The sequence continues at coordinate 2,863,658 of FR990138.1, read as the reverse complement.
CGCTTTCCCCTTAGCTGGGATAATACCGTTAAAATTATCCTAATAGAACGTGCTATAAGTTTAAAAAATTTCTGCGTCCTTTCCAAGGACTCAACTATCTTTTTACCAAATATCGTCTAAATCGGTACACACACATACATACAGAAAGACAAAGTTACTTTCGCATTTATAATATTAGCATATGTAATACATACGAGTAGGTATCCAACAGAATAATTTCAGAGACAATACCCCTCAAATCCTCAATCACGAGGCCCTTGAATCTGACAACTTTGATTAAATTTCGATATTGCAGGTACCTACTTTATAGAAGCAACACAAAGTTAATTTACTATTTTAATAAGCCTAAGTCTGCCCATTTACCTTAATATTACTTTTTGTTAAAGTTATTTAAATACCTATTGTTTATTTACTTACAGGAAACCAAAAAGCCGATCATTTTGTTCATATTTACTTGTTACGTAACTCAAATAAGAATAAACTTAATATTGGTAATGAAAAAGTTAGTTCAACATTACCGCAATACTGCATAGAATTTTATGGATTTGAAAACTTCGCCGTCGAGAGCTTGTAAGATCGATGTACGAACTTACTTCTGCGTTCGGATTACGCCCGAGCAAACTTTGAAAATCATATAATTTTCATTTACTTATTCACGATCATAAGTTTTTTTTTTCGTTAAGTGATTTTATTGATCCTGGTAGTGACTCTGCCTGCGAAGCGACAGGTTCTGGGTTTGATTCCCAGCCGGGGCAGATTTTTACGTGAGAGATATACATAATTGCTTATCCTCGGGTGTTATTATTTTGTGATGTCCGTGCCACCAGCGACACGGGGAATGCTAGTGTGTGTGTGTTTGCGTTAGTAAATTTCAAGGAATATTTTGTATAGCTTAAGGTAGGTACCTACTCTACCACATCCAAATATTGCATTACTTCAAATAATGATTCTTCTGCAAACGTTTTAACCGACTTGTCCTTCAAAACAAGTTTCAAGTGTTTGTATATTTCCTACTGTTTTATTATTTGTTTTTGTATTGTATCAACTAGCGGCCCAACCCGGCTTCGCACGGGTGGAAATTTATTTTTTGACATTTGGTGACACATCGACAGCAGCGCCACCTACCGGGTCCAATTGTGAATCTAAACCATTCTCGGATCCACCTAAAGACACAAAAAATCGAACTTCGTACCGCTCTATAATCGACAGCAGCGCCACCTACCGGGTCCAATTGTGAATCTAAAGCATTTTCTGATCCACCTGAAGACACACAAAAAATTTCAATCAACTCGGTACAGCCGTTTAGGAGTTCCCACCACCACCGTTTGCATGAAGATGGAATTGTGTATGATACCATTACCGTGGTTGCGTTAAGTGATTAATGCAATCCATTGCTTGAACACACTAGCGTTACTCAAGTAAATTTGCCACTCTGGGTCATTCACCCAGATACGATCATCATTGTCCTTGTAATTACTTAACTCGGCCCATCACCTAAGATAAACACGAGCCATCTTGCTTTGAGTTCAACAGCATAACAAAATTTGATATGGCACATACATATAGGTGTAGCCTCATGTTTCTCTCAATTTTGACGTGGCGCAGTGGTTAATATACCGGATCTCCGTTCTAAAGGTCCTGGGTTCGATTCCCAGCGAGGCGGAAATTTTAATGTTGAGTTTAAATTTCTGTTTGGTCTGGGTGTGTGTGTTCCCTGACTCGGGTGTTGACTATGGCATCCACGGCTGTGAGTGTGTGGCGTTATATTTTTTCTTTGTGTCGGCTTGTAAATTTGACTGTGCGTTTGTTCTAATTAATCTCAGAAACGGTTTAAATGTAATGGTAAAATAATTATGTTAAACTGTGTTGCGACACTAATAAGGTTAGTCTCGAATGTTTGACGCAAGAGTTCTGAAATAAATAATTAAAACAAAAATTCCCAAAATGGACAGATCATCTTAAATATTTTCTACAGGAATTACCAAATTACATTCCAAAATAAATACTCCACGGAGTACAATAAATTTAAAACTTGAACATTTCGGAAACGTGAAATATTACTTTTCACTGTCAAGTCATAAAATTGTGTTTCAAGTCGCTTTCCATATTAAACCTGTCATATTGTACTTTGTCTAAGAGGTAATAAAAAGGTGTACATCCGCAGTCGCGGTAATTTGTTTCGAGAGAGGTACCTACTCTTAAATTGAACTCTGCGTTCTGGAAGTGTTAAGTGGGGTATATGAAATGTTTTATGCATATTGGGCGCAGTGTCGAACAAATATGGTGCAATTTTTACCATGCTGGACAGCCATTCGCAGTCCTAGGTTCAATTCCCAGTGAGGTGGAAATTGGGATGATGAGTTTTAGTTTCCGTTCTCGGATCAGATGTATCTTGTTCACTTTGTGTGTTGACGCTACACACTTTTAGCCCCACACTAGGTTTCGCTGTGTTTTGGGTGCTATAGACAATACACAAACAGAACTCCTACCCATAACGAGAATAGAGATTGAAAGTCATCATTGAAATTTCAGCCTCGCGGGGAAACGAACTCAGGACCCTTCAAACACCACGTTACAGGAGCTATCTGGCGCCGTCACCTTCGTTCACCTGCACAACCGAGAAGGTTTGCTTGAACTTCAGATGAAAAGCGTCCTTTACACAGCCTATTTTTTTCTTCTAAATTCTCAAGTCACTTTTAGACGTTATATTCCTAAGTCCTTGTTACTCGTTAAATTTTACCCTTCTGTACCGCCACGTGGTTAGCGTTACAGCGCGACAAAAGTTTGTGCGTTGGGCGACAACCCACATTTTACCTAATTACCCGTCTGCGTTACACCTTCACCCATTACTTTGAATAGGTTTTACTTTAGAGCGCGCGTTTAATATTAGTTCTTTAGCTATATTTGTATTTTAGGCCTTCTTGGCTTGATGTTGACCCATTAATGGCAACCTACAGAACTACTCCTAATAATTAAGATTGCCTAGAGCATACTCCACCACGCTTCTCCAGTGTGGTGGCCAACACAAATGTCGGAAGGTTATGCCACCCAAGAGATTAATACGGCTTAATTACTGCTATCGAACGATAACAATCGGGACAGACGCAGCGACGCCTTAACGTGCCCTGCGAAGCACAGAATCGCTTAAATAATTTTTTGTCACTAATGGTAATCTATCCAACTGTGGGAGTGGTAGACCCTGGTGAACAGTGAGTTGACTTCAAATTGTGATGGTGATTTTTATTATGATTATGAAAAATATACAGATTTAGTATGTGACCGGAATAAGAAGAATTTGACAATCGATGTTATTTATAATGCCACGGCAACTGAACGCTAGGGTTGAACATATAAATAAACTATTACAATTAATTTAAGGTCGCTATACAACTACCTAATGTGCCCGCTCTTGCTTACTCCGTCTATCGATACAGCCGTCGGGCTATGAGCGCTTCATGTTTCCTTACGTCCTTAAGCTGATTAATACACCTAATAACGCTGATTGGTGTAATATCAGAAGACAGCTTATTTAGAAGGATAAAATGTAATTGAGGTGTAAGGGGCTTTATTTTGAAACCAAGCCACCCTTACTTGCTCGAGTCTTGTACTGTGTCGATCATAGTTGTTATGGGTGACAACGGAAGTATGGTGCTGCATGCTCATTTGCTATCTCAAGTCCATAAAAAAGTGCACTCTGCTGAACAATCGACGCGGTTAAACAAAAGGTAAAACAATGTATTTTTTGCCTTTTTTGTATGTGCGTCTGATCCCGATAATCTTAGAAAATATTTGGATGCAGTTTTCACTTAAATAGTAGTGTAACATTTAGTAACATTTAGTGTTAGTTTTATTTCAATATATTTTGAAATAACATATAAAATATTAATTATGATAAGAATTGTTTCAGAAGAAGCAATTGTTTGAAGTGTATAGTTATGAATAATTTCAGAACGTCCTCGAAAAGCCTAGCTCCTCGGAAAATTACTTAGTTTAAAATCGATTACAAAATTCCACCGTTAGTAGGTACCCACTGTAAAGCGAATCAAAAAAACTTATTGTGTATATTTAATGAAGTCATTATAATAAAATTACCTACGAAATAATACAACATACATTAACCTAGAAACTATAAATTCGCTCGTGACGCACACAACCCTGAATCCGAATTACATAATTATTATTTTCATGCCTCTAATTAAGGTGTTCACGGAACTGAATTCGTTTGAACATCAAACAAAATTTACCACGAGTAAAAGACCTTTTGTAAACGTCACTTAACTTCAATAACCACTCCTACATGGTAAATTACCCTTCAGAACTACATCAATACAGGTAGGTAACATGGCAAATTACCTTTCATAACTAGTACCTACCTAGACGTCGCTTGCAGTCTCAATACCGAGTATCATTTAACCCCGTAAATGCTAAGTGCTTAGTGAGCCACCCAACCGCGCACCATAACTACATTACCCAAACCAAGGGCTGTAAATCATTGGCACGTTTCAAATTAATTCAGTACAGTACCTGACTCTAATCCGTAGTGCAATCAGTCGCTTTTGTGACCGAGCGCGGGTTAACGATCTCCCGAGTGCCAAATAATTTCCAGTGTTCGGTCTTCGGGAGGTAATTGATTGAGCTGCCGACCGATGGAGTGCAATGAGACTTCGCTTGCCTTTTGACTGAGTTGGTCTATTTTAAATTCAAATGTTTGTGAAAGAACTGGCTTACCGTTTCGATTGACTTGTAAAATTAAAAGCAATAAACAACGTTAATGTCAAAATGGGTCAGTTTCGATTTAACTTATTATACACTAGTAACTGGCCTGACTTCGCTTTGGGAAGTTTATGCTTTAGTATCCACGCACTTAAGAAGTTTGTATGCGATTTATTAAATTGACATAATATATCTTATTCATTTGTGAACAGATTGCAGTAAACATTAAATGTTACCCCAAGCTTACATTACATCAGTGAAAACAGCAGACAAGTGAGACAAGCTGTTTGTGGAATTGCAGAAATAAATGCCCAAAATGAAATAACGCACACTCATACCGCCGCAAATATTACGAACACCCGCGATTAATTATCTATCCCGGCCAGGAATCAAACCCGGCATCCTCTCTTTGCAGTCAGGATCGCTACCAACTGAGCTATAGGGTCGTCGTTATCGTAGAGCCAGTAATGGTGCAGATCCTTCGGTTTCTTGATGACAACATATTAGTATACTGACGCCATTGGCGACAATAACCACTTACCATGAGTTGGCTCGTCTGGTCGTTTGCCGCCTATAAATAAAAAGGATAAATGGAGGCCGTCGGCATAACTAATAACTTCTAATATTTCGATTGCTCATCCCTTCATCAATTCACTTTAGAAGATTTTTATTACAATTCCTTTTATCCTACATATAATTCACGTGTTAAAACCATGCTGATATTATTTTAAAATACGGCAAGATTTGTAAATACTGATATTTAAACATTATCCTACGAACGTACGCAGCGTGTGTTTGCGGCCGATAAGACCACAATCGGCTGTGGGGAGGTAAAATTATCGTAATGTACGAGTTGCTTGGAATATAAATTGTAAAGCTAATTGGTAAAATGACTTAAGTGCATTTTTAGAAAGAAAATCTTCACAAATATCACAAAAATTTTCGTCAAAGTAGCCAACACGAACGCCAACAGGTCATAATTTGACAATTATTTAAAAACTAAATGGAAAATATAATTTTTGTTGAAATAGTTTGTTTTTAGTCTTCAATCTCAGTATAGTGGTAGTAATTTACTTTCAACATGGCTACTAAATTATTTAAAGTTAAATAATAAACGGATTTTTGTTTTTGAGGATATTAACTATTTTTCTAAACTTTACATACGCTCTTTTATCATTGGGATACACAATTATATCAATGCACAATCATTAGTTGCGTATTACAATATTACGAGTACCTATATTATATATTTTTCATCTCTTCTTTGTTCTCTTTATTCTCTTCTTCTTTCTTGACCGGCAGCTCATCATCGGTTATATCTTTGGTGTTATTCATGTCCATGAGCGACGGTGACACTAATCAGTGGTCCGTCCGCACATTTGTCAGTTATTACAGTTATTTACACAAAAAAATCCGAAACGTAAAAATAAAAGAGTATTTCTAAGTTTTAAGTTGTATTTTTAAGTCAAAAACATACTTATGACATTTTAATACTAGAGTATACAATTATATTAAGCGGCTGCGAATTATGAGATCGTGCAGTATCGTGCTTTAAATATTATTGCGTTTTCACTGAGGAACGTTTGTTTTCTGTTTGAAATATTTTTGCTTGTGGATTATAGCTTTACAGCTCAGTTTGTAGATCCATCGTTAAGATTTCGGCTTCTGCTACTTGTTACCGGCTTTTTCTTGCTAAGTACATAATTGTACAGTTGTAAACTGTACCTAATTAAAGTTTAGGGTAATAATTTTTAATGATAATAATTAATAAATAATTTGTAAGCGATATATTACAAATAAAGAGTACTATCTATCTATTTATCTATCATAATCTCAGTAAAACGGCCTTCATACATGTAACTATTATAGTAAGTATGAATTGCACACATTTTAGTTTTTCTATGTTGTCACAATACGCAACCGATTATAGGTAGGCAGCGATATAGAAAAAAAGGCAGATGGAGCGTGCAGAACAAAAAAGTGAAGCCACAAAAGCAAATACAAATTCAAAAGCGAATACAAACTCGCATTAGTGCTATTCAGACCGTCGTACTGTTTAGACGTCACGCGTAATCACGCGTCACGCATTACTACAACTTAAAAATGCCGTCTTGTATATTTAAACATTGTAAAAGTTGTTCCCAAACACATAAAAACGAAGATGGGATATCTTTTCACAGATAACTATTTTTATTTCACTGTTTTGTTGTATATTTACCCATGTAAATAAATAAAGAACTAAATAAAATAAATAAATATTTTATAACCAAAAAGCTACTCAGTTACTTGGCAATAAGGTTCGTTTTAAGTTTTAAGTAGTAGTGCTACTTCCAGAACTTTCTATGCTACTCGTGAAGGAATGGGGTAAAAATTTATCGATATCGACAATTTTATTATGTTATTTCTAGTTAATAATTTTCAAATGAATAATTATGAGTCTTGTTCTAAGTCGGTCACAGTTGTCATGGGCGGCAGCGGAAGGTGGTGCTGCATGCTCGTTTGCTGCCTTAAATCAATAAAAAAAACATGTGTATACAGTTCTGCTACATGGTGTGGAATAAATAATTATTATATTTTGCCCTCTACACCACTCCAAGCTGTTCATCCAATTGTAATGAGATTTTGGTTAGTTGTTATGCGTAAGGGATGAAAATGCAAAATAAAGGTGGTTAAGATTTAATACCTATATTTATCTGTGATTTGAATAAATATTTTAAGTTACCTACGTATTTATGTCTCTCAAATTCAAAACACCTGAATATGTTATTACCCCTGTGTGTGATAAATTAATTATATCACAATATTATCATAAAATGTAATCACGGCCGTCTGTTGTAGTAATAACGTGACATGTCACTACACGTAAGATGGCGGATTCAAAACCCGCCACGGACAATATATTTTCAAAAAACGTTCATTAAAGTTTATTTATTTATTATGTATATTATATTGAATTAATATATTATTTATCTTTTATTTTAATTATAATAATAAAATATTTTAGTTTTAAATAACGGGAACTTATTCAATACCTAGCAACATTACACGCACACAGAGATACACGTGTCCCTACAGTGGCATTCCTCGTTGTCACGCATACATACATCAATGCTAAAGTGGCCTATGTTCTGTCTATTGAATGTTATAATAAATAACATAATATTATAATAATATAAGTAATAGCACTAGGCTATTACTGCCTTTTATAATTATGATTAACAAATATTATACGAGTAAACAATACAGTACCAGTTTCTATCGTTTTCATATAAAAAAGCAACAAAATAATAATGTATCTAGTTCTAGACCATGCAACAATAAACTGTCGATAATTGTCGATAACGTGGCAAAAACACCGGCACATCACTAAGCCTAAACCGATAATGGTACTATGCCTGAAGCAGTTGTTAACCAAAAATGTAACTTAAGACTATATGCGTAAGGTCAATCTGTTATAGATACCAGTCACGCCATCTAGCGTTCAATAGCGTTACATAAAATTCCATTGCCATCTAGCGGTGGATAGACGAACTTTATAAATATTATGTACTTAATTGATGAAGGTAAGAAGACACCAAATATGGCAAGGAAAAATAAAAATTAAGATAAAGTGTTAAGGTGCATTTTCAACTAATAACAGTCGGTTTGATAGACTATTTGAAGTTGACAAGTACCGACCAATTAAAATGTAAGTTTCTTAGTGTGAATAATACTATTAGCGTTGTCACGCACACATAAATGCTAAAGTGGCCTATGTTATGTCTATTGAATGTTCCATCTAGTTAATCTATGTAGGTAGGTTATTTATTGAAAATACATTGTCTGAAATTAGTATTATAAAAACAACCAAAGTATTTAACACGGGACTGTAAAATTTTATTTCATACCTATTCGAAACTTCATCGTGACTCGTCTGCTTTTACGTAAACCCTACACGATATGCAAAATACCAAGTTGTAAACGATTACAACCTCTTCTTAAAAATTGGGTTAAACACAAGGCAAATAACATTCCCCTTTTTAGAAATTACGATGACTCTAAAAACAAATTCACCGTAAAAAAATGATGTGCCCAGGTAGCTCTGTGTTATCTCCGTTAGGTTCAACAAGGTGGAATATGTGCCCTGTAAGATAAAATTGATCATTTTAATACAAATAATATACTCGAAATAAATCTTTTCCAAGAACCTTCGAAGGGCGGCCCGGCATGTTAACCATGCGCCATGCGGGTGGGTCGTTCTGATATCCAGATGATAATAATAATAAATATTATTAGTCCAGATATTGTAACTAAATACCTAATATCTACTAACGAACTAATCAACTAACATTGTTTGCTAACTGATTAACCATCCTCGGCCCGGATGTCCCGATTTGAGCCTTTATTCTATGTTGGTCAAAGTTGTCGTGGGCGGCCACGGAAGGGCCATGCATGCTCGTTTGCTGTCTTAATTCCATAAAAATGTTCAATGTTACTCACTTTTTTCACCACACAATTCTGGGCATTCGCGTACTTTTCAAAGACTTTGCTCATCGCATAATGCTGACAAGGCTTTTTGATCATAAAGTTCCATAACGGAATCTTTCGGTGTCCTTTCACACTAGATACAGACATTTTTATCTGAAAATATTTTTATGGAGTAGGAAATGGATATCTAACACATTCAATTCTTATGTACATACTATAGGTATAAAGTTCAATTATTATGCAATAATAAAATATAATAAATATTTTTTTCCTTTCTTCATAAGTAATTGTCCTATAGGTACCTACCTAGGAATATTTCTCTGTAAACCTAATAGAAAATGGTAATAGTTAACTCTTTTTAACCTGCTCTTTAGCAGTTACATTATATCGAAAACAGTCTAGCTTCATAAAAAATCGAATATGATAGGAAGTGCCAATATCCGGACAAGTTTGACAACTGACTAAAAGCGGGTGCTTAGAAGACAGTCACGACATGGCGGCGGCAGCTTGACGAGCCATCATGAGGTTGTAAATTCTCTACGTTTTCAGGTGGAACGTCGTGCTATGAAGATGCAATCCGTGATAATCCGGATCATCGTGTTAAATCCGATATTGTTATTTGATTGTAAAATGATTATAAAATGTACCGATCAGTTGTAAAGGACTTGGTTAGTTGGTTCGCATTTAAGCCCTGATCTCTTTACCCAATTACCCATATATCGTGGATTCTATTTATGGCATTTAAAGTAATTTGAATATCTTATTTATGTATATAAAATTCTCGTGTCACAATGTTAGTTACCATACTCCTCCAAAACGGCTTAACCGATTTTATTAAATATTTATGTATATTCAGTAGGTCTGAGAATCGACTACTATCTATTTTTATACCCCTAATAAGGGTTGTCCACCCCTAACATTTTTATTTTATGGACAAAAATTTTTTTTTTTATTTTTTATTGATTAAGCATAAAGAAATACACATAATCTCAAATTTTCACTTCCCTACCCCCACCCCTGAAATTTAAAACGCACTTTTTGTATGCATTCACTACAAGTAATCCATATGGCGGAACAAAGTTCGCTGGGTCAGATTATATTTACCTCCTCGATGCTACTTTGTTCCAAAAACGTCATGTTCACGTCGCCGTTGAAGGAATGAGAATCTTTCACCAGTGTAGCTGTGTATGTCGTCAGGTTAACTACTTTCGGTCCGCGGCATGAGTACAACTTCTCCATCTCCAATTTGTATGGTCCCTGGTCAATAAAAGTTTGTACAATAAAACACCTATCCTATTAATATTATAAATGCGAAAGTTTGTATTGATGTATGAATGTTTGTGGCTCTTTCACGCAAAAACTACCGAATGGATTTTGTTGAAACTTTACAATAATATAACTTACACATCAGAATAACACATAGGCTATAAATTATAAAGATATAGTGTGAATTATCCAAAATATATAACTAAATCTTTGCAAACCGAAGGAATAAGTTTCCCGAAGCGAATCGAGGCCGGGTCGCTAGTTCTGAATAAAGCTCACGCTTAAATTACTCGTATATCAGTTAAATTGCATTTAAATCGGTTAAGCCGTTTCTGACAGACGCACATACAAACAGACAAACCGTAAACAAAACTCTTAAAATAATTGTTATGAGATGTAGCACAATAGTATTGTTCCCCAAATATCATGTGAACATAGAATATTCACATGGATTGGTTGATGTTTTATTGTAGGTATGTATGATGTACCTACCATCCAAATTAATTGCAGAAATTTAAATTGTTTTGTGCACTGTACGCTGTTATTTAGTCACTGAAATTTATATACAAGTTTGGGTTTAATTTTATTTTTGTAAACAGTTATTTCTATAATTATAATGGTGATTAATTATGTTTTCGCTAAATCTTGCATAAATGTCCTCAATCAATTCGTCATTAATCGTTCAATTCAATTCAAAAATTCAATCAATCGTTACAATATCTATCTAGTTTAATTTACAACCAACCTAATAAACAAGTTTTGTAATTAACCGACGAATATAAAAGTTTCAATTCCACGACTTTCAACATTTTTTTTAAATTGAAATCATACAAATGAAAATGAGTTTTATGTAAACCTTACATAATTCTCTGTGGTTTTTTCAATGAAATCAGCACTCGCGAAATACGTTGAAACGAGCAGGAAAATATGAAAATTCACGGAAAACATTTTCAATATACCCAAACTATTCGCATTTGCACGTCGAATTCAAACCGAATGAAATACCATTCATTAATGGTCTTTTAATAAACATCCTGGATAATATCTGCACAAACAATAAACAGCAGTCGCTATGATAGTGTTGTTTATGGATTATGTATAAACTAGTTTACCCGCCCTCGCTTCGCTTTAGAAATCCTGTCTGTTAGTACGTCACTCGAAAATGTTAGGCGTGTTTCTTTAAACTAAAAAAAATTAATTAAAAAATTACGAAGTGATACAAATTAAACAAACACAAAATGTTATGTAAAGCTTACCACAATAAAGTAGTTAAAACCGCACTTATATCGGTTAAGCCGTTTTTGAGATTAGCGCGTACAAAATCACAAACAAACAGACAAACGGACAAAAATTCTAAACATCATTGTTCTATTGCGAAAAAAAGACCCCTATAATAGTTTTTTTATACTTATAGGTACTTAAATATGTATGTATCTTCCATATACAGACAGCTATCAGTTACAGATTCATTAAAAGTATAGATATACATAGATAATGAATCAATCTGATTGCATAGTTTTATCTATATAAATCTACAAAAAATCACCTATTCCGACTATTATCCACTTTGCCTCGGAACTGTTAGTACTATGAATGTATAATATGTATGTAATGTAGTATATTTTGTATTTTCTTTAGTAAGCTACGAGCAGGTATGTATTAGCTACCAAAACGTGGTTAGATACGCTATGTCTAAATTATTATGACGTGATTAGGACGTAGGTCGATTCTATCAATTGGAAATGGCTAATATCCTCATTTCAACGTGCCATTAAAGTCAATACAGATATTGCAACCGAAGCGTGATACTTTGATGGTAATTAATGCTATAATCTGCTCAATGAACATTAATTACTAATTAGTGATGACAGGCGTAAAGTGTGAAGGCCCGTAACTATCCGAATTAATAAATGTTACTCATCCGGAAACACTGGATCGAACGTTAAAGATAAATCTATCTTACTAGTAAAATAAGTAAGGAAATGAAACTGAAATGAAAAGCACCAGCTTTCGAATATAAAATCATAAAAATCGGTACACCCCGTGAAAAGTTATGAGGTTACACGCATAAAACAAAATAAATTAAAAAATACAGTCGAATTGACTACTTTTTTGAAGGTGACTAAAAACAAAAGTGAAAAAACGTATAGTCCTAATAACGGAATAGCAGAGCGTGGTTTCGATCCACGGACCTCTGGGTTATGGGCCCAGCACGCTTCCACTGCGCCACTCTGCTGATGTCAGGACTGACGAAATTGTGAATCGTATACACGAACACAATTTTAATGTATGGATCAGAATGCTGGGCTGCAAAGAAGTCGGATGAAAGATTGCATGTGGCAGAGATGAGAATGCTGAGATGGATGTGTGGAGTTACGCGAATGGTTAGAGTAAGAAATGAATATATTAGAGGAAGTTTGAAGGTAGCACCAATTACAGAAAAGTTGAAAGGAATCTAAATGTCGTGATATGGCCATGTGATGAGGCGAGACGAAACGCATGTGACGAGAAGAGTGATTGATATGACTGTGAATGGACGAAGGGGACGAGGACGGCCAAAGAAAAGATGGATGGATTGTGTGATAGACGATATGAAAGATAAGGGAGTCAGTGTAGAAGTGACGACCAATAGGGAAGAATGGAAGAGAAGAACATATTGCGCCGACCCCAAACAAAATTGGGAAATGGGAAATTGAAAAATTGAAGCGCTCATAGCTCGGTGGCTTCCGGTGATCGACAAAGTTAAGCAACAGCGGGCACGGTCGGTAGTTAGATGGGTGACCGTTAGTCGCAAAAATTTCTTGGGCACTTCCGTGCTTCGGAGGGCACGCAAAGCCGTCGGTCCCGGTTGTTACCATTTGGTAGCGGCCGTTAAGCCATGTCGGATGCCCTCGGGTGGCTTAAAAATGTCAGACACTGACCCCTCCATCAATCCGCACTTAAGAAGCGTGGTGGAGTATGCTCTAGGCCTCCTCATATATGAGGAGCGACCCGTGCTCAGTATTGGGCCATTATAGGTTGAAACCAACATACGAGTTGATAAGATAACTTACCTACCTCAACTGTGTAGGCCTTATAATACTCGTTGTTAGGTAACATTTTTAGTTAACAGGTAACTAGGTTCTGATGTGCTGAGATGTAGATCTTTCCTAGGTCATTATTATTCACACCCGTGTTGGTTTACTTTTATTCTAACAACAATGCGATTTTTTAAGCTCATCAATATTTCATTGTGTTTTTGCCACGTCATGACATGATCATTTATTATTTTGTAGCACTTTTTATCTGTCTAAATAATATATTTATGAGATAAAACACTGGCTTTCATTTATCTATAATATGACCATGTAGCTTAGTTAGCAGTGGCCCTGCATTTGAGGCGAGGGTCCCGGGTGCGATTCCTGCGGGGCACATATTTATATGAGAAGTAAATGTTTGTTCTGGGGACATGAGTGTTAGTGATGATGCTATTTTTTTGTAGGTATACAATCCAATTTGACTACGAATATCAAGGAATACGGTTTAATAATAAACCCTAGAATGTAGTGAAGCTCCAAACAGCTATAGTAAAACATACATACCCTCTGCTAACAGGACTACATGTCTAAAGTTATAGCATAAATATAATCCATTATTAAATGAATTATACGTAATTAAATCACGCTTTGCGTAGGCGGAAGACTGTCAAACCTACATCAAAAACACATCCTTCGCTTCCTCGTCTTCATGAGTGCCAGTTATAAAAATAACTTTATTTATTCAAATGCGCGCGTACTTACACGCACGATCGCTTCACTTTTTAACCGACTTCATAAAAAGGACGTGGTTCTCAAATTGACTGTATTCTTGTAAACTTATTCCTTCGGTTTACAAGGATTTAGTTACATATTTTGGATAATTCACACTATATCTTTATAAATTATAGCCTATGTGTTATTCTGATCTGTAAGCTATATTATTGTAAAGTTTCATCAAAATCCATTCGGTAGTTTATGCGTGAAAACAATAATTACGTGAAAAATAAGTAACAAACATTCATACATCCATACAAACTATCGCATTTATAATATTATTAGGATGTGTGTTACCTCATAACTTTATCTGGTACCGATTTTGATGATTCTTTGTATACCTATTTGAAAGCGGGTGCTAGTGCCATGTACCTACTGAGCGAGGTCTGACGAGTAGTTTGGGGCTCTATTTTTGAATTTCACCGATGACTTATCATATTCGTATACGAAACCTTTGCACTTGTGATTTTCGTAGCGAGTGGTCACAATTACTGCATTTTTGAACCATTCGAAACTATGTTGCGAAGTAATTAAATGAATAAATATTTAAATCGTTTCACGCAGAAAAAATGTCAATAGGTACTAATCGGTAATGGAAATAAACACCTATAACGTGTCTTAGCCTGAAACGGATCGTTAAATAACGACTTGACATTTAACATTTCATTTCAAATTGTGACATGACGTTTGACACATTGTATCGAGCGAATTATGAATTCGAATGGTCAAGACTATGCGAATTTCAAAAATAAGGAAATATGAAATTCGTATACGTTTTCGCGATTTTCGTATACGAGTGAAATTCAAAAATAGAGCCCCAGAGTTATCGCTAATAATGTATACTACTATAAGTATAATGTATATTTACAATTGACTTCGACTACGTAGATGATATTCTTATTTCATTACTGTCAATGTTGAAGTCCAATTTTTTCTGTTAAGTTATAAAATCGCATAGACGTCGTGATGAATGTGCAGCTTGGTCGTATTTTCCACGAAGTATTTTCCAATGTGAGACGAAGCGGCAACACAAGAGAAGTAACTTACTATTTTGTATTTGTACGTTACAGTTGTTTTCTACAACTTATATTACCTATATTACAATTATTATTATACAATCGTTTTTATCAAATATTTTTCATAAAAGCCATATTATAAAGCTAAATAAAAGCGAATGCTAGTCGTGTGTCTTCACCCTATTATTTTTATCCATTTCACGAAAACAATCAGTAAATTCGAATCACATAAAATTATATAAAATGACATGTATTTGTTTGTGTAAAGAAATGGTAAAAGATGGCTTGAGTAATGGAAAACAGAGAGCAATACGACGTTTTATACTGTTAAGATGTGTCAAAGGAAACTTTTATTTACGTTTGCTACCTTAATACCATAACAATTTATATTAGAAAAATAAACTATGGCTTCAAGCCATTGACTTATTATTACTATGGACATCTAATCTCATACTGAAATCGCGAAAAAAAAATTCCCAGTCAGTTATGTCATGTCATGCAGTTCACAAGGTAATTTAAACACTAAAATCATTCCATCACGGTTTAATTTCGATTGCAGTCGTGAACGCCAGCCGTTGCAAGAATAGAAAAGAAAGAACAAGGTAATTTAAACACTAAAATCATTATTTCACGGTTTAATTTCGATTGTATTCGTGAACGCGGAATTGTTACTCTCCTTGCGTTTTGTTGCTCATTTGGCTCGGACATTTTTTAGCGCGGACCCAACATCCATAGTTATAATAACTCAATGCTTCAAGCCAACCAAACAACCAACCCAACGTGCAATGTTGTCTTGTGTGGTTCACACTAGTGTGAGTATGTTTATGTTTAAAAAATATGTATACATAATATGTATTAATTTATTTGAGTTTAATTACCAATCATATTCACGTTAACCATATTTATGGAGAATGAATAGCAAATTAAAACGAGTGAGCATAACCGATGCGTAGTTAAACTAAACTACTGATGTTATTAGGTATTCAATGAAATCCAAAACCTCTTTGACTGTAAATGTGGATCTTCATTCGATATTGGAATGCTGCTCTTATTGGAAAATAGTGAGTAAAATACCAAATTTATATTGAACGTCAAAACGATATTTAAGGCTGAGAACAGAGTTGCGTCTGCCTTAGACGCAACTCTATTCTCTGACAGATTTACGAAAAAAAAACTATTATTGGAGGAGTTCATTAACGCAGTAGAACCTAAAATAATTATTGTTAGAAATTATTGAATGTTGGTACTAAAGGAAAGGTTTCTTGAAGCGAAGCGAGGGCGGGTTCACTAGTCTAAAGTAAATTTCTCTGAAAATAAATGGAACGTAAAAAGGAAAACATAAGTTACCTAGTACATTTCCTTATCAATGTTTCGTTAAACGCTTTCCGTCCTCTTAAATTACTTCATGAATAATTAAGCAATTTTTTCTACGCGGTTAATCATGATGAATGTGTATGGGATCGTTTAGTATGTCTACAAAAGGTTCATTAATTCACGTTCCTTTTTTCAAAACAATTAGGACGAATATCTTGTTTGTTATTTATCATTCGCTGGTTCCCATGCCCTTCGAGCTTAGCTCATTATTGTATCGTGATATCGAATAGTGGGAAGTCTAGAATAGGCCTAAGCGAATAAACCCAAGACGGATATTAAACTTCTCTCGGAACCAACAATGTTACGATTTCGAATAATTCATGTACTGGTTTATACAGGAATACCGTTGCAATGGGATCAGTAGTAAATCGTAGCGGGGTACCCGCGAGTAGTTGCAAGAGTAGACTACGACTGCGAAATCGCCTTTAGGAAGCCGAGTTTTATTTGTGTATTTTTAAGTCTGAGATTCGTAAAAAACTGATTATTGGTAATTATAAGGGTGGAACTTCAAAGTAGATGATACAGCAAATTATTGATCCAATAAAGGTTGAAATTTGAAATATATAATATTATTCTAACTGTATGGTATTAGCAAAAAAGGCTAACATTATCCTAGTTCCGCACTAGGATTCCCTATGGGTATGGACATAAATAACTGTCTTGGCCGGGAATTGAACACGGGACTCTTGATTTGCAGGCAGGGTCACTACGAACTAGGTTACTGGGTCGATAGAAAATAGTTAAGAAAATCACCTAAAACTTCCAATAAAATGCACAAAATTTTATGTTTTGTGTTCGTACCTGTCCAAAACTAATAATCGAATTGTGTAAATTCTTTTATTGTACTTTATTAGGGACTTCTACTAATAGTCAACTAAAATTTCATCAAAATCTATGGTTATGATAATTATGATTTTGTATTCGACGTTTCATAATTTAAAGTTTTGGAAGCGAAAGCTTCTATAGTATTGTTGTGATTTGGAATTCGATGGAACTGAAATGACGCGCAAATGAAATGAAACGGAAACGAAAAAGACAGATACATTTTAACGTGGGAGAAAATGAGATAGAAAGCATCGGCAAAGTGGCGGCTTACGTAAGAAAAGCCAAACATCAATATTTGGACTGAGAGCATTCGTTTTTTTAAGTTGCACTTCTAGCATTGCACACATTTTTACTTTTTTTTTTTGAATTACAACTTATTACAAGTTTACTAAGTACAATTTTCTTTTAATACTAAATCGTTGTAGTTGTAGACGGTAAAGTGCTCTAGCATTTCACTAATTCGAATTTGAAAGCTGTTTAAGCGCTTACTTGTCAGTAAACTAATTGAATTACATTACTCAGTCGTAGTTAAATATTACCTTGGATAATTGTGATTACCTTTAGAAAATTTTGTTAACCTTTGTCTTAATAGCTTGGACTGAAATTTGTGATTAATTGTAGTCTTTTTACTAGTGGCGTAAAAAAATTACTAACAGACCCAGCGAACGTTGTTCTGCCATATACATGAATTACTTGTAGCGAGTGATTTGGATATTGTTCATATATACAAAAAGACTAAAAGCGGGATTATTACTAATCGGGGGGTGGGCTTAAGTAGGAGAAAATTTGGGGTTATATGTATAATTTTTATGCCAAATCAATAAAGAAATAAAAAATAATTCGTTATGGAATAGGAAAAAATATCTGGATCACTTTCGCAAATACTTTATTTCACTTCTACGGAGACTACGTTATATTGTAACAATTTCGTCGATGTTAGCTTTCGAATACACTCTAGCCAGTCCCCACTTGACTTTCCTTTGTACGATCTCTGTCAAATATAATTTAAGAAAATCTATCACTAGAACAATTACACGGCCCAAACACCAAATTGAATGAACGCCTGAAAATAATAAATAGCAATTACTTTGTGCGTGGATGCTATTTGTACACATAAGGCGTAGGTTAACCCAAAGTGAACGTGACTAGATTTTTTATGTAAATAGCCGATGACCTAATGGTAAGAGGTCATGGTAGTCGGTAGGTAGTCAAGGTAAGCAAGCATAAAAAAACGTAATCCGCTGTCTTTAGAAGTCCACCTTATTGGATTAAGAATGAAATCACTTTATTTTTCGAGTTATTCTCAGTTAGTCTTTTTATTTGATACCAATATTGTAGGAGTGCATTAAAAATAACTAGTCCGCCATCCTAAGTGTTCGGCCATGTATTGTCTCTGTATTGTCACCCAAACATAGTTACATACATACCAACATATGACATACATTACAAGTTAAATAAAAGCTTTTGAAAAAGAAAGTAATGGCTCTCAAGCCTTCAGCAGGCACACGATTAGTCATTTAGCGACTGACCCAATCAAGAATAGATGTATGTTTTACTACACTTGTTAGCTATGATTGGGCAGCTACGAGTACCTATCATATTAAATAACGTTGGCATAATAACAATAAGTAATACAATATAATTATTGATATTGAAAACCTGACCATTTGACCTGAGCATTTTGATACTGGATGTATTTCTACGGTGTTGTACTGATTTATAGCAAATACAATGTCAAGAACAAGAACATGTCGTAGTTCAAATGTTGATTCTCTGAGAATGTAGGACACGCTGACAAGCAAACATCACGAGTACATGTCTGATTCAATGGCTTAACAGCTACATGCAGGTAATCTGCAATGTTAATGTAATTTACCAAGAAGTTCATAGTTTTGTAAGTAACACAATTACCTACGTCACGCAACGTATCAATCATCTTCGATCGTTTTTAGGAAAGTTTTCGAAAAACTTGAAAAGCTGTCCTTTGCAAAATTGGTCACTCGATGTTTTTAATTTTTATATACTTAATACGAAGGTATGTAAAATGCTGCCGGCACGTGCCGGACGTGTCACGTGTTACATGATATTTCTTATTATCAATATCTGCAATAGAAATACCGCATGTGCAATATGTACCGCAACCAGTGAACAAATATTTATCCGTCACATAGGTAATGTTTTTCGGTGGGCACCCGGGACCTCTCGCGAAGACATGACTGAAGACTCGTCGGGAACTAATAATTGAATGCTTCCAGATTAGTTTTTTAACGTCCCTTGATGTCTTCCATACCATTCATCCGCCCCACGATTGCTTGAAACTAGTGTAACTTTGTCAATTAATGGCTGAAAGAGGAAAGAAAACTATTACGGAACTAATTATAATGAATCAAGAAACTTTGCTACCTTATTAACGTAGTCCTCCGGTATTCAGCCGTGTGTTGAAACTTAGTAGAATTCGGTTAAGTCAACTTCCTTTCGTACATTGACTAAGTTTGTTACGTAACAAAAAAACAGAATTATCTGTGTTGTTGTTTCTTCCGTGTGTTCTAACTTTTTAGCTATTAGAACTCATTCTGTTATCTTGTTATTATTATATAGGTATTACATAAAATTCAATTCTAATACGGGAAAAATTTCGTTAATAATACCTACCACCAATAAAATACCGTCTTAAATAATTTCCATTTGCAGATATCGCGATCAGTTAGAATGTTAAATGTAGGTATAATTGTATTTATAATAAGACGGATTGCACTAAGGATTATCTGCATCAGCAATCACAACCAACTAACATCCACTCGGTCATCTGACTTGGTCAATCACACGACTGACCTACATCTAATAGGCGAATAATCCAAATTGACAGGGACCCAAATTAGTGACTGGTGTCCTACACTCAATCTAACATTTTATCCAGTTCAATAGATCACATGAAAGGACACTCCTATTACCAATTCCGGATCAAATTGTCAAATGACTTCCGCCCTTAGCTATAGTAAAAGCCCATACCTCGTTTCCTAAGGACTTCTGTGTAAACCATTACACTGTTATTTAGGATATCAATTCCTTGGGGATAAAATCTTTTGATCTATTGGCCTCGTTGGTAAAAGTACTTTACAAAGTACCTCACTCAGTGAATAGGTACTCGATACATCAGTAGGTACTGAATGACTTAATTTCCATGTTCTATTCATGTCGTACCTGTGTATATTTAATTATACCTAAGCATATTAAATCACAGCCTCTATCCCGCCAGCAAAGAACACATGCACTTTATACTATGGAAAATAATACATGAAGTAAAAAAAACCAAAATCGTGCTTCTATTATGTAATAAAAAGGATTCACACGATTGTAATTTAACAAAACAAAAAACCGGCTTCAAAATCGACAAGTTATAAAAAAATTTGAGGGTTTCCTTCGATTTCCCTGGGATTCCATCATCCGATCCTGACTTTGTGGCAGTGGGACCAAATCAAAATAAAAAACTTGAGAGGTGTCAAGGGACACCCGGATGGAACGAAGTTTCTTTGGATTAATTAGTGAAGAAATTGTAAAAAAATATATAATATTTAGATTATGATTGTATATAAATACACATACATATATATATAACTATTATATAATTATGTTATACTAATAATATAAAACATGCGCACGCCGCACGGCTTACAATAGCGGCGATGCGTACGTTGTGCGTCTCCGATAGTGGCGAGAAGAACGTCGTAAGCGCCGCAGGAATTGAATACGCTTACGCGTCTTGGTGGAGCACTTAGGAAGCAAATAAAAGTGTCGTGACAACTTTTCGTACGAATTAAAAGTGTCGGGACAATTTTTCGTAAGAATTTTTTCCGTCTAGCCCCCTTTCACAACGCGCGATAAGGAACTTCGTTCCAAATATAAAAATAAGTAATAAAAGTGAAAGCCACTGGATGGGAAGGTGTCACCGGCACACAAAGACATTAGTGTCATAATAATATATCAGTAACATAGTAATCTTCGCCGATGTCTTGTCGGCCAAGAAACAGAAAGGAAAGAAAGAAATCGTAAGCACAGGTGCGGTGGACCGTAAGCAGCTTATTTTATTAAACTGATGCCTCATATTTTAGGGTTCCTCGTCATTTGCCATGAAATGATCGTACTCGGAAATCATTTTGGCATTGTTATCGTTAGATAGTAATCATCAAACTTTGTCAGCTTAATATCATAAAGTTTCGAAGTCTGGAATGTAATCTAATTCTTGTAAAGCAGCTCAATGGAATCAGACTTTGACTTCGTGAGGCATAAAAACTGAAGACATTTTTTTGGATCACTCACTACTCACTTATACCACACTAGTAAACCCGCCCTCGCTTCGCTTCGGGAAACCTGTCCCTTAGTACCCAAGTCCAAAATTGTTAAACGTAACCAGCGCACGAATTTATTTTCACGCGCGTTATTTTTCATTTTGCGAAAATCTTTAATATATTATGCATAATAAACTTGAATCATTATATCTATTAAAAAACCCCATCAAAATCCGTTGCGTAGTTTTAAAGATCTAAGCATACATAGGGACAGAGAAAGCGACTTTGTTTTATACTATGTAGTGATGAGTTGGAACCCCGGGCGAACTCTATAGTCCGAGAGCTGATGACGAATTTAGGATTTTTTTTAATGTAAGCAAAAAAATATTTTTGGCATTCTAAAATTTTATAGCATATTTGTTAAATTCCCTGTAAGAAATATGAAAATTTTCAAAAAATTGGGTTTCACTCCGATTTTCGAAATTTGAATTTTCATCAGATATCCACGTTTTGAGGTCGTAGAAATCTATTCAGACTATACACGCGATGGTGTCTGTATGAATGTGTGTGTATATAAATATGTTCCGTAAATGCGCCATCAGCTTTTGGACTATTAGGCTTTATTATCTAAAAATGAACTCAAAAGAGTGCCATACAGGTCGAACAATGGAGAACTGGAGTATGTTACATACCTTCTCACTTCAAGGAGAAGCCACATTTGCTATTTACCACTAACGACCGTATTCTATCCATCCATAATATCCGGTAAAGTTAGAAAAACTCAGTATCCGTTAAAGTTAGTAGGTCAATTACATCCGGATGCTGACTTTTTCAGAGCTGATAGTGATGCTGATACTGACTTTTTCACAGCTGTTAGATAACAGGTAAAAACTTATCTAACACGTTCTTCTTACTTTTGTATCATAAACATATATTATTATTATTACCTACTTATGTAACTTTTTATCGAGAACCTTTCAAAATATTTCTGTAATATTCGTAGTTATTTGATACCTACTTGATTTATCACCCCTTATACTCACAGAAGAATATTTTTCAACACAATAGTTTAGTACTGTTGAGGATTACTCTGTTGTGTTATTATATTGAGTTATAACATAACAATGGCGTCCCGACGGGGAACAACAATGGCGATATTGTTATTGTTATGTATTGAGGTGTTTTTGTTACTGGTCAGAGGCTTTCATAAAAGTGGAAAATAGTGAGATTTAAAAAGCTGGGCTTTGTGTAGGGTAGGGTAGGGCGTTTAGCCACTATAATAGTGTTTAGTACCTACCTATAAGTATGGATACTTCGCGCCCTATGTTTACACAATAGATTGGAGTATGTCTAATATCGGTGTGCAGATTTAAGCACAATTTAGTTGACGTATCCATATTAGTAAGCGTAGGTACGTGTGGTTTTCACACATCACTGTTGATTTCGGAGTAAATCTTTTAGTATGTAGCGTAATTGAGTAAATTTTATAATAACTGGTTGTGATGAAATTTGGCATAATGACTAATGTGTACGTCTAATTTGACAGTACTACGATAATTATAATACTAGTTAGTGAAACTCAAAAATTACCAGTATAGTTAAGTACTCCGATTACTTTTTATTATTATTTTAACATTTAAAACTAAGAAGGATCTTTAAAATAAAATAATAATTTGTAAATAATAATATTTTACATTAATAACATGCGAATTTAACTAAATAAAAATGATTCTAAAACTTATTAATTCAAAACGGAATTCCTCATACTCATAAAAGAATCGGGTTAAACACTTTAAAAGCGTTCAGTTTAAAAATAAAATTGTATGTAATTACGAAGAAAATTAACAGGTGTTTTATGCTCACATTTTTTCAGCGATAAAATAATATCCAAAGTGAATTACTCAGTTTTACAGTAATTACCCGGTAACTGTCGGTAATTACGGCTTACAGTAGTAATTATTGGGTACTTTACGTTCTGCACCGGTTGACAATTGGCTACCGTTCATTTATTAAAAGACCTAATACTAAATTCCTTCTTGAATGGTACAAGTTACAAGCAGCGTTATAAAAAATCAATATGCAATTAAAAGCCAGTTTGCAACGATTTACTTGCCCTATTCCT
Source organism: Ochlodes sylvanus (assembly GCA_905404295.2). NCBI lineage: Eukaryota > Metazoa > Arthropoda > Insecta > Lepidoptera > Hesperiidae > Ochlodes > Ochlodes sylvanus. The sequence continues at coordinate 2,839,798 of FR990138.1, read as the reverse complement.
ATCGAAAATTGGGGATAAGAAGAATTTATACACTCTTATTTAAAAATATAATTTTGTATCTAAATCTCAAGTCAAACATTGTTTGAGTGAGTTTTACGGGCAAAAATTATTTTTTGATTTTTATATTTTGTAGATATTAACTTAAAAATAATGACATTACAAGAAATAACTTAAAAGTAAATAAACGGTTACACATTCACACAGCTTCATTAGTATCAATTTGTCCATCCGTCAAAAAATGTATAAAAAATAATTGCTACATTGTAAACATTCTCGTAACCCCGTGAGAATCTTATGATACCCTGAGGAACGCGCCTCTGTTTGTTCCTGGGATAAATGTTTGTTCGAGGAGGTCAAGATAGCCTTCGGCAACTTTTGGTCCTTAACTTGTCCTTAACACGTTAAACTAGACTTTCCCGTGACTTCACTTCTGTTTTAAATTGTATTATTAGATAGAACACACTATCAATGTCCCTATCACTATCAATATCAAGAAACATGGTTCATTGAAATTGAAAGTATAGTAGATACTTACATAGTCGCAGTAAGAATAAAAAAGTCTAAGTTAATTTACTTTTGACAAACCTAATTCAAAGGTATAAAATCGTTTTTTTACTATTGAACGTTGGCTCTTATAGCTCACTAACGGCCCCCTCAATATTTTATCTATCTCTGTAATATCACAACATTGTATTTTAATATTATTACCTACTATTACTAAAAAGTACATTGTGTAGCAATCGGATACTATGACATATAGGTACATGGCTACATGGTATGCCAATGATTAGGTGCCTTTAATCTATATTTTTAACAATAGTTATAATAGTCAATGCAATAGTTACAAGTATATCTATTTTCACATTTTTTGGTGTTTTTCACAGACTTGTAAGAATTATACAAATCTTATTTGAAAGTCAAAGAGAAGGATTATTAAGAAGTTTAAGAAGAAGAAATTTTGTAGAAGAAAGTTTTTTTACGGATTTTACTCGTTACTTTTTAGGATTTAATAGGTACTACGTAATATTAAATAGAAATGAATAAAATATAATATTTACTTCAAATCAAAAATAACCTAAAAATTCAACTCGTATATCTTTAAAAATTTTCTTTAAAATGTATCTTTAAAATTTCTCGGGAATTATTCCCGAAGCGAAGCGACATCGGGTAAACTAGTAAGTAAATAAATAAATTTTAGTACAAACAAACAAACAAACATAAACAAAATTTACGTACATACAGACGGGCGACTGTAGCTAGATGTGTGGGTGTTTAGACCCTCCTGTTTGTATTCTCCATTATTGACTGGTGGATAAACCAACAATATTTTTACCGGTTAGCTTTCCCATGAAACGTTTATTGCGTACGGAGCTCGAAACAATTTTAACGAATAGCTTTTATAAATTACCCAGCAATATTTCAAATATACACAATTATAAATATTATGTTAAAATATAGCAAATGTGAAGGTGTCTGGCGGTGGAAGCTGTGTCTATGTGTGTGTCTGCTACCCTTTCACGCTTAACCGATTAAGATGAAGTTTGCTATGGAAATAGTTTGAGACCTTTACATTTTTTTTAAATTTCTGCTCTCCTTTCGTAGAGAACTTTCTAGAAATTCTACTTTAAAATTTCTTCTATCCTGCTCGCAAATTTTCTCTAGAGCTATGACGGCGTTGAAATTCCACAGATGAATGAATTTATGCGACAATATGCAAAAATGGTTGGGCCAAATCTGAGATTAGAAGGTCATGTTTGAATGTTTGTCATACTTTAAAATATTTCCCGCTCTCATCTTGTACCTTAAACTACTCAGTGCAACTAAGTCTCTATTACAGGTTTCGATTTAAACTGTTCTTGTAATTGAGGGGTCGGAAATAGCAATTTTGCATTATCATATAAGTAAACACCAATGCGTATAAATTCTCTGTCAATAGCAACACCGCAAATAAAAATGTGAATTCGTTGAATGTTCTGCGCTACGCCAAAAATAATGTAGAATTTGGTTAGCCAGTTAAACCTCGGCTTTAAAAAATTCGAATTGCGTTGGATATTTGATTGGTTTCCGGTCATTGTATCAAGTGTTGTCATATGCGCATTTAAAATTGCATATTTCAGATCACCAACTGATTTATAACTGCCATTGTAAGAAAAAAGTTGGTCGTATTTTCATACTCTCGCACTAGGGTTCTCTGTGTCGCGGGTAGCACGATTTTGGCGCCCATTGGTGGCCAACCTAAGTGTCGGAAGATTTTAAGCAGCCGAAACTGCTACCAAATGATAACAACCGGGGCCGACGGCTTTACGTGCCCTGCGAAGCACGGAAGCGCCCAAGAAATTTTTGCCACTAACGCCTCTTACGATACACAAATGAGACATCCCAAACACGACTTTGACCATTAACATTTATTTTTTACATAAATATCTGCCCCGGACGGGAATTTAATTCGGGACCTCTCAATTCACACACAGGAACTGGCAACTGGGATACATAGTCACCATCAAAGGGGTTGTGTTGTTATTAGACAAATATTATAACCCGATTTGCAGTGGATATAATCTTGTCGACTGTGTATTTGAGATTAGTGATAACATTAGGGATTGAATCCCTCACAGCTAAAGCACTTATACTCGTAATCTTGCATGCGGCAGTTGTAACACTTGTAACCGAACGACCAAATAAAACACTGGTAACACTAAAATATCAATAGCACTTCTGTTTCGAAGGGAAAAATAGGCCGTCGTTGCCAGCTGTCATTAAGTAACAGTTGTTAAATGATTGGTGATATTGATATTATTTCCGGTAAGCAAATTATTATTAGGTCATTATTATTATTGGTGGTATTATTATCTTTCTAAGAACCCTAGCTAGCTACTACAATATTGGTTTTTACTACTATATCTACTATGTCGTCCATAGACGAAGGCGACATTATTTGATTCGTCTGCTCTTGTGTGGGCTATTTTCATAAAAAAATATTTAATAAAGACTAGTTTGTACGATATAAAAACATCCGTCACAAAGATTGATTAGTCTAAATAAAATTATAATATTAAATAAAATAAATAGAACTTATTAACACACAGCGTGCGAAAACCCCGCGCTTAAACTCATAAGTAACCCAATCAAGAGTGAGTAACGACATAAATATGCGATGAAATAGCTCCAAGAAGATGGAATGAGCCACAAACCCACGGAATGAGTCGAAGCTCGCCGAAATGAGTTACGGGGAAACTCATTTTTGTGTCGCGATAGAGAGGTCTCGGTGGAAGTGTAATAACAGTAAATGGTGGCCATCACGAGGCGACGCATTAACATCTGCTAGAATAGGAATCAGGGTTGCCCTTACCACGTTTTTCTTCAAATTATTATGTGAAATTTAACATTCCAGTGGTGAAATGAAATCCAACTATTAAGAGTCACTATGAATAATTATGCATTATATACATATAATATTATGAATATATTATATTGTAGAAATTCTTAGCTTTTATCATTGCATGAATGTGAGAGTAAATAAAGATATTGAATGAGTAAATAAAGATATTGTTCATTCAACATTCAATTTGTACCATCTGTTGTCCAAGTCGAGTACTAAGGCATCGTTCATCGACTTATACTTTCTTTGTAGCGTAATCTTGTCAGCTTTCCCAGATGAGCTCATAGATGGCTTGTGGCGTTATCAGTTATAAAATGGTAGTTATTCTGTCCTCTTTTTTCGTATAGCGCCATTGACTTATTTAGTAATAATATGTCAATGTATAGCGCTGTCTTATTCTCTAAAAGTATTCCTGTACACATTTGTAGTCTCTTCCATTTATGACGGATATAAAAATTCCATTAAAAAAAATCGATTAAGGAGGATTATCACATTGGTTATAGAAACGGTCTTATTATTTATGTATTTTTAAAGTATGACTGTGTACTTAGTAAATAGCATTAAGTAGTAAGTAGTAAGTTAGTTTTAGTTACTTAGTAAGTAGCATTTCTCAATACACCAATACGTCGACAGATAAAACAAGAGCACGAAATAAAACGAAGTTGCTAAGATCCATTAATAAACTAGATGCTTGAAAACTTTCACAGTCTTCACAACAAATTAATTTGAGAAAGTAAACTCGTGGTACGAGCCCTCTTTTTGGATACCTTCAGATTTTTTAAAGTGAGGACTTTCTTTCGTCTTGTCTTACTTAGGGCCAGTTTCACCGGTTCCGGATAAAGTTCCGGATAGCCCTAGGAACTCAACTCCCAGATAAACTACATTTTTTGGCTTCTCAGGTAATCTGATAGAAGTGACAGAGAAAAGTGTTGGTTAAGCTATCTGCCAGTTCAAGTGGCTGTTAGGCGTTATCTGACGGATAAAAAATGTTTCAAGTGGCGTTTCTATAACACATTTGGAATTTGAACTGTAGTACATCATATTATTATAAATCCTACTATTTTCGTTCTATAATGATAAAATTATACTGGAAATATTAAAAAAGTCGAATTGGATTATTTTGAACAAAAAGTATTTTATTAAATAAGTTTTCAAAATAATTTTCAAATGACAATAATTTACGTAGTAGTAACGAAACGCAAAAAGCGACGTTGCCGCTCCGTCAACTGTTAAGTGGCAGATAAATTCCTAGGGCTATCCGGAACTTTATCCGTAACCGGTGAAACTGGCCCTTAGTGTTGTTATTTTAAAAATCTTAGGCTTTTCAATGCGCCTTGCCTTCAGGTGTTTTCGAGGATTACTTTGAGATACGGTGCTACAGGAATTATGAGACAGGGAACGTTTTTAAAGGAATACGAGATGAGAATATTCATTTTCCAGGAGCAACGTTATATTTGGTGCGGTTGAAATACTGAGTATGGTTTTAATAAATAATCTCTTGCATAACTTGGTATGGTCTCTAGTTTCGTCTTTAAATTCCACGTAATTTTGTACCTTAGCTGCCTCGTTTATTATTTTTGAAATATTTATACTCGTTTAATAACAACGTAAGTTTTATGTTTGATGAAGTTAATATGAAAATATGTCTGTATATAAAATGAATATTAAGCTTCATCACTTGAGAGTGGGACGACTGCAACTGTTTTTTGTTATTCCGTGGAAAATTAGCAGGGTGTACCCAATATTATATTTGTCATTAAATGTCTGGAATTCAACCCAATATTGACCCGATTAATTGATGGGAATTAATTTTGAGATGCCAAAATTGAAAAATGGAACGTACCTCAGAACTCAGTACCTTAGCCATCGTGATTTAATAATATATACTTAATTAAAAAGGGTGCTTAAAATTTGACGTAATTATCCATTGCAAACTCATAATGTAGACATACTGACCGCGCGGTATAAACTACTCCACTAAGGTCAATTACCTCCGCCGCTCGACCACAGGCTCGACCCCGCGCTAGGCTGACAGCAGTTGCCCATACATTCCGAGTGTTTTTAGATAGTTTTGATTGCCATTTTTGAAATAATTATCGCGTAGAATTTTGACTTTATATTTTTAATCATTACCTATGACCATGTTCTTTCATGTACTCGAGTATGTCAAGTGTCAAAAATCACCCAGTATGAAAAAAATAACCTATAAGCTTACATAATTGTGTAAGAATAAATAAATAATAAATAAAATGTAAGCCATTTACTAAATTGAAAAAGAAATCAACAAAACAATATGTAGATACATACATAATTATGTACATTGTAAGTAAAATAAAGGCTTTCAAATAGACTTCTTCTCGAATTACTATTTATTTTCAGCTCAAAAACACAATGCGTCGTATAGTCCCTTTTGACGACGAATGCCCTCATGACAAACTCTCACTATTCTGTATTCTACCATGAGCATCAATTAATTATCTCTATAGATACAATATCTCGATTACCTGCTGGTTATAACTTAAAATAGGTACATTAATATATTAAATAATAATAATAAGCTTACATAATTATGTATAACAGAACTATATGGAGTGAATCAAGGGGAGTTATAAAGTACGTTGTATTAATGTATTTAATAATAAGCTTAGTAATGTTACAAGCAAAAAAATATATAAAGTAGGTACGTGTTTCAATTCAAAATATAAATATTGAATAATCTTGGAACTGCTTAATAAACAAAAAGCGGTACGAACAATTTTCGTCTTATTTGGGAAGTTCTCTAATGACACGGAATTTTAATGAACGCAACTTTGAGGAAACGGTTGCGAATGAAAGTTGATTTTAGAAACAATGAATTTTGCAATAATTTAAAAGTCAGTCAAATGATAATTATTTTAGTTGAGAATTTGAAGTTCTTTGTTTTTGGAAAACCTCAAAAATATTTTAGAAATATAAATAACGTAATTTTTTTATTGCTTTATAGCATAAAACCATAGATGATTACACTAGAAAATCATCTATGATGACTACACAGACGATTTTTGTGATGAACGTAAAATTTGTTCAACCTTTATCATTGTAACAAAGTACCCTATTTCTAGGACTATTGATGAATGGATTGGATGCTTCCATATTATCGATAGCTTATTTGTATAGTGTGAAGTCGGTGTTTAAAATACTTTGAAAATTCATCATAATTTCTTTTTTCAAAAAATGCAAAAACGTATTTATAGCAAAAAATCGTAATCATATCGATACAAAGCTGAAATTTTAAGAGCTATATTACAAATAATAAGATTTTGAGTGACAAAAGTTTGAAAATGTTTTACCATGATACTCTAGAGTCTAGCTAGTATCTAAACTTCCAAAGAATACTCAAAAGTTGGTCTTAGTCCTGACTGAAGAGGGATTTATTTATATGGTAACTGAATAGTATTTTCTGGTGTTTTTTACAATTTCAACGCTGTACAGACTGAAATAAGGTTTTACGAAGCAAAGCAAGAGGAGTTTGCGAGTAATATACATAAAGATACGGCGCGTATAGCTGTTATAACTCCATGTCTTAAGGGAACTTTCCAAATTAGGCACAAATTGTCCATGACGGCTTCAACTCGTTTTGCTAATTGTTTCAAAATGTTTGCCTTAAACTTTTGACTCCTTGTTCTTCGGAGTTTTCTTTAAAATTTAGATGTTTAGTTTTAATTTTTGTAGCGACATTCATTTGTGATAGCTGTATACTTTCTAGAGTTACCCTGTGGCTTAAAGCTTAGAGAATATATTTTTTATGTTTTACTTTTCAGCGTCGAGTTCAATTCAAGATAACTTCACTTGCTTGTGATGTGACCTGCTCCTACGGAACGCCGCTGGCCACCTAATAGTTTTACCTGTCAAAATGACTATCTAATTTTTTAAACTAATTACCTTTTAAACTTTTGCATACTCATACCTCATAATATAATTCCCTGTGTCACAGCTGGCATGGAAAACACAAATAAGACAGCACAACCACCCGTGCCCCGAGTTCCCTTGCTTCGAAATCAGGGTCATAATTAAAATGTTTTACAATGTTATTTGTCTGAAGTGACGGAACGTTCGGATTCTTTAGCAGACACTCTTTGCTGTCCATCATAAGACCCTTTTGCTCATTTTACGCTGACGCTGACGCTGGCTATCGGAAATTATTTGTGTGTTGTTTAGTAATTTATACATTTCTTTATTCCTGAATAGATCTTTAATCTAATAATAAAATAGAATTTCGTCAACTCTGTAAATAATTTCACCTTTGGAAAATGAGGTAAATTATAAAACCAATACAAGCTTTTCATCAAAATTTTATTTCATTTAATGTCATAATTCTTAAATTAAGCATTTTAATTTAGTACTTACATAATTTGGCCTTAATCATATTATTACATATTTCATTACGTAAAACATACTTTAGCACAAAATTATCAACCATTAAACTCGGATGAAATTAATAAAATTACGTACATAATAATATTTGATTTTTTATTACAATGGTACTTAATTTTTTATTTTGTACATTTCTAACTTAGATACATAACACGATATTTCTAAATGTATATTTACAGCAGTGATTTAATATTGCTTAGTTTTAGAAAACATAGATAATACCTAACTTTAGCAACATAAGTTATATGACCAGTTCCGATGACTGAATCTATTAATTGTCTTCTATATTTGGTGATGACCACACAGGCAAACAAGTTTCGTAAATTAGCGAGAAAAAGCGCGAAAACAGATTGAAATTCTGTAATTCAAATTCAAAACTGATCATGTGGGTATTTTAACAATACAGTTAGGAACGCTATATTATTTTGCTTCCATCATATTCTTAAAATCATTGTTATAGCCTTAAATAATGACGATGCTTCATCCTTAATTAACCTTCAAGCTTCATGGATGACACATCGCTTCCATGTATAAAACCGAATGAAGTAGGTTCTAGTATATTGCGTGAGTAGTAAACACGCCCTAGCTTCGCTTCAGGAAAACTAGTTATTTACGTTTACAAATATTAAGATTTACACTAGTTCATATTTCAAGTTCTAAGCGGTGTATGAAGATGAAACGTGCCAGTTTTTAAGTTAGACCCCGCATCATTTAATTCAGTACTTTTACGTACTACGCTTACAAACATACACGGACAAAAGTTCTAGAAATAATCATTTTGGCTTCTATATTCTATTTTATTTCTTAAATGTCTCGACTGCAGACATAATCCAGTTGCAGTTTTATTATAGGTAGGTATAGGTCTGCTAGATCATGTAGGTAATTCTATATCTCTATAGATGTTCAAATTGTACTGTTCCAGTGTTCATCTCATATAATCATAGTCCATGCGTGAATTCTAAAGATCTACACAATAGACTCATCACACACCCGTGGTGGGTAGAGTCAGTAATACTGAAATAGATTTACACGGGAATAGATACAGCCGCATTTTATTATTAACACAGAATAGCTACAGTTGCAACATAGCATAGCTATTAAATTTTATATTCCCAGAGATGTAAAGGGTCTTTGCATTTTTTAATTATGAGCTAACTTACAATTAAAAAGACGAACAAATGATTTTTACACTTTCATTCTTTTAATAACGCTACTCACTCATAGCCCTCCAGTATGATTTCCTGTGGTTGCCATTCCAAAACACTAGACAAGAACTCACACACCCAGACCGAGAGCAGAAAATTAAACGCATCATTCAAATTTCTGTTTCGCTGGGAATCGAACAGAGGACCCTTCGAACAGCAGTCTAGCATGGTAGCCATTGTGCCATACGGGACGTCGTACATTGTATAAAGGGTATAAATAAAAATGTATACAACCTAGGAATTGATTTTAGGATTCTGAATTTAACTATAGCACAAATTTTTTCAAAATTCCACTGTGACATACATAATTATAATAATAATTTGACGCAGGAAAGCGATCTTGTTTATTTCGAAAAAATGCGAATATGAGTTATATAAGTACCTTCATTGTATGGAATCAGAAAAAAATGGTAAAATGATTCCAATAATTGCAAAAAGAACATCTCAGTGTAAAAAAAATAGTTTACAAGGGTTGAATTAATAAAATAGTTTTTTGGCTCTGGTGTAAAATTTCATTTCTTCAAGATCGCTTTCCTGTGTTATATACCTACTGCTTTCAACCTCTCAGTGACCCATTGCAGGACAAGGGTTCCTAATTATGACTGAGAAAGCTTTGTGTGCTCCACGACGCTATTCCTGTTGGTAGTGAGGTTATTTGTTAACTGGTATCGGTCGATGGTTAACATTGTCTTTCGACATACTTATGACAGTTTCCTATATATAACCAATGGTTAAACCGATCGTTTTCCTGTTAACAGTAACGAGTTGTTAAAGCCGTTCTATATAATATTTTCTTATAGGACCATTTTTAGTTACGCCCCGTAGATAGGCTTCTGGTCTGCTATCAGTGGCCAAACGAATCGTTTTCGAATATAGGAATAGTAAAGAGGAATAAGCGCTTAAGAAAATTTATTCAAGCGGTCATCGTTGAACTACCGAGCGCTTCTGCAGTTACTGAATTCGCTCAATCACTTCCACCCAAGCCGAGCCGCGTTGTGGTATAAACGGGGTATAATATATTGTATCCTGGAATCCGCGTACACTTTACCACCAATGAAAGCTTTAAGTTAAAATTTACTAAGTAAGCTGCTGGCGATAATTGACATGTAAGTTAATATTGGATATTACTAAATAAATTAACATACAGGTAGTTGGTTAAAGATATACATTACATAATTATAACATAGTTGAAATCTAGAATGTAAATCATCCCGTATGTAACTTGACCTTAAACACAATTAGCAAAATTCCTGACACTTAATCCCTTGAGAAACGTCCCACAAGTTGTGAGTAATTATGTCACCATAGAACATACGTCTCGTAGAAACGTCTCATGTGTTATTTATTGACATGGCAAACTCTCTCACTCTCACACCACCTCACAAGGATTCCTTTTATCACGAATGGTGTTGACAATATGGCATAGACTCTTAATATATAAACACCCACAGCCCGAGAAGAAACAATTTTCTGTCATAAAAATGAGTCAAGTCTGGAAATGAACCCGGGATCTGTCACTCGGCAAGTAAGGTCTCTATTGGGCCTTAATTGGGCTGTTAAAATTTAACCACGTTTTACATTTTTAAACCGACGACCCGGATGGCGCAATGGTTAACACGCCGGATCGCCGTTCCGAGGGTCCTGGGTTCGATTCCCAGCGAGGCGGAAATTTGAATGATGAATTTAAATTTCCGTTCTTGGTCTGGGTGTGTGTGTTCTTGTCTTGTGTGTTGTCCATGGCACCCACGACACAGGGAATCCTAGTGTGGGGCTATGAGTGTGTAGCGTTATAAATAAAATTACAAAAACAATACAAATTCCTACTTGCCTTACACTTCTTAATTTGCAAATTTGGATTACTTAAAAAAACAATTTACAAAGGAATGTCTGTTAATACAATGTTCTCTGGCGAGTTTTGTCCAAACCACATCAAATGCTGGCCCAACTCACCCCGATTTAACTCGAGGGACCTTAATCAGACACATTTACCGTATTTACCTCCTAAAATTTAATTAAATTGAATACCCTTAACCAGTCTTCTTTTCATGGGAAGCAAACCAACCAGAAAAATCCGATCAAAATCGTGCTACATAATTATATTTTTCACATACAATATTAATTCACCTTAATTAAATAAGTATTTTTTCAAAAGCATTAGCCTTGTTTTACTTATCTACTTTGTGGTCTTGTTAATAATGTCTATTGAGTCCGTTCCTGTAGCCTATTTTGAAGATGTCATCAACAATCACCGCCTGAAGTGCTATTTCATTGATTGATGTCTCAGTTGTACGTTATTTGAAAACCTATCTTAGATTAATTATTTTTTATCACTACTATTTCAGTTTCAAACTTTTTGCGATCCGCAGAAAAGGAAAGTTAATTTGATGTTAGGGTTTGTCTTAGTTAGCGCGCTTTACCATCCTAGGGCTCTGTTGCCACTTACCATCAGGTGGTATCGTAGTCAAGCGGTAACTTAAACAAAGTAAAAAGACGTGTTTTACTACTTTAAAAGGTGTTTGATGAGCGGCTCACAAATATAAGGGACCAAATAGACAAGAGAAATATAATTCTGTTTGACTACTAGAAGGGACTTTACATTAGGTTATTTTGTAACAATAAATTTGTAAATCAATCTTATAGAAATTAAGAAAAGCGTCTTCAGCCAGCTAAGTGTTGGTAATTATTACAAACTTACAATACGAATTAAGAATATCATGACTAATTTCAAATATATTTACATTACAGTTGACTAAGTAAACATAAATCAATCACTGTTAAACAAATCTCTTAATCGTTACTTAAAAGCTACTTAATCACTGTTTGCATTGTTTTAAACACTAATCGAGTCTCTTAAAATCCACTTATTAGTATTGAAATTAGCACTAGAGAAAGGTTTGCTAAGATTTTGAAACTTGAATTAGGTCGCCAATAGCTCTCGTCTTTTGAAGACAGCATCAAGGAGTCTTCTCCTTTTTGTATCAGTTCTCCTGGGCATGGTAATTTTTCTGCTGATATATCGATAAGCGCTACTTGTTCTACTGTTGGGGGTTCTGTGGATTCAAAATTGTATGACGGATTGGGATCATAGCTGTCATCATTATTAACTTGTACATCACTGCTAGATTCTAAATCAAATTCTGTTCCAGTTGCTTTTGTGTCAGTCGGATTGTTATCAGCAGCAGTTTTAGGCTTATCAGAATTCGGTATGCATGTAATGTCGTCGAGAGCTAATCTAAGTGGTTCACTTTTGGTTTCGTTTCGAAGAATTTGTATCCAGTTTAAGCGACAGTCGCAGCGTAACTGATTACCTGAAACAACATGGAAACAATAATTATGTAATACATATTGCAACATCAGTTAAATCATCAATCAATCTAAGAACTACGCAAATTTTGCGTTCCGTTTTCAACTTAATACCCATACAAAGTATTGAACTGTTCACGCCTACCTATTGCTTAGTTTAATTTGTTTAGTTGGATAAGTATCGGATTGCATAAATTGGGTTAAGTGTACAGTAAGTGTGTAGTAAACATCACATTCTATATAAGTTTTTATTTTTAATTGTTACAAATTGTCCCATGTTCAGCATCGACTTTCAAACTTTCGTGGATGGATGGATAGATGGAATCGTTACGTATCTAGATGTTCTTAACTAAACCAATGTTATTATTATCTTGAATACTTTTATTTTCTGCTGTGCCCGCGACTTCGACTGCGTGGAATTTAATTTTTAAACTTTCTAAAATAAAAGTAGCCTAAGTTATTCCTTATTACATAAGGTGCCAGTGCCATCTGCCATTGAAAGTCCATGGACAGACAGACAAAAATTCTAAAAAATATTATTTCGATATGTACCGTGTATACATCCATATGCATTTAGCAAAAAGCGGTTATTTTAATATTACAAACAGACAGTCCAATTTTATTTATTTGTATAGATATCTACTGTTTACGAAAATAAATAAACTTCTAATGTATGTTTCACGGAATGATCAGTAAAAATTCATAAAGCCAAAGAGTAGAAATCCCCTTAAAACGTTCCCAGAATAAACGGAAAAAGTAAATCCAGCTTAACGAGATTTATTACAAAACCTAATAAACCGGCCGGGGATTTGAGTTGACACGCGTGTAGGTCTCAAAATGGAATCACTTATCATGAGAACAGAGACCGACGTGGTACCAGAGCGTCATGCGACCATGATCATTTTAGGAGTTATTAGTAACCGCTCTCAAGTCGCAAGTCAATGTCAATTTATAGAAGAACATAACTTCGAGAGTGGGTCTCGAAGTTATGTTCTTCTATAAATTGATATAGGTAGGTATATAAGTATCTTTTATTTTTAAAATGATTGAAATATAATAAATACGACATGTTACTCCAAGTACACTTCAAAGAATTAGGTAGATCAAACAGACAAAACTTTCAGATATAATTGTTACTCGGTCTATTTTTAACCGACTGCTATAAGGAGGAGGTTCTCAATTCGATTGGTATATATTTTTTTAAGTATGTACACGGATTACGCAGAGATTTATGATCCGATTTACGTGATTTTTTTGCCTTATAAAATACAAAAGAGTTTTTCAAATATTTTCCACGTACAGACATCGATCAGTTTCACTAATATTAAGTATATGGATATACAGGATATTGTAGGTATATCCGAGAATTATTATTATTAAAGAGAGGTATTAAAGTGATATAAAAATATCTAACAAATGTTCGATTACAGTTTTTGTATAACAATTGAACATTGAAAAGACAATGCAGAAAAAAGTAGGGAAGAATACAAAAACTGGAAAAAGAAAACTTGAAAACATACCAAAGACACGATTCTAAAATAAAAAAGATTGATTTAATTTTTAATTAATTAAAATTTTTTTTTTAATTAATTATAAACTATCAAGAACAGAGTAAGTAGTTCCTAATATAAAATTTAGTTCTTACGTTAAACGAACCTTAGTTTAAAATTAAATATCTTAAAATTGTTGCGCTATAAAAATCATAATATGTAATTATAATATGTATATTTGCTTTCAATTGAGGATTTACGGATGTCGCAAGCGACAGCCGATATCCGAATCGTCAGTTATGTTTGTTGATTTTTATTAATTCACGTTTCATTGTGCCCAAATCGTGTTATTACTCTATTGTTGACTCCATAAAGGGGACTGTTACACTCATTAATTGTCCTTAACTGAGGCAGGGTGCTTCAATGCTTTGAAGGGGATTCAGACCCTTAGGGCGCTATTGTCTGCTCAAAATATAGTTATTCATCTTCCCATGAGTGTACTTCTACCACGGAAGTATGCTATTTACTCCTAAATAACATGTTTTCGTTGCCAAAAATACGCTTTGTGTTACTGCTGTGCAAGACTGTAATTTACTCTCTCTCTCTCCAGCAGAGTTCGAGATAATTGAAGTTAAATTAGGGTAGGAAAGTGTTGTATTTGTGTTTGTAAATAAAACTAATAAAAGAGAATAATTATAGAGTATGAATTTTAAAACATTAGAAGGGCAGGTTACATTTTTTTACCCATAATATTAATGTTTACATTTTTTATATTTAAGGACTTGTTTTTTTTTTACAGTAGTAAACTGTTTGGATTGCGTTATAATAACTGGCACTAATGTAGGTGCGTATAGGGTCTTAAGGAGCAACGCTAACTAGGGTGTCATAAGGAAATGGTGTGGAAATAATCCATCCATTTTATTTTCTTATTCACAATTAATCCAAACGGAAGGCTATTTTACGACATGAAAGTTCAAGAAAGCGATTTCGGAACTCAGGCTTGAATTGATTAACATAATTAAGATGACCTTAATATTTCAACCAAGATTAAGTACAACTTACCTCTTAAATATAAAACTGAAGTCTTCATCTTCAAATTCTCAAGAATTGGCTTAACGGTTTCATAAGTAAAATATTCTATTTCGTTATTCCTTAAATCCAATAATTCAAGCCCTCTAACACCCTCTAGGAGACCCTCGTTGATGGATTGTAATTTATTACCAGTCATAGACAATTTCTGAAGTAATGCCAGCCCATCGAACGCTCTTTCAGACAGATATTTCAATTCATTATTGTCCAAAAGGAGCTCATTCAAATTCCACAATTCCGTAAACGTCAAGTCCCCGATCATTGATAACTTGTTAGACCTCAAATCCAATCTAGTCAAATTAGCCAGCCCTCTAAATGTATCCCGAGTCAAGACCGAAATCAAATTCGCTTCCAATACCAAGTCATTCAGTAGGTTTAAATGTTCAAAGCATCCATCGTGAGCCAGATTAATACTGTTAAACGATAAGTCGAGATATCTGAGGTTAGGCAAATCGACGAAAACATCCCTCTGGATCTCGGTCACTTTATTATCCTTTATAGTCAAGTTTACGAGCGACGGGAGATTCGCAAATGCGGAGAAGTCCAATTCCATTATTTTGTTGTTCATTAACGTTATCTCCCTCAACGTCGTCATGTTACTGAATGTTCGTTTCTCGATTTTATTTAGCGACGCGTAGTGTATGTAGAGTTTCTGAAGTCGTTTTAGGCGATGTATTACATTCAACGGAACAAATTTAAGCGCACCGTCTGACCTTACGTTAAAGGTTAGTCGTTCAAGAAATGGCTGTGAATTGAATGTAGACCAAATTTCATCTGTTTCATCAATACCACCGTTAAAAACCCAACAATCGGCTCTCGTGGCTGTTTTAATTTCAGTGTTCTCGCAGTAACAGTGTACTTTTGATTCTCTATTTGCTATTTCGCACATATTGTCCTTAGCTTGGGCAGCGTAGTATCTCCTTTCAGTTTTATCTCTGCGTTTTTCATTTAGACGGCTCTCGGTGTACGATATTTGCACTGAGGTCAGAGCAAGAGCTAAAAGTAAATATTTAACGACGGTCTCCATGTCTACGAAGTTTTAGGTACCTGCAACAAAAAGAGTTTTGTTGAGAGAGCGCTTTAGCACAAATGTTTAAACAAGCGTTATAAACTGAGAGGTGTGGTAGAAATAAATAAACATCAATTTAAATAAAATGCTTAACTTGTTAACGATTCATTAAATGGAATAACAGTTAACGATGTTTTAGATTTTTAATGCAATATAAAGATGGTCGTAGAATATTTTATCGGCAGTCAAACAGTTTTAGCTGAGGTCGGATTTTAATACAACTTGGGTAGTAATACGTTATTTTACAACAGACGTGAGCGTTGCATGCATTTTATTGAGGTCGTTAACACTTTATATTCAGCTGGTTTATATAATGCACTCAGACTAATTAGGGACGAGGTAACGTGAAGCGGCTTAAACATTTTTCATTCTAGTATTATGGCAATGTTTATATGATTCATTATAAATAATAACAGTAATAATAGTTAATTTATTTTATATTTATAATAACTGTTAACCGGTAGAGAATGATATAAGGCATTAAGTCGACCCATTGTATAAAATAATTTTTAAGATTTTAACATCAGTAACATAACTAATTACGGTTAAACATCACGTTTAATTATACTTTCAATAGTAATGCTTAAGCTAGCCATGCACCCTGGGGTACACACGACAGGTTTACTTGTACAGTTGAACTGTACAGATAAACTTGAATGTGTATGTACGTTGCACAACTGTGCATGTATGTAGACCACATAGTTCTAGTTTACCTGATAAGTTAAATTGTATAGATGAACCTGTCAGACACACTCTAGCGTGTATGGCTAGCTTAAGACACATTAATTTATCTAACTAATATTTACTAACTAAACATTATACTGAGTGGACAGAAAGATCGAGAATGGATCGTGTATAGAGCAATAAATTAAACGAATGACTCATTCACTTTTCTTTGTTTGGCTTTCTGCATATCCATTATGAGTTATTAGGTTCTTCAAGTACCCCAATAAAACTTAATTGCCCATAAAATTTTAACCGCTCCTCTAGTTTGTTGTAAGCTGCTTAGTAATGTAATGACAAACTTTAATTATTAAAAATAAATGAGGTATAAAAAAGTTGCAAAAACAACGATATAAATTAAATTGCATCATAAAGACTTTAAGGACATATTAAATTTATTGATAACTAGTTGACCCGGCGAACTTTGTACCACCTAACAGTCGATTCTGTAATTTTTTATTTCTTTTAATACTTATTCTGCTATTCGGGACACCTTATTGGAACCCCTCCACTAACACTTAAACTTTATGGTATGGTATTAAAGTTCAAATTGGCTTTTAAGTACTGTTACGAATCTTTTGTATGGGAATATGGAAAAGTGTTGTTTTTAGACTTTTTCAGGCATTTAAAAAAAAAATCTCTGCGTAAAAACCATATTCGTGCTATAAATATAAGGAAACAATTACGTATTAAGTTGTATGGAATATTATAAAAAACTAGTTGTCCCAGCGTATTTCGTACCGCATTATGATTAAAAAATGTTTTGGTGATATATCGACAGCAACGCCACCTACCGGGTCCAATTGTGAATCTAAACCATTCCCAGATCCCCTTGAACACACACAAAAAATTTCATCCAAATCGGTCCAGTCGTTAAAAAATGTTTTGGTGATATATCGACAGCAACGCCACCTACCGGGTCCAATTGTGAATCTAAATAATTCTCGGATCCACCTGAAGACACACAAAAAATTTCAACCAAATCGGTCAAGCCGTTTAGGAGGAGTTCAGTGACATACACACTCACACTCGAATTATATATATTAAGATAATTAGCGAAATCGGAGCAGCTGCTCTTGAGATTTGCGCTAAGCAACAAAATCAGCGATTCATTTTTATATAAAAGAATAGCCTATGTGTTATTCTGATGTGTAAGCTATAATAATATTATTGTAAAGTTTCAGCAAAATCCATTCGGTAGTTTTTGCGTGAAAGGGTAACAAACATTCATACCTACATCCATACAAACTTTCGCATTTATAATATTAGTAGGATATTGACATATTTATAATGTTAAGTAATCGATTATTTACTAACCGCTGACGCAAAAAGAAGGGTGTTATGAACATGTTATTAAACGACACAATTGAATAATTCGGAAGTAATATGCCAACTTCATAGGTTAACAGCATGCCGAATCAATTTTCATGTCAGCCTAGTGAACCGTAAAACCTTCTGCATGTGCTTTATTGAAATTGAATCTCCTGTGCCATTCGGGTTTGGGAATTGTATTTAAAATAATTTTAAACTGCCTGTCTCGTGACCACAATGTTTTAACCAGTAGGTAAGGTACGTGAACTACCTACCCAGGTAAATCATCATCATCCCAACCAGTAACTGTCCCACTGTTGGACTCAGTATGGGGTACAGGCCATAGTCAACCACGCTGGCCAAGTACGGATTGGCGGACTTCACACACCTTTGAGAACATTATGGTAAACTCTCAGGTGTGCAGGTTTCCTCATGATGTTTTCCTTCACCGAGCAAGGTATAGTTGGTTTGAAAAAAAGAAGTGCGTGCAGGATTTGAACCCGGAGCCCCCGGTTTGGAGTCGCAACGTTCTAACCACTCGGGTATCACTGTTATACTACAGATATGTATTATTAATGTTAAAATTTCGTTAGAGGAAAACAGAACTATGTCTAGTAACAATACTCAAAAAAGTATTTAGACTAGATTATTTTAATTGACGTATATTTTTTATATGTTAACAAGCTGTGCCCGTTACTTCGGCCGCGTGGAATAAAAAAAAATTAAAATAAAAGTAGCCTAAGTTACTCCTAATGACAGCAATCTGCCAGTAAAAGTCCCGTCAAAATCGGTCCAGCCGTTCCAGAGATTAGCTAAAACAAACAGACAGACAGTCAAACAGCTGAATGCCGCTTCAAATAATTCGGAAAAGACGAGCACACAAACAGTTTTTTTATCATGGGGTTATGGGATCAATTCTTTTACTTTCTTATCCCACGCAAAGACCTTAGACAAGGCTTAGACTTATTACATAATTTAAGTTTCAGCCATGTCCGAAATATGTACCTAATGGTTATAAACGGTCAGGCTATAAATTTCGCTGAAAATAAAACCAACGAAAAAAAATTAAGTGTCAATTTTCTCTAATTATACCCTCGAAACCCTGTAATTTGTGTGGTTGTTTATTTGGCTTTAGCCCAATAATGGTCCTTACGACACGAATCTTATAACTGAGGACGCTTAAAGCATACTTCACGTCGCTGCTCTAGTACCTAAGGATACGGAAGTTTTTATGCCGCCCTAAGGCCTCCGACATGACTTAACGCGCTCTACCTATTACAACCGGGACCGACACGGCTTACCGTGCCCTCCGAAGCATGAGAGCATTCAAGAAATTTTAGCGAGTAGTCGCGGTCGGTAATTGGATGAGTTATGGTAGAATAACTCATCCAATTATTGGCCGAGCTTACCGATGCTTAATTCCGTCGATCACAATACATGGACGCAAGCCGCCGGGCTACGAGTGCTTCGCACTTGTTTATGAATCAGAAAATGTTGATGTCTATTTTAACGGGATCAACTAGGAATTACGCGTCACGTTGGGACACTCAAATGGAAACGGGGTTGACACTTTAATCAAGGTAATTGGCGTAATTGTTGGTTCGATAGCTTAAATTTACCTTTTGTATGTAAACATAAAATGGTCCATTAGAATAAATTATTTGTCACAAATAATTATATATTGAAACATGCCTATAGTGTGATTTTGTGTTACTCGTGAATATTAACACTTATGTACATGAATGACATGAAACATCACGAGTACTGTGTAGCTGAGTGGATTAGTCTACGGTATACAGAGAAAAGGTATAGTCCACAGCGATCTTTGTAGTTTAAAGAAAAATAATAATCTCTATTTGAAGTAAAACTTCGTACCTAATAGACTTCAGAGACGGCTCTGTTAAACGTTAAACGCTACTATAGTGGGGGAAATTAAGCCACGGGAATGGAAATGAATTGAATTGAAATTGTAAAAAAATAATAAAATTACCCCCGCTTTTGAATTAGTGTCAAGTTCCACGTTATCGGCGTTTAGAGTTCTCTGCGTATCCAGACACCAGTTTTTTAAGACCAAGTTATTTATTCATATACCTAATGTTATTAATACTTATTGCTTATGTATGTAGTTTCTTGTTGATAGGCTAATCGCACACTGGGTACTGTCGATTGAGCAACTAGAAGATTTAGCAACTAATAATAGTTAACGCAACTGATGTACGCTTCACAAAGGTTGCTAGGTTTTCAATTAATTGTTTTCGACTTACCGACCAGTAACGAGTCGTTACAGTCGTTCCTTGCAATCTTTTATTACAGCAACACTTTTTAGTTACGCCTCGTAGATAGTTTTACCATACTTAAGCAAAACGAATCGTTATTCAAATATAAGACCGGGCATTAGTAGTTTACAGTAAACAATCCACTGCATCGCATTAGTGACAGCGACATTTCCTTTTTTTTTCTCTAACTCCTCCGTGGGTCGCTCACACAAACAAGACGCCCGAGCGGCTAGATTAAACAAAGGCTTAAACATCCACTCATTAGCTGGATCGGCAAGAAACCTACGCAACTATCGCTCACGCGGTAGTAGCCGATGTGCGGTCTTCCTTTTTATGGAGATAACCGTGAAACGAGTAGACAAGGCCCCTAATGGTAATTGGTTACCGGCGCCCATGATGAACATCATTAATATCAAAGGCATCACTGATGCGTTGTCAGCCAAGAAAGAAGAGAAACGAAAGGAAGTCTTAGCATTGAAGTATTGAAGGTCCATTTTACAACAATCTACTCGTACTTTCATAATTAGTTCTGTGTAATTTGGTTTTACAGATTTGTCTTATTATAATCGTTTCACAGTTGTTTTGCTTTTCGTACATTTGCTTACGGAAGTAAATTGGGATTTTATGTGCAGTCATTGTAGCTTTTATTCGGGCTTAGGATTGCTACATTCCAAGTCTACGCACTTGTCTACCCAATCAGGTGCGAACTAAAACTAGAAAGAAATATATCCGTTGATCTTAATACAATTGATTGTGTCACAAGCGCCTTAATCTGTACCAGTACCAAGATCTAACCCTCTGAAATGTCCTGTTTAATTAAGACCTTACTTTCGTCCATCGTTTCTTGCCCTTTTTCGTGCCAGGCTAATCAAGGGCGGACTAAACGGACAAAAGTCATTTGAACATTAGAGTCTTTGTTTGTAGCCTTATTGCGAAACGTAATTTCGTGCCATTCGCACCCAGTCTTTTAATTTAAAGAAAAATCGTAACATCTAAGGACGCACTTTGTTTTAATTCCACCATATTAAAGATTTGATGGACAATTTTAAAGAGCACATTTCTTGTCTTTGTTATATTTGCTTCATTATTTTCAATGAAAAACTTTACTTTAGAAACGTAAAACTGTAGAGAACCATTATTGTACTCGTAGTTAACAGTTTTTGTTGTAATTGAAACATTACTTTTAACAGTTTTATACGTCGGTGCGTAAAGACATTCACGAATCTAAAACCATTGGAAATTCGTATCGTTCATAAATGGACACATAAGGCAATCGACGGCAGTAAGTGAACGACGTGGCTTTTCATGGATGCCCAATACCCATAAGCTACACCAAAGACTATTACCGTCATGGTGATACTAAAAGTATTAACGGGGGCTCCATTATTGCAACCGAAAAGGGGTAAAAATATTTTACGGATCATTTTAATACATACCCAGACAGGTAAAAATATTGTTGCTTTGCATGAATTTCACAGAATTGAAATAAATGAAACAAAGCCTCACAACCTTCAACGGACAGGCGTGGCGTGATGGCCTCAATAGTAAGCATGGCATGTTACAACTGTAAGAGATTGACTTGGACCTAAAATTGAACCAACTTTTTTCAACGATGCAATTTTTTGCGGCCGTATTGCGCGGCCTTGAATACTGGCAACAATTACTTCAGCCTGTTTCTAAATATCTCGTCAGGTCTCGGCTGGTGGGTTGAGAGCTATATTGTCTTCCTTTCTTGGCCGGCAACGCATCGGTGACGTCTTTGGTGTTACTGATATACGTGGACAATCGTGACCACATTCTATCAGAAGGCCGAAGGATGGATGGAATGGATCGACCAATTTTAAAGCGCTTTGCGGCATTCGACTCCGTCTAAAAGATCGTATGGTACCAATCGATACAGTAATTTGAAAGTTTATGAAAAAAAACATCCTTTTTACAACTTACGAGGTTTACACACACACATACAAACACCATCGCGGGAATAGTCATACTAGCCTCCTTGGAGAATGTGGCGATCTAATTCTTATGAAAACTTGACTATCGAAAATCAGGGTAAAACCCATAACTTGAAAATTTTCAATTTTCCTAGCGGGAAGTTATTAACCGATTATAGGTTCGCCCTAGACGCTCTCCAAACCTTATTCCCCACGGTCACCTATTCAGTTTCTGACCGCATCTAGTATTGCTTAACTTTGAAGAACAATACATACGAGTATTTCCAATTATCATTGGTATCTATTGAATCATTTCGTTGGTACAAATCGATATCAATTTCCTCTCCCATTCTGTAGATATGGCTTCCTTTTGATGATGCATTGTATACAGTGAGGTATTGTGATAACTGAGTTATATTGAATATTATGTTTTATTGATACGATAGGTATTGTAGATAAGGTATTGTAGGTACAGATCAACAGATGTGCCAACCAATAATAAAACTGTGGAACCTTAGGTATATCCATAGCGACAGCGACGCGACCAAATGATGAGTGTGTGGAGTGTCCCTGCGACATTAAGGCTCCGCGCAAATTGGCCATCGACCACAGCCACTATTTATTAACGGGAATAGATCCCATTACAACCTTTTTTGTAATATTTATCAGTTTGCCAAATTGTCTGTGCGTTTGTTTACCCGCTAATCTCAGAAACGAATCAACTTGATTGTTTTATTTCAGATCACAAATGAAAAGATCAAAGAATCCCGTCTAAAAATGTTTTCTAGCGTGGATCCCAAGGGATAGGTTCCCCGAAGTAAAGCAGGGCGGTTGCTTGTATAATACTTATAACAAGACCAGTTTAGCCAATGAATTCTGAACAAGGTAAGCTTACTTCTAATAGAATAGTATCCCAAATCCATTCATTCCTTTAATAACCTGAAAACCTTATCTTCCGATTCTGTGATCCTTTGATATCTTTTAATCTTTTTCGAATTTTCAGTAAGTGAAATTCGAAGTAAAAGAAAATCTTTACGATAGGTATAACTTAGTTGAGGAATTATTTAATCGCGATTCTTACTAGTTTTTTATGGCCTAAATTTAATAGAAAATATTTTATGAAAGACAACGTAGCTGATAATCACCGTTTCCTAAGGTCATCAGTCTATTACTGGTGCCTGGTAATCAGTCTGAAGGAATCACCGATAGGTCGTCGGTCATAAAAGAAATCAACTTTCATCATTACGGCAGTGCCATTTCTATCGCAGAATAATTGTTTTAACAGTAATTGTGGCGGAAATTTAAATGGTTTGTTTCAATGTGTGTTCTCGTTTAAGTAATCGTCTTTGTGTGTTGTCCGTGGCACCCACGACACAGGGAATTCAAGTGTGGGGCTAAGGCTGAGATGTATAGACGATACTTAGCCTTAGCTCAGATTTATAAGACGTTATCACGTCAAAATATTTAAACGAGGTTCTTCATATTAACATACTCTTATCTTTTTAATTTGTGTAAACTTGTTGTGTTTGTGTTGTTGTGTGTAAATTTGTGTAAAACGCGACAACGCGTTTTGTGTTTTTGTGTTTATTTCTACTTATTTTCTTATGACGTTATCACGTAAAATTATCGTCCGTAAACCGACTTTACAGACATCCATTTTTTCCAAGGTAACTACGCTACGGCATAGATTTTCCGAAGTGAAGCGAGAGCATTTACTGGTAAGGAATCAGATTCTCCATTTTACTAGTATCTAACTAATAAACACATAACCTTCAAAAATTACAATCAAGTGTGTCTAAACATACTTGACGATCCTGTAGCCCAGTAGGTACGTACTGTCGCTACATGCAAAGCAAATACTCCCGGGTTCGATTCCCGCCCGGCGCCGTCATTTATGTGACTGATCAATGTTTGTTCTCGGGTCGCGGGTGTTGCTGATGTGTTGTTTGTGTTGTCAGTGCCACCCGCGACATATGTAAGCCTAGTGCGAGAGTATGAGTATATTAGTATGAGTGAGAATATGAGTAGTTTATATAGACATGCCAACTGAGTGGAGATGAACTCTCTTAACTGTAAATTTCAAAACACTACACATTCTTCACACATTGAATGGTCTGTTTCCACTGGTTATTCTTTTACAAAATGACGTAATCTTTATCCCTGAGCAAAAAATCAAGCCAAATCAAAAGGAATACGCGGAACTACCTGCTTTTGTGGATTCATCACTACCTGACACGTTCTTTACAATTTTTTATACGGATTCTTCGTTTTCTTTTATACCGTGTTATTATTTGTGGTGTATGCACTCGCGTATACCTGTCCTTTATTATTTACATTTGAATATAATTTATCTGGAATAGGTTTGAGCGCGACTTTACAAAAGCTAGTTTTTGTGTTTTTACAAAATTAAGCACAAGAGTCTTTGTAGGTACTGTTTACAAAAAACTATTGTGTTGCATAAAGTAAATGTTATTACTGTTGTTATTAGGTACTTATTAGATACTAACTAGACGAACGGGTGGAATGCGACGTCAGCGTCCCTTCTCGTTACCGCCTCAGGTACAGCGTTCTTAATACCGTCATATAGTATAGTTATACACTCACTTGTATATTATACAAAAAGCATTCAATTTTATTGTTTGGTACTTCATTATTATGTAAATGAAAAATAATAATATTTTTATTTCTCGTTTCTTAAGCTTAGTAATAAAAAAACAGAAAAAAAGTTAAATGGCCTTTACTATCTAGCTATCTGCATAATATGTTGCCGATGACGTCACCTTTGACGTCTAGTTATAATGGTTGACCAGCTCTCGCTAAACTACGTAGGCGGCCTTCGATGGTACGAGTATAACAGACAGCACGGATTGGCCTTTAATGTCCCCGACCCATACTGGGGAAATGTGATGGAATATCACTTAGTTACGAAGAGAAATTCGTTCCCTGAGGGCTTTAGCGGTTTGCCGACAAAGCAAAGGACATATAATATAAGTACTTATTATGCTAATGTGTTGCGTATCCATGCAAACTGTTCTATCATGTATCCATTGTGTTTGCGCTTTGCAGTAATCGCCGCGCATTCTAGTTTAAATGTTATTTATGGCGTCTAATCTTAATATATATATTTCTTGTGTGCGTGTGTATGTGACTGAACTCCTCCTAAACGGCTTGACCGATTTGGTTGAAATTTTTTTTGTGTCTTCAGGTGGATCCGAGAATGGTTTAGATTCACAATTGGACCCGGTAGGTGGCGTTGCTGTCGATATATCACTAAAACATTTTTTAATTATAAAGCGGTACGAAGTACGCTGGGACCACTAGTCTACTTCTACTTTTCTACGTTATATTGCTATAAGAATGTCCAAGGACCTACTCTATAATAGGCACTATATAATAGGCTATGTAATAGGCATATATATACAATAGGCAATATAATAGGCTGCGCGCAGCAGCTAGAGGAGCTAAAATAATTAAGTAAAACGTTATTACTTTTCAGAAGTTTCAATAGCAAAATTAATTTTACTTTACTCTGCATATTGAAATTTTACTTTTAAAATGTTCGATTGGGGATGTCGGAATGTCGAGTAATTTATCACTTTTCATTGGCACTTTGTCACGCGTACTAAAGTGAGTAGCATCACATTTTATATACAACGTCACTTTTTACGTTTCGTCGTATCAAAATCTGTCATACCTACTTCATATAGTTTTACTCGACTGCACAATGCACAGGAGGAAATCAAAAATAAATCAAAAGTAGTAATCCTTCATCATTTAGCCGCGAGAAATATTTAAACGTTTTAAAACCTACCCGCAGTAAAACATTGTTATGCATGTTTATCAGGCGCTTCATATTTACGCCATACTTTTATCGCTTGTCCCGTGGGAACGGATCCATTTCCGGGGATAGTAAGTACCTATCCTAGATATCGCCCCATCATATAAGCTATAAGTTCGCTTAACTTAAATTTAATATGTTTAAGTTAGGTGAACTTCGCATGATATCTCTCAAGTCTGACAAAGAGAATTTTCGATTGAAAATTAGGTCTTTCGATATTAAGTCAATATAAGGTCCAAAAATAAATATATTAAATCAAAAAAATTACAGTGTGTTTGAGACAAAAAAGTTAAGTTTTCATCAAATATTCGTGAAAAAAAAACAAATTTTTGGAAAATAAAAACCAAAATGTTGGGTTTTGAATTTTTCACATACATTTTGAGGTTATGTGAAAAAAGTTTAAAATCAAAAAAAGTTGTAGATCTTTTTATTACCTACAACTTTGCCATTAAACTTTTTTCCATTGGTAACTTGTAGTTTTGCCGGAAATCGAGATAAACCGTTTTTACCCTTAAACCCCCCGTCCCCTCTCATTTTATATATTTTTGTTATGTTTTCTTGCTTTTACAATGTGTTTCATTTGTTTCATTCTATTTTTTTTTTCACTTTTTTCCATTTTCAAAAATGGTCAAGACGGAGTAATAAAATTATACCCGAAAATCTTAAAATTAATTAATATTATTTATTGTTAAGTTTAATTAAGGAGCGCCTAACGATATTATTTCAGGTCCGTTAACTAATACTCTTGATGATAAGTTTATGCCCGAAACTACGGTGAATAATTGTATTTTACGGTAATTGATGTTCGTTTCAAATGGTCTTATTTGATATGAAATTAAAGTAAAATAATAATATTATTAACCACACTGACATATTAGCTAACAATTACGCTTCTTTTTGTTTGATAGCTTGACAAATAGTATCCCGATTCATGATGATGCCATCAGGTGAGCTCAAAATTATTGAATTAAACAATTCATAATTACTAGATATAGTATCTAATTATTTACATGCTGGATATATATGCAATAGATAGATAGATAGATGCGAAATAATGAGATGCTAGATTGTAGCATCGAATTATTTCGTCAATAACAAGATAGAATGTATAAAAACCCTATTTTTAAGGTTACTTATATGGAGACTTCCTTTGGGATTTACCTTTTTACGTTTTTATTATTTTACGGCCTCAGGAATACGCGTTCTGTAAAAGTATCAAGTGTCTACCTATTTCTGTCCAAGAAGAGGCATGTGACAGACAAACAGACAGCGGAAGGAAATACATAGTAGATTACCGTTGGTCACCATTTATGTACGGAACCCAAAAAATGTACAAACAAGGAAACGATACAGTTTTATTAAAAGTATAAATTGTTGGGGGAGTTCTAAACTCTAATTAGTAATTTATCATTCAATTACTGGAGTTATAAACAATTAAATAAGTCCCGCTAACTTTCTCGTGAAGATTAGCGAGCTTTATTTTAGTAGGAAGTTCGGCAAGTTGTGTAAGTTTGATTTAACGAGAGTCAGTTTTCAGTGAACTCGTAAACAATTTACTTTGAACATTTGATTGATGGCAGCAATTTCTTCTACAAATTGCGAATTTCAGCACTAAGAGTCCATATTTCAACGGTTTAACTGATTTGTTTAAACATCTTTTTTAGAGCTTTTAGTTTTATTTTATTTTACCCGCTTGTGCACTTTTTTCGTTAGCTTTTTTACAACATTTTTTGTTGATGTTTTTGTAGCTAGTTATGTTTTAAGTAAGTGCGGAGTTCTATTTTAACACCTCCGACCCTAGAAAAAAATATGACGCACCTGTTACATACTCGTATATGTTCGCAGGATCGCCAAATAGGCTGTGGGGAGCTGTGGGCAAAATGTATTATTTTTAATGTTCTGAGCCGAAAAACTACAGAGAAACCTGTGGTCACCGCCCCCAATAGATATTAGCAACACAGATGCGTTGCCGATAAAGAAAGAAATAAAGAAAAAATATATATTTGATCTTCTTTTATTGATTGAAAAACCGATACTTAAATATTTTACTGGTACTGAATCACTTGATTGACACTTTTTAAATGTATGAAGTTTATAAGGACTATAAATAATTTGACGTGTTCTTCACATAATTTGGAAGTTGCTGTCAGTTCTGATATGACGCACGTTTCGTTCATTAAGACCCAGTTCCGAAATCAGTTCCAAAGTTTAATTCCCAAGCTGACACGTAGATCTTAGTTATTGTATGAGTAACTATCTAGTTTGTTTCATCGTTGCCCAATATTACGTTAAATTGTATTTGTATATTTGTATATGATGGTACAATATGAGCCTATCTCTTCTTCTTTCTGTCTTCTTTTCTTTCTTAATTCTTTGCTTTGGTAAGTAAGTCAAATAATGGGTATTATGGTATAAGTTATTTTAAGAAGTTAAATTTATTTAACGAGGGTCTTTATACGATTGGTTACGTTATAAAATAGCTCATCAACTAGGGTAAACAACTGAAAAAAACATTAATTTTAACTTTTTAATATAATTTACCTAATTATTATATTATGTTATAGATACTTGGATTTTTTTTAACGGTAATAAATGAATTAACATTTGTTTAGCATTTTCTTCTGTCTATTCTTGTTTAGATACTAAACCGATTTAGATGTAATAAAAGTCATTTGACCTCATACGTTAACATAAATAATTGGTGCCTACTTTAAGAGATGAAACAAGTGTTATATAAATACTTAACTATTTAAAAGAGTGATATGTAAATATTCATTTAACGACCCTTAAAAATAATTCAAAGACTCCATCGACGACAAAAAATGATATCACAAAGAGTTACTTGCAAAATTTTGTGTCTTTTGTCCCTTTATCCGTGTTACTTACAGGAAACCTTTTCAGAATACTCGATAAAAGAAATATCTTATAAGAGAAGCGCAAATTATCCGTCCATTCTAATTTTCATAGCGTTACAGTAGCGATAAAATTTTCAAGAAACCTAATGAGATTGAATCGAATCCGCTGGATTACGTTACCAGCGGAATTGTCTTACTCACTCTGTTACAACAATATTGAAATGGAGATTGCACTTGTTCCAACATTTTTGTAACTGGCCCATTCTGTTTGTTGTGTAAAAGTTTTTCTACGCGAACTTGTTACGAGAACGGTGCCCAAAGTTTCCCGTTTGTGGTTATTTGCGGTGTTGCATGTATATGAAAAGTGCGATACGGATACCATTTTCAAACGTTTTGAGATTTTCATTTACGTTTGTAACTCCTACATTACATTCTAAATTTGACTGTGTACATGAACATTTTTAATGTAAACGGGTACTCACGATATTGAATTGTTTTACCGATATTTCGACCCACATGAAGATAACTACTACTAAATCAAAGTACTACACTGATAACTATTTAGCAATCTTGGCAGTAACCATTGTGTTGTTGACTATTGTGTATGTTGTATACTAGAAAATGGGAAATTCAGATTATTTTAAATATTTTTTACCTTCAGACGTATAATGAACAATTATTAAATGTTATAATTATGATTTTATTAGAAATTACTTCCTGCCGATTCAAGGGTTTTTATATCATTCCGCTTTATAAGTAACGACTACAAAGTACCTTTTTTAACCATCTGATGGTAAGTGGTAACCGTCGTCCGTAGACAGGACGACGGATCGGTAACAGCAAAAACCAAAAAAGAAAGCCTCAAATTCACAGTCAACACGACGAGTCGTTTAGCAGATGACTCAAGCAAGAGCTGATATAAAATGTGTGCGTAGTTGTGAATTGTAAGTCGACACGCAATTTATTTTATATATTTTATCGTTCACCGAAATCACCATAAAATGCATAAGGGGTTCGTCAGCTATTCACAAAACGATGTTATCTATGTAGCGATCTCTTTCAGAGAAGTTTTGAAGAAATAATAAAGGAAAAGCGAAACGGGTAAGGTAAACAGCGTTGTACAATAGCTTGAAGAGAACTACGCAAACTACTGTCTAATTTTACAGTTATACAGGGTGTCCCGTAAGTAGTGGACCAACGGGTTATGGGGGGTAGTGGGACTTATTATCTAACGAAAATACTAAATTTTATTGTCCTAGACCTTGTAGTTCTTGAGTTATGCTTTTTTTCAAAATGTGATGAAAATATCATCCACGTAAGCTAAATATTCAATTTTACCACATTCGTTTTTTTAAGGTAAAATGTTACCTGTGTAGGTACGGTATAACCTTACTCAATGTTCATGCACATCATATAAAGAGGAGTAGAAAATAATGAACCTTTTGTCCTCATTAGCGGGGTAAGATCTTTGTTACGTACATTTAGCACTCTCTCGAATTCTAACCTAAGTTTTTATATTGATAGACTTGGTACAAGTATGCAAATTTAAGTCTTTTGTTCCTTCCTTAGACTGGGTAAATACTAGGCTAATCCTCATATTAATTTTGGATATCAACATTGCGAAATCACTGCACACTTATGGGTTAGTCTATTGTTATCCACATTGAAAGCATGAGCTTTCAAATAACATAACTATAATTATTTAGTAATCACGCCAAATGTGGTTACGAAATATTGGATCACAAGAAATTTACTGCAGCACTAAATAATTCCAGCCCGCAAACCCTAAGCGTGGGTCTCTGTGCGCCATTATGAAGTTATCTATAATTCATGGTTCGAATTCCTTTGGTACCCGATTCGGTATAAACTGTTAATTGTTTTATAAAAGATTTTGATTCCAGAAATCCTCAAAGGACCAGGTACGTCAAAGAACCACGCCAGTCCTCAAAGGACTAGTTTAGATCTTGTATGGAAATTGGACTAAAAGCTGGTGTTGGACTAAAAATGTTGATTAAAATAGCTGAATTGAATTGAATAGCTTTCTTTCAGTATCTTTTGTGCCAACCTTGCGTCAATAAAAAAACGAGGTAAAAAATAGTTTTTTTATAAACATTTAGGATTAGTTTTAATGTTTTTTTATAATTTTCAATTTACACAAACCTTGTTAGTTTTACTGATAGATAGATAACCTGCAAACCTCTATCAAATGCGAAGTGATTTGTCATCTCACAATACGACGGGCACAGGCCATAGTCCACCCCGCTGACCTCACAACATCTTTGAGAATATGATGGAGATTTCTCAAGTGAGCAAGCTCACTGAAACTAGTGATAATTAATTAGTAATACTTACGCTTTTTAATAACTTTTTAAAATTATCGGTGCGTACAGGAATCAAACCCTACCCCCTGTTTCGGAATCTAACATTCAAATCACTGGGCTATTACCATACTGTTGCTGTAAAGTTCAAAGAGATTTACTTACATACAACTGATACAAGCAGAACACTTTGTGGTGAGTCCGGTAGACATAGGAGTGTAAACAATAGATAATAATATTTGACTATTTGACCATTAGCTAATACGCATTTCCACTCTCGATATTAACATGCATTGCGCATACATTCTGTGATCATCAATCACATTTCGGATATTGGCGGTAACTAGCCTAAAGCTACGCCGGGCATGGGAATAGCCACCTCGCCTTTTAGGTTGGACGTGTTAAAATTTAAATAAATAATAAGTACGTATACTACGTATAATAATACGTATCATAAAAAACACGACTATCCTGCAATAAAGTCCTACCTGTGTATAATCTACGCATATAAATTATAAAGTTCGCAAATTTCCTCATCAAAGTCTTGATTTGATACCCTTAGTGAAATAATTGAAAAATCATTGTTTTTTTTTATTTTTTTCATAATTTACGTACACAAATTATGAAATGGAAACAAGCAAAAAATAAATACAAAGTACAAAGTTACTGCTTATTTTTTAAAAGGATTCTCTTCCAATAGACCCGGGAATGGAGAGATGAAGAATCGATTTAGAGATTTTATATTTTTCAACAAAAAAATATAGTGTGCGTTCTTCGAGGTGTTAAAAAGTCTATAGAAACTCATATAAGTTCATATTTATTTTTGTAATTTTCAGGCAATCCATGTATTGTATCCTTCCGACTTTCTCTTTCTTTGTTTCTGTTCTTTGTCTTTGACTTTCTGTTTCTTCTCTTTCTTGTGTTCATATTTAACACTTTTCTTCTACTCTTACTCAAGAAGATTCTTGAAACATGCCCTTACTTAAGAACGTACTTATATTTATACTAGCTAATTCTGTTCTATGTTAGTTTATATAATGGACCTACTGATAGCTGTAGTAGAGTAGCAAATTATTTTTTATTAAGCCTCTGGCACTTTACTTAATTCCATAACACAATAAATAGTCCGTTATGCGACAATAACAAACGTAACTTATGCATATTGCGACAAAAATCATATTTCAACGTCAATTAAATAAATGGAGTTGTAAAATTACCCGACAAAGTAGGTACTTCACAGAGGAATGTTTTAATCGAATTGTTATTTAATTCAATTAATGCTTTATCGCCCGAAAATTACGGCAGCCTGTTGTTATTAAAATGTATCCGATCCCGAATGTTAATGTGTTGATAACATTAAAATTACAATTGAATTTAATTTGATTACCGCTGCTTTCGTTGAATGATAGCTTTTGTAATTATACTGGTTTGATTGACTAGTAACCGCATTCGCTTCGCTTCGGAAACGTATGTTTCAACTTGAAAAAATGTGTGAACACGATTATATAAATTGCTATATATTTTTTATTTCTCAATCGATTCAAAATAAAACCAACACTTAATGTTACCCAAAGCTTAATGAGTTGGCTTCAAACTAAACACAGATACCTACATATGCGCTTACCTAGAGCACACTCCACCACACTGCTCCAGTGCGGATTGGTGGAGCTTAGTTATGTAGTCACATCGCTGAAAATTGCATTCGTTTTTATTAGGATCTCGATCACACTTATGCCGTAATAATGTTTAAACATTGCGGTACGTCAGAATACGGTGTAACTTTACGCACTCGGAGGTAGGTTTTGTAAGCTGACGGACCATCTGACGGCCAATAGGAACAATCATTTTGTCTTGATCTATCTTGACAAACAGTGCTTTGATAATAATTTGACGACTCGAGCCAAGTTGGCAGTGACCCTGCCTACGAACTATGAAGTGAACGGTCCCGACCATGGCAGACATTTATGTGGCAGGTAAACGTTTTTTGAACAATTGCTGATAGTGTTAGTTAGTTAGTGATGTGTAGGTAATACACAGGGTATCCCAGTGCGTGGGTATGAGTGTGTAAACGTTTTCTTATTTATTTATCCGGGAAGCAGGGAACCCTAGTGCGGGAGTAACTGTTTAGTGTTTATTTATTTAATTCTCCTCCAATTCTCGAATCGCCTCCCAAAAAGTTTCACTTTAACCTTATTCCACGCAATTACATTTGTTAACCGTTTTAATAAGACTTTGAGTTACGTCTCTTCAAGGATTAGATAAAATAATTTGATCGTATTTTTCGTCTCCCAATGGTAATGAACTACATAGTTTGGTGAGTACACTTCAGTCATTGAACTTTCAAACTTGTAATTCCAATTTTAAACTTCGCTTTCATGGGACATACGAAAAGCAATTATAAAATAGTTTTCGGTATCTATCTTCTATCACAGTAGAAGGATTCATTTTCAACGTCATAACAAGGAGAACTATCCAATTTATCATCAGCAGTCGAGTCCAATTATCAAATTTGCCATCAAATTAATGACTAATTAGTTTCCAGGGAGATTAACTTGCAAATGGATTTGCTGCAAAGTTCCATAATTAGGTATAAGGGCACTGTTCTATTTCAAGTTGTAAGCGATGAATCAATATAGTAACAATTTCTGGAGGAGGCCTTAGGAGGAGGATGAGAAGGTTACCATGCCGGACTGGCGTTCGAAGATTTTGGGATCGATGCCCAGCGAGGTGGAAAATTTGAAATTTAGAACCATCTGTTCTAAATATCTGTTCTCAGTCTGGAGGCGTGTTCATGTATTTATCTGCTCTTAGTCCGGTGGCTTGTCGATCTTAAATAATCGACTGAATTAATCAAGAGCGGGCGCGGTCGGTAGGATGTGTAACCGCTAGTAGGGAAATTTCTTAGCGCTTCTGTATTTCGAAAGGCACGTAAACCCATCAGTCCCGGTTGTTATCCTTCGATAGCAGTTGTAAGCCATATCAGAGTACTTAAGTGACCTAAAAAGTTCCGACACTTGTGTCTCCACCAATCTGCATTGCAGCAGCGTGGAGTATGCTCTAGGCTTCCTCAGTTATGAAGAGAAAACCGTACGCTATAGTGGACCATTAATAGGTTGAAACTAAATATTTGAAGAAATCTATTCACAACCCTAAAACTATTTGGATGGCATTAAACACTCCAAACAAAAAAAATAAAAAAATAAAACATGTCTCTTTCTATCTTCTCTCTCTCTTTACCTCATTGGGCTCTCTGACAACAGGTAAGAGCAAGATAAACGCGTCAGAAACAGTTTTTTGCGGTGGAAACTTTTCGGCCAACTGAATTTATCCGGATAGAGCCGGACGGACCAGAAATGTCTAACAGTTCGCAATAAATTTACCCAGAGTAAAACGGAAGTGTTTTATCGCTTCCAATAAATTTTATCCTAGTCTCTTTATACATATGATACGTCCTACGATTTGAGGGGCTTCAATAAAATTGCGTATCACTTATCTGTGTAACTGTACATTTTATTGAAAGAAATACTATTGCTTTGGTTGAACAGTGATACTATACTACCTCGTAAGGATAAAACGAAGCTAATGTGTTTGCGATAATCTCAATACCTATTCCAGCTTTCATGCAGTTTAAACAGTAACTATAATTACCTAATGGTTCAGTCAACAAACAATGATGGACACAGTTAACACAGTAGGATAGAGGACGAGATGATGAGATATGAGGTGATGAGATAAAAGATTCTACTGATCTCTGGGTCAATTATAGCGAAGCGTAACTTATTCGTGTATTCGTGATTTTTGTATTATACAATGTTTCTAGCCAGTTACGTACATGAGCGACAGCGTCTGTAGTCTAACGCTGTATTGAAGCTGCTTCGTCGCCGCAACAGACAAAGGTATTATCGCCATTCAACAGCAGAAGGCGCACTTTTGGACCGCAAAATTTCGTTCAAGTGAGTAAAGGCCGAATTCCACCGCAGCGCACGCTGTGCACGCGACGTATTTTAGCTGCGTGGGTTTTGTTTGATATTTGACATTTCGTGCGTAGCGTATTCGTGGGCAGTAGACGTTATCACATACATTTTCTTGCAAAGCGTAAAGACACACGTGTATAGCCTCTCCGTGCGCAGGCGAACGGTTCGCGTCTTTGACCTATTTTATTAGTGGTAGGGCTTTAGCCTTGCTGGCCAGCATCCTCTTGCTTGAGTTAGCCGCCAAACGAATTGTCGCGTTCCGACTGAGAGCTTGGAAGCCAGTACTTTCTTTCCTTTTCACTCTTTCATGGCTGTTAACGAATCGGTGATGTTAATGTTACTCATGTCCATGGGGGACAGTGACCAATTAACATCAGGCTCGATTAACGTGTTCGCAATCGTAATTTTCTATAGAGAAAACACGACGTCTACGTGATCCGCTGCGAACATGTTACGGACGTAACGTAAAAATGCGGCATTTTGTCGTTGCGATTCTTGTCGTAGTCGCAAATGTGAAATATGAACAGATGGAGTTGTATTATAGTCCCTTATAAGTAGGTCAAATACACAAACTATACACATTTACAAATATGTATAGTTTGCACGCTATTTCTACGAAATACTAAATAGGAGACTTACGTGATTTACCTAATAAGGTAAATATCAAATAGGTACATTTATTTCTAAAAAAGTAAAATGTATTTGTAAGGTAAACGTTACGAAAAGATTATGGTAATCCAACAGATGAAGGCATTTAAACATATTTCTTAAGCGAAAAGCTTAATAAGTATTTAGGTATTATGTTGATATTTTAGTCCGGGGTTGGAGAAATATTTATGTCTGTCGTTTTTGGTTGTGAAAATAAGTTCTGTTTTTCTTTAATAGCAAACTAGCATACATCACTACCGTTCTGCTGCCACCCATGAAAACTGTTACCGACCCAGAACAAGACTCAAATCGAGACTAGGATGGATAGTACAGTTAGCAGAGGGTGTTATTAGGTGTTTAACGTCAGTTAGTCAGTTCCTTAGTATGAGGTACCTATGAGGACTGGGGAATTGAATGTTAGTGATAGTTAGTCATTTGCTGTAAGTAATAGTCCAATTATTAATAATTTATATACTACGAGTCTCGTGTATTGTATTCGGTCACAGATCTATTGCTACTCGTGAGGACTAAGATGGTCGCGTCTAAATAAGCGTAACCGGATCCACACTTTTCCAACCGTAACACAATTACTGTTAAAATAATTATTGTTAATTTTGGGCTGCGGCAAAGCTTAAAGCACTCTTAATCTATACTAATACTAGTTGTCCCAGCGTACTTCGTACCGCATTATGATTAAAAAATGTTTTGGTGATATATCGACAGCAACGCCACCTATCGGGTCCAATTGTGAATCTAAACCATTCCCAGATCCCCTTGAACACACACAAAAAATTTCATCAAAATCGGTTCAGTCGTTTGAGAGAAGTTCAGTGACATACACACTCACAGAAGAATTATATACTATATTAAGATTAGAAACAAAATTGTACACGCTATACGTCACACGATCACGTCACGTACCTGAATCACGCTATTAAAGTTTTTAACAACGCTCGCATATAAACATGTTCCAGACATGAACTATCGAAACACGGCCGCCCTCCAGATCCACTGCTTTTGCTAATATGCACAAGTGTCATGCCTCTAGATGCACTGGCTCAGGCTATACGTTGTCGACTCTTTACTGAGTCTCTCCTACCAGAGGAGGCCAACAGCATACTCCATCTCGCTGCCCAGTGTAGATCGGTGAAAGGATTAGTGTCCAACCCAAGTGTCGGAGTTTCTTATGCCGCCCGAAAGCTTCCGACGTGGCTTAACGACTGCTAGCTAATGATAACAACCGAGACCGACGGCTTTGCGTACCCTCCGAAGCCAGTATGTTCTCAAGAAATTTTGCCACTATGAACTTACCGGCCGCGCCTGCTGTTGCTCTCGGTCGATTACTAAGGATCGATGCAAGACGCCGGGCTATGTGCGCTTACATTAGGTACAATTGTCTAATACTTTGAATTAACTATGACTAAAAGTTTCTCACCACGAACCCAACCAACCAAGTTATTTTCTCCGACATATTTTTGGAATAAAAACCTTTAGTAAACTGCATTTCCTTTTATTTAACCACAAGTAATAATGTTAAGAAAATGAGAATGTTTAAATTGTGTTATAAAATTCCAAAGTTTCGTGAATACAAAACCCTGAAGGTGAACTGCCTATTCATGTTTTTGTATGCTGAATATTATACAAAGTAGCTAAGATTAAGGTAAATATGAAGGTAAGATTAAGGTAAGCATGAGAGTATGATTATACCCAATAGGCCGTGAAATGAGTTTAGGCTTGAACTATGCATACCCGTATATCCTATGATTATATAAACCGTAATGTCTTTAGGTACTGCGGATATATGTATCTATATAATAGCATTACTATTGATTACAATTATTATTCTGTGTACAAATCTTAATTTACGCAATAATGTTCGATAACAGCGTTGTGAGGTAATCGTTGAACCGACAGCTATTGGCGATTAATCGCTTTATTAATTAGTTTCTCTACTTTGACAAATAGTACTCTTAGTGACAAAATTCAATCGAATCGAATCGAATAGAAATCAAATTGAATATGAAATCGATATGGAGTTGATATTCATATCAATTAATAAATTTCTAAGATTTTTTTCCCCCTCTACTGCGCACCCCCTGGGGTGAATATCTATCTAGAAATTATCTAATATTTCCCTTTTTGCACGAATACCAATTTTCACGAATTTAACTTCAAAATTAAGTCACTTTCGTAGAAACGTTTTAATAATATAGGGGATTTTACTACCTTAGGGTGGAATTTCCAAAAACCCCGTCTTATTTGAACCCTTAGCCATAGCATTAACCCACTATAACATTTCGTAACTCTAGCACCGGCGGTTTCTGCTCTGTGTTGATAAGTCAATTACAGAAAAATGGCCTACCTCTTTATAATGTATATTATTATGTATAGAAGATAGGCACCACGCTTAATAATTATGTAAACATAATAATTATTGTGTTAACCGAATTTCCATACTTACATTTTCATATCCATATTTTAAATAATGATACTATGTTTAACTTCATTCATCTATCGTTTATTCGTACGTAATACAGCCGTTTCGTAAATAAGGTCAAATAATAATGAAACAGAAGCCTTATAAATACGCGAGAAACATGGCTGTAATCGGATTACAGCAATGTGCGGAAAATTATTTATTAGCGAGTAAGTATTAGTTTAATTAAAGGTAATCGGTAAATTAACGCGTCCTCATCAATTCAATACTCTACTCTTGGCGCTAATTTGATTTGTTGCTAATTATTTAGTATTGAGTAGAGGGGAGTACTTATTATAAGGAAGGTATTGGGAGTTCATCATTGGACACGACAACGATACGGCACGGCAACGACATCGGCTGACGCATCGTTGGAATAAACACTTTCGATACTTGGGTTGACCGATAATACTTCCATCAATTCGCAATAGAGCAGCGCGTTGGAGTATGCCTCTTCAGTTATAAGGTGAGACCCGTGCTCTTTCTATCACGGGTTAAAGCCGTGCGTCAACCGAAGTCGGTACCGTGTCTTATCGGGGTCGTGTTGGTCAATAAACAAGCACGCAATACATTCCATATAATTAATACTCCCCTTTAATCATTATATAACGTTAGTAAGTATATTCATGTAATCTGACTTCACTTCGGTTTGGCGCCTTCAGGAAAACTATTTCATAATATGTTTACCAGAAGTACGCTGACCCGATACAGTCGTTATTTATATACTTAATCCCTATGGTTTCTCTATTATGTTTGATGAATACAATGAACTAATTATGGTTATGTCAAGATCATGAATGAAAAAAAAACTAAAAATATACACTCAATATATGAACCCGAAAAACATATTACCTATCTATTATTTCCACACATTTTATTTTAATAACAATTTTGATTATTTTATCGATTACAAATTAGGTTATTATTTACATATACAATTATACTAGCTGACCCCACGAACCTTGTTCCGCCTTATATATTTTTCGTACAAAAATCGCGATTTAAATTTGAGGGGCGGGGGTAGGGAAGTGAAAATTTGGGACTATGTGTATTTTTTTATACCACAACATAAAAAAAACAATAAATGATTTGGTGTCGTGGGACACCAGGTAGGAACGAAGTTCCTTCGGCTACTGTCGCGCCTGCGCACGTCTCATTTAACGCTTTTATTCCACGCACTTTTTTCCACGCTTACGGTTTTACTATCACATATTTTTCAGTTCGGTCGCGCAGCAAAATCCCTATCCCCTCCAAGCCTGCCGTAAGGAACTTCTTTCCAAAAAATTATCCAAAAAATGAAAAAAAAATAGATGTAGCTCGATTCTCATACCTACTCGATAAGCACACAAAATTTCATGAGAATCGGTCGAGCCGTTTCGGAGTAGTATGGTAACTAACATTGTGACACGAGAATTTTATATATAGGTATAGAGATATTTTTTATTGTTATTTTAATTGCTATCACATTACATTTCATCACGTGAGCAGGTATAAATTTATTCTTCGTAGCTTTTTGTGTACATACATACCTTCAAAATTACAAACACAATGCTTATTACGTTTGAATGGATGTGTAACCGGATGAATGAACGCGGAAATTGTGTTCAATTTAGACGACGAACATTCGCACAAATCGTGTGTGCTGAACAGAAAAACCAATACAATATCACGTATGTATTCGTAAACGGTAAAATATGATTGCAATGAAAATATAGTTTTGTCTGTTCTTGCCCATTTTGTTTTAACTTAAATTAGCTCTATATTTAATCATTTGTGTCTTTGGGAAGGCCTTAAATGATTTTATTATATGAAATGACAGTAGAAATGGACATAACTGTATTAGATTCAATGTAAATATAAGCAAATGTTAACAATATGTATAAGAAAAATTATATCATCGAGGACTTTTGGCGTCGGAAATAGGGCAATATTACAATAGGTAACTATAATAAGTTCTCCTTTTAGAAGATATTAAGACATGTATACGAACTGAAAGTAACATTTACTTCGAATAATAAAATAGTAATCAAAATAACAGTTATTAATATAATTAATGCATAAAAAATTCAATAATGTTATGTTAAAAAATCACAAACAAAAACACGCTTGCCCATCTCCATTTCAGCCCAAAGAAAAATGTACTTACCAGATCGTTCCAAACTCCAGTATCACACACTATTCACTTATGTTATTAAAAGTTCGAAATCGCGGTTTTCGAAAGTTGTAACGAATTTTCGAGCGTCCCTACCGTTACGGGCGCGGGAACGGTACTGAGCTCAGGGCGGCGCGTGTGGACAGGGGTGAGTCCCGAATTTGACAATGATAAACTACGTACGTATTACGTAGTTAAACTCAGTTTACTTTTGATCTAAGTGTTTGTTAATGCCTTACTCTTTATTTCATGTTTTTCGTTAAACTTTTTTATTGTTATTAATCCAATATAATTTGTAACAATGTAATTTTAAGGTTCTCCTTTTACAAATTTTGTTGTATTTAAACACGCTGACGCATTCAAACACTTAATAAAACTCTTGTGTTACTGAGTGACTGACATACGACGCACAGCCGAAACTACTGAACGCAACAAGCTAAAATGTGGCATGTATGTTCCTTGGGGAGTGTTGGGGAGCACTAAGAGAGGATTTTAGGACCCCCCCCCCCCCTAAGGGGTTAAACTGATTTTTTAGAAATTGGCGGGCGTAGCCGCCGGGGATTGCTCGTATAATTATAAAATTGTGCTATAAAGAGCACGCATACTTTATTCAAGGCTAGATTTTAAAGGAAAACATTATTGACTGTTAGACAGATAACGGCTCTGTAATCGGTAGTGTTCATGCCTGCCTACCGACCTAAGGGTTCGGGGTTCAATTCCTATCCTAGACAAAATTATGTGACAAACATAATGTTTGTTATTGCGTCATGAGTGTTGTTGGTGTTTCATTGTATTTATGCGTTACACTATTCGCGCACTGTGCGGGAGTGTTTTACACTTGTATAAAATATTTTACATGCAATGTTTTTTGTTAAACTCCATGCGGTTGCCCCCTAGGGAGCGCCGCTAGCGCCTCGTCCCTCCAGGCGAGGTCGCATCCGATGAAGGCTTAGAGGCCACAGGGCCAAAGCCATCCCCAAGCCGGTGTTTAGTGGGTAAGAGTCCCATATAACCAATACAGACGGCTGTGTTGGTATGCATGAGCATTCACCGCCTCCCTCTCGTGAGGGTGTCCAAAAGCACTTTACCAGGACGCAAAAAAATGTCTATTTCGATTGTAGTTTTGGAGAATCAAATACAATGCCGATTCCCCGCTTGTTTTTGAGGTGGCGACGTGTTGTGAGGCCTTTATATTCTTGATATCTATGGACGATGGTAACCACTTACCATCAGATAACTTGTCTGTTTTTTTGTCGGTCATATACATAACAAAATCTATAAAAGTATTTGTCGACTTTAAGTGAGAATAAATAAACGCGTTTCCAATGTTTCGAAATAAAACTTTTAATGACAATTTTGGTGAAACCCATAAAATCGAATACAAAACCAATCGGGCCGTTCAATATAGAATTAGAGTCCAATTTCGGCCGATGGTGATAAATACCCTTTGATAAGGAGTGGCCCTTCGGACATAATATCCATTGTCTTGGAAAATTACATCCGATTGGTTTTCAACCCCTGTTTCGATATGACTCACACCACCTGCCACTTATGATATTAGGTTTAAATTGATGAGGTTGGTTGGTTAAATTGAGGAGGATGAGGATGATGATGATGAGTTTTAATTGATGAGGAGTTAACTATCTACATAAAAACTCATGATTAAATTACGAGCATAACAATGATAGAAAGGTTTGTATCCTGGCGCACGTGGATTCAAACAGCAAACTCTTTTAACTTTTAAACGACGTAAAAAAGAGGTTTTGAGGTTTTCGATGTTTTTGTTGTCGATTATTTGTGAACATTCGTCATTAAAAACAACTTTTTAATAAACAAGATCAGTTTTTCATTTTGTTATTTTTGACTTTTTATTGCTATTTTGTAGTTTTTTAAGTACAGTTATTTTTTGTTTAGTTTTTATTTTTCCATTTTTTATCAATGATGAATAATAAATATAAATAAATTTCTTTAATATGTTTTCAAG
The DNA here is from genome assembly GCA_905404295.2 of Ochlodes sylvanus. Lineage (NCBI taxonomy): Eukaryota > Metazoa > Arthropoda > Insecta > Lepidoptera > Hesperiidae > Ochlodes > Ochlodes sylvanus. Next base: position 2,797,361 of record FR990138.1, on the reverse strand, counting down.
TGTGACCGTGGATATTTATAATATCACAATTTAATAGGTATATACTCGTACAGTTACTATTTTTAGAACCTATTATTATATTATTACATTTTAAACGACATTCTTATTGTAAATAGAAATACTCGTATTAAGGTAATTTTCCAACCGCGCTGGCCTATTTCGGCTTGGCAGATAATACTTTATTTAAGCCAGGAATTTACATTCTAATTTCGGAAGCTTGGCGAATGTTACATCAACTTAATAAAATGCTTAAGTTCGGCTGACCTTTATCAACGCAAAATCGGTTTAAGCTGGTTACGAAATGCTTATGTCTACGGCAATAAAGGCGAATATGACATTGCCGATCTCAGCTCGGCACTCCGGCTGTCAATAGGTACGCGTTATTATCGGTCTTATGCCATAGGCATAAAGGTTTTTGAATTCGTTTTAAGCCGATTCTTGGTTGATAAACATGGATACGCTTTAATGGTAACTGTCTGTGAGATAACGGTCAGTCAATTACACATCACACATAATAGATCTGTAAGTGATCGCTGTCCGGACATAGAAGATATATTTTAAGAGAAAAACTTTTACTGGGGTTCTTTGTTAACACAATAGAACCCAAAACAAAGATTTCTCTCTGTCTGTTTGCCTGTCGCTAATCTCAGAAACGGCTTAACTGACTTGGGTGCAGTTGTCACTAATATATTGTGGTAAGCTTGACTTAACGTTTAGGGTTTATTTTATTTCAATCGGTTCCTAAATAAACAAAATATGTCGGTTTAACCAATCACGCCTAACAATTTCGAAATATACATATGTGCGTACTATAGGACATGTTTCCTGAAGCGAAGCGAGGGCGGGTTTACTAGTAGTGAATAAAAAGCAAATAAAAGAAACACTTATTTTTACTCACTTATATTTCATACTATCTGAAAGTAAAATGAGTTCAAGGAACTGGTTAGTAAATATAAAGACACAGATTTATTCAAATTTAATCTCATTTGCAATTCAAATATAGTTGTACCAAAAGATGCAAATTGAGGTTATTCTTAAATCAAATATCAGATTTTTTTGATCAGATACAAAATTTATATTCAGCTTATAACCCACCCTCTTGTTCGTTTCGTTTAAACCTCTATAGCTTTAACATAGTAACAGACCCAAAAAGGCCTGTTTCTCAACAAGGCCCATTTTGTACATTTTCCGCATCGCAATATCATAATATTCCCGACAAAGTTTCTACATTAAATTGTGTGTACTATAACTGTAACATACAAACAGTGAAATATATGTGTGTGTGTGTGTTTACAGTAACTATCACAGACAAATAGGAAAATGCTCATGGCGCTAACGTGTTGGTAACTGGAGTAGAAAATACTCGCGACGGCGACGTGAAGCGTTTGCCTGTTTTTTTATTAATTTATTTTCGCATTTTTTTTAATCCTAGAACTTTTACTACCCATCCTTACATTTTTCCCAAGGTGTAGAGTATGTAGAGTTAGGACTAGTAAAATCATGCCTTGGATAATCTAGAGCGTGGCTCTTCATGAGATCTGATAACTTTTTAACAGTTAAAACTCTTATTAAGTAAGCATAACTAACTAACTTCTGAACTGTTATTAATATAAATAATTTTGAAATGCAATATCTTGATTAGTCTACAAGTAACGCTATCGCACTCGTAAGTCGTAAAACTTCAAACAACCTGGTTGTTCCAAGAGTACTTCAACTGCAAGGTAGTTTATACTCAACACTTAGCAACAATTGTTGTATTTACAGGGAAAGTTAGCAAAAGTGTACGCTTCAAACTTCACAAAACTTTATTTCGTTCACATTGAACACTTCTGTTATACTGCAAAAAATGTTAAGTACACTTAAATTTTATTGCACTCGAAATTACTGTACTGAGTAAATCTTCACTTTGTGTAGTTGAAGTACTTTCTTGTTACCAATACGCTTCTAACAATCCCTAAAGGATAAGTATAGATATTTTATTGGTACTGTATTGTCTTATTCAATTAGTAGTATACTTAACACTACCTGTAAAAAGGAGGTTATTCGCAGCAGGTACAAATGCGTTGTTTTTGCTTTGAAACATTGCAAAAACTCTTTTTGATCTTTGCGAAATTGCCTTTAAAGGTTATGGTATTATGTTGGTTTTCTGTTTATGTAAATTTTTACAGTTATTTTGTTAAACCCACTATTCACCTATCAACCGTTTTTTGTAATGTGTTAATAATAATACCAATACCCGATTCTCGTTCCAAATAATGTAATTGAAAAGGGTGCTTAAAATTTGACCTAATTATCCATTAAAAACTAACAGTATGGACAATTCAGATCTCACGCGCGTGGCGTGAGCGCGCGGCGACCCGA